>OY776278.1:75482691-76746857 GCA_963675445.1 Linnaemya vulpina | reverse complement strand
AATAAATTATTTATGTTTATATATATTATATGTATGGTTTTATTCTGTTTAGCGGGTTGAAATTATCGGGTTATGTTGTAAACCATGTAACGTCCCATATTGTCCATGTATTTTGATATTTAAGAGCACAAACTCTTTCTGCTTGTAAATCATAATTAATTCAAAAAAAGAAATTAATAAATTAAAAAAGTCATGGAACACTGTGAATAGAGAATTTAAAAAATGAGTTACTAGTGTTATGTAATACTGCCGTGTTAATAAACAAGTGTGAAAAAATTATGAATAGGTATCAGATTATTGTTTAACATGATAATTTTTGTGGCATTTAATATGCTCGCGTGAGCTGTTGTTGTTATAAACAAGTGCAAGTTTTAGCAAGTTCAAGGATTGTTTGGATAACATAATTAGTTTTTATCATATGTATGTTTGCATTTATATATGTATGTATGCAATGAAATGTGTTCTGATTGGGCTTTAGAAACTATGAAAGCAGATTACTAATAGATCGCTGTTGGAAAAGAAATCACATAACAATTGCTAGTAAATATGTATGTATATAACTATGTGTGTACGTAGTTTAAATTAAAGTTTTTTATCTATGTAAACATCTTTAAAATTATCATGAATTTATTTTGTTTTGTACCTCATTTTAGAATCAAAGGAAAATAAATTTTTATAACATCGGCATGATTAGAATTTATTACAAACTGAAATAAAAGGAACCGAAATGAGCATATGTATGTACATGTTTAGGTGTTCAAGCTGGTACAAATGCGCATATGTTATATATTTATTTTTATCTTTAAAAAATCTTTTAATTAATTTTAATTTTAATATCCGTAGACAATTTTCTAAACTTATGTCAACAATATGACATGCTTCTTAAGCTGTCATTGACTGTAAAAGCTAATTGTAATAGAATTGAGTTGCGGTGTAAAGAATTTCGATTAATAAATAAGACGTATAGGAATTTATTTAAATAAAAGGTTAAGCATGTTTTTTTTTTTATAATATGTTATTTTGCTAATTAGCTCTTATGATGTAGATTACATATTCTTGTTGTTAATTAAATGAGTATGTATATCACATTTTAAGTTGGACTAAAATATATGTATTCTCAATATTGAAATATTTACGTGCAGTTATGCCTAATGTTACAGTTACTTTTAGCTTTGGACTTTGATCTTACAGATCAAACAAAGTTAATAACCTGGGAGAAAACACATATAGAGATTTGGTATTTGTTAAAAAGTTAAAACTGAATAACAATAGACATTTTATTGAAAATCGTTATTTGCTGATTCGGATTTAATTAGTCAAGCTTACGAAAAACTAAAAACTTCTTTGGTCGAACACAAAGTTTTTATTATCATGATAAAAAATCAGTTGTGATGACTTGGGTGACTGATTTATTACTTCTAGATTTTTTTAATGCTAAACGTCATAAAGACTTAGTTTTTTTTTATTTATCTATTTTATTTGTAATATTGTTACTTTTTAAACAAGTTAAACTACGCACATTCCTTTCCAAGAAATATTGCAGGTTTCTGTGGCCATAAATACCGTTTTTATTAACATAATAAAAATTGCTCATCTTTAAGAGAACAGCTAAATAACTGAATGGCTTTACAAAAACAAAGCACAGGTTGAATAGTTACTATTTAAAAAAAGTGTTAGGTAATACTTATATCAGTCATTTTGTCACCGGTCATGTAATTTTCTAGTTTTCAATATCACCACCATTCAATTTAATTTCATGGCTTGGTGACATTGTAAATTTGGGAATTGTCAATAAGCAGTGTGACAACTTTTAGTAAAACATAAAGAAAACTGTACCTTCTGGATTCCAAAGTTTACTTTTGTCAAAAACATACTTTTGGTGCACTATAGACATATTAGTATAATACTTTAAATACAAAATGATTAAGGTAGATACTTATGTATATAATAGTTCTTTTTTCTTCTGATATTATCTTAAGTTTTTAATGCACACACATATTTTTCGGATCCTTTTTGCTATATATAATAAATTTAATTAAGATTTTTTAGGCTAGGTCCTTCTTTTTTGAATACGTTTGCAAATGCCAATAGAGGCCGGTTATTTTGCTAAAATATTGTTTCCAGATGTTTGAAATTGTTAAAAAAAATTTTGTTTCATGAAAATTATGAATGCAAAAATCTATTTTTTTGCATTTATAATTTTGATGCCAAGAGGTATAAAAAATTAACACCTATTGCTGACTGCATAATAGATTTATTGCTTACTAATAGAATATATTAAATAGAAACTATTTTTATAGTAATTAATTAAACAATTTTATTGAAAACGTGCATGGATCAATTAATTCGGAACGTGTTTTTATTGATCATTGCACTAGCAACTTTCAGGTTATTTTTAAGTTTGATAACTGAAATATTATTCCAACTTTCCTGCAATACAGTCCATTTTACATTTAATTTCATTTCACATAGTCCTCAGGCAGCCTATTTTATTTAAAAAAAATTTCGCTTAGAAATAAAACCATGTAAGTTGGCTTTTAGCCAAACTAGTTTCATTTGTCTCTCGTTTAGTTTAATCCAACTTTATAACAAATAAGTGTTTTACATTCAACGTTTTTGCTGCAAACGTAATAATTGCAACAAAAAGTTGGAAGGCGAATGTAGAAAATAAAAACAACTACAAATAACTGGTTACAAATAACTTTGTGATGTACCCTAACCTTGACTTTGAACGTGATTAACACAAAAATGTTGTAAAATATGTGGCTTTATTTTCCTGTATATATACATAATAAAAAAACGAGTGGCTTCAAGCCAAAACTGGTTGCAAAAAAAAAAAAATTTAAAACAAATGAAGACTTGAAATCAAAACTTCTTGCAATACAAATGGAAGTTAAAGAATTGCTGCTTGCAAATTTAAACTGAATGCTGAAGTAAACCACACACTTGTTTTAATAGAAAAGATACAGAGAAATAATCATATAAACAACAAAAGTGGGAGTGGTGGTTAAATCATATGAAACATTGTAAATTTATATTTATAATACGTTTTTTTAGACAATAAAACTAAAGCTGGAACTATTTTATGGAAACAAAGTTGCTCATTAACAGGGATTAAATCTAAGATGTTTTTACTACTTCAGCTTGAACATTGAAATGGAAAGAGTTTGTTTATTCCACAATTCAGTACAGCAGTATAATTTGTTATTATTAGCTGAAGAATAATTATTCAATAATATATTATTTTTTGGTGTGGGCTAACTACCATAATATTTGAAAAGTTCTGAAGCCAGAATAAATATAATGAATTCGTGGCGATTTGAGAATTATATAACAGGCTTTGAAACATATCTTAAAACACAACAAAAAAATTTTATTCGATATACATATTATTATGCTCCATAATCCAAGAAGTGGAACTTTGTAGAATTAGGCTGAAATCTACTTTTGATAATCTGCATACTTTTTCTTCATTCTTTAAAGCTGTCTTTATATTTATAATATTTAAAGTACTTATTAATACTACATAATGAAAATATACTTCTTAAGCCTCTAAACTAAAACAATTAGTTAAAAAAACTCATTATCGCTTATAAATATTTTGATATATTTTGGCACGAGCAATACCTATAATAGTTCTTTTCTTTTCATTAAATTTAAAACTTTATTTCAACTTTAGACAGCTATTAAAGATCACACAATTAAAATTTGCTGCACTTTCCTACTATTTATTTAACCTGCTTAGTGATATTAATTTATAAATGAATTTTGTAGTACTTTAATGGAGAAGTTAAAAAATGCATAAGTATGTGAAAGTTTCCGGCATAATAAGAACGACGACTAAAGGGCAAGAATTCAATGATCAGTTTTAATTATATCAAGATAATAAACAAGTATAGTAAATCAACTAAAACTACAACTAAATTATTAAACATAACCGACGACACAAATAAAACTAAAAGAATTTTATTTTATAAATCGCAGAATATATGTATATGTATGTATGATTTTTATAGAGTGGTAGTTTACAGTACAGTACAATGAGTCTAAATGAAATTGATAATTTTTAGACTTGTTTTGTTCAGAATGGAACACTTCTGTTATTAAGTTTTCTTGGATGATTGTCATAAACAAGACTTTGCATAAAATAGAGATAAAAATATTCTGATATAAATATTTATATGGACAATGATCAGGCTGTGCTGTAGTCTAGTGTAATTTACAATTTCTAATAACTCTGCGTGATATTAAAAATTCGCTATTTATTTAATTTACTTTAACAAGTCATTTAAGCGGCTTAAAAAGCTAGATCGTTTAAACATTATTTAATATTTTTGTACGATAAATGTAATCGCTTGTAATTTGCATAGTAACTTTTCTAATAATTTTTCTTCAAACGTGCTTTCATTTCATTTGCAATGCACGTTTCCATCATTTTATTACACAGAAATAAAATATCGCACTGAATTAAATTAAATGTTAGAAGTTATTTAGAAGTGATTACAATTAAATAGAAAAACAAATAACTCAATAAATTCCATGTTTCGGAATATACATATTATGAAATGACTAAGTCACATGTACACATTTTATATAAATTAACAACACAAAATGGAATAAATTTTGAAGCAATTGGAAAAGTTTATCTTTATGATTAAAAAATTTGTATTTGCGCACTTTACTTTCTCTTATATATCTTTTAGTTTGCTGAAAACTATTTGGTTATGTTCTACTTAATGCTGTTTCTATAAAAGTGTATCATTCATAATAAGTTATAAGAAACTTAACGGCATTCATACTGCTCCTCCCTAGTCTATATTCTATGAACAATTAGCACCACATTTACATACACATATAGGGAATTCATACAAGGAATTTAGTAATAATATATGGATCTCTTCATTTCTAAGCCTTCAGATTAGCCCACATCAAATTTAGATAGTGTCATTTCAGGATTTTTATCTCATCTATCCATTTAACAATATTCCCTCCGGTTAAAACAAAAACCCGATTAATTGAATACTCTAGTATATAATAAGCATGTGTTTCGTTTTATTTTTTTAAATTGATTTTAAACTATTTTTAAATGACATGAGATTCATATTAAAACAAATAGAAAAACAGGTAATTATCGATGTACAATGAAAGTAAAAAATTTAAGAACATCAATATGTTTTTTAATACTACAAACTATTAAGGCACATTTAAAATGATTGGAGAATATTCTTATAAAATTCCTCCTGTTTTAATTATCAACTACGTATAGTAAGATATGTGGTTTTTGGTTCCATTTAAAACTTGCATTGTAGTTTTGTTTCATTCTCCTTTAATGCAACTACAATTCTTCATGTGTTTTAATATTAGCAGCTGCCTCAAACTTTGGATCTTTCAATTCAATGGGAGGTGAATCAAAACGCGGCTCTCTAAAATATTCCTTTTCACGATCACTCTTCAACTGAGCTTGCCCTTTAGGAGAATAACTAGCAACTTGATCACTTCTTATGACCACGGAATCTTCTGTGTCAGAAATATAACCATAATCTCCCGTATAATGTGTTGGATATAAAAGTAGAGGACTAGCACTAAAGGCCAAGAGGTCACGTTGGGGAAAAGCTTTCGACCAGGTTTTATTTGGATGCCTGTTAAACATAACTGGTAAGAATTCATCAACGGGTATGAGGTTTTCTAAAGGTTTGGCTGCTAGGAGCTTTTGAGCTCCTTTTAAAGATATAACATAGCCCAAAGTCCAATAGGAATAGCCCACATGTACTAAATTTTCAGTATTGGCTACCCAGGGTTCCGACTCTTCCTTCAAACGTTTACGGCCAAAGTAACTAAGAAGAAATTAGTTATCTAATACATTTCCTTTCATACTCTTTATTAACTGCACAAACTTACACCAAATCGTACTCGATAACATTACGTATCTGTTCCATAACGGATTCAGCTTTATCCTTAAAATATGGTTCAAATCTTATATCGTCTTCTAAAATCAAAACTTGTTCTTGCTGTTTCTCTACCATTTGTTGCCATATTTTATAATGACTTAAGAAACAACCGATTTCGCCCATAGTCATTTGGCGATGATGATAGGGATCTTCATAGCCCGGCAAAAACTTTACACCCATTTCTTCTAATAAATCATTGCTTAACTTCCTGTTTAAATAAATTTTGTTAGTTTTTGTAGTAGTAGAGATCATGACACAGCATGAAATGTACACTTACTGTCCATCTACAGCTGGAAAATATTCCACATCCAAACCTAAAACCTCAAATAGTCTTTCCATTTTCTCTCGACGTTCGGGACGACGTTCCAAATTGATCATGTAAATGTGGTCTAAAGAAACTTTGTGCCTGAAATACGATACATTTTTATTTGCATTTATACGCATATTGGAGAAAAATTTATAGTTAAAATAAAATTTTAGGAGAATTTTTTAGCAAAAATTAATGAACCGCCCGATGCATAGAGATCGGAAACGAAATCCATTCCGTGGTTTAGTTTCTACGAAAACCAAAAGTTTTAATAAAAAATAATTTTTGATTTCATGAGAAATATTAATTAGCACATAAAATTTAAAATGATTCCATTCTAAAAGCATGCAAAGTAAACCCGATGTCTAATAAAAATTTTGCATAAAAATGATTATTTTAGAAGAAATTAATTCATAATAAAAATTCAATTATCAAAACTTTTAACGAAAACTTTACACAAAAAGTAGACTCAACGGATCTTTTTAATTATTTAAAAGAAAAGGGATGAAATTTAAATGTTAAATTATCTTTCTATAAAAATTATGTCCAAAAATTCAAAAATTGCTGTTTTTACTCACTTCACTTGTTTTGTTTCAAACTTTTTCAAATATTCTTCAACCTCCAAAAGTTGACCTAAATCATGTATTATATTAGCTTTAATATTTATTAGCTGCTTATAATCCTGGGCCACATTATCACTCGGTTCTAATGGTTGTAAAATGTATCCAAAGGGTATTTCATTTGTAATAAACAACGGAATCTGTGAACAATTTGCTGAAATCGCAAAGATAATAATATCATCTACAGGACCATCATACAGGCGACATTGTGGACCTAAAGTAATCATATTATCCATGTCGTTTTTCTGTTGCGCCAGTAGCTGTTCATGATCAAACGTTAAGTAATGAGAGCCTTTATAGTTAAGGCTTACCAAAACAGCACTATGAATCATGGGTACTTGGAAAATTCCTTCGCGATTAACGTTATAAATTTCTTGATACAAATCTGTACGCAAGTAATAATAGTCTGCAGACATCCCGCACCAGAAGTTAGAATACAGACCCTCGGAAAGTAGCATAGGGGCTGCTATGGGCAGGCGTAACTCAACCAAATGTGAGAGTGTGTGTGCTTCGGTAAGCAAAACATCAGCATCAAGAAGCTATCACAAAAAAAGCAAACACACAAAAAACCAAAACAACATTTTTAAAATACATAATATAATTGATATTTATAGAGCTAAGAGCAAACGATTAAAAGATTTCAGATAAGAACTTATAACAATGCTTACAAATATGTAGTCGGCCCAGATTTGTTTAGCATATCGCATGGCTTGCTCTTTAAGACTGATAAGATGATCAAAGCGAGCACGAGGCCAATCGAAAGGAGAACTTTCATTTTGGTGACGTTGCGAGCTTGTATCCAAAACTTTTTGCACATTGTGATATGAAGGCTCCACATGTTCAAGCCATTCATTTAATATTTCTATGCTATTGTCTGTGTTATAATCAGAATGTATCCTATAAAAAATAATAATAAGTATCACATTTGTATGTTTGTTCTTATGTTGATATCTACAAATTTATGTTTAATAAATTTTTTGTAAAACTTACCACAAGGACATGCGGTTTTTGGGATAATCCTGATTTTGCAAATAGCTCAAAAACATAGGCAAAACATGGGCTTTATTACGTACCATTAAGGCCACCATGACGGTCGGTTCCTCATTGTTTAAGTCAAGAGGCAATAATTTGTGCAAGTCTTCCAGTGTGGGCTGTGCCGGTAAAGTTTCTTGTCCATTGCAACACAATATTGAGCTCGATATTAATAAGAACCACAAAATTTTCATTATTTAATTAAGTTTTTATTCAGTAAAAACTCAAAGCGAAATGATACAAGTGGAAAAACACTTCTCTATTCTAACCGGATGTACTGGTGTATGATTTCGTTTTTCTCAAATTCTTGAGAATAATTTGTTATTCTATTTAAATTTTAATGCTTCGTATTTCAGCTCGCTGCGTCCAGTTCTGTTGTTTTTACTAAATTAATTTACTTATGTGTGGTTGTTTGATAGTATTGTGTGTATACAATCAGTTAAAATAAATTTTATTATTAAACTTAATCATTATGTTCTGCACATAATTATGTTATTTCTTATTTCATTATAGTTTTTGTCGCTGTTTCTATGCCTTTCTTGTATATTGGGGCTTTGTTATGTGCTTTATTTATGACAGTTCCTTATCATTACTCCAAAAACAATAATGTAAACAAAAACATTGGAAGAGCAAGAAATGCAATATAAATTCAATACAGCAGAGATTGTAGTGCTGCCAGACAGCAAAACCGGCCTTTTAATGCCAGCGAAGTACAGAGCTGTTGAATGGTAATTGCTTCCAAACTTTGGCATGAAATTACCGTAATTTTATAATATTTGAAGATTTACAGAGCTGTTATATATGCACATTTACGGAGCTGCTATATTCTACAGTTATATAACAGTTTAAATATCACCAGTTAAAAATGTTTTAGCAGCCATTGCTGCAATGACATTGTGGTATGTAAACAATCTCTTTATAGAAACGCGGTATAAATTTTGCGAAGTATTTCGGAAAAGTATAAAAAGTGTTAATTTATCTAATGAATAATGTGAAAATTGTGCGATACTTACAAAAAATAAAATAAGTGTGATGTTAATGCTATAGCAATCTATACCATAACGATGAACAACAATTCGTGTTTCACCAATATATAAAGTGTAATAAAATAAATATTATTAAATCAAGAACTTACATTAAGCAACTTACGGGTAGTTTATATAACTCTACGAAGGTTTTCATCCATATTTCGATTTGAAAAATAAGTCAACTTGGCCAACACAATATTATGTTCACACCGGCTCTCATAAGACAGTTTTATATATCATAACCTTAAATAAAAATTCAGCATTTGTGCAAACGAGCTTCGGTCCGGTTGATATATATGTATATATTCGTTGAAACAATATTTCGGAAAGCAATATTTCTATACATTTACATCCACATGTACATGCTCTGCCACTTCCAAGCCAACATTAGCTGTTCGTCCGATGATGCAATCCAGCCGTTAAATAACCTCGTAGTAATTATCTGATATAACAACACAATGTTGAAACAATTCAAATTCATCATCAAACTATCATCCACTCTACTATAATCTGAAACCATTCCCTCTATTATTAATAGAACTGGCGTTCCCTGTGTTGTGGGATAATTTCATTCAAGAATCAGCTTATGTAGCAACTTCCCTCTTGTTGAGAACCTTTTGCGATTAACAAATGCTTTCTTCGTCAAAACTGCTATCATAAACAATTGGAAATTGTTGGCTTACTTTTTCTTTGTTAAATATCTACATAAATAATTTGGGATAGAAAAATGTGCTTCAAGTTAATTTAAACTACTTTATTTACAAAAACTGTAATAACAATCACGCGTTATGATTTTTAGCATATGAAGGAAAATTGAGTTTTAAACCGTCTTTGGCCTCAAAGAAAGTATATGATAACGTAATAGTGTCAACATTTTCTAATTTCGGATCTTTAGTATATTCTGGATCGATGTAAAAGAAAACCGGCATATCTACCTAAAATACAATAAAGATAATAGAAATTCCAAAGGTAAGTGTTTTCATTTAAAACTTTTATCAATATTTACTTCTTCATGGGGGTTTAATTGCTGTTCTTCAAAACAAAAACATTGTATCTTATTGAAATAGGCGCCTGCTTCAAAAGGTATAACATTATAAGTACTAATGCCTATCACTGGTGAATCAGTAGGATTTTTGGCTGTATAAAAAGCTAAAGCGGTTTCTCCAGGGGCTACTTTTATTTCATATTGTTGTGGTTTGAAATTCCATCGCATAGATGCCGCTAAATCGGCATTAAATCGAATACGTAATATGCGATCTGGTATTTTTTCCATAGTTTCTACTTTACTGGCATCATGACCTTGATTTGTGGTGCCCCCGTAACTGTAGGCCTAATACAACACAAAAAACTACTGTAGTGGGTTTTGTTTTGTGTTCATTTTAAGGAAACATTGAAATTATAATTACCTGACAAAACATCCGATAAAGAGGCACAGCAGCATAACTTAAACCCACTACTAATACCCCTCCGGCTGTAACATAATACAAAGTCGACCTTAAGTTCTTCTTTTGGGCAGACTCTTCAGCAGGATTTCCTCGAGGCGGGTGTGTGGCATAAAATCTGGGTTGGCTTGTGGTTTTCAAAAATACTAAGCACCGCTCATTTAGTTGTTTAAAAAATTTTAGCATTTTTCAAAAGATTTTATTTGTAATTGTGCAGTTTTCACTGAAGTTCACAACTTTTGTTACTTCAGGATGGAAAAACTATTGTTTATATTTTATAATGTTGAGCAGCTGTTTGCTTTAATTTGAGCTAAAGCAGCTGATAGAACAGGTACGCTAAATAAAGTGAAGCAGTGGCTCTCTAACTCTAGAGGCATTGCCAGCTAGTTTTCATAGATATTGCCGGCAAGTTTTTAGAGGGGGTTGCCAAGCAACATGTGAATGGATAAACAAAACGTTGTATACGTACCTTCAATTTTAATTGTGCTCATACGTTTTTTATATAGTTTTGTGTTTTTTTTACATTTCAAGTGTTTATATAAACTAATAAAGCATAAGAACAATGTTAATAAAAAAAAGAAATATATTAACAAAAGTTCATAGGAATAGTTTAAATGAGAATGATCTTAAACAATGAATTAGTGAAATTAAGTGCTTCAAATGCAATTTCCTTTGCAGTAAATACACTGTTTCCTATCAAAATTAAAACAAAGCACATTTGCCTCAGTCGTATGAACCACAAATAAATTTGACACAGTATTTGATGTAAAAAAAAATTAAATTGGAAAATCAATTTCACGCTAAAAAGTTTAGATACTTTAGAGACTTATTCTAAAAATAGGGCAGAAAAAATAAATAGAGCTAATGGATTTAAATGACAATAACGATGACTTCGATAGCTTTTTTAATACCAAAAAGTCCAAGCCGTCCTCTCAACAGAAATCATCTAAAACTTTGGATCCCATGGAGGATATTTTTGGTTTAGAGGATAAAACTGATGGTCGGAAGCCGGCTGCGAGAAAAACCTTCACGGCTGATGGAAAATCTTCTGTAAGTCAAACGGGAGTAAGAGATGAACTCGAAGACGACGATGACTTAGGGTTTGATCCTAAGAAACCAAAAGCTTTAGGAAAGTCACAAAATTTATTCGATGACTTGTTGGGCCCCTTGGAAACAAAGAGATCACATAATTCGACTACCTCAAATGTGAAGACTACCATATCCAGACAATCCACTGACACGACAACAGAAAACTCAAATATTTTTCAAACTCAAGCACCAAGACCCAAAACTTCTCAGGGTCGTAGAACATCTAATATGTCTAGCGTACAAAATCCAGATCCTTTAGGTCTATTTACTAAAGATAAAGACTCTTCTAAACCGACTTCACTTGTAGCATCACCAAAAGCGCAAAAAAGAAGCACCACAGCGGATTGGTTGGGCTTATCAAAAGAATCGGAAAACGAAACTCATAAAGAAACTTCTAAAAATATAAAACTTGTTAAAGCGTCTGCCAAAGAAGCCGCTGAAACGTCAAAACCAGCTGAAAACAAACAAAACTTAATTGAAAATAATATCGAGCTGCAACGGGAACAGCAGGAAGAACAAAAGGATGAACTGCCACAAACAAATGAACAGCACATGATCGATTCCACCAGCAAAAATTTTATGCTTATGAACAGTTTGAATTTGGAAACCCAACAAAATTTTTCAACCCTAAAATATCAAGAGCAGCAACTCAAATTGGCTACGCAAATGAAACAGCAGGAGCAAGTTTTAATGGACATGCAACGTAAACAGGACACACTATTGCAGCAACAAGATCGCCAATTTCAAAGCCTTTTCCAGCAACAAATGCAAAGACACCAACAATTAGAGGATTTAATTAAACAACAACAACAGCGAATTAATAATCATTTGCAGCTTTTGATGACTCAACCACCACTCCTACAGAATTTGAACGATTCTCAGATAGAAAATAATATGTCAGCTAAGGCGGTGGTTAATGTTGAGGAGAGCGCGGAAGCAGAAAGACTAGCAGGGGACAGGGATAGAGAAAAGCAAACTGTTTTGGATTTGATACAATTCGAATCGGACAACAAACGTTTGGAATTGGAAAATCTGCGCTTAGAGGAACTGATTGCCAACACAAAAAGTAACTATGAGAGGGAAATAGAACTTTTGGAAAGATCCTATAAGTAAGTTTTATATATCAGATTTTATACCACAACTCCGATTTCATACGTTTTTTTGTTCCAAGAAAGCAAATTGAAGTTCTGGAGGACCACCTTTCCAGTATAGAAAAACGTCTAAGGTCGGAAGTAAAGGAGCTTCAAACTTATTTTGAAAACAAAATCGATGTACTGGAACAGGAGAAAAGTAATCTTAAAAAGAGCTACGAAGAAGAATTATCTAATTTGAAACAAGATCATGAGGATGATCTACGTAAATTGCGAAAAAATCAAGAGGAAGATTTGGAACTGATAAAAGAAGAGCATCGTCGCATGTTGGACAATATTAGACAAGCTAAAATGTTGGAATTTGCAGCTGTACAGGAAAATGGTTCCTATTTAGATTGTCTGAAAGTGGCCTCCAATAACCTTCAAGATTTATCGGGAGGTCTTAAGGAACTCAAGGAAGATATGAAAAACAAAGTAGAAATTCTGCAGCTGGAAAGAGAAAAGGCCCTAGAACAACGCGAAAAGAAGATTGAGGATAGCGAGAGAAGACTTAAAATTATCGAAGAATCTAATGAAGGCGAAAAACAAAGACTCATGGACTTGGTCAGCAACTTGGAACTACAAATGGCCAAAATGTCTAAGGATTCAGCTGAAGAAAATTGGCAGCTAAGACAAAAATTAGCCAGCATTGATGCTGAGAAGTTGGCTTTCAATAAGGAAAAGGATTTTATGCGCGAGCAGATGTTAAGAGATGAGGAAAGAATCAAAGACTTGAAGGAACAACAACTAGTGGAGACACAAAAATTGCAAGTTCAACTCCAAGAAGAAAGAGCTCAACTTCAAATGGAGAAATCAAAATTTGAATTGGAAAAGCGTTTGCAAACTAATACCAACATGCAAAAAGAACGCATGGAAGTGGAAGCTGCTATGCAAGTGGCCCAAGATGCAGCACGCAAGTCCGATTTGGAAAGAGAACGCTGCTTTAAAATGCAACGCCAGCTGGAACAACAAAAACGAGATTTAACTGACAAAGAACACAGTCTCAACGTACGTGAGGAGGAGTTGCATCAGGAGCTATTATCCTACCGCATGGCTGAGAGAGTGGCACAAGAGGCACAACAAAGAGCCAAAGTAGCGGAACAATTTTATCAAAATAAATTACAGTTGCTGCAACAAAAATGTAATGAAATCTCCGAAAAGGAGACCCACTTGTCACAGGAACGTTTACTGCTGGCACAGGACCGTATAGCTTTGCATGCTTTGAAAACTAAATTCCTGCAACAGCCAAAATGTTCTCTTTGTCAGTTATCGCAAAAGAATCAAGAAATTACACAAAGTCTGCAGGACCTCCCCGCAAACAATGTTGCCAATTTAAAACAATTCCCTAACGTCCAGACGGACTTTGATATTTTACATCCAACAAATATAGTTGAACGTTTATTAGATGCCAATATTGCGGATTCTTTGAGGAAAATGCACTCCCATACAAATTTGCCATCTGAATGGGAAAACTTTCTAGACGATGATCACAAGAAAATGGTTCAAAATGAGGGGTACGAAGTCTCTGGTGCCAATAATATACTCAAGACCAATTTGTAGAATACCACAAATATTTAGTGTCGTTTTTATAATCGCCCCATCAGTAGAAGACTGTCTCTATTGTGTGGATTCGATTCCGCAAATGCTGCCATACTTTTATATAATATTACATTTTGTGAAAGGAACCTTAAGAACAAAAAATAATAAAAATATAATAATAATAAAAAAAAAGAAATAATAAGAAAACAAGTAGCAGAGCTATATTCAGCTGTGCGAACTCTTATATATGTGTATCCTGTACTGACGTATATCTGTTACTTTTATGCACAAAAAAGCAGTTATCCATCCCTGCAATCCATGTTTTGATTTTGTTTGTTTTTTAATACAAATTTAATAAAATCAAAACAGCATCTTATTTAATTACTTAAATATTTAAAATAATTTATGTGTATATATATAATTTTCCAACTCTGGAGCTGTCTTTTTGGCTTTTTTTTGATATCTGGTACCAATAAATTTCTCTCAAAAATCAAATATGCTTAATTTAAGAAATTAAAAAAGTTGTCTGATTTAGTTAAATTTCATGAAAAAAAATTCGATTGCCCAACCCTGGAATCAAATTTTTAATTTTCGCACTTGTTGTCAAAATTCAAAACGCCAAAATTCAAAACGCTTGTGATTCAAAAACGCCAAACAGGTGTTCTGATACAAGAAAAAAAAATAAACAGGCGTTCTGACAAAAGAAAACGTTTGGCGTTTTAAAACCGCTAGAGTATTTCTAAGCGATTTTTTCTACTTTATTTTACCTGCACGGTAAAAGGAAAATTTTATGATTAATAATGTAACTGCCTGGTGGCCCACGATATCACTCGATTTCGATTTCGATCTGTTGAGAAATAAAATTTTTGAACTTATTGTTTCTTAATGTTTTTTTTATCGACAGAACGATATCCAGTGACATCGTGGACCAGGCAGTAAATTTAATATATATCCTTTCTATTTGTAGAAAACTTTTTCAATATATTTTTTTTTAATTTTAATCAAAAAAGTATGATTTAAAACTTTGTTGTCAGTTGTCTGTCTCAATTTTACTGTTATCAACTTCTTTTGCTTGTGTTTTTTTTCGCGTCAATTTGACAAACAGTAGCCCTGCAGGGATTTTCATTGAAATCTCATGCGTTTTCATATATCTTGCTGTGATAAAATATATATTTTTTGAACGTTCAAATATATTGACGAAAAATATATGTTTTCCGTTCTTAATATGATTGGCGTTTTAAAAACGCCAAAACGCTGAAATGACTGGATTTGGCAGGACTTGAGCATTTCTTTGGTTTTTAATACTGATTTAATTTTTTTCTGAAGTATAAAATATTTTTAATTAATGTCGATTTCTTTTCTACAAAATAATGCAACATTTTTCACACTTTTTAACTGAAAATGGCAGCATTTAAACATTTCAAAATAAGAAATTTATTAGAAATGAATCCAACATCAGTCACGAAAAATACTTTCTGTTTAAAACTTTTCCAAACTGCCACTTTTTAGAAAATAAGTGAAAAAATGTTGCATGTTTTTGTATAAAAGAAAACGCCATAAGAAAAAAAAAAGTTTCGGATATTTACTTTTTTATACCGAGAATTAGAGCTTTCCAGCTGTGTTACCGTGTTTGGAATTTTGGTGATTTTCTATACCACATCTGTTTAGGAACATGTCCAGCACATGAGTCCAAGAATGACGTTCTGTAGTTCGTCTGAGGCTTTGGAAACCGCATTACACGTCCAAACAGACGAACATCGCTTATACGACTTCCCTGTTTATGAGGACCCAAAATGCATATATTTTATGGACTCGGGGAAATTACATGCGGAATGGGAAATCTTTAAATTGTCTTTCAATTTTTTGTGAAGACTATAAAGAAAAGAAATAGCCCTCAATTTAGTTTTAAGCGCGGACTAATTAATTTTTATTTTCGTGCTGATTCTTTTTCTCTCAAAAGTTAAATTAAAATTCAAAGTGATCGATTGAGGGGTTTCAGTTAGTTTCGCATTTCACTGGGGCTAATGCAGCTCATCAGGTAGCCTTTACCCAACATTTCTTAGAATAACTAGAGATATTTAAATCAAACTTCCACTTTACCAAGTGAGAAGCTTAAAAACAAACATCAGAGTCCTAACGAGAACTCACTGATCACCTTGCCTTTTTAATTTTCTTACTAGCTAAAACCCCTCAATTGATCACTTTGAATTTTAATATAACTTTTGGGAGAAAAAAGAATCAGCACGAAAATAAAAATTAAAGAGTTTTAAGCGGACTTATACTGTTTGAGTGTTAAGAAATAAAGAAAAAAGTTTTTTTCATTTAGTGTTTTCCGCATTCCCTACAACCCTTAAACACACGCAGCTTTCGAATGTCCTTTTTATAAATATAATTATAAAACTCTACCACAAGACCTGAAGTTACAAAATTGATGAATTGCTTGCTTTGTTACGCATAAATTTACAGGATTACGAAGTAAACGAGACTCGTGGTAAACAAAAAAAAATAGTTTCCTTAAAAAAAAAAATATGATTGATAAGTTATATTTCCATAGAATTTCTATTCGAACAAAATATTTAAAAAGCGATTATACGTTAATGCCAGCTTGGCCATGATTGGCTGCAACTACGAACGGATGGCTGAATGGATGGATGGCTGGGCGCAATAATTCAATACAACAACAACGATTATTGATTTTATGATAATTGCAAAATGATGAAAGCAACTGATTTGCAAATGATGGCACAAAAGAAAATAAAGAATGTTGGAAAATTAATTTTAAATTGGGTGGCTTATCAAATGATGGATGAGTCGTCTTATGCGAAGATTAAATTAAAAATAAAAAAAGTTGGCAAATCGATTAGTTAAGGGCAAAATGGAAAATATGTTTTTATTTCAGAAAAACTTTTTAAATCATTTTCAAACGGAAACGTGTTCAACAAAGAGGACAGACGAGAAATTAAAAAAAAAGAAAAAAAAAACAAAAAAATGGAGCAAAAAAAATTCAAAAAGTTATAAACATTTTGGTGCTGTTTTAGGAGAGAACAAAATTACAAACGAAATGATAAATTATGGAATTTAATATTGTTTTCTTTTCCAAAAAAAAAAGAAAAAAAATAGTGCAACATTTTTTACACTCTATAATAGTTAATAGAAAAAGGCAATATTTAGTTATTTAAAAATACAGAACATGCAACATTTTTTCACTTCTTTTCTAAAAAGTGGCAGTTTGAAGGAGTTATAAGACAGAAGTGATTTTTTTTAAAGGACTATGGACTACTTTCCAATAAATTCACTATTTTCAAAAGACATAATATTGCCCTTTTCTAATAAAAAGTGTAAGAAATTTAGCATTATTTTTTAGAAAAGAAAACAGTATAAGAAAACATTCTTGAGGAAAAATTATTTTTGTTTTTAAACTCCTATAAGCTGCATCATTTTTTGAAAAGAAGGGAAAAATGTTGCATGTTTTCCAGAAAAGAACACGCCATAAGACTTCTGCTAGAAAATAGAGGCACTAGAAAATTTTAAATACTTTCAGTAGAAGTGCGGATTTGCCATGGCCTTCTGTCCTGTCAAGACTGACCTCCTTCCATATTTGCTATCCCCTGGCTAAGGATCTAATTATATCCCACTTTACACTCTGATTCAAATATCAAGCATTCTTAGCAGGAGCGTATCTAGTGGGGAGGAGCCCGATTTCAATATATGATAAATTGATCCTTCAAATTTGTCCAGAAATTATTACAGAAACAAGCATTTCAATTAATTTCCCTGAAGCAAACTACTGCACAATGGAGCGCATAATGCTTTAAAGCTGTTATAAATTGAAAATGATTTTAAAATACAGACGAAGTGACTACAAGTCACAAATGTGTCTTGCCCTTTGGTACAGTTTGTCACCAAAAACAGAAGCTGAATTTTCGTCGTTGTTTTCTAAAACGATCGTTTGTTTTAATAACTCCAAAGTCTTTGTTTACCTTCCCCTTCCATGACATTTACATACGCTGCAAGTACAAGAAGCATATCAAAAAAATTAACCGCCAAACAAATAATAATAATTCTTTTTCTTTGTTGTTTTTGTTTAAAAGGTAAAATAAATAATTAACAAATTAATTCAAAGAAATGCGACAAATTTTATTTAATTTTCTTGTTGACTTTTTGTTTGGTTGTCTAGGCCGTCGTAGATTTTCCTAAGAAGCCGTTTCTTCTTTTTGTTTTTAGTTTTTATTTTTAATTCTTTAATGTTGTCAGTGTAAACAGAGCGTGTTTTTTGTTTGTTTGTTGTTTGAACAACGCTGAAGTGTTTGTGACTGTTGCAATTAACCAGCAGCATCGTCTGCTTCTGCTGTTGATGGGGTATTTTTTTAAATTATCTTTTTCTTTTTGTTTTCTTTTCTTTTTGTCGGTTTGGGTTGGACGCACGGTTTTATTGTTCACCAGCGGGAGTTGAAAGTAAAATATTTATTCGGATTTGTCGCAAGTAAATTTCGTAATAGGCGCAGACAACAGTTTGCTTTTCGGCAAATAGTTTAATTCTTAAAAAGAAGCCGAACAGATTGATAAAAAGAAAACCGTCTAGAGGGAAAATAAGTTCAAAATTAAATGAAATATATAATTGAAAAGTTTTCGAAACAGGATCCTTAAATAAAAAAGTCGAAGCCAAGCAATATTCGGAAAAAAATACTGGGGAACTGATGAGGTTTCATTATTATTATTATAGAAAAGTATATTTGCATCCATTGAGAGGCTTTGCCTGCTGAAATTTTGAATCAGTGTAGCTACAGGGCTACACAACAAACAGCAATAAAAGAAAACTTCTAAAATCCGATTTAGACGACGACTTAAAATCATAAACAATCATCAAGACGAGCCGTGAAGAGAACAAAAAAGAGGTGAAGAAAAACATGGCGATACTGAAGTCCCTGACTCGATTTAGTATTGAAGCAGTTCTCGTATGCAAATTGCTCATAAAATTTCTTGAAAATGGCAACTGTTTTCACATTTTAAACAGTGGAAAGCATAAAACATACATCCGTACTGATAAATTGTAGCGGCTTTCGAAAACACGGCTGTCTAATTCTGCTGTGTGAGTTGAAAACTAAATTTAAGTGGATTCTTCCATCAATCCCTAGTTTTTTTTATGTCCTCCCAACACTGGCCCATTAATTTTAATTTCTGTTTTCCATGTTTTATTATTCTCTTTACATTCATTTATGTTGTTTTGTTATTTTGTTTTATTCTGTTTTCTACTTCCAAAGAATCAATTGCAGCGGCCAATTTACACTTTGATTTTAAAACGTCATTAGCAAAATGTCTCAATGCGGGGTATAAAATGCAACGCTTGTCTACTGCCACAGAATGTTTAGCCCCAGATGTACCAAAAACTCTGAAGTTATCAAACGAATGTGTGCAGCATTTGTGGGCTCAAAACTGAAGCTTGGATCTGTAGTATGGTCGTTCGCGATAAGTAAGAATTATGAAATAAAAGATCCGCTTGTGGCCGTGCAGTCAACTCTCCGCACTTTTAATATCAAGCAACGAGAGAAAAAATTTGAATTCTCGACATTTCAAATAAAGAATGAGTTTATAGAGAATCTCCATGTCTGCCTGTCCCCTGCAAGTTGTCGCTAAACGATTTTCCCGTTTCATTGGAAATTGTGCGCCTCTAGGCTGTTCTTCGTCACTGAATGGTACCACTGAAGGTACCATTCCCGCGCTTCACGCTTCACTGTGTGACTGTCCAAGAGTGTAGCCGAGTCATTTGTATTAACGACTTTTGATATGGCAGTTAATAAAGGGTGTTTTCTATAGAGTAATACACGTTTAAATCATAATAAAACATCGTAATGTAATGTTGATATCAATGCAACGGTCTTTATTGGATAGAAAATTTTATGACATTAATATTTAAATATGATTTTGGCCATGTGGCCTCCACGGCTGGCGCGTATAAGGCGCAATCTGGAACACCAATTTTCACCAACTTTTCGCAGCATTTGTGGCCGTATCTCGCCGATAACTCTTCGAATGTTGATTTCCAGGTGTTCAATTGTTTGTGGTTTATCGACGTACACAAGTGACTTTACATAACCCCAAAGAAAATAATCCAATGGGGTTAAATCACACGATCTTGGGGGGCAATTAATTGGGCCATTTCGTGAAATTATTTATTCGTCAAAAGTTTCCATGAGTAAATCAACTGTAGAGACCGCTGTATGGCATGTGGCTCCGTCCTGTTGGAACCACATATCAGCAAGATTAATGCCACATAATTGAAGTACGAAAAAACTTCAAATCATGTTCCCATACCGTTCACCAGTGACAGTAACATTCTGACCATCATAGTTTTTGAAGACATATGGGCCAATGACTCCGGCAGCCCATAAAGCGCACCAAACAGTAATTTTCTGTGGACTTAATGAAGTCTCGACAAAAGCTTGTGGATTCTCCTCACTCCAAATGCGACAATTCTGTTTATTTACGTACCCATTCAGCCAAAAATGAGCTTCATCGGAAAATAAAATTTTGAATGGACGAAGTGCACGCTAAGTTTGACGAACAGAACCATTATTTTGATTAAAAATTTTCCACAATTTGCACGCGTTGCTCTGGTATAAGTCGATCCATAATGAAATTTCAAAGCAAATTAAACAAAAAGCAACTATCAGCTGCTAAATGGGTAGTTGTTCGGTTGTGAATACTCTTGGCTACTATATTTTGAAAATATTTCGAAGGGATCTATTGGTAAATGTTGTTTTACACTCCCGTTAATAGACCATCTCTCGGAATTGTAAATATGGATTTTGTTTTGGGAGAAATGTTATTTGAGCTGCGCATGTTTTGTAGGTTCTGATACGTGGCGCCGTTTGTCTATTATTAGTGGGGGTGTATTCAATCTGTTTTTGTCCAATCAGTGTTCAATTGTTATGAGATCTGAAAAGTAGCCCTAACTTGTATTCGTTCCGAGGGCACAGTTGCGTAAATTAGTGAGACGAATTCGTGCTTCTCACTTCAGGAACCCAGAGTTTGGAGGGTTGCTTGTCTTTGCCTGCTTCATCAGCCTCATTCACGGTAGTCAAATTACGCAGTAGCATGATGACATGGAGGCTAAATTGAATGATATTCATTTTAAATTGTTTCATAAACATATTTTAGAGTGTTGAAAAGCCCAGCTTGAAATTATACAACGTTGGCTTGTGATATAGTTTATTTTTATTTTTTATAAGTAAAAAAATTCAAATTATGGAGCACTGGCGATCAAAATGCCACTAAAATAATTTAATATTAACGAGGGGACCAAATTTGGTGCATATTTTCAAATTATCCGGAGATACAAATAAAATTGATTTAAATTGTCTAGACTTTTAGAATTGACTGTATTATAGGAGTTCTTCAGAGGCGCTGAATAGTAGACTAGACTTAATTTTGATCGATCTGCATGTATTTTTGATATCCTGAAATGGTGCAGCCTGATTTGCAGCATCTGGCCAAGGACTTGTGGTTTATGCCAGGATCCTAATTCAACTACTCCCTACATTAAGGAAATCATATTGCATCCTCAGGATTTTCGTAAAGTGGTTAAGTCCTGCTTCCATGAAGGGGAAATTGAAAAAGAATGGGACTTTAGAGTTTAAATGCTGGCTTTGGAATGATCTTTGGTGTTGCCTGCGGAGTCTGTTCAGATGACCTTGGCTTTGAATACTCCTCCCCGTTTCGCAAAAGAAGCTTGAAGTTTTCGCTGTAAGACAGTCGGAAAAATTGACGATCAAGGGAAAGGCCCAGGGCAAAGCCAACATCTTTGTTTGGACAAGCAGTACTTCTACTCCAAATAAAGTAAATTTCTTCTTGGCAAAACAATTAAATATTGTTTAATAATTTTTAAAAATTTCCTTTTGATTGTACAAAACCTATCGAAGAGTTCATAATTTGTGACCACCGTCCCATCAGAATCGGATTCGGAGGACCATAAATAAAAATAAGTTAAAAAGTTGTACCGATTGCTTGGCGGTTTTAAAAAGAACTTTTTTGGAACGTAGACACTCGATATTTTCTGTGTCACTACAAATTTCTGTTGGCATCTTAAAAATCCACCAAATAGTTCTCAAGAATATTTTAATTATATTGACAATAATCCCATGGAAAATCTTGTGGATGATGGATTCCATTTGAACAATTGACAAGGTGTCAAACGACACTAATTTTGACAAGGGATTATTAAAGAAAATCGAATAAAAGAAACCAAACAAAGTAGGAAAATTTTTGAGAAAAAAGGAATAGTTGTATGAATGCACACACATACACCCATATTATTATTATTTATGTGTGTATGTGCTCGTTTGTATGCATCTGCGACAAAAGCAAAAACTTTGTTTCCTTAAATCCCATCATCTTCTTTCCATTTATTTACAGAATCTTGAATGTTTTTTTTTATTATTAAAAATTGAATTCATATGGGTTCTTTCTGCTACCTTAACGGTTTCGTCATATTAATCTTTGTGTGTATGTGTGTGTGTGTGTGTGTGTGTTGGCTTGTTTATCCTTTCCCTTTTTACTGAATCCTTATCACAATTTGTTTACCAAAAATTTTCGTTTGTTTCCAAACGTTAGTTCTACACCTGCACAGTCGTTAGTGTTTGTTTTAATGTTTTCTTGCATCATTTTGGCTTTCCATCTCTATTCCCCAGATCATCCATTAAAATGTTACCTTTTTCTATTTCTGTTTCTATTTATTTATATTATTGTTTCTTTCTATGGTTTTTAGTTTTGTTTTCATGGATTATGAAATCCCTTAAAGCAAATTGATTATTTACTCAAGGCTTAGCTGGCTGTCACAAATACAAGTGAATTGTGGTTTCTGAGTTAAGAAATATTCGGAATTTCGGTTTTAACAGAGATAAGTCGAATGCTAAGAAAAACAATCGGTTTTGATATTTTAAGCTTCTATATTTTGCGAAAAGGCAGTTAAGAATTAGTCTGCAGTTAAGCCGAAGACTTATTGGCTTTGAACCCATTAATTCTCATAATCTTAGATTTAAAGATTAAAAGGTAACAACTAAACTGATCTGAAAAATTAAAAATTCCAGTATTCGAAACTTTAATCTGAAGTCGAGGTTCCTAAGAAATGAGTGCTACTAAACTACGCACAGTGGGGGAGATTAACAAAAAAAAAAAACTACGGAATCATGAATGAAACATATTAATTGAGGATTGTTTATTTAGATTCCCACTGGAACTACACTGCGAGGTTTTATGTTAAATAAGCAATAGGAAAAATGAGTAGGATCATCTAAACCCATGCCATGGACCTTTAAACACAATTGAATCGACAGCTGCCGCACTACATCTTAAACGCAAAAGCTCACGAACGATTACATCAATTTTAAGCTGGTTGACGATGTTCTACGGAGCTGATCGCTGGAGCCGTTTAAAAGTTGTGCTAGAAAACCATTTTTTAAAATGCTGCTTTCCTTAAGTTTTTAGAGTTCTCCTGAAATCGACTAAATTCACATCATATATAAATTCAGCAACGCTGTTCAGAACTCTACCAATTTAGGTACAATCGGTTCAGCCGTTCAAAAGTTATAAGCGGGTCACGTACTTACGTACACATTAATATACACGCATACATACACGCATACATACACGCATACATACACGCATACATACACACATGCATACCCACACATACATACTCACACATCCACATACACATATAGACATACACACATATCACACACACATACACATACATACAGACGCATTGACGGGCTCTCAGAATTACTCAGGGAAACTTTCTAGTACATAGAAACGTGTAGATCTAAGAACTCGATTTATTTTTTAATTTAAAATTTTACTAACCGGAAGTTAAAAAAATATATCCTTCACATGCTCGATGAGTGATCTTGATGAATGATTTACTTTTAATCTTCGATTAAATGAGATGTGAAACAGAACACTTTCTCAATTTGTGAGATGGAAAAAAATAAAATTATTGCACCTATTTTCAATTGCAAATTGGGAAAAAAAGTCATAAAATAATTTTATTTACTTACACATAATTTAATATGAAAATCAGGACCAAACACTTATTTTCTGCTGTCTCGTTAGTGCCGCTCTTAACAGGTTAAAAATTACAAATAATTAATAACAAAATAAAATTGAAAATTAATGCTTGGCAAGTGGTCAAGCATATATATGCCGCAACGTCAAGCTTTTACAATGTTCGAAAGTTCGAGATTTTGTTTTAAAGTCATATAACATCGTTTTTTAAACGTTGCCGCTTCCATTGCTGCTGCGAATGAAATCTAGCGATGCTAAGCTGCCTGACTAAAACTTTTTAATAAGGAAATAAAAATTGTGTTCACAATGTGATACTTTTTAGGTTTCCAAAATACATAATCATTTTATTATATCACATTTTAGATAATTTTTAAGAGTTTCAAGAACTTTGAGCACATGTTGGAATATTCGAAATTATTTTCAAACTTCTGTTTTATGTTGGAACATTAATTTTAGCAACTTTCTAGATCATACAACACATGTTGGAAACTTTGAGCGTATGTTCGAAAATTCGAAATTGTTTTCGAACTTCAGTTTTATGTTTGAATATTAATTTTAGAAACTTTCCAGAGCATAAAGCACATGTAAGAAACTTTTAGCGCATGTTCGAAAATTCGAAATTATTTTCGAACTTCAGTTTTATGTTTGAATATTAATTTTATAAACTTTCCAGAGCATAAAGCACATGTAAGAAACTTTTAGCGCATGTTCGAAAATTCGAAATTATATTCGAACTTTTATTTTAAGTTCGACTATTAATTTTAGCAACTTTACAAAGCATTAATATTAATTATTTTTCAATCCAATGAAATATTAGTTAATTTTTATCTAATTAATTCCTATTCTGTAGTGTATTACAAGGTCGTCTTAGCTCTTCGTGTGAAACATTTTCACAATTTATTGTAGCATTTACAGTGTAATTATTTCGATTGTATGTTCTAATTAAAAGTTCAGAAATGTATCCTTCCCAATCCATAAAGTTTTATTCTTGCATAATGGTTAAGAAGAGCTAACGCCCAGCCTACCGTACTACCTTAATGCGCTTCTTTTTTTTTGTATATTTAATAATCTCCTCCCTGAATGGCCTGTGGCAGGCCTCAATTGCCAAGCTAATAATTATGTATAATAAAGAGTCATTAAGAGTATTAAAGACTTTCTGGAAACATTTTCCAGTTGCCACACTGCAACTCAACAAATAACTTTTAATTTTCATTAAGAGTTTATGCTGTGATTAGGGAAATTATATAGGAAATATGTTAAAATAACATGCCAACCAGCTTCAGATATGTAAAACATTTTTATTCCATCCATATTCTCTTATATATATATTTTAGTTTCTATTGTTTTCGTACACAATCCTTTTATTTTCGGTATGAGATTTGCACTTAACAGTGCTTAAGTTTCATTAGAAGAAAACAATTATTTTTGCCTTAAATTCTTTACAAAAGATAATGTTTTTGTAGTTTTTAGTGTAAATGTAAATCTGTAATAACTATTTGCTCACATACACACACACATATTTTTGTATATATAGGAAAATTCCATTTTATTTGTGAAGAAATTTGTTTGAGCAACTCGCTTTGCTCGGTTTTAATTCCTTTTATATATCTTACCAACTCTCTGAAGTACAACTCATATCTTTGCCTTTACAATACAGTACTTTGTACCCTTGAGTTTATTTCCGTTTCCTCAACTGTTTTTGTCATACAAATAAAAGTTTCTTGTGCTCGTGTATTTACAACTTAATGAATCAACTTGCAATAATTTTGGAGTTTTATTTAAAACAAAAACATAACACAGAGTTATGAATATTTAATAGAACCTTAAAAGAGAGAGAAAAAAAAAACAAAAAAATGGCCAAGACGACCTTGCAATACACTACAGAATAGGAATTGATGGGATAAAAAATAACTAATATTGCACTAGATTGAAAAATAAGTAACATTAATGCTTTGGAAAGTTGCTAAAATTAATATTCGAGCATAAAACAAAAGTTCGAAAAAATATCGAACTTTCGAACATGCGCTAAAAGTTTCCAACATGTGCTTTACGCTCTGGAAAGTCTCTAAAATTAATATTCGAACATAAAACAGAAGTTCGAAAATAATTTCGAATTTTCGAACATACGCCCAAAGTTTCCAACATGTGTTGATGATCTGGAAAGTTGCTAAAATTAATGTTTCAAAACAGAAGTTTGAAAATAATTTCGAATATTCCAACATGTGCTCAAAGTTTTTGAAACTCTTAAAAGTTATCTAAAATGTGATATAAAATAGCTTGAAGAAGATTTTCTATTAATAAAATTATTATGTATTTTGGAAACCTAAAAAATTTTACATTGTACACACAATTTTTATGTCCTTATCAAAATAAATTTGGGTCAGGCTGCTTAAAATCACTAGATATCATTCCCAGCAGCAATGGAAGCGGCAGAGTTTAAAAAACGATGTTATATGCCTTAAAAGCAAAAGCTCGAACTTTCGAACATTGTAAGAACCCATTACTTTCGATTATAATAGCTGCTGTTAAATTTTGTATTGTTTTGCGAGCTTCGAAATATTTTAAATTTTCGAACATTAATATTCAATATAAATTTCAAAATTTTCTTAAACTTTTGAAATATATTTGTGTGAAAAACGATAACATGTTTCCAGTTCTAAAGTTAGACAAAATTTTTTATGCATACGAAACTGAAATTAGTAGTTTCGAACATGTATAAAAAATAAAAGACTTCTTAGAAGAATATATTTTAAGTAATAAAATAGCTTTTTAGTACTATTTTTAAAAATTTAATTGATTTGTTATCAGAAATTTCTGATAATGAAAATTTAATTTGAATTTCGAACATAATTTGAGTTTTCGAACATGAAAATAATCAAATTTTTTATGTACCGTAATTCGTTTAGAGAGGAAATGAGTTGAAAACTATGTTTTCTTTGAAAATATAAATTTCGAAAGTAAGTTCGAATTTTCGAACAAACTTAAAAAAATTTATTTTTAAAAATTGTGGAATATCTCAGCTGTTTTTCAACATCTTGATTGAAAATAATCAATTTAGCTTTAAGTTTCATATTATAGTAACACAAGCTGGCGCAAAATTAGTCAGTTGCCGGGAAGTTAATCAACCAACTTTGTTTTTAAATAAATTTTTTATAAAAAAAATGAGATAATTGCGGCGAATTTTATTTTATTTCATTTATTGATTGTTTCATATACATTCAAATTCGCCGCATTTCAATATTTTGGTACCAAAATTATTATAATTTTTTATAAATTTTACTGTTTATCTTTGGAATTATATATCCGGTATTGAGTTGGAGTTTTTGAAACAGAACATGTTCATGCAGGTTTCATAAACGTATTTTTCATGCTTGCAGATAATCTGAAAGTATTTTCATTCAATATTAAAATTTTTTTAAAATAAATTTTAAATGGAAATTAAATCGGGAAAAGTGTAGGGTATTTATCATAAACAGAGTGAGAATTGAAAGTTTTATGTAAAACAACTTAATTTATAACAAAACTTTTACCTGAACATCTATCTCATTGTCATTTATTATACGACAGTTTTTTTTTTAAATATAACACCCTCACATGTACACGCATACACACATGCTGTTATGCATTCATTTAACTTGTGCTGTTGGCTTAAAGTTTAACACACACACACACACACACACAAATACTTAACGAAAACTATTGCATAACATTGATAACGCTTCTGGATATTTTTTTCAAATGTGTGTACTTCTCCGTCAGGAGGGTGAGTGCGTTGCTTAATTTTACTTACTTTTATTGTTGGCAACTTTTATTCCTGCCACATTTTCATTCGGTCCCTGTTTTTTCTTAAATTTTTTTTTGAGCATTAAGTTGTAGACCAAGTTTAGGCTGCAGTGTTTGTGTTGTATTTACACAATCTTTATTTCATATATATTATTTTTTATTTTCTTTTTATTTCTCACCTGATAAAACAGACAAAAAAAAACAAGGGAATATTTTAAAATAAAAATTTGTGCCAGACATTATTTTACATGTGTAAAAAGTTATGATTTCAAGTTAATGTAAAACTCTCCGTGTGTGAGTGTCTTTTTGTCTGCTGGAGAGAGGCAGAAGGACGGAGAAATTTCGCTTGAGCTGCTGCTGCTGCTGTACAAGGGGAGTTTCATGAATATTTTAAGCCTACTCTACTTGTATACTTCGTATATTCAAATATTAAATATTATTTTAGTTTCATATTTTAGTGTGGAAATTTCACACATAAATCATAAGTTTTAGCTCTTTTTGAAACTCATCTCCAGCTCGCATCGTTGTCATATTTTTCTTGCCTGCTTGGAGAAGGATAAATTCTTTTATTGTTTAGACAGTTATAAGCCTTTTTGGTGGAAGAGAGAGAGAGAGAGAGGGGGGAGGAGAGAAAAACACTATAAAATACTTTGCTAAAGGAAACGAATTTTAATATAATTAAAATTACTTTTCAATTTAATTTATAATTTAAACTGTTTGCCAAAACTACTGGCCAAAAGGAGGGTGCTAACAAAAGTTAAGCCGTTTTCAAAAGAATTTTTAAAAATTATGAATTAAAAAAATCAGGTTAAAAAAAATTAAATTTCTTTAATTAAACTAAATTTATATAATAAAAAATTTATTTTCAAATCTTTTTGTCAAAAGCAGGGTTTTACCCAAATGTTTGCCATTTCTAATAAAATTTTTCAATTTACACTTTTCTTTTGTAAATTAAAAAATAAACTTCCCTACTTGTAAAATTTATTTATTTTGCAATCTTTTGGCCAAAAGGAGGGTTCTACCAAGAATTTAGCCGTTTCTAAGAAAATGTTTAAGGAGTAGGTTTTTTGTTTTGCAAAGAACTACGTACCCCTTATGAAATTTTCAATTTTAACTTTTCTTTCATAAATTTAAAAGTACGATTCTCTACTTTCGAAAATGATTTATTTTGAAACTATTGGCCAAAGGCTGGGTTCTACCAAAAATGTAACCATTTTTAAGAAAATTTTTAATAAGTCGATTTGTTTTGCAAAGACATTTTCAATTTCCACTTTTCTTTCATTAATTAAAAAATAAACTTCCCTACTTGTAAAAATTATTTGTTTTGGAATCTTTTGGCCAAAATGAGGGTGCTACCAAAAATTTTACTATATCTAAGAAATTTTAAAAATTACTATTTAATAAAATTTTTAATTTTAGCTTTTCTTCCATAAATTAAAAAATACAATTCGGTACTTTTGAAAATGATTTATTATTTCTACCAAAAATTTAACAATTTTTAAGAAAAATTTTAAAAAGTCGATATTTTTTTGCTTTATAAAATTTTCAATCTCCACTTTTCTTTTATAAATTAAAAAATAAGCTTCCCTACTTTTATAAATTAGTTATTTTGAAAATTATTGGACAAAAGCAGGGTTCTAAGAAAAATTTTAATTTTAATTTTCAATTTCCATTTTTCTTTTATAAATTAAAAAGTAAAAATTATATATTTTAAAATCTTTTCACCGAAAGTAGGGGGTTACCAAAAATTAAAACATTTTTAAGAAAATTTTAAAAAAGTCGATATTTTTGCTTAATGAAATTTTCAGTTTCCACTTTTCTTTTATAAATTAAAAAGTAAAAATTATATATTTTAATATCTTTTGACCGAAATTAGGGTGCTACCAAAAATTTTGCCATTTCTAAAAAAATTCTTAAAAGTAGATACATTTTACAAAGATAATTTATAAAATTTATTTTAACTTTTCTTTCATAAATTTAAAAAATAAGCTTCTCTACTTTTGGAAATGATTTATTTTGAAAATGAAAAATTTTCGAATAACTGTTATTTACGATCCCTGATAAAATCCCAAAATAATGATTAATTCATATAGTTTTATTTACTAAAACTAACAAAATTTCGGAAAATTTTTATTAATCTGTTAAAGTATTAATAATATAATTAATTGATTGCTAACCGATTAATTCGAAATTAATAGCTGATTTACCGATTAAATAAAAACTCCGAATAATTAATCGGACGATTAACCAATTAAAATTAAACCCCGATTAATTGAAAGTCGTAGTTTTTGCGCTGCGGCTAAGTGGCTCATAGTTTTAAGTGATATATTTCTAGGGCGACTTCTGCTGGTCCTTGTGATTTTAACCACTGTGCACTTTAACTGAATCCATAAGTATTTGATTAACAAGTTCCCAATAAGTTTTAATTTTAATATGATTATTTGGAATTACAATTAATTTTTGTATTTTATTGGACCTTGTTTTTTAACTTAAATTCTTATTGTAATTATTTTTCTTTGTTTTTAACAATAAAAGGAATTTAATGGGCTAAAGTTCGTGATACTCATACACATGCTCTCTGCCGGTGGCACTGTAACGGCTTTTGAAAAGAACGTTGTTATCTTTTGCTGCTTGTTTTGAAGAATTTAATTGATGTTAATTTTCCCAGAATTTTTTTTTGTGGGATTGATTTAATTCTGACTTCTTCTAAATAAAATTATTTTAGGCTTTCAAAAGTTGGGAGTTATAAAGTAGGAAATATCAGGAAGTATTGTTGACATTGTCCATCTCTTTAACAAAAATTTTATCTTAAAATGTTTTCGTCTGTCGTAAATTAGATAATTTGAAATTAATTAAATTAAATTTCAAATATAAACCTTTTGCTTTTAAGTTATAAAAACTTAAATATGTCCCTAAAATATCTATATTTTCTTGTCACTTGTTTTATTTATCTCTATTACAAATTTATATTAATTCACAAAAAAAAACCACACAAATTTTCGACTCAATTAAGAAAATGGCCCTTAGAAAGCTTACAAAAAGGCCATTAACAAAGTATTTCCTCGGAAAAAAAAAAATTGAAAGTGTAAAATTGACAAGTCAAAAACCTGTCAACGGGGCAACAAAACATTAATCAAATTTAACGCTTTCCTCAAGCAGTCGGTGTGTTTTTAAACACTTAAAAAAAAGCATAAAAGAAAAAGTTTTAAAGTGATTTCAGTTTGAATCATAAAAAAACAAAAATGTTAAGCGTTTTTTTTTGCTTTTCAACAGCGTCCCTACTTTTGAAAATTTCATTCATTCGGAGGGAGATCAAGACTTTAATTTGCCAAAAACAGATTTATGTTATGGGGATTTTATTTTATTCTATATTTTTTTTTTAAGTCGAATCTACAATAACTGCAACGTTTAGATACGGGCGTTGATGATAAACAATAAATAAAAGTGACAATTGCCTTGATGAAAGACTAAACACTCGTTTATTCAATCACTCACTCACTCACTGGAAAAATTGTTTCATCAATCACTGTCACTTGCGAAAAGATACGACACATGCATGAATTAAAAATTTATTTTGATATTATTTGTGGGGCGATGTATGTGTGTGTGAGTGCACGAATACATACATTCTATATGGATTTTAGAGCATCAGAAATTTCTAGAATAAATAATTTAATTCTTCAAATTAAAGTTGTTAATCACTTAAGGAAATACATATTAAAAAAACAAAAGCGCAGCATAAAAGTGATTATCTTCAAAATGTTTTCACTGGGGTTGTTATTGAATTTGAAAGAATCAGTTGTTCCCAATTTATCAGATAAATTGTGGACAAGAAAATGTAGAAGCCAATTTTAAAGCGAAATTTTGATATTAATTTTAAGTGGCTGCAAAAAATGTCCAATGTAATAAAATCACTTAAGGCATTTTACCTGCAACAGGAACGTCAGAGTTTCAAAAACTGTCATAATCATGTGCTGTAGTTAGAGCACAACCTGTTTGCTATCAATGAAAACATAATCTCTTACAGAATCTGCTACTAAAATCAGCTTCAAAATTGAGGCGTAGTTCTATAACATGTCGCACCCTGGGGGAGTTTAAAGAAAAATTTCAATAATTCTGTAATTTCTAAACCGTTAGTTTGATTACAGTAACATTTCACGAAGTATTTAAAGAGGTGCTGCTGAACTGTATCATATTGCGCTACTGAGTACAAATTCCATCGCTTAGTTGCTGCAGTAAAACACAGTAGAACGACATCATCATAATCATGTGCTATAATTAGAGCACAGGGCTTTTTAGGTTATGGCTGCCAACGGATGTTTCATCAGGAATGCCGCAGTAGTTATAGTCTGCTGACCGTGATGGATGTAGACCATCCTTAATCTCAACAACGAAGAGGACGGTTTTGAGTAGAAAATAATCAGGAGAGACTACGTCCATTGAATCAGTTTTCTTTAGTATTCTACAGCAGAGCATAACAGTTGTTTTCGAAAGCCGCCACACTTTCATTATCACTATTCATGTGTATGTTTGTTTACTTGTATGTGATAACAGCTCCTATTTGTCCCAATTTTTTTTATGGAAAAGGATATGGGAACTGTATCAAGTCGGCTATAACACAATTTTATTAAGTTCAATTATTTGAGAAAAAAAAAATTCGAAACGGTTTATTCTAAAACTCATCCTTGTAACTCTCCGCTAGTTTTAGCCGCAAAGCTATCGCTGCCTGGTTTCTTGTGCCATTCAATGATTTTGAGCTCTTCGAGCTAAAACACTATTATTTTAACAACTAAAACAACCGATTTCTTCGTGTTAGGCGGTGACAGGCGTAGCGTTCGTTTACTATAAAATGATCGAAAAAACTAAGCGATCAAGATATATCTTGTGATACAACTTTGAGTTGGCATCACTGCTTTATTTGACCAACCATTTAACAGCTGATAGTTGCTTCTTGTAGCTCATCAAATATTTCACTTATGCCGTATTATAACATTTCTAGACTTGTAGCTCCAGTTACAAAAAAAAAAAAAAAAACTGAAGTTGCAAATTTTTCAAAATAAAATAAAATAAATTTCATTAACACTGAAGTAAACAATGTCGAATATGAAATGCTGACTTAAAGTTAATGATTTCTTTAGTTCTTGAACACGATTGCAAACAAAATTATATAAGTAAAATGGACAGCTGAATTTCGCAAATAGTTTCTTAATGTCATACCAATCAAAAACAATGAAAAGAACTTTAATTTTTTATATAATTCTGGGTAAGTTTTGGTTTTCTCGTAAAAATTTGCCATGTAGGACTTAATTTTATTATCTTCTGCTCAGTTTCCTGCCTACTCTGCCTGGTTAAATCGGCTCCTACACCCGATGACGATATTTTGGATCCCAGTTTCGATGCTTTGAGCAATCAAAATATTGACTACAACGCCGTCATGACACATTTTAAGGACTTATTTATGTATTTGCCAATTATGTTTACCACCATTAAAGAGACAATGTCCGGCTTTCCCAAACTGGCGGAAAGTATAAGGATTTTGACTTCACCCAATTATGAGAAGCCAAACGATGATGATAATGATGATGTTAATAATGATTGCAAATGTAAAAGCTCATTGTCGCAAAATATGAACGATATAGAGAAGACTTCAAATGATTTTATATAAAACGGATTGTTGTCGGTATTTAAAATGGCTTTTGGGTAGTATGACTTTATAAGACGTGTGTGCTTGTGTGTGTAATAAAGATTTTTGAATGTTGTTGTATTATTTTGTTAAAAAAGAAAATGTGTTGAACTATTATTTAGAACACTTTAAAGTGATCACGTCGCTCCTAGTGATCAACGCCGGCATAAAAGTCAGCCTAAAATCGCAGGAGCTTCTGCTCCTGTTAATAATAAAACAATTTTCTTTTACTTGGGATGATGGACGCCGCGCAGGCGTTGAATCAATTTCTGTTTTAATATTTTCTCATTTCTTGGTGGCCTTTTTCTCACCTCGAGTAGTTTTATAGTTTTTTGAAACTTTTTTTTTAATTAGTTGAAAATATTTATTTTATATTTAATAAAGAGCTTCTTAGCTTTTAATTGATTTAATAAATACTTTTGAGAAAATCCCTTTTTTCTAAATCAATTTAAAAAGTGAAAATCGTTCTGAATATTTTAATAAATTTATGTCGCTTTTCTTTTTGGAAAACATGCAAGATTTTTACACTTCTTTTCTAAAAATTGGCTGTTTGTTGGAGTTTTAAAACAGTAATTGTTTTTCTTAATAGGTATTGCATTTATTCCTGATGAATTCTATATTTTTAAATGACATGGTGTTGCCATTTGCTATTAAAAAGTGCAAGAAATGTTGCATTCTTGTTTAGAAAAGAACAGGACATAAATAAATAAAAGAGGTGTTGCGCTTTTCAAGAATTTTTCTACATAATAATAATGTTTTTATATTCAATTTAATTAAATTTATTCAATGTATGAAATTCAGAAGGACATGATAAATATTCCAAAGCACCAGGGAAAAATTCGGAAAAATAATCCAACGGCAACACAGTGAGTTCAAAAAGTGTGATACAGTTCTCGCAAGCTTTTTCATAAGAAAATAAACTTTTATCACGTTTAATTAAGCCACATGAAAAATTGGCAGTAAATAAGAAATACACATGATTAATAATGGTGAAAGTGTAGCGGCTTTTGAAAACCGCTGTTCTGCTGTGCTGTGTGAGTTCAATATATAAAACTGATGATGACTTTCTCTGGTGCTTTAGAATATTCATCAGGTCATTCTTAATTAATAAAAAACACATTTTGAATAATTAGCCTATAAAATTATATATATTTTTATCAATAAAGAGTTTGTTAGAAATTATTTACAGCCGAAATTATTTCGAGTCAGTACCTCGTTTCTGTAACTGATATGAGAAGTTCTCACATCCATAGAAGAATATTTTTATTATTATAAAAAACCAAGAAAATTTTAAATGCATGAAGAAATATATTCTGACTCATCCTGTGTTTCACAGAGTGACAACAATTTTTTCGATCCGAGAAGTTCTCACTTCAGTTACAGAAACGAGGCACAGATGTGAGTTTATTAAATAGAACAGTTTTACACATAAACAGTAGATTCGATTCAATACAGAATTTTGATTTGATTCAACAAACAGTCATCTGAATTTATAGGTTTTCCAATAGTTAGTGGTTACATTTTTTTGGCCAAATATATCATAACTGTGCCATTTAGCATAAACCGCAATAAACATGAGTACTGATGGTGGAAATATAGCAGCTTTCGAAAACAGCTGTTCTACTCTAATTAAATTGGAGTCAAATTTTTTTTCAAATTGTACTTTATATGAGCCGTAGCTATTAATTGCTTAGCCACGTTTATTAAAAACGAAAGTATTATATATTTTTTTGTAAATACTCAAGTTTTAAGTCAAGCCGACGTTTAAATTTGGTTTTCGACAGCTGTATGAAACTGCACACATTCCAATTTTACTTTTCAGCTGAAGTTGCTTGTTAATATGAGTTTAATTAAAACCAACAATTCCAACAAGAATTTAAATTTATGCTAGTTTTCGTTGAAATCCTTTCAAAGTCTACTATTTCTTTAAAAAAAAAAGAAAACAACTGACCAAATCGTTTAATTATTTTATATTGAGTTAAACGTTATTTTGCAACTCTTGTTGGTTGTTGGCTAACAACAACATCATGTCGTTTATCTTAACAAATTCATCTCTCCAAATCGTGCTTTAAACACAAAACTTAAGCTTTCAATTTTATTCGTAACCAGAAGTTTTAGTTTTGTCTCCTTCATTTTATGTCAACGTTTTTCTGCTCGTTTTTTTTTTTTTTTGTTCAATTCCAAGATAAGCCAGTCTTTTTTTTTCTTTCGCTAAAATATCTCTTAAGGTCTTTAGTTGTCGTTGCATTTTTTTCTGGCCCCTCCTGCAGTCTTCGTTTGGCCGTATTTCAACTCCCACTGAGTAGTGTGTTTCCCAAAGATTAGGGTTAAGTTTCATCCATCCACTTTACATTGTCAGGATTTTCAGCTCTCAAGTATTTAGTGTTAAGCATCGAGTGGAGTTCACTTTATTATGATGTTTCTTTTGCGTTAATCGTACAGTTTGTTTTCTTGTTTTTGCTTTTGGGTATTTTTTGGTGGTTGCACTCTCATAGAGCGTTTGGTTTTTTTTTTAATACTTTTTTATTTATTTATTCGTGAAATCATTTCGTGTCATTTATCAATTTATTTTGATCTCTGGCACCTTTTTTTTGTGTTACCTGCAAAAATGTCGTGGTTTTTTTGTTTTTATTTTTGTTGTTGTTTTTCCAGCAGGAACATGCTAGTGTATCATGTTTGGAGGAGCAGCAAAAACTTATAGATTTCTAAAATAGTTAAGCCAAAATACAAATACAAAATCTTATGGATGCATGTGAGGACAAAGTTGCCAGGGGTAGAAACTTTTGTTATCTGATATCTTTCGAAATTTTTATATAAATTATATGGAATAATGTTCGAAATATGACTCCAGGTCTGTATCTCTAATAAACTCTATTTAAGAGGAAAGAGGACATGTAAAAAGTTTAATAAAATGGGCGTTTCTGAAATGTTAAGCGCAGTTCTACAATTTCATATGAATATGGTGCGTAACTTTTACAACTCTTTGTCGTGACTGAATTAAAGTTGATTTCTTTTCTAGAAAAGAATGCAACATTTTTCACACTCTTTAATAAAAAAATGGCAACAATCTATAATTTCAAAGTAAGTGTGTTTTTATAAATTAATTTAGCATCCACTCCGAAAAATAATGTCTGTTTTAAAACACATCCAAACTGTCACTTTTTAGAAAAGAAATGGAAAAGTGTTACATGTTTTCTAGAAAACAAAACGACATATTTTGGTGGCTCCCAGAGGCTGCTGTTGGCTGAAGTAGTCAAGACTACAATGCCTTAGACCCCGAGTTCTACTCCGCACTCAATCATGATTATAATGTCGAATTTTTATGACCTGCATTAGTGTAGGATTGCGTTAATGACCAAGGCATAGTACTGGTCGCTGATTATTAAAAATGGCGATTAACAACGTCATGTACTAAAATAGTTGTTACCCTCTCCGTCGCTAATTGTAACAAAAAAATTCACCGCCCAAGTAAAAAAGTAAAAACAGCTACAACAATAGTTCTATATATTCTAATATGTCTCCAACTGTCCTCTTAACACTATCCCCCTCCTTTCAACTTCTGGCAGAATGCACTGCACTTGTAGGGGCCGTCCAGGAAGTGCTGGGAGTCTAGGAAGTGCTGGGAGTCCAGGAAGTGCTGAGAGTCCAGGAAGTGCTGGGAGTCCAGGAAGTGCTGGGAGTCCAGGCAGTGCTGAGAATCCAGGAAGTGCTGGGAGTCCAGGAAGTGCTGAGAGTCCAGGAAGTGCTAGGAGTCCAGGAAGTGCTGAGAGTCCAGGAAGTGCTGGGAGTCCAGGAAGTGCTGGGAGTCCAGGAAGTGCTGGGAGTCCAGGAAGTGCTGAGAGTCCAGGAAGTGCTGGTAGTGATTTAAACTTCTTATTGAATTGAGTAGAATTTTGATGCGATATTTTTTTGTTGTCAGTTTTGGAAATTTTGATTGGCGGTAAACCCGGTGAATTACCCATATGAAACTAACAAGAGATCGTCCGAAATTTGCATTGAAATTTCCTTTTCTTATATATATTGCCAAAAACGAATCACAAAGATTATATAAAACATTTTACTTCCAAAAAGTTCACAGTAAAACCCGCTGAATTACCCCACGCTTAGTAACCTTCTCCCTTCTTTACCACGAGTTATAAATTCCCACTTTTTTAACCCGTTTTTCAAACGTACACATTTAAGTGTCATACGCTTAATTAATTAAATACCACAATCATGTTTCCAAAGTTTTTTATGTTTAATTGACTTAGTACTGTTTAGCAACAGTTCTGCAACTAAACCCTCGTTTTTGTTACTGATATTCTTGTTGAGGTTTTCGTTTTAAACTGCTCATCTTATCAAAAGACTTTTACAAACCAGTTGAAAATTTAAATGAATACTTACAAAAGATTTTAAGAAATTCGTGTACTTGGCATTTATTTGTATGTGTGTCTTATCAAAATTGAGTAAAATAATAAATAAGTTTTAATAAATCCTCATATTCGTTATACATCGAATTTCAAGAGACCAGCAAAACTCACGATTCTCCTTCTACGCTGAAGGGCTGTTGTCTCCATCGACAATCTGCTTGGGTCCGTTAACTCGGCGCCGTTGTGATAGTTCTTTTTCTAACATCTATAAATAATTATAGACTTTTGAATGTTTATACGTGTATGTGTGCACATGTATGCAAGGGAAACATACGGAATAGTGTTGTTGTTTTTTAAGCGAATTTTAACTGCATTTTTATAACTCATGCCCTAAAAATTTTTATGTTAGTCATATCTACACTGAAATACCTTTTAAAACTTGTATATTGAATCAGTAATAATGAAGGAAAAGTTGCTTAAAAGTGTACCACAAAAATAAGTGTGGCGTATTTCAGTTTTATAAGCGATAATTCGTATAAGTTTTTATATAAAGACTTTTTTCAAACCCGATTTATAAAGAAACCTGTACCGAAGACTATTTTTAATTTTAAATTGTATTGATTATAATGAACGAAATAAAATATCAAAAAACGTTTAAATATGATGCATTTTAAGATAATGCAATCCTCGTAGTCATAATGACGTTCAAGGTGTTGTTAAACGCTTCTGGCAGTCCTCTAAATTTTCAAATAAATAACTCAAACAATTAAAAACCATTTTAATTTTATTATTTTTAATACTTTATTGAAATTTGCTTGCAATTTGTTGTTATTATTACATATAATTTCGTTTTGTATTTGGTTGGTTTTTTATTAAATACTTTTTTTTAATTATTATAAATTTTTATTTAATTTTATTGTTTTTTTTTGTTACCTTTAAATAATGAAATTTAAAAGTTTTTCTTTAACCATTTTCTTTCTTTTTCATTCATCAATTTATTATTTAAATATTTATTGTTTTTATTGCTATTTTTTGTATGTCATAATATTTATCTTTTTGTTCACAATAGAAATGGTGTAAAATGTGTTTGGTTTCTCGGTTGTATGTGCAATTTGTTGCTGCTTTAATTATTTATTATTATTATTATATTTTTTTTTTGTAAGTTTGTGTTTCTTTTTCTTTAATTTCATGATTTAATTTTTTGTGTTTTACTTTTGATTAGGGTTTTCTTGTTCTTCTTATTTTGGAAATAACTAAATTTAATTGTTATTTTTTTGTAAACTGAAAAGCTTTTTTTTATAAATACTTTCTTTTTCTTTGTTTATTTTGTTATATTTTAAAAAATAATTTATATATATTATTTTTCATTGATATACAAAACTGAAAATATTATAACGTAATTCACAAAAATACAATTCACAACTACAATACGGTTCACACCTGCTTTATTTTTTTACATTATTTTATAATATTGATTTTTATTTTTATATATATCTTTTTTTTCTCTTTTTTATATATGTGTTATTTTGCTAATTTTAAAAACGTTTTGCCAAAAAATATAATTAAAAACAGTATTTTTTTAAATATCGTATACATTGTTGTGGGGGCAAGAATAATAATATAATTTAAATTAATTGCTTAATTTTTTCCAAATTTCTTAATAATTTTTTTGAAACTCAAAACCAATTTTAAGGAGGCTTAATTTTTATTAAAGCGATTCTTCTGCGCCACTGCAGCTATAAAGCAAAATTTTTAACCCCATCTTCATAAAAAAAAAATTAAATAATATGTATTTGAAAGTTATTTTAAGAAAATTTTGTATGAAAAATATTTCATAAAATATATTTCAAACTCATTTGAAATATTGTTAATACAGGGGTATAGTTTAGCTAATTATTAAATATCAAAGTTTCTCACAGTTAACTCCTTGATTTTTTTGGTTAATTCTTGAACCGAAAATTAAGAAGATATTTTGAAGATTCCAACAGAAAGGATTTATATTTTTCGAAGTTCTTTCGCTGCTTAAAAAACTACTTTTTCAAAAGTGAACTTTATCAAATGTTAATTTTTGAAAACATCATCTTGCCAGGGATATTTTTACCCCCTAGTGTGTTACTCAGGCCAGGGGACTAAAGAATTATTTGGCCAGCTCGAAGAACTATTCCTCCACCATCAAAATATAAATTTTTTAAAAGAGAACCTGTTATCAAAAATAATTCCTTAAGCGCTCTTTTGTAGATAATTTTCAAATCAAAACCATTAACTTTAGAGCTAAGTATAAAAAAAACTTCTACCGGAAATTTCGCAGAAAATGCCTTTTTTAAAAATAATTTTTATAAGACGGGACTTCTCAGTAAACATATTCAAGTAAAGTTTTTTCAGATTTTGAGAATAGTTCTCTTTCAAAAATACTTTTTGAAAAACTAAATTTTTTCTGAATCGATAGCTCTTTTTAAACTCTTTTTAAATACAAAACTGTTGAAAATATTTTTTCATAAAGAGGTAACTTTTTTATAAATTTATGTGGAAATTTTGGTTATTTTTTGTAATACCTTTTAAAACAGCTTTTATAAAAGCAGTTTTTCAAAGAGTACTTAACTCAAAAAGTACATTCTCTAAAGTGATTCATTTTGAAAGTAATTTTTTAAAATTTTAAAATGTGTTTTAAAAATAATAAATTTCTAAAAGTTATTAAAAACTCTCTTTTTAAAAAGGTTGCTCTTAAACATACTTTTTTTTTTAAAAACACACTTAAAACATACTTTTTACTGTTTCATCAAATACTTTTTTAGTTTTAATTAGTTAAAGAAAGGAAATACCTTTCAAAACAAAACATATTAAAAGTGGACTTTAAATAATTTTCAAAATATTTTTTAATAAATTTTCAAATACTATTTTGAAAATTATTTAAACAATCTTTTAAAAGTTATTTAAACAGAACAGTTTTTTAAAAAGTACTTTTGAAAAAATATTTTCCTGGATAGAACTTTAAAATAAAGTATTTTTTAGAAGTTAATAAAAAAATAAGTTTCAAAACGATATATTTTAAAAGGTTTTTAAATACTTTTTCAATTTCTTATTTTTTTAATAATTTGCTAAGAAATTCTATTTCAAAAATTTTCCAAAAGTTATAAAAAAAATATTTTCTTATTTATACTTTTAAAAAGAGACTTTTCTAAATCGTTCTTTTTAAACAAATAATTTTTTAAACGCTACATAAAAAAATCTTTATGAAAAGTAATTTTTATCAAAAGGTACTCTTTTAAAACGTACTTTAAAAAGTATGTTTTGTTAAAAGCTGTTGGAAAGAAAACTTTTTCGAAAGGTATTTGTTTACCATATACTTCTTTCTAAAAATATACCCTGTTTCAAAAAGGGCCTTTATTAAAAATTTTTGAATAGATTAAACTATCACATAAAATTAAATTAAAATTTTCTTAAAACAATACGCATCTTAATATTTTTTAAAAAGAATTTTTTGAGCTGTTACTTTTTTGAATTTTAATATATACAAAAGGTACTTTTTTCAAAGGTACTTTCCAAAAATATATATTTTTTTTAAAACATACTGATTTGATAAAGGGCGTTTTGAAAGAAAAGTTAGCTTATGGAAATGGTACCTTTTCTTTTCTAAAGAAAAATTTGATGTTGATTCACTTAATTAGAACGGGTGAGAAATATATTTCGAATAGTTTTTGAAGTGGTAGTTGGTTTGAAAATCAACACTGTTTGGATCTGCGACCGCCTCTATAGGAGTGCGGGCTTTTTTCTTTTTTGTTAAATAACGCCAGATAAAAGTTAATCTTCATTGTGATGCATAGTTCATCAATTTTTTTTTTTTTTGCTTTTTAAAGTTTGAGTTAGACTCCAATCATGAAAAGGTGCGTGCATGTTAAACTTATGGACTTGCTCGGGCATGTTGAAAATATCGCTCGCTTGAATCCGAATTTTATTTTCTCATAAATATTATGTTTGACACTGAATTGGCAGTCAAATGAAAAAATATATATTTATTCCTCAAAATTAGTTTTTCGTTTCAAAATGATGAGAGAGTTGCATTTTATCTGATGAAATCTGGCAACGCCGCATGGCTTATATACAGGATGTAACTGTTCCACGATGTAACTTGATATCGTTCTGCCGAATAATTTCTTAGCAAACAGAAACGAAATTCTTAAATTGTTTTTTGCTTAAAATGTTATCGTGCAGCAGAACTATATTTGGAAATGAAGTGCAAGTGGCCAGAATGGATATTCCGTATGGTCGTCATTGACCTCAACACTAATTCCACAATTAGAAAAATTCGTTTCCATGTTCATGGCAAAGTTGGGGGTTTAACGCACAACCCTTTTATTCATACATATACGGTACGTTTACTATATCAGCCCACAGTATTCTAGGGGCAGATGAGATTCGATGCATATATTCTGTGCGGCGTTGCCGTATTGCACCACACAAAAAAAACGGCCACTCTATAATTTTTATATATTTTTAATTTCTTCCTTTTCTTTTGCAAATATTTTCGCAATTATCAAATTTACTGTTTCATTCAGATTATTCTTAACCAATTTTCTCAATTTTCTAACACATTTTTAAGACCAACAAATTCTACATTTTTTCTGTTTCATTTCAACATTAATCCTAAAACTTAATAATATTTAAACATTTATAATTTAATTTTATATATATTTCGGAAAAAATGTTTTTGTCTTTTTCAATTACGTATATTCGTTACAATTTTTAAGGATTTTTTTTTTTGAAAGAAAAAAAGAAAGGAAAGGAAACTTTAAGCTTTTACAATTTTTGGTTTTTTGTTATCTAACGAGAAATTGATTTTTTTAATATATATTTTACAAATAGTCATGTATGTTAATCCTAAGGTACACTGAGAACAAAAATGTCTATAGTATATAACTCAAGAATAATTAACAACTACGTTTTTATTTGATATTTTATATATATTTTTGTGTTATTTGGTAGGAATATGTTTTTGAATAAAGAAAATAATAATTATTTATTTAAAGAATGTATTGGAAAAAGTTAAATTTGATTTTTAATTGATGTATATAAAGTGATACACTGTTTTTTTAACCTTTTGTAATTCTTTTATTGCTTTTTTAAGTTGAGCACAGCTCTTTAGTTCAACACTCAATTTGACTTATTTGTTATTTTAAGATTTGATAGATTAAATTAGAATAAACAGCTTCTCACTTTATGTTAAGACGTTTATTTATAACACGTTACATCACACTACTACAATAGGGTTAAAATGGAAAAAATAATATTCAATAAAATCTTGCGCAAGTCCTGGCAGGATTCAGTGCAATTTCTGTGTTGTGGAATCTATTCTGTTTATAGTTTACGTTCATGAAAGTTTGAGAAAAAAGAAAATCAATTTTTGAAAGCGAGTTTTTAAAGGGGGTGCACACTTTAAATTATTCATGTCCTTCATTTATTTATTTTTTCAGAATTTTGATTTATATTTTAAAACTCTTGTGGAGATCCGAAAACTGACAATATTGGATATTCCACAACAATTAATTGCAACAAAAGAAATATTAATAAAAGTCAATAAATAAAGAATAATAATTATAATTAAAAATAAATATTTTTCATGGCCTCAAAAGCATCTTCAAAAATGTTAACCGCCACAAACATGCGCTGCCTTATAGCAAATTTTTTAAAATTATTAAAGTTAATTGTTGGCAGTCGTATGCAGCCAATATTAAAGCTCTATTTAGATTTAATCCAGGAATAATTAAAAAAATACTTTTCCTGTAAAATTAACTTTTTGCCACTTATGCAGTTTTGGCGGTTAGAAGACGAAATAACTTTTACGAATAATTAGAATATTTATAAAAACTATTAAATTTAATATTTTAATAATAAATTTTTTATCATTTCCAATAAAAAATTTTCTATCATTTAACCTTTGAATGCTCGGTAAACAAACTGAAACGTTAAGAATAAGAAATTAAAATGTAATATCACTTGACATCGTCAGTTAAAATTTAATATTTATATATTTACTTGAAAAGGACAATTAAAATTTGAGAAAAATAACAAATTACTTTTAATATTTTCATTTATCCGTTTTACAAAAACGCATTTCAAAAGGCCAAACTGTCCTTCTACCAGCCGATAAAAATAATTACCCCCAAAACTCTTGGAGTAAAAAAAAATTTTAAAATTAAAGATTTTGTTGTGGCTTTTCAAGAAAATTTAAATTTTATGTCTAGAAATATATATTAGTATTGTGCACATCTACATAGACATACCTTTTGACCGCATATATTTTTTCAAATATCTGAAAACGATTAGATACTTAAAAGTGTACCACAAATATGTAGCGCATTTATATATCATCTGTCTTATAAGTGTTTTATTGCTTAAAGTGTCGGCTTTATTTCAAAGTTTTTTCTTAATTAAAAGCTTAGTAATGAAAGATTAGCAATTAAAAGATAGAAGCCGATTAATTTATTACGATGACTTTTTTCTCTTGCTTTTAAGTCATGTCTTTTTTGGCCGATAAACGGTTTAAAAAAGAAATCGTTTTCTTTTCATGTTTCGCTTGTCCTTAATTTCGATTCTTGTCGTTACATTTCGTTATTTTCATTATTTTGAGTAAATAAAAAAAAAAACAAATTCAGTAAAGATATACAACGAAAAATCAAGGTGTGAATGCAAATCATTTTAATAACAACGTGAAAAAAATCATGTCTTGAAAATCATCTTCAAAATTGAGTGTTAAACTGTTGTATTGGAACGCAGAACACTTTCTTGTCTATTATCCCTTTTTACAATATTGTGCGATTTAAAATCGAAAGCTTTGTAAAATACAAGGGAATACGTTACGCCCCAAGAAATATATCATTTGAAGTACAGAATTCTTTCAGATATTTTTGTATGAGACAAAAACAACAACGTGTTTTAGGATAAAACTTGTTAAGAAATTTTCACAAACTTTCTTGTTAAAATTTCATATTTAATAAAACCTTAAAGCTTGAATTCCAAATTAAATTTTTTTAAATTATATATATTGGCATTAACCCTTGCTTGCTCTTCTTAAAATTCAAAAGTTTATACTTGAAAGGAGTACTAAGAAGTTTAAATTAAAATATATAATAAAAAAATGATAAGTGGAAAACTTAAAAATTTTTCTATAAATTATTATTCTCTTGAAATCTCTGCTTTAACCCTTGCATGCTCCCTACACTGCAAATCGATAGAATAGGCTTTAACTAAAATAATCTTTTAGAAATTAAAATTCTATAGAAACGAAAATAACCAAAATAAACCAAATTAGGAAACAATAAATAAAACTCAATATATATAAATTGATTTTTTTTTAATAAGAAAATTAAAAATTTTATTGCATTTTTCGATTTTTTTTAGGATTATAAATTCATGTTTGTTTTTGAAATTGTTTTTAATGGTTTTGCTTGACCAATTAATAGGGATTCTTTTTTTAAGGTTTATAAGTTATTTATATTTATAAATATTTATATATAATAATTCGTATTCTGTTGTAATTAATTACTAAATTTATAAAACTTTATACAGGTTCAACTCTATACTTTGTTTTTTTTTCTTTTTGTTGTTGTTGTTGTATTTAAATGTTAGTTTTAGTTTTAGTTTTAAAAATTGGCTTTTCTTTTATTAAAATTCTGTAAAAGTTATTTTTATAAAATAAGTTGAGCTTAAATGCCATAATTTTTGTTAATATTTAAAAATTCTTCACCAATTTTTTCATAATCAATTATAAGATTTTTATTTAAAATGCAGTTTAAGACTTTTTGGATGTAATACGGTTTTTATTTTGTTGGTTTGTTTGTTTGATTGATTTTCATAAGTCAAGCATCGAATTGTTAAGAGCGTGTACTTCTTTGCTTAGAAAGTTTCAAAGTAGACGACTTAAACACGTCAACACTTGTTTTCTTTTATTCATTTTTTTAGTTTTTTATTTTATAAATTAATATTTACAATTTGTAGTCTATAAAGCTTAATTGCTAATTTTATATATAATTTTTATTTTATTTTTTCATCTTAACTCTAAATTCTTATTTGCTTTTTTAAAAATATGAAATATTTTACAAATGTGTTTAATTACTGATATTTTATTCGATTTTTTTTCATATATTTTTTTATATTTATTTTTGTTTTTTACATTATGGCTTGGCTTTTGGCAGTGGCAGTATGGTTTGCGTTTTATTTCCTGTTTTTCCTTTTCCTTTTCATTAACTTTTACTCCAAATTTCTCCATTTCTCTATACTTAACACTGATTTTGTATCGTAGACATATTTTTTTTTTAAATTTTCTTAGTGTGTTTTTGTTTTAAATATTTATAAAGTCAGTCTATTTAAGAAAATTATTAAAAAGTTATTATAATAATTAACAGAAGAAGTAGTTTAGCTTGTTGTTTATTTTAAATAAACATCGTTTTATTTGTTATAAATAATTATAGATATTGTGCTTCTCGTTTTTATTTTTCAATATTCTCAGTAGTTTTTTTTAAACTGTATTATGGAAAAAAGTGGACTAGATTTTTGTTTTTGTTTTTAATTAGTTAAATAGCATTGTTTTTCTATAGTATTTTAAAGTAGAGAAATAATAATTAAAAATTACTTTACTAGATTTTAAATATGGCCGCTGTTGCTAATTCCTGTTATTTAAATTAATAAGGAGTTGCGAAAACAGCAAGAAATTTTTTGTTTTTTTTGTTGAGTTTTTATACAAAATCCCTAACCTCAAATAATAGTAATCAAGTGTAAACAAGTTTTCTTCCTAACCTTCTTCATGCCAACTTAAACACTTAGAGAAAAGAAGTCATAAAAGCAAACAAGTGAAAATGTAAAAATAAATTACTTTCCTTCCAAGTGCATTTTATTGCTAACAGTTAGTCAGTGCTTAACAACAAACTCTTTACAATTGACTAAAACTACTTGTGGATACCCAATGATTTGTATCAGGTCGTACCATTAACTATATAGGACCGTAATCACTTAAAGCCTGACCCGGATGCTGGGCACCTGGCCCGCCCGGCAGTGAAACTACAACAGAAACAGCTCGCGAATCTACCATGGTACCAGGTGGGCCTTGGCCGCCATTGCCGCCTACTCCGCCGCCACCGCCCCCATTACCATAAACATTGCCAGGCGCACTCATGCCGCCATTTCCACCGCCATGCATTAAACTGCCAGGAAGAGCCCCAACACCGTGCATACCACTGCCGCCAACTGTACTATTGCCCGCCGTGCTCATAAGAGTCCCATGACCACCCAGCACACTACCACCGCCAATTGTACTGCCGCCGCCGCCACCACCGCCCATCGTTGAAGCTCCGCCCGACTCTCCATGTCATACATGGCTGGCAGCTGGCTGTTTCAAAACATGATGGTGCAAATGGTGGTGGCTGGTGGAAGCCACCGAAGCTCCACCCGCCTGGGTGTAAGGAGTAGCCAATAGAGATCCAGCAGCGGAACCTACTGGCATACCCATGCCAGAGCCAGCATATGGATGTGGTATCGGTGGCCGCTGTTTGATGAGCGCCTGATTGGCCCCAGTCCGATCCGGCTGGCCAAACAGTCGTCTCCAAAAGCGACGCCAACTTTCTAACGTCTTACCCGACCATATCCATACGCCGGATGTTATGCCCACCGCCAAAGCCATAAAGTATTTTAACATTAGAACCGAATACAATGGTTTCTTACCAGGTCCCTTTATTTGAGCACAAGGACAGGCCAGGGCCTTGATCCAATCCTCAAAGTAGGCTGCCTCATACAAATAACAGCCAATGACTATTGTAGCCGGGACGGTATAAAGCACCGAAAAGATGCCAATGCGTATCATTAGCTTCTCCAATTTGTCTGCCTTGACGCCAGCTCCAACACCTCCCTGCTGTTTAATCACCGATCGTATGCGAAACAGGGATACAAAGCCGGCCATCAGAAAAGTCGTACCTATCACCAGGTAGACGAACAAGGGAGCCAGCACGAACGTTTTCAAATGATCTGGATTTAGATTTCCCACATAGCAGATGCCCAATATGGGATCACCATCGACTGCCGAGAGCAGCAATACAGCTACAGATTGCACAGTGGGTATGAGCCAGGCAGCCAAATGGAAATACTGAGAATGTTTGGTTATCGCTTCGTTGCCCCATTTCAAGCCGGCCGCCAAAAACCAGGTGAAACTCAAAATTACCCACCAAATCGAAGAAGCCATGCCAAAGAAGTACGTCATGAGAAAGACCAAAGTACAAGAATGTGGACCCGTAGAGCTTTCCTTCAGCAAGCGCCCATCACAAGCGATTTCCTCGTTTTGGAGAAAGTTTTTCGACAAGTAACCCACAGCCACCATAAAGTAACAGGCCGACAAGAACACTATCGGCCTCTCGGGATATTTAAACCTTTCGGTGTCGATGATGAAAGTGGTAAGTGTCATTAGGGTGCTGCAGAAGCAGAGACCCGACCAAAGCATTATCCATATGCCGGCGAACTCCTTTTCGTCGTTTGTGAAGAACGGTCCCTTGCAGGGAATTGCGCAATTTTGAACGCCGGCGATTCTTGACACAGTCGAATTCATGTACCATGGATAATGTAGCGGTGGCTGCATCAATTGGGCTTCCTTCCCCAGGAGTATGAGAGGTGGACGACATGAGCATGTGCATTCTTTTGCGTTTGTTTTTTCTCCTAGGGAGCTTTGGCAGTTTTTTGAATTCTTGCCTTTACATTTTTGGGAGCCAGATGAGGAACCCGAACCAGACTGCTTGCGCTTGCCGCCTCCAGAAGAGCCGCTGCCCGAAGAATCGCCACGGCCACTGCCAGTACTGCCACCGGCCGAAGATCCTCCCGATGAGGACGAGTCTGTATATGAGGGCTGTTCCATGCAAAGATTTTCGGGATCTCCATGAAAGGGCAGGTGTTCACAAGCCATTCTTTCGGGCCACTCAAAACTGTACTGCTGCATAATTGGAGCACAACCAGCCCGGGCTCTTTCACACACTGAACGGCACACTGGCAAAGGTTTGTGATAATCTTCCAGACAAATGGGCGTATACATGGAGCATAAAAAGAATTTCAAATCCGGCGAACACTTAATTTCCACCAAAGGCCAGAACTGATGCACCTCCAAACCGGCCTCATCTTGTGTTTCGTGATTCATTTCATTGGGAAATGAAGTCATGTTGTAGCCTATGCCACGGCACATGGGTATCGTGATTTCTTCGCACCTGGAATTGGGGTCCTTGGGTATGGCGGGCAAGCCATAACCAGGGGCCGGACTGACTTCCATCGAGTGCATTCCCAAGCCCATATTGCCACCCATGCCTACACCAGCCACTCCACCGCCGTTATCTGACATGTGTTGCAAGCCATCCGCTCGACAGCTGTGATGACAGCTCAGCATTAAAATAGAGATGATAGCAAATAGACTTGTCTCTCTTGTGGGCGTTGATGTTGTGTGTGTTAAATGAAACGTCATATTTAAGCAGAATGAGGCACAGCAAGAGCAATAGAGAGGGAAATAGTTGAAGAGAGACGGAGCGTGTGTAATAAAGTAGACTACCAATCCTCTTGGCTTATAAAACGATTGTTTTCTGTTTGTTTTTAGATAGTTTTTAATATAAATGAACGATGACAGCTTTTCCTTTCCAGAAATTCGTCCTTTTATTATTTTTGTAGATGAAAAAGCAGCTGCGTATGTTTGAGTTTAAAGTTACAAATCAAACAAACTTAAAAATCCACTGCGTCAAATACAGAGATTTCGAAATTTAAAAAACATCTGCAAAGAAAAGAAAGTTGTGTGTTAGAACTTAATTTTATTTAGGAATTTTCATAGGAAATTATTAATGAAAAGTTGTGAGATTTCAAAAGAAAAATCTTAATTTTATTATTCTGATGACTGATTTGAGTTTCAACTGTCAACTGCTTGACTCGTTTAAATAAAAACATTTAAGTTTATGGTTTAACCCTTTTGAAAACTATTGTTTCGCATGCCACTTATTTAAAGTATGTGCGCCATATGTACTTCGCAACCCCTTTTTTGCTCGATTTGCGGCATGTTTGCCAATGTCATCAAGTATAGTTTTTATTACGCTCAGATATACACAAACACACACATACATATGAAATTATTTATGTAAGAATGTACATGAGCAAGCCTGTAGTTTCTTACGGCTTAAAGGTATAAATAAGGCGGCCTTGCAAAGGCCTTACCTTTATGTATATGAGGATAAATACGATGATTTAATTATTTATGTTTGAAATATTGCAGGGGAGGTGTATTTTTAGTAAATCACACAAAATTTCAGTAGCCGAACCCTTCTTCCTCAGAGAATCAAAGAAAAGTGCGATCTTGAGTCCAAAATCATCGTGAGTCGTCTCACTACTCACTCATTTCCATTTCAGCGTTTTTGTTAACAAACAAAATCTTACTTTTTGTGAAACTGAAACGCCACATTTGATGGCAGGAAGAGGCGGTACATCCCCTCCAAGCCAGGGTGTGATGTTATATTTTCTAATATTATAGACAAGAAACACCAACGTATGATTATTTATAAAATCTCGGGCCTTCATTGAAATACGGCTTAAAGCTAGTGTTAGTAAAGGGTGTTTTTTATAGAGTGATACAAGTTTAAATAATAACAAAACATAGTAATATATTTTTGATATCGCTGAAACGGTCTTAGGTTATTAGGGCCATTGTCGAAACTATGCACTTGGGTCCGTTTATTCGGTCCCGTTGTGATAAATAGCGTGTGATCAGAGTTGTCCCTAACTGGCCTACGAGACCAAACCGATCAATATCAATGTATATCAGTCGAAACGATCTTTATTGGATAGAACATTTTATGACATTCAAGTTTAAATATGATTTCGGCCATGTGGCCGCCATGGCTGGCGCGCACACGGCGCAATCTGGAACACTAATTTTCACAATACCATTCTGACCATCATCGTTTTTGAAGACATATAGGCCAATGACTCCGCCAGCCCATAAAGCGCACCAAACAGTAATTTTCTGTGGATGTTGTGTGATGTTGCGACAAAAGCTTATGGATTCTCCTCACTCCAAATGCGAGAATTCTGTTTATTTACGTACCCATTCAGTCAGAAATGGGCTTCATCGGAAAATAAAATTTTGAATGGACGAAGTGCACGATAAGTTTTACGAACAGAACCATTATTTTGATAGAAAATTCCACAATTGCACGCGTTGCTCTGCTCTAAGTCAATCCATAATAAAATGGCAAAGTAAACTAAACAAAAAGCAACTATCAGCTGTTAAATGGATGGTCAAATAACGCAGTGATGCCAACTCAAAGTTGTATCACTCTATAAAAAACACCCTATATTAGGCCAGTCTAGGTAATGCCTTTCAATGTTACCTTACTTTCAGTGTTTATTTTATTTCGCCCTTAATGGCGACATGTTTCAACAGTATTCATACATTTACAACAATAATAAAAGTTTTCAAGAAAAATCAACTCTAATAATTGTAGACGTCAAACAATAATAAGTTGATGTTGTGTGTGTATGTGTGTTTGAGCACTTAGTTGGGTAATAAGTATGTGTGTATGTGTGCATGCATTTGCTGGTTATTGTGAAGTCCAGGCTCAATAAAATAACATCAATCAAAATCAGTGATTTTTATTAAATATGACAGACATAAACGGCTGCTGTTGCCCAAGTATTTAATGAAAGAAAATAAACGTTAAGTTATTTTGTAAATGAAAAAAAATCCAATTTATGTACATACAGATTAAGCGTGAAGAATTGAAGACAATAGTTTTTGCCGCTTTACTTATATGCGCCAGGCGAACAGCCCAGTCGCCTAAAATGGAGTGTTGAAACTTTCTACAATGAAATCAATTAAATTCAATTGAATGCTCTTTTTCTGAGCTGAAAGTATTGCAACGCAGGGGTTATTTTAGGGTTAAGCAAAGAAATTGAGAGCCGTTTCTTCTAACGCCTGCAAATATGACAGTTTATGATTAACATTTTTTGTGTGTCGGAAATTGCAAATGATTTTTAATCTTGCCAGAGAATAGTTGGAGTAGAGATTTTAAAATACGTTCTGAAAATCTAAAATTAGTACAGAAATTTCAAAGCAGGATGTATTTATCACATATGAGTTGAGGCAGTTACTAATTTTTATTATAAGTTCAATGAATAAATAAATAAATAAAATATTTGCTGTAAAAGAAAAATTCTCTTCCTGTAGGAGAGTTGTTCCATATATTTTCGAAAGAAATGCGAACCAATTTTATACTAAAAAAAGTGGTTCCAAATCAAGCATCTTCTTCTAAAAGAAGTTAAAGAACAGAAATTCCCTTTTTTATATAAATTTAATTTTCCGTTGAAAATATCTTAAAGAAGAACTTTTTAACTGCAATTTTTATTGATTAAGATAAACTCATTATTTATTCAATAATATTTAAAATCTACTTTTTGATTAGTCCATGACTACACCGTTTAAAAATACAAGTTATTGCCAAATTTTAAAATATGAAATTTAATTATTATAATATAACAATGACAGTATGCCAAATAGTTAATTTATTAACAGTTAAAATTTTAAAATATTATAATTTGAAAAAAGGCTTATCAACATTAAAATAAAAATTTCATATCAGAGTTGTTTTTTGTTCTCCTGTGTAAAATTGTTTCAATGTAACTTAAGGCTCTTTTGAAAACATGTGACGATATGTATTTTAAATTTATTTTCAAAACTAGAGCAAGAAGAACACTTTTAATTTTCATAGTCATTCATTAGGAAAATTTTAAACACTGCAAAACAGCAAACCATTTAACTAAAATAATATCAAATTTCAAAACGGAACAGTGAAATACACTAAAAAAAATTGATGGAGGATTTAAAGAATAAAAATAAATAGGGAGATTTTCTTAGTCCCATAGAAATTTCATATGTAATACAGTGTTTAGGTATGCATTTTTAATTGAGTCAATTTAATGTTAATTGAGCAATTAAGTCTTCACACATACTCAATTTAGCTGACTCAGTTGCCATTTGACAGCTGATAAAAATATTGTTTTTATTTGTTTCTTGAATATTCGTTAATAAACATAATTATGATCAGGGTTGAAATTCGAGTTTTACGCAATTAGTGATACAATTAACTAGTAACTGCTCAATTTATTTATTGACTTATTGTATAATAAATTGTGTTCAATTAAGGCCTTAATTTTAAAAAAATTCCCTAATTGCGCAATTAAGGGGTATGTTTGAACACGCTATAAATGATCAAACCAAATAGTGTTTGCAATTTTCTTGGTGCGAGTTGACTTATAAAAAAAAAGAAAAAGAGTTACCAGATAGAGTGCATTTTATTTCGGCAGCATTCTTTTTTTTTGTGCTCTCAACAATGTTACCATACTTTCATTTAATTCCACAATGGATTCTTTTTGAATATTTAACAATTCTGTGCGATTTTTCTTATATATTTAAAAAAAAACTGAAGACATAAAATAACAAGAGAAAAAAGTCTCAAAGCAAAAAAGTATTGCAGAGCACATGGAATCAACATACTCAAGAATTGCCGTATGCCACGAATAGCAAGAACAAGATTTGCCTCCAAGATCAATATTATCATGACAAAGCAGGGACTTCACTTAGTCCCACCTGAAACAAACCACAACTTCCAAATCGGACTATATATAGACAATTAACAGGATAATTTTTCGAAATCAGCTGAACAAAATTCAGGTTTTAAGCCTGATTCATTTTTGGAGAGGAGCATAATCCTCATTTGACAAAAAAACTATTCATTATTGAGACGGAGTTCCGATAACTGAATTGTATCAAGAAATGCACTTGTGAATTGGGCCAAATCATTCGTAAAATTTGGCATCTTTCAAGTTATTTTTATGGGGATGCGTCAAATCAACCAGCAACGATTGATCATTTAATACGCTGATGACTAAATAATACCTGATATGATAAAAAATGTTTGCTCATTTTAGCCAATAATATGACGTTTATAAGGCGCAGGCTTGGCGGCCGTATGCCAGGAATTATATTTAAGCATTGACTGCCATAAAATTTATGAGCTAATAGGCCAAAATTTTTCCCAGTTTAGTTTTAGTTTTGAAACAATTTCCATGTCTCCAAGAAAACAAGACTTCTTAAAGTTATTAAAATTTTATATCAGGGGCTTAGAGCGAAAACCTGCTAACACTCTTAACCCAAACTTTAAAAAAAGAGACAAAAATCTTTGAAAATTTTCTAAATAAATTTGCTATATTTCCAATTATTTAGATTTAAATTAAAGCAAATATTTTAGCCAGTTAATGCGGTGTCTCTCTCTCTTTCTCTGTCTCTTTCTGTCTCTTTCTCTCCTACTCTCTCTCAGATAGCATGAAAATATTACATGTTATAAAACGTGGACTCAGTTAAATTTAGTTTTGATATTCGAACTATTCAAAAAGTTTGTTTTTTAATTCAGGAAGAAATTATAACTTTTTTGAATGTTCATCTTGTACAGCAAAGCAGAATAGCTGTTTTTGAAAGCCACTACACTTTTATTAGTAGATTTACACTCTAAAGCTGAAGATATAAATTTAAATAATTGGAATGAGTAAGAAATAATTAATAAATTGATATCAAGTGCAAGAATAATTAAAAGTCAAATGAAATGATAGTGAAAATTAATTTTTTTTTTTGTGCCAAAATTAAGTGTCGAACATTTAAAGCCTACTTAATTTCTTTAAGTGTAACACACTGCAGCACTTGTTGTTTCAATGCTTTTAAAGCTCAAGCCATTATATTTTTTGTTATTTCATTATATATCTATGAACTTATTTCTATATTCTACACATTTAATGAATTAATATGAATTTCAAATATTAAATTTCTTGTCACAACAAATGATACACAAACTTTTTTACAACACTTGACAGTTTGTGTATGTGATAGTTTTCAGATTATGTGCACGAGCATTTTGAATATATATATATTTTTTTTCAAAACCACAACATCTCATAACGAAACGCAGTAGCCCAGAAAACTAATAACCACAACAGTGCTGTTATATATTTCTGCAGTAAAATATATATCTGAATGGCATTGATATAATATTTTTGTCATCAAAATATTTTCAAGATATTTTGTTTATATTTTAAAGATATTTTGTTAATCTTGTTTTTGAAAACAAGAATTGCTTTTAGCTGTTGGAAAATATGCTCAAAATTTCAAATGCCAAAAACTTTATAGCCCTTAAGCCGCTAAACAGGTAGACTATAAAATGGTGCTAAATTTCCACTTATTTTTTGATATACAAATTTTCAATACCACAAGAAACTTACAAAATTTAATGACATTCAATTTGAAAAAAAGAACTTTGGTGAAAGGCTTTATAGTTACGATACTTGATGGTCCCAAGAATTTCGTGTAACTGCTGAATAATTTTTATATTTATTTACCTCTCCACCTAACCGACTAAAAATCAAAGGCATTTAGATCTGGTTCTTTTCATCTTAACAACTTGCTAAGTAGATGGTACACATTCATATTAGCCCCACTCATGACTTGCGTATGACTATTAAAAATATTCCAATATTTATTTAAGCCGATTTTTTCCATTTTACGTTTTCAATATTCTCAAGCGAGTTATTTTCAAGGAAATTTACACTTAAACTCATAAAATAAACATGATTAGCGTTGCACTACTAAATACTTGTACACTTTTTTTTAATATTTATTCCTTTTCATAGTCTGCATCATTCTCCGGTACTTGAAGTTGCCAACAGCGTTTTTTTTTCCTTAAACGTTTGTAAGGTAAGCCAACCATAATACAAAAAAAGAGCAGCATTTATGGTAGTAGAGAGCAAAAAAAACTAAGAAATCACAAAATAAACACTTGATAATTTTATAAAAAGACTTAAAACACACACACACAGAGAAAAAACAATAGTCATGTAATTATTTTTTTTTTAACTTCATGAATATAAAAAAGATGAGTTTTATAAATATTTTTATTTTCTTAAGATTTATGTTAATTAAGTGTAATTTTCTCTGAAAATGCAATTGAAAAAATTAAAAATTCATGAAAGAACGAATGAATATTTTGGAATATTTCAAAAACTATTCTCAATAAAGAAACTTTTTTTAAACAGAAATTCCTGTTAAAAGTACAAAAAAAACCTTAAAAAAAATACGCAACAGCCACAGTATTTATTTATACAGAAAACTTTCATTTCAGAAAAGTTTTTATTTTTATAAAACGAAATCACCCCTGCACCTGGGAAAACAGATATTTTTGTAGTAAAATTGCTCGAAACTGTACAAAATTTGGCTTCAATAAATTTATTTCAACATCTTTTTTCTTTAGAATCCTATTCTTAAAACCAAAACAATTTATTAAAATATGTTTATGAAATTGACCGCTTATGATATAAAGCAAATTGTATCTGCAAGATCAATTTTTCTATAGAAACAATTTTATCTGCAAGATAAATTTTTTCTATAGAAATAATTGTATATTCAAGATCAATTTTTCTATAGAAAAAATTGTACCTGTAAGATACATTTTTCTATAGAAAAAATTGTATCTGCTAGATCAATTTTTCTATAGAAAAACTTTTACCTGCAAGATCAATTTTTCTATAGAAAAAAATTTATCTGCAAAATAAATTTTTCTATAGAAAAAATTGTATCTGCAAGATAAATTTTTCCAAAGAAAAATATTGTATCTGCAAGATTAATTTTTCTAAAGAAAAATATTGTATCTGCAAGATAAATTTTTTTAAAGAAAAATATTGTATCTGCAAGATCAATTTTTCTAAAGAAAAATATTGTATCTGCAAGATCAATTTTTCTAAAGAAAAATATTGTATCTGCTAGATCAATTTTTCTAAAGAAAAATATTGTATCTGCAAGATCAATTTTTCTAAAGAAAAATATTGTATCTGCAAGATCAATTTTTCTAAAGAAAAATATTGTATCTGCAAGATCAATTTTTCTAAAGAAAAATATTGTATCTGCAAGATCAATTTTTCTAAAGAAAAATATTGTATCTGCAAGATCAATTTTTCTAAAGAAAAATATTGTATCTGCAAGATCAATTTTTCTAAAGAAAAATATTGTATCTGCAAGATCAATTTTTCTAAAGAAAAATATTGTATCTGCAAGATCAATTTTTCTAAAGAAAAATATTGTATCTGCAAGATCAATTTTTCTAAAGAAAAATATTGTATCTGCAAGATCAATTTTTCTAAAGAAAAATATTGTATCTGCAAGATCAATTTTTCTAAAGAAAAATATTGTATCTGCAAGATCAATTTTTCTAAAGAAAAATATTGTATCTGCAAGATCAATTTTTCTAAAGAAAAATATTGTATCTGCAAGATCAATTTTTCTAAAGAAAAATATTGTATCTGCAAGATCAATTTTTCTAAAGAAAAATATTGTATCTGCAAGATCAATTTTTCTAAAGAAAAATATTGTATCTGTAAGATAAATTTTTCTAAAGAAAAATATTGTATCTGCAAGATCAATTTTTCTACAGGGAAATTTGTATTTGCAGATCAATTGTTCAACAGAAAATATAAAATCTTGTCTTTATAAAATTATGAAAAGTACATTTTCCTTAATGATTTTCTTCTACCTGATATTTAAAATGTTCTTTCAAAACAGCTGCTTAGAACGAAAAGACCCAGACGCCTAAATAAACAAGTAGAGAAAAAACCATAATGACTACTGTTTGGCTAAATTGTTTTTATAGCCAGAAGAAAACAGGAGTCTCTTTGGTAACCCAACTGCAATCAACCATCGGTTTTTTATTTGCTTTACGAGAAATAGTATTTTAAAACTCCATTTCAAATAGTCTCAAGTATATTTACAAATGCTCTTTAGGAAGCAGAAGAAGACCATAAGAACCAAAACTGTTAGAAAAAAATCTCTTAAACAAGATCATTAAGCACGATCTTTATAAAAACATCAAACTAGAAATAACTCCTTGTTTAAGCGGGCAAGCAACAATCGGCCGATCAAACCAACCAGTCATTTAAAACGTGAACAATTCTTTAACATTTAAAAACATTTAACTGCAGGAAAACATGACTTAAAACAGTCCAAGTTTCTTTACTTTGTTGTTTATGTCATTACCAACGTCAGCACTTTTGTCAACATTTACAACAACTTCGTCATCATCGTCGTCATCATTATTGACACAGTCCGTCCGTCTTTGCTTTGTTTGTTAACTGCTTGCGTTCGCATTCGAATGTTTTTCCCATTTTTGCATGATGTTTAGGCTGCATGAAGACTATTCTAGGAAAAAACTAGCCACCTATAAGTAGCTGCCATGATTGGGCATGAATTATGTATTTTAGACGAATATGATATGCGCATGTGGTGGCAGTGTCAGCAAATTTTTATGTAGACAATTATGGACGTTCTAACTTCGACTTTTTCAACAGAAAAATTGTTTATTTTTTAAATTAAAAAATCTTATTTTTTATGAGATATAGACATATTTTTCATAGACAGCCGATATTTCAAGATATGTTTTTTTATAAAGAGGCGATAATTCCAAAATATGTTGCTCGTACATAAGAGTTCTTCTACAACTAGACAGGACTTTTTACATAAAAATCGTTAAACACATTCTTTGCAACAGACTACCGACTACACAACCTCAAATGCCCCTAAAACCATAGCGGAACAACCAAAACAATAATGATGATATTTTTTTTAAGATATATTTGTTGAAAGCAAGTGTAAATACGCCAGTGTTACCATTTACACTTTTACAAATAAAATATTAAATCAAAATATTTTTAAAGCAGGCGAAATTTTAAATTTGGCGAAATTTTGATTTGCCTAAAAATATTTATTATTTTTCACAAATGAAACTAACAACTAAAATTTATTCATATAATTATTTATTTAATTGTGTTGCTAACACTGGATTCACTCTTTGTCGCTTGTGAGAATACACCAAACATTTGTGGTACAGTTTTAAATATTTTATTGTCAACTAATATTAATAAAATATACATGGTTTGAAAGGTATTTTTATGCAGATATGCAAAGTATTTATTAGTAAAAAAAAGTGATAAAAAGGCGTTTGAAAATCAACAGTAAAACTCTTTATATCGATTTTAACTTGTACTTGCAACCACAACTGGTCGTGCACACTTATAAAAACCTCTATAATTTTTTTATATATATTTTGAATAAATTAACTATTTGACATACTATTATAATATGAAATTTATTTTTTGGGTGGTTAAGCGATGTCTATATGCATTTCATTGGAGCTTTTACCAAATCGTCAGTAGTATATTTTTTTAAATGTCTTGTAAAGGAATAAAGGGATACATGAAAAGGAATTTCACCTAAAAGTTTGCAGCTCTAATTTGTATGTTCTATTCAATAGAAATTTACTTTAAATGTATAAGTCAAGTCTTGAATTTCGAGCACGGGTCGGTCTAATTTAGTTTAGTTTGTTTACAATGATCAAAGCAGCACAGACAACAACCGGCAGCCATGTTGCTTATTGTGGTATATAAAATCGATCTAATAGACAAACATTTATTCTATTTTTGACGTTGTAGTTGGTAGGCCTGCGAGACTTTTATTCGAAGACAAATATTTTTTTTATTAAAAGTTCATTTCTTTTATAGGAAAAAAATTTCCTATAGAATCTGATTTTAAATATCCTCTTAACAGGCAAGGATTTCCCCCTGAAGAAGAAAAGAAAAGTTTCTACAACGAATTTCAAAAATGTATTGAAGCCAGGGATGTAACTGAAAGAGAAAATAACACTTTTCTGTTTGTATAATTTATGTAATAGTCTGCAGCATCTTAATCAGTTGAAGAATAAAACAGAACTACTTTGCCGCCAACTTCAACAACAATTACACATAATTATCCTTGATTTCTTTATAGAAAATATACAGGAATTTGCACAACATTTAATCCCTTTTCCATACAGCAATTGAATTTAAACAAAATCACAAAAATATTTTTAAACTTTTGCAAATTAAAATGAAGATACCGGGAAAAAAAAGTTTAAATAAGCATACAAATAAATATTAACAACTCTGTTGTATGAGAGTGTGTTGAAATTACTGCTAGAAAACAAAAACAACAAAGTACCAAACTATAGAGAGCAAAAGAAGAACAAGACGAGAAGCAAAAAAAAAATCAGTTAAAAAGGTAAAAACTCAAGTGAAGAGAGTTGTTCTTGCTGTCGATTTCTGTAACACAAACAAAGTGCCGCCAAGTTCTATGACCTCACAATCAAATGAAACACAAACAAAACAGTGCAATAAAAGCAACAACAACAACAGCTTCTGTAGTATGTAATTGCAACCATGTTTTTTTTATTTCAAACACGATGTTGCAAAAACAAAATGTTGAATGCAAAAAAAGGAAAAATAAAAGGATAAAGAGATGTTGGCTTGGTGAAGCTGATGAGGGAATACTTACCCTCGTATAGGTATACTTTGGGAGCAAAACACTGAGAGAAATTGAACTACTTAAATACAATAAATATTGAAATTATTTTATAAATTTTGTTTTATAAAATAGACAAATTTTAAAAACGGTTGACCCCAAAGGCCATCGTTGTAATATTAACCATAAAGTTGTAACCTGGTTTTTGTGCTTTTCTAAGCTTTTGACCTCTTCGAGGTAAAACACCATTATTTTGGTTTTGAAATCAGTCGATTCCCATGTGATAAGTAGTGACTGATTTAGTTTTCGATTATTATAATAGAATCGCGAAGATTAACTTATGGGGTATATAATTTTGAAGCTAAAAAATTTAATATTTTCGATATATTTTCGTCCACGATATCTCACGAATGGATTAACCAATTTCGACCACGGATTTTCAGTGGCCGATGTGGTTTTTTAATCTTGAGAGCTGATTAGTTTCTAGCATCAATCGGTAAAACTATTTAAAAATAATTTAACAAAAAACCACTTTAAAAAATATATTTTTTTTGCTAAGTTTTATTAAAATGTACCGGTTTGAATCGATTAAAATTTACAGGAAATCTTGGTTCAGTAGAACCCTTTAGAGCGCCATTAGTTTGGTTGAAATCAAACCGCTGGAGAGTTATAAGCGGGTCACACTTACATCAATAGTGGCAGGATCTCAGAATTAGTTAGGAAAACTTCTTAGAACCTCAAAACGTCGAGGTCTGATGAGAACCCGATTTTTTCGAAACGTGGTAAACCCATTTTTTTAAATTTAAAATTTTCGTAGTGGGAAGTTAAAAACTTGTTGAGATATTGACATGACAATTTTCGTAAAAAACGTGTCCTTTTCTACTGCAGTAATTGCAATGTAATTAAAACCCACCCATAATGGATCAAAAGTTTACTGTGGATTTTCTTTTCATGCTTAATAAAATGTTTCTTAAGCGTCAAGCGCTTTCATAAATTAATGACATTTACTTTTACATTTTTGCAATGTCATAACAAAAAGTTGTTACTGTTTGAAACATTTTCTTGACTGTTTCAGTTTTGTTATTAAAAACAAAATCTCCCTGGATGTTGGAGTACCCTTTCTAATGGTTTGATAATGACATGAATGAATATTTTGCAAGTGTTTTTTTTTGCTTTTCCTTCTTTAATTTAATCCTTTGAAGTTTTGCAAATAATGTTTAAGCCAAAAATCAAATAACAACCTTAACTGCCGAGCATTTATACCAACACACGTACACATTTTTGCTAACTACACTTTTGCATAATTTTGTAAAATACTTTTACACAGAAATAGACAAAGTAATTATGGAGGTTCTTTTTCGCTGTTGTTGTTGTTGTTGTAATAGAAAAAACAGCTTTTTCAAGTGTTTTCATTAAAGAGCAAAGTACAACACTGGTTTTTATGAATATGCTTAGAATGAGTAGGAGAAGAATTACTAAAACTAAGAACTTATTATTTATGCAGCTGCTGTGTTTTGTACGAGTTGTTGTTGTGTAGTCCAAAGTTAGCGAACGGAGTTCATTAATAAAATATTATTGTTTTGACTTGTTTGGTTTTAAAACAAGTCAAGTAAAGCAGTTAAGTTTCTTTGAAGAACACAGATTCTTTGCCATAATTGGATTTGAATAATTTCTTTGTTTCATTAACAATGAACGAATTATAAATGAATGTGAACAGCAATAAGTTTTTTAAATGATTTAAGATACTCCGTAACCTTTGGAACAATAAAGAGTTGGAGAATTTAATTGGTTGTGCTAAAAGTTAAACTACGAATTTAATTGGTTGTGCTAAGAGTTAAACTACATCAATGATTGGAAATATAAGGAAACCGGCTACGAGAAAATTTCAAGAAGGAAGAACTGTCAAAGCCCCGTTTTTTTATGTGTTTCCGATTAAGGTTTTTTCTTTAATTTTTCTCAAAAAGTTAGAAAAATTTACCACCTCGAAACCATAATGACATAAAATTTAGTTGCACATGTTAGATCTTAATTGAGCTCAATTAAGCAGTAATTACGCAATAATGTTTACCAATAAATATTTAAATGGAATACAAAATGATCTTCAATGTCAAGGAAAAGGTCAAAAATAAATATACCAAAAAGAAATGGCGGTTTATTTCGTTACTTTTCAGCTTTCAAATTATAATTGTGTAACAAAAATTTATGTTCGTGCAACTCAGTTGTTTAAACTATTAGCGGTGATTTCTTGCTTGACAAGCATCTTGCAGCTTTGTCGATGCTGTAGCGCAAATTCGCTGGATAAGTAACAAATAAAAATCCTACAAGTTCTCTATTGTCTTTCCTCACCTCAACTCTATCAACTTCTTTCAAAATTCGGGCATATCAAGAATACCGGTCCTCATGCTCATAATCCGGGTCCAAGCAAAAAATAGAATATGAAAAGTATGGCACAACCAGCCACTTGTTTAGTTTAGTTAGCCTATAACCATTTAATTTAATTGCTCAGTTAATATTAAATTGCCTCAATTAGGGATGCATGTTCAAAATTACCAAAAATTCAGTAAAATGAAAGCCCACCATTAAAAAGGGGTGATAAAACGCTTAAAAAAATAAATATGAAAAGCGATTGACGCTGAAAGCCATCCTAACAACTCCCCGCTGATTTCATCACACATCTGTCGTAACTTGATTGGTTGTGCTGTTCTCTTCCTTTGGGCTCTTCGTGCTAAAATACTTTCTTTTTTTAAATGTTGTTAAACTCCTATCGAAGGAGTTTTCGAGTCCTAAAAAAGAAGCGAGTGCTCTAACTGATCAGATAAATAATTGCGGATTTAAAAAAAAACTTTTTCGAATCTTTTCTACGATATCTTACGGATGGATTGACAAATTTTCTTATTTACAGATGTAGTGACTGGCTCTCAGAATTAAACAGAGAAGCTTCCTAAGACCTTAAAACGTTTAGAGCTGGATAACTTTCTAATTTCATAAATTAAAAATTTTCCTAGCGGGATGTTTATTAACAGTGGGACAGATTTACTTCAACATAATAGCCTGATCTGTCTTGCGACTTGTAATAAATTCTTGCTTTGTTTTTAATGGAAAAGAGAAAGAGAGAGAGATAGAGAGAGAAAGAAAGAAAGCGAAAGAGAGAAAAAGTAGTTTTGCAATAATTTTTTGGACACATTTTCAATACGTCTGATAATGATTTATGGTTTTTGGCTTCACAAATTTTCTTTTAACGCCGAACACAATTTTTCTCCTTCTTACATTTTATCTCTCGAAGTCTTTAAGAATTATTTTTCGTATTTTTCCTCATTCCTTCCATACTTCCTATTACTTTCCAGCATTTCCTATATCCTTTTTGTTCATATACTATTTCTCATTTCCCCTACATGCAATTAACAAGTAAAAACTACCAAAAATAATAATAAAAAAATGTAATTTTAAGACTCATTAATTAAAGACAATGTCAGCAACATAACGCACATAAATTTTCATGTTCAACAGAAATGTTGACATTAATTAATACGCGTGTACATTAACAATATTAATCTTTTTGGTCGTTCTTTAACAGGAACAACAAAAAAAAATAACAAAAACATATAATTTTTCCGCAGTAAAATTCAGGCAGGAAAAGAAGCATTTAAGCACATGTGTGAAATATTTAGCAAACAAATAAAACAAAAAAAAAAAGAAATACTGCAGAAGGAAATCTGTGTTTAATTTAATAATACACCCGGCGTGTTTCAATACCCTCTCAAAGCTGAGGAGTCTTATCAAGCTTTTGCTTGAAGATACTGTTCAGTAACACATTTAGAATTTAGACGGTTTCCCTATAATATCAGGGATATTGGAATTACTTTGTATAGCGTACCCTTTAAAATACATAAAAATTTATACCTTAAGCAATTGTTTAAGATAAAGGGTGTTTTTTATAGCGTGATACAAGTTTAAAGCATAATAAAACATAGTAATATATTTTTGATATCAATGAAACGGACTTTATTGGATGGAAAGTTTTACGACAGTAATGCTTAAATATGATTTCGGCCATGTGGCCGCCACGGCTGTCGCGTACAAGGCGCAATCTGGAACACCAATTTTCACAAACAGTAACATTCTGACCATCATCGTTTTTGAACAAGGCAAATGGGCCAATGACTCCGCCAGCCCATAAAGCGCACCAAACAGTAATTTTCTGTGGATGTAATGGTGTTGCGACAAAAGCTTGTGGATTCTCCTCACTCCAAATGCGACAATTCTGTTTATTTACGTACCCATTCAACCGAAAATGGGCTTCATTTTGAATGGACGAAGTGGACGATAAGTTTGACGAACAGAACCATTATTTTGATTAAAAATTTCCGCAATTTGCACGCGTTGCTCTGGTGTAAGTCGGTCCGTAATGAAATGTCGAAGCAAACTAAACAAAAAACCAACTATCAGCTGTTAAATGGGTGGTCAAATAAAGCGGTGATGTCAACTCAAAGTTATATCACTCTATAAAAAACACTCTAAATCTCAAAAAGTTGGGAATGATTTCACAGGCCCCTTGAAAAGTGTTATCTTCAACGGTATGGCAACTTTATTAAAAAAATAATTATTATTTACCGTTAAATTTGGCACTCTGCTCCCATCTGGTCCCCAGGTCTCAAGTGTAAAGGTAAGCCGTCAGCTAATAGAAATAGCGCCGTTATAAACTTTTTTGTTTGTTAAGTGTCTGATATTGTTTTTGTTACACTAACAACACACATAAAACTCTCTCTTTCTCCCCATTTATCCCGTCATTTTTTTTACCCTTCATGTCTGGCCTTATGAAACAAATTATGTTTTTATAGTTTCATTTTCTTTACAGTGTTTGTGGAATATTTTATGTTACATAAATTAGTTGTTTTATTTTTATGGCCCACCATAATATTTAGGAAAAATGTCATAAAAATGTATTTGTGTACATCTCCCCATGCTCTCTCTCTAGCCAAAGACATTAATGTCATAATGACAATAGTTGATTTATATTTTAACTCGAAATCTATTTAAGTAGAATTATTATTATTTTTTTTTTGCCACACAACATTAAAAAGCGAACAGGCATTATATTGCAGTCGAAGTAATAAAGTAATTTAATGGCTTTTTAATAGTCAAATGAAGTGAGTTTAGATACTTTTTTTTTTTGTAAATGACATTGTTTCTCTAACAAGTGAGGCAAATTCATTAAATATTTATTATTAAATTATCTTAATAAAAAGCATTTTAATGTTGAAACCTTAAAAGACATGACAGTTTCTTTTTTTTCCCGCGCTGCAACTCGAAGATACTGTCATGGACGCTAAAACGTGTGTCAAAATACAGTGGTGGCTGCTATTATAACTAAAGGGGTGTGCATGTGTATTTTTTTTCTGCTGGAGAGTTGGTGAAAACACTTGTCATCTTTAGTTGGGGGGTTCCTTTTTTTTTTTTTTGTTATTTAAGAAAATTTTTGCACACATGCTGTTTTTGAAAATTCGAAATTGAATTTCTTTGACAATTGTTATCTTTTGGCTAAAATTTTAATATTGTTGTTGTCTTTTTTCGCCACATAAAAGGACAACGATAGTAGTTGATAGCAGCAGCAGAAGTAGTGGTTGTTTAACAGGGTTGGTTATTAAGGGATTTTGATGAATGACAGGACATTTTAATAAGGGTTTTGCATGTTTTTCTTGTGTGTCTCACTTCAAACTAAAGCTTTTGCTAGAAATTATTGTCACAGAGGATTTAGAGAATAGACACTGAGAGTGTACATGTATTCCTTGTGGTGTATTTTATTAGAAATGAAAATTGCTTTTGTGGCAAGGATTTTTATTTCCTGAACTGTTTTATTAGATAACAAAAATATATTTATTAAAATATATTTACATTTAAGAATAATAATACAATATTAATATCGTAAATAAAATATGGCAAATGGTTGATCCTGAAAACTATTCCTGCAACTTCCCGCTAATTTTGTTCGCAAAAGCTATCAAAACGTGGTTTGTTGTGCTGCCTAAATAATCGGAGTTTAAAGAAAAGAAATAATTATTTTAAATTTTTTGTCCACGATATCTCACGAAGGGATTTACCGATTTTAACCCGATTTGCAGTGGCCAGTGTGGGTTTTTAACTTTGAGAACTGATTAGTTTCTGGAATCGATCGGTATTCAAACGTTATTTTAAGAAATATTTTTTTAATATCTCTAAATCTACCTGTTCGAATCGGTTCAGTGGAACGCATTCAGTTTGTTTGAAATCGGTTAAGCCGTTGCAAAGTTATAAGCGGGTTACACACACACACAAACTCACTCACGCTCACACACACACTCACTCACGCACACACACACACTCGCTCACGTACACACATGCAGACATATTGACTGCTTCTCAGAATTAGTTAAGGAAGCTTCCTAAGACCTCAAAACGTCGAGATCTGATTAGAACTCGATTTTTTCAAACCGATAGCCTCCCGATTTTTCAAAATTTCCAATTTTCGTAGCGGGAGGTTAAAAAACCCGATTCATAGGAGCCGTTTACAATAAATTTTTCTATGAAATTTTGGTTTATAAACCTGTTATAAAACCGAAAGAGTTTTTATATACCGAAATATATAGAACCGATCGGTAAAACTATTTAAGAGTTATTTTAAAAAAACCATTTAAAAAAATGTTTTTTCTAAATTTCTTGAAATCTGCCAATTGGAATCGGTTCAGTGGAACGTATTCAGTTTCTTTGAAATCGGTTAAGCCGTTGCAACGTGCGTCAGAAACACGCACTCCCAAACACATAAACACTCACAAACACTAACACACACATATACATACATACATACAGTCATAGTGACGGGTTCTCAGAATTACTTAGGGAACAAAACGTCGAGATCTGATGAGAACTCGGTTTTTCTAAAACGGGCCCCGGTTTACCTCGCGGGGTAAAACCAATAACTTGCCGATTTTTGAAAATTTCCAATTTTCGTAGCCGGAAGTTAAAAACCCCGATTTATAAGAGCCGTATACAATAACTTTTTATATGAAATTTAGTTTTATAAACCTTTTATAAATCCGAAAGAGTTTTTATATATGCAGAAATAATGTTTTTAAACTGCAAAAAAATTTATAAAAAAAAATTAAAGAACATAAAACAAAAACATTTCAAATCGGTTTATAAATTATGGAAGTCTAACTAAACAAACAAATCCATTTTAATGGCCTCTTTAGCTAAACAGTCCAACTGTTAAAGCCCAATATTTCCATTTATCTGCTGACCTTTTAAATCATACAAAAATAACTTATTCGGTTTATTTGTAATATTTCTGTTGCCGAAAAAAAAAATAAATCTCATTCAAATTGGTTTGCAACATTTTTCCGTTCTTTTCTTTCTTTTTTTATTATTATCTAAATATTTATTTATTTAATTTATTGTTTGTTTGAAAATATATATAAATTTATTGCAAATTCAATTCCCCCATCCCAATTATATATTTTTATTTGCTGATTTATACGATATTTATTACTTCGAATTCAGTGGGTGGCCAGGCAAGAAGTAGTTTTATTGATTCCATTCACTACATGCGGGGCATTCAATAAATTTTCACACATTATTTGTTAATCATCGTTAACATTAGCGTCATTTATTGCCTATTATATTTTGTTTTGAAAATTAATATTTATTGATAATAAAGCGAGGGAAGTATCCATGTTTAAATTGCTGCATTAGTTTCAACGAAAAATATTGAGAAAACGTTCGCTTTGTAAAAGAGCAACTATTAAGATGGTTGCCAGATCTTAGAATATTGCGACACCGAACTGTAGTTGGCAGATCTTACAACATAGTGACACCACACATCACAATTGACAAGTTATCACAATACGAAAGGATTTGCTGTTTCATTATAATCCCGGGATTACAAAAATAAACGAATTCTCATTAATTAAATTAATAAAATTTCCTTAAATCATTTTCAATCGAGTTATAGCAGATATTGAGTATTATTGCATTAACTGATTCCAACAACGATCCTCGTGTTAAAAGTTGAGAAGTAATTAACAAAATCTTTTCGAAATAATTTTTTCTTGTGCAAACAGCAGGCGTTATTTAAAAGAAAATAAATAATTTTATAAATAATTACGAATATGCAGGTATTTCAAATATTTAATGCTGCTGATGTGTTTCTGTTGGTCAATAATATTTCTAATTGCCTGAATAAGCAATTATTTTCCATTAGTTGAGGATTACTTAAGACTTCATTATGTCTGTTTTTCTATTTAATTTGAAATTTTGAAATATATTTCCGTTACAAGTGCCCTGAAATACTGAATGTGAGTGTATAAATTTGTGTTGAAATTTTCGTGAATTTGTTTCAAATGAGAACATATTTTGTATTATTATTATTTATATTTTTTTTTTTTTTGTTCTTCTATTTAGTTTTTCATTTTGTTTTTATTGTTTGTTCATCTGTTTTTGATTTTTTTTTCAATTTTTCCTTTCAGTTTTCAAGTACATATTCGAAAGAGTAGCTGCTGCTGCAGTGGAGCCGCCTGTACGGTAAGTTAATGGCTTTTAATGGCATTTTTGTTTTCTGAGTGTATGTGTGTGCTTAAATGATAACGGCCCCGGCCACTTATGCATGTGTGGTGTGTAGAATATTCTAGTCCAGGCAAAGGAAATCTATGTTTTTATTACTATTATTTTTTTGCGCTATTTAGTGTTTGCACGAAAAAATATTTATATTTATTTTACAGAAAATGCGCTTTCAAGCAAAGTAAATAAATAAACAGTGAAGAACAAAAGAATACACACAAAAAAGAACAATAAACGCTTTTAGAAATACCTAAGCGCATAAAATTATGTACCACACAAATTTACGTACATAAATATTAAATTATTTTTTCAATGTTTTCATTTAGTTGTTAATATTTGAACAAAATTCCCCTGAAAATGCTACCCCACGTGGGGAAAATATTAAAAAGAGGAACGTTACTCTTTCCCGCTTCTTATTCCCCTTCATTAGGAATTTCAGTTACCCGAAATGCAAACAAACAAATTTCATGAATTTATCAGTAATTATTATATAATATTTTTTATATTAAATAATGTATTGAATGTTACTCGTAGTTTTAGAAATTAATTAATTGATTGGCTGTAAGCTAAAAGGTTTTTGGTAACAGCGTAATATTTTTGTAGCAGTTGTGCTCGTTCTTGGTTTTTGTATTGAACGTTACTTTCTGCAGATTCCTATTTTTCTGGAGTAAGAGTTTTAGCTATGACAAGTGCGTACAAGTTTTTTTCATCTACTAAAAATCATTATATTTGTTAAGCGAAATAATGTATTGAACGTTACTAGTAGTTTACTTTTTAAAAGAATTAATTAACTGGTTGTGAGTTGGGAAATTTTAAGAATTTCATATTGACATCAGTTTTTTGTATTGAACGTTACCTTTTCCTGCTTCTTATTCTCCTTCGTTAAGAGAATTACTGAACTCACAATATATATTATTAAATTGGAAGAAAATTTCCATCTATCTATTAGGATTGTTATACCAAATAATGTATTGAACGTTTTTAATTAATCTAACTCTAAGGGCTTAATTTTTGTTAAACATTTCTTGCTTAGTTAAATAATTTTCAAAAGATTGCTAGTTGTCAGTAGTTTTCTGTATTGAACGTTACTTTTTCCTGCTTTTCATATTTCTTCATTGAGAATTTCCATTATTTTTATTGCTCTAAATTTATTAAATATTTTATTGGAGAGGAGGTGGCATCAATCGATTATATTTATCATACAAAATTATGTACTGAATGTTACTAGTACGGGTTTGAAAATAATATAATGAAAGGTGCCGAGTTAAAAGGTCGTTTCAAAATTAATATAGTTTTTAATAGTAGTATTCTGTAAAAACGTTGGTTTTTTAAAACATATAGAAAATGCAAAACAAATTTTATTTTATTATAAAAATTTTAAATTTATCAAATACTTAAAAAAAAATATGGTAACTTTGTTAACTCGAAGTATTCATTTAAAAAAATATATACCTAAAAATTTTTTTAGTCTGTTAATTCGAAGTATTAACTAAAGATTTTTTAAAGAAAATCTTTCTAAAAGAAAATTTTAAAGAAATTAGAAAATCTGGCAGCACTGCTATTTACTTCCATGCATTTATGTTTTTATTCTTATTTCATTTACTTCGATTTATGTGTCCCAAGAAGTGAACTAAAATATTTACTTTTACAAAAATATGTATAAAAATTTCTTTCATAACATTTTAAAGATTATGAGTATAATATTTTGCTCTTCACTGTAAACTAATATCATTTTTGAACGCTCTAAATGCATGTTTATATAGACTACTGTGTCAAAATATTACTCAAGTGTTGTTTAAATAGACAATTTTAGAAAATTTATAAAAAGAGGGTTCTATTAATTACAAAAAATTATATTTTACTTTAAAAATTACTTGAAACTACTTGACCCAATTGGTGTTGCTAACAATATTAAAACTGAACCCCTCTCGACAACTACAGCGAGAGATTGAGATGGACTAACTGCAGTATTTAAAGGCTTTATATATTTTAAATGAATTTTTTTTTGAAGAAGAAAACGCAATCATTTCTCTTTGAATTTGGCTGTTAGTGCTGGAAAGTGTAGTGCTTTGCAGTAATTTATAATTTTATATTTAAATAAATGGCAACATATTGAAAAAAATATTTCTAAAATGAGAAGAACTTCAGAGAGTATCAATTGAGTAAAATTTTCAAAAACAGTGTTGCATTTTTATAGATGCTGTATGTGTCTACTTAAAAGGATTACGAAAATTTACTACACTAAAATTAAACGTATGGCAACTCTGCTTCATAAGCATGTTTTAATGAGCCATCGTCTTGGACATGGGCAAGATGCAGTCTACATTGGCCTTTTGCATGTCTGACTTTGATGTCTCGTGGAGACGTAGATCAAGGGAAATATATTATATTCTAGCGACCTTTGTGATAGTCCCCGGTAGTTGTAGTGTGAATTGTAATTACGCTATAAGAACTACGATTTTTTAAAATTTGATTACAATTATTAGTGAAGGTTAAAAACATTAATCTTATCAATTCTTCGATATCTGAAATTGTACATTTTGCACTTGATATTGCAAATATTGAATGTGCATGAAAAGTATAGAAAAAAAATTATTGGCCACAAAAACAACTACAGCCGATATACAAGAATTATATTCTATGTAAAGAAAAATATAATAATAATAATAATCTTTCCTAATAAAGGCTCTACATAATCATAAATCAGAAAATTTTTTCTTATCGTCTTGCCCTGGCACATAAAAATTTTGTGGTCAAAATAACATCAAAAGAATTAAACCGCTTGAAATATTTTATAAAATCAAAGTTTTCTTTAAAGTACTTGTCTGAATGTATGTGTTCCTTTTTTTCTGTTCTTTCTTATTGATTTTTAAAAGGCCATTAAAAAAATTCAAAAGCTTTTAAATTCTGAAATTTTTCAATATTAACATTTAAAAGAATTTAATTGAAAAGCTTTTTGAAGGAAAACAAAAATTGGGATGAAACAAATATTCAAACCAGCGATCCCTGGACGCGTGATTTAAAGAAAAACTATGAGAACTCTCTCTTGTCTTTGAATGCGTTGTCAATTGCTATTCGGCCTTAAATGCTGCCAAAAAGTGTTTGTCTCTTTTAATCCCTCTCCGAAAACTTGGTGGTTATTTAATTCATATCAATTTTGGAACAAACTTTCTACGTAGTGCTGTGCCCCAATATAATTCCAAAAAGCAAACAAATTAATTAATTTAATATGTAAATTTGTATTCTTCTAGTTCCATGTGTTTACCGCATTGAATTATTATTATTATTATTATTATAATTATTATTTGCTTTTTAAACGGATGTTTCCTTCTGTCTTTGTTTTGCATTAAATAAATATAAAAAAATAAAAAAAGATAAAATTAACGTTTACAACCTTAAGACACAAGCATGTCTGGCATTTACAGTGGGTTTTTAGTTTTTATTTTTAAGAATAATTTTACATGCAAGTAAAACGTTTTTCTTTTTCGCCAGAGTATCTTAACAAATGATAGGCATGTGTCATTTTTGTGTTGGTTGCAACATACGTTATTGTTGTTGTCTAGTTACAAGTCATTTAATGGGCGCACACATGTGTTTCTAGCCACAGCCTGTGTTGTAACAGACAACACACACACACTCACACACTCTCCCATGTATAAAGGAAAATATGGTTGGTTACTTATTTGAATTTCAAATTTTCTTTACTAATAAACAAGGAAGTTAAGAAACATACACACACTTATGTGGCATATTTGCATAAGACTTTGTTAAAGAAAAAAAATATAAAAAAATTACAATAAATAAATTGGGTATTCAATTAGAAGTAACAGCTTAAAGTTTGTTAAGAAAATGGATTAAGGCAATGAGACTTGGCGAAATGTTAGAGACATGAGCGAGTCGCCAGATAGTGCAACATGTCGCTCTGGCGACATTCCGCATTGTCCACAGAATTTTCATATAAATATATAATGTGTTTGTATAGGGTGTTTTTTTATAGAGTAATACAACTCTTTTGGCATCACTGTTTCATTTGACTGCCCATTTAACAGCTGATAGTTGCTTTTTCTTTAGTTTGCTTTGAGATTTCATTATGCATCGACTTACACCAGAGGAACGCGTGCAAATTGTGGAAATTTTTAATCAAAATAATGGTTCTGTTCGTCGAACTTATCGTGCACTTCGTCCATTCAAAATTACTGTTTGGTGCGCTTTATGGGCCGGCGGAGTCATTGGCTCATATGTCTTCAAAAACGATGATGGTCAGAATGTTACTGTTTGTGAAAATTAGTGTTCCAGAATGCGCTTTGTACACGCCAGCCAAGGTGGCCACATGGCCGAAATCATATTTAAACATTAATGTCATGAAATTTTCTATCCAATAAAGACCGTTTCATTGATATCAAAAATATATTACTATGTTTTATTATAAATTAAACTTGTATCACTCTATAAAAACACCCTTCATGTGTGTTGGAATGCCATTTGAAATTAAGAAATTAATAAAATAATTTAATATGTTGAGCAATAGAACTTTTACTTGTTTAGCTACAGACTTTAAACACTTATCGTCAAGTGTGATTAAAAAAACCAGCGGCTTTGCGACTATTCGGCTGCAGATCGAAAATTCATACAAGAACTTATTCTTGTATGAATTCCTGTTGCTCTGTTATTTTAAATATTGACCAGGTAGTGGGCGTTTAGACCCAGAAGCAATTAGAAGGAAAACATTGGGAAAGGAAAGGTATTACGGGTGGGCAAGAGAACATCGTTTTTGTGTTCGGTACTCGCCAATACGCTTTATTGGCATTTCTTTTCTTGAAAATTTCTTTGCATTTTTAACAATAAGAATTGAATGTTGTTGACGACATGTTTGACTGTGTAGGCACTTAAGTTTTTACGAAATATCATCTGAGGTAAGAGGTCTGGGAAAACCGAGCAGCTTTCTCCTCCATTGTGCACTGCAACAAGGTGCGGAAAGACATCAAGTCAAGTATTGTACCCCGGTAGGAAGGTCTCTCGTACAATACTTTTGACTTGGAATGATAATGATGTGAAGTAGGGTGTTCTGAATTCCCTATGACTCGTTTATAATTTTATGGGTCACTTTTTTAGCAGGATATCCATCAACAGCTTTCCTCAGTTATCGGCAGCAGAGATGGAATCTCTATCTTATAAGTAAGGCTTGGAACTTATTTTCTAACACTATCAATTTTTCCTCGCTCTATTTTCAACCAGTGCCTCGTTCCTGCAACTGATATGATATGATAAGTTCCCATAGCGAAAAACCATAATTATTTGGTCGTCATGCATGTTATTGTAGGGTTATCGACAGAATAATATATTTATTATTATAAAAAACCTACAAAATGCATTAAGAAATATATTCTGACTCATCCTGTGTTTCACAGAGTGACGAAAATTTTTTCGATGCGAGAAGATCGCACTGCAGTTACAGAAACAAGGGACTGTTTCCCAATCTTCCCGTTACGCTTTTATTTTTTTTATTTTACCTACTTTAAGAATTTCTTTTCACAATAAACTTTCTCGGTCTCTTCTTCGGATTTGTTTTTTAGCAGCCTGCTCAAATAACTTAACCTGAATACATGACATACCACGTAAAGAGGGTGTCCTCTGTTAATTACTGGCAACTTTGCCTTATTTGCATACTCCACATTCAACTACTCCCTTCAAATATCGCTCCACATGCGACAATAACAACAATGCATTCCAATTACTATCATTTATAAAAGGTTGTTTGTGTAACAAATAAGTTTTTTTTGTTGTTGTTATTAATAATAGTATTATTTCAATGCTGTAATATTTTTCAAAACATTTTTGTTGTATTAACTTTTTGCATTTTTATTACCTGGTTTTTACGACTATTTAATGTTATTAACAACTAACATGTCACTTCTTCAAAGTGAGAAGAAACAAATAAAAACACGCACACGTAAACAAACAAACGAAAGCATGACCACAACAACAGCATTGGAAAAAACCCCGAGTGTTTTTTTTATGTTCGTAAAAAGTACTAAAACGGGTGTATTATATTTCTTATGGACTTAAAATAAATTTATAATGTGCATAGACGACGATGGTAAAATAATTATTTGTCTGGTGAATTATAGAGGAGTAAGAAATTGTTAGTCTTTACACGCAGAAAAAAAGTTTGTTGCTACAGAATTTTCCTTTCAAAATTATCAGGGCCAGAAGGAACAAGTTCTTGTGGTTGTTGCTGCAATTTGCATGCTGCAATTTCTTTGGTATTAAACTTTAAAAATAAACTTTGAAAAAAAACAAAATATAATAAAAAGTAAAAAAAGAACAAAAAAAAAAAGAAAGAAATAAATCGAAGAATTTTGTGTGGAAAAAGTGACTAAAAAATAACCACACAAACTATTTTAATTTTAAACAAGTTCATTGATTGCTGATGATGGGTGAAACAAGTAAATTACTTGGCAGGCCTTAATTTGATTTTATTTTATTTTGTTTCTGTAAAACTGTGCATTTCATGTGCAATAAAACAACAACAATGAAATAAAAAACAACTTTAAATTACTACCACAACTACTTCCCTATACAAAATGAACAACACTGAGAGTGAGTTTTTTTTTTTGGTTCTTTTCTTTTCCTATACAGTTAATACACTGAGAGAAAAAATATTAAAAATTCTTTTTGTTATAACAACACTCTTTCAAACATTAAAATACATCAAAAGGGACTTGATTGCAACTTCCTCAACCTGCGAAAAAAGAACCGTGCCCTGGCTGCCTTCCATTTGCATGGCGACGACGTTTACGTTGTGTTTTCGTTTGATTTCTGTTGTTGAACTGATGATACTAAATGTAGTGCCCACATTTGTCTGGAAGCTAAAATTATTTCAAGCAACTAAAATGCATACAAAACACATGCTGCTCACTAAAATAACAACATCAGCAACAACATTTCCATTCGTTACTTGTTGTTTTTTTTTTTTATAAAACTGAAAATTACATACCAAAAAAAAAAATTGTTTTCATGCAGCACATTCTGTTGAAATGTACTAACTGCCAGAGGTTATTGGGTTGGAGCACAAGTACATACGAGGCAAGAAAGAAATTTAAATTTTTTAAAACTGTTAAGGGTCCACTCAAGGTGAATTCCGTTACTTTTTTGCTGTGATTAATGTTAATCTACGTCTAGTAGAGTTGAAAAAACCTTTTTCTAACTTAAGAACGATTAATAAATTCTGGGTTTAACACACGAGTACTCAACTAAATATTAAAAAATTAAATTAAAATTTCTCATGCAAATAGTTGCACTTTTTGCTACACTTAATTTACAAACTGTATAAACAGCTGTTAAACAGAAATTATTTTGTATTTTATGGAAGAATATTTAAAAATTATTGAAACCTATTGAAAAAAAGCAAAAAGAATTATTTCATATAAAAATCAAGCAACAAATAAATTTTTCGAATTGCTGGTCCATTCTGTTAACACTTTCAGCTGTTGTTAATTCCACAGCACCGTCAATATTGGCCGCTTAAACTCCCAATTAACCCTAAGATTAGCACATAATCAAAATTAAAGAGTTTAAAAAACCCCAAAATATATTTTTAGATTATCTTTAAATTTAGTTTTAAAAATATCCACTTTAAAGCTGTGTGAAATGTGGATTAAGTTTAAACTTAGTTTAACATCGTCTGAAACTCTGACTTTGTTGTGAAATGTGATTTTTTAAATTATTATTTTAATAGAACATTTTAAGTAAAATTAATCGGTTCCGTCAAAATTTTATATGCCAACTTGGTTACAAATCTGTTTGCAGATTAACTAATCTTGGTTCAACTGGGATATGAAAAACTTGCCCTCAAATATTTTGATCTCTGTTCTGAGATCGTGTTTTAAAAAGAAAAAAAAAAAAAAAACAGATTTTTGCCTCTTAGAACACTTTGGTGCTTATGAATGGATATCAAGCTCGTTTAAGCCCGAAAAGTCGTAATTAGAGGGAAATATTTTGGCAACAATACTTTTCAAAAATGTCTTCTTGTACCAAGTTATGAACAACTAGTGATATATAGGGTGTTTTTTATAGAGTGATACAACTTTGAGTTGGCATCACTGCTTTATTTGGCCACTCATTTAACAGCTGATAGTTGCTTTTTGTTTAGTTTGCCTTGACATTTTATTATGAATCGACTTACACCAGAGCAATGCGTGCAAATTGTGGAAATTTTTAATCAAAATAATGGTTCTGTTCGTCAAACTTATCGTGCACCTCGTCCACTCAAAATTTTATTTTCCGATGAAGTCCATTTTTGTGTACGCATTTGGAGTGAGAAGAATCCACAAGTTTTTTTCGAAACACAGCAAATTACTGTTTGGTGCGCTTTATGGACTGGCAGAGTCATTGGCCTATATGTCTTCAAAATCGATGATGGTCAGAATGTTACTGTTTGTGAAAATTGGTGTTCCAGATGGCGCCTTTTACGCGCCAGCCGTGGCGGCCACATGACCGAAATCATATTTAGACATTAATGTCATGAAATTTTCTATCCAATAAAGACCGTTTCATTGATATCAAAAATATAAACTCGTATCACTCTATAAAAAACACCCTATACAGCGAATATGCAAACGTCTTTATTTAGTACAAATCCATTAACTATAAATTGTCTTGTACCCCTACCCAATAATTGTGCCCTTAGCATGCATGTTAAACAATCTTTTTTTTTATTTATTTATTTTAAGACTTCATACTAGGGAAAATACACAAAGAACAGAATATAAAACAGACAATAACTAAACAAAATCAACTGCATCAGTTAAAAAAATAAAATACTGGTACTCAAAAATTATAGAGCCTTTGATTTGCTGTTAAAACGCCCATTTTGCCTGCGAACCATTTAGAAACGAAAAGCCATAAAGAAAGGAATTTTCATTACACGTTTTCTGATTTTTGTTTTTTTTTTCAATAAAGACAACAATATTTCATGTGTTTTCTATAACTATAAACATATTTCGTTTTTATTACAACTCGCCATAATTCTATTAGTGTTTTAAATACATATGAGACACTTAAACCCCACCCTTTTTGGGAGGTTTATGGCACAAGCGTACTTGGGGGAATTATAAAAAAATTAATATTTCAAACACATTATTTTATTAACAAGTGTCAACACGTTTAACTTAAATCACAAAAAATATGACTGTTTTACCATAAATATAATATTTTGCGTTAGTTTGAAGGCAACGACGCTTGGATTTTAATTAATAATTCCGGGCATATATTATTACAACAAAAAAATATTAATATGGTAAATGTATACAATTGTGTACATAAAGTTTTACGTAATTGTTTTATGTTTAACAGCATTAAAGTGTTGTTCTTTTTTTTTGCTAGAATTCAAGATTTATTATTTAAATTTATTTCCAGTTCGCAGGCGCCTTTCAAATTGGCCTATATATTATACATACACATACATGTAGTCTATGTGGGTATAAATGTTTACCAATATTTTTATTATATGTTTGATTATAATCAGCGCCTTGTCAGCAGCCAAATGAAAATCTCTCTAATGATGCATCCAATAAAACCTTAATTTAATGCTGTTCTTTTTATTTTGTATGTTTCAATAATTGTGAAAACCAGAAAATTTTAGCATGTGGCTATTTAATTCTTAGTTTTATTAGCGATTTATTTTAGTTAAAAAAATATATATATATTGTTTTCTTACCATTTTTTCCATTGTTTATTGTTGTTGTATATTATTTTTTTATTATTCTTGGCAATTTCAAACAGCTGCCCAATGAATTCTACTCCACTAAATATTTATTGCAATATTAATCACATACGCGAATACATACAAAAAGAGCTGTAAAGATAAAAGTGTTTAAAAAATATGATTAAAACAAATATTTGATCAAGAATAGTACAAACAATATAAAACAGAAAATTAATTAATATTTAATCTGTAGAGCAAACGTTTAAATTTTATTTAAATAAAATAAGCAGAAAATAAACAAAAATACATGCACACACGCGCATTCAACATTCTGCTTGTACATGTGCACAAATCTGCATTTTGAAGTATGAAGAAGTGTTAGTGTTGAAAACTCTTCTATGTATGACTAGCAGAAAAGGAAACAACGTTTAATATTACACATACGCACTCATACATCCATACACACATATTTACATATATATACAGCACTTAAAATACACAACTGCGCTTTCACCGCTCTTTAAGCAATTTAACTCTCAGCAGCTATTTAAATACCAACACACACAAACACACCTCGGCCAGCATAACATCTCTATAAATCTTAAGCAATAACAACCGTTAGATTATGCCGAATATAGTGAAGATAAACACGATTGTGATTGTACAAGAAAATAGATGAGCATTTTTCGTTATTTTGCTTTTGTTTACGTTTCCAAGCAAGAAGAGGATACACCATGGTGCCAAAGCAACAACAACAACAATAATAAAAACACAAAAAGAAGAGAGATTTAACTTTGTTTTAAGGGCGAAGAGAGATTAGCTGATGAAGTAAATTAAACAGATTTTATTTGACTTTCTTCCAGATTTCTAGACCGCAAAATATTTATTAGATTGTTGTTGTTTTGTGCAGAGCTGGCAAACGTGGTATTTATGTAAATTAATGGGCTTGAATATAAATTCCTAAATTGTTTGTATATTATTTATAATCATGTATTAGGGTTTTTTTAGTGATGATAAATTCCGAGCTTTGAATTTTAATCGGGAAAGAAAGTTGTACCACCAGTAGGAAAGTTTTAAAAAGACAGTACATAATTAATTCAACAAATTTAAGAAAATTTATTTAAAAAATTCAACATGTTTATAATATGAGGTCTGAAATATTTTTATCCCACTTACATGTGTACTCGAAAGTTGCTGAGTCTCTTCCCTAATTTTTGCTGTTCTTTATTATTATTTTGCTTATAATTTTTCTTAAATCATATAATAAATAAATAGAAAACTTATTTTAAATAAAATTTTTTATCATAAAAAATTTTTTTTCCAAAGTTTTTAATTTATAAAATTTATTATACAACTTTTATAACTGAAATCGTAGTTCAGTTTTTTTCTGTGTAGAATTGATTTGGCAAGAACTTGTATTTTCGATGCTATTCGAAGTTTCAGAAACTTTATTCTAGCAGCGTTGCCATATAATTTTTCAATAATTCTTAAAAGCACAAATTAATTCTTATTTTTCTATAAACGAAATTGATTTTGTAAATGGTGCCTTTTAGTGTTGCTGCTACCAAATCATGAGTAGACTTCAGTCACAGTTTTGAACAGTTTCAAACCAACTTATAAATGATTTTAATGAATCACATTATATAAAGTGAAGTAGGCTACAGAACTTATAAAAATCAAAACCAACAAACACCTTTTATTCGATATAAATCTTATTTTTCCACAACTTTATGCCAATTTGTGGAGTAATAAATTTCAGAATGTATATTTTGCTTTCATCTTTCGGCCCCACAAAAGTTTCAAAAATAACATAAACCTTTACATATGGCAACACTGGTATGTACTTATAAATATACCGGTCATTTAGTGCCAAAAATACTAGTTTTGCAAAAAACACTTTTAAAGCCTTAAACTCGCTAAAAATTTAATGAAAATGTAAAAATAATTTTTTTCTCAGGAATAAAAAAAATATTTAAATTAAATTTTTATACAATAACCAAAAAGATATAGAAAATTTCTGCATCATTAACTATGAATATGCATTTTTCGAGTTATGACAGTATTGCAGTAAATGAGCGATATGTACCCGTATATTATCTCAGCATCAAATTATTGCTACCAATTTCCCTTCCCTGTACGCACTAGTTCAGCTCGGTAAAATGATTTTTTTGTTGTTGGCTTAAGTATTAAAAAGGAAAAATTATAGACGTGTTTTCAGTATCTCCAACGAATATGTGTGTGTGTGTGTGCATGTATTCATAATGTCATAGCAAGTAATTTTTATTTCTTACAGATTGACTGCTTGAATTATGAGATTGAGAGTTCAGTTGTACAATTTAATTAACTTTTCCTACTTTGTGTGTATGTGTGTGTGTGTGTGTGTGTGTGTGATGTTGCTGCTGATTGTAATTTTATTTTTTGGCGGCTTAACGAATGTAGAAAGGCTGTCATAGTAAAGGAAAATAAACTTAAAATTAATTAATTCCAAGAAAGGAAGCAAAAAAAGTCAGAGATATTAATATGTATGCAGATAAAAGTCACAGTGTTCTATTTTATGCGTTGCCATATATTTGCAAAACATAAACAGATACAATTGCTGCCAATGACAAACTCACATTTGAACAATTGGCTTGGGTGAATAATAAAATGCTGCACCAGCAGTAAATTACAGACTTCAGTGCACAAACATATACTTTCATGCATACATACATGCATATTTGTGGTTATAAATTTCCATTTAAGTTGTATTAAAAGATTCAGCATAATGAAGAGATTAACTTCCATATTGGCTTTTTTTAAATTTTCATATTAACTTCCCCTTCTCAGAAGAAAATATGGCAACCTTTTGTGATATTAGTCATGGGTTAAGTTCATACACTCATATGTACACATGTATGTGTGTATGTAATGTAAGTGCAAGAAGAAGGAAAAAAAAAACAAATATACCGTTTGAGTGGGTGGTTTGAATTGTTTGTATTCAAAGTCATCTCTCATTTAACTAACGGTTATTTAACGTGGCCAAAGAGTACAAGAGTCAAGAGGAAGAAGGTATTGTGTCAATGTTAGTTAAACTCACTACATCATAAAGAGATAAGAAGTCAAAACAAAAAAAATTAAAATTGTGTTGCTGTTATTTCTTTTGATTTGTTGTTGCTGTAGTTTTCATTATGCTTTTTTCTGCTTTTAAGCATTTAAGGCGGCATTTTTACTTTTGATTTATTTCTTTATGTAGTTGTTTTTGTCGTTATTGTTTTTTTGTCGTTGCTTCTTTTTTTTCATTAAAAATTCTTCTATCATTTAATTTTATAGACCGTGTAAAGTTTTTCGCTCTTAGAATTGAAAATCTGCATGCAGTATTTTAATAAAAATGTTACGGGGTTGTGTGTTTAGTAAATTTGTAATGAAACCATTAGAAAAAAAAAACATAAAAAGCATTTAAAAAAATAAGTATCTCTGTTACATATTTATACAGATAACTACAATATTGTTTTTAATTTGTGCGATTAATTCAAAGCAACTACAACAAGTGAGAAATTGGCTTGTTTAGGGGGGAAAATACGGGCTAACAGCTTTTTAAAGTAAATAAAGTTATAAAAAACAACAAGTTTTTCATTAGGGTTAAAAATATTCAATAAGTAAAAATGCTGAAGTATCTCATATTTTTATTTAAAATATTCTTGTATAAAAATTTCTCATAAGATTTTTATAAATTAAAACTGTTATGCCCAACTGTGCCACTTATCTAAATAGTGAAAAGTCGCATCAGTAGTTTGAATCGAATTTCGAAAACAGTGCTGTTTGACTCTGCTGGGTAGTAGAAAATTTAAATGATGCTGAGTTTCACTTGCATTTTTAAAATTTTAAATTTTGTATCACACTTTTATGAAAAATATATCGAAATTAAATATGACTCATGGCAATTCTTTGCAGTTTTTTATGAAAATAAAATATAATTTTTGTATATTTTCACGAAAATCAAACTTTTGACCCATGTTCGAAAATCCGAAAATTTTTTTTTATTGTTAACAAATTTTCTACAGCCTGTTGTTATTGAAAATATCCAAATTATTTTTATTTCATCAAAATTTGAAAGGATTTTGAATCTTTTTGTGAAAAATGTTATACTGAATATCACAATCACAGTTTGGCAGATGTTCTAGAACTAGAATGGTGGTAACAAATTTCCTATACTCAGCAGCTGCTAGGAAAAAAGTTATATATACATATATCGGGTGTTTTTTTTATAGAGTGATGCAACTTTGAGTTAGCAGCACTGCTTTATTTGACCATCCATTTAACAGCTGATAGTAGCTTTTTGTTTAGTTTGCTTCCACATTTCCCGAGATACGACCGCAAATACTGCGAAAAGTTTGTGAAAATTGGTGTTCCAGGTTGCGCATTGTACGCGCCAGCCGTGGCGGCCACATGGCCTAAATCATATTTAAACATTAATGTCATGAAATTTTCTATGCAATAAAGACCGTTTTATAGATATCAAAAATATATTACTATGTTTTATTATGATTTAAACTTGTATGACTCTATAAAAAACACTCGATATAATTTACGAATTTTTCGAACTTTAAAATTGTGTTAGTATTATTATTATTATTATTATTATTATTATTAAAGCTTAAATGCAACAAAAAAGACTCATTGTTTCTCCTATTTACAATCCTTATTTCCATCACTTAAGGCTGCATATGAAAAGGCATTATCAAAATCACTTTTATTTAAAATTTACTTTTTAAATATAAAATGGTTTTGATATTTGAAAAATTTTTTGCTATACAATAGAGCAACGTGTGGTTTTCAGAGGCCGCTGATAATATTTATATAGAAAGAGAAATTGCTTATATATAACATCCCTACTGTTTATAAAAATACAAAGAAAACTACTCTTTTGCTTTTTATAAATAAGTCTTTTTCACACAAATTTTAAAGTTCATTACAAATAGTTAAATAAATGAAATAGTGTTTGATATTATAAATTTTATTTTTATATTAATTATCATAAAATTTAAAAAATTTGTTTCCGAATAAACACGCTTATTGTAAATTGAAGCTGCAAAGATTTTATAACAAATAAAATTGTTGGTTGTTTTAATTTTCGAATTTGTGCAAAGAATTTTTCAATTGAATTTTGTTTAAGAATTATATATTTTAAAACAGAATTTAAATAAATCTTATTTTCTATTGAAATTTGAATTTTGAAAACAAAAAATTCTGTGCAAAGTTTAGAAATTTATAAAGAAACTAATTAATTATGGTATCATGTTTAAGGGCTTTATGGAACATAAATATTTAATTCTGTAATATATAACATACACATGCGCATATACATATACATATATACAAATATAAGTATCTAGTCTGAAAACATAAGCCCAAAATATTGCCAATATTTGTTATTTACTTTCCCATAATCCCGGTAATTCATTTGAGCAAATGCTGCCTTTAAGTTTGTATTGCATTCATAAATATTTTCGACAGTCAGAAAACGTCCTATAATTTATCAAAAGTTTTACATTTCTTGAGAATTTCAAACATATTTTTTATTTATGGCTTATTAAGAAATCGCATTGCTTGGGAAACAGCAAAATGCCATAAATTATCTATAAATTAATTTGAAAACCATCTGCGGGTGCTTAATTAGTCATTTATGTTTGTTAAAATATTTATTTAATGAAATAATTTTTTTCTCTCGCATTCGGTTCAGGTTGACTAAAGACTTATTAAAAAATACAAAAACAAAAAAAAATGTCAAGAAACGAGAAGAGTTAAACAGGTTGTTGTTTGTGAAAAGACATATTTTGAAAAGCTTCGTAGTAGACAAGTGGAAATAAAAAATGAAATAAATTATTTCTTTATTTTGTCTGTTGAAGGTTTATGTTGTCTGGAGTGTTTTGAAATGAAATTCTTTAAACTCCCAACAAAGTACGGTTTCTTTTTGTTTAAAAGGTACACATATTTTCAAAATATACTCATTAATTTTAGACGTTATTTTTTTAAGGTTGACAATTTATTGTTTTGTATTTTTAGTTTTTTGTTTTCTTTTTGACACACAAAAAGGCATTTGGAATGTAATATTTTTCAAAATTATGTTTTAACACATGTGGCGTATTAATTATTATTAATGTTTTCTTTTTGTACAATCTATCATGTTTGTTTGGGATGGGTAATAGATTGTTTAAATATTGAAAGAAAATTTTAACCAGATAAAAACATATTTTTTATAGTTTTCCAGTTTCATTTTTAAACTCTTTAATACTCATTTTCAAATGTGGTTCCAAAAGCCAGTAACTTCTCTAAAGCTGCATCTTATAAATATTTAATTAAATGGAAATAAAATAAAATAAAAGTAAACGGTTTAATATGAAAGCTGCTGTAATTCGAAATTATTACAAACAATTTTAAAGTTTTGATTTGAGACAGCATACATTTTAAAAAATCAAATACTCTCATCAATTTAGAATTTAGTATTTTAAAAATAGCTGAAAATGCGGGGAAAAGGGTACAAATTAGCTATTGATCGTTTTTCTTATCTGTCAAAATTATTTATTTCAAATTATTGATTTTAAATAATTTCTAGTTTTGTTTTTGTTGAAAATTTTTCATAGACAATTTCAAGTTTTTCTGTCAAAATTTAATGGGTTTTGTATTTTTATGCTGTTTCAAAGCACATATTCTTTAGTAATAGATGAAAATTCCCACCAAGTTCTTTATTTTCTGCTGAAATATCGAAAAAGGCCAATGGCCTTTCGTTACTCATAAAATTTAAGGATTTTCCAAAATGTTCGAAAATTCGAACTTAAGTTCGAAAATTTTTTTAACCCATGAAACTCACTTTTACTCTTTAGATTTACAGAAAATCACAAACCAAAATTTTTTTTTGCAAGAATTTGAAGATTTTATACTATAAATTTAAGCGAAAACGAACTATTTTACATCAAACCCTGTATTTTATAACTTTAAAATCAAATATTTGCTTTAAATTGTTCAAATAAATTTGTCTGGCAACACTTGGGCTCTTTCCAATCCATATGGCTTTGACCTTTCTTTTTTTCTTTTTCATTTCTAGTTGTCTCTAACTAAAATACATATTAATTTTTAAACATTTCTTGCAATTTGCAACAAAATGTTTAATTTATGAGTTTTTGACAACATGAAAATTTATTGTTTCCTTAAATACTGCCATCCCCCACATCCCTGGCCGGCTCTTTATTTGCAACATTTTCGAAATAGTCTAGCGAATGTTGCAAAATCTTATTTTTCCTCAAAAGAACAACACCAGAAATCGAATTGTACATACACAACAACAGCTCTTAAACAAGGAACATTAAAGTTTGCAGAGAGAAGAAAAAAAAAAAAGAATGCACATAAAAAATATTTTAAAAAACATTATAAACATTTTTGTATACATGATCAAGGCATTATTGCCTGCCGCCACGTTTAAAAAACAAACAGAAATTAATTATGTTTCGATACAATAAGTCTTGCTCCGACGTCTCGTGTTGCTGTTTATATGGCTGATATGTTTGATTTCAAATGGAATGTAAAAATTCGCATACAGGCCTTTAATTACGGACACTCCTTCTGTTGCATGCCTTTCGCCAAAGGTTAAGTGGCCATGCCCACCCGTTACTTCAAAGGTCGCAGGTTCAATTCTTGCCCAGGAATCTGGGTATTTCCACAGCAAAACCATTTTTGGCTTCGCGGGTTATTTGGGCAAAAAATAAAATAATTGGTCGTAAAGCAAGTCTCATGTGTTACCTTTATAAATATGCATGGGTACAAATACAAACGACTGTACAAGTGTTGGGCTTTGTATCTTGAATTTTTCTCCACTCTTCTTCTTTTAACAATAATATTTGTTTTGACTCTGTGTGTTTGTTAACTCTATTGGGTGTTGGTTTGTTGTTGTTATAAGTATCTGCTGCTGCTGCTCCTATACAATATTCTTTGATTCTTTCAAAAAGTTCCCTGCTGTCTGTCTCTACTTTCAAGTGAAACGTTTCTCGTTAAGAAGAAATACCCGTAGTGTTTCAACAGCAATCAGTAACACACAGTTCAGCAAGATGTGGAACAAACACAGAACAGCTACAGCAGCTATGCCAAAAACAACATTAAACACAGATATGTTACATACACACATGCATACACACATCTATATCTATTAATTTACGTTCTCATTTTAAATGAAATGTAATACAACACAGCGGTACAAATGGCAACAGCAGCAAAAGGCATCTCAAAGAAAACATTGAAATATAGGAAATATCTGAAAGAATATATCTACTGAATGCACAAGAGAAATTTTCGAAAATTCAACTCCGATTTGAATTTTGAATAATTTCAAATATGCATGCATTTGTATGTATGTTTGTATACACAAATTAAAAACATTTTTAGCCAGTTTTTTTTTGTTATTTCGAAATTCGAATTTAATTTTTTAAAACAAATTTCAAAATATCGCTATAATTTGAGTTTCACGACTATAATAGTGTATAAATACAAAAATTAAAAATATTTGTCAGAAGTTTCCTTGCATTTTCGAATTTCGAAGTTTACTTTTTTGAAAGAAATTTCAATATTTCAGCCGATTTGTATTCTGCAAACAAAAGCGGGGCAAGAAAAGGAGTTTTACATCAAGTTCGAAAATTCGAACATAAGCTCGAAAATTTTCTGGGGCTAAAAAAATATGAGCAAAAAGCTTAAGATTCATATAACAATGGAATTCATGTAATAATTCCAATTTTAAAACTAAGATATAGATATAAAAAGTCAGATAATAAGAATATTATTAATAGATAAACTGAAATTTGTCGTAGTACTTTCGAACTCGATTTTAAATAAAATTTTTTAATAATCTAGACCAAGTAACCAGCAAATTTAATAAAATTACAATGCTGGCTAGTAAGAAAAGTGGTCGTGATTGTTTATTTTTTGTCACATCGAGAATGAGCTCTTTTATTTCCCATACTAAGAACTCTTCTTCTTTGAATTTCTAGTTCCCAGTCTATGGGAAAGTGTATTCCCAAAATATGTATTCGAAATTAGTTTGCTTATCTTTCGCCAAAGTTTTTTAAACTATAATTTTTAGGAGATAAAACAATTTTTTTTTTGGTAATTATACTCAGGATTAAGTTTTAAAATAGAAATTTTTCAATATTAACATGGAAATTCGAGCTAGATTTCATTCTGAATTATAAAAAGAACTTGATCGCACAGTTTTATATCATGTTCGAAAATTCGAATTTATGTTCGAAAATTCGAACTTAAGTTCGAATATTTCAAAAACATTTTAAAATATTGCCTGGTGCCTTAATACTGCAGAAACATGACAATTTTTTTTATTTTCATATTATTTACGTTTAAATTAAAATATTTTTTCGAAATAACATTTTATTATAAAAATATTAAGCTTAAAATAGTTATTTCTTAATATTTATTTAATTTTTTTCTTTTCAGCTTTTATACCAGATTACTAGATGCTTTGAATGATATATGATAATGGTAAGTGTTTTCATATTTTTAATTTTTTTAATTTCGAAAATTATTTTCTCAATGTTATTTCGCCAGTAGTGGGAGATTTGTCTTATAAAAAGTTGCATTAAAAATTTTTATTTCTTGCTGTGTTTGCATTGTCTCGCGCAGCCTGGTGTTTGAAGTTGCGATACTGCATCTTTTATTTGAGGATTTCTTATTTGTTGTTATTTGCTGTTGCCCTTTTTTGCTTAATTTAAATGAATGTTTTTGTTACCGAGATCTTAAAGATTCTTAGTTTTTGATATTTTTATATCAAAAGGGATTTTTGTTTTGTATAAAACTCATTTTATTTTATTTAGTTTTTTTTTGTTGCCTCTAGAACGGTTTTAATTAGCCTGACAATATTCTCTTTTTTGGTTCTCGTTTTATAAATAACAAACTATCTGTCGTTGTGTTTATTTTATTTTCATTTCTTTAAATTAAAATTATTTTGTTGGCTGGCTGGCTGACTGGCTCGTTGCATTCGTTGATGATGAAGTGAATTTTTTATATTGAGATTCTGTTCATTATTTTAAGTTGATGTGGCTTTTTTTTTTTTAAAGGAGACAACGTGAATTTTTGGTGGAAGTTGTAATGATTTTTGTTGAAAATTATATAGAATTTCTGTGGTTTTCAGTTGCTTTTTTCTGCTTTAATTTTATTTATTTTTTGTTTCGTTTTTATAAGGGGTTAAATACTTTTAGATTGATATCTTTCAAGTTCATTAGTTAAACATGGTATGGCCCAGCATGATGTATTGGCTGTCTTGTTTCAAAACATTAAATCGTTAATGATTTCGGTTTCCTTAAGAATTTCAATTTTTTCCTTTAAGTCAATAAAGATGTGATTTTTTTTTAAGACTTATAAGATAAATTTTCCCTTGTACAAGAAAATACGAGGACTGTTTTAGAAATGTTATAGAAACATTTTCTGCTACGTAAAGAGTAATGGGATTGTCAAGGCCCACAACATAAGTGGCCTTCAATTGTGCAAAATCTGCAATGTAGTCACAGTCTTGATTACCACCCACACTCCCAGACTAACTTGTATTTTTTTGCTTCAATAAAATTCAACACATTTAACTCCTCCCCCGAAAAATAAAATTTTCTTTCCAAAGTCGGCATTTTAAGAATTCAGGCATTTCAGTTTAGGCGGGTTACTTGCAAACATTTACAAATACTGCTGCTACCTACAACGACGACTATTTATTAAAGTCAAACAAAAAAGTATTTTATTTTTAAATCTATAATTGTTTGATTTAACTTGCACATTCTATATTTACTGTAGATATGTCGATGTGTATGTACAAGTAGGTCTCTATATCAGAGTATCTGATGTTGGTATCTCTTTTTTAAAGTCAACAACTGAACTAAATGCGCAATCACATTTCCACACACTTGCCTGTCTAGATAAATATGTTTGTTATTTATTATTAAAAGAAATAACAACAAAAAATAAAAATTAATAATAATAATAAAACATACACATGAAACTCGAACTACCTAAACACCACATTATTATTATTTTTTGTTATCTATTGAAACAAACAGACAACAGCAACAACAGTAACTAACGATTAAATGATTTATGGCCGTTTGGTTGCGAGTACAAATAAACTGCGATTGAAAAGTGGAAGATTAGAATGAAAGCATAAAACTACTTAATAAGAAAAAATATTAAAAGATATAATATTTAGAAAAACATTTATTTGAGTAAAAGCATGTGCCAATAAACGCCTCAGCCACAAAATACCGAAACTTCGGGTGGATATTTTGTAAAAAAAAAAAGAAATTTTATTATGAAAAAGTTAACACATTTTTTGCTAGAAATAAAAGAGGAGAAGTCTTTTGATTGGCTGTTAATTTGTTAACAACTATTTTCTTTAAATAAACACACATTTTTTATAAAAATCTTTCAAATAAAAAGTTTGTGAGACCTTTTAAATATTTTGTTTTAGATCTAAAAAGATAAATTTTGTTTGGAAATCAGATAAAATATGGCTCCCAATAGTAACACAGTGGGCCAACTTATGTAAGAAAGTTAAAATTCTTTAATAAAATCTAATCTCATTGTGAATTGAAAAAAAAATAATAAAAATATAAATAAATTTCATTAATTTTTTTTTAAATCAAATTAAAGTCTTGGCATCGGTTTGAGTTTTTTATAACCCTGACGTTACCCACTTTGCGGCATAGTGGCAGTGCGTGAGATCACTTCAAAGTTGTTGCTTTAAAAACGAATTGTTCTAATTGTGTTCCTATTCCCTTAACGCTATTGTCGAAATCGAATATGAGCGGGCTATGACGTCTCTCTACGGAGTTTCAAAACTTTGCATTTCACTTGAATTTTTATGAGACCACAAATGATCTTGTGTTTAGTGATCGATTTCGAAAATTATTTATCATTGAAAACAATTGCTATTCAATTCATTTCGAAGTAATTCAGGCTACTTTGCACCGGCTACCTGTTTTTGGTTCAGTTAATCCAGAGCATTTTCTCTGTGAAACGATTAGAAAACGAATTGCTTTTTCATTAGAGTGTGAATACTAAACCTAAAACGAAGGATGGGTTGTTTCAATTCTAAATGCAATGCTATACAATACAGCGGCAAAAGGAGGTATCGTGCACATAAAAATACAAGAAAATTTAGAAGATATTAGGAAAATAAATCCACAGCTAGTGGTAAACATCGCTTGCATATGAATTACGCTCGTATGTGGAAGTTCGAAAAACATTTTAAATTTAAAAATGAAATTATGAAATCCATTTCTTAAAATCCAACTCTAATGTGAACTTTACAAACATCTGAATTATGTGTACTTTAAAATAATTTCCATATTTAGCAAGTATTAGCACAATTTTAATATTCGAAGTTGTAAATTTTGTAAAAAAAATAAGAAAAATCATCTAGTTTTATTTCTATAAAGAGGATGCTCATAAAAAGTAAGTTTTACAGCAAGTTCGAAAATTCGAACATAAGTTCGAAAATTTTCGAACATCCGAAAAAATATTCGACTAAACCTGGGGCTTTATATAACAATAGAATACAACTTTAAAATCACTAAGATTTATTACAAATATATTATTTTACAAAAAAATAGTCGATATCTGTTCTTTAACTCGCGCTAGATCCATTTATCGCTCTGCAAAAAGTCTTACACAAACGTTTTCTTTTTCCTATAAGTCTTAAAATACTTTACCGATCGAGAATATTCGGCAAGAGTGTGAACGTTATTTAATGACATCCAATTTTAAAATTATTTGCATTTTTGTTTGCTCATATTATTCCAAGAATAATACCGGGTTAGTATTGGGATACTTATACCCAGAATAATGTCGGGTTAGTAATGCGATACTTTAACAAAATTTAAAAGTTTCAAGATTCGAGTGTTTTGATATTTTTCTTTTGAACTAAAATCATATTTGAATTTAATTTAGACATTTTTATTTACTATTTCTGTTAAAACTTTATTTACCAACTGTTTTTAAATATTATTTACTCTCTTTGAATTCTGGTTTTTTTTTTTTTGTGGAATTCGTAGAGTAAAATAAACAAATTAGCCAAAAATTTGCACAGCAAAGAAGATAAGATTTCTGCGAACATTAAAAAATTTCGACAAATTTAATCATTAAACAATGCAGGTAAATAAATTATTTTCAAATAAAGGTTATTTAAAGCACGATAAAATATTTACTTATTTATTGTCTCACAATCTTATATTCACACTATGCAAACAGCAAATCTTTTATGAAAATAGTTTGTGTTAAATTCACTTAAATTCTTTCTTATTTATAAAACAACGAGATTCCGGATTTCAAAACATCTTTTAATGGAAATTATAAGTTTATGTTGATTTAAACTTCTTGGTTTATTTAACACAAACAACTAATTTCCAAAAACATCTTAACCGACAGAACATAAATTATGAATTTTGTAAATGAGTGTTTATGTTTTTTCCCCCAAAGAAATACAAATGAGCCGTATAAGAAAAAACAAGTTGGTTTATTGCTTTCAAATAAATTTCTCTCAGAATATTTTTTTAACGGCAGATAAACGATACCAGACCATTTCACTTAAAAAAAACAGAAAATCTCTGGCAATAAAATGATTTTCCTTAATGTCTTTTTAATATTTATTCTTATATTATTTAACAATTTTCTTGGGCTACTTCATTGTCATTTAATTTACCCGATACATAGAAAAGAAAAAAAAATAAAAATAAAAAATTGTTTAAAACAAATCATTTTTAACTGCCGTGCTCCCCCCTGGTGATGATTGATGAATTACAATAAGGCTTTTTCAATCTTTTAATTTCTTTAAATGTTTAAACAAGACACATTTCTTAAGTTCGAGAACAAAATAAAAACAAACAGACAACAACAAAAAAATTAATCAAAATTCATAAGTGAGTGTTTGAACAGAGAATAAAAAACTTTAAAAGAAAACAAAAAATCAATTCAAAAGAAGTAGTTAAACATGGCTCGTTATCATGTGGTTGAACACATGAAGCACAACAAGGCTTAAATACCTGAACAAGCAGTTAAGATAAAGTTACAAAAAATAAAAGAAACAAAAAAAAAAAGCAAAAACACTTGAAGGGAAACAAACTGGTTTTTGTAAATAAATTTTAAAAAAGAATCCCAACTAATAGAAACGTTATAAAAAAGTTATTTTTTTTTAACTAAGAAAAAAAAACTAATCAATCAATTTTGATATTTAAAAAAAAAATTACTATGGCCATAAAGCTTTGAAATTTTCTATAAAATTTAAAATAATTTTGGTATTGAAAAATTTACATATTTAAAATTCTTCTGTGTTGCTTTGAAGTGATAAAATTCATTGAATGAATTGTTGAGAAACATGCTTAAGGCTGGTTAAAATTAAATTTAAAACTATAATTAGAAACAGTTAAAACGTAATCAAGAAATAAAAAAAAAATGTTTTTTGAAGCACGCAAGGCACAGTGGTACCTCTCTGAATGGCAGCAATCGGTGGGTTTATTTGTATCGGGTGTTTTTTATAGACTGATACAACTTTGAGTTGGCATCAATGCTTTATTTGGGCACCCATTTAACAGCTGATAGTTGCTCTCTGTTTAGTTTGCTTCGACATTTTATTATGGATCGACTCATACCAGAGCAACGCGTGCAAATTGTGGAAATTTTTAATCAAAATAATTGTTTTGTTGGTCAAACTTATCCGGCACTTCGTCCATTAAAAATTTTATTTTCTAATGAAGCCCATTTCAGATTGAATGGGTACGTAAATAAACAGAATTGTCGCATTTGGAATGAGGGGAATCCACAAGCTTTTGTCGAAACACCATGACATCCACAGAAAATTACTGTTTGGTGCGCTTCATGGGCTGGCGGAGTCATTGGCCCATATGTCTTCAAAAACGATGATGGTCAGAATGTTACTGTCAATGGTGAACGGTATGGGAACATGATTCGAAGTTTTTTCATACCTCAATTAGCTGGCATCAATCTTGCTGATATGTGGTTCCAACCGGACGGAGCCACAAGCCACACAGCGGGCGCTACAATTGATTTACTTAAGGAAACTTTTGATGAAAAAATGATTTCACGAAATGGCCCAAGATCCTGTGATTTAACCCCATTGGATTATTTTCTTTGGGTTTATGTAAAGTCACTTGTATACGTCGATAAACCACAAACAATTGAACACCTGGAAATCAATATTCAAAGAGTTATCGGCGGGATACGGCCGCAAATGCTGCGAAAAGTTTGTGAAAATCGGTGGTGGCCACATGGCCGAGATCACATTGAAACATTAATGTCATAAAATTGTCTATCCAATACAGACAGTTTCATTGATATCAAAAATATATTACTATGTTTTATTATGATTTAAACTTGTATCACTCTATAAAAAAACACCCGATATAAACATAAACCGTATGCATTTATTATCATTATTTACATTATCAGTAAAAATTGTTAGAAATGAAATTATTAAACAGTATCGAGGGCCAATAAATATTAAACATTTTGCCAGAGGCAACAAATCGCACTTGTATCAATGAAGGCCAAATACTGTTCTACATAACTGTAGGGTTATGAATTTGGTTTTCTATTTTCCATACTTATATGTTTACCAGAAAACATAAAAAAAAATTCCGGGGAATTCCCGGAAACAAAAAAGTTTAAATTAAAAAAGTTTAATTTATATCCAGCCAATAGTGTTGATCTTAAAAGAAAAAATTTTCCTCCGGCAGACTTATTTTCCTCCGGCTTATCGCTTATTGCCTAGAATTTTTGCTATCTTGAACCACTGTTTTGCTAATAATTAAGTTAGGTATTATATGGCTCGCAAAGAGTTATTTTTTTAAATTAACAAAAAAAAATTTCATTTATTAAAAATGGTAAACTTTTACTCAGTCAAAATTTATAAAAAATTTCCGTTAAAATTTGAAAAACAAAATCAAATTAGTCCCGCTTTTTTGCAGACAAATGTTGGTTAATTATTTTCTAGTTATAAAAATTGCTTTCCAAAATTTCTACAACATAATTTAAAGGTCAAAACTATAAAGATTTTTACACAATAAAACGTGTTTACAAAATTTCGTTATTTAAGGAAGAACAGCGTTCCAAAATAGATCATTTTGCGATTTAATTTTCTCAAATCACAAGGCTGCATTCAAAACCATTTTTCTTTCAAATATTTGAGCCCAAAACATTTTCAGTAATTAATTTTAATAAATTGTAGATGTTTCAAAAATTATCAATGAACAAAGAATTGTGTTTTTTGGAGATGCATTTTGTTGCTAATATCTTCCCAGTCAAAGATTATCTCGCCTTGAAATAATATGCTGATTCTCTTTTGTTTCGTTTCACAATAAAAAGTATCGATTTACATGCAAATTTTCCTGCCAGCGTATGACTTTTTGTTCCTTTAATTTCAAACACATGCTGGCTTTGGGACGCAAGAAACACTAAACAATTCTTCAAAACTCCATTCCATGAGTAAGAAGAAAAAAAGGAAAAGAAATAAGCGAAAGTCTGCATTAGGAAAATAAAAAAAAACAATTAAAGGAGTGCATAGTTTAGAAACAAAGTAAATATTTTAAATTTTAATAAACATTTTAAAATTCTTAAGAACTTTTAAAACGTGCCAGAGTGCTGCGTACTTTCAAAACAGCACAGGCTTAAAACCTCCTTCACAACGTAACGATCTTACTTAAGAAAAAGTTAGTTAAATAATTATTTGTGTTTGATTCCATCTATCCATTATTTTAAAGGTCTGTTTAGTTTCATTATTCTACACTGGACTGCAAACGAACACAAGATAAATTCCTTTTTCGTTTGCCTCCCGCTGGTTTTTGGTTTCTTGCTTTTGGTGTCCTTCTTTTAATTTTAGAACATGTTTTTGTTGCTGTTTTCTTATTGTTTTTGTTGTATATTTTGAATTCCTTAACTTAAACAGGTGATCTTTCTGCTTACCTGGACTGTTGTTAATATTTTGTTTCTTTTATTATCAGTGTGTGTGTGTGTGTGTGTGTGTTTATATTTGACTTTTACGTATCTTAACTTGGAGATCAGTTTTGTGTCTGAAATCAAACCATAAATTATGATCTTAAAAAAAATATATATATATATATATTTTTCCAAACAAGCAAATTTATTTAAAAAGGTGACAATACGCCTTTTTTCTCTTTAAATTTCTTTTTCTGTTATTCTTTTTCAAGAATCTACTGTTTCAGAAATTTCTTGGAAAAAACTAAAGAAATTTGAGAAGTTATTTATTATTTTTTTTTTCTAATTCAGAAATGAAATTGAACACTTGTTCGTTTAAATGAGCCAGTGTTTTTTTTTTCAAATTAATATAATAAGAATTATAATAATATTTTTTATAAAAAAAAAAAATATTAAGCTTTTTATTTATATGCAGCCTGGGTTTAGTTAATCCCAGTTTAGGTTATATAGAGTTGCCAGTTTTAAATTAAATCCAGCACATTTGAGTCCAGTTTTATTTCGTTGTGTTATCTGAACACCACGAAACAATCAAACTTGCGATCTTCGTACTAAAAAGTTATCATCTCCGACAAGCAACCACTGCCCCGCCTTGAATTATAAGTTTAACTTCATATTTCCCGTATATATTTAATGAAAATAAATTACCAACAATTTGGTTAGATTTTCAAATAAGTTCTGTGGCAGATCGGCGATCATATTTTTGCTTGGCTACAAGTCAGTCATTCTTTAAATATGAAAGTAATTTTTTTTTTTCAATGACATCGAAAATCGGAACTTGAAAAGAAACGTAAATAAAATTGAAATTAATTTTGTATAAATCAATTTGGTTTTTATTTTAAATTCATTGCAAATATTTTCTGTTTCTCTGGAAGTCTCTCCAGCCGAGTTTAACAAATCGTTTTTGTTTGGTTTAACTTGTCTGAAATTCTCTGCTTTAAATTTTAGTAAATATCGGGTGTTTTTATAGAGTGATACAAGTTTAAATCATAATAAAACATAGTAATATATTTTTGATATCAATGAAACGGTCTTTATTGGATAGAAAATCTTATGACATTAATGTTTAAATATGATTTCGGAAATGTGCCTGCCACGGCTGGCGCGTACAAGGCGCAATCTGGAACACCAATTTTCACAAACAGTAACATTGTTACCATTATCGTTTTTGAAGAAGGCAAATGGGCCAATGACTCTCCTCACTCCAAATGCGATAATTCTGTTTATTTACGTACCCGTTCAAACAAAAATGGGCTTCATCGGAAAATAAAATTTTGAATGGACGAAGTGCACGATAAGTTTGACGAACAGAACCATTATTTAGATTAAGAATTTCCACAATGTGCACGCGTTGTTCTGGTGTAAGTCGATCCATAATGAAATGCCAAAGCAAGCTAAACAAAAAGCAACTATCAGCTGTTCAATGGGTGGTCAAATAAAGCAGTGATGCCAACTCAAAGTTGTATCACTCTATAAAAAACACCATATATTTTAATATTTTTTAATTGGGGCCAAGCTCACAGTAAAGAAGCAAAACATTTCAATAATATTGGAAATATTAAAAACATTTTGTGAGCGGCAAAGAGAGTTCATTAAAAAAAAAAATAATATATATATATATATATATATATATATATATATAAAACTAACTGTCAAAAGATAAGAAAATAATATTCCACAGTGGCTGGAGGTAAAAGAAAAATAATAATCGTCAAATAATAAAAAAAGAAAATACCACTGATATTTGACTTTGTAAACTTTAACTTAAAAACTAATAAATTTGTATCTATTTCTTATGAGTGTTTCTTTTTAATGGAAAATATAAAACCGTTCAGCTCTACGAAAGATTTGGGTTAATTTGATAGTAACTGCTGTTAAAATGTATTTCAAAGAACATGACAAAGTTAATTGAAATATTTAACATGAGAAAAGACAAAAGAATTAAGCATTAAACAAAGCAGACAAGTGACAGTTTTAAAACAATTTTAAGCAAATTAAAGAATTTTTTTTTTTTATTAAAACAGACAAATAAAAATAAAATATATAACTTAAGACTTTTGTGACATTTTTTGTACAAGACATATTTTGTCACATATTTTCGTTGCTCATGTTTTGAAAATATAATATTTTTGTGCTGCCACATGTTGGAATATTCGGTGGGAGTAGTTGGATTTCTACCAAGAGCGAGCACTCAATAAATAAATGGTTTCCACAAAATCCTCTTTCAACCTGCCCGGTTTTGAAAATGTATATATTAAATCAATTACAAAAAGCCACTCATATTTACATTATGAAATTTGCTTAAGGTTTTTCCTTATATAATATAAATAACGCAGCGAAAACTTGCTGTTGAAAATGTCGAAATTTCCTTTGAGTTTTCATTTCATGTCTTTTGTTTTACACCGCATTTTACTAAAAGTCGGCTAAAAGCGAATTGAGAGTTTTGAGATAATCAAGGATTTGTACTATTCGATTAATAGAAATTATTCTAGACAAAAATTTACCCGAATAATAATCGAACAATTTAATAGTATTCAATTAATCGAATAATATTAATTTTGTACATTTTAATAGTTTAGAAATAAGAATAAAAATTTGATTTTTAATTAAAGATTTTATTAAAAAAGTAACATAATTTAACAAAAGTTAAATGATTGAAGAAAAAAATAAGACTTTTTAAATAAAAATTAGCATCAAAGTTTAAGATGTTCTTCAAAAATAATCTTTCAAAAAGAGTACGAAGTTTAAAAATTTCTTTTTCAAACAATATCTTTACTAATCAGATATAAGTAATTTCATATTGTTCGAAAAGTGAATCATCCAAAATTAATTTAAACGATCGTGAAACGGTTAATCGTTTGAATACCCTAGCGAATATGCATATAAATATTTTAGTAGCAACTTTGAGCGATTAAATTTCCTAAAATTTTGAACAGATTTTAATAAAATAAACGTTGCAAAGTTCTTGCAAAATTTTTTAATCTAAATAATGGTTCTGTTCGTCAAATTTATAGTGCACTTCGTGCATTCCCAATTTTTTTCGCAATGGGTCCGTAAATAAACAGAATTGTCGCATTTGGAGTGAGAAGAATTCACCAAATTTTGTCGAAACATCATACAACTTCCACAGAAAAATACTGTTTGGAGCGCTTTTGGGCTGGCGGAATCATTGTCCCATATGTCTTCGAAAACGATGATGGTCAGAATATTACTGTTTGTAAAAATTGGTGTCCCAGATTGCGCCTTGTACGCGCCAGCAGTGGCGGCCACATGGCCGAAATCATATTTAAACATTAATGTCATAAAATTTTCTATCCAATAAAGACCGTTTCATTGATATCAAAAATATATTACTATGCTTTATTATGATTTTAACTTGTATCACTCTATAAAAAACACCCTTTATATTGCCAAATAAAAATTTTATGGGACCTTTTTGTTTAAGGCTTCTTATTTTTTTTTTTTTTTCAAAATCTCTGATTTTCTTAAATTTTAATAAATAAAATTTCATGACGAGTTTTACAGTATGAACGCATGCGTTTTATTATTCAAAGGACTTATCTGACTTTTATCTGTTACCGTACCCCTTGTACACAATTAACGAGCATCACGACTTTTAGTTATCCCTCTTACAGTGACATTATGAAAGCGATTAAAGCAAAATATTTATTATTTGAAAGGTATTTATTTGCAGTAGAGCATAATTCATGTTTTATTGGAATCGGTTTCAAATATTTACAACTATAAACAATATAAATTGTAACTAATTTTGCTATGACAGGAATCGTGTGAACAATTTAATGTAACAATGTAGTTGTAGAAAAAGAATAAGCGGTAATCGTTATTACCGATTACCGTGGTGCTACTCGCTCAAGGATATTTCCCAGTGGAAGCGGATTTTATTTAAGTCACTCTATCTAAAAGTATTTCTGGAATTTGCTTTCGTGGGGAAATTAAAGAAAATGTCAAGGCCCCATTTTGAAAATATTCTAATGAAGGCTTAAGAAAATGGTCAACACATATTTCTTTTATATGCAAATCCATAAACATGCCCTCGTAATTTGTTAATAAAATTTTATTTAAAAATTTCTAGTTTAAAATTTTCAGCATTAATAAAGTATAATTCAATACATCACTTCTCCGTCTTTAACATAAAACAAATTTTGTTCTTTAGTTTCTTAAACTTGATCTAAGTTTTTAAATATTTCAAAAATGATATCGATTTAAAGTTTATCTTTTAATTTTACACAAACTTTTTTCAATATGAATACCAAAAATAGGAAACCTGTTAAAAAAAACAGAACCATTTAACAAGATGTCTAAACAAGAAAAAGGTCTCACGTTACGCATAATTTATGGGCACAAAAAAAGGAGAGGGAAAAAAATTAACTACTAAAATTCGAGACAACTATAATTTTTCAGCCAACAAAATAACCGCGAATAACCAACCATCTTTGGGTCTCTTCGTTTCTTCTATAACTATTTATTTAAATGAAGCTGAGCCGCTAGCCTTCTTTCCGTGGCTTGCTGCATACATGCAACATGTTGAAGTAACCTTTTTTTTTCTTATTCTTACATTTCATCAGATCCAACATGTAATTAAAGCCTTGTAGTGGAATAATAAATATTCTTATAATTTATAGACCAAAACACTATCAACATACGATTGTCTTATGAGATGGGACATGCTCGTACCTACACGAGAACATATGCTGGATGTTAGAATTATGATAATGATCTTAGAAGCAACAAGATCTCAAAAAAGATAAATTAAAAAAAAGAGAATGATAATAATAATAACTGCAAGACCGAATGACATTTTTTTCTCATACAAGAAACATAAGTTTTGTGGGCCACAAAGTTTCATCATATTGAAATATGTAGAGATATGCTGGTTGTAGGATTAAAGGCTGGGTGATCTTGAGTTTAAGTAACTATAAAAATGATAGCAGCGATCAAAGATTATCTTAACTGTAAATTTAACTTAATTAAGTTGAAAAATGTCCACAAACTCAATTGACCAGAGTTTAGTTAAGCTGAGTTTAACTTTATCAAATGCGATTTGAATTTAGCCACCAGGGGTGGCAAATTACAGTATTAGATATCAGTCGAAATTTCCCTTTTAATTGTGTTGCAATTTGGATCGATAGTGCCTGTGGTAATTGTCTCCAGAATTTTAGTCATGCTGCAATTTTTAAGCGGTTACTCCGATCGTATAAAAGTTTTGCAGCGTTTAAGGACGTTTTGTTAATTTTAAGGTTAGAGGGTTTTTATATTCAGGGATGCTGTAGGCACTAGATCCGAAGTTTCATCAGCTGATGGCTTTGACCTGATTAAACCAAGATTTCTTTCAGGGTCTAGAGAACATTTTCACACCATCCTCCCTCTTCTATAGTTCCGGTACAATTCTTTATATTAGTAGGAGGCATCCCCTAAATACCGGTCCTTAAAAAAACTTTATTTTTTTTAATGCTTCATTCAATGCCATTTCTTTGTGTTGAAAAATATCCCAACGTATAAGCCTCGAATTTTCTAGTGTTAGAAGGATGCGTAAGTCCTCTTTACTATCACTATTGAATTCAGTTACTTTCGAGTGATCTCTTTTAGGAACCAGAACTATTTCTAGACCATTGATTCCGTATTAACCTCTATATGAGAAGAATGATTGCATTCATCTCTTTGTGGTACAAATTCATCCTGCAATTGACCTGCGACTGAAAGTAAGTTCAGACTTACATATTAAAACTGCCTCACTTATTGTCCATGAATTTCCACATATACTGCTGCAATAAATATTAGAATCTACTCTAATTTTCACGATTTAGAATTACAGGTTAATGAAAAATACTATATTATAACTTTTAAATCCAAGAACCATGCAAAATACCGTTGTACTTTTGTTCCTTTACCTGTTCACCTAACGAAATGCTATCGTCATGCATATGAAAGGTTGGTTGCATTACAACATTGGGTACCTGCGGTAAATTGAAAATAAAATCTAAATTTTATAACCGATTTTTATGATTTATACCTTTTTTTATATCTAAGATCTGTAACTATTAGATAAAGGTACAAAGTGTTGAATATTTGCTTTAAATTTTTTTTAATTCAATTTTTAATCTGAAAAAAATTAAGAATTTTGCACGAAAAAAAAATTTTTTTTCGATTAATTTCTGAATATATCCAAAACGATAAGAGATAAAGAAAAACTGTATTCGACTAAAATAAAAACAATTTTGTTCCACATCTTCTGGTGTTTTACTTTTTAAAATCGGATTTCTCGTTCCCGAGTTAGGGTGAAATATGTTTACGTACCTGGCTAATTTAGGGGCAAAAAATTGCCACGCCCATAAAAAAAATCTGGACCTGTTGGAAAATAAAACCGAAAACGGATTCGAGTTTAGCGCATCAAAATTCATATAGTGCACATAGTTTTATTGAAAGGTGCGACAAAAAGTTATTTTTTGCAGATCAGTGTTATTAGACCACTCACATTTATTCGCTGCACTTTCTTACACTTTTCAATGCATCTCTTGCAGTAGCAACTTTTCCATGGTCAAAAACTACTATTCGTATATCCTCGACTTATACTCTACAGTGCTTGAAGCATTTTAATGATTCTTATAAAGGCGATTCCTATTGATAGTAATAAAAATGTTTCCCTAAATCTCAAGATTTTAATAATGAAACCTATTATATTCATATCCTGCAATTCCCTAGAACTTGTGGTTGTCGTGTTCGAAAACTTTACTTGAGTACTAATTTTTGTTAAATGTTCGACTTGAATAGAAAGTAAGTGAAAGATCTATTCGTTATATGAAATATCGAGTCAATTCGATAATAGAAATGAGCCACGGAATTTGTCTTTAATGTAGTACAAAATTTTCAGTAGATTTGAGAAGTGTAATTCTATAAGCATGCAAATTTTGCTATGATCTGGCTTCGATCGCTTTTCCTTGACTGAGGGATTATTTGGTGATAGTGAATACTTAATACAAAATATCGCTTTGCACAGGGTGATACGAGGTTAAGTCGAGATCATTTCTATGATCACCAGTGGCTTTTAATATAGGATCACTAGAAGTTATAGTTTACGATATCGTATTTTAGTGGCATTTAAATGAAGAAACGTGAAATAATCAATACTCATTTATAAATTATAAATTTTTTAAATCGCATGTTTTAGAAAGTTAAATCTTTGACCTTGTTAGACTTATTCGCATTATTTCCACTATTTATATACCGATAACTGAGTCAAAAGCTGATTTATTCAGACTGATTACAACTTCGATAGATTAAAAATAGAAGTCTGATTTTTTTCGGTTACAAATTGACGAATTTGAAGACGAAAACACCACTCGTAATCAGGCTGATTATTTATTTTTACTCTTTTTGACTTTATTAATTTTTTTCACTCAATTGCCCGGCAGCCTGTCTGTCTCTATATTTAGAACTCCAATTTTATTTGGTTTCAATGAAGACTAAAATGGAAAATCCGTCGAATAGCACAAATGCGTTCATCATGGAATTCGAGGGAAAACTTCGTCCTGGTCGGTTTCATTACCTCTAACCACAGCAATTGACTTTGGAAAAATGTCAGCTATTGTCGAATGATAAAGTAAGAAAATTAAAAGGACAACTGATCATTGAGTATCTGTTATAAATTTCACTATTCTTTAAACTTCTCATTCAATTGAGTAGAACTTTGAAATAATATCTTTAGCTTTTCTAACAAATTTTGGATAAACGATCCGTGATGAACACTGCGTTAGTGCTCATTATTAATCACGGGAAGCCGCTCTTTGAATTTTTGAAAATAGTTTGGGAATAAAATTTCAAATTGTAGTGAAAATATGGATCGTTAAATTGGCTGAAGACATATTGCGGCTGAAAACGTCTCAGAAATATATTTTATAGTTTGGCAATCAGCTCAAAGTGTTCCTCCCTCCTTCTTGTTACCAGGTGTAACCCTATTTTTATTTTTATTATTTTGAAAATTTTAGACTTTTATCGTTACAATCATAATTTAGTGTTTCAATTAATAGAGTTTTTTTTCGCGACATGCATTTAAAAGAATTGTATTTTTACATACCATTTAATTTAGAGCTTTTTTTGCAGGTAAATCCAATTTTTCTCTTTAAATCCAAATAATAACTTGTAGTATTTTAATCCGAATAGCCGCAGTGAATCTGTTCCTTTGATGTGTTTTCGTTAGAAATTTCAAATATTTTTAATCAAAAGTTTGTTTCGGCTGTTGTTGTTTTTGAAACAAATTTTGGCACTGCTTCACTATCAAAATACATTCTTGAGATTTTTTGTGAAAGATTTAATTGAAAAAAAAAATCTAAGAAGTTTCGGTCAAAAGAAATCTAAAATGTTTTTGTCATGTGGTAGAAGGAAATTTGTGTTAAAAATCCACTGCAAGTTGAATTTTTCTGATTTATTTTCTCATAAAAATATTTATTGTAATTTTCTTCACACTCATACATATTTACATACTCATACATACATAAATAAATATGTTCATTCGGTCTAATTTTAATCCTCAAAAAACTTGTTTTTTCATTTTACTTGTTTTCTTTTTTTGGTTTTCGGATTTATTTTGTTTGTTTGATTTTTACTCCACCATTTTTAGATGGAAAAAGTAATGACAAAATCGTGTTATACTTTATTTTTGTTTGCTAAGAGCCACCACCAAAATAAATCATTTATTGTTAGAAAAAAAGGAACTATTTTATTACTAAATTTTGTAAATAGTCACACAAATCGTTTGGTTCACATTTTTGTTGTTTTTTCTTTCTAGTGAATTTGTTGTGTTTAAAAATTGATTTGCTGTTTGCAAGCGTATTATTGTTTCAATTATACACATATACTTTTTTCAATCCATTGATCATAAAAATCGTCTTTGAAACATTTCCGTTAAGCAAAACCAAACGACACGATCGCTCGTTAAAAACTGAACAAATCTAAATTATTGAAAAATATTTTCCATACAAAAACCTCAAGCCAACACACATTTAATTTCATGGTGTATTTAGCTCTTTACCTTACGCTCAATTTTGAACAACTCCCAGAGCATAAACACCACCAACCCAATCATGTTGTTGTTGTACTTGTTAAGAAATATATAAACAATATCAAAAAAGAAAAAAACCTGATACAAAAATGTATTTATATTTGTTTGCATCTTTGACTCTGCAAGAAACTAAAATATTACACTCTAGCAAAATAAATACACACAGATACACTAATACTTGGATAAACAGGAGACAACAAAATCAGAATCAGTGTTGCCAGGCTTGGCATATTTTAATTAAATAAATATATTCATTAATAAAAATCAAAAATATTATATATATATATATATATATATATATATATATATTTATTTATTCAAAACAAATGTAGATGTTATTCTACTAAAACTGTTTGCTGTTAATTTTCAACATTATGGCTGTTATTCAAAAATAATTAAAGACATTTTGTATGTATTCGACGAAAATTTTTTACTCAAAATTCGAAATAAAATGCATTTCAAACTCATTTCGAATTCCATTAATATACCAGCACTTAATTGGTACTAATAAATTTGTATATATAAATTTATAACGTTAGGCGTAACCCAATATCTCTCCACAATTAAAATAAAATGAATTACGTAGCAGGGGCTAATTGTAACTTAGTTTTAAGCTCATGAAGAATCATTTTTATAATAAACGGCAAAACAGAATAAATCTGCGACTATAAAATAAACAAATGCCATGAGTAATTAGACTTCAATAATTTTAAAAGTTCTCTAATATTAAAAAAATTTTTGTTCACAATATTTGCTTTATTTAATGCAGGTTCAACTTTTAAAATCTCTTGCTTTGACTGTTGATTTAATTATAAGCACAAACGAAGCTATTCCCCCTTGGATTGAAAAGCTTTAAACCACTTCAAACATCCTTCGCCCTAAATTTTCTACTATTTTGGAACAAAATTGTAAAGCAGCATATCAGGACTATGCTAATCTTAAATCTTTATGTGGAAAGCATTTTTAAAAACTATATTCCTGATTGTAGATCAACAATTAAAAATTAAACCCAAGCCGTAACAAAAATGTCAAATTTTATAAATAATATACTGGGGAAATAACAAAAGCGGCAACGCAGAACGAAATAAAACCAATACTTCTGCTCTATTAGGGTGATTGTAGTTGTTGCTTTTTTATTGGAAAAAATAGCATGTGTTGCGTGTTTCTTGTTTAAATTAAACTGCCAGAGATTTATTGCAACAAAAATACAAAAAGAGAAAGAACAAACAGTGTTCTCAAAGTCACAAGCAGCGTTGCCAGAATGATAAATTTATCACGTTTTATATGAATTCAAAATTAAATATATTTAATTCGTAAAATATGTGTTCTGTAGGAAATAAACATTTACCTAATTAATTAATGCATTTTTAAAATTTTCAACTTTTCAATTTCAATTATTTTGCCTTCGATATTTTTATTTGCATTCGATTAAACGGTAAAAGACTTAAGATTAAACTTTTTACTTCGGAATAAATATTCTACAATTATAACAAGTTTGAGTGTTTCTGGCAACGTGGATTACAAATGCTTATAACTTTTTCTCAAAAAAAAAAAAAAAAAAATATTGTGTTTGTTACAAATATGCGACTGCATAACCAGAGTAGTGCTCAAGTTGTATTCTCTCATGCTATAATTTTTCATTTTAACTCACCTTCGGTTTACAATTGTAGATTATTTGGCTTGATTAGAATTGAACAATGATCATCTGTAATTAAAAGGAAAGAAAAACAAAGCAAATAAATATTATTGTTATTATCGTATTTCAATATTTAATCTAGATAATTTCAAAACGAATGGTTTCCAATTATCTTCTACGAAATGTTTTAAAAATTCGGTGTTTATGGTTAAACGGAATTTTTCGCTTTCGAAATTATATTTATTTTGTTCATCTAATATTTCACAGATACTATTAGGGATTAAAGGTGGAAAATAATTGCTGTTGTTATCGAGTAACTGTTCCAGGAATTAATAATTGAAACTACTGAAAAAATATATAGAAACGAACAAGCTGGTATTGAGCAATGAACCGGGTTTTGTTGACTCTGCAATTGACTCGCATGCTTGTTTAGATAATCCCTTAACAAAAAGTTTTAAAATTTTTGTGGATCACGCGGAATGTAGCAGGAGGTTACAACATAGTTTTTTTTAAAGAAATCTGGGTTAGACTACCGCTGCACAGTGGACGTCTTAGAAAGAAAACTTCGTAAACAGTTATAAAACCTTGAAGGCAAACAAATGCCGATCGTGACTAGACCGAATATTTCAAAACAAATATTTTATAAAAAATAATTTGGTAAAAAATTTATATACAATTTTAGTTAAAATATTGAAAATAGTGAGTGGTTTTATTCCGTTTTTAAGGAAAAAATTGCGATAATTATTAATGGATTGAAATGCTGAAAATCGCAATTGAACAATTTTGAAGAATTTCTTTGGAAATTACGGAGATTTTGAATTAAATCTGATTTATTTTTTTTTCTTCAGAGGAAACTACTGAAAAAATACAGAATATGCTTGTTTTGGAATATTCGAAACTTTTTTTTTTGGATTACGGAGATGTTAGAAAAATGTCCTCCACGTGGAAAACATCCTCCACGTTGATAAAAAATACTGAAATTCAATATTTTGCCACTTATTTTTGGGTACCGAGATGGCTTGTAAAACAAATTTAATGTTTTATTATTATTATTTTTTTTTAAATGAGCAAAATATAGTAAAAATAGTGAAAGTCTTAATTCGGGGATTTTGAAAAATTTCTTTGGGAATTGTGGTGACCTCGGATATAATTCTTATTTCTACTTATTTTCTTTATATTAATAAAAATATAGCAAAAATATTAAAAATTCCACTTTTGGGATTTCAAAAGGTTTCTGTGGGAGTTGTAGTGACCTCTTAAATATATATACGGTGTTGTTTTATAGAATGATACAACTTTGAGTTGGCATCACTGCTTTATTTGACCACTCATTTAACAGCTGATAGTTGCTTTTTGTTTAGTTTGCTTTGACATTTCATTATGGATCGACTTACACCAGAGCAACGAGTGCAAATTGTGGACATTTTTAACCAAAATAATGGTTCTGTTCGTCAAACTTATCGTGAACTTCGTCCATTAAAAATTTTCTTTTCCGATGAAGCCCATTTTTGGTTTGGTGTTCCAGATTGCGCCTTGTACGCGCCAGCCGTGGCGGCCACATGGCCGAAATCATATTTGAATATTATTGTCATAAAATTTTCTATCCAATACAAATCATGACCAAATTAATGACGTTAAAAATGCAGACATCTAACCAGTTACTTGCATTGTTAGTTGTTGCCTCCCTTGTTACCTTAATATATTACTTTGTTTCTTTATGATTTAAACTTGTATCACTCTATAAAAAACACCCGATATATTTTACTCCTTGCAATCGGGGACTATCCGTTTGCCAATCGCGGAATTATTTCGATATTTTTTTTAACGCCCTTCATTGTATTACTTCAAAAGGCTTACCTTCTCTGGCCAATTTTAATGATAATACCCGGTATCTATTACAATTAAATTATGTTCTTATTGATTTTACTATTGTTCAGTTCATTAGCACAATGCCGCACGATTTCGACGTTATAATGTCTCAACAACGTGCAGTAGCAACAATTTTCCAAACAATGCCCGATGCATATAAACATTTTTATACACCGCGCAAGATTTCCTAATACAAAAATATAAACAATTTTAGACAAAAATTTTATATTCTTTCCAGTTGGTTTACAGGGAGTCCACTTCTAACAACACGTGTGCTTTCCAACACAAAATAAATGATCATTAACACTGAAATTTGTTCAAACTTTAAACAAAGAGTTGGAGCAGCCTTGTTTAAAGGAGCACAATTTTGAAAAAAAAAAAATACAGCACCCTATTGGTTTTAGGTGATTTCCAACTTTTTTTCCAATTTAGTTTTGTTTCTTTAAAATGGGGGGGAAAAATAAATAAATAAAAATTAAGTGTAATGAACCTGAAAATTTCTTAAAGGAATATTTGTTTAGCTGAAAGAGAAATGTAAAAGAGAGAATCAGTTAGAAAGAGCTGGCCAGCTCAACAAAGAGAGCATTTAAGTTGCGCGTGCTCAAAACTTGTATTGGCCTTGTTAGCAAAACTTTCCAAACATGCTGGCTGTTATATTTGGTTCAAGCCTGAATTGTTTGGCTCTCTTTTGTGAACATGTATTGGTGCAAGCTGGTGAACGAGAGCGTCTGTGTATGTTGCTTTTATTAACAAGCCTTGTTTAGCCAACCTTAGCCAGGCGGTTATTATCTGGTAACAACGTGTTACGAATTACTTTTAACAAGACCCTTAAAAAGATAAAAACCCATAGACAAGAAAAAATTAAAACAAAAACGAATACGGACGGCAACAATAATAAAAAACAAAACGTACTGCAAAATAAAACATAAACAAAACCAAGAAAAAAGTTATACAAAAACAGAAGCAAAAAAAATATAATAAAAATAAAATAAATAAATAAAAAAGGCAAATGTGCGCACAAAACTGGAATCCATTTAGGAATACTTTCATCGTCTTTATACGGGGAGAGCGCACTCGCACAGACTCACACACACACACACATGCATAGTATGTACGTTGTTAAGAAATTAAGGTAACAAGGGAGGCAACAACTAACAATGCAAGTAACTGGTTAGATGTCTGCATTTTTAACGTCATTAATTTGGTCATGATTTGTTTTTCTGTGCCGTCCAAAGAAAGCTTTTCAAGAAATTACGAAGAATTGAATGGCTGTTTGTTTTAATTTAATGACATTTTATGATGTTTAATTAATTTAAAAGAGAGTTGCACCATGAAACGAAACCAGTGCAGTTTGAAGAAAAAGTTTTAGAGGAAAATCTTTTGAGTAAAAATGTTGTAAAAATTTTTTTATTAAGCTTTTCTAAACTGATTTAAGACACTGTATTAGCTATAGTGGGCTTAGAGTACTATTTCAGAGCCATCTATAGGTCAGTGGCTTCACAAGTCATCTGTTGCAAGGTTGTATTTAGCCAGTGATGTATAGAAGACATCAATGTTCATGCATCGTTTTATAGCGCTGCTTCCTCATGATGCATTCAGGCACTACCTGCAAGCTAAACTTGCCCATCCCCTCAGTAAATTTCAATTTAAAAAAGTCAACCTTCATTTAAATACTGTTTTTCAAAAGCAGCCTCCCTAGACTTGCAGAAATTTTTCAATTGCATTAATTACACTTTCCTGCTCCGATAAATAGAAATTGTCACTTAAAATTTAAATTTTTTTCAACATGTCACACACTTTCCTTGACCGTACAACAACAATTAATTCCTCATCATTTTCCAGTCATCATTTATCTTAATAAACAATTTCCCACTTGAAGTTGTTGCCCGATCCGCTGGGAAGCAATGAGGCCAAAGAAAAGGGATAATCTGCGGGTTGCCATCATAATTTATGATAGTGATAAATGTTCTTTACACGCTCTTAATTTGTTTGAATTTTATTTTAAAATTCTTTTAATTGGTGAACACAAATAAAAATTAAAAAAAAAAGAAATTAAATGATTGCAACCACAGTAACCCAGTGTATTATATATTGAATAGACAAAAACTTTCAAATGAACTTAGCATATTGGATTTATATATTGTTGTTGTTACTGCTGTTGGTTGGCGTATTTGAAAATAGAAATAAAAATATATTGACTCGGAAAGAAAAAAGATTTAAATATTTCAACGTTTCAAACAAAATGTTTCATGTCGTTGCTGTGTATTGTTGTTGTTGTTTATTTATTCAAGGTTCACAGCATTGACACCCTGAGCAGAACACCCAGCATCATCATGCATTTATCGTCGCGGTTGAACTTTAAGTTGCTGTTCCCAATGCCCAACTCATCAGCGACTGGCATGGTTGTTGGGTATTAAACATTTAACATATTGCTCGAACTTATTTCTGCATCGTGTGTGTGTGTGTGTGCATGTATCTGAGCTCATTTATAGCCCGGGTAGTATTGATTCTCTTCTACTACTACTCCTCTTAAATATGCTCAAACGAATGACTGGCTGACTAGTGTGCAGTTTTACAAGGCAGGCAGGCAGGCAGGCAGGCAGGCATGTTTAATTTCTTTTCTAGTTTTTTAATTTTGTATTTTTGGTGGCAAAAAGGAATGGAGTTGCTGCGTTCCTTGCTTGAAGAGCCACAACAACAAGCAGCAGGGTGCTGCCATAAATTACGCACGTTTTATAACAACCAATTCAAAGACCGAGCGAGACTGAGATGTTGAAGAACCAGAACTCTGTGGTAGTTATTCCATACGTGCGTAATGCATTTACTTGTGCTTTTGCTTTTGTTTTTTTTGCTGTTTTTTTGCTTTTGTATTTGTTTTTTAACTTGGCTGTGTGTAAATTTCAATTCTAGTGTATTGAGAAATATTTGTATTCTGCTACGAATTTGTATGCAACGCACATAATTATTGAATTTCAAATGAATAAAATAGTGGTAGAGTGCCCATTGAAAAGATTTGGTAACTAATTTAGAGTTACTATTTATTTAAAAAAAAAAATTATGTGATATAAGTAATTTTCTAAAAATTTTTGTTGAAATCGTTAGAAGAATTCTCATAAACTTTTTATTAAAAATGGAACGGTCTTATTGTCTACTGATAGATTTAAACGGCCAACAAAAATAAACTAGACAGCGCAGCAGCTTATTTCATAACTTCTTTCATTAAGGGCTTCCTATTTCTAAATTTAAGTAAAAAAATTGTGTGAGATAATTTTTTATTTGTTTGAAAGACCTTTTGATGCCATTATGTGTGGAGTATAACATCGTTGGAATATTGGTCTGATATTTTTCTGGATGGAGCACATTTGACATGTCCAATTTTTTATGACTTTATCGCATAAATCAAGTTGAATTTAACTGATGGCATGGATTATGTTGACGCTTGCTGAGCTGCTGGCTGGCTGGCTTCTTCTCGTAGAGTGCTAATTTTCATGGCCGATCAGTGAAATCTGATATAATTCTCATTTGGTTAATAATAGAAGTAATCAATAACTGGTATGAGAATATTTTTTTCTTTATAGAAAAGAGGCTGTAGTAACACTGAATTTACTAGTGGAAAAGAGAGACCATCTAAAAATATTAGCAATATCATAAGTGTTTTGTTGGCAAAATTAAAATACTGACAAAGTGCCAGGCCTAACTTTATTGTGTTTATTTATAAAAAAAAGGATTCTATAATATTTTCAACTGAATATTCGTACTCACACTTAAAACGCTTTTAGCTTAATCTGAGCAATCACTTTTTAAAATTCATTTAAGGTTATGAAAGTAAAAATTTAGGAGAGAATAAAGATTTACACCGACTTGCAATCGGTAAACCCGAAAAAAATGCAGAACTGTTTTATATAATTATTATTTTTTTTTTTCAAAATCCAAAATATTTACACGGCCTTTTGATTTTGTTTAACAATAACGAAAGTCGTTGAACATTTTTTATTTACGTCGGTTATGCGACTTAATAAAACAAAAATATTAAAAAATCTCTTCCCTATATCTCAGCTCAGAAAAAAATGTTTTCGTTTTATTATTAAAATAATAATAAATTGTTTTATATTTAAATAATAATAAATCATGACAGTGAAGTTAATGTACAAATGCAATGACCAGCTTTCCTGGATTTTTTATTTTACGCTAATTTTTTTTATATAAAATAGAAAACTGGCTGAAAAAGTAAAGTAAAAAATTTTATTTAGTGGCTACAGTGAATTTTCGTAAACAACGAAATTGTAGAATTACATATATTGATTTTAATAGTACTGAAAATTCAGAACATCAAAACATGATTGTTAGAATCATGAACTTGATTTTTTATGGCTTAAAGTGTTGCTAAGCTCTCATCAAATTATTCCCTGATTCATTACTTTCGGAATGTAATGTGTTCTGATTGGTGACATTTAAAAAGAGGCTTATACCGTGTTCAGACATTCATTTTTAATTAAGTCAATTTAATTTTAATTGCGCAATTAAGTCTAGTGTTCACACATACTTAATTTAAACAAAAATTGAATATTCGTGTTTGTAAATTTCAAAAATGGATGGAAATTTTGGTTTAAAAGAAACCTACAACTGGTCACCTTAACGGAATTGTTTCCAACATCTATGCAACCTTAACGAAATCTTTATAATATCTTTCTCTATTTCTATAATAAATTCGTATGCTCACAAGCACTTTTTCCCTCCTTCATCTTCCTATAACACCCTGACCACGATGTCCTCCAAACACTACTCCGTTCTATATAATTTAATTTATATTTTTTCCATGAAATCTAAGTATGTTTTACGTTCAACATGATTGCCTTTTGTATTTATTTATTTATTTTTTTTTTTTGCTTTCTTTCTCAAACTGTCAAAATGACATTATTTGCGTAGTTGTCAGATTTATGTGACATTGTCATAGAATCTGTACAGGATTTGTTAGTTGTACGTAATTTTTGTGTTGTCGAGATGTTGTTTTCACAGATTTCTTTTACGCAAAAATTTAAATAAATTCTTTCATATTTTCCAAGCTATTTTGAGGAAAAAAGAAAGAGAAAATTTAATATGATTGCATTTTGAAATGTTTGTGGACGCAAGTGGGACTGTTGCCAATTGAAATGAAAAATGCTTTTTTTCCGAGGACTTTTAATGTCAAGTTTAACATGATGGGTTAATAACTCTGTTTAGTATTCGCTGAAAATAATTTCAAGACAAGAAGTTAAGAAAAATATCAAGTCATTAGCAAACATTTCGCATATTTTAAATGTAATCCCCAAGAATATTTTCCACTAGACAATTTTTAGCATTAAATGAAAAATTTTGCTTCATCAATTTCATTTATTTTTGCGGTCAACAAGTAATTCGATATGTCTTGTGATACAAAACTTCCAGTTAAACTGATTGCTTTTTGTTTTCTTCTCTTCTTTTGGATGTTTTTTTTTTATTTTTTTTATAATTAAACTTTAGTAACTTTTAAACACAAGAAAATCAAAACCCAAAACCAGACAGAAAGAGAAACACAATTATATGGAAACCACCCATCAAGTGACGAATGAGTACACAGATCTTTTATTCCCAATACTCCAGAGAAAGAAAAGAATCCTTTCAATTTTATTTTAAAAACTTTCAAATACACACAATGTCTATAAAATTAAATTTAAGTTAAACTAAGTTTAACTAAACGTTTAAACAGGGTTTAGTTAACTATACATTAGCAATATTTTTCTTTTATAGCAATTATTTTGATTGCATTCTTTTACTTAGCCGATCTTCAATTATTGCCAGTAATTTAATTGAAACCCTGAGGTTTCCCAAGGTGAGAGATTCCTAGTTGTGTGGTGCGCAAAAGCATTAAAGATTATAAACCAAACAATTAACAGTGGATGGAGGAACTAAAGATGCATTATAAAAATTGTCTCTTATAAGAAATTATTTCATTTAGTTAAAGATTTATAAATACAATCTTTTGCCCCACTGTTAAATAATTTTCATTTAAACAAGAATCCCTAACGACATGGGGTAACACCTCTTGTTAGTTTAACTGATCTTGGCATATTCCATGTTTTTTTTTTTTGCTTCTCTTATTTTGTTGCAGTTTGTCTGCTGTTGTTGTTGTTGTTGCATGTGCACAATGTGACGACTATTTATTGCTGATTTGGTGTGTTATTCTTCCTTCCTGCCTCTGCTGTACTTCTGACACCGCTGGCTTTGAGCAACATCTTCTTGCACTTCAACTTAATCATGCCTGCCTTTCATGCCACCACCAACACCACACCACCACTTCCCGTAAATTAATGTTTAAGCTTTTTGTCCAGCACATCATGAAAAATAAGCCCTGCAGTAACGACCGAATTGTTTTGTGGCATTTAACAAAATGGAAATAAAAAAATTAAAAAAAACAGATTCAAAAATTGTTTTGCTGTTGATGTTCTTTTTCGTTTTTGTGAAGTTTTGTGCAATTTCATGTTTTTAACAAAATCTAAAGATCATATGACTGGTGAAGCGAAAATCGAGTAGAAAGAAGAAATAAATGTTCGGAATGAAAAAAAGTTGAACATCACGACTTATGGATTGAATGAACATCAGCATACAGAACAGAATATGACCATCTTTTTTTGTAGTTTTTTTGATGATGTTGTTGAGCATTTTTTTCTCACTACAACATGATGGAGGGTTTTGAAAAAGATATCATTCACAGATCGTTGGATTTGTCACAAATTAGAAATGCCGTAAAAATTTAAACTTTTCGTAGGGCAGAAACTGTGCGCAATTCACAATAGAGAAATAAAAATTGTATTTTATTTGAATATTGAAAAATATCTAAAATTTATTTTAAAAATATTTTTGAAGCTTCGAAAATTCATCATAAATTTCATTTATAAATATCGTGTACAATTTAAAAATATTTTTATTTTTAATATTTTTTCAGCAAAAAGATCCACTTTTTTTATATATAAAAAACTTATAACTTTTTTTTTATTATATTCCAATATTTCGCTACCAGCAATGTGTAGTTTCTTCAGGGATATTCAAAAAACAATTTTACAAAAATTGCTGAAAAAATATTAAAAATAAAAATATAACAAGATCGGAGGAGTTAGAAAACCTTAAAAAAATATATCATAAATCTTTCAATAGACGAAAAACTGAGAATACTTTTAAACGCGCTTTCCGACATTTTATTTTAATCAGCGAAATTTTTTTGTTGCAGGTACAACAAAATAAAATATTGAAAAATGTTGGACAGAATAAAATTTAATAAACCCGTTGGAGATTTGTAAAAATTCGTTGGGAATTGCGGGGATCTCAGTAACAAATCTTGGTTGCTTTTCTTTTCTCCGCATTTCTTACATAGTTTTATGATAAAATTAAAATTTGTCTGCTACTAAAATTTCAGTTGAAGAAAAGTCTGAAAAGTCTGAAAAAACATTGATATAAAAGACAAAAATTTTTATTTCCATCTGAAAAATCTTATTTAGATGGAAAATTATTTAAATGAGAAAAAAGAAACAACTGAGATTTCATACTCACAATGAATTTTCCAAAATATTCCAAATAATTTCTGAAATCCCAAAATAGGAAATTATAAGTATTTTGTTGTGGCTTCCATATTTTTTGATTGCAGTTGTACGATTTGATCAGACAACTTCAATGGCGCATTAAAATTGACATAAATTATGGAGAAATGGTAAAAATTTGAAACCGGGAAAAAAACCTAAAAATTTTATAAAACTCTGGGGTTACAATCTTAAGCCTCGAAAAGTTTTTATTAATTACATAGAAAATGTGATCTTGTTTACAGGAGTAAATCACGGCAACGTTTCTTTGAAAACTTTTTTTGTCTACGCTTATATGCGGGGGTCAAAATACGTCATTCGATAGCGGTCCAAATTAACATTTAAATTGCATGGAAATTCCGATCGATATCGGATGCGGTAATTTTTGGTTAAATTTTCATAACATAGAAAATTCATTATAAATTCCAAAATTAAAATAAATTCCTTGAATAGCGCTTTCCTAATTCGTGTTTATTAAACACGAAGTGCTGAAGTGCACTTCTCGTGTTTTGTTTTTTTTGTTTGAGTCTTTCTTTTTTTTTTGTGCCACAATCACATCATTCACAATATTTGCTTAGAGTTGCACTTAATCATGTCGTTTTGTTGTCCAAAGTCTCACTTAAAGTTGACAGTGATGTTGGTGTTGGTGCTGGCTTCATTGCTGGCTATTTGGTTGGTCCATTCCGCACTGTAGTGGAGTGCTTCAAGAATGCTAACATGATGGCGACTGCCGCCTGCCTGCCTGCCAGCCAGCCTGCCAACCAGCCTGCTGTTGCACCATAATCTTGAGTAGTTTGTTAGTTTTTATTTCATTTCGTTTTAAGGCAACAACCAGCAATTGTTGTCATTTGTAGGAAGCCTTCGTCATATTGCAACTTGACTGTTTTTGTTGCTGAATTATTATTAAACATCGGGGAATTCTAAATGAGTTATTTTTAAAAATTATTTCTGTTTCATTTTTATTTATGCTGTTTTTCCCCTTCTTCTGGTTGTTGTCATCTTGAGGGAACTTTAAATGTTTTCTTGAAACTCAGCAAACGAGCGTGGGTTTTATGTTGGCTGCAATTGTGAGTCTCTTCGAATATGAGAAGAATTCTTGATATATTTTGGTTCGTAAGTCAGCATCATCATCTTCATCATCATCATCATCATCGTGATTCTGTTCGTTGCATTCTGTTTCCGAAAGTGAGTTTTTAGTGCAAACAATTATATAAAGTCATGATTAATGTTTGCAGCCTGGTTTGCTTATCAAAATTTTTAGAGAATTTGTAACTGATGCTTCTCTGGTTGGATGTTTTAAAATGATTTCGGAGTATAAAACAAACTAAATTTTACAATGTGTTCTCACATAATAAATCTGTAGGAATTGATCTTAAAACGAAATTTGTCTAGCTGTCATTTTAGGCATGAGATTTACAGGGGATATTGAAAAGATTTTATATGTACATGAATTAATAATATTTTTTATATGCAATTGAAACTACATGATGTTTAAAATCTTTGGGGGTTGTGCAGCAAAAATTACAGAATACAGTTGTAGCGGTTGCAGTTAAGGAAGTAAAGACTTTAGCTTTTAGAAAAATTACAAGTTCATGACCTGTTTGATCCATTGTTTAGGGAGGACTTTGTTTACTCTAAAGGTCTTTCGAGTTTGATAAAAAAAATTTACATAAAATTAAGGGAAATCTTTCTTTGAATCGACAGAACGATCCTCATATTTCAATGCTTAAAGATTATTTCATGTAGAAGTTCAGAGCGACTACAGCTCAAATTGTTCATACGTTGGGTCTAATATTATAATACTTTCTGCTTCTCTCTTTGCCTCTCTCTCTCCCTCTCTCTCTCTCTCTCTCTCTGTCTAATATATCGACTTGTATGTTACGAATACATAAATTCTTCAATATTGGCTTCTATTTTGTCAATGGCGCTTATCTGTACATACATGGTTCTTAAAATAGCTTCAGAGAAAACAGTCTAAAGGCGTTAAATAGAGCGATTTAAGGGGCCAATTGACCGGCCCCAAATATGAAATAAACTGATCATCGAGCAAAAATTTTAATTGCGGAATTATTTCCCTTTTTGTGGGATATGTGATACCGTCTTGTTGAAGCCACACTTCAGCCAAGTCCAGCTCTTGCATTTCGATTAAAAATAGTAATAATAATAATAATAATAATAATAATAATAATAATAATAATAATAATAATAATAATAATAATAAAATAATAATAATAATAATAATAATAATAATAATAATAATAATAATAATAATAATAATAATAATAATAATAATAATAAAATAATAATAATAATAATAATAATAATAATAATAATAATAATAATAATAATAAAATAATAATAATAATAATAATAATAATAACAATAATAATAATAATAAAAGTTTGTAATCATCGCATGTCGAGTTCTTGTCATTCACAATAACATTCCGGCTTTTGTCGTCTTTAAAAAGTGGTGCCACCGGTCCATAATCCACACCAAACAGTTAATTTTGTGGGATGCATTGGCTGCTCAAATATATATATATAATTCTCAATCAGTTTTAGTGCAAAGTTTTGACTTTGTAATAAAATGGGTGCAGAAAAATGATTATATTTTAGTGGACAATTTTGTAAATCGCTATAAGACTGAAATTCCTTAACTCATCACTAAATATTAAAACAAAAACTCTGCACAATCACAACGATTTTAATGGAATAATTTTGCACTGAAAGAAAAAGTTGCATCATTAAGGCAATTCCCTTATTTGTAATTTTTTATTTTGCCTACAATTAAAAAAAAAAAGATTCAACGCTTTGGCATTCTATAGAAGACAAACTTTAATTTTATTACTAAATTATTTATGATCTTTTGACAACAGGTTGTTCCCGAAATTGTTAATTTATGAAACAAATAACAATATTTCTTTGATCTCTTTCGAATCGTTGTGGTTTTTAATTATTGGCCGTTTGTCTTCATCTTTGTCAGTCTGTCGTAACATCGAATATATTTCTGTTAAACTATTAAAATAAACTGTCTGCACTTTAGCAATTTAACAAAGTCATCAGCCTATTTATCAATTTAAATATCTTCCATAATTCCACATATTCACACAAATATTAATTTAGGCAAATTCTCCCCTTATATTTTCATTTTTCTTCAACCTAAAGAAACCAATAGAATTTATATAGAAAAAAATCATAGATTTTGTCCAAAGAAAATTCAAGAAGACAAAAGACTCTTTTAAAGATATTAAAAATAAAATAAAATATTTGAAAATTTTCTTTACTCCTGCTTTTCACACACACACAAGCAAACATTTAAATGTACATAAAATAAAGAAAAATGTTTTTAATAAATTTGTTGAAAATATAAAAGATTACAAATAATAAATGGTGACCATTCCCCCCCAGAGAAGCAAAAATCTTTCTTTTACAACAATCCGTGACATTCTTTTGTGCCCACTCCATGGAGAAGAAGAAGGCTGCTTCAAGAAACACAATTGTTTTGTTCTATATTTTGGTCTCACATGTTGCTGTCAATTTACGATATAATAAATTTAAATATTCCGCTTTTGCTGCGTTCCCAAAAATGTTTTACAGTTTGCTTTTGTTTTCTATAACAGGAATATTTTAATCCAGAACTCTTATTTTATTTCTCTTTTAATACAATAAAGTAACACAATCAAACTGCTGCAACAATTCAATTATCAATGCGGGTTATCGCTTTCCAAAAGCTCAGGGAAACAAGGTTATCATGGACTCTGTTCCATCTACTACAAAATGAAAAAAGAAAAAGTTTGTAGTGAATAATGTTGTTATAAAATTAATAATTTTAAAAATAAATATAATCTGAAGCACATGTTTGGCTGATTTATTGGCATAAATAGCACAAGTCAAGACAACATGGCATTGAAATTGTTAAATCAAGAACATACACGGACGTTTAAGATGAAGTAAATCTTAAACTTAGAAAAAGAAAAGGTTGCAAACGTCTTGGATTTGGAAACTTTATTACCGAAGTAGGTGATGAGTAAAGAAATATTTAATTTTTTACTTATTTATTTATTTTTGTAAATTTTTTGTTGCCCTTACATTTTTAAATTGGAATCTGTAACTGAAGTGAGAACTTCTCGCATCGAAAAAAATTGTCGTCACTCTGTGAAACCCTGGCTGAGTCAGAATACATTTCTTAATGAATTTATAATTTTTCTTAGGTTTTTATAATAATCAAAATATTATTCTATGGATAAACCTACAATAAACAGCATGGTAACAATAATTCTTTAGTTTTTCGATGCGAGAACTTTTCATATCAGTTACAGAAACGAGGCACTGATGTAACAAATTAATTGCACGAGTTCGTCAAATGAATCGTTTTTCAAATAAGTATCCACATCAGCTGTTTTGCATCAGCAAACAAATCGCATGTATTCATCATATGCGGCGCGAAGATGCATTCCGAATAGGCCTATTTTTAAAAATGTGGCAGCTGTTTAATTTTGGCTCTCATTCGTAATTAATAGGCAGCGGCTTAAAATCCACTATTATTAGAAATTGTTTAATTCATTCATAATCAATTAATATTTTAATTGAATTAATATATTTTTCTTGAGCATTTAGTTGTTACAATTTTGGTCAAATAATTGCCCAAATGTGACCATCCCTTAAGCTCTAACTACTTCAGATAAAAGCTCTCAATGACTTGCTATTGTGAACAACATTCTTTGCATATTCGTTCACAATAACGTGAAAGCAGAAATTGAGTAAATCACGGTGGTTCATTTCAGGAATTGTGTCAACTTTTGCCATTAAATTTCCTTAAATACTTAGAACTCTCTGTGTCTAAATCTTCAATTCCAAAAGTTTAAAATCAATCCCTTTTCCCCACTCCCCACCCCGCTTTAATTCATGAAAAAGTATCTTATTTTTTAGTCTACCGAAATAAAAGTCCTGGTTTTCATAATTATCGCATTTATCATAAATAACTTTTAAACTTAAATGTACTTTGAATTTTTAATAAATAAACTTTCTGAATTTCACAACCATAAAAAAATTTAGAGTCCCAGATTTACCATTTTGCACAAAATTCAATTTACTGCCACTAAACTATTCTTCATAAAAATAAAAATAAAAAACAGTCAATAACTTATGCCGGCTAAATAAAAAGCACTTTAACAACATCAAATAGTTTCAATAAATTATTTGCTGTGCAAATAAGAAAAAACAAAAAGTAACAAGAATTTCTTTACAAATAACACAAAATATTTCTTTTATTTTTGCACTTTTTTAAACTCAAAATACTTCATCATATTTTGTGATAAACCTTTTGCTCAAGAACAATGACAAAAAAAAAAAACAAAAAATTATAAAAGCTAAATCGAACTCTTAGACCACTTCTACAAACGAAACATCATGTAACTCTGCTGTTGATAGTTTTTCACAGAGACTTCTTGCGTTCTCTCTTTTAGAAGAGTGTATAGAATTAAAAAAAAAAAAAATAACGGAAACTATTGTTACTTCCGTTTGTTGTTTATAGTGCATTTTGATTTTTCATTTCCTCTTTTCCAACAAGCAAACCAACCATCTCTCATTCACTCACACTTTTACATATATTTTCTATTTGTGTTGGCATTCATACTTCATTTGCCAAGTTGCAGTTGGTTGGATTTGGAGTTTGACTTCAAGTCAATTCTATATTTTTTTGTTTTATTTACTTTTTTGTGTATATATTTTAGTTCTCCTTTTTTCCTTTCATTTTGTGTGAACATTTAACAAAAGTGAAACTTTGGAAAATGTTTTCTTCCTTCCACCGAGACTTGTGCGCCAGCAGACTACGAAGAAAATGCGTGTGTTTGTTGTCTGCCTTGTGCACTAGTCCTTCTTTCATTTCGTTAAATATAGTTTAACAATGCAATTGTTTAAAAAAAGGAAACTTTTTCTGCACAATTTCATATTTTTGCTGACTAAATTGCATAAAAGAAAAGTAATAATAAAAATATTTTAGAAAAAATATTATTCATTGTACCAGTACGTTAGAGGTTAAATAGAATATGCCACAGAAATGGAAGAAAAAAAAATCGAAAAAATAAAAATCAAATAAATATATTGTAAAAATCGCAAAAATACAAATGCTTTTAGGTTAATGAATTGGAATAAAAGTATGGCTATTGTGCCAGAAAATACTTAACGTTCAATCTACTGGCATCAGTAGCAAATTTTTTTTATTGCACTTCCAGTTTATATTTAAATAATCAGCTGACTCACACACACACAGAATGATTTTAATAGGGTTGCAACAATATTTTGATTTTTGTATTTAATCATCATGTTATTGTCAGTCGTCAAAGTTGCTGCATTTAACAGTTTCACAAAATCATTCAATTTGGCTTAAAGGACATATTTGTATTCGCAATACGGCAGAGCAAAGTACTTAAATAATCTGTTTTAAGTAATATAAGCGAATGACGCTGACTACTATGCACTTCTCATAGTTGCACGTAAGTTACACTACAAATTATATGAGAACGAGTAAAGTCGAGTGATCTACATGAAACACAAGAACAAAGTATTTGTTACTAGTGCAGCTTACGCGCAACTATGAGAAGTGCATAGTAGTCAGCGTCATTCGCTTATATTAATTAAAGCAGGTTATTTAAGTACTTTGCTACAGTAGTGGCCTATTCAAAATATTTTAGCTATTTCGTTCTTGTATTTAATCGTCATGTTATTGTCAGTCGTCAAAGTTGCTGCATTTAACAGTTTCACAAAATCATTCAATTTGGCTTAAAGGACATATTTGTATTCGCAATACGGCAGAGCAAAGTACTTAAATAATCTGTTTTAAGTAATATAAGCGAATGACGCTGACTACTATGCACTTCTCATAGTTGCACGTAAGTTACACTACAAATTATATGAGAACGAGTAAAGTCGAGTGATCTACATGAAACACAAGAACAAAGTATTTGTTACTAGTGCAGCTTACGCGCAACTATGAGAAGTGCATAGTAGTCAGCGTCATTCGCTTATATTAATTAAAGCAGGTTATTTAAGTACTTTGCTACAGTAGTGGCCTATTCAAAATATTTTAGCTATTTCGTTCTTGTATTTAATCGTCATGTTATTGTCAGTCGTCAAAGTTGCTGCATTTAACAGTTTCACAAAATCATTCAATTTGGCTTAAAGGACATATTTGTATTCGCAATACGGCAGAGCAAAGTACTTAAATAATCTGTTTTAAGTAATATAAGCGAATGACGCTGACTACTATGCACTTCTCATAGTTGCACGTAAGTTACACTACAAATTATATGAGAACGAGTAAAGTCGAGTGATCTACATGAAACACAAGAACAAAGTATTTGTTACTAGTGCAGCTTACGCGCAACTATGAGAAGTGCATAGTAGTCAGCGTCATTCGCTTATATTAATTAAAGCAGGTTATTTAAGTACTTTGCTACAGTAGTGGCCTATTCAAAATATTTTAGCTATTTCGTTCTTGTATTTAATCGTCATGTTATTGTCAGTCGTCAAAGTTGCTGCATTTAACAGTTTCACAAAATCATTCAATTTGGCTTAAAGGACATATTTGTATTCGCAATACGGCAGAGCAAAGTACTTAAATAATCTGTTTTAAGTAATATAAGCGAATGACGCTGACTACTATGCACTTCTCATAGTTGCACGTAAGTTACACTACAAATTATATGAGAACGAGTAAAGTCGAGTGATCTACATGAAACACAAGAACAAAGTATTTGTTACTAGTGCAGCTTACGCGCAACTATGAGAAGTGCATAGTAGTCAGCGTCATTCGCTTATATTAATTAAAGCAGGTTATTTAAGTACTTTGCTACAGTAGTGGCCTATTCAAAATATTTTAGCTATTTCGTTCTTGTATTTAATCGTCATGTTATTGTCAGTCGTCAAAGTTGCTGCATTTAACAGTCTAACAAGATCATTCTGGGCAAATTGTTTCTGTTTCATTTGGCTTAAAGGGCCAAATTATAAATAAAAAAATCTTTTATTTTTTATTTATTTATTTGTTTTTTATTATTATTTTTTATGTTTTATATCATTTATAATATTTAAAACGTTAAGGAAATTCATACTATTGTGGCTCTTTTAGAAAAAACTTTGTCGTAATTTATATCCTTTCGACATTCATTGAAGAGCTTGTAAACACTTTTCGTTTTTATAAAAAAACATTCGCTGTGATCCACTGTCAACCTTTCGAGTCATTTAAAGGACTTAAATCCACTTCTTACACTCAATTTAATCCAAGATCTCGCAAAACTCTTTTAATATTTTATGATTCTCACAAACAAACTGAAAACAAAAGTCCTTAGCCAGTGATATAATAAAATTCACTTAATTTTTTGAGCAGACCTCGTATATCATACGATACATCACATACGGAGTTGGTTAATATTATACACTAACAAAAATTAATGAAAATTAAACATCAGTGGCCACATACTGCACTTATAAATGAAAAGAAATATCCTATTTCCAAAATAAACAAAATTGTTTCTTTAACGACTCTTTTAACCATTTTTCCAAGAAGACTTCATGACCTTTCCATCGATGTATGATATGTCATATTCCTATTCGCCATACTGCAGAGCAAAGCACTTAAATAACCTGCTTTAAATAATATAAGCCATTGACGCTGACTACTATGCACTTCTCATAGTTGCACGCAAGTTACACTACTAATAATATATCACTCTGTTGATCTTCTTACGCTGGCAAATCATTATCTAAAAACATCAAGGCACTTTAAATGTCAGTCATAGATTCGCACAACTTGTAAAACCCAAGACAAACAGCTTAAGAACAAGTGCTTGTTATATAGTATAACTTAGGTGCAACTATGAGAAGTGCATAGTAGTCAGCGCCATTGGCTTATATTAATTGAAGCAGGTTATTTAAGTGCTTTGGTCTGCACTATTGCGAATAGAAATAATACATATCATACTTCGATGGAAAGGCGATGAAGTCTTCTTGAAAAAATGATTGAAACAGTCGTTAAAAACATATTTTGTGATGTTTTTTTTGCAAGTGCAGTATGTGGCCACTGATGTTTAATTCTCATAAATTTTTGTTAGTGGATTATTATCCAAATCACTGCTATCGAAGTTATTCCACAACATCAAAATATTTATCTGGAGGTATACAAACACATTTCAAATATTTTGATAAAGGTGGATGCTGTTAAAGGTGGCTCCTTCGGAACAAACTTCGTCGTCATTCACATCCTTTCGACATTCATTGAAAAGCTTGTAAACACTTTTCGTTTTTATAAAAAACATGCGTTGTAATACACTGTCAACATTTCGAGTCATTGAAAGTACTTCAATTCATTTCTCAATTTAATGTAAAATCTGGCAAAACTCGTCTAATATTTTATGATTCTTACAAACAAACTAAACACGAAAGTCCTTAGCCAGTGATATGATAAACTTCACTTAATTTTTTGAATAGACTTCGTATACTACATACTGATTTGGCTAATAATATACACTAACAAAAAAATTTATGAAAATTAAACATCAGTGGCCACATACTGCACTTGTAAATGAAAATATATATTCTATTTACAACAAAAAACAACACAAAATTGTTTTCTTAACGACTTTTCAACTATTTTCGCAAGAAGACTTAATCACCTTTCCATCGATGTATCATATACATTATTTGTATTCGCAATACCGCAGAGCAAAGCACTTAAACAACCTGCTTTAGCTAATATAAGCCAAAGACGCTGACTACTATGCACTTCTCATAGTTGCGCTTAAGCTGCACTACTAATTATAGGTAACTTTGTTGATCTTCATACGCTGGCAGATCGTCATCTAAATATAAAGCGATCAACGTTTTAATAACGCGACTACATTATCCAGACTTACTTTAAATATCAGTGATAGATTCTTATAAAACTCAAGACAAACAAACAGCTTAAGAACGAGTAACGTCGAGTGGTCTAAACGAAAAACAGCAAAGTGTTTGTTATATAGTGTAGCTTACGTGCAAATATGAGAAGTGCATAGTAGTCAGCGTCATTCGCTTATATTCATTAAAGCATGTTATTTAAGTGCTTTGCACTTAACCTGCTGACTACTATGCACTTCTCATATTTGCACGTAAGCTACACTATATAACAAACACTTTGCTGTTGTTTTACATGTAGATCATTCGACTTTACTTTTTCTTAAGCTGTTTGTTTATCTTGAGTTTTATAAGTTGCGCGAACCTCTTACGGATATTTAAAGTAAGAGTTATTTCTTCATTTTTATTTATTTCTCAAGATAAAGAAATTTTTTTGTAGATAATTTTTAATTCGCCGATGTAGTTTTTTGCTGCAGGTATCGACAAAGAAGGGTGATGTATTCTGCAAAACTGCTTTTTCAGGCAAATATTTCTACATCAAATTGTATAGAAAATAAAATTACTGACTCTATTCTGTTTGACCATTTTGAACATGTTTTATATTTTTTATTTGTTATAATTCTGTGAGCTGAAATAGTTAACATTTCGAATGCGGGGCCGTGAGTTCGATCTGTACTTACTTGTGATTTTCCACCACACAAATACTGAAGAAATCTGAAAAATAAAAGAAAATTTTATAATTAATTTAAGTTAAAAAAGAAATATTATAAGAATAAAAATTTATCGATAAGCAGGATATATATGAAATATTTTCAATTTAAATTTTCAGTGCAATTATTGCCATAAAATCTTATTCGCTCAACAAAGTCAATGAATAAAATTTTTAATCACAAAAAGTTTTGTTAATTGTTTTTTTTTTGTTTGTTAATTTCAAACTGAAATAAATTTTCCTGGTCGCCTAATAAAATGTGTCCAATATTTCCTTGCAATCTGCATCTTTCTAATAGAACTTGGCTTAGTTGGTATCACTGCAGATAGTCCAATAACAGCTGATATAAATTTAAAAGAAATTATCGAGGAAAATAAATAAATAAGCAGAGAAAACAAAAAAATTTTATCAAAAATATCTTTTTGGCACAAATGAAATTAACTTTTTTATTTTATGAAAACAACTTAAAATTGTCTTATTAAAACTTTTCTTAGAAACGGCTAAACTTTTTGGTAGAACCCTGCTTTTGGCCAATAGTTTCAAAAATAAATCGTTTTTACAAGTAGAGGAGCTTTTTTCTTATTCTAAGAAAAACAAAGTTAAAATTGAAAATTTCATAAGGGGTACCTCTTTGTGAAAAAAAATCCACTTTTTAAGAATGTTCTTAGAAATTGCAAAATTTTTGCTAGCACTCTGCTTTCGGCCAATAGCTTGCATAAGACATCATTTTCTCATTTGCTGTATTCATGATGCAAAAAACTAAAACAAAAAAACTTTTATTTTCTTTCTCATTTCAAATTATATTTCCCCATTGATTGTGTCTCCTCAAAGTCCGAATTTCCATTTGAATGCTTTTAGTATTTAACTGCCACAATTGAGATTTATTGCTTTACATTACCCGAGCATCATCATCTTATTTGTCCTTATGTATTACCTGCTTTATGTGCGCCCATTTTCTTTTCATATACGGCATACTTGAACGACAAAGCGAAAAAAGAAAAATGAACTGCTTTTTGCAATTCAATACTGTTTTCATTTTTACTTCTTTATTCTATTTTAAGCCAAAGAAATAGTTGATTTGTAAATGCTTTTGGATTGAAACTGGTAAAAAAAACTGCTTAACTTTGTGCATATAAATTGAAATTTATTACACCACACTGGAATTTAAAGCGCATAAAAGGGGGGAAAAAAGGAGAGAAATTGCACAAGAAAAAGCAAACAAAATCAAGGCAAATGAAACTCTTCATTTGACAAAGTAACTCCCAGAAGTTCCAAGCTATTTCTAATATGAACGTAAAACTAAGAAAAAAAAAAGAAAAACAAATTACAATAATTTTCATTTTATATTGAGAATCCCATAAATATACGGGTCTCATTGCACACAAATATCCATAAATCAATGACCTTAAAGTCCTGGCAATGAATGTGGCAAGAAAACATTAAATTCGAAAGAATTTATGTACGAAAACAGAAAAAAATACAACTCATTTTGCATTAAACACCGCTTGTTTGTCAACTAACTGACAGAAACGATGTAACAGGAGCTACAAATTCTTGTCAGAAGCACAAAACATTGGAAGAAAAGTGTTTGTTAATAAAAACTTTTTTTTTTAATAAATAATATTTTAAAAGAATGAAAATGAATGATCTGCCTAAAATTTCTTCAAAAATCAAATTAATAAAAAAACATTCCTCCAGAAAATTTTTGAAATGTTATGATTTTCATTCCATCTGCTGGCAAAAGTTTTATTTTCAATTGATTTATTTTAAAACTATTTCCGCTGGCATATTTCGTTATTTATTTAACACGAAATGAAAAACATGACATTTCCTGTTAATTTTTAAAATTTCAATGCAAGCATTTTTATTAGTCTTGCCAGCATTTGATGTTCAAAAGGAAAATCCACTTTTTCGCACTTGCAAATTTTTGTTAGTGTTAAAAAGATTTAAGAAGTTTTTCTTTTACACTTTAATTCATTTCTTTTCAAATAATTAAACATTCAATCATCATTAAATATTAAAAGGGCAAATGAATATGCAAAAGTATCCACAAAAAAATCTTTCTTAATGTTATAACACCAACAGCTTTTCATAAATTGAATTTTATTAAAAGGTAAATTGTGCAGAGAAAATGTAATTAAGAAATCGCCGCTAATGAGTAAAAGTTAGTTTGGCTAAAACCTTAGAATTTCATGCAAAATAATTTCTATTTCTTTAAATTTGCTAATATTTTGTTCAGAAAGTATTGAAAATGAGACAGCAGCAAATGAAATGCTGATTAATTCCAATTTGCACGGCAGAATATAATATCGCTTTTCAATGTTATTTAACCAGTTGTGATTTGATAAAAGAAAATTAGTCGTTGATAAACATGTCTACCTATTACGGATGTCGTCATTGACATCTATTGACAAACGCTGCATTCTTTAAGGCCTATAATATTGATAGAGAATATTAATAGTCAATTGTCGTCGACGAATAGTAGATAAATGACAATTTTTGCTTTAGCATTAACGACAGGAAAATATTATTGTATTCTAAGTGTCGCTTAACGACACTTAGAATACAGGAAAATATTTTAAGATCATTTGAAATTAAATGTGGGCATCAAGGGTTCGTTCCTACCTCAAATTCTGCTCTGTTCAATTAAAACGTCTGAAGGTGTATTCTCGTTTGATTAGCTTCACACATTATTATATCTTCTTTATATATATTTTTATTTCATATATTTAACAATTTTTCTTATAGTTTTCTATTTCAGATGACATCAAAGCAAGCATGTGACTGGTGTAATGGCAACACTGGATGGAAGATCCCCGTAATCCTTATACTATACATTATTTGCAACCACACTTATATTTTTAAACAGGTGCTTTGCTACGGCTTTTATAAAAACTTTCTTTTTATTTTCTTTACAGTTCCCACTGATGACATTCTAATTAGAAGTAAATTTTAACACTTTGAACTTATTACGGCCGTCAATATTTTAAAACTTTTATTTTAATAAAAGGTATAAATAATATAACAATAAACAAGAGAAAAACACCAGCCAGTGATGTTTTTTTATATAATGAAATAAGTAAATTTTATAAAGGTAAGGAAAACAAAAATGTGTGGTGCAATAAAAAACGCACTTTCAACAGCAGGCGTGAAAAAATTCTGAACTAAAATTGCTGCTCTGGAACAATTTTTTGTATTCATGAAATCAATAGCGTTAGCACAGAAAATTACTATAACTCTCAGCAATATATATATATATATATATATATATATATATATATATCGTGATATATTAAACCCCACAAATTTAAAATAACCATAGTCTACCATACCAACAATTTGTGTGGGGTTTTAATTAAAAGCTATTTCTGTGGCTATAATCGCGGTGGCAGTGAAAGTGCTTACTTAACGTTTCGCATCGCTATATTTCCTGTAATATTGAACGGAGGTCACTCAAACAGCTGAGATATTCAAAAAATTCTCAAGCACTTCCATAGACAAAATCGCATGATCCACCCTAAGTTCTGTTCCTTATATCTCTGCAACCCTTCGGCACATTTCAATGAAACTTTTACTGGATGATAGAGCTAAATTCTAGCTACAACACTCATCGATTTTTATTATTTGAATTTCAATTTAAATATAAAAATATTAGTTTTTAAAAATTCCCGCCCTTTTTAGTATGAAATTTGTGGGCGTGGCAGACTCATTTTTGTTCCAAATTGCTCTAAATGATTTTTTCTATCGACCTACCAAATTTCATTTTATTATCTTAAAGCGCAACGGAGTTATTAAGCAAACCGTAAACACCGCATTTTGCCCAAATTTTTACTAAAAAGTGCAATTTTGTGAAACACCAGGCCAACATAATCGTGTAGCAGGTGGATTTTGTGAACACAATTTTTTTAAATTGCTATAACTCATGAACGGCTGGAGATATTTGAATAAATGTTTCTTCATATGATAGATATGGAAAGTGGCTACACGATGAACAACCTTTGGCCCGCCTGAGTGAGCGTCTTGCCAGTCAAAATCAGCTAACAACACTTTGAAACTCTATATCTCCCGTTGTATTGAACGCAGTTAATTCAAAGAACTTGCATACGAACTGCCACACCCTATTCTACAATCTGAGGAAATTACAAGTCCCTAACTTTTAAAACTTCGGAGATATTCATAAAACTGTAAATGACATTTTTGAAACAATTGTTGATTATTTGCACAATATAAATGAAGTTTCAAACCCTATATCTCTAAAACTATTTGATATTTTCTCACGAAACTTTACCAGATGGTAGATGGGGTCTTTAGCTACCACTAGTATAACCTTGTTTTAATTAAAAGCTATTTCTGTGGCTATAATGGCGGTGGCAGTGAAAGTACTTACTTAACGTTTCGCATCGCTATATTTCCTGTAATATTGAACGGAGGTCACTCAAATAAGTTGTAAACGAACCACAAAATCGTAGTCTACCATCCCGACAAATTCTGTGGCGCTAGCCTTTCAAACAGCTGAGATATTCAAAAAATTCTCAAGCACTTCCATAGACAAAATCGCATGATCCACCCCAAGTTCTGTTCCTTATATCTCTGCAACCCTTCGGCACATTTCAATGAAACTTTTACTGGATGATAGAGCTAAATTCTAGCTACAACACTCATCGATTTTTATTATTTGAATTTCAATTTAAATATAAAAATATTAGTTTTTAAAAATTCCCGCCCACTTTAGTATGAAGTTTGTGGGCGTGGCAGACTCATTTTTGTTCCAAATTGCTCTAAATGATTTTTTCTATCGACCTACTAAATTTCATTTTATTATCTTAAAGCGCAACGGAGTTATTAAGCAAACCGTAAACACCGCATTTTGCCCAAATTTTTGCTAAAAAGTGCAATTTTGTGAAACACCAGGCCAACATAATCGTGTAGCAGGTGGATTTTGTGAACACAATTTTTTTAAATTGCTATAACTCATGAATGGCTGGAGATATTTGAATAAATGTTTCTTCATATGATAGATATGGAAAGTGGCTACACGATGAACAACCTTTGGCCCGCCTGAGTGAGCGTCTTGCCAGTCAAAATCAGCTAACAACACTTTGAAGCTCTATATCTCCCGTTGTATTGAACGCAGTTAATTCAAAGAACTTGCATACGAACTGCCACACCCTATTCTACAATCTGAGGAAATTACAAGTCCCTAACTTTTAAAACTTCGGAGATATTCATAAAACTGTAAATTACGTTTTTGAAACAATTGTTGATTATTTGCACAATATAAATGAAGTTTCAAACCCTATATCTCTAAAACTATTTGATATTTTCTCACGAAACTTTACCAGATGGTAGACGGGGTCTTTAGCTACCACTAGTATAACCTTGTCTTAATTAAAAGCTATTTCTGTGGCTATAATCGCGGTGGCAGTGAAAGTGCTTACTTAACGTTTCGCATCGCTATATTTCCTGTAATATTGAACGGCGGTCACTCAAATAAGTTGTAAACGAACCACAAAATCGTAGTCTACCATCCCGACAAATTCTGTGGCGCTAGCCTTTCAAACAGCTGAGATATTCAAAAAATTCTCAAGCACTTCCATAGACAAAATCGCATGATCCACCCCAAGTTCTGTTCCTTATATCTCTGCAACCCTTCGGCACATTTCAATGAAACTTTTACTGGATGATAGAGCTAAATTCTAGCTACAATACTCATCGATTTTTATTATTTGAATTTCAATTTAAATATAAAAATATTAGTTTTTAAAAATTCCCGCCCTTTTTAGTATGAAATTTGTGGGCGTGGCAGACTCATTTTTGTTCCAAATTGCTCTAAATGATTTTTTCTATCGACCTACCAAATTTCATTTTATTATCTTAAAGCGCAACGGAGTTATTAAGCAAACCGTAAACACCGCATTTTGCCCAAATTTTTGCTAAAAAGTGCAATTTTGTGAAACACCAGGCCAACATAATCGTGTAGCAGGTGGATTTTGTGAACACAATTTTTTTAAATTGCTATAACTCATGAACGGCTGGAGATATTTGAATAAATGTTTCTTCATATGATAGATATGGAAAGTGGCTACACGATGAACAACCTTTGGCCCGCCTGAGTGAGCGTCTTGCCAGTCAAAATCAGCTAACAACACTTTGAAGCTCTATATCTCCCGTTGTATTGAACGCAGTTAATTCAAAGAACTTGCATACGAACTGCCACACCCTATTCTACAATCTGAGGAAATTACAAGTCCCTAACTTTTAAAACTTCGGAGATATTCATAAAACTGTAAATGACATTTTTGAAACAATTGTTGATTATTTGCACAATATAAATGAAGTTTCAAACCCTATATCTCTAAAACTATTTGATATTTTCTCACGAAACTTTACCAGATGGTAGATGGGGTCTTTAGCTACCACTAGTATAACCTTGTTTTAATTAAAAGCTATTTCTGTGGCTATAATGGCGGTGGCAGTGAAAGTACTTACTTAACGTTTCGCATCGCTATATTTCCTGTAATATTGAACGGAGGTCACTCAAATAAGTTGTAAACGAACCACAAAATCGTAGTCTACCATCCCGACAAATTCTGTGGCGCTAGCCTTTCAAACAGCTGAGATATTCAAAAAATTCTCAAGCACTTCCATAGACAAAATCGCATGATCCACCCCAAGTTCTGTTCCTTATATCTCTGCAACCCTTCGGCACATTTCAATGAAACTTTTACTGGATGATAGAGCTAAATTCTAGCTACAACACTCATCGATTTTTATTATTTGAATTTCAATTTAAATATAAAAATATTAGTTTTTAAAAATTCCCGCCCACTTTAGTATGAAGTTTGTGGGCGTGGCAGACTCATTTTTGTTCCAAATTGCTCTAAATGATTTTTTCTATCGACCTACTAAATTTCATTTTATTATCTTAAAGCGCAACGGAGTTATTAAGCAAACCGTAAACACCGCATTTTGCCCAAATTTTTGCTAAAAAGTGCAATTTTGTGAAACACCAGGCCAACATAATCGTGTAGCAGGTGGATTTTGTGAACACAATTTTTTTAAATTGCTATAACTCATGAATGGCTGGAGATATTTGAATAAATGTTTCTTCATATGATAGATATGGAAAGTGGCTACACGATGAACAACCTTTGGCCCGCCTGAGTGAGCGTCTTGCCAGTCAAAATCAGCTAACAACACTTTGAAGCTCTATATCTCCCGTTGTATTGAACGCAGTTAATTCAAAGAACTTGCATACGAACTGCCACACCCTATTCTACAATCTGAGGAAATTACAAGTCCCTAACTTTTAAAACTTCGGAGATATTCATAAAACTGTAAATTACGTTTTTGAAACAATTGTTGATTATTTGCACAATATAAATGAAGTTTCAAACCCTATATCTCTAAAACTATTTGATATTTTCTCACGAAACTTTACCAGATGGTAGACGGGGTCTTTAGCTACCACTAGTATAACCTTGTCTTAATTAAAAGCTATTTCTGTGGCTATAATCGCGGTGGCAGTGAAAGTGCTTACTTAACGTTTCGCATCGCTATATTTCCTGTAATATTGAACGGCGGTCACTCAAATAAGTTGTAAACGAACCACAAAATCGTAGTCTACCATCCCGACAAATTCTGTGGCGCTAGCCTTTCAAACAGCTGAGATATTCAAAAAATTCTCAAGCACTTCCATAGACAAAATCGCATGATCCACCCCAAGTTCTGTTCCTTATATCTCTGCAACCCTTCGGCACATTTCAATGAAACTTTTACTGGATGATAGAGCTAAATTCTAGCTACAATACTCATCGATTTTTATTATTTGAATTTCAATTTAAATATAAAAATATTAGTTTTTAAAAATTCCCGCCCTTTTTAGTATGAAATTTGTGGGCGTGGCAGACTCATTTTTGTTCCAAATTGCTCTAAATGATTTTTTCTATCGACCTACCAAATTTCATTTTATTATCTTAAAGCGCAACGGAGTTATTAAGCAAACCGTAAACACCGCATTTTGCCCAAATTTTTGCTAAAAAGTGCAATTTTGTGAAACACCAGGCCAACATAATCGTGTAGCAGGTGGATTTTGTGAACACAATTTTTTTAAATTGCTATAACTCATGAACGGCTGGAGATATTTGAATAAATGTTTCTTCATATGATAGATATGGAAAGTGGCTACACGATGAACAACCTTTGGCCCGCCTGAGTGAGCGTCTTGCCAGTCAAAATCAGCTAACAACACTTTGAAGCTCTATATCTCCCGTTGTATTGAACGCAGTTAATTCAAAGAACTTGCATACGAACTGCCACACCCTATTCTACAATCTGAGGAAATTACAAGTCCCTAACTTTTAAAACTTCGGAGATATTCATAAAACTGTAAATGACATTTTTGAAACAATTGTTGATTATTTGCACAATATAAATGAAGTTTCAAACCCTATATCTCTAAAACTATTTGATATTTTCTCACGAAACTTTACCAGATGGTAGATGGGGTCTTTAGCTACCACTAGTATAACCTTGTTTTAATTAAAAGCTATTTCTGTGGCTATAATGGCGGTGGCAGTGAAAGTACTTACTTAACGTTTCGCATCGCTATATTTCCTGTAATATTGAACGGAGGTCACTCAAATAAGTTGTAAACGAACCACAAAATCGTAGTCTACCATCCCGACAAATTCTGTGGCGCTAGCCTTTCAAACAGCTGAGATATTCAAAAAATTCTCAAGCACTTCCATAGACAAAATCGCATGATCCACCCCAAGTTCTGTTCCTTATATCTCTGCAACCCTTCGGCACATTTCAATGAAACTTTTACTGGATGATAGAGCTAAATTCTAGCTACAACACTCATCGATTTTTATTATTTGAATTTCAATTTAAATATAAAAATATTAGTTTTTAAAAATTCCCGCCCACTTTAGTATGAAGTTTGTGGGCGTGGCAGACTCATTTTTGTTCCAAATTGCTCTAAATGATTTTTTCTATCGACCTACTAAATTTCATTTTATTATCTTAAAGCGCAACGGAGTTATTAAGCAAACCGTAAACACCGCATTTTGCCCAAATTTTTGCTAAAAAGTGCAATTTTGTGAAACACCAGGCCAACATAATCGTGTAGCAGGTGGATTTTGTGAACACAATTTTTTTAAATTGCTATAACTCATGAATGGCTGGAGATATTTGAATAAATGTTTCTTCATATGATAGATATGGAAAGTGGCTACACGATGAACAACCTTTGGCCCGCCTGAGTGAGCGTCTTGCCAGTCAAAATCAGCTAACAACACTTTGAAGCTCTATATCTCCCGTTGTATTGAACGCAGTTAATTCAAAGAACTTGCATACGAACTGCCACACCCTATTCTACAATCTGAGGAAATTACAAGTCCCTAACTTTTAAAACTTCGGAGATATTCATAAAACTGTAAATTACGTTTTTGAAACAATTGTTGATTATTTGCACAATATAAATGAAGTTTCAAACCCTATATCTCTAAAACTATTTGATATTTTCTCACGAAACTTTACCAGATGGTAGACGGGGTCTTTAGCTACCACTAGTATAACCTTGTCTTAATTAAAAGCTATTTCTGTGGCTATAATCGCGGTGGCAGTGAAAGTGCTTACTTAACGTTTCGCATCGCTATATTTCCTGTAATATTGAACGGCGGTCACTCAAATAAGTTGTAAACGAACCACAAAATCGTAGTCTACCATCCCGACAAATTCTGTGGCGCTAGCCTTTCAAACAGCTGAGATATTCAAAAAATTCTCAAGCACTTCCATAGACAAAATCGCATGATCCACCCCAAGTTCTGTTCCTTATATCTCTGCAACCCTTCGGCACATTTCAATGAAACTTTTACTGGATGATAGAGCTAAATTCTAGCTACAATACTCATCGATTTTTATTATTTGAATTTCAATTTAAATATAAAAATATTAGTTTTTAAAAATTCCCGCCCTTTTTAGTATGAAATTTGTGGGCGTGGCAGACTCATTTTTGTTCCAAATTGCTCTAAATGATTTTTTCTATCGACCTACCAAATTTCATTTTATTATCTTAAAGCGCAACGGAGTTATTAAGCAAACCGTAAACACCGCATTTTGCCCAAATTTTTGCTAAAAAGTGCAATTTTGTGAAACACCAGGCCAACATAATCGTGTAGCAGGTGGATTTTGTGAACACAATTTTTTTAAATTGCTATAACTCATGAACGGCTGGAGATATTTGAATAAATGTTTCTTCATATGATAGATATGGAAAGTGGCTACACGATGAACAACCTTTGGCCCGCCTGAGTGAGCGTCTTGCCAGTCAAAATCAGCTAACAACACTTTGAAGCTCTATATCTCCCGTTGTATTGAACGCAGTTAATTCAAAGAACTTGCATACGAACTGCCACACCCTATTCTACAATCTGAGGAAATTACAAGTCTCTAACTTTTAAAACTTCGGAGATATTCATAAAACTGTAAATTACGTTTTTGAAACAATTGTTGATTATTTGCACAATATAAATGAAGTTTCAAACCCTATATCTCTAAAACTATTTGATATTTTCTCACGAAACTTTACCAGATGGTAGATGGGGTCTTTAGCTACCACTAGTATAACCTTGTTTTAATTAAAAGCTATTTCTGTGGCTATAATCGCGGTGGCAGTGAAAGTGCTTACTTAACGTTTCGCATCGCTATATTTCCTGTAATATTGAACGGCGGTCACTCAAATAAGTTGTAAACGAACCACAAAATCGTAGTCTACCATCCCGACAAATTCTGTGGCGCTAGCCTTTCAAACAGCTGAGATATTCAAAAAATTCTCAAGCACTTCCATAGACAAAATCGCATGATCCACCCCAAGTTCTGTTCATTATATCTCTGCAACCCTTCGGCACATTTCAATGAAACTTTTACTGGATGATAGAGCTAAATTCTAGCTACAACACTCATCGATTTTTATTATTTGAATTTCAATTTAAATATAAAAATATTAGTTTTTAAAAATTCCCGCCCACTTTAGTATGAAATTTGTGGGCGTGGCAGACTCATTTTTGTTCCAAATTGCTCTAAATGATTTTTTCTATCGACCTACTAAATTTCATTTTATTATCTTAAAGCGCAACGGAGTTATTAAGCAAACCGTAAACACCGCATTTTGCCCAAATTTTTGCTAAAAAGTGCAATTTTGAGAAACACCAGGCCAACATAATCGTGTAGCAGGTGGATTTTGTGAACACAATTTTTTTAAATTGCTATAACTCATGAATGGCTGGAGATATTTGAATAAATGTTTCTTCATATGATAGATATGGAAAGTGGCTACACGATGAACAACCTTTGGCCCGCCTGAGTGAGCGTCTTGCCAGTCAAAATCAGCTAACAACACTTTGAAGCTCTATATCTCCCGTTGTATTGAACGCACTTAATTCAAAGAACTTGCATACGAACTGCCACACCCTATTCTACAATCTGAGGAAATTACAAGTCCCTAACTTTTAAAACTTCGGAGATATTCATAAAACTGTAAATTACGTTTTTGAAACAATTGTTGATTATTTGCACAATATAAATGAAGTTTCAAACCCTATATCTCTAAAACTATTTGATATTTTCTCACGAAACTTTACCAGATGGTAGACGGGGTCTTTAGCTACCACTAGTATAACCTTGTTTTAATTAAAAGCTATTTCTGTGGCTATAATCGCGGTGGCAGTGAAAGTGCTTACTTAACGTTTCGCATCGCTATATTTCCTGTAATATTGAACGGCGGTCACTCAAATAAGTTGTAAACGAACCACAAAATCGTAGTCTACCATCCCGACAAATTCTGTGGCGCTAGCCTTTCAAACAGCTGAGATATTCAAAAAATTCTCAAGCACTTCCATAGACAAAATCGCATGATCCACCCCAAGTTCTGTTCCTTATATCTCTGCAACCCTTCGGCACATTTCAATGAAACTTTTACTGGATGATAGAGCTAAATTCTAGCTACAATACTCATCGATTTTTATTATTTGAATTTCAATTTAAATATAAAAATATTAGTTTTTAAAAATTCCCGCCCTTTTTAGTATGAAATTTGTGGGCGTGGCAGACTCATTTTTGTTCCAAATTGCTCTAAATGATTTTTTCTATCGACCTACCAAATTTCATTTTATTATCTTAAAGCGCAACGGAGTTATTAAGCAAACCGTAAACACCGCATTTTGCCCAAATTTTTGCTAAAAAGTGCAATTTTGTGAAACACCAGGCCAACATAATCGTGTAGCAGGTGGATTTTGTGAACACAATTTTTTTAAATTGCTATAACTCATGAATGGCTGGAGATATTTGAATAAATGTTTCTTCATATGATAGATATGGAAAGTGGCTACACGATGAACAACCTTTGGCCCGCCTGAGTGAGCGTCTTGCCAGTCAAAATCAGCTAACAACACTTTGAAGCTCTATATCTCCCGTTGTATTGAACGCAGTTAATTCAAAGAACTTGCATACGAACTGCCACACCCTATTCTACAATCTGAGGAAATTACAAGTCCCTAACTTTTAAAACTTCGGAGATATTCATAAAACTGTAAATTACGTTTTTGAAACAATTGTTGATTATTTGCACAATATAAATGAAGTTTCAAACCCTATATCTCTAAAACTATTTGATATTTTCTCACGAAACTTTACCAGATGGTAGACGGGGTCTTTAGCTACCACTAGTATAACCTTGTTTTAATTAAAAGCTATTTCTGTGGCTATAACCGCGGTGGCAGTGAAAGTGCTTACTTAACGTTTCGCATCGCTATATTTCCTGTAATATTGAACGGCGGTCACTCAAATAAGTTGTAAACGAACCACAAAATCGTAGTCTACCATCCCGACAAATTCTGTGGCGCTAGCCTTTCAAACAGCTGAGATATTCAAAAAATTCTCAAGCACTTCCATAGACAAAATCGCATGATCCACCCCAAGTTCTGTTCCTTATATCTCTGCAACCCTTCGGCACATTTCAATGAAACTTTTACTGGATGATAGAGCTAAATTCTAGCTACAATACTCATCGATTTTTATTATTTGAATTTCAATTTAAATATAAAAATATTAGTTTTTAAAAATTCCCGCCCTTTTTAGTATGAAATTTGTGGGCGTGGCAGACTCATTTTTGTTCCAAATTGCTCTAAATGATTTTTTCTATCGACCTACCAAATTTCATTTTATTATCTTAAAGCGCAACGGAGTTATTAAGCAAACCGTAAACACCGCATTTTGCCCAAATTTTTGCTAAAAAGTGCAATTTTGTGAAACACCAGGCCAACATAATCGTGTAGCAGGTGGATTTTGTGAACACAATTTTTTTAAATTGCTATAACTCATGAACGGCTGGAGATATTTGAATAAATGTTTCTTCATATGATAGATATGGAAAGTGGCTACACGATGAACAACCTTTGGCCCGCCTGAGTGAGCGTCTTGCCAGTCAAAATCAGCTAACAACACTTTGAAGCTCTATATCTCCCGTTGTATTGAACGCAGTTAATTCAAAGAACTTGCATACGAACTGCCACACCCTATTCTACAATCTGAGGAAATTACAAGTCCCTAACTTTTAAAACTTCGGAGATATTCATAAAACTGTAAATTACGTTTTTGAAACAATTGTTGATTATTTGCACAATATAAATGAAGTTTCAAACCCTATATCTCTAAAACTATTTGATATTTTCTCACGAAACTTTACCAGATGGTAGACGGGGTCTTTAGCTACCACTAGTATAACCTTGTTTTAATTAAAAGCTATTTCTGTGGCTATAATCGCGGTGGCAGTGAAAGTGCTTACTTAACGTTTCGCATCGCTATATTTCCTGTAATATTGAACGGCGGTCACTCAAATAAGTTGTAAACGAACCACAAAATCGTAGTCTACCATCCCGACAAATTCTGTGGCGCTAGCCTTTCAAACAGCTGAGATATTCAAAAAATTCTCAAGCACTTCCATAGACAAAATCGCATGATCCACCCCAAGTTCTGTTCCTTATATCTCTGCAACCCTTCGGCACATTTCAATGAAACTTTTACTGGATGATAGAGCTAAATTCTAGCTACAATACTCATCGATTTTTATTATTTGAATTTCAATTTAAATATAAAAATATTAGTTTTTAAAAATTCCCGCCCTTTTTAGTATGAAATTTGTGGGCGTGGCAGACTCATTTTTGTTCCAAATTGCTCTAAATGATTTTTTCTATCGACCTACCAAATTTCATTTTATTATCTTAAAGCGCAACGGAGTTATTAAGCAAACCGTAAACACCGCATTTTGCCCAAATTTTTGCTAAAAAGTGCAATTTTGTGAAACACCAGGCCAACATAATCGTGTAGCAGGTGGATTTTGTGAACACAATTTTTTTAAATTGCTATAACTCATGAATGGCTGGAGATATTTGAATAAATGTTTCTTCATATGATAGATATGGAAAGTGGCTACACGATGAACAACCTTTGGCCCGCCTGAGTGAGCGTCTTGCCAGTCAAAATCAGCTAACAACACTTTGAAGCTCTATATCTCCCGTTGTATTGAACGCAGTTAATTCAAAGAACTTGCATACGAACTGCCACACCCTATTCTACAATCTGAGGAAATTACAAGTCCCTAACTTTTAAAACTTCGGAGATATTCATAAAACTGTAAATTACGTTTTTGAAACAATTGTTGATTATTTGCACAATATAAATGAAGTTTCAAACCCTATATCTCTAAAACTATTTGATATTTTCTCACGAAACTTTACCAGATGGTAGACGGGGTCTTTAGCTACCACTAGTATAACCTTGTTTTAATTAAAAGCTATTTCTGTGGCTATAATCGCGGTGGCAGTGAAAGTGCTTACTTAACGTTTCGCATCGCTATATTTCCTGTAATATTGAACGGAGGTCACTCAAATAAGTTGTAAACGAACCACAAAATCGTAGTCTACCATCCCGACAAATTCTGTGGCGCTAGCCTTTCAAACAGCTGAGATATTCAAAAAATTCTCAAGCACTTCCATAGACAAAATCGCATGATCCACCCCAAGTTCTGTTCCTTATATCTCTGCAACCCTTCGGCACATTTCAATGAAACTTTTACTGGATGATAGAGCTAAATTCTAGCTACAATACTCATCGATTTTTATTATTTGAATTTCAATTTAAATATAAAAATATTAGTTTTTAAAAATTCCCGCCCTTTTTAGTATGAAATTTGTGGGCGTGGCAGACTCATTTTTGTTCCAAATTGCTCTAAATGATTTTTTCTATCGACCTACCAAATTTCATTTTATTATCCTAAAGCGCAACGGAGTTATTAAGCAAACCGTAAACACCGCATTTTGCCCAAATTTTTGCTAAAAAGTGCAATTTTGTGAAACACCAGGCCAACATAATCGTGTAGCAGGTGGATTTTGTGAACACAATTTTTTTAAATTGCTATAACTCATGAATGGCTGGAGATATTTGAATAAATGTTTCTTCATATGATAGATATGGAAAGTGGCTACACGATGAACAACCTTTGGCCCGCCTGAGTGAGCGTCTTGCCAGTCAAAATCAGCTAACAATACTTTGAAGCTCTATATCTCCCGTTGTATTGAACGCAGTTAATTCAAAGAACTTGCATACGAACTGCCACACCCTATTCTACAATCTGAGGAAATTACAAGTCCCTAACTTTTAAAACTTCGGAGATATTCATAAAACTGTAAATTACGTTTTTGAAACAATTGTTGATTATTTGCACAATATAAATGAAGTTTCAAACCCTATATCTCTAAAACTATTTGATATTATATTTTCTCACGAAACTTTACCAGATGGTAGACGGGGTCTTTAGCTACCACTAGTATAACCTTGTTTTAATTAAAAGCTATTTCTGTGGCTATAATCGCGGTGGCAGTGAAAGTGCTTACTTAACGTTTCGCATCGCTATATTTCCTGTAATATTGAACGGCGGTCACTCAAATAAGTTGTAAACGAACCACAAAATCGTAGTCTACCATCCCGACAAATTCTGTGGCGCTAGCCTTTCAAACAGCTGAGATATTCAAAAAATTCTCAAGCACTTCCATAGACAAAATCGCATGATCCACCCCAAGTTCTGTTCCTTATATCTCTGCAACCCTTCGGCACATTTCAATGAAACTTTTACTGGATGATAGAGCTAAATTCTAGCTACAACACTCATCGATTTTTATTATTTGAATTTCAATTTAAATATAAAAATATTAGTTTTTAAAAATTCCCGCCCACTTTAGTATGAAATTTGTGGGCGTGGCAGACTCATTTTTGTTCCAAATTTCTCTAAATGATTTTTTCTATCGACCTACTAAATTTCATTTTATTATCTTAAAGCGCAACGGAGTTATTAAGCAAACCGTAAACACCGCATTTTGCCCAAATTTTTGCTAAAAAGTGCAATTTTGTGAAACACCAGGCCAACATAATCGTGTAGCAGGTGGATTTTGTGAACACAATTTTTTTAAATTGCTATAACTCATGAATGGCTGGAGATATTTGAATAAATGTTTCTTCATATGATAGATATGGAAAGTGGCTACACGATGAACAACCTTTGGCCCGCCTGAGTGAGCGTCTTGCCAGTCAAAATCAGCTAACAATACTTTGAAGCTCTATATCTCCCGTTGTATTGAACGCAGTTAATTCAAAGAACTTGCATACGAACTGCCACACCCTATTCTACAATCTGAGGAAATTACAAGTCCCTAACTTTTAAAACTTCGGAGATATTCATAAAACTGTAAATTACGTTTTTGAAACAATTGTTGATTATTTGCACAATATAAATGAAGTTTCAAACCCTATATCTCTAAAACTATTTGATATTTTCTCACGAAACTTTACCAGATGGTAGACGGGGTCTTTAGCTACCACTAGTATAACCTTGTTTTAATTAAAAGCTATTTCTGTGGCTATAATCGCGGTGGCAGTGAAAGTGCTTACTTAACGTTTCGCATCGCTATATTTCCTGTAATATTGAACGGCGGTCACTCAAATAAGTTGTAAACGAACCACAAAATCGTAGTCTACCATCCCGACAAATTCTGTGGCGCTAGCCTTTCAAACAGCTGAGATATTCAAAAAATTCTCAAGCACTTCCATAGACAAAATCGCATGATCCACCCCAAGTTCTGTTCCTTATATCTCTGCAACCCTTCGGCACATTTCAATGAAACTTTTACTGGATGATAGAGCTAAATTCTAGCTACAATACTCATCGATTTTTATTATTTGAATTTCAATTTAAATATAAAAATATTAGTTTTTAAAAATTCCCGCCCTTTTTAGTATGAAATTTGTGGGCGTGGCAGACTCATTTTTGTTCCAAATTGCTCTAAATGATTTTTTCTATCGACCTACCAAATTTCATTTTATTATCTTAAAGCGCAACGGAGTTATTAAGCAAACCGTAAACACCGCATTTTGCCCAAATTTTTGCTAAAAAGTGCAATTTTGTGAAACACCAGGCCAACATAATCGTGTAGCAGGTGGATTTTGTGAACACAATTTTTTTAAATTGCTATAACTCATGAACGGCTGGAGATATTTGAATAAATGTTTCTTCATATGATAGATATGGAAAGTGGCTACACGATGAACAACCTTTGGCCCGCCTGAGTGAGCGTCTTGCCAGTCAAAATCAGCTAACAACACTTTGAAGCTCTATATCTCCCGTTGTATTGAACGCAGTTAATTCAAAGAACTTGCATACGAACTGCCACACCCTATTCTACAATCTGAGGAAATTACAAGTCTCTAACTTTTAAAACTTCGGAGATATTCATAAAACTGTAAATTACGTTTTTGAAACAATTGTTGATTATTTGCACAATATAAATGAAGTTTCAAACCCTATATCTCTAAAACTATTTGATATTTTCTCACGAAACTTTACCAGATGGTAGATGGGGTCTTTAGCTACCACTAGTATAACCTTGTTTTAATTAAAAGCTATTTCTGTGGCTATAATCGCGGTGGCAGTGAAAGTGCTTACTTAACGTTTCGCATCGCTATATTTCCTGTAATATTGAACGGCGGTCACTCAAATAAGTTGTAAACGAACCACAAAATCGTAGTCTACCATCCCGACAAATTCTGTGGCGCTAGCCTTTCAAACAGCTGAGATATTCAAAAAATTCTCAAGCACTTCCATAGACAAAATCGCATGATCCACCCCAAGTTCTGTTCATTATATCTCTGCAACCCTTCGGCACATTTCAATGAAACTTTTACTGGATGATAGAGCTAAATTCTAGCTACAACACTCATCGATTTTTATTATTTGAATTTCAATTTAAATATAAAAATATTAGTTTTTAAAAATTCCCGCCCACTTTAGTATGAAATTTGTGGGCGTGGCAGACTCATTTTTGTTCCAAATTGCTCTAAATGATTTTTTCTATCGACCTACTAAATTTCATTTTATTATCTTAAAGCGCAACGGAGTTATTAAGCAAACCGTAAACACCGCATTTTGCCCAAATTTTTGCTAAAAAGTGCAATTTTGTGAAACACCAGGCCAACATAATCGTGTAGCAGGTGGATTTTGTGAACACAATTTTTTTAAATTGCTATAACTCATGAACGGCTGGAGATATTTGAATAAATGTTTCTTCATATGATAGATATGGAAAGTGGCTACACGATGAACAACCTTTGGCCCGCCTGAGTGAGCGTCTTGCCAGTCAAAATCAGCTAACAACACTTTGAAGCTCTATATCTCCCGTTGTATTGAACGCAGTTAATTCAAAGAACTTGCATACGAACTGCCACACCCTATTCTACAATCTGAGGAAATTACAAGTCCCTAACTTTTAAAACTTCGGAGATATTCATAAAACTGTAAATTACGTTTTTGAAACAATTGTTGATTATTTGCACAATATAAATGAAGTTTCAAACCCTATATCTCTAAAACTATTTGATATTTTCTCACGAAACTTTACCAGATGGTAGACGGGGTCTTTAGCTACCACTAGTATAACCTTGTTTTAATTAAAAGCTATTTCTGTGGCTATAATCGCGGTGGCAGTGAAAGTGCTTACTTAACGTTTCGCATCGCTATATTTCCTGTAATATTGAACGGCGGTCACTCAAATAAGTTGTAAACGAACCACAAAATCGTAGTCTACCATCCCGACAAATTCTGTGGCGCTAGCCTTTCAAACAGCTGAGATATTCAAAAAATTCTCAAGCACTTCCATAGACAAAATCGCATGATCCACCCCAAGTTCTGTTCCTTATATCTCTGCAACCCTTCGGCACATTTCAATGAAACTTTTACTGGATGATAGAGCTAAATTCTAGCTACAATACTCATCGATTTTTATTATTTGAATTTCAATTTAAATATAAAAATATTAGTTTTTAAAAATTCCCGCCCTTTTTAGTATGAAATTTGTGGGCGTGGCAGACTCATTTTTGTTCCAAATTGCTCTAAATGATTTTTTCTATCGACCTACCAAATTTCATTTTATTATCTTAAAGCGCAACGGAGTTATTAAGCAAACCGTAAACACCGCATTTTGCCCAAATTTTTGCTAAAAAGTGCAATTTTGTGAAACACCAGGCCAACATAATCGTGTAGCAGGTGGATTTTGTGAACACAATTTTTTTAAATTGCTATAACTCATGAACGGCTGGAGATATTTGAATAAATGTTTCTTCATATGATAGATATGGAAAGTGGCTACACGATGAACAACCTTTGGCCCGCCTGAGTGAGCGTCTTGCCAGTCAAAATCAGCTAACAACACTTTGAAGCTCTATATCTCCCGTTGTATTGAACGCAGTTAATTCAAAGAACTTGCATACGAACTGCCACACCCTATTCTACAATCTGAGGAAATTACAAGTCCCTAACTTTTAAAACTTCGGAGATATTCATAAAACTGTAAATTACGTTTTTGAAACAATTGTTGATTATTTGCACAATATAAATGAAGTTTCAAACCCTATATCTCTAAAACTATTTGATATTTTCTCACGAAACTTTACCAGATGGTAGACGGGGTCTTTAGCTACCACTAGTATAACCTTGTTTTAATTAAAAGCTATTTCTGTGGCTATAATCGCGGTGGCAGTGAAAGTGCTTACTTAACGTTTCGCATCGCTATATTTCCTGTAATATTGAACGGCGGTCACTCAAATAAGTTGTAAACGAACCACAAAATCGTAGTCTACCATCCCGACAAATTCTGTGGCGCTAGCCTTTCAAACAGCTGAGATATTCAAAAAATTCTCAAGCACTTCCATAGACAAAATCGCATGATCCACCCCAAGTTCTGTTCCTTATATCTCTGCAACCCTTCGGCACATTTCAATGAAAGTTTTACTGGATGATAGAGCTAAATTCTAGCTACAATACTCATCGATTTTTATTATTTGAATTTCAATTTAAATATAAAAATATTAGTTTTTAAAAATTCCCGCCCTTTTTAGTATGAAATTTGTGGGCGTGGCAGACTCATTTTTGTTCCAAATTGCTCTAAATGATTTTTTCTATCGACCTACCAAATTTCATTTTATTATCTTAAAGCGCAACGGAGTTATTAAGCAAACCGTAAACACCGCATTTTGCCCAAATTTTTGCTAAAAAGTGCAATTTTGTGAAACACCAGGCCAACATAATCGTGTAGCAGGTGGATTTTGTGAACACAATTTTTTTAAATTGCTATAACTCATGAACGGCTGGAGATATTTGAATAAATGTTTCTTCATATGATAGATATGGAAAGTGGCTACACGATGAACAACCTTTGGCCCGCCTGAGTGAGCGTCTTGCCAGTCAAAATCAGCTAACAACACTTTGAAGCTCTATATCTCCCGTTGTATTGAACGCAGTTAATTCAAAGAACTTGCATACGAACTGCCACACCCTATTCTACAATCTGAGGAAATTACAAGTCTCTAACTTTTAAAACTTCGGAGATATTCATAAAACTGTAAATTACGTTTTTGAAACAATTGTTGATTATTTGCACAATATAAATGAAGTTTCAAACCCTATATCTCTAAAACTATTTGATATTTTCTCACGAAACTTTACCAGATGGTAGATGGGGTCTTTAGCTACCACTAGTATAACCTTGTTTTAATTAAAAGCTATTTCTGTGGCTATAATCGCGGTGGCAGTGAAAGTGCTTACTTAACGTTTCGCATCGCTATATTTCCTGTAATATTGAACGGCGGTCACTCAAATAAGTTGTAAACGAACCACAAAATCGTAGTCTACCATCCCGACAAATTCTGTGGCGCTAGCCTTTCAAACAGCTGAGATATTCAAAAAATTCTCAAGCACTTCCATAGACAAAATCGCATGATCCACCCCAAGTTCTGTTCATTATATCTCTGCAACCCTTCGGCACATTTCAATGAAACTTTTACTGGATGATAGAGCTAAATTCTAGCTACAACACTCATCGATTTTTATTATTTGAATTTCAATTTAAATATAAAAATATTAGTTTTTAAAAATTCCCGCCCACTTTAGTATGAAATTTGTGGGCGTGGCAGACTCATTTTTGTTCCAAATTGCTCTAAATGATTTTTTCTATCGACCTACTAAATTTCATTTTATTATCTTAAAGCGCAACGGAGTTATTAAGCAAACCGTAAACACCGCATTTTGCCCAAATTTTTGCTAAAAAGTGCAATTTTGTGAAACACCAGGCCAACATAATCGTGTAGCAGGTGGATTTTGTGAACACAATTTTTTTAAATTGCTATAACTCATGAACGGCTGGAGATATTTGAATAAATGTTTCTTCATATGATAGATATGGAAAGTGGCTACACGATGAACAACCTTTGGCCCGCCTGAGTGAGCGTCTTGCCAGTCAAAATCAGCTAACAACACTTTGAAGCTCTATATCTCCCGTTGTATTGAACGCAGTTAATTCAAAGAACTTGCATACGAACTGCCACACCCTATTCTACAATCTGAGGAAATTACAAGTCCCTAACTTTTAAAACTTCGGAGATATTCATAAAACTGTAAATTACGTTTTTGAAACAATTGTTGATTATTTGCACAATATAAATGAAGTTTCAAACCCTATATCTCTAAAACTATTTGATATTTTCTCACGAAACTTTACCAGATGGTAGACGGGGTCTTTAGCTACCACTAGTATAACCTTGTTTTAATTAAAAGCTATTTCTGTGGCTATAATCGCGGTGGCAGTGAAAGTGCTTACTTAACGTTTCGCATCGCTATATTTCCTGTAATATTGAACGGCGGTCACTCAAATAAGTTGTAAACGAACCACAAAATCGTAGTCTACCATCCCGACAAATTCTGTGGCGCTAGCCTTTCAAACAGCTGAGATATTCAAAAAATTCTCAAGCACTTCCATAGACAAAATCGCATGATCCACCCCAAGTTCTGTTCCTTATATCTCTGCAACCCTTCGGCACATTTCAATGAAACTTTTACTGGATGATAGAGCTAAATTCTAGCTACAATACTCATCGATTTTTATTATTTGAATTTCAATTTAAATATAAAAATATTAGTTTTTAAAAATTCCCGCCCTTTTTAGTATGAAATTTGTGGGCGTGGCAGACTCATTTTTGTTCCAAATTGCTCTAAATGATTTTTTCTATCGACCTACCAAATTTCATTTTATTATCTTAAAGCGCAACGGAGTTATTAAGCAAACCGTAAACACCGCATTTTGCCCAAATTTTTGCTAAAAAGTGCAATTTTGTGAAACACCAGGCCAACATAATCGTGTAGCAGGTGGATTTTGTGAACACAATTTTTTTAAATTGCTATAACTCATGAACGGCTGGAGATATTTGAATAAATGTTTCTTCATATGATAGATATGGAAAGTGGCTACACGATGAACAACCTTTGGCCCGCCTGAGTGAGCGTCTTGCCAGTCAAAATCAGCTAACAACACTTTGAAGCTCTATATCTCCCGTTGTATTGAACGCAGTTAATTCAAAGAACTTGCATACGAACTGCCACACCCTATTCTACAATCTGAGGAAATTACAAGTCCCTAACTTTTAAAACTTCGGAGATATTCATAAAACTGTAAATTACGTTTTTGAAACAATTGTTGATTATTTGCACAATATAAATGAAGTTTCAAACCCTATATCTCTAAAACTATTTGATATTTTCTCACGAAACTTTACCAGATGGTAGACGGGGTCTTTAGCTACCACTAGTATAACCTTGTTTTAATTAAAAGCTATTTCTGTGGCTATAATCGCGGTGGCAGTGAAAGTGCTTACTTAACGTTTCGCATCGCTATATTTCCTGTAATATTGAACGGCGGTCACTCAAATAAGTTGTAAACGAACCACAAAATCGTAGTCTACCATCCCGACAAATTCTGTGGCGCTAGCCTTTCAAACAGCTGAGATATTCAAAAAATTCTCAAGCACTTCCATAGACAAAATCGCATGATCCACCCCAAGTTCTGTTCCTTATATCTCTGCAACCCTTCGGCACATTTCAATGAAAGTTTTACTGGATGATAGAGCTAAATTCTAGCTACAATACTCATCGATTTTTATTATTTGAATTTCAATTTAAATATAAAAATATTAGTTTTTAAAAATTCCCGCCCTTTTTAGTATGAAATTTGTGGGCGTGGCAGACTCATTTTTGTTCCAAATTGCTCTAAATGATTTTTTCTATCGACCTACCAAATTTCATTTTATTATCTTAAAGCGCAACGGAGTTATTAAGCAAACCGTAAACACCGCATTTTGCCCAAATTTTTGCTAAAAAGTGCAATTTTGTGAAACACCAGGCCAACATAATCGTGTAGCAGGTGGATTTTGTGAACACAATTTTTTTAAATTGCTATAACTTATGAACGGCTGGAGATATTTGAATAAATGTTTCTTCATATGATAGATATGGAAAGTGGCTACACGATGAACAACCTTTGGCCCGCCTGAGTGAGCGTCTTGCCAGTCAAAATCAGCTAACAACACTTTGAAGCTCTATATCTCCCGTTGTATTGAACGCAGTTAATTCAAAGAACTTGCATACGAACTGCCACACCCTATTCTACAATCTGAGGAAATTACAAGTCCCTAACTTTTAAAACTTCGGAGATATTCATAAAACTGTAAATTACGTTTTTGAAACAATTGTTGATTATTTGCACAATATAAATGAAGTTTCAAACCCTATATCTCTAAAACTATTTGATATTTTCTCACGAAACTTTACCAGATGGTAGACGGGGTCTTTAGCTACCACTAGTATAACCTTGTTTTAATTAAAAGCTATTTCTGTGGCTATAATCGCGGTGGCAGTGAAAGTGCTTACTTAACGTTTCGCATCGCTATATTTCCTGTAATATTGAACGGCGGTCACTCAAATAAGTTGTAAACGAACCACAAAATCGTAGTCTACCATCCCGACAAATTCTGTGGCGCTAGCCTTTCAAACAGCTGAGATATTCAAAAAATTCTCAAGCACTTCCATAGACAAAATCGCATGATCCACCCCAAGTTCTGTTCATTATATCTCTGCAACCCTTCGGCACATTTCAATGAAACTTTTACTGGATGATAGAGCTAAATTCTAGCTACAACACTCATCGATTTTTATTATTTGAATTTCAATTTAAATATAAAAATATTAGTTTTTAAAAATTCCCGCCCACTTTAGTATGAAATTTGTGGGCGTGGCAGACTCATTTTTGTTCCAAATTGCTCTAAATGATTTTTTCTATCGACCTACTAAATTTCATTTTATTATCTTAAAGCGCAACGGAGTTATTAAGCAAACCGTAAACACCGCATTTTGCCCAAATTTTTGCTAAAAAGTGCAATTTTGTGAAACACCAGGCCAACATAATCGTGTAGCAGGTGGATTTTGTGAACACAATTTTTTTAAATTGCTATAACTCATGAATGGCTGGAGATATTTGAATAAATGTTTCTTCATATGATAGATATGGAAAGTGGCTACACGATGAACAACCTTTGGCCCGCCTGAGTGAGCGTCTTGCCAGTCAAAATCAGCTAACAACACTTTGAAGCTCTATATCTCCCGTTGTATTGAACGCAGTTAATTCAAAGAACTTGCATACGAACTGCCACACCCTATTCTACAATCTGAGGAAATTACAAGTCCCTAACTTTTAAAACTTCGGAGATATTCATAAAACTGTAAATTACGTTTTTGAAACAATTGTTGATTATTTGCACAATATAAATGAAGTTTCAAACCCTATATCTCTAAAACTATTTGATATTTTCTCACGAAACTTTACCAGATGGTAGACGGGGTCTTTAGCTACCACTAGTATAACCTTGTTTTAATTAAAAGCTATTTCTGTGGCTATAATCGCGGTGGCAGTGAAAGTGCTTACTTAACGTTTCGCATCGCTATATTTCCTGTAATATTGAACGGCGGTCACTCAAATAAGTTGTAAACGAACCACAAAATCGTAGTCTACCATCCCGACAAATTCTGTGGCGCTAGCCTTTCAAACAGCTGAGATATTCAAAAAATTCTCAAGCACTTCCATAGACAAAATCGCATGATCCACCCCAAGTTCTGTTCCTTATATCTCTGCAACCCTTCGGCACATTTCAATGAAACTTTTACTGGATGATAGAGCTAAATTCTAGCTACAATACTCATCGATTTTTATTATTTGAATTTCAATTTAAATATAAAAATATTAGTTTTTAAAAATTCCCGCCCACTTTAGTATGAAATTTGTGGGCGTGGCAGACTCATTTTTGTTCCAAATTGCTCTAAATGATTTTTTCTATCGACCTACTAAATTTCATTTTATTATCTTAAAGCGCAACGGAGTTATTAAGCAAACCGTAAACACCGCATTTTGCCCAAATTTTTGCTAAAAAGTGCAATTTTGTGAAACACCAGGCCAACATAATCGTGTAGCAGGTGGATTTTGTGAACACAATTTTTTTAAATTGCTATAACTCATGAATGGCTGGAGATATTTGAATAAATGTTTCTTCATATGATAGATATGGAAAGTGGCTACACGATGAACAACCTTTGGCCCGCCTGAGTGAGCGTCTTGCCAGTCAAAATCAGCTAACAACACTTTGAAGCTCTATATCTCCCGTTGTATTGAACGCAGTTAATTCAAAGAACTTGCATACGAACTGCCACACCCTATTCTACAATCTGAGGAAATTACAAGTCCCTAACTTTTAAAACTTCGGAGATATTCATAAAACTGTAAATTACGTTTTTGAAACAATTGTTGATTATTTGCACAATATAAATGAAGTTTCAAACCCTATATCTCTAAAACTATTTGATATTTTCTCACGAAACTTTACCAGATGGTAGACGGGGTCTTTAGCTACCACTAGTATAACCTTGTTTTAATTAAAAGCTATTTCTGTGGCTATAATCGCGGTGGCAGTGAAAGTGCTTACTTAACGTTTCGCATCGCTATATTTCCTGTAATATTGAACGGCGGTCACTCAAATAAGTTGTAAACGAACCACAAAATCGTAGTCTACCATCCCGACAAATTCTGTGGCGCTAGCCTTTCAAACAGCTGAGATATTCAAAAAATTCTCAAGCACTTCCATAGACAAAATCGCATGATCCACCCCAAGTTCTGTTCCTTATATCTCTGCAACCCTTCGGCACATTTCAATGAAACTTTTACTGGATGATAGAGCTAAATTCTAGCTACAATACTCATCGATTTTTATTATTTGAATTTCAATTTAAATATAAAAATATTAGTTTTTAAAAATTCCCGCCCACTTTAGTATGAAATTTGTGGGCGTGGCAGACTCATTTTTGTTCCAAATTGCTCTAAATGATTTTTTCTATCGACCTACTAAATTTCATTTTATTATCTTAAAGCGCAACGGAGTTATTAAGCAAACCGTAAACACCGCATTTTGCCCAAATTTTTGCTAAAAAGTGCAATTTTGTGAAACACCAGGCCAACATAATCGTGTAGCAGGTGGATTTTGTGAACACAATTTTTTTAAATTGCTATAACTCATGAATGGCTGGAGATATTTGAATAAATGTTTCTTCATATGATAGATATGGAAAGTGGCTACACGATGAACAACCTTTGGCCCGCCTGAGTGAGCGTCTTGCCAGTCAAAATCAGCTAACAACACTTTGAAGCTCTATATCTCCCGTTGTATTGAACGCAGTTAATTCAAAGAACTTGCATACGAACTGCCACACCCTATTCTACAATCTGAGGAAATTACAAGTCCCTAACTTTTAAAACTTCGGAGATATTCATAAAACTGTAAATTACGTTTTTGAAACAATTGTTGATTATTTGCACAATATAAATGAAGTTTCAAACCCTATATCTCTAAAACTATTTGATATTTTCTCACGAAACTTTACCAGATGGTAGACGGGGTCTTTAGCTACCACTAGTATAACCTTGTTTTAATTAAAAGCTATTTCTGTGGCTATAATCGCGGTGGCAGTGAAAGTGCTTACTTAACGTTTCGCATCGCTATATTTCCTGTAATATTGAACGGCGGTCACTCAAATAAGTTGTAAACGAACCACAAAATCGTAGTCTACCATCCCGACAAATTCTGTGGCGCTAGCCTTTCAAACAGCTGAGATATTCAAAAAATTCTCAAGCACTTCCATAGACAAAATCGCATGATCCACCCCAAGTTCTGTTCATTATATCTCTGCAACCCTTCGGCACATTTCAATGAAACTTTTACTGGATGATAGAGCTAAATTCTAGCTACAACACTCATCGATTTTTATTATTTGAATTTCAATTTAAATATAAAAATATTAGTTTTTAAAAATTCCCGCCCACTTTAGTATGAAATTTGTGGGCGTGGCAGACTCATTTTTGTTCCAAATTGCTCTAAATGATTTTTTCTATCGACCTACTAAATTTCATTTTATTATCTTAAAGCGCAACGGAGTTATTAAGCAAACCGTAAACACCGCATTTTGCCAAAATTTTTGCTAAAAAGTGCAATTTTGTGAAACACCAGGCCAACATAATCGTGCAGCAGGTGTATTTTGAGAACACAATTTTTTTAAATTGCTATAACTCATGAACGGCTGGAGATATTTGAATAAATGTTTCTTCATATGATAGATATGGAAAGTGGCTACACGATGAACAACCTTTGGCCCGCCTGAGTGAGCGTCTTGCCAGTCAAAATCAGCTAACAACACTTTGAAGCTCTATATCTCCCGTTGTATTGAACGCAGTTAATTCAAAGAACTTGCATACGAACTGCCACACCCTATTCTACAATCTGAGGAAATTACAAGTCCCTAACTTTTAAAACTTCGGAGATATTCATAAAACTGTAAATTACGTTTTTGAAACAATTGTTGATTATTTGCACAATATAAATGAAGTTTCAAACCCTATATCTCTAAAACTATTTGATATTTTCTCACGAAACTTTACCAGATGGTAGACGGGGTCTTTAGCTACCACTAGTATAACCTTGTTTTAATTAAAAGCTATTTCTGTGGCTATAATCGCGGTGGCAGTGAAAGTGCTTACTTAACGTTTCGCATCGCTATATTTCCTGTAATATTGAACGGCGGTCACTCAAATAAGTTGTAAACGAACCACAAAATCGTAGTCTACCATCCCGACAAATTCTGTGGCGCTAGCCTTTCAAACAGCTGAGATATTCAAAAAATTCTCAAGCACTTCCATAGACAAAATCGCATGATCCACCCCAAGTTCTGTTCCTTATATCTCTGCAACCCTTCGGCACATTTCAATGAAACTTTTACTGGATGATAGAGCTAAATTCTAGCTACAACACTCATCGATTTTTATTATTTGAATTTCAATTTAAATATAAAAATATTAGTTTTTAAAAATTCCCGCCCACTTTAGTATGAAATTTGTGGGCGTGGCAGACTCATTTTTGTTCCAAATTGCTCTAAATGATTTTTTCTATCGACCTACTAAATTTCATTTTATTATCTTAAAGCGCAACGGAGTTATTAAGCAAACCGTAAACACCGCATTTTGCCCAAATTTTTGCTAAAAAGTGCAATTTTGTGAAACACCAGGCCAACATAATCGTGTAGCAGGTGGATTATGTGAACACAATTTTTTTAAATTGCTATAACTCATGAACGGCTGGAGATATTTGAATAAATGTTTCTTCATATGATAGATATGGAAAGTGGCTACACGATGAACAACCTTTGGCCCGCCTGAGTGAGCGTCTTGCCAGTCAAAATCAGCTAACAACACTTTGAAGCTCTATATCTCCCGTTGTATTGAACGCAGTTAATTCAAAGAACTTGCATACGAACTGCCACACCCTATTCTACAATCTGAGGAAATTACAAGTCTCTAACTTTTAAAACTTCGGAGATATTCATAAAACTGTAAATTACGTTTTTGAAACAATTGTTGATTATTTGCACAATATAAATGAAGTTTCAAACCCTATATCTCTAAAACTATTTGATATTTTCTCACGAAACTTTACCAGATGGTAGATGGGGTCTTTAGCTACCACTAGTATAACCTTGTTTTGATTAAAAGCTATTTCTGTGGCTATAATCGCGGTGGCAGTGAAAGTGCTTACTTAACGTTTCGCATCGCTATATTTCCTGTAATATTGAACGGCGGTCACTCAAATAAGTTGTAAACGAACCACATAATCGTAGTCTACCATCCCGACAAATTCTGTGGCGCTAGCCTTTCAAACAGCTGAGATATTCAAAAAATTCTCAAGCACTTCCATAGACAAAATCGCATGATCCACCCCAAGTTCTGTTCCTTATATCTCTGCAACCCTTCGGCACATTTCAATGAAACTTTTACTGGATGATAGAGCTAAATTCTAGCTACAACACTCATCGATTTTTATTATTTGAATTTCAATTTAAATATAAAAATATTAGTTTTTAAAAATTCCCGCCCACTTTAGTATGAAATTTGTGGGCGTGGCAGACTCATTTTTGTTCCAAATTGTTCTCAATGATTTTTTCTATCGACCTACCATATTTCATTTTATTATCTTAAAGCACAACGGAGTTATTAAGCAAACCGTAAACACGGCATTTTGCCCAAATTTTTGCTAAAAAGTGCAATTTTGTGAAACACCAGGCCAACATAATCGTGTAGCAGGTGGATTTTGTGAACACAATTTTTTTAAATTGCTATAACTCATGAATGGCTGGAGATATTTGAATAAATGTTTCTTCATATGATAGATATGGAAAGTGGCTACACGATGAACAACCTTTGGCCCGCCTGAGTGAGCGTCTTGCCAGTCAAAATCAGCTAACAACACTTTGAAGCTCTATATCTCCCGTTGTATTGAACGCAGTTAATTCAAAGAACTTGCATACGAACTGCCACACCCTATTCTACAATCTGAGGAAATTACAAGTCTCCAACTTTTAAAACTTCGGAGATATTCATAAAACTGTAAATTACGTTTTTGAAACAATTGTTGATTATTTGCACAATATAAATGAAGTTTCAAACCCTATATCTCTAAAACTATTTGATATTTTCTCACGAAACTTTACCAGATGGTAGATGGGGTCTTTAGCTACCACTAGTATAACCTTGTTTTGATTAAAAGCTATTTCTGTGGCTATAATCGCGGTGGCAGTGAAAGTGCTTACTTAACGTTTCGCATCGCTATATTTCCTGTAATATTGAACGGCGGTCACTCAAATAAGTTGTAAACGAACCACATAATCGTAGTCTACCATCCCGACAAATTCTGTGGCGCTAGCCTTTCAAACAGCTGAGATATTCAAAAAATTCTCAAGCACTTCCATAGACAAAATCGCATGATCCACCCCAAGTTCTGTTCCTTATATCTCTGCAACCCTTCGGCACATTTCAATGAAACTTTTACTGGATGATAGAGCTAAATTCTAGCTACAACACTCATCGATTTTTATTATTTGAATTTCAATTTAAATATAAAAATATTAGTTTTTAAAAATTCCCGCCCACTTTAGTATGAAATTTGTGGGCGTGGCAGACTCATTTTTGTTCCAAATTGCTCTAAATGATTTTTTCTATCGACCTACTAAATTTCATTTTATTATCTTAAAGCGCAACGGAGTTATTAAGCAAACCGTAAACACCGCATTTTGCCCAAATTTTTGCTAAAAAGTGCAATTTTGTGAAACACCAGGCCAACATAATCGTGTAGCAGGTGGATTATGTGAACACAATTTTTTTAAATTGCTATAACTCATGAACGGCTGGAGATATTTGAATAAATGTTTCTTCATATGATAGATATGGAAAGTGGCTACACGATGAACAACCTTTGGCCCGCCTGAGTGAGCGTCTTGCCAGTCAAAATCAGCTAACAACACTTTGAAGCTCTATATCTCCCGTTGTATTGAACGCAGTTAATTCAAAGAACTTGCATACGAACTGCCACACCCTATTCTACAATCTGAGGAAATTACAAGTCCCTAACTTTTAAAACTTCGGAGATATTCATAAAACTGTAAATTACGTTTTTGAAACAATTGTTGATTATTTGCACAATATAAATGAAGTTTCAAACCCTATATCTCTAAAACTATTTGATATTTTCTCACGAAACTTTACCAGATGGTAGATGGGGTCTTTAGCTACCACTAGTATAACCTTGTTTTAATTAAAAGCTATTTCTGTGGCTATAATCGCGGTGGCAGTGAAAGTGCTTACTTAACGTTTCGCATCGCTATATTTCCTGTAATATTGAACGGCGGTCACTCAAATAAGTTGTAAACGAACCACATAATCGTAGTCTACCATCCCGACAAATTCTGTGGCGCTAGCCTTTCAAACAGCTGAGATATTCAAAAAATTCTCAAGCACTTCCATAGACAAAATCGCATGATCCACCCCAAGTTCTGTTCCTTATATCTCTGCAACCCTTCGGCACATTTCAATGAAACTTTTACTGGATGATAGAGCTAAATTCTAGCTACAACACTCATCGATTTTTATTATTTGAATTTCAATTTAAATATAAAAATATTAGTTTTTAAAAATTCCCGCCCACTTTAGTATGAAATTTGTGGGCGTGGCAGACTCATTTTTGTTCCAAATTGCTCTAAATGATTTTTTCTATCGACCTACTAAATTTCATTTTATTATCTTAAAGCGCAACGGAGTTATTAAGCAAACCGTAAACACCGCATTTTGCCCAAATTTTTGCTAAAAAGTGCAATTTTGTGAAACACCAGGCCAACATAATCGTGTAGCAGGTGGATTATGTGAACACAATTTTTTTAAATTGCTATAACTCATGAACGGCTGGAGATATTTGAATAAATGTTTCTTCATATGATAGATATGGAAAGTGGCTACACGATGAACAACCTTTGGCCCGCCTGAGTGAGCGTCTTGCCAGTCAAAATCAGCTAACAACACTTTGAAGCTCTATATCTCCCGTTGTATTGAACGCAGTTAATTCAAAGAACTTGCATACGAACTGCCACACCCTATTCTACAATCTGAGGAAATTACAAGTCCCTAACTTTTAAAACTTCGGAGATATTCATAAAACTGTAAATTACGTTTTTGAAACAATTGTTGATTATTTGCACAATATAAATGAAGTTTCAAACCCTATATCTCTAAAACTATTTGATATTTTCTCACGAAACTTTACCAGATGGTAGATGGGGTCTTTAGCTACCACTAGTATAACCTTGTTTTAATTAAAAGCTATTTCTGTGGCTATAATCGCGGTGGCAGTGAAAGTGCTTACTTAACGTTTCGCATCGCTATATTTCCTGTAATATTGAACGGCGGTCACTCAAATAAGTTGTAAACGAACCACATAATCGTAGTCTACCATCCCGACAAATTCTGTGGCGCTAGCCTTTCAAACAGCTGAGATATTCAAAAAATTCTCAAGCACTTCCATAGACAAAATCGCATGATCCACCCCAAGTTCTGTTCCTTATATCTCTGCAACCCTTCGGCACATTTCAATGAAACTTTTACTGGATGATAGAGCTAAATTCTAGCTACAACACTCATCGATTTTTATTATTTGAATTTCAATTTAAATATAAAAATATTAGTTTTTAAAAATTCCCGCCCACTTTAGTATGAAATTTGTGGGCGTGGCAGACTCATTTTTGTTCCAAATTGCTCTAAATGATTTTTTCTATCGACCTACTAAATTTCATTTTATTATCTTAAAGCGCAACGGAGTTATTAAGCAAACCGTAAACACCGCATTTTGCCCAAATTTTTGCTAAAAAGTGCAATTTTGTGAAACACCAGGCCAACATAATCGTGTAGCAGGTGGATTATGTGAACACAATTTTTTTAAATTGCTATAACTCATGAACGGCTGGAGATATTTGAATAAATGTTTCTTCATATGATAGATATGGAAAGTGGCTACACGATGAACAACCTTTGGCCCGCCTGAGTGAGCGTCTTGCCAGTCAAAATCAGCTAACAACACTTTGAAGCTCTATATCTCCCGTTGTATTGAACGCAGTTAATTCAAAGAACTTGCATACGAACTGCCACACCCTATTCTACAATCTGAGGAAATTACAAGTCTCTAACTTTTAAAACTTCGGAGATATTCATAAAACTGTAAATTACGTTTTTGAAACAATTGTTGATTATTTGCACAATATAAATGAAGTTTCAAACCCTATATCTCTAAAACTATTTGATATTTTCTCACGAAACTTTACCAGATGGTAGATGGGGTCTTTAGCTACCACTAGTATAACCTTGTTTTAATTAAAAGCTATTTCTGTGGCTATAATCGCGGTGGCAGTGAAAGTGCTTACTTAACGTTTCGCATCGCTATATTTCCTGTAATATTGAACGGCGGTCACTCAAATAAGTTGTAAACGAACCACATAATCGTAGTCTACCATCCCGACAAATTCTGTGGCGCTAGCCTTTCAAACAGCTGAGATATTCAAAAAATTCTCAAGCACTTCCATAGACAAAATCGCATGATCCACCCCAAGTTCTGTTCCTTATATCTCTGCAACCCTTCGGCACATTTCAATGAAACTTTTACTGGATGATAGAGCTAAATTCTAGCTACAACACTCATCGATTTTTATTATTTGAATTTCAATTTAAATATAAAAATATTAGTTTTTAAAAATTCCCGCCCACTTTAGTATGAAATTTGTGGGCGTGGCAGACTCATTTTTGTTCCAAATTGCTCTAAATGATTTTTTCTATCGACCTACTAAATTTCATTTTATTATCTTAAAGCGCAACGGAGTTATTAAGCAAACCGTAAACACCGCATTTTGCCCAAATTTTTGCTAAAAAGTGCAATTTTGTGAAACACCAGGCCAACATAATCGTGTAGCAGGTGGATTATGTGAACACAATTTTTTTAAATTGCTATAACTCATGAACGGCTGGAGATATTTGAATAAATGTTTCTTCATATGATAGATATGGAAAGTGGCTACACGATGAACAACCTTTGGCCCGCCTGAGTGAGCGTCTTGCCAGTCAAAATCAGCTAACAACACTTTGAAGCTCTATATCTCCCGTTGTATTGAACGCAGTTAATTCAAAGAACTTGCATACGAACTGCCACACCCTATTCTACAATCTGAGGAAATTACAAGTCTCTAACTTTTAAAACTTCGGAGATATTCATAAAACTGTAAATTACGTTTTTGAAACAATTGTTGATTATTTGCACAATATAAATGAAGTTTCAAACCCTATATCTCTAAAACTATTTGATATTTTCTTACGAAACTTTACCAGATGGTAGATGGGGTCTTTAGCTACCACTAGTATAACCTTGTTTTAATTAAAAGCTATTTCTGTGGCTATAATCGCGGTGGCAGTGAAAGTGCTTACTTAACGTTTCGCATCGCTATATTTCCTGTAATATTGAACGGCGGTCACTCAAATAAGTTGTAAACGAACCACATAATCGTAGTCTACCATCCCGACAAATTCTGTGGCGCTAGCCTTTCAAACAGCTGAGATATTCAAAAAATTCTCAAGCACTTCCATAGACAAAATCGCATGATCCACCCCAAGTTCTGTTCCTTATATCTCTGCAACCCTTCGGCACATTTCAATGAAACTTTTACTGGATGATAGAGCTAAATTCTAGCTACAACACTCATCGATTTTTATTATTTGAATTTCAATTTAAATATAAAAATATTAGTTTTTAAAAATTCCCGCCCACTTTAGTATGAAATTTGTGGGCGTGGCAGACTCATTTTTGTTCCAAATTGCTCTAAATGATTTTTTCTATCGACCTACTAAATTTCATTTTATTATCTTAAAGCGCAACGGAGTTATTAAGCAAACCGTAAACACCGCATTTTGCCCAAATTTTTGCTAAAAAGTGCAATTTTGTGAAACACCAGGCCAACATAATCGTGTAGCAGGTGGATTATGTGAACACAATTTTTTTAAATTGCTATAACTCATGAACGGCTGGAGATATTTGAATAAATGTTTCTTCATATGATAGATATGGAAAGTGGCTACACGATGAACAACCTTTGGCCCGCCTGAGTGAGCGTCTTGCCAGTCAAAATCAGCTAACAACACTTTGAAGCTCTATATCTCCCGTTGTATTGAACGCAGTTAATTCAAAGAACTTGCATACGAACTGCCACACCCTATTCTACAATCTGAGGAAATTACAAGTCTCTAACTTTTAAAACTTCGGAGATATTCATAAAACTGTAAATTACGTTTTTGAAACAATTGTTGATTATTTGCACAATATAAATGAAGTTTCAAACCCTATATCTCTAAAACTATTTGATATTTTCTCACGAAACTTTACCAGATGGTAGATGGGGTCTTTAGCTACCACTAGTATAACCTTGTTTTGATTAAAAGCTATTTCTGTGGCTATAATCGCGGTGGCAGTGAAAGTGCTTACTTAACGTTTCGCATCGCTATATTTCCTGTAATATTGAACGGCGGTCACTCAAATAAGTTGTAAACGAACCACATAATCGTAGTCTACCATCCCGACAAATTCTGTGGCGCTAGCCTTTCAAACAGCTGAGATATTCAAAAAATTCTCAAGCACTTCCATAGACAAAATCGCATGATCCACCCCAAGTTCTGTTCCTTATATCTCTGCAACCCTTCGGCACATTTCAATGAAACTTTTACTGGATGATAGAGCTAAATTCTAGCTACAACACTCATCGATTTTTATTATTTGAATTTCAATTTAAATATAAAAATATTAGTTTTTAAAAATTCCCGCCCACTTTAGTATGAAATTTGTGGGCGTGGCAGACTCATTTTTGTTCCAAATTGTTCTCAATGATTTTTTCTATCGACCTACCATATTTCATTTTATTATCTTAAAGCACAACGGAGTTATTAAGCAAACCGTAAACACGGCATTTTGCCCAAATTTTTGCTAAAAAGTGCAATTTTGTGAAACACCAGGCCAACATAATCGTGTAGCAGGTGGATTTTGTGAACACAATTTTTTTAAATTGCTATAACTCATGAATGGCTGGAGATATTTGAATAAATGTTTCTTCATATGATAGATATGGAAAGTGGCTACACGATGAACAACCTTTGGCCCGCCTTAGTGAGCGTCTTGCCAGTCAAAATCAGCTAACAACACTTTGAAGCTCTATATCTCCCGTTGTATTGAACGCAGTTAATTCAAAGAACTTGCATACGAACTGCCACACCCTATTCTACAATCTGAGGAAATTACAAGTCTCCAACTTTTAAAACTTCGGAGATATTCATAAAACTGTAAATTACGTTTTTGAAACAATTGTTGATTATTTGCACAATATAAATGAAGTTTCAAACCCTATATCTCTAAAACTATTTGATATTTTCTCACGAAACTTTACCAGATGGTAGATGGGGTCTTTAGCTACCACTAGTATAACCTTGTTTTAAGTAAAAGCTATTTCTGTGGCTATAATCGCGGTGGCAGTGAAAGTGCTTACTTAACGTTTCGCATCGCTATATTTCCTGTAATATTGAACGGCGGTCACTCAAATAAGTTGTAAACGAACCACATAATCGTAGTCTACCATCCCGACAAATTCTGTGGCGCTAGCCTTTCAAACAGCTGAGATATTCAAAAAATTCTCAAGCACTTCCATAGACAAAATCGCATGATCCACCCCAAGTTCTGTTCCTTATATCTCTGCAACCCTTCGGCACATTTCAATGAAACTTTTACTGGATGATAGAGCTAAATTCTAGCTACAACACTCATCGATTTTTATTATTTGAATTTCAATTTAAATATAAAAATATTAGTTTTTAAAAATTCCCGCCCAGTTTAGTATGAAATTTGTGGGCGTGGCAGACTCATTTTTGTTCCAAATTGCTCTAAATGATTTTTTCTATCGACCTACTAAATTTCATTTTATTATCTTAAAGCGCAACGGAGTTATTAAGCAAACCGTAAACACCGCATTTTGCCCAAATTTTTGCTAAAAAGTGCAATTTTGTGAAACACCAGGCCAACATAATCGTGTAGCAGGTGGATTATGTGAACACAATTTTTTTAAATTGCTATAACTCATGAACGGCTGGAGATATTTGAATAAATGTTTCTTCATATGATAGATATGGAAAGTGGCTACACGATGAACAACCTTTGGCCCGCCTGAGTGAGCGTCTTGCCAGTCAAAATCAGCTAACAACACTTTGAAGCTCTATATCTCCCGTTGTATTGAACGCAGTTAATTCAAAGAACTTGCATACGAACTGCCACACCCTATTCTACAATCTGAGGAAATTACAAGTCCCTAACTTTTAAAACTTCGGAGATATTCATAAAACTGTAAATTACGTTTTTGAAACAATTGTTGATTATTTGCACAATATAAATGAAGTTTCAAACCCTATATCTCTAAAACTATTTGATATTTTCTCACGAAACTTTACCAGATGGTAGATGGGGTCTTTAGCTACCACTAGTATAACCTTGTTTTAATTAAAAGCTATTTCTGTGGCTATAATCGCGGTGGCAGTGAAAGTGCTTACTTAACGTTTCGCATCGCTATATTTCCTGTAATATTGAACGGCGGTCACTCAAATAAGTTGTAAACGAACCACATAATCGTAGTCTACCATCCCGACAAATTCTGTGGCGCTAGCCTTTCAAACAGCTGAGATATTCAAAAAATTCTCAAGCACTTCCATAGACAAAATCGCATGATCCACCCCAAGTTCTGTTCCTTATATCTCTGCAACCCTTCGGCACATTTCAATGAAACTTTTACTGGATGATAGAGCTAAATTCTAGCTACAACACTCATCGATTTTTATTATTTGAATTTCAATTTAAATATAAAAATATTAGTTTTTAAAAATTCCCGCCCACTTTAGTATGAAATTTGTGGGCGTGGCAGACTCATTTTTGTTCCAAATTGCTCTAAATGATTTTTTCTATCGACCTACTAAATTTCATTTTATTATCTTAAAGCGCAACGGAGTTATTAAGCAAACCGTAAACACCGCATTTTGCCCAAATTTTTGCTAAAAAGTGCAATTTTGTGAAACACCAGGCCAACATAATCGTGTAGCAGGTGGATTATGTGAACACAATTTTTTTAAATTGCTATAACTCATGAACGGCTGGAGATATTTGAATAAATGTTTCTTCATATGATAGATATGGAAAGTGGCTACACGATGAACAACCTTTGGCCCGCCTGAGTGAGCGTCTTGCCAGTCAAAATCAGCTAACAACACTTTGAAGCTCTATATCTCCCGTTGTATTGAACGCAGTTAATTCAAAGAACTTGCATACGAACTGCCACACCCTATTCTACAATCTGAGGAAATTACAAGTCTCTAACTTTTAAAACTTCGGAGATATTCATAAAACTGTAAATTACGTTTTTGAAACAATTGTTGATTATTTGCACAATATAAATGAAGTTTCAAACCCTATATCTCTAAAACTATTTGATATTTTCTCACGAAACTTTACCAGATGGTAGATGGGGTCTTTAGCTACCACTAGTATAACCTTGTTTTAATTAAAAGCTATTTCTGTGGCTATAATCGCGGTGGCAGTGAAAGTGCTTACTTAACGTTTCGCATCGCTATATTTCCTGTAATATTGAACGGCGGTCACTCAAATAAGTTGTAAACGAACCACATAATCGTAGTCTACCATCCCGACAAATTCTGTGGCGCTAGCCTTTCAAACAGCTGAGATATTCAAAAAATTCTCAAGCACTTCCATAGACAAAATCGCATGATCCACCCCAAGTTCTGTTCCTTATATCTCTGCAACCCTTCGGCACATTTCAATGAAACTTTTACTGGATGATAGAGCTAACTTCTAGCTACAACACTCATCGATTTTTATTATTTGAATTTCAATTTAAATATAAAAATATTAGTTTTTAAAAATTCCCGCCCACTTTAGTATGAAATTTGTGGGCGTGGCAGACTCATTTTTGTTCCAAATTGTTCTCAATGATTTTTTCTATCGACCTACCAAATTTCATTTTATTATCTTAAAGCGCAACGGAGTTATTAAGCAAACCGTAAACACCGCATTTTGCCCAAATTTTTGCTAAAAAATGCAATTTTGTGAAACACCAGGCCAACATAATCGTGTAGCAGGTGGATTATGTGAACACAATTTTTTTAAATTGCTATAACTCATGAACGGCTGGAGATATTTGAATAAATGTTTCTTCATATGATAGATATGGAAAGTGGCTACACGATGAACAACCTTTGGCCCGCCTGAGTGAGCGTCTTGCCAGTCAAAATCAGCTAACAACACTTTGAAGCTCTATATCTCCCGTTGTATTGAACGCAGTTAATTCAAAGAACTTGCATACGAACTGCCACACCCTATTCTACAATCTGAGGAAATTACAAGTCTCTAACTTTTAAAACTTCGGAGATATTCATAAAACTGTAAATTACGTTTTTGAAACAATTGTCGATTATTTGCACAATATAAATGAAGTTTCAAACCCTATATCTCTAAAACTATTTGATATTTTCTCACGAAACTTTACCAGATGGTAGATGGGGTCTTTAGCTACCACTAGTATAACCTTGTTTTAATTAAAAGCTATTTCTGTGGCTATAATCGCGGTGGCAGTGAAAGTGCTTACTTAACGTTTCGCATCGCTATATTTCCTGTAATATTGAACGGCGGTCACTCAAATAAGTTGTAAACGAACCACATAATCGTAGTCTACCATCCCGACAAATTCTGTGGCGCTAGCCTTTCAAACAGCTGAGATATTCAAAAAATTCTTAAGCACTTCCATGGACAAAATCGCATGATCCACCCCAAGTTCTGTTCCTTATATCTCTGCAACCCTTCGGCACATTTCAATGAAACTTTTACTGGATGATAGAGCTAAATTCTAGCTACAACACTCATCGATTTTTATTATTTGAATTTCAATTTAAATATAAAAATATTAGTTTTTAAAAATGCCCGCCCACTTTAGTATGAAATTTGTGGGCGTGGCAGACTCATTTTTGTTCCAAATTGCTCTAAATGATTTTTTCTATCGACCTACTAAATTTCATTTTATCATCTTAAAGCGCAACGGAGTTATTAAGCAAACCGTAAACACCGCATTTTGCCCAAATTTTTGCTAAAAAGTGCAATTTTGTGAAACACCAGGCCAACATAATCGTGTAGCAGGTGGATTATGTGAACACAATTTTTTTAAATTGCTATAACTCATGAACGGCTGGAGATATTTGAATAAATGTTTCTTCATATGATAGATATGGAAAGTGGCTACACGATGAACAACCTTTGGCCCGCCTGAGTGAGCGTCTTGCCAGTCAAAATCAGCTAACAACACTTTGAAGCTCTATATCTCCCGTTGTATTGAACGCAGTTAATTCAAAGAACTTGCATACGAACTGCCACACCCTATTCTACAATCTGAGGAAATTACAAGTCCCTAACTTTTAAAACTTCGGAGATATTCATAAAACTGTAAATTACGTTTTTGAAACAATTGTTGATTATTTGCACAATATAAATGAAGTTTCAAACCCTATATCTCTAAAACTATTTGATATTTTCTCACGAAACTTTACCAGATGGTAGATGGGGTCTTTAGCTACCACTAGTATAACCTTGTTTTAATTAAAAGCTATTTCTGTGGCTATAATCGCGGTGGCAGTGAAAGTGCTTACTTAACGTTTCGCATCGCTATATTTCCTGTAATATTGAACGGCGGTCACTCAAATAAGTTGTAAACGAACCACATAATCGTAGTCTACCATCCCGACAAATTCTGTGGCGCTAGCCTTTCAAACAGCTGAGATATTCAAAAAATTCTCAAGCACTTCCATAGACAAAATCGCATGATCCACCCCAAGTTCTGTTCCTTATATCTCTGCAACCCTTCGGCACATTTCAATGAAACTTTTACTGGATGATAGAGCTAAATTCTAGCTACAACACTCATCGATTTTTATTATTTGAATTTCAATTTAAATATAAAAATATTAGTTTTTAAAAATTCCCGCCCACTTTAGTATGAAATTTGTGGGCGTGGCAGACTCATTTTTGTTCCAAATTGCTCTAAATGATTTTTTCTATCGACCTACTAAATTTCATTTTATTATCTTAAAGCGCAACGGAGTTATTAAGCAAACCGTAAACACCGCATTTTGCCCAAATTTTTGCTAAAAAGTGCAATTTTGTGAAACACCAGGCCAACATAATCGTGTAGCAGGTGGATTATGTGAACACAATTTTTTTAAATTGCTATAACTCATGAACGGCTGGAGATATTTGAATAAATGTTTCTTCATATGATAGATATGGAAAGTGGCTACACGATGAACAACCTTTGGCCCGCCTGAGTGAGCGTCTTGCCAGTCAAAATCAGCTAACAACACTTTGAAGCTCTATATCTCCCGTTGTATTGAACGCAGTTAATTCAAAGAACTTGCATACGAACTGCCACACCCTATTCTACAATCTGAGGAAATTACAAGTCTCTAACTTTTAAAACTTCGGAGATATTCATAAAACTGTAAATTACGTTTTTGAAACAATTGTTGATTATTTGCACAATATAAATGAAGTTTCAAACCCTATATCTCTAAAACTATTTGATATTTTCTCACGAAACTTTACCAGATGGTAGATGGGGTCTTTAGCTACCACTAGTATAACCTTGTTTTAATTAAAAGCTATTTCTGTGGCTATAATCGCGGTGGCAGTGAAAGTGCTTACTTAACGTTTCGCATCGCTATATTTCCTGTAATATTGAACGGCGGTCACTCAAATAAGTTGTAAACGAACCACATAATCGTAGTCTACCATCCCGACAAATTCTGTGGCGCTAGCCTTTCAAACAGCTGAGATATTCAAAAAATTCTCAAGCACTTCCATAGACAAAATCGCATGATCCACCCCAAGTTCTGTTCCTTATATCTCTGCAACCCTTCGGCACATTTCAATGAAACTTTTACTGGATGATAGAGCTAAATTCTAGCTACAACACTCATCGATTTTTATTATTTGAATTTCAATTTAAATATAAAAATATTAGTTTTTAAAAATTCCCGCCCACTTTAGTATGAAATTTGTGGGCGTGGCAGACTCATTTTTGTTCCAAATTGCTCTAAATGATTTTTTCTATCGACCTACTAAATTTCATTTTATTATCTTAAAGCGCAACGGAGTTATTAAGCAAACCGTAAACACCGCATTTTGCCCAAATTTTTGCTAAAAAGTGCAATTTTGTGAAACACCAGGCCAACATAATCGTGTAGCAGGTGGATTATGTGAACACAATTTTTTTAAATTGCTATAACTCATGAACGGCTGGAGATATTTGAATAAATGTTTCTTCATATGATAGATATGGAAAGTGGCTACACGATGAACAACCTTTGGCCCGCCTGAGTGAGCGTCTTGCCAGTCAAAATCAGCTAACAACACTTTGAAGCTCTATATCTCCCGTTGTATTGAACGCACTTAATTCAAAGAACTTGCATACGAACTGCCACACCCTATTCTACAATCTGAGGAAATTACAAGTCTCTAACTTTTAAAACTTCGGAGATATTCATAAAACTGTAAATTACGTTTTTGAAACAATTGTTGATTATTTGCACAATATAAATGAAGTTTCAAACCCTATATCTCTAAAACTATTTGATATTTTCTCACGAAACTTTACCAGATGGTAGATGGGGTCTTTAGCTACCACTAGTATAACCTTGTTTTAATTAAAAGCTATTTCTGTGGCTATAATCGCGGTGGCAGTGAAAGTGCTTACTTAACGTTTCGCATCGCTATATTTCCTGTAATATTGAACGGCGGTCACTCAAATAAGTTGTAAACGAACCACATAATCGTAGTCTACCATCCCGACAAATTCTGTGGCGCTAGCCTTTCAAACAGCTGAGATATTCAAAAAATTCTCAAGCACTTCCATAGACAAAATCGCATGATCCACCCCAAGTTCTGTTCCTTATATCTCTGCAACCCTTCGGCACATTTCAATGAAACTTTTACTGGATGATAGAGCTAACTTCTAGCTACAACACTCATCGATTTTTATTATTTGAATTTCAATTTAAATATAAAAATATTAGTTTTTAAAAATTCCCGCCCACTTTAGTATGAAATTTGTGGGCGTGGCAGACTCATTTTTGTTCCAAATTGCTCTAAATGATTTTTTCTATCGACCTACTAAATTTCATTTTATTATCTTAAAGCGCAACGGAGTTATTAAGCAAACCGTAAACACCGCATTTTGCCCAAATTTTTGCTAAAAAGTGCAATTTTGTGAAACACCAGGCCAACATAATCGTGTAGCAGGTGGATTATGTGAACACAATTTTTTTAAATTGCTATAACTCATGAACGGCTGGAGATATTTGAATAAATGTTTCTTCATATGATAGATATGGAAAGTGGCTACACGATGAACAACCTTTGGCCCGCCTGAGTGAGCGTCTTGCCAGTCAAAATCAGCTAACAACACTTTGAAGCTCTATATCTCCCGTTGTATTGAACGCAGTTAATTCAAAGAACTTGCATACGAACTGCCACACCCTATTCTACAATCTGAGGAAATTACAAGTCTCTAACTTTTAAAACTTCGGAGATATTCATAAAACTGTAAATTACGTTTTTGAAACAATTGTTGATTATTTGCACAATATAAATGAAGTTTCAAACCCTATATCTCTAAAACTATTTGATATTTTCTCACGAAACTTTACCAGATGGTAGATGGGGTCTTTAGCTACCACTAGTATAACCTTGTTTTAATTAAAAGCTATTTCTGTGGCTATAATCGCGGTGGCAGTGAAAGTGCTTACTTAACGTTTCGCATCGCTATATTTCCTGTAATATTGAACGGCGGTCACTCAAATAAGTTGTAAACGAACCACATAATCGTAGTCTACCATCCCGACAAATTCTGTGGCGCTAGCCTTTCAAACAGCTGAGATATTCAAAAAATTCTCAAGCACTTCCATAGACAAAATCGCATGATCCACCCCAAGTTCTGTTCCTTATATCTCTGCAACCCTTCGGCACATTTCAATGAAACTTTTACTGGATGATAGAGCTAACTTCTAGCTACAACACTCATCGATTTTTATTATTTGAATTTCAATTTAAATATAAAAATATTAGTTTTTAAAAATTCCCGCCCACTTTAGTATGAAATTTGTGGGCGTGGCAGACTCATTTTTGTTCCAAATTGTTCTCAATGATTTTTTCTATCGACCTACCAAATTTCATTTTATTATCTTAAAGCGCAACGGAGTTATTAAGCAAACCGTAAACACCGCATTTTGCCCAAATTTTTGCTAAAAAGTGCAATTTTGTGAAACACCGGGCCAACATAATCGTGTAGCAGGTGGATTTTGTGAACACAATTTTTTTAAATTGCTATAACTCATGAATGGCTGGAGATATTTGAATAAATGTTTCTTCATATGATAGATATGGAAAGTGGCTACACGATGAACAACCTTTGGCCCGCCTGAGTGAGCGTCTTGCCAGTCAAAATCAGCTAACAACACTTTGAAGCTCTATATCTCCCGTTGTATTGAACGCAGTTAATTCAAAGAACTTGCATACGAACTGCCACACCCTATTCTACAATCTGAGGAAATTACAAGTCTCTAACTTTTAAAACTTCGGAGATATTCATAAAACTGTAAATTACGTTTTTGAAACAATTGTTGATTATTTGCACAATATAAATGAAGTTTCAAACCCTATATCTCTAAAACTATTTGATATTTTCTCACGAAACTTTACCAGATGGTAGATGGGGTCTTTAGCTACCACTAGTATAACCTTGTTTTAATTAAAAGCTATTTCTGTGGCTATAATCGCGGTGGCAGTGAAAGTGCTTACTTAACGTTTCGCATCGCTATATTTCCTGTAATATTGAACGGAGGTCACTCAAATAAGTTGTAAACGAACCACAAAATCGTAGTCTACCATCCCGACAAATTCTGTGGCGCTAGCCTTTCAAACAGCTGAGATATTCAAAAAATTCTCAAGCACTTCCATAGACAAAATCGCATGATCCACCCTAAGTTCTGTTCCTTATATCTCTGCAACCCTTCGGCACATTTCAATGAAACTTTTACTGGATGATAGAGCTAAATTCTAGCTACAACACTCATCGATTTTTATTATTTGAATTTCAATTTAAATATAAAAATATTAGTTTTTAAAAATTCCCGCCCACTTTAGTATGAAATTTGTGGGCGTGGCATACTCATTTTTGTTCCAAATTGTTCTCAATGATTTTTTCTATCGACCTACCAAATTTCATTTTATTATCTTAAAGCGCAACGGAGTTATTAAGCAAACCGTAAACACGGCATTTTGCCCAAATTTTTGCTAAAAAGTGCAATTTTGTGAAACACCAGGCCAACATAATCGTGTAGCAGGTGGATTTTGTGAACACAATTTTTTTAAATTGCTATAACTCATGAATGGCTGGAGATATTTGAATAAATGTTTCTTCATATGATAGATATGGAAAGTGGCTACACGATGAACAACCTTTGGCCCGCCTGAGTGAGCGTCTTGCCAGTCAAAATCAGCTAACAACACTTTGAAGCTCTATATCTCCCGTTGTATTGAACGCAGTTAATTCAAAGAACTTGCATACGAACTGCCACACCCTATTCTACAATCTGAGGAAATTACAAGTCCCTAACTTTTAAAACTTCGGAGATATTCATAAAACTGTAAATTACGTTTTTGAAACAATTGTTGATTATTTGCACAATATAAATGAAGTTTCAAACCCTATATCTCTAAAACTATTTGATATTTTCTCACGAAACTTTACCAGATGGTAGATGGGGTCTTTAGCTACCACTAGTATAACCTTGTTTTAATTAAAAGCTATTTCTGTGGCTATAATCGTGGTGGCAGTGAAAGTGCTTACTTAACGTTTCGCATCGCTATATTTCCTGTAATATTGAACGGAGGTCACTCAAATAAGTTGTAAACGAACCACAAAATCGTAGTCTACCATCCCGACAAATTCTGTGGCGCTAGCCTTTCAAACAGCTGAGATATTCAAAAAATTCTCAAGCACTTCCATAGACAAAATCGCATGATCCACCCCAAGTTCTGTTCCTTATATCTCTGCAACCCTTCGGCACATTTCAATGAAACTTTTACTGGATGATAGAGCTAAATTCTAGCTACAACACTCATCGATTTTTATTATTTGAATTTCAATTTAAATATAAAAATATTAGTTTTTAAAAATTCCCGCCCACTTTAGTATGAAATTTGTGGGCGTGGCAGACTCATTTTTGTTCCAAATTGTTCTCAATGATTTTTTCTATCGACCTACCAAATTTCATTTTATTATCTTAAAGCGCAACGGAGTTATTAAGCAAACCGTAAACACGGCATTTTGCCCAAATTTTTGCTAAAAAGTGCAATTTTGTGAAACACCAGGCCAACATAATCGTGTAGCAGGTGGATTTTGTGAACACAATTTTTTTAAATTGCTATAACTCATGAACGGCTGGAGATATTTGAATAAATGTTTCTTCATATGATAGATATGGAAAGTGGCCACACGATGAACAACCTTTGGCCCGCCTGAGTGAGCGTCTTGCCAGTCAAAATCAGCTAACAACACTTTGAAGCTCTATATCTCCCGTTGTATTGAACGCAGTTAATTCAAAGAACTTGCATACGAACTGCCACACCCTATTCTACAATCTGAGGAAATTACAAGTCTCTATCTTTTAAAACTTCGGAGATATTCATAAAACTGTAAATTACGTTTTTGAAACAATTGTTGATTATTTGCACAATATAAATGAAGTTTCAAACCCTATATCTCTAAAACTATTTGATATTTTCTCACGAAACTTTACCAGATGGTAGATGGGGTCTTTAGCTACCACTAGTATAACCTTGTTTTAATTAAAAGCTATTTCTGTGGCTATAATCGTGGTGGCAGTGAAAGTGCTTACTTAACGTTTCGCATCGCTATATTTCCTGTAATATTGAACGGAGGTCACTCAAATAAGTTGTAAACGAACCACAAAATCGTAGTCTACCATCCCGACAAATTCTGTGGCGCTAGCCTTTCAAACAGCTGAGATATTCAAAAAATTCTCAAGCACTTCCATAGACAAAATCGCATGATCCACCCCAAGTTCTGTTCCTTATATCTCTGCAACCCTTCGGCACATTTCAATGAAACTTTTACTGGATGATAGAGCTAAATTCTAGCTACAACACTCATCGATTTTTATTATTTGAATTTCAATTTAAATATAAAAATATTAGTTTTTAAAAATTCCCGCCCACTTTAGTATGAAATTTGTGGGCGTGGCAGACTCATTTTTGTTCCAAATTGTTCTCAATGATTTTTTCTATCGACCTACCAAATTTCATTTTATTATCTTAAAGCGCAACGGAGTTATTAAGCAAACCGTAAACACGGCATTTTGCCCAAATTTTTGCTAAAAAGTGCAATTTTGTGAAACACCAGGCCAACATAATCGTGTAGCAGGTGGATTTTGTGAACACAATTTTTTTAAATTGCTATAACTCATGAACGGCTGGAGATATTTGAATAAATGTTTCTTCATATGATAGATATGGAAAGTGGCCACACGATGAACAACCTTTGGCCCGCCTGAGTGAGCGTCTTGCCAGTCAAAATCAGCTAACAACACTTTGAAGCTCTATATCTCCCGTTGTATTGAACGCAGTTAATTCAAAGAACTTGCATACGAACTGCCACACCCTATTCTACAATCTGAGGAAATTACAAGTCTCTATCTTTTAAAACTTCGGAGATATTCATAAAACTGTAAATTACGTTTTTGAAACAATTGTTGATTATTTGCACAATATAAATGAAGTTTCAAACCCTATATCTCTAAAACTATTTGATATTTTCTCACGAAACTTTACCAGATGGTAGATGGGGTCTTTAGCTACCACTAGTATAACCTTGTTTTAATTAAAAGCTATTTCTGTGGCTATAATCGTGGTGGCAGTGAAAGTGCTTACTTAACGTTTCGCATCGCTATATTTCCTGTAATATTGAACGGAGGTCACTCAAATAAGTTGTAAACGAACCACAAAATCGTAGTCTACCATCCCGACAAATTCTGTGGCGCTAGCCTTTCAAACAGCTGAGATATTCAAAAAATTCTCAAGCACTTCCATAGACAAAATCGCATGATCCACCCCAAGTTCTGTTCCTTATATCTCTGCAACCCTTCGGCACATTTCAATGAAACTTTTACTGGATGATAGAGCTAAATTCTAGCTACAACACTCATCGATTTTTATTATTTGAATTTCAATTTAAATATAAAAATATTAGTTTTTAAAAATTCCCGCCCACTTTAGTATGAAATTTGTGGGCGTGGCAGACTCATTTTTGTTCCAAATTGTTCTCAATGATTTTTTCTATCGACCTACCAAATTTCATTTTATTATCTTAAAGCGCAACGGAGTTATTAAGCAAACCGTAAACACGGCATTTTGCCCAAATTTTTGCTAAAAAGTGCAATTTTGTGAAACACCAGGCCAACATAATCGTGTAGCAGGTGGATTTTGTGAACACAATTTTTTTAAATTGCTATAACTCATGAATGGCTGGAGATATTTGAATAAATGTTTCTTCATATGATAGATATGGAAAGTGGCTACACGATGAACAACCTTTGGCCCGCCTGAGTGAGCGTCTTGCCAGTCAAAATCAGCTAACAACACTTTGAAGCTCTATATCTCCCGTTGTATTGAACGCAGTTAATTCAAAGAACTTGCATACGAACTGCCACACCCTATTCTACAATCTGAGGAAATTACAAGTCCCTAACTTTTAAAACTTCGGAGATATTCATAAAACTGTAAATTACGTTTTTGAAACAATTGTTGATTATTTGCACAATATAAATGAAGTTTCAAACCCTATATCTCTAAAACTATTTGATATTTTCTCACGAAACTTTACCAGATGGTAGATGGGGTCTTTAGCTACCACTAGTATAACCTTGTTTTAATTAAAAGCTATTTCTGTGGCTATAATCGTGGTGGCAGTGAAAGTGCTTACTTAACGTTTCGCATCGCTATATTTCCTGTAATATTGAACGGAGGTCACTCAAATAAGTTGTAAACGAACCACAAAATCGTAGTCTACCATCCCGACAAATTCTGTGGCGCTAGCCTTTCAAACAGCTGAGATATTCAAAAAATTCTCAAGCACTTCCATAGACAAAATCGCATGATCCACCCCAAGTTCTGTTCCTTATATCTCTGCAACCCTTCGGCACATTTCAATGAAACTTTTACTGGATGATAGAGCTAAATTCTAGCTACAACACTCATCGATTTTTATTATTTGAATTTCAATTTAAATATAAAAATATTAGTTTTTAAAAATTCCCGCCCACTTTAGTATGAAATTTGTGGGCGTGGCAGACTCATTTTTGTTCCAAATTGTTCTCAATGATTTTTTCTATCGACCTACCAAATTTCATTTTATTATCTTAAAGCGCAACGGAGTTATTAAGCAAACCGTAAACACGGCATTTTGCCCAAATTTTTGCTAAAAAGTGCAATTTTGTGAAACACCAGGCCAACATAATCGTGTAGCAGGTGGATTTTGTGAACACAATTTTTTTAAATTGCTATAACTCATGAACGGCTGGAGATATTTGAATAAATGTTTCTTCATATGATAGATATGGAAAGTGGCTACACGATGAACAACCTTTGGCCCGCCTGAGTGAGCGTCTTGCCAGTCAAAATCAGCTAACAACACTTTGAAGCTCTATATCTCCCGTTGTATTGAACGCAGTTAATTCAAAGAACTTGCATACGAACTGTCACACCCTATTCTACAATCTGAGGAAACTACAAGTCTCTAACTTTTAAAACTTCGGAGATATTCATAAAACTGTAAATTACGTTTTTGAAACAATTGTTGATTATTTGCACAATATAAATGAAGTTTCAAACCCTATATCTCTAAAACTATTTGATATTTTCTAACGAAACTTTACCAGATGGTAGATGGGGTCTTTAGCTACCACTAGTATAACCTTGTTTTAATTAAAAGCTATTTCTGTGGCTATAATCGCGGTGGCAGTGAAAGTGCTTACTTAACGTTTCGCATCGCTATATTTCCTGTAATATTGAACGGTGGTCACTCAAATAAGTTGTAAACGAACCACAAAATCGTAGTCTACCATCCCGACAAATTCTGTGGCGCTAGCCTTTCAAACAGCTGAGATATTCAAAAAATTCTCAAGCACTTCCATAGACAAAATCGCATGATCCACCCTAAGTTCTGTTCCTTATATCTCTGCAACCCTTCGGCACATTTCAATGAAACTTTTACTGGATGATAGAGCTAAATTCTAGCTACAACACTCATCGATTTTTATTATTTGAATTTCAATTTAAATATAAAAATATTAGTTTTTAAAAATTCCCGCCCACTTTAGTATGAAATTTGTGGGCGTGGCATACTCATTTTTGTTCCAAATTGTTCTCAATGATTTTTTCTATCGACCTACCAAATTTCATTTTATTATCTTAAAGCGCAACGGAGTTATTAAGCAAACCGTAAACACGGCATTTTGCCCAAATTTTTGCTAAAAAGTGCAATTTTGTGAAACACCAGGCCAACATAATCGTGTAGCAGGTGGATTTTGTGAACACAATTTTTTTAAATTGCTATAACTCATGAATGGCTGGAGATATTTGAATAAATGTTTCTTCATATGATAGATATGGAAAGTGGCTACACGATGAACAACCTTTGGCCCGCCTGAGTGAGCGTCTTGCCAGTCAAAATCAGCTAACAACACTTTGAAGCTCTATATCTCCCGTTGTATTGAACGCAGTTAATTCAAAGAACTTGCATACGAACTGCCACACCCTATTCTACAATCTGAGGAAATTACAAGTCCCTAACTTTTAAAACTTCGGAGATATTCATAAAACTGTAAATTACGTTTTTGAAACAATTGTTGATTATTTGCACAATATAAATGAAGTTTCAAACCCTATATCTCTAAAACTATTTGATATTTTCTCACGAAACTTTACCAGATGGTAGATGGGGTCTTTAGCTACCACTAGTATAACCTTGTTTTAATTAAAAGCTATTTCTGTGGCTATAATCGTGGTGGCAGTGAAAGTGCTTACTTAACGTTTCGCATCGCTATATTTCCTGTAATATTGAACGGAGGTCACTCAAATAAGTTGTAAACGAACCACAAAATCGTAGTCTACCATCCCGACAAATTCTGTGGCGCTAGCCTTTCAAACAGCTGAGATATTCAAAAAATTCTCAAGCACTTCCATAGACAAAATCGCATGATCCACCCCAAGTTCTGTTCCTTATATCTCTGCAACCCTTCGGCACATTTCAATGAAACTTTTACTGGATGATAGAGCTAAATTCTAGCTACAACACTCATCGATTTTTATTATTTGAATTTCAATTTAAATATAAAAATATTAGTTTTTAAAAATTCCCGCCCACTTTAGTATGAAATTTGTGGGCGTGGCAGACTCATTTTTGTTCCAAATTGTTCTCAATGATTTTTTCTATCGACCTACCAAATTTCATTTTATTATCTTAAAGCGCAACGGAGTTATTAAGCAAACCGTAAACACGGCATTTTGCCCAAATTTTTGCTAAAAAGTGCAATTTTGTGAAACACCAGGCCAACATAATCGTGTAGCAGGTGGATTTTGTGAACACAATTTTTTTAAATTGCTATAACTCATGAACGGCTGGAGATATTTGAATAAATGTTTCTTCATATGATAGATATGGAAAGTGGCCACACGATGAACAACCTTTGGCCCGCCTGAGTGAGCGTCTTGCCAGTCAAAATCAGCTAACAACACTTTGAAGCTCTATATCTCCCGTTGTATTGAACGCAGTTAATTCAAAGAACTTGCATACGAACTGCCACACCCTATTCTACAATCTGAGGAAATTACAAGTCTCTATCTTTTAAAACTTCGGAGATATTCATAAAACTGTAAATTACGTTTTTGAAACAATTGTTGATTATTTGCACAATATAAATGAAGTTTCAAACCCTATATCTCTAAAACTATTTGATATTTTCTCACGAAACTTTACCAGATGGTAGATGGGGTCTTTAGCTACCACTAGTATAACCTTGTTTTAATTAAAAGCTATTTCTGTGGCTATAATCGTGGTGGCAGTGAAAGTGCTTACTTAACGTTTCGCATCGCTATATTTCCTGTAATATTGAACGGAGGTCACTCAAATAAGTTGTAAACGAACCACAAAATCGTAGTCTACCATCCCGACAAATTCTGTGGCGCTAGCCTTTCAAACAGCTGAGATATTCAAAAAATTCTCAAGCACTTCCATAGACAAAATCGCATGATCCACCCCAAGTTCTGTTCCTTATATCTCTGCAACCCTTCGGCACATTTCAATGAAACTTTTACTGGATGATAGAGCTAAATTCTAGCTACAACACTCATCGATTTTTATTATTTGAATTTCAATTTAAATATAAAAATATTAGTTTTTAAAAATTCCCGCCCACTTTAGTATGAAATTTGTGGGCGTGGCAGACTCATTTTTGTTCCAAATTGTTCTCAATGATTTTTTCTATCGACCTACCAAATTTCATTTTATTATCTTAAAGCGCAACGGAGTTATTAAGCAAACCGTAAACACGGCATTTTGCCCAAATTTTTGCTAAAAAGTGCAATTTTGTGAAACACCAGGCCAACATAATCGTGTAGCAGGTGGATTTTGTGAACACAATTTTTTTAAATTGCTATAACTCATGAACGGCTGGAGATATTTGAATAAATGTTTCTTCATATGATAGATATGGAAAGTGGCCACACGATGAACAACCTTTGGCCCGCCTGAGTGAGCGTCTTGCCAGTCAAAATCAGCTAACAACACTTTGAAGCTCTATATCTCCCGTTGTATTGAACGCAGTTAATTCAAAGAACTTGCATACGAACTGCCACACCCTATTCTACAATCTGAGGAAATTACAAGTCTCTATCTTTTAAAACTTCGGAGATATTCATAAAACTGTAAATTACGTTTTTGAAACAATTGTTGATTATTTGCACAATATAAATGAAGTTTCAAACCCTATATCTCTAAAACTATTTGATATTTTCTCACGAAACTTTACCAGATGGTAGATGGGGTCTTTAGCTACCACTAGTATAACCTTGTTTTAATTAAAAGCTATTTCTGTGGCTATAATCGTGGTGGCAGTGAAAGTGCTTACTTAACGTTTCGCATCGCTATATTTCCTGTAATATTGAACGGAGGTCACTCAAATAAGTTGTAAACGAACCACAAAATCGTAGTCTACCATCCCGACAAATTCTGTGGCGCTAGCCTTTCAAACAGCTGAGATATTCAAAAAATTCTCAAGCACTTCCATAGACAAAATCGCATGATCCACCCTAAGTTCTGTTCCTTATATCTCTGCAACCCTTCGGCACATTTCAATGAAACTTTTACTGGATGATAGAGCTAAATTCTAGCTACAACACTCATCGATTTTTATTATTTGAATTTCAATTTAAATATAAAAATATTAGTTTTTAAAAATTCCCGCCCACTTTAGTATGAAATTTGTGGGCGTGGCATACTCATTTTTGTTCCAAATTGTTCTCAATGATTTTTTCTATCGACCTACCAAATTTCATTTTATTATCTTAAAGCGCAACGGAGTTATTAAGCAAACCGTAAACACGGCATTTTGCCCAAATTTTTGCTAAAAAGTGCAATTTTGTGAAACACCAGGCCAACATAATCGTGTAGCAGGTGGATTTTGTGAACACAATTTTTTTAAATTGCTATAACTCATGAATGGCTGGAGATATTTGAATAAATGTTTCTTCATATGATAGATATGGAAAGTGGCTACACGATGAACAACCTTTGGCCCGCCTGAGTGAGCGTCTTGCCAGTCAAAATCAGCTAACAACACTTTGAAGCTCTATATCTCCCGTTGTATTGAACGCAGTTAATTCAAAGAACTTGCATACGAACTGCCACACCCTATTCTACAATCTGAGGAAATTACAAGTCCCTAACTTTTAAAACTTCGGAGATATTCATAAAACTGTAAATTACGTTTTTGAAACAATTGTTGATTATTTGCACAATATAAATGAAGTTTCAAACCCTATATCTCTAAAACTATTTGATATTTTCTCACGAAACTTTACCAGATGGTAGATGGGGTCTTTAGCTACCACTAGTATAACCTTGTTTTAATTAAAAGCTATTTCTGTGGCTATAATCGTGGTGGCAGTGAAAGTGCTTACTTAACGTTTCGCATCGCTATATTTCCTGTAATATTGAACGGAGGTCACTCAAATAAGTTGTAAACGAACCACAAAATCGTAGTCTACCATCCCGACAAATTCTGTGGCGCTAGCCTTTCAAACAGCTGAGATATTCAAAAAATTCTCAAGCACTTCCATAGACAAAATCGCATGATCCACCCCAAGTTCTGTTCCTTATATCTCTGCAACCCTTCGGCACATTTCAATGAAACTTTTACTGGATGATAGAGCTAAATTCTAGCTACAACACTCATCGATTTTTATTATTTGAATTTCAATTTAAATATAAAAATATTAGTTTTTAAAAATTCCCGCCCACTTTAGTATGAAATTTGTGGGCGTGGCAGACTCATTTTTGTTCCAAATTGTTCTCAATGATTTTTTCTATCGACCTACCAAATTTCATTTTATTATCTTAAAGCGCAACGGAGTTATTAAGCAAACCGTAAACACGGCATTTTGCCCAAATTTTTGCTAAAAAGTGCAATTTTGTGAAACACCAGGCCAACATAATCGTGTAGCAGGTGGATTTTGTGAACACAATTTTTTTAAATTGCTATAACTCATGAACGGCTGGAGATATTTGAATAAATGTTTCTTCATATGATAGATATGGAAAGTGGCCACACGATGAACAACCTTTGGCCCGCCTGAGTGAGCGTCTTGCCAGTCAAAATCAGCTAACAACACTTTGAAGCTCTATATCTCCCGTTGTATTGAACGCAGTTAATTCAAAGAACTTGCATACGAACTGCCACACCCTATTCTACAATCTGAGGAAATTACAAGTCTCTATCTTTTAAAACTTCGGAGATATTCATAAAACTGTAAATTACGTTTTTGAAACAATTGTTGATTATTTGCACAATATAAATGAAGTTTCAAACCCTATATCTCTAAAACTATTTGATATTTTCTCACGAAACTTTACCAGATGGTAGATGGGGTCTTTAGCTACCACTAGTATAACCTTGTTTTAATTAAAAGCTATTTCTGTGGCTATAATCGCGGTGGCAGTGAAAGTGCTTACTTAACGTTTCGCATCGCTATATTTCCTGTAATATTGAACGGAGGTCACTCAAATAAGTTGTTAGCGAACCACAAAATCGTAGTCTACCATCCCGACAAATTCTGTGGCGCTAGCCTTTCAAACAGCTGAGATATTCAAAAAATTCTCAAGCACTTCCATAGACAAAATCGCATGATCCACCCCAAGTTCTGTTCCTTATATCTCTGCAACCCTTCGGCACATTTCAATGAAACTTTTACTGGATGATAGAGCTAAATTCTAGCTACAACACTCATCGATTTTTATTATTTGAATTTCAATTTAAATATAAAAATATTAGTTTTTAAAAATTCCCGCCCACTTTAGTATGAAATTTGTGGGCGTGGCAGACTCATTTTTGTTCCAAATTGTTCTCAATGATTTTTTCTATCGACCTACCAAATTTCATTTTATTATCTTAAAGCGCAACGGAGTTATTAAGCAAACCGTAAACACGGCATTTTGCCCAAATTTTTGCTAAAAAGTGCAATTTTGTGAAACACCAGGCCAACATAATCGTGTAGCAGGTGGATTTTGTGAACACAATTTTTTTAAATTGCTATAACTCATGAACGGCTGGAGATATTTGAATAAATGTTTCTTCATATGATAGATATGGAAAGTGGCTACACGATGAACAACCTTTGGCCCGCCTGAGTGAGCGTCTTGCCAGTCAAAATCAGCTAACAACACTTTGAAGCTCTATATCTCCCGTTGTATTGAACGCAGTTAATTCAAAGAACTTGCATACGAACTGTCACACCCTATTCTACAATCTGAGGAAACTACAAGTCTCTAACTTTTAAAACTTCGGAGATATTCATAAAACTGTAAATTACGTTTTTGAAACAATTGTTGATTATTTGCACAATATAAATGAAGTTTCAAACCCTATATCTCTAAAACTATTTGATATTTTCTAACGAAACTTTACCAGATGGTAGATGGGGTCTTTAGCTACCACTAGTATAACCTTGTTTTAATTAAAAGCTATTTCTGTGGCTATAATCGCGGTGGCAGTGAAAGTGCTTACTTAACGTTTCGCATCGCTATATTTCCTGTAATATTGAACGGTGGTCACTCAAATAAGTTGTAAACGAACCACAAAATCGTAGTCTACCATCCCGACAAATTCTGTGGCGCTAGCCTTTCAAACAGCTGAGATATTCAAAAAATTCTCAAGCACTTCCATAGACAAAATCGCATGATCCACCCTAAGTTCTGTTCCTTATATCTCTGCAACCCTTCGGCACATTTCAATGAAACTTTTACTGGATGATAGAGCTAAATTCTAGCTACAACACTCATCGATTTTTATTATTTGAATTTCAATTTAAATATAAAAATATTAGTTTTTAAAAATTCCCGCCCACTTTAGTATGAAATTTGTGGGCGTGGCATACTCATTTTTGTTCCAAATTGTTCTCAATGATTTTTTCTATCGACCTACCAAATTTCATTTTATTATCTTAAAGCGCAACGGAGTTATTAAGCAAACCGTAAACACGGCATTTTGCCCAAATTTTTGCTAAAAAGTGCAATTTTGTGAAACACCAGGCCAACATAATCGTGTAGCAGGTGGATTTTGTGAACACAATTTTTTTAAATTGCTATAACTCATGAATGGCTGGAGATATTTGAATAAATGTTTCTTCATATGATAGATATGGAAAGTGGCTACACGATGAACAACCTTTGGCCCGCCTGAGTGAGCGTCTTGCCAGTCAAAATCAGCTAACAACACTTTGAAGCTCTATATCTCCCGTTGTATTGAACGCAGTTAATTCAAAGAACTTGCATACGAACTGCCACACCCTATTCTACAATCTGAGGAAATTACAAGTCCCTAACTTTTAAAACTTCGGAGATATTCATAAAACTGTAAATTACGTTTTTGAAACAATTGTTGATTATTTGCACAATATAAATGAAGTTTCAAACCCTATATCTCTAAAACTATTTGATATTTTCTCACGAAACTTTACCAGATGGTAGATGGGGTCTTTAGCTACCACTAGTATAACCTTGTTTTAATTAAAAGCTATTTCTGTGGCTATAATCGTGGTGGCAGTGAAAGTGCTTACTTAACGTTTCGCATCGCTATATTTCCTGTAATATTGAACGGAGGTCACTCAAATAAGTTGTAAACGAACCACAAAATCGTAGTCTACCATCCCGACAAATTCTGTGGCGCTAGCCTTTCAAACAGCTGAGATATTCAAAAAATTCTCAAGCACTTCCATAGACAAAATCGCATGATCCACCCCAAGTTCTGTTCCTTATATCTCTGCAACCCTTCGGCACATTTCAATGAAACTTTTACTGGATGATAGAGCTAAATTCTAGCTACAACACTCATCGATTTTTATTATTTGAATTTCAATTTAAATATAAAAATATTAGTTTTTAAAAATTCCCGCCCACTTTAGTATGAAATTTGTGGGCGTGGCAGACTCATTTTTGTTCCAAATTGTTCTCAATGATTTTTTCTATCGACCTACCAAATTTCATTTTATTATCTTAAAGCGCAACGGAGTTATTAAGCAAACCGTAAACACGGCATTTTGCCCAAATTTTTGCTAAAAAGTGCAATTTTGTGAAACACCAGGCCAACATAATCGTGTAGCAGGTGGATTTTGTGAACACAATTTTTTTAAATTGCTATAACTCATGAACGGCTGGAGATATTTGAATAAATGTTTCTTCATATGATAGATATGGAAAGTGGCCACACGATGAACAACCTTTGGCCCGCCTGAGTGAGCGTCTTGCCAGTCAAAATCAGCTAACAACACTTTGAAGCTCTATATCTCCCGTTGTATTGAACGCAGTTAATTCAAAGAACTTGCATACGAACTGCCACACCCTATTCTACAATCTGAGGAAATTACAAGTCTCTATCTTTTAAAACTTCGGAGATATTCATAAAACTGTAAATTACGTTTTTGAAACAATTGTTGATTATTTGCACAATATAAATGAAGTTTCAAACCCTATATCTCTAAAACTATTTGATATTTTCTCACGAAACTTTACCAGATGGTAGATGGGGTCTTTAGCTACCACTAGTATAACCTTGTTTTAATTAAAAGCTATTTCTGTGGCTATAATCGTGGTGGCAGTGAAAGTGCTTACTTAACGTTTCGCATCGCTATATTTCCTGTAATATTGAACGGAGGTCACTCAAATAAGTTGTAAACGAACCACAAAATCGTAGTCTACCATCCCGACAAATTCTGTGGCGCTAGCCTTTCAAACAGCTGAGATATTCAAAAAATTCTCAAGCACTTCCATAGACAAAATCGCATGATCCACCCCAAGTTCTGTTCCTTATATCTCTGCAACCCTTCGGCACATTTCAATGAAACTTTTACTGGATGATAGAGCTAAATTCTAGCTACAACACTCATCGATTTTTATTATTTGAATTTCAATTTAAATATAAAAATATTAGTTTTTAAAAATTCCCGCCCACTTTAGTATGAAATTTGTGGGCGTGGCAGACTCATTTTTGTTCCAAATTGTTCTCAATGATTTTTTCTATCGACCTACCAAATTTCATTTTATTATCTTAAAGCGCAACGGAGTTATTAAGCAAACCGTAAACACGGCATTTTGCCCAAATTTTTGCTAAAAAGTGCAATTTTGTGAAACACCAGGCCAACATAATCGTGTAGCAGGTGGATTTTGTGAACACAATTTTTTTAAATTGCTATAACTCATGAACGGCTGGAGATATTTGAATAAATGTTTCTTCATATGATAGATATGGAAAGTGGCCACACGATGAACAACCTTTGGCCCGCCTGAGTGAGCGTCTTGCCAGTCAAAATCAGCTAACAACACTTTGAAGCTCTATATCTCCCGTTGTATTGAACGCAGTTAATTCAAAGAACTTGCATACGAACTGCCACACCCTATTCTACAATCTGAGGAAATTACAAGTCTCTATCTTTTAAAACTTCGGAGATATTCATAAAACTGTAAATTACGTTTTTGAAACAATTGTTGATTATTTGCACAATATAAATGAAGTTTCAAACCCTATATCTCTAAAACTATTTGATATTTTCTCACGAAACTTTACCAGATGGTAGATGGGGTCTTTAGCTACCACTAGTATAACCTTGTTTTAATTAAAAGCTATTTCTGTGGCTATAATCGCGGTGGCAGTGAAAGTGCTTACTTAACGTTTCGCATCGCTATATTTCCTGTAATATTGAACGGAGGTCACTCAAATAAGTTGTTAGCGAACCACAAAATCGTAGTCTACCATCCCGACAAATTCTGTGGCGCTAGCCTTTCAAACAGCTGAGATATTCAAAAAATTCTCAAGCACTTCCATAGACAAAATCGCATGATCCACCCCAAGTTCTGTTCCTTATATCTCTGCAACCCTTCGGCACATTTCAATGAAACTTTTACTGGATGATAGAGCTAAATTCTAGCTACAACACTCATCGATTTTTATTATTTGAATTTCAATTTAAATATAAAAATATTAGTTTTTAAAAATTCCCGCCCACTTTAGTATGAAATTTGTGGGCGTGGCAGACTCATTTTTGTTCCAAATTGTTCTCAATGATTTTTTCTATCGACCTACCAAATTTCATTTTATTATCTTAAAGCGCAACGGAGTTATTAAGCAAACCGTAAACACGGCATTTTGCCCAAATTTTTGCTAAAAAGTGCAATTTTGTGAAACACCAGGCCAACATAATCGTGTAGCAGGTGGATTTTGTGAACACAATTTTTTTAAATTGCTATAACTCATGAACGGCTGGAGATATTTGAATAAATGTTTCTTCATATGATAGATATGGAAACTTCGGAGATATTCATAAAACTGTAAATTACGTTTTTGAAACAATTGTTGATTATTTGCACAATATAAATGAAGTTTCAAACCCTATATCTCTAAAACTATTTGATATTTTCTCACGAAACTTTACCAGATGGTAGATGGGGTCTTTAGCTACCACTAGTATAACCTTGTTTTAATTAAAAGCTATTTCTGTGGCTATAATCGTGGTGGCAGTGAAAGTGCTTACTTAACGTTTCGCATCGCTATATTTCCTGTAATATTGAACGGAGGTCACTCAAATAAGTTGTAAACGAACCACAAAATCGTAGTCTACCATCCCGACAAATTCTGTGGCGCTAGCCTTTCAAACAGCTGAGATATTCAAAAAATTCTCAAGCACTTCCATAGACAAAATCGCATGATCCACCCCAAGTTCTGTTCCTTATATCTCTGCAACCCTTCGGCACATTTCAATGAAACTTTTACTGGATGATAGAGCTAAATTCTAGCTACAACACTCATCGATTTTTATTATTTGAATTTCAATTTAAATATAAAAATATTAGTTTTTAAAAATTCCCGCCCACTTTAGTATGAAATTTGTGGGCGTGGCAGACTCATTTTTGTTCCAAATTGTTCTCAATGATTTTTTCTATCGACCTACCAAATTTCATTTTATTATCTTAAAGCGCAACGGAGTTATTAAGCAAACCGTAAACACGGCATTTTGCCCAAATTTTTGCTAAAAAGTGCAATTTTGTGAAACACCAGGCCAACATAATCGTGTAGCAGGTGGATTTTGTGAACACAATTTTTTTAAATTGCTATAACTCATGAACGGCTGGAGATATTTGAATAAATGTTTCTTCATATGATAGATATGGAAAGTGGCCACACGATGAACAACCTTTGGCCCGCCTGAGTGAGCGTCTTGCCAGTCAAAATCAGCTAACAACACTTTGAAGCTCTATATCTCCCGTTGTATTGAACGCAGTTAATTCAAAGAACTTGCATACGAACTGCCACACCCTATTCTACAATCTGAGGAAATTACAAGTCTCTATCTTTTAAAACTTCGGAGATATTCATAAAACTGTAAATTACGTTTTTGAAACAATTGTTGATTATTTGCACAATATAAATGAAGTTTCAAACCCTATATCTCTAAAACTATTTGATATTTTCTCACGAAACTTTACCAGATGGTAGATGGGGTCTTTAGCTACCACTAGTATAACCTTGTTTTAATTAAAAGCTATTTCTGTGGCTATAATCGCGGTGGCAGTGAAAGTGCTTACTTAACGTTTCGCATCGCTATATTTCCTGTAATATTGAACGGAGGTCACTCAAATAAGTTGTTAGCGAACCACAAAATCGTAGTCTACCATCCCGACAAATTCTGTGGCGCTAGCCTTTCAAACAGCTGAGATATTCAAAAAATTCTCAAGCACTTCCATAGACAAAATCGCATGATCCACCCCAAGTTCTGTTCCTTATATCTCTGCAACCCTTCGGCACATTTCAATGAAACTTTTACTGGATGATAGAGCTAAATTCTAGCTACAACACTCATCGATTTTTATTATTTGAATTTCAATTTAAATATAAAAATATTAGTTTTTAAAAATTCCCGCCCACTTTAGTATGAAATTTGTGGGCGTGGCAGACTCATTTTTGTTCCAAATTGTTCTCAATGATTTTTTCTATCGACCTACCAAATTTCATTTTATTATCTTAAAGCGCAACGGAGTTATTAAGCAAACCGTAAACACGGCATTTTGCCCAAATTTTTGCTAAAAAGTGCAATTTTGTGAAACACCAGGCCAACATAATCGTGTAGCAGGTGGATTTTGTGAACACAATTTTTTTAAATTGCTATAACTCATGAACGGCTGGAGATATTTGAATAAATGTTTCTTCATATGATAGATATGGAAAGTGGCTACACGATGAACAACCTTTGGCCCGCCTGAGTGAGCGTCTTGCCAGTCAAAATCAGCTAACAACACTTTGAAGCTCTATATCTCCCGTTGTATTGAACGCAGTTAATTCAAAGAACTTGCATACGAACTGCCACACCCTATTCTACAATCTGAGGAAATTACAAGTCTCTAACTTTTAAAACTTCGGAGATATTCATAAAACTGTAAATTACGTTTTTGAAACAATTGTTGATTATTTGCACAATATAAATGAAGTTTCAAACCCTATATCTCTAAAACTATTTGATATTTTCTCACGAAACTTTACCAGATGGTAGATGGGGTCTTTAGCTACCACTAGTATAACCTTGTTTTAATTAAAAGCTATTTCTGTGGCTATAATCGTGGTGGCAGTGAAAGTGCTTACTTAACGTTTCGCATCGCTATATTTCCTGTAATATTGAACGGAGGTCACTCAAATAAGTTGTAAACGAACCACAAAATCGTAGTCTACCATCCCGACAAATTCTGTGGCGCTAGCCTTTCAAACAGCTGAGATATTCAAAAAATTCTCAAGCACTTCCATAGACAAAATCGCATGATCCACCCCAAGTTCTGTTCCTTATATCTCTGCAACCCTTCGGCACATTTCAATGAAACTTTTACTGGATGATAGAGCTAAATTCTAGCTACAACACTCATCGATTTTTATTATTTGAATTTCAATTTAAATATAAAAATATTAGTTTTTAAAAATTCCCGCCCACTTTAGTATGAAATTTGTGGGCGTGGCAGACTCATTTTTGTTCCAAATTGTTCTCAATGATTTTTTCTATCGACCTACCAAATTTCATTTTATTATCTTAAAGCGCAACGGAGTTATTAAGCAAACCGTAAACACGGCATTTTGCCCAAATTTTTGCTAAAAAGTGCAATTTTGTGAAACACCAGGCCAACATAATCGTGTAGCAGGTGGATTTTGTGAACACAATTTTTTTAAATTGCTATAACTCATGAACGGCTGGAGATATTTGAATAAATGTTTCTTCATATGATAGATATGGAAAGTGGCTACACGATGAACAACCTTTGGCCCGCCTGAGTGAGCGTCTTGCCAGTCAAAATCAGCTAACAACACTTTGAAGCTCTATATCTCCCGTTGTATTAAACGCAGTTAATTCAAAGAACTTGCATACGAACTGCCACACCCTATTCTACAATCTGAGGAAATTACAAGTCTCTAACTTTTAAAACTTCGGAGATATTCATAAAACTGTAAATTACGTTTTTGAAACAATTGTTGATTATTTGCACAATATAAATGAAGTTTCAAACCCTATATCTCTAAAACTATTTGATATTTTCTCACGAAACTTTACCAGATGGTAGATGGGGTCTTTAGCTACCACTAGTATAACCTTGTTTTAATTAAAAGCTATTTCTGTGGCTATAATCGCGGTGGCAGTGAAAGTGCTTACTTAACGTTTCGCATCGCTATATTTCCTGTAATATTGAACGGAGGTCACTCAAATAAGTTGTAAACGAACCACAAAATCGTAGTCTACCATCCCGACAAATTCTGTGGCGCTAGCCTTTCAAACAGCTGAGATATTCAAAAAATTCTCAAGCACTTCCATAGACAAAATCGCATGATCCACCCTAAGTTCTGTTCCTTATATCTCTGCAACCCTTCGGCACATTTCAATGAAACTTTTACTGGATGATAGAGCTAAATTCTAGCTACAACACTCATCGATTTTTATTATTTGAATTTCAATTTAAATATAAAAATATTAGTTTTTAAAAATTCCCGCCCACTTTAGTATGAAATTTGTGGGCGTGGCATACTCATTTTTGTTCCAAATTGTTCTCAATGATTTTTTCTATCGACCTACCAAATTTCATTTTATTATCTTAAAGCGCAACGGAGTTATTAAGCAAACCGTAAACACGGCATTTTGCCCAAATTTTTGCTAAAAAGTGCAATTTTGTGAAACACCAGGCCAACATAATCGTGTAGCAGGTGGATTTTGTGAACACAATTTTTTTAAATTGCTATAACTCATGAATGGCTGGAGATATTTGAATAAATGTTTCTTCATATGATAGATATGGAAAGTGGCTACACGATGAACAACCTTTGGCCCGCCTGAGTGAGCGTCTTGCCAGTCAAAATCAGCTAACAACACTTTGAAGCTCTATATCTCCCGTTGTATTGAACGCAGTTAATTCAAAGAACTTGCATACGAACTGCCACACCCTATTCTACAATCTGAGGAAATTACAAGTCCCTAACTTTTAAAACTTCGGAGATATTCATAAAACTGTAAATTACGTTTTTGAAACAATTGTTGATTATTTGCACAATATAAATGAAGTTTCAAACCCTATATCTCTAAAACTATTTGATATTTTCTCACGAAACTTTACCAGATGGTAGATGGGGTCTTTAGCTACCACTAGTATAACCTTGTTTTAATTAAAAGCTATTTCTGTGGCTATAATCGTGGTGGCAGTGAAAGTGCTTACTTAACGTTTCGCATCGCTATATTTCCTGTAATATTGAACGGAGGTCACTCAAATAAGTTGTAAACGAACCACAAAATCGTAGTCTACCATCCCGACAAATTCTGTGGCGCTAGCCTTTCAAACAGCTGAGATATTCAAAAAATTCTCAAGCACTTCCATAGACAAAATCGCATGATCCACCCCAAGTTCTGTTCCTTATATCTCTGCAACCCTTCGGCACATTTCAATGAAACTTTTACTGGATGATAGAGCTAAATTCTAGCTACAACACTCATCGATTTTTATTATTTGAATTTCAATTTAAATATAAAAATATTAGTTTTTAAAAATTCCCGCCCACTTTAGTATGAAATTTGTGGGCGTGGCAGACTCATTTTTGTTCCAAATTGTTCTCAATGATTTTTTCTATCGACCTACCAAATTTCATTTTATTATCTTAAAGCGCAACGGAGTTATTAAGCAAACCGTAAACACGGCATTTTGCCCAAATTTTTGCTAAAAAGTGCAATTTTGTGAAACACCAGGCCAACATAATCGTGTAGCAGGTGGATTTTGTGAACACAATTTTTTTAAATTGCTATAACTCATGAACGGCTGGAGATATTTGAATAAATGTTTCTTCATATGATAGATATGGAAAGTGGCTACACGATGAACAACCTTTGGCCCGCCTGAGTGAGCGTCTTGCCAGTCAAAATCAGCTAACAACACTTTGAAGCTCTATATCTCCCGTTGTATTGAACGCAGTTAATTCAAAGAACTTGCATACGAACTGCCACACCCTATTCTACAATCTGAGGAAATTACAAGTCTCTAACTTTTAAAACTTCGGAGATATTCATAAAACTGTAAATTACGTTTTTGAAACAATTGTTGATTATTTGCACAATATAAATGAAGTTTCAAACCCTATATCTCTAAAACTATTTGATATTTTCTCACGAAACTTTACCAGATGGTAGATGGGGTCTTTAGCTACCACTAGTATAACCTTGTTTTAATTAAAAGCTATTTCTGTGGCTATAATCGTGGTGGCAGTGAAAGTGCTTACTTAACGTTTCGCATCGCTATATTTCCTGTAATATTGAACGGAGGTCACTCAAATAAGTTGTAAACGAACCACAAAATCGTAGTCTACCATCCCGACAAATTCTGTGGCGCTAGCCTTTCAAACAGCTGAGATATTCAAAAAATTCTCAAGCACTTCCATAGACAAAATCGCATGATCCACCCCAAGTTCTGTTCCTTATATCTCTGCAACCCTTCGGCACATTTCAATGAAACTTTTACTGGATGATAGAGCTAAATTCTAGCTACAACACTCATCGATTTTTATTATTTGAATTTCAATTTAAATATAAAAATATTAGTTTTTAAAAATTCCCGCCCACTTTAGTATGAAATTTGTGGGCGTGGCAGACTCATTTTTGTTCCAAATTGTTCTCAATGATTTTTTCTATCGACCTACCAAATTTCATTTTATTATCTTAAAGCGCAACGGAGTTATTAAGCAAACCGTAAACACGGCATTTTGCCCAAATTTTTGCTAAAAAGTGCAATTTTGTGAAACACCAGGCCAACATAATCGTGTAGCAGGTGGATTTTGTGAACACAATTTTTTTAAATTGCTATAACTCATGAACGGCTGGAGATATTTGAATAAATGTTTCTTCATATGATAGATATGGAAAGTGGCTACACGATGAACAACCTTTGGCCCGCCTGAGTGAGCGTCTTGCCAGTCAAAATCAGCTAACAACACTTTGAAGCTCTATATCTCCCGTTGTATTGAACGCAGTTAATTCAAAGAACTTGCATACGAACTGCCACACCCTATTCTACAATCTGAGGAAATTACAAGTCTCTAACTTTTAAAACTTCGGAGATATTCATAAAACTGTAAATTACGTTTTTGAAACAATTGTTGATTATTTGCACAATATAAATGAAGTTTCAAACCCTATATCTCTAAAACTATTTGATATTTTCTCACGAAACTTTACCAGATGGTAGATGGGGTCTTTAGCTACCACTAGTATAACCTTGTTTTAATTAAAAGCTATTTCTGTGGCTATAATCGCGGTGGCAGTGAAAGTGCTTACTTAACGTTTCGCATCGCTATATTTCCTGTAATATTGAACGGAGGTCACTCAAATAAGTTGTAAACGAACCACAAAATCGTAGTCTACCATCCTCACAAATTCTGTGGCGCTAGCCTTTCAAACAGCTGAGATATTCAAAAAATTCTCAAGCACTTCCATAGACAAAATCGCATGATCCACCCCAAGTTCTGTTCCTTATATCTCTGCAACCCTTCGGCACATTTCAATGAAACTTTTACTGGATGATAGAGCTAAATTCTAGCTACAACACTCATCGATTTTTATTATTTGAATTTCAATTTAAATATAAAAATATTAGTTTTTAAAAATTCCCGCCCTCTTTAGTATGAAATTTGTGGGCGTGGCAGACTCATTTTTGTTCCAAATTGTTCTCAATGATTTTTTCTATCGACCTACCAAATTTCATTTTATTATCTTAAAGCGCAACGGAGTTATTAAGCAAACCGTAAACACGGCATTTTGCCCAAATTTTTGCTAAAAAGTGCAATTTTGTGAAACACCAGGCCAACATAATCGTGTAGCAGGTGGATTTTGTGAACACAATTTTTTTAAATTGCTATAACTCATGAACGGCTGGAGATATTTGAATAAATGTTTCTTCATATGATAGATATGGAAAGTGGCTACACGATGAACAACCTTTGGCCCGCCTGAGTGAGCGTCTTGCCAGTCAAAATCAGCTAACAACACTTTGAAGCTCTATATCTCCCGTTGTATTGAACGCAGTTAATTCAAAGAACTTGCATACGAACTGCCACACCCTATTCTACAATCTGAGGAAATTACAAGTCTCTAACTTTTAAAACTTCGGAGATATTCATAAAACTGTAAATTACGTTTTTGAAACAATTGTTGATTATTTGCACAATATAAATGAAGTTTCAAACCCTATATCTCTAAAACTATTTGATATTTTCTCACGAAACTTTACCAGATGGTAGATGGGGTCTTTAGCTACCACTAGTATAACCTTGTTTTAATTAAAAGCTATTTCTGTGGCTATAATCGCGGTGGCAGTGAAAGTGCTTACTTAACGTTTCGCATCGCTATATTTCCTGTAATATTGAACGGAGGTCACTCAAATAAGTTGTTAACGAACCACAAAATCGTAGTCTACCATCCTCACAAATTCTGTGGCGCTAGCCTTTCAAACAGCTGAGATATTCAAAAAATTCTCAAGCACTTCCATAGACAAAATCGCATGATCCACCCCAAGTTCTGTTCCTTATATCTCTGCAACCCTTCGGCACATTTCAATGAAACTTTTACTGGATGATAGAGCTAAATTCTAGCTACAACACTCATCGATTTTTATTATTTGAATTTCAATTTAAATATAAAAATATTAGTTTTTAAAAATTCCCGCCCTCTTTAGTATGAAATTTGTGGGCGTGGCAGACTCATTTTTGTTCCAAATTGTTCTCAATGATTTTTTCTATCGACCTACCAAATTTCATTTTATTATCTTAAAGCGCAACGGAGTTATTAAGCAAACCGTAAACACGGCATTTTGCCCAAATTTTTGCTAAAAAGTGCAATTTTGTGAAACACCAGGCCAACATAATCGTGTAGCAGGTGGATTTTGTGAACACAATTTTTTTAAATTGCTATAACTCATGAACGGCTGGAGATATTTGAATAAATGTTTCTTCATATGATAGATATGGAAAGTGGCCACACGATGAACAACCTTTGGCCCGCCTGAGTGAGCGTCTTGCCAGTCAAAATCAGCTAACAACACTTTGAAGCTCTATATCTCCCGTTGTATTGAACGCAGTTAATTCAAAGAACTTGCATACGAACTGCCACACCCTATTCTACAATCTGAGGAAATTACAAGTCTCTATCTTTTAAAACTTCGGAGATATTCATAAAACTGTAAATTACGTTTTTGAAACAATTGTTGATTATTTGCACAATATAAATGAAGTTTCAAACCCTATATCTCTAAAACTATTTGATATTTTCTCACGAAACTTTACCAGATGGTAGATGGGGTCTTTAGCTACCACTAGTATAACCTTGTTTTAATTAAAAGCTATTTCAGTGGCTATAATCGCGGTGGCAGTGAAAGTGCTTACTTAACGTTTCGCATCGCTATATTTCCTGTAATATTGAACGGAGGTCACTCAAATAAGTTGTTAGCGAACCACAAAATCGTAGTCTACCATCCCGACAAATTCTGTGGCGCTAGCCTTTCAAACAGCTGAGATATTCAAAAAATTCTCAAGCACTTCCATAGACAAAATCGCATGATCCACCCCAAGTTCTGTTCCTTATATCTCTGCAACCCTTCGGCACATTTCAATGAAACTTTTACTGGATGATAGAGCTAAATTCTAGCTACAACACTCATCGATTTTTATTATTTGAATTTCAATTTAAATATAAAAATATTAGTTTTTAAAAATTCCCGCCCACTTTAGTATGAAATTTGTGGGCGTGGCAGACTCATTTTTGTTCCAAATTGTTCTCAATGATTTTTTCTATCGACCTACCAAATTTCATTTTATTATCTTAAAGCGCAACGGAGTTATTAAGCAAACCGTAAACACGGCATTTTGCCCAAATTTTTGCTAAAAAGTGCAATTTTGTGAAACACCAGGCCAACATAATCGTGTAGCAGGTGGATTTTGTGAACACAATTTTTTTAAATTGCTATAACTCATGAACGGCTGGAGATATTTGAATAAATGTTTCTTCATATGATAGATATGGAAAGTGGCTACACGATGAACAACCTTTGGCCCGCCTGAGTGAGCGTCTTGCCAGTCAAAATCAGCTAACAACACTTTGAAGCTCTATATCTCCCGTTGTATTGAACGCAGTTAATTCAAAGAACTTGCATACGAACTGCCACACCCTATTCTACAATCTGAGGAAATTACAAGTCTCTAACTTTTAAAACTTCGGAGATATTCATAAAACTGTAAATTACGTTTTTGAAACAATTGTTGATTATTTGCACAATATAAATGAAGTTTCAAACCCTATATCTCTAAAACTATTTGATATTTTCTCACGAAACTTTACCAGATGGTAGATGGGGTCTTTAGCTACCACTAGTATAACCTTGCTTTAATTAAAAGCTATTTCTGTGGCTATAATCGTGGTGGCAGTGAAAGTGCTTACTTAACGTTTCGCATCGCTATATTTCCTGTAATATTGAACGGAGGTCACTCAAATAAGTTGTAAACGAACCACAAAATCGTAGTCTACCATCCCGACAAATTCTGTGGCGCTAGCCTTTCAAACAGCTGAGATATTCAAAAAATTCTCAAGCACTTCCATAGACAAAATCGCATGATCCACCCCAAGTTCTGTTCCTTATATCTCTGCAACCCTTCGGCACATTTCAATGAAACTTTTACTGGATGATAGAGCTAAATTCTAGCTACAACACTCATCGATTTTTATTATTTGAATTTCAATTTAAATATAAAAATATTAGTTTTTAAAAATTCCCGCCCACTTTAGTATGAAATTTGTGGGCGTGGCAGACTCATTTTTGTTCCAAATTGTTCTCAATGATTTTTTCTATCGACCTACCAAATTTCATTTTATTATCTTAAAGCGCAACGGAGTTATTAAGCAAACCGTAAACACGGCATTTTGCCCAAATTTTTGCTAAAAAGTGCAATTTTGTGAAACACCAGGCCAACATAATCGTGTAGCAGGTGGATTTTGTGAACAAAATTTTTTTAAATTGCTATAACTCATGAACGGCTGGAGATATTTGAATAAATGTTTCTTCATATGATAGATATGGAAAGTGGCTACACGATGAACAACCTTTGGCCCGCCTGAGTGAGCGTCTTGCCAGTCAAAATCAGCTAACAACACTTTGAAGCTCTATATCTCCCGTTGTATTGAACGCAGTTAATTCAAAGAACTTGCATACGAACTGCCACACCCTATTCTACAATCTGAGGAAATTACAAGTCTCTAACTTTTAAAACTTCGGAGATATTCATAAAACTGTAAATTACGTTTTTGAAACAATTGTTGATTATTTGCACAATATAAATGAAGTTTCAAACCCTATATCTCTAAAACTATTTGATATTTTCTCACGAAACTTTACCAGATGGTAGATGGGGTCTTTAGCTACCACTAGTATAACCTTGTTTTAATTAAAAGCTATTTCTGTGGCTATAATCGCGGTGGCAGTGAAAGTGCTTACTTAACGTTTCGCATCGCTATATTTCCTGTAATATTGAACGGAGGTCACTCAAATAAGTTGTAAACGAACCACAAAATCGTAGTCTACCATCCCGACAAATTCTGTGGCGCTAGCCTTTCAAACAGCTGAGATATTCAAAAAATTCTCAAGCACTTCCATAGACAAAATCGCATGATCCACCCTAAGTTCTGTTCCTTATATCTCTGCAACCCTTCGGCACATTTCAATGAAACTTTTACTGGATGATAGAGCTAAATTCTAGCTACAACACTCATCGATTTTTATTATTTGAATTTCAATTTAAATATAAAAATATTAGTTTTTAAAAATTCCCGCCCACTTTAGTATGAAATTTGTGGGCGTGGCATACTCATTTTTGTTCCAAATTGTTCTCAATGATTTTTTCTATCGACCTACCAAATTTCATTTTATTATCTTAAAGCGCAACGGAGTTATTAAGCAAACCGTAAACACGGCATTTTGCCCAAATTTTTGCTAAAAAGTGCAATTTTGTGAAACACCAGGCCAACATAATCGTGTAGCAGGTGGATTTTGTGAACACAATTTTTTTAAATTGCTATAACTCATGAATGGCTGGAGATATTTGAATAAATGTTTCTTCATATGATAGATATGGAAAGTGGCTACACGATGAACAACCTTTGGCCCGCCTGAGTGAGCGTCTTGCCAGTCAAAATCAGCTAACAACACTTTGAAGCTCTATATCTCCCGTTGTATTGAACGCAGTTAATTCAAAGAACTTGCATACGAACTGCCACACCCTATTCTACAATCTGAGGAAATTACAAGTCTCTAACTTTTAAAACTTCGGAGATATTCATAAAACTGTAAATTACGTTTTTGAAACAATTGTTGATTATTTGCACAATATAAATGAAGTTTCAAACCCTATATCTCTAAAACTATTTGATATTTTCTCACGAAACTTTACCAGATGGTAGATGGGGTCTTTAGCTACCACTAGTATAACCTTGTTTTAATTAAAAGCTATTTCTGTGGCTATAATCGCGGTGGCAGTGAAAGTGCTTACTTAACGTTTCGCATCGCTATATTTCCTGTAATATAGAACGGAGGTCACTCAAATAAGTTGTAAACGAACCACAAAATCGTAGTCTACCATCCTCACAAATTCTGTGGCGCTAGCCTTTCAAACAGCTGAGATATTCAAAAAATTCTCAAGCACTTCCATAGACAAAATCGCATGATCCACCCCAAGTTCTGTTCCTTATATCTCTGCAACCCTTCGGCACATTTCAATGAAACTTTTACTGGATGATAGAGCTAAATTCTAGCTACAACACTCATCGATTTTTATTATTTGAATTTCAATTTAAATATAAAAATATTAGTTTTTAAAAATTCCCGCCCTCTTTAGTATGAAATTTGTGGGCGTGGCAGACTCATTTTTGTTCCAAATTGTTCTCAATGATTTTTTCTATCGACCTACCAAATTTCATTTTATTATCTTAAAGCGCAACGGAGTTATTAAGCAAACCGTAAACACGGCATTTTGCCCAAATTTTTGCTAAAAAGTGCAATTTTGTGAAACACCAGGCCAACATAATCGTGTAGCAGGTGGATTTTGTGAACACAATTTTTTTAAATTGCTATAACTCATGAACGGCTGGAGATATTTGAATAAATGTTTCTTCATATGATAGATATGGAAAGTGGCTACACGATGAACAACCTTTGGCCCGCCTGAGTGAGCGTCTTGCCAGTCAAAATCAGCTAACAACACTTTGAAGCTCTATATCTCCCGTTGTATTGAACGCAGTTAATTCAAAGAACTTGCATACGAACTGCCACACCCTATTCTACAATCTGAGGAAATTACAAGTCTCTAACTTTTAAAACTTCGGAGATATTCATAAAACTGTAAATTACGTTTTTGAAACAATTGTTGATTATTTGCACAATATAAATGAAGTTTCAAACCCTATATCTCTAAAACTATTTGATATTTTCTCACGAAACTTTACCAGATGGTAGATGGGGTCTTTAGCTACCACTAGTATAACCTTGTTTTAATTAAAAGCTATTTCTGTGGCTATAATCGCGGTGGCAGTGAAAGTGCTTACTTAACGTTTCGCATCGCTATATTTCCTGTAATATTGAACGGAGGTCACTCAAATAAGTTGTTACCGAACCACAAAATCGTAGTCTACCATCCCGACAAATTCTGTGGCGCTAGCCTTTCAAACAGCTGAGATATTCAAAAAATTCTCAAGCACTTCCATAGACAAAATCGCATGATCCACCCCAAGTTCTGTTCCTTATATCTCTGCAACCCTTCGGCACATTTCAATGAAACTTTTACTGGATGATAGAGCTAAATTCTAGCTACAACACTCATCGATTTTTATTATTTGAATTTCAATTTAAATATAAAAATATTAGTTTTTAAAAATTCCCGCCCACTTTAGTATGAAATTTGTGGGCGTGGCAGACTCATTTTTGTTCCAAATTGTTCTCAATGATTTTTTCTATCGACCTACCAAATTTCATTTTATTATCTTAAAGCGCAACGGAGTTATTAAGCAAACCGTAAACACGGCATTTTGCCCAAATTTTTGCTAAAAAGTGCAATTTTGTGAAACACCAGGCCAACATAATCGTGTAGCAGGTGGATTTTGTGAACACAATTTTTTTAAATTGCTATAACTCATGAACGGCTGGAGATATTTGAATAAATGTTTCTTCATATGATAGATATGGAAAGTGGCTACACGATGAACAACCTTTGGCCCGCCTGAGTGAGCGTCTTGCCAGTCAAAATCAGCTAACAACACTTTGAAGCTCTATATCTCCCGTTGTATTGAACGCAGTTAATTCAAAGAACTTGCATACGAACTGCCACACCCTATTCTACAATCTGAGGAAATTACAAGTCTCTAACTTTTAAAACTTCGGAGATATTCATAAAACTGTAAATTACGTTTTTGAAACAATTGTTGATTATTTGCACAATATAAATGAAGTTTCAAACCCTATATCTCTAAAACTATTTGATATTTTCTCACGAAACTTTACCAGATGGTAGATGGGGTCTTTAGCTACCACTAGTATAACCTTGTTTTAATTAAAAGCTATTTCTGTGGCTATAATCGCGGTGGCAGTGAAAGTGCTTACTTAACGTTTCGCATCGCTATATTTCCTGTAATATTGAACGGAGGTCACTCAAATAAGTTGTTAACGAACCACAAAATCGTAGTCTACCATCCCGACAAATTCTGTGGCGCTAGCCTTTCAAACAGCTGAGATATTCAAAAAATTCTCAAGCACTTCCATAGACAAAATCGCATGATCCACCCCAAGTTCTGTTCCTTATATCTCTGCAACCCTTCGGCACATTTCAATGAAACTTTTACTGGATGATAGAGCTAAATTCTAGCTACAACACTCATCGATTTTTATTATTTGAATTTCAATTTAAATATAAAAATATTAGTTTTTAAAAATTCCCGCCCACTTTAGTATGAAATTTGTGGGCGTGGCAGACTCATTTTTGTTCCAAATTGTTCTCAATGATTTTTTCTATCGACCTACCAAATTTCATTTTATTATCTTAAAGCGCAACGGAGTTATTAAGCAAACCGTAAACACGGCATTTTGCCCAAATTTTTGCTAAAAAGTGCAATTTTGTGAAACACCAGGCCAACATAATCGTGTAGCAGGTGGATTTTGTGAACACAATTTTTTTAAATTGCTATAACTCATGAACGGCTGGAGATATTTGAATAAATGTTTCTTCATATGATAGATATGGAAAGTGGCTACACGATGAACAACCTTTGGCCCGCCTGAGTGAGCGTCTTGCCAGTCAAAATCAGCTAACAACACTTTGAAGCTCTATATCTCCCGTTGTATTGAACGCAGTTAATTCAAAGAACTTGCATACGAACTGCCACACCCTATTCTACAATCTGAGGAAATTACAAGTCTCTAACTTTTAAAACTTCGGAGATATTCATAAAACTGTAAATTACGTTTTTGAAACAATTGTTGATTATTTGCACAATATAAATGAAGTTTCAAACCCTATATCTCTAAAACTATTTGATATTTTCTCACGAAACTTTACCAGATGGTAGATGGGGTCTTTAGCTACCACTAGTATAGTGTTTTAATTAAAAGCTATTTCTGTGGCTATAATCGCGGTGGCAGTGAAAGTGCTTACTTAACGTTTCGCAACGTGATATCTCTGTTCCAATTACCATTTAATATATTAAAATAAACTATGACTTATTATATTTCTAGTATCTTCGGTACCTTTTGATGTATTTAAAAGTGAACTTCGACTGTATTTTGTAATTTAATACACAATTTTTTCTGCAATATTGTGCAACTTGACGTGTTTATATTTATTTTTCCTTAATATTCACATAGAAAAAAATGTATTCATTATAAATTTATTATATAAAAATCATTGAATTTAGATAAGTTGTTTAAGTTTCCCGAAATAGTTCATTTCCGCTTACATCCTCTGCCGTTTTTTGCAAATTGCATTTTATCGCTCGCAAAGTTTAAAAGTCTCTTGGACTTTTTAGTTTAATTTGAGCACCATGATTTGCCGGAACCACTGCAGGTTGCAAAATTGTTGTGTTTTAAAGTAAATGTTTGTTAAATTCTTCAAATAGGCCTAGACAACAACGATTTTTGTTTGAGTTCATGCTGCAGGGATTCAAACATTCACTATTTTTGCGTGACCATGTCGGGTAAACGGCTATCACCTCTTCTCTGTAAGTTCTGAAAAATTCTTAAAATAATAGCAAAACAAAGAAAATAAAAATTAAATAAATAATTAAATGAAATAAAAAGGCAAATCTACACTACACTACAGATAAATTGTTGAACAGCAATAATTTTTATTAAAATCCGTTAGATTTTAGGACATTAACTTTTAAATTAAGGTTTCCAACATTCGACCGTGACAGATGCGAGTTAAATGTTCAATTGTCGACTAGTTTTTTTAATCAATCTGCAGGTTTATCGACCAAAATTTGGTCCGTTCTGAAAATATTCTTAAAAAGGAGATTTTTTTTGCAAAGAAATATGAAATTTCAGCTTTTCTTTCATAAATATAAAAATAGGCTTCCCTACATTAAAAAATAATATTTATTTTGAAAAGGAGAGTGCTATAAAAAATTTAGAATTTCTAAGAGAATTTTTAAAAAGTATATTTTTTTGCAAAGAGTTCCCCTTTCAGAAATTTTTAATTTCCTTTTTTTTTAGTGGCTATTTAATAAAGAACCCGACTTTTATGACCAAAGAAAACTCAAAAGAGTCCATAATACAAATAATATAAATAAAAAGAAGCAAAAAGTGAAATGTAAAATTAAACTGGGCAATCGCCAGTGAACGAGGAATGATTTGTGATGAAGTTCTTTTTGCAACTGCAGAACTCCTGCTTCATAAATAAGCGGAGTTGCTCACTCCTCTATGACTCGGTTTATTTACAAACGAATCGAAGAAAATATTGGAAAATACAGCAGAAAATTAAACGCTGGCCTTTAAATCAATTGCTACTGATTGTTACATACAAAAATAGAGATGGTTTATTGCAAATACAACTACAACAACGAAAATTATATTTAAAAAAAATTGTATAAAGTAACTTTGAGTTCGTTTGTATGTGTTTTTTTTTTCTTTTTTAGCTGGTGGTTGTTGCTCTTGTTGAGGTATAAATTAACTAACGTATTGTGTAAAAATACATTTTAATTGAAACACTAGGTCTTGCTGCATGTGTATGCATGTGTGCGTGTGTGTGTGTGTTTTAGTGAATGGACAGCGAAGCGAAGATTCATCAATATTGTTTGGGGTGTTAAAAAGGGTTAATTGATCTGACTTTGATTGCTTAAAGCTTGATTTTGCTCCTCATCAAAGTGTAACTGTAAATACACTCGCACTCACACTCACACTCACATTTTACACTAGGCAATTTACAGAGTATGTTAGCTGATGTGTGTGTTTGTAAGTGTACTAACATTTCAAATGGATATTCATGAGTGTGTTGGTGCTCTTTACGCACTTTTATACGTTATTGTTAATGGCTTTTTCTTATTTCTTCTTTTTTTCCATATTTTTCCTGGTTTTTTTCTTGAACAACTCAAAGTGGTATTTTATTTGTTCTCATTTATATGCGTTTTTGTTGTTGTTGTTGTTATTTATTTTCGATAAGGCTTTGTGTGCTGTCTGTATTTTTTATTAGTTTTTATTTAACATTTCAAGCCACAATAATAAAGGCTTGATTAAAGTTTTTATTAAACAAAAATTTGATTTATTATTTATGCATAAATAACAATTAAAACGTTTATAAATGATTGGTAAGGGATTTTAGTTTGCTGATCATAAATATAAGGTATTTTTTATAGAGTGATACAACATTGAGTTGGCTGCTTTATTTGCTCACCCATTTGACAGCTGATAGTCAAATTGTGCAAATTGTGGAAATTTTTAATCAAAATAATGGTTCTGTTCGTCAAACTTATCGTGCACTTCGTTCATTAAAAATTTTATTTTCCGATAAAGCCCATTTTTGGTTGAATGGGTACGTAAATAAAAAGAATTGTCGCATTTGGAGTGAGGAGAATGCACAAGCTTTGTCGAAACATCCTTCAACATCCACAGAAAATTACGGTTTGGTGCGCTTTATGGACTGGGGGAGTCATTGGCCCATATGTCTTCAAAAACGATGATGGTCAGAATGTTACTGTTTGTGAAAATTGGTGTTCCAGATGGCGCCTTGTACGCGCCAGCCGTAGATGCCACATGACCGAAATCATATTTAAACATTAATGTCATAAAATTTTCTATCCAATAAAGAGCGTTTTATTGATGTCAAAAATATATTACTATGTTTTATTATGATTTAAACTTATTTTATGTATCACTCTATAAAAAACACCCTTGATATCTCAGCAATAAACTAAAACACCAAAATATTTTAAAATAGAGAAAATTGGGTTGTGTATTATTAACCAATTTTAAGAAAAACTAGTCTTTTCTTATATTAACGCTTTCATTAATTTCCTTGTAATTAAAATTTTCAGCCCAATAAAACCATTCTACAAGCGACTGATGAGAAAAATTCTAAAACTTTTATTAAAAAAAATATAATAAGAATATTGATCATTTTGCAAGTAAAAAGAAAAAATTAAAAGGAAAGACTTTGTTGTTGGTTTTGAAGCATATTAGAAACGCTTAATAAAATTTAATGCTAAAATTTTAAGAAAAATATTTTTATATAGTGCATGTCTACATAGAAATAACTTTCAAAATATGTATATTTTATCAATATTGATTGATCGTAAATTATATTAAAGTGCACCACAAATATATGGGTGGCATATTTTTATATGAGATTTAAAATCGTACGATTAATTTGCAAAGTTTTTACAGCAGGATAATATTTTTGGATTACAAAAATAGTATCTGTAATAAAACTATATCTTAACTACTTCATATTGACCCATTTTTATGACCACTAAAAATTAAAAAAAAATATATATTTTGATTTTGTGAGTTCTTGAGATGAAAACGTTTCAAGCATAACTAACAGTCAGTGGCGTTAAATCCAATATTATTGGAGACTGTTTAACACAATAACTATTTGTCTGAATTAAAATGCTTTCCATTAATATTTAGTGGTTACGCTTTTTGGGGAAAATATTTTAAATAATTTCGACCATAACAAATGAAGTAAAAAAATATATTTTATGTTATCCGTGTTTTAAGGTTTTAAATAAAAAAGGACTTTTAGAAAATTCTCAGATAAGTCTAGTACTCTATTCAAGTGTACGAATATTTTTGAGCAACGCTGATTTTTACTTTAGAAAAAAAGGACATGCCAGGCTTTTGGGTTTCATTTTCATAAAATATGTTTGCAAATATTTCAATTTCTATTTTCTTTAATATAAAATATTAAGAAAGTGAGAAGTGACTGTCTTGTATGAAAAAATGCAGCACAACTTTCCCTTTGACTTCTTCTGATGACTCCAATATTGGAAGCAAAAAATTTTTAATATATTTCTCATGAGCGTAGCGGTCTCGAAGCCACTTCTCATCTTTTCTGTTGGTATGACTTTTATCAAATATAAACAAAGTATGCCACTTTTAATAAAAAGATATATATTTGAAAAAAAAATCTTTGTGAATTTGCAGATTTAAACTCCAGTCTGAATAATAATTTTGTACTCAGAATGAGCTTTTCACATGAGTTAACCCAGATTTAGTTAAACTGAAAATATATTTGTGACCCCGTTACAAAGTTTGTTTACAAAATGTTGAGGGAATACCTTAAGGTTCACTCTTACGAAATATGTGATCAAAAAAAGCGTAACCACTAAATATTGATAAAATAATAGTTCGACTTAGAAACATTTTTATTGAGTAAAACAGTTTCATAGATACTTAATGGCCAGTGTTATGCAATCCAGTATTATTAAAAACTATTTAAGCCAATAAAAAATTTTCTGAATTAAAAGCTGTTTTATTAGGATTTAGTGGTTACATTTTTTCGATCCAGTATTTCATATATGTGCAAGTACCTTTAGTTTTGCTTAAAATGCCGGAAATATTAGATTTCCAGACTACCTTAATTTATATTCAAACTTAAAAATTCAGCCTTAAAGATTACAAAAAGCCAAATACTTTAAAATTTTTTAATTTAATAGTTATTTACGTTTATGAAAACAAACACAGATGATTTTATACATTTTTCTTTTTGCTCATGTTTAAATAACAAATTGACAAGTTATGACAGCAATGACAAGTTGCTTTTTTTTTTTGTATAAAATGCTATTTCTGTATAAATTCATGGGCAGAAAAAAAAAATAAACAACTGAAGTACTTTTAATACATCTTTGAAACAAAAGCCACTAAATCCTTAACAATGCCAGTTGGTGTGCTAAAACAGGTGTGGGGTAAAGGTAAATATATATATATATATATATATATATATATATATATATAGGAAAGCGTCGTACTCAACTTTATTGTAAATTTGTTTAAATTGCTTTTGTAAACGTGTTCCTTTTGAATAAGACATATTAAAGATGTCAATTATATTGATAGACAGCCAGAATGAAACATGCCAAGGATTTATTGTGTTGCAAATGTATAGAGAAATCAAAAGAAAAATGTGGATGTAATTTTTCTGCAAATTTAGCCGTCATTGTGAAAATTGATGTTGTTAAAGGAATTAAATTTTTAATGATTTCGCTTTGGAACTAATTTCAGTTAGAGGTTATTGAACTAAAAGGTAATTCGGTAAGAAGTTATAAATTTGATCTTTTTTTTGTTTTCTTATATAAATTAAAACGTTCATGTTTAGAATATGTAGTCTGACTATTTTGTAATAAATTTTAAATATTATTTTAATTTACACTACCGACATTAAAACATTTGAAGTGCATTCATTTGTAAACAAAATTAATAGTTATTTGCGATAATTTTGACACCTACGACACGAATGTGTTACGATATGAAAGTGTGTCTTGCGAGTACTTCAGTAAACAGTGTAGAACAATATAAATAAATTTGACAGTTGTTTGACAGACAGCCTGCCTAAAACTGTCAACATGAAACGTACTTAATGCTCAGGTAAATAGTTTATGACAATTCGTTACGAAAAGTAATACAATTGAGAGAAGGGAATTGAATCTTATCTCTGAAACAGTTGTAAAGTTAAATAAATCCATATAGTTTTTTTTTAATTTCAAACAAAAGTGTAAAAGGTAGAATAATCCAAAAAGTATTAAAAAGGGAGGAGCTTTAAAGACCGAACAGTAATTCCAAATGTTATATAATAGATTAAATAAAAAATCAATTATAAAAACTTATCGACAGTTATTGTGTTGACTGAATGAAAATAATAGAGTTTTCTTTTTAAGGACACACAATTTTATTTACACCTTAAGAAATTTTCAAACAATTAGAAGGGCACACACACACACACTTCCACACAACTGCATTCAATTAATTTTATTTTATATTTCCCAAAATAACATTTATTGCCTAAGCAACAATTATTTTCCAAATATATTTCTATTTTCCTGTTCTGTTCTTTCCTCATTGTTTTCTTGAAAGGAAATTGAACGGGCACCTTTGCGTGACCTTGTAAATCTGTGTACAAAGACCACCAACGGCATTTCCTCAAACCAGGTTTAAAAATAATTTGGATTTCATTTTTGTTGCTTTTTGTTCATTTTCCCATTCAATGGAATTTATTATTCCATTAACACATTGTAAGTAGAAAATTTCATTAAAGACCCAAGAATTCAGTCAACACACTTTGTTTGCTTTTTTAGTTCATTAATTTGTAACGCTTAAAAGTAATTAGTTGTTGTTATTGGCAACAAATAAAAACAGCTTTAGTTTTACCAAAAATTGTAAAGAATTGCAGGGGATTTTGAAATTCGCAATATGATGTTCAAAAAGAATTAGGACAATTCAATAATTCAATGTCCCAAGAAATGTTACCCTCAACTTAATTTTTCAAACAGCAAATAATATTTCATATTGTTAAGTCATTTGAAAAAAATATATAATGATGCTGTCACTCTAAAAAAATTAGTTTCACTAAAATGACATTTTCTTTTCCAGAAAACATGTAAGATTTTTTCACTTATTTTCTAAAAAGTGGCAGTTTAGAAAAGCTTTAAAACAGAAACTATTTTTCATGGGGGATGTTGGATTCATTTCTAATAAACAATTTATTTTTAAATAGCAAAATGTTAAAAAGTGTGAAAAATGTTGCATTATTTTCTAGAAAAGAAATCGACATAATAAATGACATTAAATAACAATTAATAATTATTTTTAATTTCAAAATATTTTTCTGCTGCAGAAAAATTTAAAACTTTTCGCACTTTTTTAAATTAAAACAAACAATGTAAGTCTTTAAAATAATTTTACTAACAGTCATATTGCAAATTATTTTTACAATAACTTTGCAGCTAAAATTAATATTTAGATTGAATTTTAAAATTATGTTCCAATAAAAAATGCAACATTTCTCGCACTTTTGTTAATATGACACTCAAAGACAAAAATCTTACAGAATAAAATTGCAGATTATATTTATAATAATTTTACTGCCACTATAATTTTTATATTAAGATTTAATGAAAGGATTTCCCTTCTAGAAAAATAAAATAAGAAATAAAATACCACTTTTCTTGCACTTTTTAAAACGAAACTCACAAAAAAAAGGTAATTAAGGTTTTTAACACACATTATTTTTACAATAAATTTTAGTGATGCTAATATAAAAACTTAATTCCAAATTTAAAACTGATAACGAATTATAAACATTATTTATTTATAGAAACGTGCAACATTTTTTGCACTTTTCAAATTAAATTCATGGAAAATCAAACTGCGTATTATTTTTGCAATATTCTTGGCAGCACTCGTAACCTTTTAGTTACGAGTACTTTTATTCTTAAAAACATACACGCCTAGAACAAGCGAGATTTTGTGTTCTCATCTAAAAAGCCGCACTTTTCTAAAAATATTTTTCCTAAATAATTTTCTGTTCCACTTATTAAAGAGCTATAACTGAATTAGGTTAAAATATGTTTCAGAATCAGAGTACTTTTTATGGGTATAAGAATTCTGGTATAAACGAAGCGTTGTCGTGTAAAAAAATAATGAATTTTATTAAATAATAACTAGTAGGCCCAGTGTTTGAAAGTCATCATAAACAATTTCTTCATTAACACTTGGTTTATTTATGTCTTTCGAACACTGACGTATTAATTATGATTCAATTTGCTATAATAAAAAGTTTCACACAAATTCCTATATTTTATTATTTCTCTTAAGAACAAAAAAAGGAGCAGGGCAAAATAAAATTTATGATATAAAAATTTGCTTTCACAATTCTTTTTAAGTTTTAGTAGGAAAGTCACTCATGCTTTTTAGAAAAGCAGCGCGACTAAAAGTTAGTTTTACAAAACGATTTCCAAAGTAAACATTAACTTAATTTTTTTTATTTAATTTTTTTTTATAAAAAGAGAGATATTTTATATACACATTTATTTATTTATTTCCTTTTTCAAATTGCCACTAGAAGTTAAGGGTAAATTCATGAGAAATAGTACTTGCATGAATGAAATGTTTTGAGAACAGAACATAAAATTGCAAAATTTTGTATTATTGAAATAACCATTTTTAGCACAAACTTAGTGTGATGCGCTATAAATTTTACAGCCAAACATAAAAGTGTACATTTTTTATCAAAATTTATATCAATAACTATTGTCACATTCAAATGAAAAGCTTAACAGAAAAATAGGGTAACATTTTCTGCCCGTGCTTGAAAAATTTCAACTCGGCTTGCTTCTTGCTTTCTTGCTTTTGTTCTTTCCTCTTTAAAGCTCTTTTTCAATGAAGCGCTTAGATAAAACCACCTTTTTAAAGACAAACGAAACCCAAAATATATTTTTAAGAAAACATCTTAAATTTCCTAAGAAATATTTTTCTATATCCGGTTAAATAAAAAAAAATAAGTAATCAAAAATGTTAATTGTAATAAACAATAACAACATGATTATGAATGGCTTTTGATTTTCTTAAATATTTTATTTCAAAATGAATTAGTTACTGATATTAAATCAAAAAGTGAAACGAACTTTTTCCAGCGCTTCAAACTTTTAAAACTGGATAAAATTTCCATCTTGGATTGTACTGCTATCGAAAGATACTTTTTTGTAATAAAATCATTATGTAAATTGCCCAATAATTTCTTAATACGAAATATTTACTTTTCAAATTAAACCAAAAACGCTTTTTATTTCTCTGATAAAATTAAAATAAACGTGACTAGAGATTGAGTTGGTTTTTTAATATTTTTATCTAATAATTTCCAAGAAGCTTAATTGTTGGCTCCCACTTCGCAAACAAAAACAAAACAAATTAAAGCCACAAGCGCACACCTTAAAAAAAAAGAAGAAACCATTCAAAAAATACACCAAAAAGTTTCAAATTATATCCTCAACAACTCAAGTAAAATTTGTTTTCAGAAAGAGAGTTTCTTTTTAGATGACATTTTTAATGTTGAGTTTTATTTGGACGTGGGGTTCCAATGAATCACTTTAATTATGTAAGTCACGTTCTAAATGTAAACCAGGCAGTATTAAAGTGGGTTGAAGTGGAATGACTGACAGGGTTTGTTTTCTTTTCTTTTCTACTTTTTGTTGGTTTATGTACTTTTGGACACATTTTTATATAATTTTTTTTTATTTATTCTTTTTGAGAACTGGTCTACATGTAAATGATTTTTCTTTAAAGTTGTTGTTGTTATTACTGTTGGAGGGTATAAAAATGTTTAGTTAATAAATATTAAAGGTATTCGCATGGGGTTAATTATTTAATATCTATTGTATTGAAGTATTTTTCTATTTCTTTTAAAACTATTTATAAATTATTAAGTTAATGGCGTTTTTTTTCCAGAAAACATGTAACATTTTTTCACTTATTTAATAAAAAGTGGCAGTTTGGAAGAGTTTTGCAACAGAAATTAATTTTTGTCAGGGATAAGGGGTTAATTTTTAATAAATTTTTTGTTTCCAAATGACAAAATGGTGCTGTTTTGTATTAAAAAGTGTGAAAAACTTTGCATTATTTTCTAGAAAAGAACAAATCGTGACTTTACGTAAATGAATCCACTATTTGGTTTCTTAAATTTTTTGTCTTTTTTCTTATTGTGTTTAAAATGCATTCGTGTAACAACTGAATTTAGCAGTCAACTTAACTCTCCATTAAGGACTCTTTAGAAGCGAACAAATCTCAATTATATTTTTTATTTAGAGAATAAAAAAATTTCCTTATAGAAAAAACCCAAAAAAATTTTTTTATCGTAATTTCTTATCCATTTAACTCACGGTGTTTGTGAATGCCTTTAATGTCTGCTGTTAAGCTTCAGGTTTGTATTCCACTAGTCTGGCGTAATTTTGTTTTATTTGGTTTTATTTTGATTTTTTCTTTCTACGTTAAATAGTTTCTTTTACTTTTATTATTTTAAAAATAACTGAAAATTAGTTTTTAAAATTCTTTGCTGCTAATAAAAAATTACGAATTCATGTCATATAGACTACAGGACAGGAAAAAATTACTAAAACCACAAAAATAATAACTAAAATTGGCTTCATAAGAATTCGATAGGATATTTAAGATATTTAAAGCTGCTTTTTTTATAAAAAAAAGTATTTTGGGGTCAAAGAAAAAGTGTAAAATGGGAAGTCCAAAAGCTAAAGAAAATATTTGCCATATATTGCATTTTTATTAAAAATTTTGAAATAAGATTAACGTCTACTGATAATTTCGAAAAAAAAATTTATATAAAAATTAAACAGCTGCTACGTTCAGTGGCTGCCATTAATATGATTCAAGATATTAAAGAATTTCCTAGCGTTACTCCGACATCAATCTGCATATAAAAAACAAATGAAATCTTTGGAAGAGAAAACATTCGAAGCCTTAAGAAAACAGGGTAACGTTCAATACAGAGAATAAGTTTCCTATTTAAAATGGAGTTAAAAAATTTAAAAAGTTTTTAATTTTTAATATATATTTAACATTTGAAATTAATAATTTAAATCCAAATGAATAATATTTTATATTGAACAACAACAACAAAAATCAATAGTTTATCAAACAACCCATATCAGTCACAGCGTGTGTATACAATTTCCTTCGAGTGCGCGCATTGATTTATGTGTGTTATTTTAGGCACAACACGTTCAAGTATCTTGTAAATACAAATCCAAACTCATAGAACAAATAATACTTCAACTTTAGAAAAAATCAAATAAATAAAATAAAAAATAGTAAAACATAAAAGAAGTTCGTTTTACACAAAAACGAGCAGTTATTTTTCCACATAAATGATTTAGAAAATATATTTTTTTATTTATTAATTGTTTTTATTCCGCACTATGGCACTCTTGTAGCGTGAATTGCATTTGCTGGTTCCTTTAAATGCTCGTATATAGAGCTGAAGAGAAGCAAATATATATATATATATATATATATATATATATATATATACATATATATTTACGAGTCAGTTTTTTATTTGATTTTTATGCTTCGACTTGTGTGTATAAATAAAATATAAACATGCATATAAATTCTATATTAGAAGTAGTTCATTTGTTCAGAACAAAATAAAAAATAAAAAAAAATATTAAACAAACATTATTGATATGAATTATATGGAAACGTGTCTCGATATCAGTTTGAAAACGGTTGCAATTGCACATTTTTATCGTCGCTACCAAATGCAACAAACACAACAACGCGAACAACAACAAAAACAACAACAATATGAAAACTGTAAAAACTGTACGAGAGGAAATGAAATTTATGACTGGGTCAGATATAATAAAACGAAAAAAAAACTTGCTGCAATAAATTAATTTAATAGAATTTTAATAAAATTCCAAAGTTTATAATAAAAACGAAACTAAATTTTGAAGCTCTTCCAGCAAAATTTCCGGCCAAAATAGTTCTTAAAAAAGAACTTTTATACAGAACTTTTTGTTTAATATTTCCGTGCTTTTGAATTCTTTTTCTTTTTTTTTCTTCTACTTCCGCAAAGAATACAGGGGCACTTGAAACAACATCTATTGTTATACCGTGTTCAGACATGCATTTGTGATTGAGGCAATTTAATTTTAATTGAGCAATTAAATCTAGTGTTCACACATACTCAATTTAGCTGACTCAATTATCATTTGACAGCTGAGAAAACATTGTTTTTATTTGTTTCGTGAATATTCGTGTTTGTAAATTTTAAAAATGGATGTAAATGTTGGTTTAAAAGAAATTTTACTTGCATAAAATATAAATATGGAGCTCTTCGAGTTTTGATTCAAAATTATCAGTGCTTAAAAAAAAAAAGAAAAAGGATTATAGGAAATTTTTGTGCTCACTGAATACAGTTCTTAATAAACGTACTTATGACCAGGGTTGCAATTCCAGTTTTACTCAATCAGTGATACAATTAACTACTAATTGTTCAATTTATTAAATGACTTATTGTATGATAAATTGTGGTCAATTAAGGTCTTAATGCCCTAATTTTGCAACGCCCTAATTTTGCAATTAAGGGGTATGTCTGAACACGGTATTAATGGGTTAATAAGGAACTTGATTACAAAAAATTACTAACATCAAATTTGGCCTTTAGATTCCGCTTAGAATGACTAGTAACTTTGAAAGGAAAATTTTCTTTAAAGGTTCAGAAAAAGGAGCAGGAAGAAATATTTATTTTATTTATTTTATTTTATTTTTGTTGTATATAAAACTTTTTATAAATTAAAAACTGCAGTCTTTTTAAGACCCTCGATCCACTAAAATGACATTTTAATTATTATGTTTCTGTTATTTTCATGATGATCTGGTTCTTTTTTTATCTCCCACGATTTATTATATTTATTTACTTATATTTAAATTTATTTTTTCAAATTCCACAGCCAATAAACTCCCATTAATATATATTCTTAAATTCCTATAATCCATAAACTGTTCATAATTTAAATATTTATCTATAATATTTATGATTTTTTCCAAAATTTATTTAAACAAAAAATTAATAAACAACCAAGCAATCTCATGATCTCCCTCAAAATATTACAAAACTAACCCCATGAGAGGATGGATCATGATAAGAATCTTAAACATTTCATAATATTAATCAAAATGACAATTTACCAAAAATTAAAAATAAAAGAAAAGAAAGAATCAAGAAACAAAAAATAATTCAACAATATTTTCTTAAACCCATACGCTGTTGTTGCGCATTCCTGACAACTTGCAGCTCCAGCATTGATATTTATCATTCATTACCCACACACGTAGTGAAATTCCAATAATTTTCTTCGCTCACTTCTCTCTCTCTCTTTTTTTTTGTCATTTGAAATTAATAATAATTTTTGTTTTGTTTTTGTCATCTGTGCCCAGAAATTGTTTTGCTGTTGCTCATAAAATGGGAAACCAACACACAAAACCAAAACCAAAATGACAATTTCTCATGTAATTTGAGACTCACGACACCACAATGCCATGCAACTAAACAACAACAGCAACAACAACTGCAACAACAATCTGTATGTCAACAAAACAACACAAATTGTGTTCCTTCCCATGAGGAGAGAAAAAGATCTGGTATCTGCCAACCAACCCATGAAACAAAAGAAGAGTGATTTAAGCAATTGGGACGAATTTTGTATGCCCTTCAGTTTTATATTATTTTTATATTCCCATGGAGACTGTCCAGCATCAAAATGCATACCCGCTCCTGTTACAGTGTCCAGCTTCCTTAAAGGAGTTTGATTTTAAATGCAACCTTAAAACATGGCATCGAAAATTAATATTCTCGAAGTATTAAACCAAAATCCATATTTTGCAGGTACCCTGAAATCGCATGCAGACAAAATGGTAACTAAATTTATTTCATTATCAAATCATAAACAGTATCTGAGAAATGTGTTTTAAGTCCATGTTTAATTTCTAAACAACATCAACTTAAAGTGTTCAGACAAGTTCCAGATACTCATGATATTAATCCGACTGACTGTCCGTAAATATGTTTGTTCATGGTACCAACTTTTTCAGTAACTTTAACTTCTTTTCAATGCGAATGGCAAAAATCACAAACAAATTCGTATTAAGAAAAATGATTTACGTAATAAGATTTTTATGTTCTGTTACTGCAACAACATGAGGATGTTGTTAACCAGCAGCAACAGCAGGATTTGTAATCATTTTCACACCAAACAAGGCATTCGTTTTCTATCAACTTTTTCCCAAAAATAATATAATCAAATGGAAATCTTGAGGCATAAACACAAACACATTTACAAACCACCAATACAAACGCAAAATGAGACAGTACGTATAATCTGGGTGATAATCTTTTGGCAAACATGTTTTTTAAAAATTTCTGGCTGTTCACATTTCAAATAAATAAATAAGAAAAAAAAACAAGTTGTTGCAATTTGTTGCTGCTTTATGGCTGATATATTTTCATTTAATGTTGATTCTGAGATGCACAGTTGCAGCTGTGTTGCACGTTTATGTGCAAAGGAAAAAAAGAAAGAAAGAAAGAAAGAAATATGATTCAATTACAATATTGAGGATTTTTCAAATTTAAAAATTTATGTGACAACAAGACCCATGTAATTATACAGGGAAGGTGTGACCAGCAGCAGAGATAATGACTTCAACATTTTTATTTGTTAACATTTAGTAAGTCTTTTATTATATTATTAATACGCATATTTAAAGAGATTTTTAAAATGAGGCTGCATTTAACTGCAACTATTTTTCAGCAACGTAACCGACCAAGTATCGATTCCTTTTTAACATTTTTAAAATATATTAATTTAAACAAATTCTGGTTCAAAAAAATATTTAAAAAAAAGAAAATGTATAAAATGCGTAAAGAAATTTAATGCCCTTTTCTTTTGTGGAATATATGCAACACCTTTTCGCCCCTTTTCTAACCAACTCGTTATATAGGGTGTTTTTTATAGAGTGATACAAGTTTAAATCATAATAAAACATAGTAGTATATTTTTGATATCAATGAAACTGTCTTTATTGAATAGAAAATTTCATGACATTAATGTTTAAATATGATTTCGGCGCAATCTGGAACACCAATTTTCACAAACAGTAACATTCTGACCATCATCGTTTTTGAAGACATATGGGCCAATGACTCCGCCAGCCTGTAAAGCGCACCAACCAGTAACTTTCTGTGGATGCAATGGTGTTTCGACAAAACCTTGTGGATTCTCATCACTGCAAATGAGACAATTCTGTTTATTTACGTACCCGAAAATGAGCTTCATCGGAAAATAAAATTTTGAATAGCCGAAGTGCACGATAGGTTTGACGAACAGAACCATTATTTTGATTAAAAATTTCCACAATTTGCACGCGTTGCTCCATAATAAAATGTCAAAGCAAACTAAACAAAAGGCAACTATCAGCTGTTAAATCGGTGGTCAAATAAAGCAGCGATGTCAGCTCAAAGTTATATCACTCTATAAAAAACACCCTATATATTATTCATTTCATGGCAGAATGTTGCAATTTTTTATTAAAAGTGTAAAAAATGTTGCACTATTTTCTAGAAAAGAAATCAACATAGGATTAATTAGTTTAGGTTTTTACCAAAACCATTAAACTGTTCTGTTATTTTCTATGAAAAAAAATATTAATTTCTTTTTTAAACTTTAAATTTTCTAAAACAAAAATCTCTTCCAAACAATCTAACGTGTCAGCTAAACTCCTACTGCTACAAGTTAATCCTCCGTTTCAGCCTACGCCAACCTTCCCTTGGCAATCGCACTGCAACATTTCGTTTTAATCCGAATATGTTTTTGTTCAACTCACATGAATTGTCACACTAGAAGGTGAACACATACTGTTTCTCTCCTTTAATTCTGTCTTCTGTTTTTTTTTTATTTATATTAATTTTCTTGAACAGAAAAAACTTGTGTGTTGTTTATGAACCACAAACATTCGAAACGTCAGATTAATGTGCTGCCACAACAGCAACATCTACGAAGATCTTAAAGATACACAGTAACAAACTCATAAAAAGACAAAAACAACAACAACTATAAAACGGGAATACGAGTGCATGCACACTAATGCAACTTTTAGTATCTTCTGTGTGCAATCCAATCCGTATTATTTCTTATTATTTTTTTTTTGCTTGTTTTATAAAGAAAACTAAAATTTGAATATTGAATGAATGAATGCATGGGGCGACTGAATCTGCGTGTGTGTGTGTGTTAATGTTTTGTTGTGAGTGTCACAGAGCCTGAAAAGATGCTGGTTGAAATTTCCTGCATTTTTTTACTTAGTATTATTATTATTATTTTTTTGTTGTTGTTGTTTCGTAAGAAAGGATCATGTTTACTTTTCGTTTTGTGGTTGTTGTTGTTGTGTTGTTGGCGTTGTTATTAAGCACACTGTCATCTGCGTGAGCTCTCAAGCTGGTGTTTATTGTATGTAATATTTCCAAAATAAATGTTTAAAGTCAGTCACAATGTCAGGTAGAAATTCATCCAAATAACCAAGTATGCTGGCTGGCTGGGAGGATGGCAGGCAGGATGGCGGGCGGGCTGGCTGGCTGGTTGACTGTGCCATGGAATGATTGGTATGGCGTATAAGATGCCAACATGCTCATGACTACAAAGTTGATTATCTAAGGCGTTGCCATCAAAATAAACACATTAAATACGTTTGCAACAGCATGTGAGAGGTTGTGTGTTTGTGTGTATGTGTGTGCCTGTTTATTTTGCAACGGAGTTTTAGGATATAGAAACAGATGACGACAGCGAAGGAGTCATCCAGTGTATGTTATTGAATAGAATTGAATGTTTCCATTATTGTTATTGTTTTCTTTATACTTCTCTGTACACGTCGTTGTTGCTCGGTTTAATGTTACCAACGCTGGATTAGTTGAATTGAAATGTGGCGTATGTGTGTGTTTTTAATGGAGATGTGAAACAATAGTTCTTTCTAGTTTAGTTTGGCAAAGAAAATTTAGCGCGAAAAATAAGACCAATAAATCGATGCATGCAGAATATTATTACTACCAAACACACACACACACATTAAAGTCTGCATAATCTTATTGATCACATATTATAGTAATCAAAAATCACATATTACCGTAATTTTAATCAATAATTATGTTAATAAAAATTTATCACATTCTTTAACATATAATATTTATTATGACATTTTATTTAAATTAATTATTAAACGTTATTTTTTTAGTTTTCTCTAAAATGTCAAACTATTTTTTGTTGTATTAAATTCAATTAATTCCTTTTATAAAATAGTAATCTGACAAATATTTGATTGTTATTTATGAATAATTTACAAATTGTTTATACCGAATAATTGAAGGAAATAATGAAATAATTGAAACTTGTTTTAATGCAAACACCCAGAGGAATATATTTATTTAATTTAAAACAACCGCCACTAAATTTAATTAACCATCAAAATATTTCGTGTATCAAATTTTTGTTGGTAGCTGATGTCATACGTCCGTATGTACTCACTGTTCCATGGCTGTTAAAAATAGGTCCTGATCTTAGCAACGCTACAGTCAGTCGGCAAAAACTGTCATTAAACAAGTACCATTTATTACACGTACTGTATCAGACCTTTTTCCACTCAAACTTTGACTTTTATTAATGACTGATTTTTAAAAGCTTTCAGATTTTGTTTAAAAATAAACTTATAATATTAAGAAAACTGCATGAGTTCTCTCAGTCGATAGAACGATCTATATCATTAAATTTTTGAAGGAAATGGTTCATACGATTTTACGAATAATAATTCAATAAACACTGTGCTGCAGTGCGTCAACGGTGGAGAGTTTAAGCCTATAGAAATTAGCCTTATTATGGTCCCACCAAAAAAGTCTAACAGCATTAAATTGCATGATCTGGATGGTCATTGACCGCCCACAAATTTGAAATAAACTGTCCACTGAAATCGTTTCTTAATTGAGTCTTTTTTTCGTGTGCTGTTCGGCATTTGGCAATGACTTCTTGAAGCCACATGCGAGCTGTATTTCTCTGGTATTTTGAGGGGAAAAAATTAACTTGTAATCATTCCATTCACAGCAACATGTCTGTCCTTGTGGTTTTTATAAAAAACTAAGGTCCACCCACACTACCGGCTCATAATTCCATAATTGCGAGTGCTGTTGGCTGAAGTAATACGAGACAAGACTACGATTCCTTAGAACCCGAGTTCGACTCTGCACTCAGTCTTGAATATGAAGTCAAATTTGTCTGATCTGCTTTTTTGCAGGATTGTGTTAATTATTATCAACTCATCTGCATTACGAAGGCCTGAACCTCCTTCGTTGGTATTTGTAGCAAATATAATCATCGGCGAAGTAAAAAAGCTACACAGAAATTTTCTGTGCTCTAATCTGTCTTCATCTGTCCTTTTAACACTATCTCCTCCTTTACCCCTTCCAGTGAAATACACCGCATATGCGGTGTCTTCCCCAGAGTGGTGGTCCTACCCATAAAAATATAGAGCACTTTATTGAAATACAATGACAGTTCTTTCTATGCATTTCTACAAAACGAAATGAGTTTCGCCGCTGAACATAATTTTCAAATAAAAAAAATTTCCTTATCCGAGCATGAGTTTTTACAACGAATTTCAATCACATGCGAGCGCTGTCCAAACGAGACTGCTCCTGTTTAACAGTTAATATGCGACAAGAACAGCTGAGCTGCCAAAAATAAATTTGCTAAAAAAATATCTCTCTTTACCAGATTAAAGCAAAAAATGCAGAACACAATAACAGTAAAAGTTAGTTCTGGGATAGGTCAAGTGTACCCCTACAACGACAAGGCCGTGAAGAAGTATTATCGAATAAAACATAATTTTGTGGTACAATTTCAAGCATCTTGTGGTCCACCAATATTGATAAAACACACACGATCTGAAAGGTATTTTTGGGCACATAAACACCGTAAAAAATTAAAAATAAATAAAGAATTTAATTTGCTTAACAAGCAAACAATAATACCTCACCATTTCGCTTGTATTTTGTACCAGTAAACTCACGTGTGTGCAGACATATTAAAAATGTTTAAAATACTTTGTATAACATTTTAATAAATCTGAGCTTTTTATTATTTTTATAAAACTTGTTGTGAAATAATTAAAAGGATATATAGAAAGAAATTTACTTGATATTTTTCTTAAATTTCGCTAAAACAAATTTGTGAACATAAATCGCATATGAACGTACCAGGATTTATTGTTGAGGTATATGTGAATTCGTCAAGTTTGAGAATGAATCTGGTGAATAAATTACCGAGTTGTTGGTTAATGAATTTATTGTAAAAACTTCCTGTTTTTAATTACAAAATTTTCTGTTAATAATTTACTAACGAAAAACATACTTTTTTTAAGGGAAACATTTTTACAGAATTCCAATTCATAGTGCAAAATATGTACGATTATATATCAATATATTTTCTATAAAAAATATATATAGAGAGATTATTTATTAATGGAAATATTATGAATTATTTTTATCGAGAACTTTTATTATTTATTTATGATTACATTTACATTTTAGCGCTTTAAACTTAAGCGTTTAGCACGTAGTTTGTTACGTTCTTTTCCTTAGGAAATGATTTTTTCTCCCAAACTCCCTCAATTTTTTTTTCTGTTTGCCCAAGCATAAGTGAAGAGTAACTAAAGATGCGAGTCTACTCAAGTAAAATGTTTATTTTGTTTTCAAATGTGTGTAGTAGATATGCCAGTGTGCATCGTGTGTATGTGTGGGTATACATTTTCTTGACTTTATAAAAATATGTATATATATTTTCTTTTAAAAGAAAAGAATAAATATTTACATAGAAACAGCAGGCGTTTTATCAAAATATTTACATGAATCCCGTTCCCAAAAAAAAAAACAATCATGAACTCGCATACACTCACAGATATGAGACATTACGTTGAACATGCGAGAGTATGTGTGTGAATTTATATTAAATTCAGTCACAGGCTCGTTTTCATACGAGTGTAAATAGGAAATGAGCAGAGAAATATTAACTGGATGAGAAAAAAAATATAAAAAATAAAATAGGAGTATAAAACAATCAATGATTATTACAAATAAGCAACAAATATTTAATACTCATACGAAATTGTGTACGAAAAAAAAGCTGAATGTCAGAAAATCAATTGATAAGAGGGTTCGAATTTTTTTCACTTTTTGCTTTTGACGTTGAAGTGGCAAACGTTTGATTTTTCTTCGTTTCATTTTTTTTAAATGGGTACTTGAGCCTCAATACGAGTGCTTGTATTGAGTCACGCTTGCGATAAGAAATTTTAAACACATTTAATGTGGGGTTGTTTTTTGTTTGTTAGTTGCGTGCATGATTTTTATAAATCGTTATTATTGACAGATTTATTTGTTAAATGGTTGTGTAAAAATTTCTTAAATGAACACATTCTTAAAGATTTCTTTGGAAAGTTCTTAAGATTGTTGGAAAAATATATACAAACCCAACAAACATATACACACACTTTTTTTAACAACAAAAAAAAACTAAATATATTCAAGTCAACTGTAAGAGAAATTGCACAATCGCCTATTAAATTGACACAATTAAAATTCAACTAAAAAGCTTGAGTTTATGTGAGTGCAGTAATTAAATGCGCACAAAACCATTCCCATGAATCGTATTATCGTGTCAAGAATTTCCTTAACACTTTCAACTAGTTTTTAGCAACTTGATTCTTCTGTCAGTGTTTATTTTGTTGTATAATTTCCATTTCTGTCATTTAATTTTTTCCCACTTTTATATGTCGCCATATGAAAAAGTGTTGTGCTTCAATGAACCTCACAAAACACACAAATAAATACACTCACTCGTAGATGCTGAACATAATAAGATGTAAAGAAATTGATTAAACTTGACTTTTTACACAACAACATTATCTGAACAGATCAGATTGCATATAATCAATAGAACACAATACAGGCAACAGCTACACAACGACAGACAGTAGAAATAAAGCAACAGCACAAAATGAACTGAATTGAATTGAAATGAAATAAAATAAAAGAATAGATGGAGACAACAAAATATTAAAACCATAATAATTTATTTTGTTGTATTTGATTATACCAGATATGCATCTATACCAAGAACTAATACATGCCATAACAAGCAGATAATAAAATATTTATTGAATTGAAACTTATTTTCTTGTGGGAAAATATATCAAATACCTTTACTAGGGATGGCAGTCTTTAAAACAAAGACACAATGATTTGATTAAAGTTCTTGAGGAGTAGATAAAAGAGCCACTAAAATAAATTATCGCAAAGTATTTAGAATTAATACCCGCAAGATAATCTCGCAGGTATTCATTATAACTCTATGTAAAGAACGTTACAAATTATATAAGAAATTTTGTAAAGTTAGAAAATTTCGATAAACAAGCAGATAAAACCATCAAATTTTGTTACTTTTACATAAGCATTTTTACATATTTAATGTAACTAACAAATATTTAAGGCTCATGAAAAAAGATAGTAAATAATTGTCGAAAGAGTTGTATGAAAATATCTCATGACATATATTTCTGTTTCTATTTAATTCGTATTAATTCTTGAATAAACATATTTTTAAAACTGATTTATTTAAGTTCTATTTCTCAAAACATCGCATGCTATAATTTTATTTTAGAATAACATAGAATTATATTCCCACTAAATTTATAACAAGTACTTTCATATTTTTTAAAATGTCGCATGCTATTATTTTATTTTAGAATAATATATATATTGCATGCTACTTTTTCCTATATATTTAATATAGAATGTTTAAGAACACAAAATTAGATTCCCACAAAATTTATAACAAGTACTTTAAGAACACAAAACTACATTCCCACAAAATTGAAAACAAGTACTTTCATATTTTTAAACAATATCGCATGCTGTAATTTTATTTTTGAATAATATAGCACGCTACTATTTCCTATATACTTAATATGGAATGTTTAAGAACACAAAACTTCATTCCCACAAAACTGAAAACAAGTACTTCCATATTTTTTTAAATGTTACATGCGATAATTTTATTTTTCAATTATATTTTGCACTGCATTATAGAAGTTTTAGTAAAGATATAGTCGCTGCCTTCAACGGCTTACAATTTGAAAATCTACGTATTGGATAACTGAACCGTGATCGCATATAATCCTGATTATATATGGGCAAGTTTTTTCAATTTTAAGATGATGACAATAAGTAGCTTAATATATATAATTTTTTACATTTTAAAAGCTTTTAACAATTTTTGGAAATATAAGTAACGTATGCAAATTACAAGTACTTTGATGTCATATCTACAGCAAAAATTTATAGCATGCAATATTTTTTTGTATCAATAAATTAATACTGAATGTATTTATCTATCAAGCGTTTGAAAAATATATATTCAAAAAATTCTAACACTTTAACTCAACCACTGTAACTTCAATAATTTTTGGATTATCTCTGCCTTTTGTTACAAACGCAAACAGAATGAAAATTTTATGGCTTAAGAAAATAAATATATATATATATATATATATATATATATATATATATATATATATATTTCTCCTCATAAATGTTTTAAACGTGCTAAAAATCAATATCTTAATAGAAACGTGCCTTTTTATCTACACAATTTTGGCCTTAATTTAAGTGAGTTGTGAAACGACCAACAAGAAAAATAAACTAATTGAAAAAAGTGTTAAATACTTCTGCTTTCACAAATTATCTAGAAATTCGTTCGTGATGTATAAAAATTAAAATCCTATACGGCTGACAATATTTCTAAGCGAATTACTTTATAACATGTACAACTTAATTAATATTAAATAGCACAAATAGTTGTTGTAATACATTGCAATTTATTTCCAGCATCTACAACTTCATTACACGCATACACACACAGAGACAACAAAGCCTTACACACACACATGTTCAACCCGACAAAACCAACACACTTACACTGATGTTTAATAAGTTGCCAAAAACCATTATAATTATTTTTCTATAATCTTGTATAATTTGCTGTCCTTTAATGCAGCATCGACATAACAGCAAGGAAGCCAAGGATAATGGTACATCGTTGTAATATAAATGAAGGAGAAGAAGAAAAATGTTTAGCATATAAAACAGATCATTAATTATAATGCAAAATGGAAAAAAATATTATAATAAAGCGGCAGCAGTGACAACGATAAATACAACTACAACAACATCAAAAACTACAAGAAACCTTTGAAATCCTTTTAGTGCGAGTTCTTTAGAGCTTCAAAATCCTTTAACAAACAACAACAAAATAATAATAATAATAAAAACAACAACAACAATTGCTTAATGTACTTGCAGCTGAAAATATCTTATGGGAATTATGTTTTAAGCAGAAGTCAAAGTTCAAAAACCTTTTCGCAAAATATAATGATAAAAAAAATAAGAATTTGAAAAATAAACTACTGACAGTACAGTGAAGCGTTTATAATATTTTTTATATTTTATGTATTCTTTAATGAAATTTATTTAATGCCAAAGCAATCGTCATGGCTTAAGGCGCAGAAGATTAATAATTTTTTTTACAGCAAACCGATATTATTTTCTACAAGTTGTTATTGCAAATATTCCGAGTATAAGAGTTTCTATTGTGAATTGTTTGAATATATCTAATAGAGCCTGTTTTGAACTTTTTGTAAGTAAAGGTGTATATTGTGAATTTTTTCGAATATTATATGTGCTATTGTGAGCCATTTGAATTTTGTATTGTGAGTTATTTGGAAGCAACACTTTCTATTGTAAAACATTTGTAGGTAAAAAGCTTCTATTGTCAACTACTTCTGAATAAAATTACCTATTGTGAGTTTTTTGCAAGTAATATCTTCTATCGTGAGCTACTTTGAAGTAAAAGTTTCTGTTCAGAATAATTTGAGAGTAATAGTTTCAATTTTAAACTATTTGTGAGCTAAAGTTTTCACTGTGAATTGTTTGAAAATAATAGTTTCTATTGTAAACTATTTGTTAGTAAAACTTTCTATTGTGAATTTTTTCGTAATTAATATGTACTGTTGTGTCCTATTTGTGAGTTGAATTGTTTATTGTGAATTATTTTGAGGTAGTAGCTTTTATTGTAAATTATTTAAAGCTGCAATATTCTATTATACACAATTTTGATTAAAATTTTCTATTGTGAATTGTTTAGAAGTAATATTTTCTATTGTGAACTGTTTCTGAATAAAAAGTTTATTGTGAATTATTCAAAGTTAATAATAATATTATGAACTCTTTCTCAAAGGAAAAATATATAGATTTCGAAAATTAAAGAAACAGTAAATTCATACTGAAAAGTTGCCATAACCATTGACAGTTATTCTGAATTTATTTTGTAAAAGGATTCGCGGGACTGAACATTGACGATGTTATATTTTTTATGTTTATAAAGCAAGAAGTTCAGATAACACAATTATAATCGAAATAATCGGCTTGAATAATCAAATTTTACGCGAAAGAACTGTCAGAAGCAACGAAGTCTGTTTCATGCATAAAATTGTTTATCATTTTTATTTTTATCAGTGTTTTTGTTACTGGCACTCATGCGACGGCCCCAATGTATGCAATGAATTGTGCAGGATTTATGAAAGGATCAGTTAGTATCAAGAGGACTTCTGGAGAATTTGTTCCATTTTATTCTTTATTCGGCGTTGAATTTTGTACCAATAAATGAATTTAGTATAAAGTAAATTACAGCTAAATATGTCCAAATCGATTTGTAAATTGTTTCACCTCATTTAAAATAATTTATGTTAATGTATTTTTAATAAACAAAATACTGATTCAGTCCCACTGTGGTCTGCACTTTATCAAGGAACAACTTTAGCGTTTGCTTTTGTTGTACAATAAACGAAATTAATGTAACAAAAATTAATTTCATATAAAGATAAACGTTACTTACTCTGACTATAAGTTCAGCAACGTCATAGAGGAGAGTGGGGACAAACTCGCTCTAAATTATTTTTGTCGTTTGCCTCTTTCTTTTTGGAAAAGGAGGTCGTTCTTTGGCTGATATGCTTTTGTTTTGGGTGCGAGTGGCAAACTCTTTAATCCTATTTGTGTTATTTTGCAAGTTTAATTATGGTTGTTTACCAAGCGGAAATGAAAACGAAACAAATCACACCTTTAAAAAGTTATTACGCTGCGCGGATAGTAAAAAATAGTACGTGGTGCTCTTTACATTTAAGATGTTTAAAACAGCATACACTTACAAGCAAACGCATCAACAACAATATGAGAGATAGAGTGTATGAGAGAGAGAGAGAGAAAGAGAAGTGGATATAATTGCATATATTCAACTACTTTGAACGGAAAAGGATATGAAAGTGCGTTTGGTATTTAAACAAGGAAAAGAAATTAAGGACAAGTGTTGTTTAAAATGGATACTTGGAATATGATAGACATAAGAAAATATCACTGATGAAAGTTTCCATATAAACAGACTCGAAATTTCGTTGATTATCGAAGGCGATAGTTGTGGCTCTAGTTGTTCTAAATATTTGATTCAGGTGATTCTTTTTTTACTAAAACACAATTTACACAATGATTTTATTAATGTTTTTAACTCTTTTTTTGGTGGCTTTTTGTAAACGAAGGTTGAAGAGAAGCTTTAACATTTTAATCGGTTAACAGGTTCGAAGCGCCATTTACGTTATCTTCGTTTTATAAGAAATAAAATTTACTGCCTGTCGCACGATGACACTAAATGACGTCTTGTCGCACAATTTCAATTTTTAATATAAAGAAAAATTCTAACATATTGTTTTTATTTTAAATAAATTTGTTCGTTGTAACGATATTTAGTAGTGACATCGTGGGAAGGACAGGGACTCTAAGGATTTTTATATTTTCTTATTAGATATTAAAATCCTTATGCGTATAATTACTTTAATCCCTTTTCATATTTATCCAGTTTAATCCGTATCAAACGGCTTTAAACTTTTTTTCCCAATTCTGTTTACACAATAACACAATTTTATTTACATTCAAATTATATTTTTTAAGGATAAAGAAAAGGAAAGACTTACCTTTTTATATATGAGAAATAAGAAATCCTTTTCTTCCTTCACCGTTGATTGTTTTTGCGAAAAGTCCTTTTTATGTACGAAGAAAATTCTAAAATCAAAAGAAGCAAAAAGAAACAGGTTAATTAGCAAAATTTTTATTTGTAAAGCAGAAAAACAAATTCAAATTTTCCAACATAAAACTTTAATAAAATTTTGCTATTTTATTACAAACATCCTTTTTTTATTGCGAGAATTATTATAATTTTATTTTTGCCAGGCTGCAGCTTTGGTGGCTTTAAAGTACTTCTTTTATTTTACGACTTTTTCTATGTTCTATTTGTTTAAACTTTTATTTAAAATTACCCTTTATATGGAGTTTGTTTTGTACTGCGTTATGTTTTTTTGTCATTTAAGAAAAGCGTGTATTTAAGAGTGGAAAAAAGGATTTATTTTTCATAATAATTTTCCTTTTTTGGTGTTGTTGTTGAAGGCTTTGCTTTGCTTCTGTTTCTTTGGCATTCCAAGTTTTTGCTCTAAATACTTTTAAGTAGAAATTTACTTTCCATTCATTTTATTAACTTCGAAACTTCTTTTTATTTTGTTAACTTCAAAAAGTAAACGAATAAATATGTTAAACGTAAAATACCATTAACAGTGATGTCACAAGCTTTGACTCCACTCGGAAATGAATTTTTTTAATGAATTTGGGTTCTTCAGCAAATATAGAGAAATAATTTTTGAAACATATTTTTTATTAATAAAAAATAGGGATAATATATAATTACTTTTGTAATTTAAAAGTTATTATACTTTTGTTATTTGAAAATTTACAAAAATATTTTTTTATGAACAATTTAATTTTTTAAATTAAATCCTATTTACTTCCCAGGTTCATAAGAAACCTTTCATGTCTACTTTTCCTGTAGAAAAATGTTCAATCATTATTCTTCCCTCATCATAAATATTGTGCAGAAAATAAACCACCCAGAAATCTGATCAAGAACAGCGATTGTAATAAATCAAATACTTGAACAAACGTAACCAAAAATTCACTGACTCTTTTTTGTGAGATGCCTAAACAAATAAAACCAAATCATATGAAAATTTATTCAAATCTACTAAATTTATGTATTAAAATTGAAGCAGCGAAATGCTCACGATACCTTTCCAACACTCTAATGAAATAAATAGTAAAACAGGATCAAAATATGTACGTTCACTTCAGGTCTATTATTCAAAAATTATCATGCTTCGGCTGGAACGATTTTGTTCAGTTGGCTTAGCTACTCTTAGAAAATGTAAACAACATGTTGGATTTTCGGTTGTTTTGTTTCCTTTTATCGAAAACTTATTACAACCCTGAAGTAATGAAAACATATTTGGATTGAGCTACACGGTACTTGTGGTTTTTTTTTTTTTTGTCGATGCTTTAACGTTTCCCGTGTGTTGCTCTCAACATTTAAGTAGTCGAATGAATACGGCAGCAAACCGTTAAAGAATTTGTCGAATGACTGAATGTTTGATTACATGGCGGGTAATCAGCACAAAAGCAACACTTACTGGCAATGAAAGCGCAATTGAATACAAAATCATTTAAAGGCAAATTATTAAAGCATATATTCGGTGAAGTATCAGAGATATTAATGGGTGAGCCATCTAGCGGTTTGAATTTGAGCCACCGGTTACTTCGAAACTGGACTTAAGTCCTTCTTTTCTGTCACAAAAGAAATAAATCGATTTATGCTTGAACAACTTTGAAATTTATTGAAAAATTCAAAACTAATAAAACTGTTGGGATTGCACGAAGGTGTCGTACAATATTTAGTGGCAGAGAAGGAACAACAGTGCCCGGTATCAACAAGTTTATTGCTAAAGTGCGTGAAACTGAATTCGCAGTAAGACCACTGGTTACTTCGAATGTGGACGTAAGGTCTTTCCTTTTTGCCACAAAATTCAAATTGAACGAAAAGAATGGAGTTATGCTTGAGTAACGTTAGAATTTATTGGACAATTATTTTGAAAACTAAGAATACATCGTAAAAAATTTGGTCGCAAACAAGTTTATTGCTACAGTTCGTGAAAATGAATTCCCGCCAAGACGTGAGCATGCTCGTATGGCGCGCATCCGAAAATACCGATACAGCGACTGAGAATGTGCGTAAGAATCCACCAACATTAAATCGAAAAATTTTACTTGACAAAAGATATTTTGTAAAATTCGGCAACGTTTTTTTTTTCATTGCATTTTTTAACTTAAATTTTTAAAATTAATTAAAAAAAAAATATGATGAGAAAATCTTGTGGCCTTCGAAAACAAAATGCTATTAAGCTCTGCTCTATAATTTTTTAAAATAAACGATTTGAATTACTAGTTTCACTCAAGACTAATTTAAGTTTTTTCAGATAAAACAATAATATAAAAAACCAATTGAATACATACACGTCACTACTGTGAACAGAATCCAGCTCGAAGGACCATATAGCAGTTGAAAGTCCACATCATTTACTGGCTTTATGTATTTCAGTTCTTTATTTGACAGACATCATAAATTTACATTTAATTAAATTACAAAAATAAAGTGATGCGACTTGAAATGAAAATAAACGGTGACAAGAGAATTTTGCGGTCTTTGAATTTATAATGCTTTTCTGCTTTCCGACTTTTTTAAATAAAACATTTGAATTACTCATTTCACTCAAGACTTATTTAATACTTATCGGATAAACCAAACATATGAATCTTTTAAGAAGAACACAGTTGAAGTCATTCTCATACATGTCGACTGCTGAACTCACATCAAGTTCGAAGGACCATGTAGCAGTTGGAAGGCCATATTTATATATTTCAGTTCTTTAATTTAATTCTAAATTTTATATTAAATTTCAATTAAAATACGCCAATAAAATGATGTAATTTGATATAAAAATAAAAGCAAGAACAAAGACAAGACAATGTTACTAATTTTACTATATTTATCGGTTATTATCGGCTTTTTGAAACACTTCAAGTTCATTTTACTTTTCTAAATGAGACCTTCACTCTTTCATATTTTTAATATGGAAATGCTACAACATTTAAGACATTTCTTAATGTATGAAAAATCATACCCAACATTTTTAATTACGCTAATACATATTTGCTAAATGCGTTTTGGGATAAAATAAATTCCTATAAATCCAACAGTCAGGAGAAGGCATTGAAAATGAGAGGCAACCCACAAACCCCTTATAAATCAAAATTATTTTTCATCTTAATGTACAGTCAATAAATATGTATTTGCAATATTGGAAAATAAATTTCCTGTCAAATATTTATTTAATAAATTGAAAAATACTCCACTTATTTAATAACGTTAATGGCAAAATATAAAATTTGCATATTTATTTCGAATAAAATTATATTAAAAATTGTTTGCTTAACAACCCCATAAAACAATTCGCAATTTATACACTCTGCCTCTGCCGCGTCCTCAAGTGATAGTCCTGCGTATCCCTCCCACTTTTTCCCTTTTTACCATCTATTCCTAACCACCTCCATACATCCATCCATCATAAATTCGTTGTACGTTTAGAACAAACATTAACGTTTGTTTTTTCACCTTTTGAGCTTTGAAATTATTTTCAAAGCACGTACACATCGGCGGCATTTTACAATGTTGCAACAAAAAACAAAAACTGGAAGCAGTTGAATATACAAAAAAGAAAAATTATTGAAACGTAAAACAAATGTTGAAACCGTGTGCGTCATGTGGTCGTTGTTTTGCAAAAGCAGTAAAACAAATTTACGGAATATATTCAGTGATTCAGGGATTTGAACAGGTTGAAGTTTGTCGTCACCCGTTTGAGAATTTTTTATATACAAATTTCTTTCGGAGCAAAATGGAGCTATTTTAATGTAGTTGTTTATAAGAAGAACTTAAGCGAATGTTAAGCAAACAAAGTTTTTCTGCAAAGGACATACAGGGTGTGGACAATTGGGCAGCAGGACAGTAGTAGTGCAAACCAATACGTTATGAGTTGCAAATTTTATCCTTATAGTCTGAAAACTTAGAAGCTTAAATAATGTCCTGTTCCTCTTCTACTGTTGTTTGCCATTTAACCCTATTATTATTTTTTTTCATCGGAACAAGTCAATTCTATGTGGGAATTATTAATATACAATTTTTTATTTTATGTATTATTGTGTCACAGAATATATTTTGTGTACGAACTATTTTGCATCACTCTGTTAACAATATTTTTAATGTAAAATGTGTTTGTTATGTTGTCACTTTGTTGTTAAGAGTGCGTAAACACATACTACTAACTTCCACTCAGTCAGTGATTTATGTTTGTATGAGTGTATGTCAACAAAAGTCTGCAAACACAAACACAACTTCTGCTCTCTACTGCCAATACAACAGGAACACTGGGAAAACAACTGAGATTACAAATTTTAGTCTAAAATACATGGAATTTTATTCTCCTGCTTTTTCATAATAGAATTCAAATTTATTAAACAGCATTGAATTGATGTTGCCAAGAAAATTATGTCGATTACACGAAACTGGCATTTATTTAATTGTAATTGTTTTTGTGCCATTTTAAAAAGTGCCAAACCATTAAGACAATTTATGTGTTTGCATGAAAGGAAAATTTGCACAGTATCGTGGCACAAAATTTCAAAAATTTAAGCAGAAATTTACTCTGAATTATCAGATCTTCAATAGCCTAATACCGTGTTCAGACATACATTTTTAATTGAGTCAATTTAATTTTAATTGCGCAATTAAATCTAGTGCTCACACATACTCCATTCAGCTGACTCAATTAACATTTGACAGCTGAAAAAACATTGATTTTATTTGTTTCGTGTATATTCGTGTTTGTAAATTTAAAAAATGGGTGCAAATTTTAGTTTAAAAGAAATTTTACTTGCGTATAACAGAAATATGGAGCTCTTGGAGTCACTGCAATCGATTTTTGGTTCAAAAAGAAAAGGATTGTAGGGAATTGTTTTGCTCACTGAACACAGTTCTTAAGAAACATACATCTGACCAGGGTTGCAATTCAAGTTTTACGCAATTAGTGATACAATTAACTACTAATTGCTCTATTTACTAATTGACTTGTTGTATGATAAATTGAGGGGAATTAATGACTTAATTGAGAAAAATGCTCTAATTGCGCAAGTATGGGGTATGTGTGAACACGGTATAAGAGAAAAAGAGTTCAATTAATAAACTTTGACTCTATTCACACGATGATTTAAACGCATGAATAAAAGTCATATCATTTTTTTATACGCAAACGGTGTAGAGAATAAACCAGGGTAGAAAAGACATCATGATTCCTGTTTTTCTTGATGTTTTCTTGCATTTTTTGTTACATCGACATGACATCAAGAGGACAGCTACAGCTTGTCGACAGAAATTTACTACTATTGACATGCTCTGTCAATACTATATTCACTATGCGGTGTTCGGTCATACATTTTAAATTGAGTCAATTTTCACTTTATTGCCTGAATTATTTTCCTGTTCACACCTACACAATTAAGTTAATTTAATTGACGTTTGACAACTAAAATACAAAATTTTTAGAATCGTGAGGACTCAAGTTCAAATATGGGATTATTTTTTCATATATAATTTTTTTTTAATTTTCAAATTAGTAGTAAATAAAATATTAATAAATTTAGCTTCGACTTGACTCTACATTTTTGCTTGCAGGGTTTTCTTTTGAACAGCGTATTAGAGAATATTAAGAGTTTGTCATCGATGTCGTCATTCATAATAGGGGGTATTATGTTTAATTCTTTTTCAATAAAACAATCAAACGCAAAAAAAATTGCCACAACTAAACAAAAAAGTTTAAATCAAAAATCAAGTTATAAATGAAAGAAGATTAAAGAAGTTGTTTTCAATAATAAATAAAACGACCGGAAGATTTTACAATCATCGTGTAAATTAGGTGGTTGTTTATAAAATATGTATATGAAACTTTTTCGGATTTAAAGCTTCTACACAAAAAAAAATTTATGTTAACGATTTCACTCTTTTCTGATGAAGCAGAACTCACAACAATCTAAAACAAACTAAACAAATAAAAAGAGATCACAGGGCCCCGTTTCTTGGCCTCCGTTGCTCAAAACAATAACTTACAAAATACAAATAAAACAAACACAAAATATCAATAATTTTTTTAACAATAATGATGTCTTTCAAAAGTTATAGTGTAGAGAAATGGGCGCCAGTTACACGATTTTTCAAAAATGCCACAAGTAAAAAACTTAAAACACTATAATTTTTTTCAGTGCACTTGGCACCCGTTTCTGACATGAAAGCCTGTATTGTGTGCTTCCACTTTGTTGTTATTTAGTAGTTGCTTTTGTACAAAAATACACAATTACAATTCTCTCAATGCAACGCAGCGATGTTAGTTGGTGTGTCAACAACTTTTGGCTATGATGGCTCACACATACACACACACAAACACACGTACATATACGAACTTAACCATAAACATTCAATAAACACACGTTTAAATAACAAAATCAGCACGTTGTTGAAATTGTTTCGTTGTTGTTCCAGCACTTGCAATCCTTTTTCTCCATTTAACCACTAACATGAACGTGTTTAATACTCAAGGTATAACACAACAACTCCAACAACAACAACAGATTTAGCTTAAACAAACGTTTCATTCACAAACGTTGACATGACTTGTTTTGACAATAATATCGCCAGCGACGATGCCTGAACACAACAATGATGAAATGTAGGGCGGAGATCATGAAAAAAGACGTGGTGCCTTTTCAGGCCAGGACTAGCAGCGAGAGAGAGAGAGAGAGAGAGAAAGAGAGGAAAAAACAAAAAATTACCCAGAAATGAACGAGTCCTTTTTCCTGTCAAGTCTAACATTTAAACATTCAATCAGCCGGTTTTGTTGGTTGTGCTTGTGCTGATGTGTTTAGTTTTGGTTTTAATTTTTCTTTTCTCCCCTCATCCAGCTTCATGTGTGAGGTGGAGTTTCTCTTCTTGTTTTGGTTAAAAAACGTGACATGCATTAACAATTTTTTCTATGCCGCAACTCATCAGCATTTGTACACAGGACTCCAAGTTGCAGTTATTGTGGTTGTTGTTGCTGTAGTATAGCATCATAAGTATGGGTGTCAATACGCACACCGTCACACACTGCCAGCCGGGGAGGCATCTTTCATCTACAAACAGACAATATAAAACAAAAATTACAAACAAAAAAATTTTCATCCAAAGGGAATGACTAAATGTTTTTGAAGTCCTGTGTAAAGGTGTCGTTAAGGATTTTAAGATTTTTTGCAGCTTCAGAGCAGTGGCGAGCATTTTTTGAATTCCCTTACACGCCAGCATAAGCAACCGAATCCTGCTTGTATGATGTTGACGCCCAAGTTCAAATGTGATATCGCGTAACCGCACACACACATTCACACAAAGCGTGCATATGTGTACGTGTATTTGCATTCTCATTCGCTTATTTCCACAGGACTTTATCCATCTTTAGGATTCGCACTGATTGAGCTGGCGAAAGGGTTATAAAACGCATCATCACAGAGTAAAAAAATTACACAATTAAAAAAGGAGATTCGCCGAAGGATATTTTACTGCAATTAGTTGCAAGTGGATTAGGCAGGGGCACAGGAGATGACTTGGATTTGTGCAGTAAATGCAAAATTAAGAACCAAATAAAATATACGATGTGAATATTTTAAGATCTTCAAAAGAAAATTTCTATCATGTTAGAGAAAATTGTTTTTAACTACACAAATAAATTAAAAGGATGTAAGTTTTTTTATATACGATATACAAAACATGCGACATGTTGTTTTGAATATCTGCAACAAAAATTTTCGTTTGGGACTTTATATTGCGAATTTGTGAGCACCCTTCTTTTTGCCAGTATTTTAAAAAATAAATTATTTTTAAAAGCTTACTTATCATTTTATAAAACAAAAACTAAAATTGAAAATTTCTCCAGACGGCGCCTCTTTGAAAAAATCGTGTTTTTAAAAATTTTGTTAGAAAGGCTGAATTTTTGGTAGCACCCTCCTTTTGGCCAAAATAAATCATTTTTGAAAATAGAGCATCTAATTATAAAAGAAAAATGAAAATAAAAATCGGTTCAATGGGAGAGCTCGTTTATGCAACTGCAAACAAATTTCAATTTACCTTGTTTTCTTAACAGACCTCGCACATAGTGTGAAAGCCTCTGCTATTACTAAGTAGACTAACTGAATATTAAGAATGAGTACAAGTCAAAATATATTTTCTAATTTTTGTGAGATGTTTCATATAATTACCCTTATTCTGTAACTATTTGTCAACTTCACTTCAAGGCGATGGCAAGAAATAGACTAGTGCTGCACTACTTTTCTCCAGCAATTGACAATTTCTAGTCACCGCGTGTCAGAAGTAATTAATCGTTGCCTACAAGGATCAGATAAGTATCCTATTTTTGTTATCGTCTTGACGTGACTTTGAAATATAGTTATAGAATAAAGGGTACTATTTTATGGCCTAAATTGAAATTAATTACATGCCACAATAAATAGCGAATACTTCTGCCATCCACGCCAAATGAAATAATGCGAAATATCAGTTGCTAAAAATTTCCCTCAAAATATATAGAAAAATTATTGTGTGACAGATTTATTTCAAATAAATTTTTTCGGCCAACGACTTATCACCTTATCCTCCTATATGATTTCATTCCATTATATGCGCTTCCATTTCGCAAAGAACTTTTGTCGGCATTTTACATTTTTATTTACAGGATTCTCAGCAGTCATTAATACAATTCAAAAGAAGTCCCAGCAGAAACAAACACTCTTAAGAGGACCTCTTTGCGCCAGCAACAAGAAAAAGTTTTATAATTTTTTAAAAAGAATTTTAAAAGAAAGCAAAAAAAAAAAATAAACTTGAAATTCCACCAAAAGGGATAACGTATTATTTGCATAAAAGAAAGTTTGTTTTTTTCTCATGCTCTGGAAAGTTCTTTCTACAACAAGTTAAGGAAAACACTGACAAGAGACAACGGCGGCCAAGCAGCCATTGCAAAAAGGAATTGTACAAATACAAACAACAACAATAAAAGATATTACAAAGAAGGTAAATGACAGTAATGCAAATAATGAAGTGGCTCTGCTGTTGGTTATGAGTGTCCTTTCATTACTACGCATACATTTTGCAAAAGTTTGTTTTGCGAGTCGCGAACGTTGATGATGTGCCGCTGGAAATGTGATTAAAATGAGACAGAAATGGAAAACGAAAACAAAAAATTTATATAATATAAATAAAAAGTGTACAACTACAGATTTTGAGTTATTAAATTTAATATAAATTTTATATTTAATTTAAGAAAATATATTTATTGTGTGTTAAGCTAATTTAAATACTGGGGGCAAAATACGGCATTCGATACTATTCGAAATTTTAAAATATTTCCATATAAACCCCATTGAAATATTTCGTAATTTCGTTCGATAACGAGTGATGTAATTTGCCCCCTGGTTTATGTCTATATTCATAAGATTTGAAATTGGTAAAAATTTCATATACAAATTATTTATAAATATTTTTATTTATTTTATTGACCTGAAAGTAACTTGAAACAAAATTCTTTCAAACATAAATTAAATTCATTTTAATCTATCAATATTTATTCTATTTAAATCCAACAATAAATTCAAAGCCTGAGTGGTATTCAGTGCAATCAAGCAAATAGAAAAATTGTGGGAGACAATCCTAATCGAATAATTGATAAATTGTTAAAAGGCATAACTGAAGAAGAAGAAGAGCAGACAAAGAGATAAACGACAAAAGTTGTAAAGAACTGATTTTTTTTATCCAAACGAATGAATGAATATCTGCTACCAGAACCATAAGAAAATGCAGAAAAAATGTTAATGAATTTCCAGGGATTTGCAAACACAAATCAAACAGAGTCAATAAACTTTAAAAGGAAATAGAAAACATTTTTCTGCCAGCTGAAGCAACATATTAAATTCAATAGATTTCTAAAATGGCTTAACAAACAAAATTAAAAAAAAAAATATTTTACTATATTTGCCCTGGTGTTAATTAAGTTTTAAGAGGGAATGAATTTAAAAAGAAACTTATTAAAATTATGCCTATTCGATTTTGTTTTTTTAAATTTTATAAATTTTTCTTAAATCAATAAGCAAAAATAAACATTCACATCCATCCAATCAACTGACAAGCATCAGGAATTATGATGGTGCTTGTATTTTGCTTTCCCGGAATCTCTTTCTCTCTCTCTCTTATTTCCATAAATAAATATTTATGGTAAAATTATATTGAATATTGAAGCGAAATTTGTTAAAGTAATTAACATTTCAAAAAAAAAAAGATTCAAGTCATCATGATGTTTGTTGTCGATGGTTTTTAGCATAATGATGCACCAGCACCTACGCTTTCGACGCACAGAGCGTAAATAGTGGAGCATTACACGGGGAATATAAGAAAAGCTAATACACACAAGTTGCACCCTACAGTAACACGTATGTCAATATTGTGTTATATTAAACAGCTGATTTTTTTAAACAATTCAGCTACTTAATATTGCAATTGTGGTATATAATTTTTAAAATCTTTTAAGGCAGTTGGCTACTTTAAGGTTTTCTTATTTCTTAAAAGCGCTTTTTAATGATGTTATAAAAGTAACCGGTTACTCTTACGGTATTTTGCTTTAAACAAGTTAAAAAGCGAAGATTCAGAAAGTATTTCGTTATAAATTCCATGTGTATTTGATGACAATTTTAAAGTTGATTTAAAAAATATCCTCTTTCTTTTTTTAAGTACTTCTATCGGGTCTTTTTTATAGAGTGATATATTTTTTATATCAATGAAGCGGTCTTTATTGTATAGAAAATTTTATTACATTGATGTTTAAATATGATTTCGGCCATGTGGCCGCCACGGCTGGCGCGTACAAGGCGCGTACAAGGCGCAATCTGGAACACCAATTTTCACAAACTTCGGATCATGTTCCCAACACCATTCCCCATTGACAGTAACATTTCGACCATCATCGTTTTTGAAGACATATGGGCCAATGACTCCGCCAGCCCATAAAGAGTACCAAACAGTAATTTTCTGTGGATGCAATGGTGTTTCGAGAAAAGCTTGTGAATTCTGCTCACTCTAAATGCGACAATTCTGTTTATTTACGTACCCATTCAACCAAAAACGGGCTTCATGGGAAAATAAAATTTTGAATGGAAATTCAAAATCAATATCAATTTGTGCTTCAGCCCATTCGCCGAATTGGCGGCGCATACCATAGTCGTTTGGCTTTAATTCCTGCACGGTCTTGAATCTTGAAAGCTTTTAAGCCAAGATCTTTGCGTAAAATCTTCCATAAAGTGGAAGGACACAACCCCAGTTGCTGAAAACGGCGACGAATTGATTGATTAGGATTATCTTAAATGCTTTCCTGTCCAGCGGCTATAGATTCTTCAGTGCGCACTGTTCGGCGTCTCACGGGATGCACATTATCCGTAACAGTAAATGTGGTCCGAAAAGGATTTATTGTTCTTCGAATTAGCAGCTCTGAGGTTCGTTTATGTACGCCATAAAAAGGACAAAGTGCACGATATATTTGGCGAACTGAACCATTATTTTGATTAAAAATTTTCACAATTTGCACGCGTTACTCTGGTGTAAGTCGATCCACAATGAAATGTCAAACCAAACTTAACAAAAAACAACTATCAACTGTTAAATGGGTGGTCAAATAAAGCAGTGATGCCAACTCAAAGTTGTATCACTCTATAAAAAACACGATATATGATGTACTAAATTTAAACCAAATTTTGCAATTGATTTCTTGTTGATCAACATTTTTTTATATGTGTTCGAAATTAGACCACTTGAAATTTGCAATAATACAAAATTGAACATTAATTCCGATATTTTGAGAAAAAAAAGAAATCGCCTTATATGTTACAGAACAGTTCTTTACAATAGTAAAAGAAAGAGCTTTCTCTCTTCTTATAAGCCATAAGATATTACTCAAAAGCTTCATAACTTTTACAAATGAGTTTTTGCACCTAAAAAATAGTAAAAAAAAATTAGCAATATTTTATTCGGTATTTTGAAGTAAATTTTTGAAACTTTTTTACTAAGAACTTAACAAAATTATTTTTATTGTGCAAATCTACTCAAGAAGACCTTTCGTATTATAAACAATTCAACAGAGCTGGTAAACGTTGAAATAGTTTCAACCGTACCACAAAATTATATGAAGAGTATTTATACAAAAGTTTTATAGCTTTAATTATGTACAGACATATAACCGATTCTCTTCTCAAATTAGACACACTGAGTTTTATAAAAAAATAATGTAAATGATTTGAATAAAGAAATATGCTGGCAATTAGTGCAAAATTATACAATAAATACCATGAACGGAAAATTAATAAATTAAAAAAAAAAAATTGAAATTAAATATCTGATCAGATAGTGCTGTGCAGTATTTTGCAGTACCCGAAAACTGCATCAATCAATGTTTATCACGTGGGATTCGGTTGAATCTTTCAATAATTAGAGCGGTTTTAAAATAATTATATTAATGTTAGGTTTCCTAAGAATATACACAAGTTGTTAGTATCCTGCATATCTACACAAAAATGCCTTTTAAATTATATATGTTCCATCAATATTGGTGGCCGATAAGATACTTAAAAGTGTACCACCTTAATATAAGTGGCATATTTATCTATAAATTTCAGAAATTTGGCTGACTACTCGATGATAAATATGTTTTATATGCAACTTTATTATTAAAGATTTCCCTTTTTTTAAATTAAAGTTATTGATCAAGTAAATATTTGTTGTTCAAAATCTTACAGAGCCATTTTGAGTTCATTAAGTTGTTTGTGTATTAATTGTTTTGGCTCATTTCCCATTCCTATTAACTTACTTGCCAACTCATGGCTGACTAGGAAGTCATTGTAAATTAATGTAACGTGGCATTTATAATTGAAAATAAAACATGAAACTTTAAAAATTCTCAGAATTACAAAGATATTGGCTGCTGCTTTCTTAATAAAAAAAATATATATATAACAAACAACGTGAGTTTACAAATTAACTCTTCGTTTCCAGATAATAGGAAAATCAAAGCAGCATTAGCAGCAACAGCAACAACTACGACAATAAAATGCATCCTATTCTAATAAAATTAAGAAATGCTTTCAAAAACACAACAGCAAACAAGACGATCATTATCAATACAACCAACATGATTGTGAACAGTTTTCTTTCCTCATTGTTGCTTTGGCTCGGAGAGACTCCCAGCAACATAAACACCTCCACCAAACAAACATTCACTGTTGAATGTTTATTTTACTTGTTAGTTTTTCTTCTCTTTTTTTCTTCTCCGCATTTATTTATTTGTATTTATTTTCCAGTCAATATAAACGTCGTGAATTAAATCAGTAAACACCCCAGACTCTAGCCAGTACCACCAAGCACACAGCCCAGCAGCAAACAACAACAAAAACTATAAAAAAAAGGAAAATAAACTTGAGGAAATTATCAAAAAAAAGAAGTGGAGAAAATAAAATTTCTTACTTAATAAAACATTCAAGTACTCGCTGCATATTAAGTGAGAGAGTTGAACAATCGTTTACATACGCGTGCACATGAACGCCGAAGTCGTAAGTAAATTGTGCGTATTTTTATTTTAATGCACTCCGCATCTTATTAATCACACGATTGACTACTTTCTGATGGCGGCTGATGCTGCTGCTGCTGCTGGTGGTGCAACACTCGCATTGCAGCTTTATGGGCTACGGATTGTGCAGACTTTTCCTTATTTTCATATGGTCTGGTCTGTTCGGGTAATTGTAATTGAAATAACAATGATTTTTATAAATTTTTTAAAAATATTTCTCCCCTTGCAAACTGTTACGTTTTCCTTAAACAAATTTAAAATATCAAGCGGGAAGAAGTCATAAAAATTTCTTTATTTATTAATTATCAATAAGCGTTTGTATAAAAAATTATTTTAATTACTTAAAGAGCTCATCAAATGCATTGGAAATATAAAATTGAAAATATATAAAATAAATATTTTAATAGCAGAAGTTGCCATTAATGAAGAACCACAAATATGTTTAACCCTGGATGGTTACTCTTGCTTTTTGTAGATTAAAGTTAGTCGTCGTTAAATCGACGAACAATTCTTTCAGCAAAAAATTTTTGAAGGTAAAAATAAACAATAATATTTTTCTTCAAGTATTTTATTAAAAAAATAATTCAAAATTTTTTCTCTCTTAAAATTCGTTACGAATTTGAGCAAACATAAAGAGCTTTACAATAAAGAGTAAATGAGCTTCGTTGATTCGAGGAACAGTAACCTTCCAGGGCTAACAACATTAAAATATTATAAAAGTGATATGTTCTTAATATTTAAAAAAAAATAGTGTACAGTGTGTCACAAAATTAATCGGTAGATGTGACAACTTTGGCAGGTTTGATAAGCAGATTTGACAAGACTCTACCAGTGCGTGAAATAATTGTAACAATTTTTTTCTATTAATCGATAGATGATGTTACAATATCGTAAAACTTGGCCCCGTTTTCCTAATGATGTAGCGACAACTAAGCAAACTTTCCGCCACTAGATGCACCCAGATCGAAACCGCAACGACTCTCCAGGCTGTAGTCACCAGTGGACTGGTCGTTCAGTTGACAATATCGGCATGACAACTACTAAAAAAAAAACACAGGCCACATTCAAAATCAATTTAATAGTGGAACAGCTGTTTTCGAAAGCCGCTACATTTTCGTCACCAGTACTCATGTGTATTTTTGCTTATCTTGAGTTATTAGGTCACATACTTGAATGTGATAAAAGTTTAGTTACTGAAATTTTATTATGAATTACAATACGAGAATTCCATCAATGTCAAACCACTGAAAGAACACTTTTTTGTTAATCAGTAAAGAAGCAGAAACTTTCGTTAAAATTTGCGGATACGAAATAACCCGAAAAGTTTGTAAAATATATAAAACCAGCCTGATATTTTTGGTTTTTCTTTCTATAGTCTTAAAGAAATATAATCGATTAACTTAAGAAGTTGCTTATTAAGGGTTTTCCTATTATTTTTATGAATATTTAGGGATTTGTTTTAAGTATTAGTATTTATTATGTGTGTATAAGTGTGTGCATGTGTGCTTATAAATATTTGATATGGATTTTTGTAAAAAGCTTTTCCCGAATTTGTTTCTGCACTTTTTTACTTTTTTCCTAACGACACACATTGTGAGAAACATCCGCTTACGGAACTTACGACATTTGGCTGCTACTCCTTTTTGCCTTTCCCATAAATAATCATTTGCAATTTTGGTAAGAAAAAATAAATAAATGGAATCTCGTTTATATTATTTTTTTTTTATTTTTTATTTCTCCTATTATTCATCTTAACTCCCAGGCAAGCAATAAAAATTCGTTAGACGATGGAGTTGGCAAGAAGGAAAAAATAAATAAAACATATTCACTACAAAAACAACAAGTAAATTGCTTTGATGAAAAAAACCAATAAAAAAGAGTAGAAGTTTAAGAAAATACAAATTGAACGTTTGGAAAAAAAGCAACAACCAAATGCTGTGGGCCATATTTTGAATTTGTAGCAAATCCTTTAATCCAAAACGAGAGCTTCGTCAAACCAAACAACACAATCATCAGACATGTTGTATACGAAATTGCACTCAGACAATCACACCTCAATTAAGGCCATAAGCAGCATTTGCTAGTGGCAGGAGTTTTGCATAGTGGGAAAGAGTGAAATGGAATAAGTGAAATATTGTTGAATATTGTTTGAAACATTTACATTTAACATTATGGCCAGAAACCAGTCAAGATGAAAGCCATGCTGATGGAATTGATGACTCGGCTGCTGGTGATTACTTAAGCATACAAATAACATATTGAGGTAAATTATATCTTGATGTTTCGCCACTCTGCTGCTGCTCATGTTTGCAGCCGTAACAAATTATTTGAAATAAAGTTATTGCCGGGTAACTGATAAGAAAGGAAAAAAGAAAAAGCATGAACATCCAAAAAGGAATTGGCAAAAAGTCCTTAGACTTTCGAAATAAAGCAAACAGCCAGCCAATGGGAAAATAATAATAATGATAGACATCATGAAATTGATGCTCTACCTGCAAGTATCTAGTAAATTGAACATTTAAATTACTCAGGGTCAGGGACTTAACAGCTAAAAGCAATTGCAGGCAACAAAAAAAAGTCTCCTTAAAATCCAGGTTCTCCAGCTTCTCTGCTGGTGTCGTTAATCTCTATGAAAATTTCTTTTAGTGCCAACACACTTTTAACACAATAAAGCCTCATGGCTTTGCTCGAATATCCTGCCATCCAGACACTGAAACGAACTTGGAAATATGAAAATAAACAAAATTGTTATTATTTGATTTTATGACTTGACTTAAGGCAGGTTGGTTGGTTGGTTGGTCGGTGCCTGCTAAATTGGCTTAGAAATGGTTTTGTTAGTTTACAATTTGCTTAAACAAATTGTAGTCATCTATTCAACTTGAAATTATACAAACATAACTGTCGTAATCTGTATGTGGGTATCTCGTCTAACAACATGTTCTATTTAAGCAACAGCAATTGTTTGTTTCTAGGGTCAAGCAACAGCAGCCGAAGCAACAGCAACATCCATGGCCGGCCATAACATCAGCCCTGTTACTGCTCAACATACATTCTTCACTTTGCGAGTATAAACTCATTTATACACTCATATGAATTGGAGGCGGGTGTATGGTGCAGGATATGCCAGGCAGCAGGTAGTCAGCAAAGCTGAGCTGTGTTGTAGGTGCATTTTAAGTGGCCTAAGGGCCACTTTTATCAGCTCAACTCTAGTTGTCTGCAATTCCAATTCTATCAAAATAATCTGCTTAGACTTTTTTTTATTATTTTTGTTGGAGGTAACGAAACTTTGTTGCTGGTTAAATCAAACTGCCATGATGCAGTAACTAAAAAAAGGACATTAAGCACATAAGTCGAGTGATGCAGGATCTGCAAAACATTTTTATATTAGAAATTATAACTTAAAACAGCGAAAAAATTAATCTTAAGAAATTCTAGAATTACGACCATTAAGCGGCTTCAGTAATTAATAGTTTATATCTAATAATTTTCGTATGCCATTTTCTATGTCTTTTAAATTGAACTATTTATTGCTGTTTTGAATTCAATTTCAATAGTTACTTTTTCGAAAGTACAAAAGCCTTGATATGTGCTTAATAAAATTCAAAAACAAAAAAATATTGGCTTAAGAAACATACTACAAAAAATTAAAATTAGGACATAAAGAAAATAGCAAAACGGCAACACAGGAATTTAACAAAAGTGTGGTATCGTGTCCTTTACCACATTATAATTGCTAGAAATAATAATAAGGAGATGTAAAAAGTCATAAGAAATGAAACTGCGAATAAGTACTGAGGGTGAAAGTGTAGCGGCTTTCAAAAACAGCTGTTATGCTATGCTGTGCTATAATAAAATTGCTAGAAACAAAAACTATTATTACATTCAACTAAGAAATGTGAAAAGTCATAAGAAAAGAAACTAAATACGAGTTTTTTGATGGTAAAAATGTAGCGGCTTACGAAAACAGCTGCTTCGTTCGTATCGGTTGCCATAATAAAATTGCTAGAAATAGAAACTATTATCACATCCAACTTAGAGACGTAAAAAGTTATACCAAACAAAATTACACATAAGTATTTTCATTATAAAAATGTAGCGGATTTCAAAAACAGCTGTTCAGCTGTGGCACCATCGTACTCGTATCGCTTGTCATAATAAAACTGCTGGAAGTAGAAACTATTATCACATTCAAATAAGACATGTAAAAAGAGACAAGAAACAAAACTGCACATGAGTTTAGATGACAAAAATGTAGCGGCTTTTGAAAACAACTGTTCTGCTAAACGAACGTGTGGTACCTTCATTCTTGTACCGTTTGTCATAATATAATTGGTACAAAAACAAACAGGAATCACAATCGACTAAGAGACGTAGAAAGTTATAAAAAAAAACCACGGTTAGTGATGCCAAAAGAGTAGCGGCTTTCGAAAACAGCTGTTTTGCTCGTAACGATTGCCATAATAAAATTGCTAGAAATAGAGACTATTATCACATCCAACTTAGAGACGTTAAAAGTGACAGAATTACACATGACTTTTTTCATTATAAAAATGTAGTGGCTTTCGAAAACAGTTGTTCGGCTTTGGTATCATCGTACTAGTGTCGGTTGTCTTATAGAGTTGCTAGATATATAAACTATTGTCACATTCAACTAAGAGGCATAAAAAGTAATAAGGAACAAAACTACAGATGGGTTTGGATGATAAAAGTATAGCGGCTTTCGAAAACCGCTATTCTGCTACGCTGTGGAGCTAAGAAAAATTATGGTACCTTCATTCTTGTATCGTTTGTCATAATATAATTGAACAAAAACAAACAGAAATCACAATTGACTTTAGAGACGTAAAAACTTATTTAAAAAAAACTACGGGTACTGATGTCAAAAGTGTAGCGGCTTTCGAAAACAGCTTTACTGCTCTGTTGTGAAAGTTGCTTATTTAAAAAACTGCTATTTAATTTCCCCCGTGCTTTGGACTATATATCATGTTATTCGGAATTGAAACCACTTTTCAAAAAATTAACCGCAGAAAATTGAATTTGAAATAAAATTTTTTTTTTTTTCATTTTCTTATACTTATACATACTTTATAAACTTCAATGCCCACTTATCATGTGCCCTGGTTGTTCAATTTGTAACACTGTCATTTAAATTTTTCAATATTTATGAATTTCGTGTGTGTTTTCTTAATTAATTTTTATGTCTGTTTGTTTTTTCTTTCCCCTGATTAAATAAGTCACTGTAAGTGTATCATAAAATTAAAACTCCAACTGTGTTGTCAACTTATTTTTAATTTCTTATGAAAACAAATTGATTGACAGACCGGCAGTCAGAAAATGCCAGCAGCAGGCAGCCTATAATTACAGTGTGACCAGCAGATTGCAAACGTCAAGACGACACGAGACAATCAAATCAATATCTTTTAGATGAAAAGCCAACATATAAGAAGGCAGTTTATTAAAGTGGTTGCTTCAAATGAGCCGCCCAGTTTGCAGCTGATAATTCCTAAGTTATACAGGGGAATCGCAGAAGATGTGTTATATTGTGGGGTTTTACTGTTATTATTCTGGTTGCATTTTTTCTTTTAATTTCTTAAAAAGTTGTTCTTAATTTCTCAGTTGCGCCAGTAAATAAAATTTTATTTATTTTGCTGGCCTGTATGTTGTGGCATTAAATTCAAAGTGCCAGAGGTATTTGCCGTTGTAAACGAGCATGTGCTTTATTTTCTTTAGGCGGGTAAAACGGAAATTTACAAGAAAAACTTTGCTTTAAACGATGTAGTTATTTGTTAGTACTTAATAATTCTCAGACCTGCCTCGTGTTGCATGCATTTTGTGTCTGGAACAAGTGTGGCATGTTGTCGTCCTGGTGTATTTGCATATGCAAATGAAAAATATTAAAATGGTGACATGTACAAGCACCTCTACACACTTTATGGCTAGATAAGATGGCACAGTGGGGTTTGGTGGAATATTTTCTTAATTGTGAACGTATCTAACCTAACAATAATATTTTTTCAAATAAACGTTATTATTTCGATGTACTACATGAAAGCAGTTTAAAAAAGCTGTTATATATTCGAATATTTTGGAACACTTTCTAAGACCAAAATTTTCTGCCTGTAAGTATTCTTATATGAAACTTAAAAATATATATTAAAGAAATAATTGTTATACCCATTCTTAATCAAGTATTTTAAAGAAACTACAAATAATCAGCTTTCGATTTATGTTGGCTTAATATTCAGGCACTTATTTTTTGTTAACATTTTTTTTTCCAAACAACCCACTGTGCATCCCATAAAAAAGCTCAGACATACTTTTCTAAACAGTGTCTAGTTTTCTTTCGTTTATTATTTTCATGCATAAAAACATAAGTATTGTTTTAATAAAAATATCTGGTTTGTTTTTCTCTGCATATTTGAATAATTTGAATATTTAAGCCGCATTTGCACAACGAAATAAACCTTTTCATTAAAGTAGTTTTCACAAACATGCAATTAAATGCACTTACAAAAATATTTCACTAAAATTTAATATAAAAAAACAATATTTTACCATTTAAGGAGCTGGTTAATGGCTACAAGATCTTGTTATTTCTTAATGATCGATTTAAGACCAACAGCAAATTTTTTGTCCACTTTGATTTTGATAGACTTTCAAAACATGCCAAATTGGCAATAACGCAACGTAAGCAGCCAAGTAAGTAAAAATTTAAAAAAAGTAGGAGTAAATGAAATCGAATAGCATTTTTATTTGGAAGCAAAATATTTTAATGCACATAAAGTCGTGTTAATTATAATTTTTATATTAAATTAATATCTATAGAGCGGTTTACCAGACGCTTCTAAGTATTTCACAAAGTTTAATTGCATTTTATACAAAAAAAAAATTGGGACATCAAATGAAACACAACCTAAAAGGCTTTCAACAAACAAGCAATATAGTTTAACCCTGGGTGGTAGCTCTTCATTTTTGTACATTAAAATTACATTTCGTTGAATCGACAAACAATTTTTTAAAAAAGTTCTAACGCATTAATTTTTAATTAAGTTAAAAATAAACAAAAATATTTTTATTGTTCTTGGAAATAACTATTTATAACTACTAAAATATTTTTAGTTAAGTATTTTATTAAAAATGTATAAAAATATAAAATGAAATATAACATAAAACTGTTTTTCTTTCATAAAATTCTACTTAAATCTGAGCAAACATAAAGGAGTTGTATGACAAAAAGTAAATAAGCTTCCTCTATGCAACCAACAGCAGCCATCTAGGGTTAAGAAAACTAAAAAAACACACTTTTCAGGAAAATCGAACTAATTTTAAAAGTGATTTCGCCTTAACTAAAAGTTTCAACTCTAAATAGAACTGAATTAGAAGTTCTTTTAATACGCTTCTTATTAGCTTCACTTGTATGTTTGTTTGTATATCACTCTCCTATTTTATTGTGCTTCCACGCGTATACTCATTATTATAATTAATATAACTCATACGCTACAATTGTACGCGTACAAAGTGGTTGGTATGGTTCCTGTTCTTATCTTCCCATAATGCGCAATTATTTCTACACGCTTCCGAAGTTTATTAAACTAAAAAATAGAAAGTAAATAAGTAACACACTCTTTAAAACAAAAATCTATTTAAAAATTAAACAATAAATTTTAAAATCAGCTTAAAACAATAATAAACCAAAAACAAAAGTTTTATATTATGAAAAAAAGCGTGGGCATTTTGTTTTCTATTATTCGTTTATCGAGCGCCGATCGCCTCTTTTTCAGAATAACACTTGTTTTTTAAGTCATTGTTATTTTATACTTACTTTAAAATTTATTTTTAATTTGTTAAATCTTTTTTTATTTTAAAGCGTGTGTTTCTCATTTGTTTTCTATGTTTTAGTTTAATAAATTTCGTGTAGAAATAATTGCACATTATGGGAAGATAAGAACATGAACCATACCAACTGCTTTGTACGCGGACAATGTAACGTATGAGTTACATTAATAATAATAATAATTATACGCGTGGAAGCACAATAAAAGGGGAGAGGGATATACAAACAAACATACAAGCGAAGCTAATAAGAAGCGTATTAAAAGAACTACTAATTCAGTTCTATTTCGAGTTGGAACTTTTAGTTAAGGCGAATCCACTTTTAAAATTAATTCGCCTTGACTTTAGCAAATCAGAGGTATTTTTGAGCACAACTTCTTAGAATTTAGTGTCCGCGTCATGCTATTAGAGTGTCCTGATATTAGAGTATGTTCTCTATTTTTGTAAAATCGTGAGTCCACATATTTTAGCTTTTTATGGGTCTCTGCTTATGGGACCTGTACTTTAGGAGACGTTTCACTGTATGTACAAATTTTATTATTAATAAAAAAAATTATAATAATTTACAGATTCTGAGCATGAATAAATTAACTTATTCGAATTATATCTATGAATAAAATTTAAAATTGTTTTAAGTGTGTTTTTATTTTAACGATTCGCTGAGAAGCACAACAAAATGATATACAAATAACAATTCAGCAAAACAATATATATAGAAGATATTATTCTTCCACAAACAATTAAAAAATAAATATAAATTAAATATTATGTGTTAAAATTAAAAAAAAGAGAATTTTATTATATTTATATCAGACGTAATCAACAAGAAGGTATTAACTGAAAATTTTAAAACTTTCAGTAGAGGCCCAAAACTGTTTGTGACTAAATCTTAAGGAAATTTGATAATCCAAATACATCAATATTAATCAAATTCTATTTGTTTAGTTAGAAAATATATTTACTTTTTTTCTGTTAATTTTTGCAGTTATTGCACAAAAATTGTCTCTTTTTTTTGAGTTAATACCTTTTTTCTGAAACTTTTCGTTATAATTTCTTGCATTATTTTGAGTTATGACGCTTTAGTTGAAATTTTAATCGAATACCGATTTCTTTTTCAACACAAGAGTATTAACTTAAAATACAAACAAATTTAAATAAAACAATTTGATTATTTTTAAGTCTCATTTATTCACCCGTATTACGAATGACGACGTCGACTGCACATCAACACGACAGCAAAAAATTTTTATTTGTTTATTTTGTCGATAGAAACTGACTTCCGGTAACATTTTCTATCAATATTATACGCCTTAGCGAATAAAAAAAACAGTGTTAATAATAATTAATTATTGTCGACAATTAAATGAAAATTGACAAGTTTTTACTGTCGTGTTGATGTGACCTCGACGTCGTCATTCACAATATAGGCCAATAGCATTTTTAAAATTTTTATTTAACATCCTCTCGTTGATTAAGTGCGATATACAATTGTTTTGTGTAATTTTTTTTAATTTTAATTGGTTTCCTAAAGAAGATATCCAGAGCATATAGAAGTATTAAGAAGAAAATATTGAAATTCAAAGTTATTTTATAAAAAAATGATCTCAAACTCATTCAAAAATATAGTTTCAAATTTAATAAAAATTTTAAAAATAAATTTAACAATTTTGTTTTTGTAATAAAAATATCAAAAAGAGATATTCAAGCCACTGCTTGCCCTTATCCGTTTATATTTTGTTTTATTTCTGGTTTTTGTTTTCCAAATCAAAATTGCTGATGTGATTTACACAATTAGGTTTTTAATAAAATTTTTCTAATGTTGTCTAATATATATTAAGCTTAAGGTCTCTTTATTTTTATTATCTTATAAAATTGTTTTTCAATATTTCGTCACTCCTTTGTGTGACTTCTTCAGGAAATTTCCGGAAATTTCAGGAAAAGAGACCTTAAGCTTAATATATATTAGACAACATTATTAATCAAAAAGAGGTAAAAAAAACTAGAAGAATTTATAAAATTTTTCTAAAATTTTCTGGCCACTTGTTTTAATTTTTTAAGTAAAACTATCCTACATTCATATTCTTTGATCAATCCTTTTGCTTCAATAGTTGCGCTATTAATTGGTGTCTGTTAACTCAAATTTTATTATTGAAAAATATACTTTATTATCGATTAAGGGATTTTCAAATTACTTTCGAATTATCCTATAAATTATTATCGAAAGAATGTTTAAAATGCTAAAAAAAAGAATTCTTTACCACTGCATAGATTTTCATGTAACAAATCGTTGAGTCTCTAATAAGGCCAAAAAAATTGCCACACAATCTATCTATTTCTATTTTATTTTCAGTTATTTTTTATATATATTTAAAATTTTTTTATTTAATTTTTTTTTTGCTACATTTGTTACTCTATAAAAAGCCGGGTAAATACACTTATTACAGCAAACAAATAAACACACCAGAAATAAAACAATCTAAACGCTTTTTTCTTCATGAAAAATAAAACAAAAATTTGCATATTTTTTTTTTTTGTATTTATTCCCTTCATTTTTTTTAGATAGTGCCAGCGTGTGTAGCGGAATATGTGTATAACCTCCACATGGCCATAAAAATAAACATAAAATATATTTGCAGAAAAACAGCAACAGTAAGAAATAACGACAAAAAAAAGAAAACTACACGAAAAATAATACTGAAATCTGAGGATTTCAAAAATCATCAGGGTGCCAGGAAGCCTACATGCTTGCGCTCTATTCTCATATGCCTTCCATTTAAAACATACGAACACACACACGTGCGTTTTTAGATTAAACAAATACTTGTATTTAGAGGAATACGAATTTTATATGTGTGTGTGTGTGATGCCGTTTCTACACCCACAAAAATCTCTCAAATATTCATTTTAAATATCTGCGAGTGCTGAATGTGTGTGAACTTAAATATGTGAGTATGTGTGTGTTAAAGGCATTTATATATTTTTTTTTTATGGGCGGTAGTCTAGTCTAGTTTAAGAGAAATGTGCGTGTGTGCTCAGTTTTGCTGTTAGACTATTAACAAGATTTAGTATGCGTGTATTTTATTTTAAAATGGCTCTGTTAAATGGTTAGGTGAATTAATGGCAGGGCTGGGAAGTTCTCTACATATTTGTTTTTTAATTGAGGTACATCGCAATAGCAGGAAGAGAACAGTCTAACGCATTGAAATATATCAGAATTAAATATTATTAAATTAATAACTTCCTCATTTAGAGGCTTAATTTCAAACAACATGGGCCCCTTTCTTTTGCTGTTTCTCTAGCAAGAAAAATTATTTAAAAAATCAACATATATTTTTCCGCATTATTATAAAAATCCATGCAGTCGACTGTTGTCGTTAAAAAATATAGAAAAACCCAACCAAGGACCCTAATGGGATGTCGTAACGGACTCAAAATCAGTACTGTTCCATTCTATATGCATGACGGTTATGAAAATATATTCTAAATATTCCACTTTCAATAAAAATTTGAATTAAAAACCACATAACTAATGTTATTTGTAAACTCGCAGACCCGAAATCAAGTCTAACTAATAATTTTCACTTTGACAATTATCTGCACTAATTTATGGCAAAACCAAAAACTGTTGCCTCTCTGAGCCAATAAATATTTGGTTCCTAACATCAATTGAACATTTTTGAATATTTCATTTCCCATGTCTGGTTAGCGAAGTTAACGATTTTGCCAAATCACTGTAGGTTTAATCTTTACGCATTGTTTCGTTTTAACATACGCTTTATTTTGGCACACCTACAGTATGAGCAGGAAGTATTGGCAATCATTGACATAGACTCATATAAATCAAGAAGATATAAAATAATATTAAGTGCAATTTTAGTATAAAAAAATTTTTAAAAGTTTTTTTAATATTTGTATTCATAAATCCCTGAAAAAGCCACCCACTGTTGGTAGCGAAATATGTTAAAAATTTTTACTGAAATAAAACATTTTACTTCCTGAAGAAGTGACACAAATGAATGACAAAATATTGAAATATAAATAATATATTTTAACTAAAAATAAAGAGACTTCAAGAGTATTTTTAAAAAATAATTAGTTTTTGTATAGAAAAATATATGGAAAATTTACAGTAGAGGCCATCGCTGCGGCATCCTGCTAATTCTAATCAAAGAGCTCTTCGAGATAAAACACGTTTTTTTTTAGTTTTCAAACTGCTCTAACTTTTTTAAATCAGCCAATTTTTACGTGATTTTTTTCAAAAAGATCACTTTTAAAATTTTTTTTTTCTTTTACAATATCACACGAAAATATTGACCGATTTTGAACCGTTTTGCGACAACTTTCGTTTCGGCGGTTGTTAAGGTGAAATAGGCCAAAAAACCCGTTTAAAAGTCATGCTAAGATTTCTCTTATAGCATTTTTTCTAATAGCATGGTATGAAAGCTCCAATTTTCAGGATATCTGAGTGCAGTTCAATTCACTTTTAAGCACGTTAATAGTTCGATTCGGTCAAGAAGTTTATGTACTTACACACACGCGCGCGAATACACAAAACATTTCGAAATCAGATGGGAATTAGATTTTTTTCAAATCGGGGTAAAGTCACAAACTTTCCGATTTTTTAACTTAAAATTTTTTTCAAGGGGCAGTTAATAAGTAAAATGGAAATTTTACTCAGAATATTAGAATATTTAAATAAAATTATATTAATTAAAATATGCGAAATGAAATTTTTTTAAGTTTTAAAAATTAAATCATGATTTAATTTATAAATAAGTTACATTCATAAGACTAACGGCCTTTTTTAAATTACTTGCTTCTAAATATACAAACTGCTATAAAGTAATTTCTAAAAAATTTAATACTTCAGAACTACTTGAAATTTAAAACATTTTATGGCACAAATAAAATAAATCAATCGAGGACACAAATACAGTCTGAACATAATAAAATCAAATTAAATTAAACGATATATAATTAAATTACAATTGAATTAATAACTTAAGATTATATATGAAAAATGAGACAACACAAAATAATACAAAATAATATGTTGTGATATGAAACAAAATTCAATAAATCCTTGATTTGATATTTGAGTAAAAACATTATGAGGATTCTGTACCAAATTAGGTCATAAGTAAAACAGGTTGCACAATGATCAATAATATAATATAAACTGAATTACAAAATTTAATGCAGAAAAAAGCAATAAATAAAGCAACATATAATAATATGAAGCACAACATAAATTCTAAAATTTTGATTTATTTTTAATAAAATTTTTGTATAAAAAAACGATATATGGTGACTGATATAATAATATATAGTATATAATAATAAAATAAAAAATAAATTTAAATAATATAAAATGGACGGAGTGGAATAATTTAAAATATTTGAGTGAAAAAATGATGAGGATTCTGGACCAATATGGGTCATATATAGATCAAGTTGCACTTTGATCAAAAACATTATATAAACTGAATTACAGAATTCAATGCAGCAATATTTATATGTAGCAACATACAATTTTATAAAGTATAAAACAAATTCTAAGACTTTAGGCTATTTTCAAGATAATTTTGTTCAATAAAACGACATGTGGTGACTTCGTGGGACAAATAGTAAATGATATATAACTTAATAATATTATAAACAACAATATTATTGTTAATTAATGCATTAAAAAATTAAATAAAATAGAATGAAACAATATGAAATATTTGAGTGGGAAAATGATGAGGATTCTAGACCAATTCGGTTCATATATAAAACGTACTGCGTTCTACCCAATCATAATAGGCTTTCTTACAGCCTCCCATTATACGAAATTTTTAAATTTCTGCACTGCTATTTTATTTTATTTCTTGCAAATGCAAACATTTCATTTGCAACTTGTATGTTCGTTGGGTAAAGATATGTGTGCGTGTATGTTAGAAAAATATATATCCATAAGCACGTTTGAGCATGAGTTAGATTATGTAGGAGTGTTTATCTTCATGTGTGTATGTATTTATTTGATTGTATTGTGCTTTTATAACTACAACAAGAATGATGACACAGGCAAATGATGGTCCTAAACCGTTATAAAGATTTTTATGTTGGAGTATTTTTCCCTTTATTATTATTTTTTTTGCCATGTTTCTTGGTAGGTTCCCTCTTCTTTCCTATTTTACTAAACTAGTGATTTATGCGTTTGACTGAATCATGGCTTCCTACAATTTTATCCATTAACATACTGCCTCAAACTGTAGAGTGTATTTTGTTTTTTCTTTTAGAAAGGATTTTTTTGTGTTCATATACATATATGTACATGTGTGTGTGTGTGTGTGTGTGTGTACGTGCTTTTGGGTCTGAGAGCAAATTGTGATTTCGATACGTTTATTTTCGGTTTTTTATATGACATGTTAAACAAGCAATTTTTCCATAAATTATTATCGTTGGTTTTTTAATGTCGAGATTCACAATATTTTATATTTTTATATAACAACCAAAAACAAAAATAAAACAACGAATACAGCCAATGTATACAATAATAGTACAACAACAACGCACGATTTACTTTTAGCATTTCTTGTTTGCTGAACTGAACGCTTTGTTTTTCTCAATATAAAACTCATGAAAATGTGTGGAAATTGATTTTTTATACTCACTCGTTGGTTTTAAATGTAGAGGAAAATAATTTTCTTTCTATATGCAGTTGATATTTGAATGAATTAAAGCACAATCCTGGAATGAGATACAAAAGTAGTAGGGGAAGTTGAAAAATTGTGTTACAAATTTTGGCAAAAGTTTCAAGTTGTTTGAAATAAAATAAAGAAGTTACAAACAACTAAAATTGATCTTTAGACTTTAACAGGAAACATTTAAAGAGTTTAATTAGCATGTAAATTATAAAATTAATTGCAAAAGTTTTTTTTTAAATTTACTATTTAATTAATTAAATTATTGGATTAATACTTTTTTAGTTTACAGCCCTTCAAACACTTGGAATTCGATTAAACATTTTTACACTAACAATGTAGACTTAAATTGGCCCCAGACTAATATTCATTCCTTAAATATTTTTTAAGATGGATCTATTTACAAGACAACTATTTCAAAAACCACAGATTAAAAGCTAAACCATACATGAGTTTGTGTGCCTGTGTTAGTACCAACTTTGGTCACTGAAATCTTTCCAAATACTAAACCTATTTAACTTCTAAGCATATCCTGCTCATCTGCATTTATGTTACTGTTAAATAACATATCCTTTACCAACATTGTTAAAATAATTCAACCGTAAAAGGGATAACAAAATAGTTATGGGTTTTTAAGTTTATCGTTTTTTAAATTCCCACAATCATAAAAAAGTTCATGCGGTATTTCTGCATTAACTAACGATTTAGTTTTACATTTGCATTGTTTTTAAATTCATTTTCAATATTGTTTCTTATTGATAAAAATACTAGTAAAAATTCGGTAAATTTTTTTAAATAAATCAACACAAAAATGAAGTAAAAATTAAAAAAAAAAAAAAATATTAAACTGGACTGGCTGGTAATATGAAAAAACTATTACATTAATTAAAATAGAAATTCCCAAAACTGTAAAGCAGCGGAGTAGAGAGTGATTTGGTTTAGCGTAATAAAGGTGGACAGGTTTTAGGGAGAGCTATTTTTTTTAATATTCCGAAAATACTGAACCACAGAATTATAAACTGCTGGTTAAACGATTTCCTTGTTATTCAAATTTTGAAGCCTAAAAAAATTCTTTTAAATATAATTTTGTGATGAAGAAGTCTGGCAAATCTTCGATTTTAAAGTTCACATGGTCAGCTTAATTATAGTTTTAGAGCATTTTCCCAACATGTCCTGTTTATTTATTGCCATGGGATAAAAACTAAAAAAAGTGCCTTGACTAAGCACAGATAGACAATGCCATTATTTTATATGCACTTGCAACATTCAAACACTCAAACGTACCCACACACACACACACACACACACATACATAAACAGGACACTTATGCAAACCGATACAATGTACTGGTGGAGCAACACCATGGAGATGTGTCACACCAAAAGAATCCAAATAAAAAGAAAGGAAAGATTGTGGAAACTAGCACAAGTTGAACTACAAATAAAAACGAGACACAATGGCGGGTGGACAAAAAAAAACAAGGACCGCGCCAAAAGCACTCACACAGACAATTTCAACAACAACAACAACGACGAAAAATCCCCGATACGTAGACATAAAGCAAATTGCAAATAAAGGAAGTTTACTCTGAACGAACGAAAAGGAGGCAGAGCAAAAAAAAAAAAACAAAAGCGGGTAGTAAAATTGCACAGCAGCATAAAATTAGAGGATGTGGATAAAACGTATGTGTGTAACGAACGACACTCACACAATTACACTTTGCATATACTGCCATAGAACAATATTAAATTGATGATGGCCTGATGCTTGATGACAATAAATCTAATATATTTTTTTATTTTCATTTTTTATTTTTTGTTAAGAGAGTGGAAATTAATAAAAGTTTTGTAGCAAAAAAAAAGACAATAAAAAATAAAGAGAAAAAAATATTTAATAAAAGTGTGAAAATTTAGTTGACGGAAACGGCAGAGCATCAAAAAGAAGAAACTAAAACAAAACCCTGGTCAAATATTGAATAGTTAAATGAATTGAATATTTAATGAGATTGACAGCAATTTCTTTCACTTCATTTTAGTTTTCCTATTGGACTTTGGCAAAGTGTTAAAAAGATATTAAAATAATAATAAAAAAACTGCTTTAATTAAAAATGTTGGAACAAGTTTGTTGTATTTAACCCTTGACAGCCCCATAGTTTTAGAACTTTTTTTTTATTTTGAGATATTATAACTCTCGTATTCTTTCTTTATGCGTGATTTGTAAAGTTTAATTTACAATCATAATCACATGAAATGCAGACAAGAATGCCAGGCAAGAAGGTGTTGTGAACAGCGAAAACATTAACAATAAACATTAAATATAAACGAGGGATGTTCAAAAATAAAGTCAATATTAATAATTTGTTAAAACTGTGAATGTTCAGGCCTTCGAATCTAATTTATTAACTTGAGAAAACACTATTCGTATCTACATGACCCTTGACATTTTGAAGTTCAACTTGTTTTTTAAATAGACATCGTATATTAAAAATGTATCTTTATATAAACTAAAATATTTTTATTTACTCTCCATCTCGCTCCATCCTTTTTTAATTAACGTTAATTTGCTTGTAGATATTTAATTTATTGATTTATAATTTTTTATTAAATATTGATTGTATGCAAATTTATATGAAACATGACAAATTTTATAATGCCAAACATTTGAATAGAAATTATCATGAAAAGATCACGCTGAAGCTGTCGCAAAGATTTAAATTCAAACATTCAAATAATTTTTAACTCGCTAAACACGTTTTTTGTAAAAAAAAAAAAAATATTTTTAATACCAACAAAATACAAACAGCAAAAAATATATTAAACAACTTCAGGCGCCATAAACAAATCATATAAACAATAAAAATCTAAATAAAACAATAAAAAGTCAAGACAAACTTCCACAAATGAAACAAAAGTTTCAGCAACAGCAACAGCAACAACAACAGCAACAACAACAACAACAACGACTGAAAGTGCCGGGGATTATGTGACAGTAATAAAAAAGTTGTTCATAATAAAGTTTCTAATTCAATTTGAATAATAACGTGATTTATGCACAATAAACTGCATGAGAATTTATTAATTTTTGTTCAAGAATAAATCATCTCATAACGAGCCAGCTTTTTAGCTTGAAAAGTTTATTTTAAAATTATTTCCGAATTTAATTATCATCAGCATATTCATATTCTTCTGCAAACGATTTTCCAGCTACAAAAAGTTTTACAGCCGAGAATGATCGGCTTTAACATAAATTGAATCATAAAGATGTTAATAAAAAGTCTTCTAGCGCAACTGCTAAGCAAATCCGTTTAATATTTTTCACTCTCTTAACTGTTTACAAGAGCAAAGCAAAAGAGAAAATAAACAATTTTGTGCCACACATTTATACGGCAGATTATTAATTTTATGCTTTAGCTAAACTAAATTAATAAAAACCGAGAGGAAATTTTAAACAAAAAACAATTATTTCTATGAAATTAATTGATCATAAAATTATGTCGCTTTGAATTATTAAATTTCTAGACAAAACATAAACAAACATAGTGTCTCGGCTGTAAAAATTTTTATAAGTCTATTTATGTTTTATTAGTTATTTATATAGTGACTGGTAAACACATTTCTTTTATTGAATATATAATTTATTAGGGTCATTAAAAAGTCACTAATTTGTTTAATAAACAAAGACAAACGGAAGACAAAAGATCTTGCAAGAGATCAAAAACAAAATTTAAGAGATCAATGATTCTTGTGATGGTGGAGATGACACAAAGATTTAATATGTTGACAAAATCAATTAAAACAATTAAAATAATTAAAAAATTTAATTTAGAATATATAATAAATATGTTTTTAAGATCTAAAGAAGCTGCATAATTAGCAGGGAGGATCTGTTGCACGATCAAAACATATTTTAATGAAAAAAAGTAAATAAATTTTTGATATCGATATTATTATCATTGTTATTATTATTATTGTATTTATTATTGTTGTTTTTATTGTTATTGTTATTATTATTAATATTATTATTATTATTATTATTATTATTATTATTATTATTATTATTATTATTAATATTTTTTATTAATTAACGTAAATAAGTGTTCTATAAAAACACGTACATACATCTCTGTCACAAAAACTTTCGTTGGAATTTAAGAGTTGCGAAAAATTTTCAAGCCATTAATATCAAAAAATGTTCATTAATTTTTTAATAGAAATTTTTATCGAAAATATATAACAAAATTTGATTGGAAAAATTTAGTTGAAAATACTTATCGATTTGAATAATTTTATTTAACAAATTCGGGCATCTTTACAAAATTAAATGACCGAAATATATTTCGGCAGCAGAAAATTAATCAAGGAAAATCTACTATAATAAGTATTATATTCGATTTTTTTTTTTTATCAATAATTAGAAACTTTTACAGAAATTTATAGAATAATTTTTATAGAAATTATAAAATTATATAATAGAAAATTATGCAAAAAAATTGTTGGCTATAACTTTTTTCTTAAAAAATTAATAAATATATAATAGTTTCTTTTAGATATGTTATAAATAAATTTGTGGTACAATTTTCCTTAGCTTATCTTCCAACAATGTTGATGAAGTATAAATATTTTGAAAGGCATTTTTATGAAGGAATACATAATCTTAAAACTTTCTCTGCTTTCATGGCTTAAAAATTAAAAAAAGAGGTTTTAAAGACAACACATTTATGCAGTAGCGCCTACTTTATATAATAAATACATAAATATGTATGTGTGTCGGTACAGATACTGTCTAAGATTTGCGTCAGTACCTACCAATATGGCCTACCCGACTGTGGTCTTAACACCGGGTGAAATTAATGTTCACCACCACCCCTGACACCCTCAGGGGTCACCTGTGTGGCCATTAAGGACACACAGGTTGCAATCTTATTCATTTAGTACCGCCATATATACCAACTTCATACACCTTGCTAAGGTGTTCGGGCCTATTTTAAACCCTTGTTGCTTCCGAGGAAAGCATGCCATCAGCACCAAGAGCAATTAAAGGTCAAAGTCATAAGACTTATCCTTCTTGACACTCCCAGCACCAACAACATACCACCACTTCCGCAACGCCTGCTGATTCGCAGCAGCCCATAGAGGCCACCATCAGCTGGTACGAAGTTCTAGCATAGTATGAATATGCTAGAACATCAACCCTTCTCTGACACCTCTCCCAGCGACGTTTGGTATCAAACCACAGCCACCACGTGGCCTTACTGAAGAGACCTCATCTAATCATCTGGCCACAGAATCAGTTAGACAAAGGGGAGGAACGAGGTCTTCGCCAGTGAAGCAGATGTTCCATACACGCCCAGCCAAAAGTTTACGTGTATGGCAACATTGTCCCTAAACCCCAGGCAAACATCATCTGTTTGGCTCAACCAGACTCCGTGGTACCAGTATAAGGAAACCGGTTACGCCTCGCAGGTCAAACCAATATAGATTTGTAACCTACTATTGATTTTTGATCGTTTTTAATGGCGGGACCGAGGTATCCTTCCACCTGTATTTCTTATCCTGACACATAGGCAAAAGCCTACTACTTTTTATACACTTATATGCACCCCCGTTACTCTGCTAATTCAGAGATAGGGCAGTAACATATAAGTACTATGGGCTAGCGACAAAAGCAACGTCAGAAAATCGATAGCCTTTTCCTCCGAAGAGCACTGCAACAAGGCGTTACGACTGACCAAGTTGCCTATTGTGCTCCTCGGGGGTGTTTGTAGGTACAGTAAATATAGACTTTAAATTTTAATATATCGAATTTTGGCCACTGGCCGACCCTAAATTAAATATTTATTCGTCTTTCAAAAGAAGCTGAAAAAATCCTGACAAAGCAAATTTCAAACAAAAATCTCTTACTCTGTTTTTTCTGTAACTTATCATTCATCCAATATATTCACATATTTTTCCTTTTATATCACAAACTTTAATGTTTCATTATTGTTTTAGTATTATAACAATTTCTTCTCGACCATAATTTGCACTAAATTTTCCTCTCCTTTAACTATCTCTCCTTCATTCTTGTTCATTCAAATCAAATTAAACCATAAAATATTGGTTAACCAAAGGATTTATATCATTTTTCTTTTTCACTAATTTATGGTGGGTAGTGTTTTGCGCTGGTGATAAAATTAATTTTCAAATAAAATACAGATACAAAATAACTCCAACCTACTGGTTGAATCAAAGTTATGCCTTTTTGCAAACAACAAAATGAGCAAATGGATAAACCCAAAGTCTACGAAGTTTTATTTAGAATAAGTTAAGTAAAACAAACTACAGAACAAAAAAAGAAATATATGTATGAACAGTGTAAGAAGAAACAAAAAGTTGTAGGGGATTATTTTATTTTATTTTTTCTTTTTATTTTATATTTTATTTATTTCTTATTTTTTGTTTTGAGAGGATAAGAAAATTTAGAGGGCAATGCCGAAAGATATTAGAAATAGATAACAAGTTTTGACTCTTTGAAAATATTTCAATTTAAAATTCATATAATTGAAGGACACCAATTAAATGTTTATGGACCTGTTTGGCACTGAAATACTTTAGAATTTAATTATTCAGCAGAATATCAATCATTTTTGGCTTGACTCCTGAATTATTTACAAAATAATTAAAATATAAATCGAACATAGAAAAAGAAAAGTTGGTTGTATTATTAGTGAAAGGGTTTTTTATATATTTTAAATTATATTTTTATACAAATAAAAGGAGGACGAAAAATTTGTTAAATTATTATAATACAAAGAATTCTGTGCCTCGTTTCTGTAACTGAAGTGAGAACTTCTCGCATCGAAAAAATTGTCGTCACTCTGTGAAACACAGGATGAGTCAAAATACATTTCTTAATGCATTTAAAATTTTGTTGGTTTTTTATAATAATAAATATATTATTCTATGGATAACCCTACAATAAAGAGCATGACAACCATAATTATTTAATTTTTCGAAGCGAGAAATTCTCGCTTCAGTTCCAAATTTTTAAAAGAAATTCAATATTAAATTTAGTTCAATAGGCCAATTGCTCGAAAACTGTTTTGAATTCATGAGGAGATAATAAGCATTCCCAAGCATAAGGAAAATTATTGACCAACGTTTCCATATTATGTTGGCCTGGGGAAAGTATTTGACGACAACTTTATTGGCGTCATATTCCTACGATAATTATATAACACGAAAATAATTTTATTTGTCTAGCCTTAACCAACTTCTGGAAATATCCTTATTCATATATTTAACTTACACAGCAGAGCACAATACCTGTTTTCGAAAGCCGCTACACTTTCATTATCAATACTCTTGAGTAGTTTTATTTATTAACACTTGTTAATTGGCCTACTTGAATGTGACAATAGTTTTTATCTTTTGCCATTTTATTACGAAAAAGGATGAGAGCACTTTTTATTAAGGCGATGGTAACGCACTTTTGTTAAGTTTCAGTGTTGCCGTGTGATTATTTTTCTTCATGTCCTTTTTTTTCCTAATTTCTTGTTTTATGTTTCTTTTTTTAATTTAAAATTTCTTAAGTATATTTGAACGTTATTACCACTTTATTAGGTTTACACAGACCATAGATTTTTAACTTTTTTTATTTAAAATAATATGAAATTTATTTGTTGGGTGGTTAAGCAATGTCTATATGCATTTCATTGGCGCTTCTTACCAAATCGTCAGTAGACTTCAACCACAGTTTTGCAAAGTTTCAAACTTCTCAACTTATTAAAAGACTTCCAAAAACCATCTGAGAATTATGTTAAATAAATTAACTATAAAAATTCACAAACAATTTCAAAAAATCACATTCTAATAAGTGTAGCAGGCTATGAAACTTATACCAACCAAACCCAACAAACAACTTTTATTCGATACTACTCTATTTAATTTTTCTATATAAACGATAAGGTACATAAAAGTGTGTATGTAAATATGTGGCAAATTTATTAAGCTAATCTTTTTCCGCTCAGTGTATACTTGACATTATCTATCTTTCTTTGCCAACACTATTTTGTTGTTGTGTTGCTTAAGTGCTATAAGAACGAGTCCATGTTGAAATGGTTAAGTGGCAATACGTTACAAATACCAAGTGGTTAACCGTTACTTACTTGATGCACAAAGACACAAACGATAAAACAAAAACAGTTTGAGGAAGGAAGAAAGTAAATAACAACTTTTCACTAGAAATATGATTTATTGCTGGAGTAACAATAATTTATTATTCTATTTTTTTTTTACTCTGAGAAAACAACTGCTACACACACACACAAAAGTAACGGCAAGACTTGTTTAAGGCATCCTAATTTTATGCTACCTTTTACTTAAGATATTTTTAGAAAGTAAGGAGAGAGAGAGAGAGAGGGAGAGAAAGGGAGAGTAATACACGACATTGTTGAAGGAATTTTTCTTGCTATTTCTGTGTGCAGGATAAACTTTGAAATTCATATTTTTCTTTATTATGGCAGTAAAAAAAATATAGTAAAAGAAAGTTTTATTATAAAATAGAGGAAAAAAGTGATTAAGTCTGTTAACTTGAAAATTAGTTTATTATTTATACGATGGCGGAGAAAACAGCAAAACGGATTGGCAATAAGCATTTTAACACTTTAATTAGAAATAATGGTCTGGTCACTATGGCCCAAGTAAAAATTAATGTAAAACAAACTCTGTAAAAACGAAATATTATAGGGAATTTTTTAATGTCAGTTGGTATTTATTTTCCTATTTTATTTTCCCATTAAATTTGCAAATGATATATAAAATAAACTTTTACAGAGTTTGACGGTCCTTCAGCTATTAAACAATTTATATGCAATAAATAAATAAAATTAAAAATTCCAACTTTTTAATATTGACAACTTTATTTACTATCACATGACTGATTCACAATCCCCCATCCGAACCCCTTCACAATAATTCTCTTGCCTCTTTTCTTGTGTACTTCTCTTTATTGATGAGTAACTACATTTCTAATAGAAGAAGAAGAAAAAATACTCATTAAAAGGAAGATTATTATTATATTGAAGCTGGTGTATTTTAAACGAATTATACGAAACCAATTTACAGCAACACGTGTCGGCCACGTACGACTCATAAGCGATTATCGAATGAATAGAACAAGAAGAAGAAGAAGAAAAAAAAATTGCCGAGACAAAAAAAAAGGAAAATTTTGATGTGGCTAATGATATTTAAAAAAAGAGATAATAATAATGATGATGATGAGTCTTCTTAAACACATTGAAAGTTCTTTAAATTATGCTCAAGATGGCGTCATTTAATTAACACATTCAAACACTTACAAATCAATATTGTTGTTGTAGGTCTGTCTGCTTGTTCGTTAATTTGATTATTACGCTGCTAATAATGATGATTATATTTATAATGATTTTTACGATATTCATGTTCAGAGTTTAAATTAAACGACAACAACAACAACAGCAATTGCAATAGTAAATTTTTATGGAGTCTTTGAGTCAACAAAAAAAAAATTTGTAATAAAATTTATTTTTATGCATTTTTGTAGAATTGAAAACGACCGGTAAATGAAGAGATAAAATTAGTTTTAATTGAAAAAAGATGATTGTGGGAATAGAGATAAACAGTCAATGATAAATATTTCAGCATAAATTAAATATTGATGAGAAACTACTTTTAAGCTAAATGTTATTACACGGAGCAGCGTTAATTTTTTGTTGGGTTGGAATTATTTTCATTTCATCCCGTGATTAAACAAAACAAATATTTATTTCTTTCATTAAGCAATTTAATGAAAAAAATAACATATAATATTTAATGTTCGAATATCAAAACATGTTTAATATATTTCATTATTTTGCAACGTTAAACTCTATTATCTAACGAAAAATTGCATTTGAAACAATATTCGAATTTTCGAAATTATGTTCGAATATCCCAACATGTCTATATATTTATATTTTGTTATATATTTATATTTTGTAATTTTTTATAATGTCTAAGCTCATTTTACTAATTTTAGATAGTAGTTACTAATTTCTCAGATTAAATTTTATACAAAATATTATTCGAATTGTTAAATATTGCAAAAATACTTATTAAATTGGAAAGAAAATCATATAAAACTTTATTATGTAAGAAAAACTTGCATTTGAAACGGTGTTCGAATTTTCGAAATTATGTTCGAATTTTAGAAATTATGTTCGAATATCCCAACATGTCTTATACACTTATATATTCCAATATTTTGCAACGTCTAAGCCCAATATATTGGTTTTTTATAACAATTAATAACTTTTTCGATTATAATTTCATGGGAAATGTTATTCGAATTGTTAAATACTGAAAGAATACTTATTAAATTAGAAGGAAAATCATATTAAACTTTGTTATGTAAGAAAACCTTGCATTTGAAACAGTGTTCGAACTTCGAAATTATATTCGAATTTTCGAAATTATGTTCGAGTATCCCAATATGTTTTAAATGCTTATATTTTTCAATATTTTGCAACGTTTACGTACAAAATACTGATTTTTATGTCAATAAATGATTTTTTTGGATTAAAATTTTATCAAAAACGTAATTCGAACTGGTAAATATTGCCAAAAAACCTAATAAATTGGAAAAAACCAGTATAAAATGTTATTATATAAGAAAAAATTCCGTTTGAAACAGTGTTAGATTTTTCGAAATTATGTTCGAATTTTCGAACATGCTTAATATATCATTAATATGCTAAAATATATAAATCTTGGTCGGTAAAGTCGTTATATCTTATATGTAAACAAAAGCTAAAGCAATTCAGCTTTTCGAAAATATGCGAATTCCCAAAAAAAAACAATAATTTGAAAAATAAGATCTACTTTCTATGCGAAACTCTCGACCATTGAGAGTATTAAAATGAAAGTTGAGACCAAAAAACATATATATCATAATTTTTAAATACAATTTGAATCTTCCCACTGTTCAATGACTGCGGAAGTTTTTTCAAGTATTTGCCTAATCTGACCACGCCTTTGGCTATAGAAATATTTTATATACTTTTTATATTATTATTCTATGTATTTGATTTTTCTCCTCTAAAATATTATATAAGAATTGCCACAATTTGTTAACTATATTTATTGACTTCGTCTCAGTGCGACTTTACAGTTTTATTTTTTCTTGCAATTTTGTGAAATTTAACGACACAAACGTGACTTCCTTTCAAAAATAATTTATTGTTTTATTAATAAAATAGCGTAAACCAGCGCAGAATATTAACATTTCACAGTTGACTGCAACTTGAATGTAGTCTGAATTCGAAATTAAATAGGGAAAACATACAAAATGATGTTGGAATTATTGAGAAATTTGCTGAAGTAATTGAAAGAAGTTTTTTTTTTTTTTTTTTTTTTTTTTTTTTTTTTTTGTGAATAAAACTCGACAGTGTGGTTTCTTAGAATTTAGTAAAAAGATTAATTAATAACTTTAGCAAAGCGGAGACGGTCTTGGATTTTTGTGTGTCAAGGAACAGGATGTTTTTAATAAATAGAAACTTCTAGCTGGTACAAGAGAACTTAACCACAACTGCGAGTATGTTGGTGACAAGTTCTCCATAATAAATCATTGAATTCCAAAAGGAATTGAGCTGGAAATGAGTTTGAAAAGGCTGCGTAGTTTTCGTATAAAATGTCCTGTTAACAAAAAAGGAACTACATTTTCTCCATCTTGCAGCAGTAAAAATTGCTTTATTTCACTGGCTTCAATAAAAACTAAAAGAAAGAAACTAAATTATTTATCTACTCATTAACTTCTCTCGTCATGGATTTTATATTCAACGGCTGGCTGGCTGGTTGGCTGGCTGGCTGTCTGCCTGTCTATTCAGCTGTCTGCCTTGTTGAACCATAAAAAAATAAAAACGAATCCCAAAATACTAAATTGTTTACGACTTTTCCCCCCCTCTTCTTTTTGTTCACTTTTTCAATATTTGATTGATTCATAGAAATTTATATCTGTTTTTTGTTTTCGCTATTGCATTAAAACCGATGAAAAAATCTACATAAAAACTATTCTTTTTTTTTGTATATAAAAATCTATAAAAATAATATTGTTGAGTTATTTGCATAAGTCATGAAGTTGTGATGTTTTTTAATCAAATAATTTGTTTTATAGCAGGAAAAGAGAATGATTTTCAAAATAAATTTAAATTTAATTTGAATTAAGTTTTTTTTATAAATATTTAAGTGTGTGTGTGTGTGATGTGTTGAGGTTTTTGCTATATAAATTAAGCATTTTTTTGGGGAATACTACGGCCAAAAGATAAGCGGATTTTTTTATTTATCAATAACAATTTTTGTTTTCATTCAATGTTTTATGTTCGAAATTTAATAAAGTTTTTATTTGTTTTTTTTTTAAGCGCTTGAGTTTGGAGATTTTTAATCTAATTAAAACTGTAATTTTGGTTGTCAAAAGCATAAAACTAATTTCATTGTATTTCTTTTTATTTTGAATTTGAAAAAACAAGTTTGCATGAAATTTAACAAACATTTGTGGTACTTTTTTAAATATCTGATCTCCCTTTAACGCCTACGAAATATATATGATCTAAGAGGTATTTTAGTGCAGATGTGCATAATATTAATAAATTTTTAAATTCTTATTTATTGAAAAAAAACATAAAACAACTTCAAAAACAATAGCGTGTACTTGCTGACCACTTAACTACAGAGTGTTAAGAGGAACGTCATTTAAAAATATTGTAGTTTTGCTCTTAAGTTTTGAAATTTTTAGTTGATTTCAAATTGGAGTTTGTTCCTCAGAAGCCTAAAACAAACTCACTTTCTAATACTTTCGAAATATTTTTTATATTATTAATTTAAATATTTTATACTTTATTTTATATTTTATGTTGGTTTGTGATTTATTCTGCATAAATTTTTTACACTAAGTAAATTAAGCTCTCCATGTTCCCACACTAAAGAAGTACTTAATCAATTTATCAGACGGTTATGCCAGCGAAATCTTGTATATATAAATACACCAAACATATGTGGTACTATTTTAAATATCTTATCTTCCACTACCGCTTACAAAATAAATATGATTCTATAGGTATTTCTGTGCAGACATGCAAAACATAAAATAATTTTCAAAGTTCTCAGAAAGTAAATATTTTATTTAAAAAACAATAACATATATGACCTAAAGAGCGAAATTCAAGCGGTGTAAAGAACACTATCAGTTTAGGCTGCAATGGCAAATACTAACGCATTTCTTAACCACACGTTGTAAATTTGAACTGATTTCATTTTGAATATCCTAATTTTTTAAAGACTTTTTAGGCAGACTTTTTATCAAGACATATAGATTTTTGAAAAATCTATATATCTTTCACAAGAAACTATTTTTAAAATATTTTATCAGGCCGGTTACAAAAATTGTTCAAAATCGTTTTGAGTCGGAAATTTCATTCGAATAAATTCTATTTCAACTACTTCAGTGTCTCATTTCTGTAACTGAAGTTCTCGCATCGAAAAACTAAATAATTATGGTTGTCCTGCTCTTTATTATAAAGTTATCCATAGAATAATATATTTATTATTATAAAAAACCTAACAAAATTATAAATTCATTAAAACTATATTCTGACTCATCCTGTGTTTCACAGAATGACGACAATTTTTTCGAAGCGAGAAATTCTCACTTCAGTTACAGAAACGAGGCACAGAATTCTATAGATTTTTTTATTCCCAAGATATTTTCGCTTTGTTATTTTTAATCAATTTGTTTTGAAAAATTTTATAAAGAAATTTAAAATAATTTCTTTAATTTTAATTTCCATTCTTAATTGGCCAATTAAATTTTTTTTCTAGTTTTAAAATTAAAAAGTTTTAAAGGATAATTCCCAAAAAAAAGTACTATTTTGAAAATTAATATAATTTCAATTCGAAAATATTAATAGAAAAAAGAAAACTTGTCTCGGAATTAAATTAAACTTTTAATCGAAATTATTACCTGCTACAGGCCCAATTGTTTGTTAATTTGAAAACATTTCCAGTATTTTTTTTCACCGCCACTGGCGCCTGTTTTTTTTTAAAGATTTTTCGTTTATTAGCTTGTTTAAAAGATAAATATTTTTTGTTAGTGCTTTAACTAAGATAAATATTGAAAGCTCTTCCCTTTTCATTTTTATACAAATTTTGTAAAAAAAAAGTTTTCTTTATTATTTCCCACATTTCTATGGCATTTTTTTTTAACTAAAACTACACACTTCATTTAACATTTACTCTTTGATTTTTGAAGCAAAATTGATTTATCAGTTCTTAATCAGTTTTGTTTTTAAGATGCGTCAGCTTTCGCTGGCTGTTGATTGATCAAAATCATTTAACGTACCTCCAAGTCCCCTCCCCCCATTTTTGTCGATTAAATGCTTCATAAATCAATAGTAAATATTTGCCACAGTGGTGGCAAATAAATTAGATTTTATTTGATTTCATTTTATTTGTATATTATTCTTTGTTTTTTACACTTTTTTTATATTCTCTTGCTGGCAGAGTTAAACAAGTGTGAAGTTGAATTTTGAAATTTTAAATAAATATTTTTTTTTTGGTATTTTTGATTAAGCGAATCGGGTTTTATTTAAAGAGAATATACAGTCAATCAGCAAACCATTTTTGAATATATTTTTTTGTTTTTCACTGATAATTTAATATCAAAAGATATGCACAATTAATCATTAACACTTATTATTTAAATTAATATTTTAGTTAAGTGATTAATTGGTAAATATAATGAGTTATACTAATAAAGCCGGATACATATTCTGTTAATGGATTTATAAATTTAATCCCAAACACTAACGCTAATTCTTATTGTGGAGATGGTACTATTCCTTTAAAGTGTCTTTCGACAATTTTTTCAATATTTTTCTTCAAAATTTGCTTAAACTTTTTAGCTTTTCTTCACACATTTTTCATCGTTTGTTAAAACTTTGATATTGAAAAACGTTTTAATATTTAAATTATGCTGCAACTAAACTAAAAATTTCTTTTACTCCGCTGTGAAACTGTCATAATTTGACATTTAGCTGATATTAAGAATAATTTCTTGCTAATTCCTTGTCAATTAGAACGCATTAAAATACAGTAAAATAAATCCTAATTTACAAAATATCATTTCAAAGTATTTTAAGAGAAACAGTTTGATGGTAAAATCTGCTTCAGCGCCTTAATTACATGTAGTTTTCAATATGTACTCAACTTAACCCCTTTTATATATGCAGTATAATTGACAAATACGTTACTTACAAACACACACGTTTTTGTATGTAGATCTATCGTTCGCTGTTAAATTCACAGAGAAAACTTTTTATTTGAAAATTTTTGTTTTAACAGTTTGTAAAATAAACATAAAAATTATTTGTGTTATGCCTTTTCGATTGGTTCTAGTTGGACTTGTTTTTTTTTTCTTTCTTTCTTCATTTATAAATTTTAATGCATTTTTATTTATTGACACAACCATTAAGCTGTCATTAAAAGACATTTAACAAAAATGTAAATTATATATGTGCACGTATACATGCCTCTAAAAAACGCACCAAAGAAAGATAAATAAATAAATAAATAAAACATGAAAAGCGAGCTGGAGAAATGCCATCGTTCCTAACAAAAGGAGTGAAACAGCAAAATAGAACAAGACATAAAAACTATTTCCGAGCGATATGTATCTATTAAACGGTCTTTGATTGCAGCTAAGCAAAATTGAAATTATATTTTACATGAAATATTTAAATTCTTAATAGCACTGGGAGCAGCAATTTAAGCCACAACATGTAAATTAAAAATTAATAGAGAAAGCAACTGAAAAGCAAGTGGAGTATATCAAAATATATGAAAAAACTTTAAATTTAATATTTTTTTGTAGGCAAATGAGCCATGCATTTTTTGTGGTACTCTTTTAACCATCATATCAGCCACTAATATTAATGAAGTTTATGCAGGTTAAAAGGCATTCTTGTGAAGATAAGTAACATATAAAAAGCTAATAATTGTTTAAGTTCGGGAGCAAGAATTTATAAAATCAATATTGATTTACAATTTATAAATATTTTTTTTAACCAATTAAGTTTATTTATTATTGCATCAATATTTTGCAATTTCTTATTTGTTATTGTTAGCTAAAAATGCTCGAATATAAGCATATATATAAATAAAATTACAAAAAAACAAATTTACCAGAAATAGATTTAAAAGTCCAACAATGGAATCGTCATTTTAATATTTTTGACTTTTAAATACCAACTTAATTCAGTCTGAAACAGTATATTTTTTTCGAAGTTTAACTTTTCAATTTCTCCTTTTCTTTTATAAACTAAAAACGAAGCTTCTCTACTTTTAGAAATGATTTATTTTGAAATTTTTTTTATAAAAAGAGAGTGCCACCAAAAATTTTGTAATTTCTGAGAAAATTTTTAAGAATATGATTTCTTTTTTGCGAATTTTAAGGAATTTCCGCTTTTGTTTTATTCATAAAAATAAACTTGCCTTCTTGTAAAAAATTATTTATTTTGAAGCCTTCTGTTTCTTTTCTAAGAAAAATTTTTTTAAGGCAGATTTTTTTTTTTAAATTTTAAAGTCAAACTCTTTTTTTGTCAATTAAAAAAATTAACTTCTGTAATTTCTTTCAAAAATTATTGATTGACTTAAAATTCTGCTTTAGATTTTTACTTTTGTATACCAAAATAAAATTTTTCCAGCTCTGGAACTGTATTTCGGATTTTACTGATTTAAAATTGCGATTTATTTAGGACTATCTGCAAAACAGCCATCGAAAAGCAAGGTTTTTAGCTTCTCTAAAGGCATTTTACATGCAGACGGACAGACAGATGGATACGGTTCATGCATCTTTCCTATATATAAGGAACTAAATAAAATAGTAACACTTTATGTGATCTCATATTGATATTGTGGAAATTATTTATACCGTCTTCAAACATGCATATTTAATTGAGTCAATTTAATTTTAATTGCGCAATTAAATCTAGTGTTCACACATACTCCATTCTGCTGACTCAATTAACATTTGACAGCTTAAAAAAATTGTTTTTATTTGTTTCGTGTTTGTAAATTTTAAAAATGAATGCAAATTTTGGTTTAAAAGAAATTTGTCTTGCATATAATAGAAATGTGAAGCTCTTGGAGTCATTGCAATGGATTTTTGATTGAAAATTATCAGTGCTTAAAAAAAGGAGCACTAGACAATTTTACAAAGTTTGAGAAAGCAGCAGCTATCACTCCTTTCATTATTCCAGCAAAATTCAACTCAAAGCTCACATTCTTCACCAGCTAATTCGTTTTTGTTTATTTATTCAGTTTGTTTGAAAATTCAGTTGGTATATTTTTTGTCGTTTGGCTTGCCATTATAGGAAATTTTTCTGCTCAATGAACACAGTTCTTAATAAACACAATTATGACCAGGGTTGCAATTAGTGAGACAAACAACTACTAATTGCTCAATTTACTAATTGACTTGTTGTATGATAAATTGAGATCAATTAAGGTATTGAGAAAAATGCCCTAATTGCGCAATTAAGGGGTATTTCTGAACACGGTATTACAGAATAACAAATCTTTAACAGTTTTGTTGGAGTGTATAAAAACACGTTTGATATCGTATTTAAAAAATAAATGCCTTAAAACTATATACCAGTGCCTCGTTTCTGTAACTGATGTGATAAGTTCTCACATCGAAAAACTAAATAATTATGGTTGTCATGCATTTTATTGTAGGGTTATCCACAGAAAAATATATTTATTATTACAAAAAACCAACAAAATTAAAAATTCATTAAAACTATATTCTGACTCATCCTGTGTTTCACAGAGGGACAACAATTTTTTCGATGCCAGAAGTTCTCACTTCATTTGTAGAAACAAGGCACAGATTATAATTGAAAACAAATTTCTTCACTCCAATAATTCGTGGTATTCCCTAAGTCGCGTCAACATTACATCACAAAATAAGAGGGCAATTGTGTACTCAGCGGCTTTAAAGGAATCAAAAAATATTTAGAGGCGGTCAGCAGGAGTTAAGTGTTACTATTTCTAATATTGTCTTGAAGCGACATCGACAAAGTGTTACAGAATAAGGGTTAATATATCTGTTTTGTATTATGATTTCTTATGCAGTTAAAAAACACCCTATATAATTATACCGTGTGTTAAAAAACACAACAAGAATTAAAAGCTCACAAATTGTTCTCATGTGCAACGGCTCATTGAGTACGATTTTGTTTTAGTTAGAAGCAAAATTAAACAAAATCTTTCTAAAAATTTTTATTGAAATAATTTAAAAAATAAAACATATTTTGAACAAGAGTTACATCAAACTCACTGTTAATTAAGCAGTAGTGATTCGCTTAACAATTAAATTGTTTAACACAAAAATGTTGTTCGTTGGTTTAGCGAGTCGTCAGTGTATTTTATAACCACAATTGGAAAAACATTTGCTGCTGGTTTTCGTAAAACTATTAAACGAATTACATTTGATTCGTAGCATTCATATCGAATACATTATTTCTGTTTTTTACTGTATAATAATTTCCCTGCTATTTATTTTACTGCCTAAATTACGCTAAAACAAACACGCACAACACTGAAGCAGGAAAAATATTTTTGAAATTCATACACCAACAAACGAACAAACTAGAAATTTTATTTTAAGTGCTGCCCCCTTTTTTCATTACGCCCGTTCAGCTCCAACTGCCTCCCACATGCCTAAAATGTAAAAGATTAATGACATTTTTGACAAGGAAAAATTAGACACATTTGATGCCAGCCACCAAAAACGTATACACTAACAAAATACACGGGTATGTGTGTAGAAGTATTTTATTATATTCACCAGCCTTGGCAGTCTTAAAGGACGAAGTCCTTTGAGTCCTGGTCTAAGCAAGAAATTATATAAATTGCTATTTGTGCGGGTGAATGCGTACGTTTGTGTGTGTGTGTGTGTGTTTGTGAATCAGAATGTTGTATTAATTTTCTCTCTTTTTTTTTTGTAATGCATTGTGGTCGTGGTTGTGGTGGTAGTTCTATGAGCTGTATTTTATATGGCGTGTTATATAAATTGGTTGTAATGTTCAGAACGGAATATACATTTTGGTAATTAATCTGGAAACATAAAGAGATTGTAGCCTAAATTGTGGGCTATTATGAAGCACATGATTTAAGTAAGAAATATTTATAGGATATTAAATTTATTATACCAAAAATTAGTACTTTAAAAAGCTCCTTAAAGTAGGCAACAATTGTCAATTGTTCTCTAAAATTTATAAAACATTAAGCGAACTTTTAGGCAGCCTTAAAATAGGCCGCAATTAATTAGAAAGATTAGCAAAGTGTTCCTTAAAATTTCGATATGAGACTAACCAAATTGCTGTTTTATCAGGAGAATATTGTCTTTCAGCTTTTATTTATTTAGAGTTGGCCGCTGATAAAATATTGTCAAGCTCAATATTATACTGTAGATTTCGTTTTGCCAACAAATCCTACCTCAAACACTTCGCTTAACGTAGCAATTCGTGCTCATTTATTATAATTTAAATTCGTTGAGCGTAGCTGGCGCTAGGGGATTTATAATTTGAAAAAAAAAAAGATTACTAATGCAATGCCAACAGAACAGAACAGAACACAACAGCCCTCTTAAGACTTTTGCTGCCTTATTAGACTTGAAATAACGTGTTGTAGTTTTATTATCGTCCGTGTTTTGTTTTGAAGCTTATTAATGATATTTTGTAATGGTGTAATTAGCATAAATTATAATTGTATTATTAATGTATCCATGCTATAACCGTAACGCGTTACCATGTTGCGTTTCATAAATGTCTTAAAATCTTAAGTGTTAGAGAGATAGATTTTAATTGGAAATTATTACTAATTATTTATTAAAATTAAACACCATCAGAGAAAATTTATTTAAAAGCTTTCAAACCTTCGGTAAAGAAACATAAAATTCTTTAGAGAAGTTTTAAAGCAGCATTTATTTTTCGTAAAAGATGTTGGATAAATTTCTAATAAATTCCTTATTTTCAAATGACGAGAACCTGGCATTATCTATTACGAAGTGTAGCATGCTTTTTTTTCAAAAGAAATGAACACAACTCTTTTTTAAATTAACAAAAAAATTTTTTCTTCAACACTTTAAAATAGGCAACAAAAGTTTATACATCATATCATTCTTATCAGGCAATATCAATTTCGATTTTCAATTATGACAATCGCTTCTTTATATATAATTCTTTATGTATAGATTCTTAATAGATAATTCGTTCTCTACAATTATCAAAAAAATATCTTTCTTCAACACCTTAAAATAGGCAACAAAAGTTTAAAACTTATCATAATTAATTACATTTTTATAATAAAGAAACATATCGTTCTCATCAAGCAACTTCAATTTCGATGTTCAATATTAACAATCTTTTCTTTATTAGTAAGGAAACAGATAATTCTTAGCCGCCTGAAATCAAGCAATAAATATTTTTAATTTCAATATACGATATGAGATATTCTTCCCTTATTGTTTTGATGTATATCATTCTTGGGTGCCTAAAAAAATGCAATAAAAGTTTCAAACTGAAAATCTTTCTGTATTAAGGCAATAAATCATTCATAGTCGCCTTAAGATAGACAACATATATATATATATATATATATATATATATATATCAAAAGGATATGCCATTACTTATATATATAAAAAAATATTTGATGTCCAGCCGTCTAAAAATAGGCAATATAAATTTAAAATTCAATTACTTTTTCCATATTTTTCAAAATTACTTTTAATAAATTTTAGAGAAAGTTTGTACCTTCCTGTCCCAAAAATGTTCATGTAATTTAAGTGTTTACGACAAATGAGTTGTTTTTTTAAATGATTATGGCCAAACACATAAACCAGTTTATGTACACAATTTGCTGGAGAGTATAAGAAATTTTCCTTAAAATGTTGTCATTTTGTCAAAACATTTTTTATAGCGCCACAAAATAAATCGATTTTATTGTATTTTCATAGTTTTCCTTAACAAACAAATAAAAATATTTTATGACTACACAATTCAAGGCAAGTTTTGGCCATTAGTTAGCTTTTTCTTAAGACATTTTTCCTAGTATCCATGTTTAGTCCTTCACACGTAAAATAATAAAACTAATAATTTATAGCATAAAAACAATTGCCTACTTATAGGCCCCAAAGAAAAGACAACATTTTATTTAATAACCAGCTGCAAATAACAACACAAACGTGGAATAGAAATATATATAGAAAATAAAATAAGAGAAAGAAAGTATTCAATAACAGTGTTATAAATCATTTGTTTATGACGAATATTAAAAAAATAAGAAGAAAAAAACTGAAGGCAAAACATAAAATCTCATTTATTCAGGCATTTATCATGCAACACCCGCAAAGGAAGGGAATATTCAATATTTCAGGAAATATTGCTGCTGTTGCATTAACAGCTGTTGCCCAAGACTTAAAGGCAGGGGGTATGTGCACCTAAAAGCCTACTATAACAAATAACAATGACGTATTAACAAGTTTGGTGTGTGCACGTGTGTGTATGTGTGTGTGTTTGTGTGTGTGGAAATGTCTCTAAGCCAACCATAATCTAAAACTTCATCACATGTTCTGGTGGGTTATATTTCTGAGACAAAACTTTTATTGCAAATTGTTATGCAGACGTACGAATGTTTTAAATAAATCCTAGACACATGCAGAAAAAATATATATAACAGAGTCATAAAAATCAAGAAGTATCAAATAAACTGAGTGAAAGAGTAGGAGATAGTGGGTGAGAGTGAGAGGCAGAGAGTTATAAATTTCCAAATCAAGCATTTCTGATGATGCATACACAAACACTCTCATGATACACACTTTGTAATATATCACATACAATTTATTTGCATATACGAGAAGCCTATAAACAGGCAACAATTTTTTATTTTATTCTTTTTTCTTGAATTACAAAAATCCATGACACATGTGTGTGAATGTTTTAAGTGTGGTGGTACTGTCCCAGCAAACACAATATTACCCAACTTTGACAGTTCTGGGATTTTTAATGCTTTTTAAATTCATTTCCTTGAAATTTAAAAAAAAATTTTTTGTTTTTTTGTTTTCAACAGTGGCGGTACATCCACAACAGCAACAGCAAATTTTTCAAAAAGTATATTTTTCCAGTGAAATGCGGGGAGCTTCAGGGCCTTTGGGAACTTCAGCCAATGTTTATGAGAATCCCAAACTGGTTTGTATACCCACTAATTGGTCGTTGACTCTGCTAAATGGGTGTGTCTGGCTTAAAAATGTTTTATCCTGACTTTAATTTTTAAAATATATAAAACGGTGTACCCCAAAGGCCTTCCCTGTAACTTCCCCTCTAATTTAAACCGCAAGGGTACAGTGGGCTGGTTTTCGTATTTTTCGGTGCTTTTGAGCTAAAACCCTATTATTTTAATTTTCCTATAAGCCGATTCCCACGTGGTAAGCAGGATTACCATAAAAGAATCGAGAACTCTAACTGATCAGGTATATGGTTCCGGAATTTAAAAAAAAATTACTTTTTTTGGAATTTTCTCGTTCACTATATCTCACGAACGGATTAACCGTTTTCGACCCGGTTACGATGTTGTATGTCCAGAGCTGATTAGTTTGTGGCAGCGATCGGTGAAGGTGTTTAAAAGATATTTCAAAACACAATGTTTTGAAAACTTTTTTTTTTTAACTTTATTTGAAATATTTTAAAATCTACCGGTTCGAATCGGTTCTAATCACAAGATTGGTTTGATTCGGTTCAGCTGTTTAAAAGTTATAAGCGGGTTATTATACACACACACACACCGCACATACACACACACACACACACACACACATACAGACATAATGACGGGCTCCCAAAATTAATTGGGTCTGATGAGAGATCCATTTTTTTAAGACACGGAAAAGCCATAAACTTCTTGACTTTAACATTTGGATAGTAAAAAAATTAATTCACGTGATTGCGTGTGTGAATTGAAATATCAATTAAATTTTTTTTCAGTGTCAAGCATCACTCTGAACTGCAGAGCAAAACATTCACCCATTTGTTCGCTGGTTATATTTTTTTCTGAGCTTTTAGCACTCGTCTATGACTGCGTGAGTGTCTGCGTGTGCTTTCATTTATTTTGTTGTACGAGCACGTTTGTGTTGGTGTTAAGTTGAGACCGTGTTGGAAAGCATTTTACGTTTTTAATGTCACAATTCTTTGTATTCTACCGGCTTGTCTAAGTGGGGCTGTTGTTCTGCTTTTTTCTTGCTCGTTGTAAAACGTTTTATATGAAATAATTTACAAGACGAAAATAATGAGACCGACTATTTTTCGCCACAGAATATTCGTCGCTTATAAACAAATAAAATTTTTACTGTTGCATTTTTAAGTAAAAATTTATTGTGCATTTTCAATATTTTCAACTTGGCCAAATAATTTAGTGTGTGTGTATGTAATTACATGTACACTTACGCTTTACAATAAATTTTTCTTATTTAAAATTTTTTAACGCTTAATAAAAAATATTTTCGCCTTTTTTGTTGGTCTCCTTAAAATACTCTTGACATTCGTGCTGTTGGTATTTAATTTGATTTTGTTTTTTGCATTTTGCCTAAATTTGATATAAAATAAACTTGTATGATTGTATTTGTTTGTTTTATTTTCTTCATTTTGATTTCAATTCGCAACCAAATAAAAAACAAGTTGTGGCCCAGGGAGAAAAAAAGGTCCTTTAGATTTGTTTAAATATTTTCCTGTTACGAATATAAAGAATTTTATTCGTACACGACGAAATGCGAAATGGTCTATTACAAGTTTTTCCTGTGATATTTGTTGTTGCTGCCGTTATATCGACGCTTGTTTATGTTTATAACGTCTGCGTAGTTGTTGTTGTTGTTGCTGTTTTTGTGGTTTTCGTCTAGAGTTTTTCCTTTTGACTGTGTTGTTCTCCATGTGCACACACACACACAAGTGGAGAAGAGTCTGTTTCGTTGTGTTTGTGTGCTGGTGTTCCTTTTTTTTATAATTTTCCATTATTACTCTCCATTTGTAGTCGTTTGAAAATGTTGTTTTCTTCTAGTTTTAACACACTCTCAAACAGAAGCTCTCACACACACATACATACACCTACACACAATTGCCATCATACATTGTTGCCACATTTCATGTACTTTTACGCAATTTCCTCGTTTTATTTATTGTTAGTTTAAATATTATTTTTTCGAAAATTTGTTTTTGGCAATTTCTTTTTTTTCCAGAGCTGGAGAAAATTTTAAAACTTGTAAATAGGTAAAGTTTTGATAAACTTAAGCTTTTCGTTTTTAGAAGATTATTTATTTGTGTTTTTAGAATGAATGCGTGTGTGTGTGTGTGTGTGTGTAAGTTTGCTTTTACTACAGCTGTCAATGTGTGTGTGAGTGTATATTTTTTGCAAGTGTATGTGTATGCTCTTAAACGTGTGTATTTGCTTAGTTGTGTAAAGTTTTATTCAAGAAAAATTTATTTGCTGAAAGTTTAAATTGTCAATTGAAAGTGATGAAAAGTTTTCTTGATTAATTTTTATTTGTTAAGCAAAACAACAACAATAAAACCAAATGTTGAGTTTTCCTTATATAGAGAATAAGATTTTTAAATTCAAATTTTTACAATATTTAATGGACTTTTCTTCTGTTATCCTAAGATTTATATTTAATAATAAATTTCTTATTTAAGGAAAATTTAGTAGAAGGGGTAATAACAGAATGCTGCAAGAGATAGAAAAAGTATTGCATAACTTTAGGAGAATTAATATTTTTACTCAATTAGTCTCTTTTCCCGCCATGAAAGTTTGATTCAAGAAATTTGCAGTAAAGAATCAGTATTGTAAATATATATTTCACTGTGTGAACCAAAACTTATTGAATTTATAAAAGATTTCCCTAAAGTTATGCAAAGATTTACCTAGACATAAACACCACATTTTCACCTGAATTACGGATCGATATAAAGCGCAAATTTATTATTAAAAATATAAACCATAAGTCCTTAACTTACTAACTTTTGCTCTACCAAAGAAATTAAGCTTTATTACACACCGAAATAAAAATACCACTAAAAATATGCAATGAAATAACATAAATGGAAATTCTTTCAAAGCTATGCCACGATTTGTATATAATAATTTTTAATATGCCGCTGGCAAAGTGTTATTTATGTAAAAATATTTATGCTTGCTTAAGTAGCCAAATTCAGTTGGCCAATGGTAAACATAAAAAAGGGTTGGAGGTGTGAATTTACGGGTCCTCTACTTCATGTTTGACATTAATTGTCCTTTATTTGGGGTGGTTTTTTTATATATTTTTTAGTTTTACTAAATGCGGTGTTTTGTTGAAATTGTTAATAAAACAAAATGAAAGCAATAATTATTAGTAGGGATATTATGCACTGCTATCAGAGTTTACATCGTTACCCAAAATGAAAAATAACGTTTCATCATTTTTTTAAAAGTTTATAGAAAAAGCAAAAAAAAAATTTAATACTTGGAATATTAAAACTACTTGAAAACTATTTGGAATATTGAATCAAAATTTTCAAGTCTAGATTAAAATGAAACCGTTTGTTTAATCTAGACTTGTTTTGCTTCCAATTTAAAGTTTAGAAAACTGATTGTACAGCATTTTGCATTTTAGGAGACGATATGTACGTTTGCCATCTTAATAAATACAAACAAAACTTACCTTTTTGATCTGTAATTTTGTTGTTGTTATATAACTGGAATTAGAGAGGGAGAGAGAGAGAAAGAGAAAGTAAGAATTAATGGTGATTACTACAACAAATATTTTTGACTGTTTATTAAAGCATATTTCAAGGGTTCTAGCAAAGTTAATGAATAATATATATATATATATATATATATATATATATATATATAATTGAATTATGATTCTTGTGTCTAATTTTTTAACCTTTTTTCTTATAATAATTAATAGATTTGTTGAATTATAAAATATACAAGTCATACGATTTGTTTTTAATTGAAAGACATTTTTCGCAATATATATTGAATAACTAAAAAACTCAATTTTATAGGATATCATAGATGGATAATCAGCTCTCAAGATTAAAAACCCAAGTCAGTCACTGCGAATCGGGTCAGAACCGTATTTTATTAAAATCAGAATAAAACATGATTTTAAGCAAGACTAACACCACTTAGCAGAGACAACGACCAATTAGGGGCTACAAACCCATTTAGGATTCTAATAAGCTTTGGCAGAAAATAGTGCAACATTCTTTACACTTTTTTTATTGAAAATTGGCAACTTTCTGTGATCTGAAAATAAAGACTTTAATCTAGCGTTAATTACAAAATATTATAAATATTTTAAAACTCCTCCAAGTTTGCCGCATTTTAGAAAAGAAGTAAAAAAATGTTACATGTTTTTCAGAAAAGAAAATGCTATAAATCTGTACATGCACAGTGGGACGAACTCTAGTCTAAAGAAGTTGTTTCAAAGCTCACAGGCATAAAGCTGAGTTTAATAAAAGCTATTTACTCTAAAAAAATTATTTGTAAAATATTTTTGTTTTATTACAAGTGGGATAAATAGCAAAACACATAAGAGCACTGTTAGTGAAAGTGTAGCGGCTTTCGAAAACAGCTGTTCTGCTCTGCTGTATAAGTTGAATATTTAAATTTGATGGTGACTTCTTCGAGTGTTTTGGAATATTTATCATGTCTTTTTATATTAAAATGACTTTTCGAACAATGAATACAATTTAAAGGACACTACAGTTTGTTTTTTATTAAAAATTTTCTCTGGAACCTTAAAAGAAACACTTTTAGTTATAAATTGATATAAAACCTGCTTCCCTTCCCTATTATTAACCTCATGTTTTCAATTCCCTCAGAACATGTTAAGATTTCTTTGTGAAAACCCTTTTCTAAAATTTTTTTTATTACTTAACAATATCTTCATTACTTTCCATGTAGCTTTTCTCCAATTTTTACAACATGTTTTTCTCACACAACTAAAGAAGAGTACAAAAAGCCAAATAAATTGGCTTCTAACGTTTGTGTTTACGAATTTCATAACAAATAAATGGAAAATCTTCAGCATTATAAGAATGTGTACACAAATAAATATTATTACCTTCCAAAAAGAGAGAGAGAGACAGAGAGGAATTGGCGTCACTTAAAAATCCAACAAAAACTAAAACATAATTTTAGGCACACAACAATAAGCAAAACAACATAAAAAGGCAATCAAACATGATGTACGCAAAAGTATAAGAAAGAAGGCGTAGAGGGCTGTAGAAAACGACAACAATAAACTTGAAAAAACTTTAGATATTTTTATATTATTTCTTAGCTTTACACCCACATTACTTTGTTCGTGTTTAAAGATATACAAACAACAACAATAATTTCAAAAAGTTTTTGTTGGAAAAGCTGTGCGAAAATTGTCTTAAGAAAATAAGAAAATGTTAGAGATGAGAACTGACAAGTGGCAATAAATCTTTTTAGAAGAAAATTATATAAATTTTGAACAAAACATGTAATATTTAAGTGTGTGTGTGTGTGCTGGACAAGAGGGATAACATTAAAAAAGAAATTGAGATAATAAAATTGATGGTACACCTCCTAAAAGTAGGCAGCGATTATGGCTTAAGAAAATGTTTCTAAAAATTGTAAATTAGAGGCCACTTAAAGCCGCACTTATTTTTAACTACACAAAACTATAGCATATCTTAAGATAGCTTGGGAAACCAATATATCTTAAAGAGATTTTAGGCTTTAAAATTATTATTTGTGTGTATGTGTGTTGGACAAGAGGGACAATATTAAACAATGAAATTGAGATATGGTGATGGTACACCACCTAAAAATAGGCAGCGATTTTGGTTAAAGCATATTTTTCTAAAAACTGCAATAAAAAGGCGACTTTAAGCCGCAGTTATTTTTAATTACACAAAGCTATAGCATATCTTAGGGCGGCTTTCGAAATTAATATATCTTAAAGAGATTTTAGGCTTTTAAACAATATTTTTTTTTAATTTTCCTTTTAATTTACAACTACAAACCATTTGCAAAATAACAATTTTAAATTCTTAAAGAGAAAACTTTTCTACTTGTGTAAACATCGTAAATAACCACCCATAACATTTGAAACTTGTTATCTAGCGTCATCAAGTTCAATTCATAAAACAGCACAATATTTCACATTTTCCCCTCTCCCAGCAAAACTTACAAATAATATTCCTTCAATAGTAGTTGGCTGTCAATGAACAGTAGAATAAATAAAAAGTTGCTGGCAAAGTGAAATCAAAAAAATGCAGTTCCTTTTTTTTACTTCCAACTTCACATTACAAATGTTACAAATTTCTAATGACAACTATTCAACGGGAAAAATATGAACAAAAAAAAATATTTTAAACTTCAAATAGAATTGCAGTGAACAAGAGAGTCAGCAACGTTGTGTTACTGGCGCTTGAGAGTTTGAAAGAATATTTTACGGTGTGTTGAGATAAAGTTTTCAAAGATAAATTTTCTCATACGTATGACGAATTTCCTTTTTCAACAGATGAACATCAGGGAAAAAAGATTAAAACAAATCTCCTCAAAAAAAAAAAATAAACAAACACGATGTTTATCAGTTGAAAGTATTGCAGAGATTTCCACAAAACGATGTTGTAGATATAAAAAGCCAATTACGGAATTGGAAAGTTCACAGAACGTTAGCAAGAAATTAGGAGTGATAGAACTAATCATTGCATACTTTAGGGCAGCAAAAAATCTTTTTCTGCTACAAAATATTTTTATTGCTGGTTTAAAGAGTTCAAAAGTTTAGCAAAACGTTTATTTGATTCCAAACAACGCAGTCTTAATGATCAGTAATTTAAGAAATTCAATAGACTTATTAAACCTTTTTAATAAAAATTTATTAACAGACCGATTGAAAAACATCCTGCACTTTTATAACTGCATCAAGATATTTTAGCTTCCACCTTTTGCAGCATCTAAAACACTCCTTTTGTAGCCCCAAAATTATTTAGCAACTTTTATTATAAACATTTTCTCTCTATTCTTTTCTTATTATTTCAACTTTTAAAATGCCATTTAGTTTTCTTAACTGTTCCATAATTCTCTGTCAGTAACTAAAATGTAATAAAAAATTCATTAAAAATATTTCAACAAGATTTATATGTGCTACCATAAAAACACACACACATACACACACCCACAGTTTCGTACACAAAAGATTCCCACAATCACTAGCACACACGCATACACAGAAAATATCTTCTACTGCTTAAAATACCAGAATGAAAATAAGATAAACTCCCAGTGCGAAGGAAAGCAGAATCTGAACAAAGAGAAGAAAAATATTCCTACGAAAGTTTATAAAAAATTCAACTAAATTGTAATTACACATACGACCGACGACAAGATCTACATTAAGGCAACAACAACAACTACTTTAGCTTGCTAACACACACACTAATACAGACCCACCGTTACAATCCAACATTTTCATATTTAAAATACATGCAAACAGTTTAGAATTAAAGAATAAAACGTTGATAACTACCAGCGAACTGCCATTAACTTTAATATTTCCCTAAGCATGTGTGTTACTTCCCATGGCAGGATATTAACACAAGCACGGCCACACACGCAAACACTCAGACACAGCTTTCATGCAAAAGAATAGAAAAAAAGTTATACTTTTTATTCCAACTTACTAAAGAGAATTTTTTGAGGAGAAAATTTTTTATTGGAATTTTGTTAACGTTAAGAATTTTGCAAAAATTTTGTGAACGATTGTTAATACGGAAAAAATTTTGAGAACAAATAATTTATCCATAAGAAATTTGTTATAAATACTTTTAAACGAAAAATTAGATGAAGGTTTCAAATAGTTTTAAATTGTAATCAAATTAAGCAAATTATATATTTTCTTTTTGTTAAGAATATTTTTTTTATAAAATTTAATCTACAATATTTTTTTAATATTTGTTAAGAATTTTTTGATAGAATTTTTCCAAAAACTTTTTGATAAGCATTTCTTAAGCCATTCTTAATAACAAACTCTTAAAAGACTTTTTAGAAATCTTTAATAAAAGTTTCGTATTAAATTTTGAATGAAAGTTTTTAAAGAAATTTATAAAGTTTCTTAAGAAATGTTAAATAAAATTTTCTTAAGAAATTTGTAAGAAGCCTTTTTTAAAAGTTTTCAAAAAATATTTAATAAAAGTTTCTAAAATAGTTCTTAAGAAAGCTGTCTTAAGAAATTTAGAATAAAAATTTTAAGAGATTTTTTAAGTTTCTAAGGAAATTTTGAAGGAAAGTTTTTAAAAAATATTTAATATGAAGTTTTAAATAAGAGTTTTGAAGGATTTTTAAGAAAAGTTACAATAAAAGTTTTTGAAAAAGGCTTTAAAAAAAGTTGCTTAACAAATTTGGAATTAAAGTTTCTAAAGAGATGTTTAAAGTTGCTTAATAGGTTTTAAAAAAAGCTTTAATAAAATTTTTCAAGAAATATTTAATATAAAATTAAATAAAACTTTTTGAAGAAATTTTTGAGAAAAGTTGAAATAACAGTTTTTACTGAAATTGTTAATAAACGTTTTTTAAGAACTTTGGAATAAAAGTTTCTGAAGAAATTTTTAAAGTTTTTAAGAAATTTTAAAAAAAGTCTTATTAAAATTTGTAAAAGCATATATCATTAAAGAATTTTAAGAAAAGTTGCAATAAATGTTTTTGAAAATATATTTAATAAAAGTTTCCTAAGAAATTTGGAAAAAAAGGGAGAGATTTTAAAAGTTTCTTAAGATATTTTTAAGAAAAACTCCTATGAAAGTTTTTAAAAAATATTTAATATAAAATATAATAAGACTTTCTCAAGAAATTTTTAAGGAAAATTGAAAAAAAGTTTTTGCTGAAACTGTTAATTAAAAAGTTTGGAATAAAAGTTTCTAAAGAGATTATTAAAGTTTCTTAAGAAATTTTTAAGAAAAGTTTTATAAAAATTAAAAAAAAAATATTTAACAAAAAATTTCTTAAGAATTTTTAAGAAAAGTTGCAACAAAAGTTTTTGAAAAAGACAAGAAAAGTTACTTAAGAAATTCGGAATAAAAGTTTCTGAAGAGATTTTTAAAGTCGCTCAATGTAAAATTAAAATAAAACTTTTTAAGAAAAGTCTTATAAAAATTTAAAAAAAAATATTTAATAAAAGTTTCTTAAGAATTTTTAAGAAAAGTTGCAACAAAAGTTTTTGAAAAAGACTTTAAAGAAAAGTTACTTAAGAAATTCGGAATAAAAGTTTCTGAAGAGATTTTTAAAGTCGCTCGATATAAAATATAAATAAAAATTTTTAAGAAATTTTCAAGAGAAGTTGAAATAAAACTTTCTTAAGAAATTTGGAATAAAAGTTTCTAGGGAGAGTTTTTAAGATACTTTAAAAATTTTTAAGAAAAGATTTAAAAATATTATATAAAAAATTTAAGAATACTTTCTGTAAAAAATGTTATTAAAAATTTGTAAAGAAATTTTTACTAAAAGTTTTTTAAAAATTTCTTTAAAAATTTCCTCAACAAATGATTTTGCAAATGTTTATTTGACTTTTTGTTGATAAACTTTTTATTAAAGATTGTGAGACTTTTTGGAAATTTTTCCTTTTTATTTGTTGCAAGTTTTCCATAATTTCTCAAAAAATTTTTTTCAAACTTTTCTAAAATAATTTTTAATAAGATGTTTTAAATGAGTTTATTAAAGTTTCTCAACAAATTTGTCTATATTTTTGTAAAAAACAAATGAATTAATTTGAATTAAAATAATATGTAAAAAAAAATATATTTTGCCATAATTACAAAATAATTTCAAAAGTAGTAACCGGAATTTTCAAATAAGACTTAGCAAAATGTATTTAACAAGATTTCTTATGAAAAACCAAGTTTCTGTGCAAATTCGTTAATGTTCTGCAGGCAACGTGTGCACATAAATTCTGAGGTAAAATTAAGTGTACGGGCTGTTAAACATTTTATTAATTTTGCCACACCACTTTTCTCGTGTACAAATAATTTTATTTAAAAAAAAATATGTCTTTCAGTTAAACTTGTTACTGGAAAATCCATGCAGTCGTCAACTAGAAAAGAGGAAAAACTTTACGGAATAAAATGAAAATCATCCAGGATTTACAGTCAACTCTCACTACACTTTTCACATCAACATTTTACTAAAATATATGAAGAAAACTATATATATCACCAGGAGGAGGAAGCAACACATAGAGACAAAAAATAAAACCCTTAACATTTTCTTTGTGTGCCAGTGTATGAGTCTAGAATTGTAGGGGAGAGACACAAAGAAGTTTTACTAAATACATCAAATGAAGGTAACGCCATAGAGCACAACATTTACATTAACGGAATTTATTTATGTGTTTATTTCAATTTTTTTCTTCTTATAACTTTAAACTCCCTGGGAGTTGAGCAAGACAGCGCACAGTTGGTTATTAGACCGAATGCTAGACGGACAGTTGGGCAAAGAGTAAAAGCAATAATTGATGTCAGTCGGTGTGAAGAATTGCCGGCATTTAAGAAAATCGTAGCAGAACGAAACAGGAAGTCGTCCGTCTGTCTATAAGAAATATTTAAAAGTAAATGACAAAATTATTTTGACGCATTTATAAAATAACATAAGAAATTGCCATTAACACATACATATTTGACAGATCGCAGAGTTGATATTCGTACACCACAAAGAGAAACAGATCTCATCATCAAAATTGAAGATCCCTTTTCAGAAGTGAACGACAGGTTTGCTGATATTTCCCTTTTTTTTTTTAATTATATAATTCTCATATTTTTTAATTATGTAAATAAAAGAATATTTACTTAGTTTAAGGTGTGGCTCCGCCCACTACTCCCATCTTTTAATAAGCCAGATCAATTGGAAATATAAACTAAAAATGTTGCAGACATTTCATTGATCAACTGTGATCGCTGCAACTGTAGCATCAACTTCTAAATAAAAACTTAACCTTTAAATAAGAATTTTTGTTGCAACAACAAAATTAATACTTTGACAATTGTCGTTGCAAGACCATGAGGAAACTGTTTAAATATCTTAAAATACTTGTATACATATTTAATTTGATACGGAGTCGTTGTGAAAGAAGTAGGCTAGACGAAATTCAATGTGGGTTGAAAAGCGTTTGCAAGGAGTGAATAAGAAATCAGACTCATCAAAATAAACTCAAATGCTTTTGTTTTAAGGCCAGACTGTAGAAAACAATTCATTCACTGCAGTTTTTATACTTTTTTCCTTTTTTTTATAAAATATTTCAAACATCCATACAGAAGGATGATGACGTTGGCAAATGTAAGGAAAATTACAAACAAAAATGTATGTAGAATTCAAATAATACAGCAAGACAAGTTATATGTTTTGCAGGAGTAAGGGTTCTCCATTTAATGGTTTCATTTAAAGTGTTATTTATTTAGGAGAATGTTTAACATCCAAAGAACGAGTTAAAATGGCTGGAACCAATTAAGTTTTGTGCACACGATTGTTGGATCTAACTATGTTGCAGGACCGATCAATGATCTGGCAACTTACTGACAAGGACAAAGTTGCCACCTGATGGATCAAACAATTATAAAAAACTCAATTTCATTGCCAGCCAATTGCCTCACAAATTTATCTGTTGATATCACGATGCCGGAAACCATCTTTCGATTGAATAAACAACATTAAAAATAAATAAAATTTTTTAAATTTAATCGGCTGATAATTTTGTGGAATCGGCGAACAGGCAGTTCGCTTGAAAAATTCAAGGTGAATATTATTTTTATTCAAAATGGAATTTTTCATTCATTAAAATTTTAAAAAAGTTACCCTGCAGAGAACATTTATTTTAAGCTTAAAAATATGTCTTATAAACACTAGGACTTCCAGTCTTAGTCACGCATCCGTGAACAGTTCACTCGGATCATCCACTCACTTTGAAGCATTTCACCGCCCGCAATGTGTGGAAACCTACTTCAAAAGTATTGACTAAAGAGGTGACCATTTTTACTAAAATAATTTTATAATCTTCAACTTAACTTTTGAAACCGCAAAATGGCTAACCCTGTGCCATACAGTGAGTGAAAAAATTAATGTAACCTTTTTTAATAATTAAAATAAACTTTATATGATTAAAGAATTATTTTAAAGAATGAACTGCATGCGCTATTATTTTATATTGATTTATTTTTATTGATTTAAAAATTTTCTTGCTACACAGAAACTACAATTAAATTAACGACCACTTTAACACACACTAGCAAATATGCGCACTCTCTAACACTCAACTATTTCACTTTATGTACACATTTTCCAGTTTTTAATCCCATTTTGTGTTCTTGTTTTCCTTTTCCTTTTTGCAAAAATTTATGGAAAAATAGAAATTGTAGAAAAAAAGAAGAATTATTTAGTCTGATGTTTGAAGGCATCAAAAGAGCCAGCAAAAGTAAAACTCGTTAATAACGTTGCTGTTGCAAATGATAGCAAACATATTTTATCAGCTGTTGTCTGCCACCGTCGCCGCCTCCTCCGCCTCAAACTCAGCCTTAATGGCATTACGAAGCATCATCATCATCACCAGCAACACAATTTTCCATTTTCGCTCTCATTGTCAGGCTTTGTAACATCAAAGAGTGTAAACTTGCTTAAAGCTAAGTGTGGCTTTTTTCGTTGCTGCTGTTGTTGTTTCTGTTGCATTTTGCATAATTTCCTTTATTTTTCTTGCCAAAAGAAGATGAGTAATGAAGGGGAAAAATTAAATGTATATAAAAATACATCGTACAGTTTCAAGTATGACCATCATCATCATCATTACTGACGTGCTTATCAAATATTTATGATGCATTTAATGTTATTTGTTTCATTCTAGTTTTTTACACTTCACTCTCTACTTTTTTTTTGTGTTTTAGAAACACGAAATCGTTAAATATTCTTATATATTTCAAGCAGGATATTTAAAAATATTTTTTACTATTTGAATGAAATTAGCAGCCTAAAGTTAGGCAATGATTATAATAGTTCACTGCTAAAAGCCGCAGTTTAACAATAAAGTTTCCAATAGCTAAAGTGAACTTTAAACCTTTTTCATTCCTAAAATGTCTGATAAAAATAAATATATTAAAACAACATCGCGGTATATCCGACTTACTACTTTTAGGCTACAATGCATTTCCGAACTTGAGCTTGTTCGTCCTCCTAAAAGTATATCATAAAACTTATCATAAAATATATCATAAAACTTATTTAAGGCATGTCATATTGTTTTCTAATTTTAGGCGTCTCTCAAGGCACGACTCCTAAATATAGAGCTGATTTGTGCCGGAACTAATCAGAATATAGGAACCATTCTCAAGATCTATTTTTATTTTCTAGTTCGCCAGTGAATTTTTGCTACATTACCCGCTAAAGAGGAGGGTGCTCTTGAGCACATGATGATGATGTCAAACGCTGTCGGCGAAGTTGGGCTATCCACGTCTTCGTCATTGAGGCAGGAAGAGACACATTAACACAGTCTTGCCCCAATACAAGTCAGAAAAATTCGATGCCATATTCCTGACTGAGGGCGGGGTCGATCTCGGGATCTTAGGCACCGAAATCTTGTGTTCACTACTTGAGATAACAGCTGACTTTTAATGCGATATTTGGTATTTATTTGAAGCAGGATTATATTTAAAAATATTTATTATTAATAACGATATTTAAATGAAATTAGGAGCCTAAAGTTAGGCACTGATTATAATAATTCATTGCTAAAAGCAGTTTAACAATAAAGTTTCCAAGAGCTAAACTAAATAATAGTTAATGGTAACGATTAAATGTACTTTAAACGTTTTTCATTTACAAAAAGTCCTCCTAAAATTATGAAATAAGATTTATTACAGGGATCTCATATTGTTTAACACTTTTAGGCGTCTCTTAGGGTACGACCCCAAAACATGCAATGGTTTGTGCTCACCAGGACTATTATGTTGATAAAAGCTGAAAAGCTTAGCGAGCTGATTTACGCTTGTCAAAGTAAACGACGCATGTCGACTTAATAGAACCTACTGAACGAATATATCCAACACAAATGAGAGTTATCGATATAAATAGTTCTTAAAAATAAAAAATAAAATAAAAAAAGATGCTAGAAATCAAACACCCATTATTAACAGTCCTAAAAGTAGGCACTACCAGTTTCCAAACCAACGCTGGCAGTGACAAATTGCTTCAGCAATAATTGCAATTTTTCGAAAACAAATAATTTCATTTCCTTTTCTTACACCAGCACAGAAACTCTCCCTACAAATTTCTATTTAATTAATCTCTTTTGCTTTCCTTTTGTTCACTTTAATTAAAGTTTGTATATTTTAAGGTGTTAAATTAATACTGACAACAATGTTGTAGACAAGCTTTTAACAATTATCCATATAAATAATAAAAGAGAGAGAGAGAGAGGGAGAGAGAGAAAAATTTTTTGCTACAAACAAAAATGATAATCCTTCTGTGGTTTTTGTAAATTCATTAATTAAGGTAAACTTTATCTAAAATAAAGGAGTCAACACATGTTGGTTTATTTAAAGAAAATTTGCATTTTACGAAAAAAATAAAATAAGAAAACAAGAAGAAGAATAAATTTGAGAGAAAAAACTATGTGTGTATTTTCTCTTTAACTGTTGGAACAATAAAGTGTTTTCAACTTGCTGGAGACAGGCAAGTGGATACACACACTATTACAATACACACATTGACAATACTTCACATACACAGAATTTTGTTAATGAACAAATATAAACATGGTGTATACTTTTAGGAGGAGCAAGGAAGCAAGGCTTTATGCAAAGAATAGCTGGAGTACTACTAACATGCATGTGTAATTTAATGTAGATACTAGTTTTAGTTGCAGCCATGTTAGTTAGTGTGGCACTTGTTTGTTGTTGTTTTGTGTTTGGAAAAGGATTCATCCATATGGCAAGTGGCATGTGTGGTAAATTGGGTGGTAATAGAAAATGTTAGCTGAACACTGTAACAACTACAATAACAGCTGTAGTAGACAACAAACTAATAATAAACGGCAGCAATAATAACAACAATAGCAACAACTATTAGTTAGTTGTTTGTATACAACAACTTTAGATGCATATTAAAACACATACACACACACATGCACACACATCTAAACAAACTTAAACACTCCCCTACAAACATTTGCATACATTTGCCAGTATGTCTAAGAGTGCTATTGAACATACCCATACACGCAAACACATACACACACACACGTCTAACACAATATCTGTTATTAATTGTTATGGCAACTTTGCACACATACGGGAACAAGTGCGCATACTTTTAGGAGTCGCAACATAATAATAAAGAAGCAGGGAAACCACTTAAAAAATGTTCATAAACTTCTCTCAAAACAGCTAAGAAAAGTGATATGAAAAATATTTTATTAAAAGATATATGAAAAAATCGGCCATATCGGCTTAGATTTAGTTTTTATTATTATTAATAATATTTCAAAAAAAAAAAGAAAGTGCCGGCCAAAAAGGAACACCAATTCCAGCAAACGTTTGCCATGATGACATGCCATTTTACACAAAAGACGTGCCCAAATGTTGCTGGAATATATTAATTTTATTCAATCTCCGAAATCCTCTTAACCTGGTCACGTTGTTTTTTGCGTTTTTTATCATTTTTTTTTAGATCTTTTATGTCAACCGAAATTTGTCCCAACTGTGTTTTTTGTTTGCCTTTTCACAATCAGTTTTTAAAGCCACCAAATTCTTTTTTCCTTCCAATTTTTCCAACATTGAAATGACTGCATGTCTGATTCTAAGTCTGACTATTTTGCAGCATATTCGAGTGTTGTTGCTTCTAAAATTTTACTAAATTTTGTTGTTTTGTGTACAACACTGTGTCACACTTGCACTTGAGTGGGAGAGTTTTTTCCAAACCGGCCTGCAGTTATGGCAGTGGAGTACTGGGAAAATAAAGTAGTTTTCCTTTTTTTTTGTTTGGCCAACTGCCATTTGCATTGATAGAATCTTTTAGAAATTGAGTGGGGAAGAAAGAGAGAAATAGTGAGAGAGTGAGTGAGAGTGTGAGTGAGAGTGTGTTGGAAGATATTGAAAGCGCATTCATATTAAATACTTTCGCCCCCCTTTCGTTTGACTTATTTCCAACACATCACAAACTCCCATTTCATGTCTGGTTTTATGATGATAATGTTTCTGTTGGGTTATTTGTTATATTTTTTTTTTGTTGGTGTTGTTGCAAAACAGCATATATTTGCAGGAATATGACAAGCAATCAAGTGAGAAAAGCAAACGAACTGGTTTTAAATCCAACAACTGGCACATTTGTCTGATTGTCGATTTGGCTAAGACTTTTACAAACACTGACGCATTTGTTTGCTTTGAGGAAGCATACATTTCGGAGACTTTTAAATGTGTGCGTGTGCTTATATAATTAATGCAGATTTCTTTTCTACAAAAAAGTGCAACATTTTTTACACTTTTTAACAGAAAGTGGCAAAATCTTGATATATCATAATGGGTGTTGTTTATAGAGTGATACAACTTTGAGTTGGCATCACTGATTTATTTGACCACGCATTTAACAGCTTATAGTTGCTTTTTGTTTAGTTTGCTTTGACATTTCAATATGAATCGACTTATACCAGAGCAACGAGTGCAAATTGTGGAAATTTTTCATCAATATAATGGTTCTGTTCGTCAAACTCATCCATTCAACATTTTATTTTCCGATGAAGCCTATTTTTGGTTGAATGGGTATGTAAATAAGCAGACTTGTCGCATTTTGAGTGACGAGAATCTACAAGCTTTTGTCGAAACACCATTACATGCACAGAAAATTACTATTTAGTGCGCTTTATGGGCTGGCGGAGTCATTGGCCCATATGTCTACTTCACAAACGATGATGGTCAGAATGTTACTGTTTGTGAAAACTGGTGTTGCAGATTGCGCCTTGTACGCGCCAGCCGTGGCGGCCACATGACCGAAATCATGTTTAAACATTAATGTCATAAAATTTTCTATCCAATAAAGACCGTTTCATTGACATCAAAAATATATTACTATGTTTTACTATGATTTGAACTTGCATCACTCTATAAAAAACACCCGATATAAGCTTTTTATTTAATAAAATACAAATTTCAACTAATTCCTCTTATTTCGTATTTATTTGTCAATGTCACGTCGAGTTAATATCAAGACAATAAACCACTTAACCACCCTTTTTGGACAATAATTTACTACTTTTGACTGTCTGTGCTGTAGGACCTTGAATATTGCGAGCTTATCTTCTAATAAAAGAAAAGTTTGAATTCATTCCCCTTATTCCATATTTATTTGTCCACGTCATGTCAAGTCAATATCAAGACAATAAACCACTTAACCACCGTTTTGGAACAATAATTTTGATAGCCTGTGCTGTAAAGCCTTGACTGTATCGAAATAGTCTGTTGGCGAAGAAATAAAAGTAAAAAAAAGTGTTCTATTATCGATATTGTCTTGACGTGACGTTGGCCATGATTACGGAATAAGGGGAAATATTTATAGTTTTTTTTTTTTAAATTAGCTTCAGTGAAATGCGCTTATGAATTTGTTAAAAAAAATCTTAAAAATTACTTTAAATTTTTTATATATTTTGAGAAAAAGAATTAGAGCGTTTAGAAAAAAATTCTTATTTTCCAAAAACTATTAAGAGAATTTTTTTTTTAAAGGATATAAGCGGAGGCAAACATCAGTCTGACAAAAGAAATAGGTATCGCACAGGGTATGGTAGAACGTGTTTAATTATTTCATTTCAATAATTATAAAATTTTTTAAGTGGCGGTTTCCAAATAGAAAGTTTTTGTAGAGAAATTTTGTGTGTCCTGTGACTTATGAAACAATTTTGAACTTTATTTTACTTTTAATTAATCTCATGAAACATACTTCCCGATGTTATTAATTATAATTTGTCTACTTGATAATTAATTTGTTCTCCGACTTAATTTCCAAAATGCCATATAATTTGAACCGAAATTCGTTTGCTTCTTAAGACACACTTTTACCTACTTTTTCATTCATTAATTTTCTGCAGGATATTAAACAGGTTGCCTGCCAATTTCATCTACATATTTTACAAGAAATGTTCCATCTAAACTTCCAGCATTTTTATGTAAATTTTCTGAATGTCTATCTGTCAGACTGTTTGTCTGTCTAGTCTTTGTTTTTCCTTTTTGTTTTCCATTTTCTTTCTGCCAACCAACCAACACAGTTGTTGGTGTCATTTTTTGCACTCAATTGTGAACTTCATAAAATTTTTCTATATAAACGAGAGTATTTGTTTGTCTTCCTCTTAAATCAACGAAAAATTTTTCTAATTTCAGTTTGTGCTGCTGCAATTTAGTTTTCCATTAAGTTTCCATGGTGGCTGTAAAGGAGCCCGTCTCTCTATATCTCTTTCTCTCTATCTGTTTGTCTGCCTGTCTGTCTATCTGTCTCTCTGTCTGTCTATTTTTCGCTCTGTGGCAGTTTAACTGCATGCAACGTTGGAAATGTCTGCGGTTGTATGCCATATAAAACATTATAATAATTGTTGTAAATGAGTTACATTCATTTAATGTTGGCTGCAATTTAAGAATTGAAAGTTATGTTTCCTTGTTTTTCATTTTTTTTGGTGCTGTTGCCACAACCCTACAGGGCTTTGCATAGAGCTTTTGTAGTTGTCAAATCCCTAGTCGAATGGATACTGCAAACGCGTTTATTTAAACTTTAATAATTTCGAACTAATTAAAACTATAATATTTATTTACTTTATTTTTATTAGTTATATTTGCTTGTGAAGCACTTTTCGTAGCCACTTCCGATCTGCAGGGTTTTCTCTTTCAACTGACTTTTTCCACATAAGGATTTTTTATTAACTGTAATTGCAGTACATAAACTGTTTATGGGTTGTCAAAGTGTGAGTGTAGTTTATATAGATGAGACTTCAAATCGGTCTGGTGTTTGTCACCATGTGTCTGTGTGTGTATGTATGTGTGTGTGTGTGTGTGTGTACAAATTGGTCTGAAGTAGAAAATTTATGTTTTAAGCAATTAGTTCTAATCATATTTTTCTAAAGCAGCCAACAAGACTATAAAATATAATTTTCTTTGTTTATGGAAAATATTTATTTTTTACTTCAAGGCTGACAATGAAATTTAAAACGGTTGTGTTGAAGTCCAGTCAGTTTTCAGGCACAACGAAAACTCTTAAAATAAAACTAAATCATCAATGAAGTAAATTTAAGTTTTAAAATACCGGCTCTCACAAAAGTTTTAGCGATAAATCTATTTTTCATGTTATTAAATATTAAATATCGTTTAATTTATTAATTTAAGAAATTATTGGAAAGCTTAGATATTTTCATATGACTTGGCAATCAGACAAAACAGAACCGGGTTACACAATTAAAGTTTAACTTTATTTTATGGAACACTATTGACGAACTACATGATTTCAATAAAGACTTTTAGTAGAGTATGAAATTTTCTATTGAAAAAATAATGTAATTCTCAGCAAAAATATATATCAATTGCACTTTTTTCAAAAGTTTACTCTCTTCTATAAGTTTTAAATTTCTAAAGAGTTGCACTCTATAAAGTCACAGCATTTTTAATAAGATGCAAGCTTTTTCAACCATACGTTGCACTTTTTCGAAGATGTTACACTTTTCCTAAAAATAACTGTAATTTTTCTAAAAGAAAGCTGCAATTTTTTTTTTGAGTTGCAGATTTTAAAAAAATTTGCACTATTTTTTTAATGGGTTGTACTTTTTCTGACATGTTGCACTTGCACTTTTTCTGAAAAGATTTATTTTCTGTAAGAAAATTTTAAGTTTTTCTAAAAAAGTTACACTCAGTTGTAGTTCCCAAAAAGAGTTGCAGTTTTTATAAAAATTTGCACCTTTTTTAAGGACTTGCAATTTTTCTACAAATTACGCTTTTTTCAAAAACGTTCACTTTTTATGGAAAAGTTAATATTTTGCAAAAAAAAAATGCAGTTTTTCTAAAACAGTTGCAGGTTTTGTACGACTTCCCACTTTTTTTTAAAGAGTTGCACTTTTTCCAAGAAGTTCCACTTTTACTGAAGAAGTTTATGAATTGAAAAAAAATTTGGTTCTGCTAAAATAATTGCAGTTTTTGTACAAATTTGCAGGCTTTATAACAATTTTGCACTTTTTTAAAAGTTGCACTTCTTTTAACAAGATGCACTTTTCCAAAAAGTTTCACTTTTTCCGAAAAGTAGAATTTTCTTGTTAAAATATTTGCAGTTTTTCTAAAAAGTTGCAGATTTTATAAGAGTTGTTACTTTTTAAGAAGGTCGCACTTTTTCTAACAAGTTGCACTTTTTCTACGAATTGTACTTTTTCCAAAAACTTTCACTTTTTTTGAATAATTAAATTTTTTGGGAAAATATTTGCAATATTTCTAAAAAGTTGCAGATTTTATAAAAGGTTTTACTTGTCTAAAGAGTTACACTTTTTCTATAACTTGCACTTTTTCCAAAGAGTTTCTGCAAAAGTTGCAGTTTTTGTAAGAAGTTACACCTTGCGCTTCTTCGAAAATATGTAACTTTTTCTAAAAAAAAATTTTGTTTTTTGTAAAAAATTTTCCAGTTTTTCTAAAAAAAATTGCAGATTTTTTTGAATAATCCCAGTTTTTCTAAAAAATTGCACTTTTCTTAATAAGATTATGCACTTTTTCTAAAAGTTAGCACTTTTTCTTAAAATCTGCATTTTTTTTGCGGGTAGCACTGCTTTTAAATAGTTAAATATTTTAAGAGTAACACTTTTTAAGTTTTATTTTAAGAAAGTTTTATTTCTAAGAAAAAGTTTTATTTCTAAGAAATAATGCTACATTTCTTACACTTTTTAATAGAAATTGATAACATTGTGTCATTTGAAATACAGTAGAAGAAAAATGAATCCAATAAAAATTATTTCTGTTTTGAAACTCCTCTAAACTTTCACTTTTTACGAAATAAAAAGTGTGAAATACTGTTAAATTAATTATTATCAATAAATAATACACATTTTTTAAACTAATTAATTATTTTCATACAAAATGCAATCACACAAAACAAAATTATAATTTTCCTGTACTTTCTCTAAGTGTATTGACGAAGTAGATAACCTAATTATTTAAGGCCAACAATCTTAAGCTTGTAGACAATCAAATATGAGATAAAAACTTTCCATAAGCCGACTATTTAGAGCAAAAAACTAATTTATTATTTAAATTTGTGTGACATAAATAAACAATTCAAATATTAAAATAAAAAATTTGCAAATAAAAGTCTCTAAATTTAGCATCCACAATATATTAAATTTATTTTAAAATCTAAGCAGCCTTCATAGTGGCCTAAAAATTGAAACTTGCAAAACTAACACCTCGTTCTGCAGGGTTCATTTGAATGTACTTTTCAAATCAACTGTTACAATCAAAAACTATTAAAATTTGTTAATTTCCTTTTCGTCGTTTCTCCCCCGATTAACGATCCTTAAACAACACGCGCGTCGCCATAAAAGTTTATGTTGGTGCGTGATTTTTCCTCTGTTTTTCCCAAAAATTGCTTAAAACCAACCACAAACGAGTTAATAATTTTGTTGCAAAACAACAACGCTGCTACTGCAATTAGCCATAATTGACATTTAGTTTTAGATAATTTTTGGTCAATAACTAATTTGAAAAAATAATAAAAAAAAAATTGTGCATGAAAACAAAATATTTGCACGATATTGACTGCATGTGCGCTCATATTTAAGCGAAATTTTGCAATTCAAAAGTAGCAGGAGGGTTAAAAGCCATAAACCGATAGAAACCACATTTAAGCTTATTTGGGCATAATAAATAAATTGCCACGAAATATATTTGTTTGCTAATTTTTGTGCACTTTCCGAAATGCACCAGCCGCAGCAACAACAATAACTGCAAAAATAACGAATGACCACATAAAATGTTTATGAATTATGAAATTTTTATGATCATTATAAATGGTTGCCATGAAAATATAATGAAACAAATTGGGTTTATGGTAGAAACTATTAAACATTTTCGGCAGTTTGACGGATTAGAAGAATGCGTTGAGTTTAAAAAAAATTTTATTTTACCATCTTTTCAAAAGTAGCAGTTATAAAATGGCTGGCCTTTCTTCGATTCTTATATTTCACGAGAATAGAACACAAGTTGTCAACACTCTAAAGCCTCGTTTTTGATAACGAACATAGTTTTACCCTGATTTTGAAGTCCTTAGGCTGGATCCCTATCCCGTTCATGAGTTGTAACAAAATTGCCTACGATAGAAATAATGTCACAATGTCATCCCCTTTTTTCTGCACTTGCGGCACAATGCGGCTCATGAAAGCCGCTACTAAAACATTAATTTTACTTTTTCTAAAATAATAACAAAAATAGAGAACACTTTTTCTAAACAGTTTATAAATATTGCATTGAAACTGCTTTCACACATACATAATTCCACTCCTACAGTCTTATTTTATAGAGCAACACTTTTTCTAAATAATATAAAATTTTTCTTAAAATATATAAAATTTTTTCTAAGAAGTTAGAAAGTGCACTTTTTCTAACAAGCCTCACTTTTCTCTAACAAGGTACACTTTTTATAAAGAGTTGCACTTTTTTCTAATAACTTGCACTTTTTTTAGACGCTACACTTTTTCTAAGAACTTAAATTTTTTAAATAGTGTCTAGTCTAAGCGGTGTAATTGTTTTAAAAAAATGTCAATTCTTCTAAGCAGTTTCAGTTTTTTTAAATCTCCCAAAATGTGCACCTTCAAAAATGTTGCCAATTTTTGTAAAAAGTTGCACTTTTTTCTAAAAAGTTACAATTTTTGTAAAGAGTTGCCGTTTTTCTAAAAAGTTAGCAAGTGCAATTTTGCTAAAATGCTTCACTTTTCTCTAACAAGCTACGTTTTTTATAAAGATTTGCACTTTTTTCTAATAACTTGCACTTTTTAAAAGCTGAACTTTTTCTAAGAACTTGAGTTTTTTTAATAAAGTCTAGTTTAAGCGGTGTAGTTGTAAAAAAAAATACGTCAGTTTCACTTAAAAAATATTGCCAATTTTTGTAAAAAGTTGCACTTTTTTCTAAAAAGTTACACTTTTTGTAAAGAGTTGCCGTTTTTCTAAAAAGTTAGAAAGTGCACTTTTTCTAAAATGCTTCACTTTTCTCTAACAAGCTACGTTTTTTATAAAGATTTGCACTTTTTTCTAATAACTTGCACTTTTTAAAAGCTGAACTTTTTCTTAGAACTTAAGTTTTTTAAATAGTTTCTAGTCTAAGCGGTGTAATTGTAAAAAAAGAATATGTCAGTTCTTCTAAGCAGTTTCACTTAAAAAATATTGCCAATTTTTGTAAAAAGTTGCACTTTTTCTAAAATAGGTGGACTTTTTTCTAAAATAAATACAATTTTTTCTTAAATAAGAAGTTACATTATTTTCTAAGAGATTGCATTTTTTCAAAAGTTGCTTCTTTTTCTAAGAACTTTCACTTTATTTTTAACAAAGCAGTTTAGCTGTTTTCGAAAGCCGCTACACTCTTTTCATCAGTACTCATGTGTTTTTTTTATTTATTGCATACCTTTAGGAGGCTTGATTACTCTTTTTTAAAAATAAATATCTTAAATCATGTAGATTATCAACTATTTGTTTTTAGCTAAAAGAAAACTTTATCTGAAGAAAGTTGAATATATTTTAAAGAAATTGTTAATAAAGATTTAAACAAAAACCAAGAAACTTTCATTAAAAATGTATAGAAAGAAATATATAATATTTTGTAGCCATTTAAGCATAATAAAGTTTGAGTATTTTTATAAAAATTCTTCTCTACAAAATTTCTGATATTTATTTTATTTATTTATTTTTTGTTATTTTTTTTTGTTCGTTATAGTTTTTATGTGCTGCAGATAATATTTTTTCAAAATCAAATGGATCTGACCAGCAACTATCTATTACAAATGTAAATGGATTTCTAGTTACAAATTACGTCGAAGTATTTGAATCCTACTTGTCTCTAACAAAAGCACACAGGAAAATCTGTATGAGTATTGCACTGAAACGTGTGTTTGTATGTGTTTCTATCATCCTTTTTATTTTATGTTCAGTCGTCCTTAACTACTGACCACATCTGTATTTTGTTATTTAATACTGAAAATAACACAATTTCAACTCCAGAAAATATCATATAAAATTCATTTGATAATCCATGGGATACAAAACGTGTCCATGTGTGTGTGTGTGTGTGCGAGTGTGTGTGAAACGAAAACTTTTGTAATAAATTGTTTATTTTTATTTCGCATGCATATTTGCTGCTTGCAAACATAAACTACATGAAGATTATTTGGCTTTTAAGCAAATTTTCGCAAGATTTTATAAGAAGATGTTCTATTTAAGATTTCATAAGCCGGATTATCAGTTTTAGTTTTATTTCAATAGTATTTAAGAACAAAAAGAAAAAAAACAGAAAAAGGAAATGGTTTTAATGTCTGTAGCAGCAGTTCTATTGTTGTTTTCAATCCAACTCACTAAAAGTTTACAGTAACAAAAAATGGTTTAAACTCTCACTACACTCTCCTTCAAATATTTTATAATCTCTTTCCATTCCTTCATATATTCATAAAAAGGCTTAGCGATTGTGGTTCAATAGAGTTTCAATATTCTTCAAGTTGCCTTTCTTTCTCACTTTCCAATTGAATACAATTCGCATGACTTTAATTCACATGTGCCGATTATGCCGTGATTTCCCTTAACATTCATTCTTAATAATCTCCAAGCATGTAATAAAACTTGCATAATTTATAAACCAACAATAAGTAAGTAACATTGGCTTTTACGAGCTACCAAAACTCATGTTCATAATCACCTCATGGCAACAAAAAAAAAAGAAAAAAAAAAGAAAAAAAAAAGAAAAAAAGAATATAAAAAAAGATATTAATAATTATGGCCCAGAAAGAGAACGGGAAAACTAACAGCCCAGGCAATACAAAAACAAAATGCCCAATAGGAAATGAAGCAGTGAAGGGAAGAAAATGATGCAACCCGGTTGGTAAAAGAGGGCACAATTTTCTTGCAACAACCAAAAGGGGCAGAATAAATATTCTTGTTAAGAAACAACAAAAACTATCTGCAGACTACAATTCTCGAACGAAATTCAAAATAACAACCCATTCGAACCACGTTCTCATGTCATCCACATACTACTTTTTTAGACAAATAATACACTTTTTATAATTAAAACGATTTTTTTACAAAATTTTACACTGTCAAAAAACTTGCTTATTTAGTAGCAATCAATGAATTGATTCTATTTATAAACTTTCCCTTTTTTAACAATGTTGTTGCAGAAATATTACACCTTTTCGAAAAGCCCAAAATAACCTTTAAAGGAACAACGTTTTTGAATCAAATTAATGCACTTTTTCACAAAAATAACTCTTTTAGCCCAAATAACTTTTAGAGAAACACCGTTCTTGAAACAAATTAATGCACTTTTTCACAAAAAACAGCATTTTTAATAAAAAAAAATTTTAAATTTTTTTTAAATATTTTGCACTTTTTTGCAATATATTACACTTTTTAGAAAAATATTACAGTTTATAACAAAAGATGTTTTATTACAAAAAAATGTTACACTTTATATATATATATATATATATATATATATATATATATATATATATATATATACCCTTCTTAACAAAAATTTACACCTTTTTTTGATAAATCCATTAAAAATTTGTTACAAAAGTATTACACTTTATTCAAAAATATTACACTTTTTGTACAAAAGCTCACAACTTTTTGCAAAGAGTTGCATTTTTTACTAAAACTTGCACCTTTTGCATAAATTTTCTACTACAATATGTGTTAAAACTGCACTTTTACCAAAAATTGCACTTCTGCACACTTTTATAGTTATTAAAAAAAGCTGCCATTCGAAAAAAAATATCTTTATAGAGAGACAAACGGCAAGTCTAATTGTTTTCAACAATTTTAAAGACCTACAAAGTAGTTTTATATTAAACCATATCTGCCAAAAAGTATTACACTTTATTCAAAAATATTACACTTTTTGTACAAAAACTTAAAACTTTCAGGAAAAAGTTGCATTTTTTTACTAAAACTTGCACCTTTTTGCATAAATTTTCTATTACAATATTTGCTTCTATAAATGACTACACTTTTACCAAAAATTTCACTTTTATAGTTATTACGAAAAGCTGCTATTCGGAAAAAAATCTACAAACAGCAAATCTAATTCTTTTCAGCAATTCTAAATTCGTAAGAAGTATTTTTAAATTATGTTCTATAATTTGGTGAGGACAAATCTGGAAACATCTATTTATTTCCCCTTATCTGAATGTCTCTAAATTTGTTAATAATTTGGTTTTAAAATAAAGTGCAATTTTTTATCAAAATTCTCAAGCCACTGGCAACGGGAGAGCAAGACCCACAATACAAATCTGATTTTTATATTATGAGAAGGGCGTAGCAAAATAGATTTGTTTATAACAAATAAAAGTTTTTTTTTTTTATAAAAGTATGGGTCTTTATTCTTTTATAAAATGCTGCTCATTTTCACAGACAGTAACAATTCTATCTTCCAAAAATACTTATTTTTTAAAAGAAATATTCAACTTTAGACATAGAATTTTATACAAAAGGTGCAGTTCTTGCAAAAAATGCACTTTTAACACCAAAACATATCTTCAGAGCTCTAGGCAGAAAACGTTACATAAAAAGGTGCAGTTCTTGGAAAAAGTGCACTTTAACCATAAAATTTTACACAAAAAGTGTGCAGTTCTCGCAAAAAGTGCACTTTTAACACCAAAATATATATTCAGAGCTCTAGACAGAAAACGTTACATGAAAAGGTACAGTTCTTGCAAAAAGTGCACTTTAACCATCAAATTTTACACAAAAAGTGCATTTTTAACACCAAAACACATCTTTCAGAGCTCTAGACAGAAAATGTTACATAAAAAAGTGCAGTTCTTGTAAAAAGTGCACTTCTAACATTAAAATGCAGTATTCACATCTCTAGACAAAAGATTTTACACAAAAAGGTGCAGTTCAGGCAAAGAGTGCACTTTTAACACGAAAACACACCGTTCCCATCTCTAGACAAAAAATTTTACACAAAAAGGTGCAGTTCTCGCAAAAAGTTCACTTTTAACACGAAAACACAATATTCACGAAAACTTTTATTATTTTATCTCAAGAAAATTCTTTGAGTAACAAAATTTAAGTTCTGCATAGTTATTTTGCATTTTTTTTCAAATCGTTTTAAAAATTATACATTTTTTTTTTAAACCTGCCCTTCTTTAAGAATTAAAATAAATTTATATATTTTTATTGGTACAATAAATCGCCGTGCTTGCTCAAACTTATTTTTTGCATTTAAGTTGTTTTAGTTTTAAGAATATAAACAAAATTGTTTGCCTTCTATGGTGCAATATATAATACTGTGTTCTTTTCTAGACTAAAAATTTGTGGCATTAAAAAACGTCATGTAGTTAGCGAAAATATACATTCTGCACATGAAACACATAAATTAAATTTTTCAAAGAGTGCAAAAAGTGCACCTTTTTTTAATAACATTCTTTTGACAATTTTTTTCTACATCTTTCATGAAGTTCTCCTCTAAAAACCATCTCTATGGGCAGGTACGCTTTCAAAAATATATTTCCAGTTCTTTTAACTCAGAATCGCAATTGTTTTAAGTTTTTCGAAAATAGCAAAATATATTAAAATTCTCAAATATTTCCCTTATTTGGGGAAATTTAGCCAAACAGTAGAGAAGCAGTGAGAGAAAAAGATCTGTCTTTTTCTCTCACTGCATTTTCTACTCGCCTTTACACTTTTTAATAATATTTATGACTTATTTAAGAATTAAGTTCCTTATTTGGATGGCACAATAAAACATGCTCGTTAACTGTGGCGTGTTTAGAACATTTAAACTGTTTTGAGCCATCTAAATATTCATGAGTATTTGGAACGGATTGTTGTGTGTATGTGTCTCTTCCCATTTCATTTTCCCAATGCTGTTTTCCGCACAAAACACAATATTATTAGCGCCAAGCACACAATATGAAGAAAAAAATATGTGCACATTTTTAGCCACTAAAAAAATGGCAGATGGGAGTTTTGTTACAAGAGAACTTTAAACTTGTTAAATATATTTAGTTGATATCAGTGGAAGCTTCAACTGCTTATGGAATACCCCTCACGAAGAAAGGTGAATACACACTTCTCACTTTAATTTTTACATTTTCAGTTAAAAAAAAATTCGCACATTTATTCTTTGCCAGCACTTGTTGTCCTGAAAAGCAGTTCTTTGGCCAAAGAAAACGTTTGTTAAATTAGAAAAAAAACAAGAAAAATAAAAAACAACAACAAGAGCCAACTAAACAGCTTCATTACTTTTATGGATATTGTTGTCTGGTGTTAAGGAAAAATTGGCTCGAAGAAAGGAAATCAACACACACGTGCACACTATTTCCGCTTAAAGTCCTTCACTACAAGGAACACAAAGTGAAACCACCACCAAGAATTGAATGGCAGCGTGTAGTTGTGCGTCAAACTGCAGCCGCATACGATTTTTCTGTCGATGTACTCCACTCGCATGCATTGAAGAGAACAAAATCAATAACGGTAATTTGTTAAACCATTTACAAAGAATTTACTTGCCACGGCATTTTAGCGTTGCAAACAAGCCAATTTTCTATGAATTTTTTATAAATAAAATTAAACGTCTATAAAGTAGTTGATTGCATGGAGAACATAAAAGAAGTTCTTTTGAATGTTGCACCTGCTCTTTTCTTTACCCCACTTGGTACACTTGTGTGTGTGTGTGTGTATGGGTGTATGAAGGGATGTTCGAGTTCTCAGTGTGTGTGCGTGTGATTGCAAAAGAGCCTCAAAGGCTGTTTGTATGCATAAACTTGTAATGAACTATTATAAAAAGCAAAGAGAGCAGAAATATTTTTTTTTTCATATTTTATTTTTTATTTTCAAAGCAAATAAAGTAAAATTATGAACATTCTAAGTTTTTTTTCGCTCAACTATTCTCAAAGGCTCCACGAAGCAGCAAAGTCTGCTACAACTTCGAAAAAAAATTCCTTTGGATCCTTTGAAAGTTTAAAACCCGTTACTTTTAAAACGAACTGTGTTGCAGGAACAATAAGAAAAACCAAATGGAATACAAGCGGTTTAAAAATGGTTTGATACGACAAAATTAAGTTTGAAGTGAATAAAAGCAGGTTGATCTTTGCCAACGACGATTTTAATATGTTAAGACAGCAACAACAAATATAAATTTGTGAGGGGAAAAATCCTCAAAACAAAAGTTTTTGCAAAAATATTATTAATAATGTGTACAATAAAATTTTTCTTAAAAAAAGGAATTGCAAACAAAAAATTTTGTAAAATCAGTTGTAACGATATTAAAATATATATTTCATAATCAGTTTTTTTTATTGTACAGTTTTATATTGTTAGCGAAAGTCATAAATATTTCCTCTTAAATTTTATAAATATTTTGACATCCTCTAAATATTTTGTAATTTTTAAGGAGTTTTCACAAACATTTTATAATTATACTTCTGAAGATATTTGTGACAAATATATTTAACTACAATAATTATTATAAAAAATTATTAAAAACACAATATATAATTGAGTATAACTCAAATACTCAAAAAATTGAGTATAAGAATAATTTTTCGTTAAGAAGAGTTAAAATAATTAACAAATTATATTGCATTTAATTTAATAATTGTTACTTTAATTTTTATTTTATCTAATTTCCGTGAATATAAAAATTTTTGTAAAATAATGCTGTTTACGTTTTCCAAAAATATTTTGCGAAAATCTGCAATAACATAATTTTTGTTTTTTTTTTTTTAATTTCCTAACAAATTTGTTTAGCAATACTTTTCTAAGAAAAAATTTAAGGGAAACTCTTTTTATTACAAATGTTTGTAACAAAAAATTTTAATGATAAAATTTTATTTACTTAAATTTGTTTGAAAAAACTTTTTAACGTATATTTTGTTAAAGGGAAATTTTTCTGAAAAAAAAAATTCAACGGATATTTTTGTGAAAAAATTTTATTAACGGAGATTTTTCTGAAAAGTTTTATTAACGGAAATTTTTCTGAAAAATTTTATTAACGGAAATTTTTCTGAAAAATTTTATTAACGGAAATTTTTCTGAAAAATTTTATTAACGGAAATTTTTCTGAAAAGTTTTATTAACGGAAATTTTTCTGAAAAGTTTTATTAACGGAAATTTTTCTGAAAAATTTTATTAACGGAAATTTTTCTGAAAAATTTTATTAACGGAAATTTTTCTGAAAAATTTTATTAACGGAAATTTTTCTGAAAAATTTTATTAACGGAAATTTTTCTGAAAAATTTTATTAACGGAAATTTTTCTGAAAAATTTTATTAACGGAAATTTTTCTGAAAAATTTTATTAACGGAAATTTTTCTGAAAAATTTTATTAACGGAAATTTTTCTGAAAAATTTTATTAACGGAAATTTTTCTGAAAAATTTTATTAACGGAAATTTTTCTGAAAAATTTTAGTAACGGAAATTTTTCTGAAAAATTTTAGTAACGGAAATTTTTCTGAAAAATTTTAGTAACGGAAATTTTTTTAAATATTTTATAAACAGATATTTTAGTAAAAAAAAAGATTATTTGTAAAAAAAAAATTTTTTTTTCACAGATATTTTGTTAAAAAAGTTTTTAAAGGGAAATTTTTCAACGTAAATTTTTCTGAAAAGATTTTATTAACGGAAATTTTTACGAAAATATTTTTGTAAAAGAAATTTTTATGGAAAAAAATGTTTAACACATATTTTGTGCAAAAAAGCTTTTTAGTGGAAATTTTTCTAAAAAAATTTTATTAACAGAAATTTTTTTATGAATAAAAACTTTTTAAGGGAAGTTTTGTTTAAAAAAAAATTTAATAAAAATTTTTCTGAAAAATATTTTAATAACGTAAATTTTTTAGAAAAAAATTTAACAGCAATTTTAGGAAAAACAATTTTATTAACAATAAGTTTTTCAAAAAATTTTATTATTGGAAATTAAAAAAAAAAAAACTGGACGAAAATTTTTTTGAAAAAAAAAGTTTTCACGAAAATTTTACCAAAATTTATTTTATTATAAAAATATTATGTAAAATAATTTATTACAATATTTTTAAAAGATTTAATAAAAAAGAAGTTTTGCTACTCACCTTTAAATTGATTTTTTGGCTTATCGACGATCTGAAAAATGGAAGAAAAATTATTTTTAAAAGTTATTTTTTTGGAAATTTTAATGTTAATTGCATTTTCTTAAACAGCACATTCAAAAAATTTTTAAATAACTACGAGTTTCATATATAAAATAAATTCCTAATATTCTTAAAAAAAACTCTAGACTTTCAGCCAACTTGAAGAAGAGTTTATTTAGTTGAAGTTGAGACTTTTTTAAATTGAATCCGTAATAACTTTGAAGGTTTAAAACGCGGTTTCCGTGCAACAAAAATACAAGGTGAAGGCTTCTATTTAATAACGAGTGTATTCACTGCATTTGCAGTCTATCGAAAAGTTAAGTCACAAACCCATTTTGAACTTTCCAAAGAGCTGGAATTGTACTGCAGTTTTAAGAGCATCCTCGCTTTACAAATACACGCTCGTCTAACGTATAGTTTGTTGTTGTTTTTTTCTACTTTTTTCTCAACTTTATCATTATTAAAGTCTCTTGTGTATTTAGTGTTTTACAACATACAAACTTTTTGTGTGCGTTTCTGTTCTTTTTTTTTTTTTTGTAAATTTTTCAAGTGTTTCTGTCAATGAGGTACTTGAAAGCAGTCTATAGAGTATAAAATATATGATTCTTTTTTTTTTCATCCAACAAATATAATGATATCGCTGCTTTTTTTATATTATTGCCAACTCAATTTGATTGGCAACATGAGAGCTACAAAACTCTTAAATTAATAAAACAACAAAAAAGAAGGAAAGAAAACATTATTGAAATGTATAATGGAGTGCAGAATAAAGCGCGTAAACTGAATGGACCGCCAGCTCTTGCAAAAGGTGCCGCAGTAGGCCATGATATTGGTATTTAAGAGTTTTTTTTTACAAGAAAAAATTCTAAAAATATTCCTGGCAAATGCAATCAGTTTTAATAATAATAATAAGTAACGAGAGAATACAAATGATTTTCACGCCCTAATGAAGCGCTGACTAAAAAGGCCAATAGATAAAAACTTTAGATAAAAACTTAGTTGACTTGATATGTCTGCTGGTTTTGCCAGTTGTCTTTTTCATAATTATTTATTTGCTATGAAATATTAACTTTTTTAATTTTAAAAAATCAGAAAGTTATTGATTTTACCCCGTTTTGAAAATATCTAGTTCTCATCAGATCTTGACGTTTCGAGGCTTTAAAAAGATTTCCTAACTAATTCTGAGAACCCGTCACTATATCTGTATGAGTGTGTGTGTATGTGTGTGCATGTGTGTGTATATGTGTGTGTGTGAATGTGTGTATGTGTTGCTCGTGTTTAAGTCAGTGACCCGCTTATAACTTTGGAATAGCTTGACATATTTCAAGCAAATTGATGAGGGTTCTACTGTATTTAGATTTCTTGTGAGTTTGAACCGATTCGAACCGGTAGGTTGCAAGACATTAAAAAAAAAACTTGGAAAAAGCACTTTTTTTTAAATAACTTTTAAGCGACTTTACCGATAGATTTCAAAAACTAATCAGCTCTCAGTATTAAAAAACTACGTCGAACACTGCAAATCGGTTCGGAATCGGTAAATCCATTTGAAAAATATCGTAAACGAAAAACCTCGAAAAAAGTGTTTTTTTTTTAACTCCAAAATTATACGTCTGATCAGATTCCCTTAATCGAAAACGACATAAATCACGGCTTATCAAGTGGGAATCGGTTGATTTGAAAATTAAAATAATAGCGTTTTAGCTTAAAAGCATAGAAGAGCACAAACACCATGTTACGATAAGTTTTCGATTAAAATTAGCGGGAGGCTACAGCGACGGCTTTTAGGGTTAAGCGTTTTCCTTATTTTTTAAATAGTAACAGCGCATTTTATTGAAGCCGTAACCATAGAACTGTTGACAGGGCTGTTGGCTGAAGTAGTAAGACACAAGAGTACGAAGCCTGAAGGCTGGAGTTCGACTCCGCACTCAAGCATTAAACACAATAACGACAGCAAACTACACGAACACCGACTAGAAAAGCCGTTGGCTACAGTCGTCGCCTCGTAGTCAGCTACTTAATTATTTTTAGAAAGACACCACCAAATCAATAACTATGTGTTGTTGTTTGTAGTAGAGTTCTCTTTATGCGCCAGTGTAGCCGTTTTCATATATTTAATACTCTTAAATAGTGTTATTCCAATGAAATATATTTAAAGTCCACAACATGTGACAAGAAATAATTTCATTAGCTTGGAAATATAGTTTGTTGTTTCTTTTCGTATAATAAAACAGCATATTTTCAAGTTTACAATAATTGAATTTTTTTATATTAAACTGGCAACACTGCATCTACTCATTGTCGCTCACCAAAATAGGAATTAGTTTAATTTGGCTACAACCACAAAAACAGCAGGGACAACAACCAGTAGCCGTGTTGCCTGTGGTAGTAAAAGTAATTATTAGTATATATGACGCACATGTATTGTTGTAGTCTGTAGCCTGCTGTCGTTATTGTGTTTAATGCCTCAGTCGTAAGCATGTTGAATTTTTCTGATCTTCTTTAGTGCAGGATTATGTTAATCGTCTGGTCTTAACGACGAAGGCATAGCACTGATCGCCGTCGAGGTAAAAACTAAAAATAACTACAACAAAAAATTCCATGCTGTCCTCTTAACATTACCCCTCCTTTCCCAGTTCCGTCGCAATGCACTGTACATGTAAAGGTCGTCCCCTGAGTGCTGGTCCTACTCAAAAAAAAAATCCATATTTCTAAATCAAATTAATTTTTAATACCGCAAATAAATACTTTTATTTTTTTAGGTCACCTCAAAGTTTTCTTTATGACTTCAAGGCAACGAAACGAAATTTAATTTTCCAACAGCTTCCATGACTTTAAGTCCCGTTAAAATAAGTCCGAACTCTGTTACGGCTTCTTACAAGCAAAATGTCTTAAAAAATGTAGACACTTTTTATTACTGTCACAAAATTTCCCAATCTTTTTTACGAAATACATTTTAAGCGGCTCATAGTAAATGTTAAATTGCTGACACCTTTTATGGCCAGGAAAAAAACAATAATAATAAACAGCAGACAACAATCTAACAGGCTTAAGTTAAGCAGCCGCCGCCTAAAAACAGTCAGTCAGTCAGTCAGTTTGAAATCTTTCCGTAGAAAACTTGATATGAGGTCATCATCATCATCAGCAGCAGCAACAACAACAACATCGTCTGTAGTGTTGTCGTCAACGTGATTTTCTTTGAAATCAAAAGCTTAACAAAAACAATCTAAATAAAACCGGAAAATTTATTGAGATCATAAAGAATAAGTTTTTATATATTTTTGAAAATTATGTGGCCTAAATGAACTTATTAATTTTCAATCGATTTTGTTTGTTATAAATTTGAAATCATAACGAACATTGATTGTTTAAATTGGTGGGATTTAAGTTCTTGTAAAAAAAGGTGGGTGTTTGTCCCAAACGAGAGCACTTTTGTAATTAAAGCCACTCCACTGATGTTTCTTAAACAACACCAGTGCAAATAATTATAAATACACTAACTGGCACGTCATATGAAATTGATAATAATTTCTAAAACAAATTTCAGACATTATATTTCCGTAATTAAAAAAAAATTTCCTATAAAACAATTTCCAAATATTTCCCGGCATAAAACCCTAGAATTATTTCGTGCACTGCATCATCGTTATTGGAAATTATGGGCTTTTGTGTTTAAACCAGTTCTTTTAACTGCAACACACTGGCCGTTTGATTTGATCGTACGTACGTAACGCTTGTTATTTCTTAATTTATCGTGTGTTTATTTTTATGTCAATTATCTTTCTATTTTTATTTTAACGCTCAACGTATAATCACTTCATTTTCGTCACTTTAAGAGTTTCAACGTACAAAAGCTGGCCATGGCGGCAGCTTAATTAATAGAAAGATTTTTTTATTTTTTTTTTCAAACATGTTTGTATTTTTGTTCCAATTTAATTAATTGTTGTATATTTAAAATAAATTTCCTTTCATTTTTACAATGTTTAGGTTATACTGAAATAAATAATAGATAAATAAAAGCGATAGATATTTTCCCAACAGAGAATATATTTTTTATAAAAATGTATAATTAAATTCCAACAAGCGTAACGACAAAATTATATACAATTTCCTTTCAAAAGGTTTGCTAAAAGCAGGGGGAAATTTATGACAAGAGATTGGTAAGGAAATTTTCTTTCAAAATAATTTTTTATGAAAACTATAAGAATATTTCTACATTATAAATTTAAAATAGCAAAATTCCTTAGAAGGGAATTTTTTAGCTCTACAAATATTTTGTAATTTATTCTAAAAATTTCATAACACATCCTTTTAAAATTTTTAAAAGTCTCAAACGTATTAGTAAAAAAAATTTCCCTCAAGGGAAATTTCTTCAAAATCAAAAAGATGACCAAGTTTTCTTAAAAAATTTTAATGAGCTATAAAATTTACTTACAGAAAGTATAACACCTCAAAAAAGTATGCTGAGATGTAAAAATTCCCTCAAAGGGAAATTGTAAAATATAAACAACCATATATTGTAAACATGTTAAAAAATTTAGAAACATATAATTGAAAAAAAAAAATTTTAAGATTTCCTTCATATCAGTTACAAAAAAAACTTGAAACTAGTGAAAAAAAAATTCCTTTTCCTGATGTTAGTCAAAGTTCTGAAATAAGTTTTTTAACAAAAATAGCGAAACAGGGAAATTATTTGTTAATATTATGTTGCAATTTATGCAAGAAGTCTATATTGTAACATATTTTAATATAAAACTTATAAAACTTTTTTTATGTATAACGCATCAATGATTAGAAAAATTTCCTCTTAAGGATATTTAGTTTTAGCAGTACCTATTTGGAATTCTGTGAATGAAAGTTATTTAAATCTATTATTTATTATTGTATATACACAAATTTATCAAAAAGTGGGCAAACAAAAATGTCCTTTAAAATATTTTTAAAGATTTTCATAAAAACAATTATTTGATTTGATTAAAAATTTTTTAAAATATTTCAACGTTATATTATATTTATGCATTATTTATAAAATTTCCTTTGAAGGGAAATTTTTAAGGTGGTGTTAAATTTGCGAATGTTATGTTTCTTATTGAACGTGAACATATTTATCAATTATATAAATTATTTATAAAATTTCCTTTGAAGGGAAATTTTTAAAAAGTGGTATATTAGCAAAAATTATGTATACCATTAACCGTGAACATATTTTCTAATTATATATGTTTTATTTATACAATTTCCTTAGAAGGGAAATTTTTAAAGTGGTGTTAAATTTGCAAATGTTATTTATATCACTAAACTTGAACATGTTTGTTCATTAAATATGCATTATTTATAAAATATTCTTTGAAGGAATATTTTTAAAATGGTGTTAAATTGGCAAATGTTATGTTTCTTATTAAACGTAAACATATTTATCAATTATATAAATTGTTGATAAAATTTCTTTTGAAGGGAATTTTTAAAACATTGAGAAATTTACAACAACAACAAAATTCATATATAATTTTGTTTTGTATAACATATTTTCCAAAGCTTCTTAAAAGGATCTGATATACAAAGTTTTTATTGAAGGGTAATTTTTCAAAATTCAACGAATACATCTATTTTACTCTAATTTAATACAGAAATTATTAACAACAACAAAAAAAAAAGATAGAAAAGCTTTTTCTATAAAATATTCCAATCAAAGAAACAAGTGAGTGTTTTTTTTTATATTCATAAATTATTTCCTCTTTTTCAGCTAAAGGCCTTGCTCTCTTAAACAACAACATTGAGTTTCCTTTGCTAAAACAAAATCCTTTTTGATTGAAGTTGAATTTTTCTTTCACTTTCATTTCATATTAATTATAGATGTGCCAAAAAATTTTTGACCTGTACATAATTGACACACATTCCTTTTTGATTTTAGAGTAAAACAAGCAAAATTATTATAATTAAAGTTTATTAATGCCGGGGTATTTTTATGAGTTTTCTAAGTGTTAAGTGCGAAAAAAACTGTAACATGGAGTTTTACTATCCCACGTAATTAAGAAGCTGAAATATTTAACCCAGTTGAAGATTGAGCCTCTTTGTGTGTGTGTGTGATATAACAAGTATTTTAATTTTAAGGTTATTTTCCAGGCAAAATCTGTTAACAAGCAAGTAAATAATTTTAATTGCTAAAGAGGAATTCTTGAGGAAATCATTAAGTAAATTATGAAATATTTTCTGTTTTAGATATGAAACATTTATTTTAATAGTTATTGAAGTTTTAACTGTCCGTCAGGTTTAATGTCAAAATGTTTGCACGATTATAACAAAACCCAATCTTTTATTTGCCTCATGGCATACGCATTGAAACAGACAGAAGGATGAAAAACATCCCCCTATTAAAGTGATTCTTTATATTAAGAAAATGTCTGTCCTGCTCTCCCTCCATACACTGTAGCAAATTCTTTTGCATTTCAATATTTTTAATGCTCTACAAACTTTATTTCAAATGCTATAAGATTTTAGGAAGTAAATCCCTGGTGTAAAAGACTATCTATGTGCATGTGTTTATGTAAGTGTTTGTGTGTGTAGGAAGTACGATTTAGTTTGAATCAATGTCCGTTTCATTATGTGCAAGAACGGTTGTATGTTTGCAAGCGCAAATTGTAAATGGCCACAGAAATGGGAAATATTTAGGCCTAAGTGTCGCATAAAAACGACTTATCATTTTTATAGCATCGAGTAGCTTTTTAACTGCCATAGAAACCAAAGTCGATGGCAAGCAGCTACGTGGGGGGTTTGTCGAAATATGATGGCCTTTTCAAAGTCCTCATAATATTTTTCATAATTTTATGAGTGCATATGGGATTTACGGTCGATAAAACCCTTTTTTGCCAAACTTAGAAAATATATGCAACCACTTATTCATGGTCCTTCGAGCCCTATCATTTGACCAATAAAATGTTCCGCGTAGCTAAGCGAAATAGAGATATTATTTCAGTGTTGGTAACATGCTCCAATTCACGCAAGAAGTATGTTTTATACCATATTTTAACATAGAACTTGTTTTATGTATAACACATGAATGCTGGAAAAATTTCCTTTTTCAGGATATTTGATTTTAGCAGCGCCTTTTCGTAATTCTTTAAATACAATTTATTCGAAACTGAAATGTATTATTGTATTTATAAATAATAGGTCGAACAAAAAATTTCCCTAAAAGGGAAATTTTTAAAAGTTGGGACATTTTTAAAAATGTCTATAAAATCAATTACTTGACTTAATTCAAACCTGTTTAATGATATTTCAACGTTTTTAGCAATAGTCTCATATGCAAAATTTCTATGCTAAAAACAACATGCCATACAGGGATATTTATTTCTAGTATATTTATAGTTCTCACAATGAAATATATTTCTAACTATTATTAAACATTTCCTTTTAGGGAAAATCTTTAAAATTCTGGTAAATTCGCAAAAATTATGTATGTAATTAAACGTGAACATATTTATTAATTGATCATATTATTATTCATAAAATTTCTTTTTGCGGGATATTTTTTTAAAAGGTGGTATATTAGCAAAAACTATGTATATCATTAAACGTTAAACAATTTATTAATTAAATATGACTTGTTATAAAATTTCCTTATATGGGAAATTTTTAATATGGTGGTAAATTTGCAAAAATTATGTTTCTCATTAGACGTGAACAGCACATGTACATCATTCATGAAATTTCCTTAGAAGGGAAATTTTTAGTATATTATTAGTTCTCAAAAAATATTTGCCACTAGTATTAAAAATACATAAATTAATAAATATATGCTGACCATAAAATTTCCTTTTAGAAGATATTTTTAATAAGGTGGTATATTAGCAAATTTTTCAAATCTCATCAAGCCAATTTTGCATTCAGCCTACCCTCGTATTACATGGAATATAACAATAACTTGACTACTTATATCATTCGTGTCATGTTGCTAAGCTACAAATTTACCCCCTTCACATCTCCAGTTCATATTAACGAAAGCTTTCAAAGTATTTTTTGTATTACACTCTCCGGCTGAACCTGGAGTGTAGGCAGCAGCCCCATCCCTGACTACCATAAGTACGAATATGTGTACAAAGATAATTGGAAAGTACAAAAGGATGTTTTTGAGAAAGAGATTTCTTTTTTTCGTTTGGGATAATTTTTTAAGCTTTAAGCATGATTTACTTTATTAGAAGGGAAGTCGGTAGAGATGACTATTGCGGGGCATAAATTGCAACAGTTCTTTTTTGTCGCATTTTTTGTTTGTTGGGTTTTTTTTTATAACAATCTTTTTAGTTGTTTAAATAACTTTTTTGGGGAAATGTCTTTTGGGATTAATCTGTAGAAATTAATCACTTCTTTTTTAAATAAAAATTTAAATTTTTATACAATTATTTTCCTTAATTGCTGTTTCAGTAATTAAAATTATTTGGGAGTTAGAAGTTAATAATTAACTAATTTTGCCTTAAGCTTTTTATAGCAACTTTTTTTGTTATTATTATTTTTCTTCCTTTTTTTGGTTTTTTTATATTTATATATTTGTGGTTTTCATTAAAGTAAAAATAACATCAAGCATTCAACACAATAACGAGAGCAGGCTACACGAATACCGACTACAAAAGCCGTTGGCTACAATCGTTGCCTCGTAGTCAGCTGCTTAATTATCTTTGAAACGACACCACCAAATCAATAACCAAGCGTTGTTGTTTGTAGTAGAGTTCTCTTCAAACGCCAATGTAGCCGCTTTCGTATATTTAATACTCTTAAATAGTGTTATTCCAATAAAATATATTTAAAGTCCACGGTAAATGACAAGAAATCATTTCCTTAGCTTTAAAATATAGTTTAATGTTTCTTTTTGTATAATGAAACAATATATTTTCAAGTTTGCAATAATTGAATTTATTTATATTACACTGGCAACACTGCATCTACTCATTGTCATAGAAAATATGGCTACAACCACAAAAACAGCATGGACAATAACCAGTAGCCGTGTTGCCTGTGTAGTAAAAATAATCAGTCTCATATACGCACATATATTCTATTTTTGGCAAGTTGTGGTCTGTAGCCTGCAGTCGTTATTGTGTTTAATGCCTTAAATTTATTTTTTGAAAAGTAAATTTAGTCCTTTATGATTGTATAGCCTTTTCATATAAAATTATTATTATTTAAAAATACAAATGAACTTTAATGGAAAACAGACAAAAATGCTAAAAACTTAAAAAAAACTCAAGTTATTATAAAAACTTTATATTTCAACGATATAATCTCCTTTATTCCATAACTATTTGTCAACGTCACGTCAATATCCTTGTGGACATTAATTAACCATTTTTGCCAGCCTGTGACTTTCAATAAGGTCTTGAATATGGCCAGAAGATTATACAAACTTTCTATTGCTGAAGGAAATGATAACAGAAGGGTAATGCTTTTGATGTCGTGTTGAAGTGACGTTGAAATATAGTTAGTTACAGAATAAGTGAGAATATCTTTTAATTTTAAGTGTTTCCTACTAGATTTGAACTTTTTATATATCCCAGAAAAAAAAAATAAGTACAATATAGTCGACTTTTTTAAAAATTTTCTTAGAAATGGCAAAATTTTGGTAGCACCCTCCTTTTGGCCAGAAGTTTCAAACAAAAAAAATTAATTTTTACAATAGAGAAGCTTATTTTTTAATTTATTAAAGAAAACTGAGAATCAAAATTTTCATTTTAAAAAAATCTACTTTTAAAAACGTTGTTTAGGTATTTCAAAATTTTTGGTAGCACCCTCCTTTTGGCTAAAATATTCCACAATGAATAATTTTTACAAGTAGAGAAACTTATTTTTTAATTTATAAAAGAAAAGTGATAATCAAAATTTTAATTTAAAAAAATCTACTTTTTAAAAATTTTTTTAGAAATGGCAACATTTTTGGTAGCACCCTCCTTTTTGGCAGAATATTCAAAAATAAATCATTTTTAAAAGTGGAGAATTTTACTTTTTAATTTATAAAAGAAAAGTGATAATCAAAATTTTTATTTAAGAAAAATCTACTTTTTAAAAATTTTCTTAGAAATGGCAACATTTTTGGTAGCACCCTCCTTTTTGGCAGAATATTCAAAAATAAATCATTTTTAAAAGTGGAGAATTTTATTTTTTAATTTATAAAAGAAAAGTGGAAATTGAAAATTTCATTGTAAAAAATCGTCTTTTTAAAAATTCCCTTAAAAATGGCAAACTTTTTGGCACCCTATTTTTAACTAAAAGATTCCAAAAGTATTTTTTTTTTAATTTATGAAATAAAAGTATCTCTTTCTAGATGCGTGTCTGTACTCAAAGAAATGTGTCTCTGCTGACACACTCATCAACTTGTCAAACTGCAGGGAATTATAATACGAAGTGAAACTTATTTAAATTCCTTTTACGATGAATGAGTAGAAGTGCTCTTTAGAAAAATATAGAAAACAAACTGACAAAAGGTTGTTACAACCAACATCAATAAAAATGATTTATACCCCAACACTCGCCCCATATACCTTTCAACAATATAAATTTCCAACAAAAACAATCAAGTCGGAAAAACTAAAAGCGCCAAATCGAATATTGTCATCTTAAACTGTCAGCCATATATCAGGCTTTCGTAACAAATAAGAAAAAAAAATAAAGAATAAAAAACTTAATGTCACTCTCATGATACGACTGTGAATACATTATAAAGCAGCAATAAATATTTGACTTTTTCTATTATTATTATTGTTGCTGTTGTTGTTGTGGTTGTTTTATACTGGCCACCTACAATAGAAACTAAATCAAATAAAATACAACACAATATTTATAAAATAAGTAGCAGAAACAAAAAATAAAAATAAAAATAAAAAAATCACAATGAATGAATTAAATGAATGAATGGAAAGAACTGCACTACAGAAACACTGAGCGCTTGATGGCAAAGTGTAATAACAACAAAAGGCACATACTTATTGCAAAGATAATTTTTTCCAAGTTTCGACCCCAATTAAACCCCCACCCACCTTCCTCCCTAATGCTAAAACTACCGCCGAGTACATTTCAGCTGCTGGTCGTTGTTGGACCATTAAAACTAAATGCTGTTGGCGTATGATATATGACAATATTTCGCACACACACACACACACATATATTTCGTCTTCAACACCCTCAACAAATGAGCAAAAAGCGAGAAAAAATAATGTCACTGAATGAATGAATGGTTTTTATTTCTTCAAGAGGGATTTATAGGATTTAAAAGAAATTGTCTACAATAATTTGCGTGGGTAAATACATGCAATTTAGAATATGAAAAGAATGCCATAATGGAGAGGGAATTTTGTATTGTGTGAGAGCGGGAATAAATTAAACTAAAAGTGAGACAATTTTCTATAGAAAATTATTCAAAAACAGCCAATTCAATATCTTCAAAATAGTTCAAAATATCAAAAAGTTTTAAAAGAAACGGAGATATAAAAAGGACAAAAACCGAAAAAGGAGGAAAGTCCTAAAGTAGCTCCATAATTCCAGCTTCTGGTGTTAAGGCAAATAAATTTATGTAGAATAAAAATTAGTCCACTTCATAATTGCAGTTGAAAAAATATATTTAATTTTTTTCTGCTGCAATTTATAGCCGCATGTTTCCCATTTACAGACCTTCTAAGACAACAAGACTTGATATTTTTCTACCAACTAATAAAGAAATCATTTGGAGGCCTTTTAAGGATAAACTATTTACTTGATAGTACCAAATTCACTCAAAGTAGAGAGACTAAGTTCCTGCAAATTTATAAAGAAACTTTTGAATTTTTTTTCTTAAATAAATTTAGAAAAGAGAAATGTATTTAAATATATTGTGCTACTTAAAAATACCTTTCAAGCCATATATTTTTCAACAATATTGATGAACGCTAAGATGATTACAAGTGTACCACAAAACAGTGAGTCGTATTTATATCTCATGCTTTTTAATTATGAAGCATTAAACACAATAACAACAGCAGGCTACACGAACACTGACTACATAAGCCGTTGGCTACAATCGTCGCCTCGTAGTCAGCTACTCAATTATTTTTAAAACGACACCACCAAATCAATAGCCATGAGTTGTTGTGTGTAGAAGAATTCTCTTCATACGCCAGTGTAGCCGCTTGCATATATTTAATACTCTTAAATAGTGTTATTCCGATAAAATATATTTAAAGTCCATAGTAAATGACAAGAAATCATTTCATTAGCTTGAAAATATAGTTTGTTGTTTATTTTTGTATAATAAAACAATATATATTCAAGTTGACAATAATTGAATTTATTTATATTACACTGGCAACACTGCATCTATTATCAAAATAGAAAATAGTTTAAATTGGCTACAACCACAAAAGCAGCATGGACAACAACCAGTAGCAGTGTTGCCTGTAGTAGTAAAACTAATCATTCGTATATACGCGCTTGTATTCTATTTCTGACAAGTTGTAGTTTGTAGTCTGTAGCCTGCTGTCGTTATTGTGTTTAATGATTGACCTCAAAATAATAATAGAAAACAGAAATAGTGTTTTCTTTTTTTTAGCTGGTTTCATTTGCAAAAATGATCTGCCATCTATGTCCGTTGCTACGAGTTTGGTCAGTGCAACTCTCGAATTATTTTTCCAAAATGTATGGCGGTACTGAAGTCTTGAATATTGACTTGCAATATCAAGAATCAAGAAATTCTGTTGTGCCTCTGTAAACCCTAAAGAATATCCCAAAGGTATTAAATCAAAGGAACCAGTGGCCAGTAAACAGAACCACTTCTGGAAATAAAGTTGTCAACAAATTGATTTTTCAAGAAATCCATAATAAAAACATATAAAACAGTGTTTACAACAACAGTTTTTTGTTGGTAAAAACACGGCTTTTATTGACTCGAGCTCGACTTTTAAGACTTAACGGATCGTTATACTATTTCTTTATTAAAAGTCAGTCCAAATTTCAAATAAACCGTATATCTCTGCGTAGTTGATCTGATTTAAAAACTTTATGGCCACTTAAAGTAGCCAAAAATAATTTGTGGTACACTTTTAAGTGTCTTACAGTTGGCTAATATTTATAAAATATATATAATTTCAAAGGTTTTTTTGTATAGAAATGCACATCTTATATCGGGTGTATTTTTCTTAGCTGTATAAATATTATCGATACAGATCACTTTCGATATAATAATACCTATCGTTTGACAGTTGATTCTGTTCAGTTTATATTATTAAAAAAAAAACACCTTAAAACTGTTTTTTTGTTTTCTAAATTTTTATTAAAATTTCTTGAAATCTAAGTCGTTGCAAATTCACAGAAAATATAAGTTCAGTAGAACCCTTTAGAACGCTTTCAGCTTGGTTGAAATCGGTGAAGCCGTTCCAAAGTTATAAAAGGGTGACATACTTACATACACACACAAACGCACACATATACACACAAACTCACACACAAAGTCACGCACATGAACACACACACACGAACGCACACACTACACACACATATTTAGAGACGTACTGACGAATTCTCAGAATTGGTCAGGGAAGCTTCCTAGACCTTCAAGACTTCGAGATCTGCCAAGAACTCGATTTTTTCAAAACCAAAAACTTCCCTTTTTTTTTTTTTAATTTAAAATGTTCGTAGCTTGAAGTTAAAAATCATAATTAAAAAATAAATTCACAAAAAAATTTCATTGAAACAATATTTCTGCCTTGTCTCATCATTTTATTACGAATACAGCTAAAAAAAAACACCCGTTATTACAATAGGACTTTTCCACAACGACCACAAAAATTTTCAACAGCTTTTTATAATATTCATAATTATTTTTTCTTTAAATATTATATAATTTTTTTTTTAGCAATTTGCGGTAGCCACACCTGAATAATTCAATTACGAATTTGGTGTGGACTGCAACACTTTTTCAGGAATTATGCGATTTTAAAAATATGAAAAATAAATAAATAATCATGCAGACAAATCGTTTATTACAACAACTGTTCGTCTTTGTTTGGCGGATTGATACCACAATTTCTAGGTCATTAACAAGCAACGGAATGTTGTGAATTTTCACGAACATTTTGGCTGCAAGTTACGAGAGGCAGTTGTGTCGAAGAGAAAGTCTAGTAGACCGAATTGTGTGTGTGTAAGTAACCACGATATTTCTAAGGATTAACAACAGCATCTGCAGCGAAAACATTTTGCATATTTAATACTTTAAAAGAATTTGTGCTACAACAACTTCTACAATTCAGGAAAATTAAATTGCGATTTTTAAATCTTTTACAAAATTTTTCCATAATTTGTTGGGTTCTTTAAAAATGTTGTTGCAACAATTTTTTATCGTTTCATGTCTCATATTATTTGTCGGATTTGTGTTTTTCTTTTGCCAATTTATAGTTTCTGTTTCATTTTTGCTAACCTCAACAAAAATTCTCCCTTAAAAAATATTTCGTTTACAGTTTTGTTATTCGAGGCAGCCTTTGAAAATGCCAATAAAAAACTATTTGCCACATCGTTGTTTTTTTTTTATATTTTATTTTGAATTTGCAAAATACTATTATTCTTTTGGGACTTTTTTGCAGGAATTGTGTCAAAGCAAGAGAAAAAAAACAAAAAGTGAAATAAATAAAATAGCTGAGTTTTGTTTAATATAAAAGCCAGCGGAAATAAAGTCTCATATAAATAAAAGTTTTGCAAATGAGTGAGAAAAACATTTTAACGTTAAAAAAAAACTCAATAAAAAAATCAATGATGACATGAAATATTTTCGCTTCAAATTAATGAAAAAAAAAATAAATTTAAAATAAAACAAATACAACAGCAAATTAAAAGAGAATTAAAATCACAGACTGTAGTAAATCGGCGCCAGCCTGTATAGCGAGCAGCTGAAATATTTTGTATATAAAAATAAACAATTTGTAGGATGGCTTTTTAATTAAGACTTTAAAATAAACAGCAAATATTGGATTTAAGTCCCAACACTCTCGAAATATAATCAACAGTTGAGAGCGAAATAGAGAAACAAAAGAGAAGCTAAAACTGAAGCTCTCAATAGGCGACTACCACTTGTACTCAACATTTTTATTAAACTACTTCTTTCCTACTCTACAACTGCCATCAACTTTAATTGATTTATTTATGCGAAACATAATCTCCGTCTTTAAAGCACCTGATCTTTTCCTCCAACTGCCTTCATTCATACAGACTGTCAAGTAAATTTTCCCTTCAACTCATTCTGCCTTTAAACGCTTTCTTGGCAACATTTTGTTAATTTATGTATTTCGAAACAGAATAAAGCCCAGATGTTGCTGTAACAGCAAAAACAAAAAAAAAAAAAGTTTATGAAATTCAAATTTTAGCTAAACGAAAACATGCACTTTCTCCTTTAAACTCCTGCCGCTTTTCAAATGGATCTCATTCTATTTGAGCGGTTCTCCTGGCTTGTTTAGCATATCAATTTCAAAATCAATTACCAACAAAACTTTTCTCTACGTCTTTTTTCTTGTTTGGCTTTTTTTAGAAAATTTCCTACAACAGTTTTTCTGTTCATAAAATTAAACACACTTCCCAGGCAAAAGCCATTTACATACTTTGAAATGTAAAACACACGCAAAGAGAGTGAAAAAGTTTCGTTTTTGTGAAAAACTTTTTCCAGTTGTTGAAAATAGTACAAAAACGAGAAAAAACCAACGAAATGTTTATAATTACTTTGGAAAAAATCGGCAAATTTCATGTGTACGTTGTTAATATATGAAAATGTGTAATACAACACACACACACACACACCCACCCGCGCACAAGTGGAAACTTGCAAAACATTAACAAATAAAAAGTAATAAAAATGAGTACGAAAAAAACATGGTCTGGACTTTGTTAAGCTAAAGTAGGATTTAATATAGAAAACATTTATAAATACGAACAGTCAGGCATTTGGAATAAAAATGAATAGCACTGCCCTAATATATTTTTGTTATCGCCAAAATGTCCCAAATAATATTTGATACCATATTATAAAAATTTTATATACCAAAAATGTCGGAAAACATAAAAAATATCTGAACAACTAACACTGTCCCAAAATATATTTCGATTTATAATTTTTTTTTATCAGAAATATATCCCAAAAACTATTTTGTGTCTTATGTTTCAAATATATCTGAAAATGTTTCTAACAAGAACATAACTAACAGTGTCCGAATATAAATTTCGATTTCACAAACTTTGCCCATTACGGTGTCGTTAAAATGTCCCAAATAATATTTGAGACCATATTATATAAATTTTATATGTCAAGAACAACTTAAAATGTTTTTAACAAGAATATAACCAAAAATATCCAAAAATATTTTTAAATTTCACAAATTTCTATTTTTATCGATAATATGTCCCAAAAGAGATCATTTATTCCAAATATGTCTAAAAAAGTTTTTAACAAGAAAATAATTAAAATTGTTCTAAAATATTTTGCGATTTCATAAATTTTGTTCCAATATACCTGAAAATGTTTTTAACAAGAAAGTAACTAACAATGTCCTAAAATATTTTTAAATTTCACAAATTTGTTTTTTAATTTCTATCGACAATATGTCCCAAAGGAGATTATTTATTTCAAATATGTCTGAAAAAGTTTTTAACAAGAAAATAATTAAAAACGTTCTAGAATATTTTGCAATTTCATAAATTTTTTCCCTATTTTTTAGTCGGCAATATGTCCCAAAATATACTTTGCACCAAATTATAAGTATTATATGTTTCAAAAATATCTCTAAGTGTTTTTAATAAGAAAATAACTTACTCAAAGCTATTTTCTAGTAGTGTCTCAAAAAATGTCTCAAAATATTTCACCATTTTTCTATGAGCAATATGTTCCAAAAAAATATTTTTCACAATACTATGTGTATGTTATGTATCAAATGCTCTTAAAAAATTTTTTAACAAAACCTACAGATATTATTTCTTAGTAATGTCCCAAAATATATTTTATCAGAAAAATTACTTTTTCCTTGTATAAAGGGCAGCACAGAAATTCAAACTTGGAACAAATTCTTAAAATTGGTCAAACATTGGGACAATTTTGTATACAGAATGGCTGGTAGCTAAGAATTCAAACTTGTAAATCCGCAGCTCATGGACTCGGTCTTTTACCTAGAATATCCCACAAATAAGCAAAACCTGCTAACAGTTATGTTTGTTATTATCTAAAAGGCGTCATCATAAAAATTTTTTGTCCCAAAATATTATGGGTAAAAAAATTTTTATCGCAAAATATACAAACGATACTAAACATAAATCAATTCGAATTTTTTTTTATGAACAGATATTTTTGTCCCAAAATATTTTGTTATTAATATAATATTGTACAACTCATTACTGTTATTGATTAAAAAAAATAAAATATAAAAAAATATTTTTGTCCCAAAAATTTTATTCTAAGATTATTGTTTCATATATATATATATATATATATATATATATATATATATATATTGTGCCAATTGGCCGTAACGTTCCTTAATTTTAGGTCCCAATAGTTTTGTCATATATTTACCCGAAGTTAAAAAATTTTCCAAAAAGTTTATTTTAATGCGATTCAAATATTTACCAAAAATTTGATACGAACAACTTATTCTCGAATTTGGCAAAATTTTGTTTTATAAAATTTATTACACCAGAATCAAAATTTTCCCAACTTATTTTTTTCATAGAGAAAGAGATTTTCCTAATTCACTTGGAATATTTATCATGTTCTTCTGAATCTGGCATATTACTAATTGAAGCCTATCAGTCTGAATAAAAATTTTTCTTTATATAAAACTGTCCCAAAATATTAACAAATTTTTTTTTATATGTTTGCTATACCACTGTTGCCGGTAACATGTGTTTTTGATTTTTTGATTTTTTTTCGTTGTTTGTGTGAGTTTGTATGTGTGCCCCAGTATACACATTCACTTTACACTCCTTATTTTATGTATTCTTTGTACGCTAAGTCCTTTAAATGGTTGAAGAGGTGTTATAACTTTGTTTTCTTTATAGTGCCTGAATGTATGATGGATTTTATTCATATTTTTTTCCTTTTTCTTTTGTGTGTATTTCAAATTTATTCATATTTTATGTAAATTATCATGTGCGAGTTTGATGTAGTTTACAATATAATAAAAACCACCTTCTCACCGTCAGTGCTGCTTAAAAACAATTTACAAAACGTTGTAACATATACGGATGAGTGTGTGTGTGTGTGTATGTGTGTTCTAAATTACTGTATACATTTAAAATAAAATTAGGCGTATTACTAAATTTACTTCTAAAAAATGTTGTTTTAAAAATATGTTTTTATCTTTTAGCTTATGAACACAGAATTGCCCTGCAGTTCTGGAGCGAATTTAGGTATTCTTTGTAAATTCAGTTGACAAACATTTTATTTTAATAATTCTGTTATAAAGATTTCATATTTTGGTCTTTAATAAAAGGATATAGAATTCTAGAACTGTTTTTTTACTGAAATAATTTTGGGACTTTTAAAACTAGCAAAATAACTTACCTTTGGTAGTATATATTCAATTTTATAACTGAAAAGAAAAACAAAAAGAATTAATATGTTAATTAATTACAAAAAAAAAATTATATTTTAATTATCAGCAAGTGGCACACAATATAAAAAATTGCTGTGGAATATATAATCCTCGTATACTATGTCACAAATAATTCTACAAAATAGATATATTTTGGTTTATGTAAATATGCTTTAGAATATATATGTCCCAAACATCTTTTCATCATTTTTTAGGATAGTAACGCATATACATTTATTTAAAGATATATGTCCCAAATATCTTTTCAATACTTTCTGTGAAAAATACGATTATAATTTTTAATCAAAAAGTTTTATATATTTTGCACATTCGAAAAGTATGGTGCAGAAACCCTGTGCAAAATTGTTTTCAACATATATGCCCAACATACACATTACAAATGTTTGTCCCAAAATTTGTGGATCACTAAAAATTTTAATATTTTATTAATATAAGGTCCTAAAATTTTTTTTTAATAAAAAATTTTTGTCCCAAAAATTTTTTTTTGTCGGAAAAAATATTCAGAAATTTTTTACTTGCAAAAATTTTGGTTTGTCAACATAATTGCTGCATATTACATAAATAACAAGTGTCCCAAATTACTCCTCTAAATATATACGTACCGAATTTTTGTTTTTTTGCAGTTGCTTGCGTTCATTTGCTAATTGTTATTAGAGAAAATTTATATTTTTAAATTCTCAATAGCTTTCGTTTTAACATTAATTTAGTTGCGAAAGAAACTTAAAACAAACTCAACAAACTTAATTATTTTAATTTTTATAAAAAATTTCCCCTTCAGCATTTTTTCCCTTCAAATGACCACTTTCATTAACTGTGAAATGAAAAAGATGAAAATAAAAATAATGAATTTCATAATTGAAAACAAAAAAAGGTACAAGACGACAAATGAGGGAATGGAGGAGGAGGCAACAATGAAGGAACAACTTTACAAAATAATTGGATTTTAAATACAATGACGACAGTATTGTCAGGTCCATAAGTAAAGCATGAGAAGAGTGTCAATGTAGTTTAAATATCACTTCTATTCAATGGAAGAGCCCAAGAAAGCACAACTGAATGGATGTTGAGTGAAGAAATAACATGAAATTAAAAAATATATAAAAAAAAAACTTTCAGTTCAGTGTAATAAAATTGCTGCCCGTCAATTTCAGCTATAAGACAAAAGCTACAACACCAACAACAAATGACAACTACTTTGTGTTTAATTTAAAAAAAAAATCCTTGTTTGTCTTTTAATGAGGAGTGACAGGCGACAAGCATAATTAAATTTTATTTCAATTTTACATGCGAAAAATTCTATCACACACTTTTCTTCTTTTTCTTTTTTTACTTTTCTTGGCAACTTTCTTGGCCTGTTTTACAACTTGATTTTAAGTATGGACTTCACGCCTCTGCCTCTTGGCCACGGCAGTTCAGTTCAGGCAGACTTTTAAAACCGTTTGCACATAAAATTCGAAAATGGTGTGAAAAACAGTCAGTCGCAACTAAAAAAAAATTAACGGCATTAGACTCATTTCAAATGACTTCTGCGAGTGCTTAAACCAGCAAACCAAAAAGAAAACAGAAAATCTTTTGCGGATTATTTCTTTCAAATCAAACAAATTCTACAACTTGTCTGTTGCCAGTTGCGACGAATGTTGTGCTCTCACAGTTTTCCGAAGTATTTAAAACCTGCTCGTCTTTGGCTGCGGCACTGCAGTCAGTCGCAGTGCCTTCCAGAAAAGACCACTTTGATGGAAAACCAAATTAATTTTAAATATTATTTGCCGGCGTGATTTTACAGAAGCGTGAAATGATTTTCTTTCTTGGCCAAAACATCATAACAAACACGTAGGAGAGATTAAAATGACAGAGAAGATTAATTTAAATGAAGTTAAAAGCAAGTAAAAACGGCAGAAAATTAAAAATGCAAATTTCATAGAAACGAAGAAGATTTTGTTTATTTAAAACAAAAACAAAAATAAAGTTAAATAAATTGCCAAAATAAATGGAAAGAAAATTATAGAAGAAAAGGAGTTTCCTTTTGCCAGTGCATGAATCAGGGAAAATCACTTTATTTCAGCGACACAAAAGTTTTGTATATGACAACGAGAGGGTTTCCAAGGTTAAAACTAAATTTATATCTTCATTGCTGTATGGCTATACATCCCTTGTGGGTAACCATCACTCACCATTCATGCCAAAAGCTCTCACGATTTTAATTCATACTCTTTGAAAAATGTTCTTTTGAATAGAACTTTTAAAAAAGTCTCATTGCAAAAGAACCTTTTGGAAAAACTTCTTTTTGGAAAAGTACTTTTCAGAAAAAGTACCAAAACAAACTATTGTTCGCGTTAGATTAGACATCCCACTATCATACGTTTTGCAAATATTTACGTTATTCATTTCAAATATATATGGAAATTGGGGTATCCCAAAGGCCATCCCTGCAACTTCCCGCCCAATTTTAACCACAAACGTGGTTTGTTGTGCTGCTCTACGATTTTGAGGTCTTTGAGATTAAAATTCGAATGAGATTTTTATAAATTGATTCGTTTTCAAACTGCTTTAAATTGTAAATTATTCAAGTGATTTTCACGTGAGTAGCAGAGATGGATAAGTTTTTCAAAGTCTATAAAGTGATGGAGAAATTTAACTGATTCGGAGTTTGTTAAATAATTCTCCTTTTTAAATTTTTTTGCTCACGATATCCCACGAACGGATTAACCGATTCGCAAAGGCCGACGTGGTGTTTTAACTTCGAGAGCTGATTAGTTTCTAAAATCGATCGGTAAGACCGTTTAAAAGTTATTTTAAAAACCACTTCAAATAATTTTTTTCTACGTTTTTTTAAATTTCTTAATATCTACCAGGTCGAATTAGTTTAAATTCACCAAAAATCTTAGTTTAGTAGAGACTTTTAGAACGCCAGTAAACGGTCCAGCCGTTCCAAAGTTATACGCGGGTCACATACATTCACATACACTCACACCCACACATACACACACATATGTACATACAGACATATATACATAGTGACAGGTTCTCAGAATTAGTCAAGAAAGCTTCCTAAAATCTCAAAAACTCGAGATCTGATGAAAACTCGATTTTTTTTCAAAACGGCGTAAAACCAATAACTTCAGGATTTTTTAAAATTTTCAATTTTCGTAGCGGGAAATTAAAAAAGACAGAGCAACAATTAACAAGTCTGAACAATGTTTTAACCATCAAAAAAAATACAATTTTCAAATGACACATATTTTCCTTAAAGCTGAAAGTAAAAGCCAATCTTAATGGCTGTCCCACGATGTCACAAAATATAAGATAATTTTAAAAAAATTTTTTATACACAAGATTTTATCTGAACGATATCCCAGTTAATTTATTGATAGAAAAAAAAAGTAGTTGTCGTTAGTAATTTTAAACTCTTCAATTTTAATTATGTGCTGTTTATTTTTTCCCAAAATCTTACTAAAAAATTAGTAGTAACTTAAATTAGTTAGTAATTTTAGTAATTAATTAGTAATTTTTGTTTCTAAATATGTGAACAAACCAAAAAATATTTCTAAACATCTAAATGGCGGTTTGACATTCATTCAGTTTTATCATAAATTGTATTTTATTGCCGTCCATAAAATATTTTTTCCATAATTTCTTTACATGGAATTTAAATTTCGCAGTCTCTTTAATAAATAAATATCGTAGCTTAACTTTATGTTTAAATTTTATAAAGAGAATTATAAAAAAAATTAACCCCTGGAAAAAATCACTCCCCTAGTAGAGTTTTCAAAACACCCACAGAGTGCTAGAGTGGCTGTCAAATTCATGTGTCAAGTGTCAAATGAGGGTCTCTGCACAACTGCAAACTGTGTGCAATGACACAAAAAAAAATCGTGCCATAAATACGGACGGTAGACGGCAAATGGAAAAACAGGCAATAAGAAAAAAAAAGTTCTATAGTAAAGAAATACTTTGAAAAAACTATGGAAAAGCAGAAATATTTTTCAACAAAAAAAAACCCCCAAATCAGACATAAAAATAATATAAGAAAATGCAAAAATAGAATCCATGAAGATAAAAATTAAAAAAAGAAAAGAATTCCTAAGACGGGAATAAAAAATATATTTAAGTCATATTTTAAAATAGCAAAAGTTTAAAAAATGAGAGCGAGAGAGAGAGAGAGAAATTGAACAACACAAAAGGAATTGAAAACATTAACTACAGAATGGGCAGGTGTTTTCCACCAAATCAAATGGCCAACAGTTGTCGAAGACAAAGACAAATTTTTCAAGACATAAAAAAAGAATTGATAAAATATCTATTTTAAAATAAACGCATTTTTTCTATTTCACTTTAACACTCTATTATTTTAATTCTTTTCACTTAACAGACAGTTGACAGTTTGATTAATCAATTTGAAAGAATTTTTTTTTAAATCCACTAATTAAATTAATTGATAAACGCATGTGTTTTAATCCGAGTGGAAACATTTTGAACTTTCAAACTCATTAACATTTTTCAATTTTCTATTTCAGGAAATTTATATAAGTGTGAGTGTGTGTAAGTGTGTGTATGTAGAGATAGAGAGTATTTCCTCCAAGCTGATCACTTAATTTAAATATTTTAAATTTCAATAGAATTAATGAATTAAATTAACTTGAACATACGAAATGTGTGAAGTGAAAATATCAATTAATTTTAGAAACACTTGAAGTTAATGTACAGACAGACATTTTGCTTAACACGGGCTGCATTATTTAATTACAATAACAACATGACTCCACTAAAATTCGACGATAGAAGTGATGCTGCGAAAGAGCATAAATTCCTTGTGATGTGTATCAGCAGTTGTTGGTTGATTATTGGCTTAAATTATTTGGCTTGAGGTGAAATAATTGGCAGACAATTTTTTTCTTATAATTTGCAATACAAATTTAAATAAACCGTCCTAAACTGAATAAATATTTTGCACAAACATTTAAAACCGACAAGCTTTATAGCATGACATAAAAATTGATGTCCAATTTATTACCAGTGGAATCGCGCCCAGTAGACGACACTCCACCGTTTTGGATTTAAACTGAATTTATATGTCAGTGTGTGTTACTTAATACATTTTAAAATTACAACAAAATACACCAGCAAGTAAAAAATATTATACAGCAACTTGCGAAAGTTACGGTGTTGTGAGTCTACTAAGTAGACTTTACTTTCAAAAGTATTATAAGACTATAAACAATTGGGGTATTCACACTTTGTGCTATTTAGTCATATTGTCATAAAGTCATGAAATTTTAGACCAGCATAAAAAAGTTGTTGCTGTCTTGAATATGAAAAAAGTCATAAAATAATAGCACTCTTTCAGGTATGTTTTTGTGTTGTCATAAAATGCTCTAGAGGTCTAAGTCGAGCCTCTTAAAATCTTTAGGCGAGACGGCGATAGTATATCTTTGCCGCCGTTACTTATATATGATTCACGACTAAAAACTGGTTAAAAAATTTTTCATACTTTTATGCCTCTACATTAAATCACATTTTTATAACATAAACAAATATTAAAGGAGAGAGCACTTAATCGCGAAAACTAAATATATACAAGTGAAAAACTTTTCTCATTTAATTTACGTAGCTGGCAGCCACTGAACGTTTTTCCGTATGCCGCCACAAAAAAAATGTATTTAGCTCCTAACAAGGCCGAGTTAGAGTTTATATATACAAATTTATTTAGCAGACTAAGTCATGACGGGTTGTTCACACTTGTCATATTTTTCGTGCTATTATTGTATGACTTACGACTCTATGACTACAGTGTGAGTCCCCGAAATATATTGTTTTTTTTTCAATTTATATCGCTTTAGGAAAAAAATTATATTGTGTTTGTCTACATAAAAATGCCTATTGAACCACATATTTTTCGAAAACTTCTTTGTATGTTAAGATACTTAAAAGAGTACCACAATTATATATGTACTAATCTTATATACAAGATAGTTATATTGTGCAGAGCTACACCAAATTACCTTTCAAAACACACCTGTTTCATTAATATCGGTGAACGATAACATACTTAAATATGTACTTATAAATAACGTCTCCTTTTGCTTAAGTGCAAATGAAGAAGAAATATATTAAAATTTTTTCTAGAAAAAAATTTTCTTGGATTATCATGAATTTTATTTTAAAAAGAACATATTAAACGTCTACTTTGTGATGTATAATTTATGTGTATTAAAGTTTTATTTGAAACATGCCGGTAAATTTAAAAAAAATGGTTTTCCAACTACAACACAAATCTTTGCGTTTAAGAAAAATCACTCAAAAGATTTCTAATCCCGCTTAAGATTATTAAGGATGGCTTTTAATTATGTCGTTATGATTTGATGATATGGGATAACAATTTAATAAAAGTTTTACAGAGGATTTTTTTTAACTACAATTTTATTAAAATTAAAACTACAAATATTGTAATTATAAAATCTATTATATGAAAATATTTAATTTGAAATATTCAGCATTAAACACAATAACCACAGTAGGCTACAGGAACACTGACCACAAAACCCGTTGGCTACAATCGTTGCCTCGTAGTCAGCTACTTTATTATTTATAAAACGTCACCACCAAATCAATAGAAATGTGTTGTTATTTGTAATAGAATTCCCTTCAAATGGCTGTGCAGCCGCTTTCGTATATTTAATACTCTTAAATAGTGTTATTCCAATAATATATATTTAAAGGCCACAAAATATGACAAGAAATCATTTCATTAGCTTGGAAATATATTTTTTTGTTTCTTTTTCTATAATAAAACAATTTATTTTCAAGTTTGCAATAACTGAATTTATTTATATCACACTGGCAACACTGCATCTCCTCATTGTCGCTCACCAAAATAGAAATTAGTTTAATTTGACTACAACCAAAAAAACAGCAAGGACAACAACCAGTAGCCGTGTCGCCTGTAGTGGTAAAAATAATCATTCTTATATACGCACATGTATTCTATTTTTGAAAAGTTGTAGTTTGTAGTGTGAGGTCGTTATTGTGTTTAATGCTTTATTGATAAAAGATTTCAATGCTAGATACTTGCGAACTGTTTTCCTGTAATTTTTCGACAGACATTGAGAAAAGATTTTGTAGTACAAAAATTATATAGACATTTATATCACGATTCCTTTGAATGAATTTAAAAGGAATCGTTATAATAAAATATAAGTAACACTGCTTTTTAAAATGCTTTATTTCGGAGCGCACAGCCAAAAATTCAGCCTCTTCTAAGAAAGTTTTTAAAAATTAGATTTTTTGGCAATTTTAAATTTTAGTTTCTTAATTAATTTTCAGATGAAAAATGTATCTAAAATTATGTTATTGTTGCAACTTTAAAAACATACTCACAGATAACATTTTATATACAACATGTCCAACATATTTTTGTGGTACACTTTAAGGAATTTTAACTTTCGCTAAAATTTATGATATGAGAATTATATAAAAGGTAATTTTGTGTAGTTGTGCACAATATATAAATAAATTTTTAAAGTCTTACCAAAATTCTTTCTAAATTCTTAGCAATCAAACGTTTAGGGTTCTGATTGTTATTTTTTCCCAATATTGCGTGTAATAAAACATTGTCGGCTGACCTTTGCGTTCAATCAATTTTACTTTTAGAGCCACTTCTTTTCTGATATTAATTTTTATATTAAAAACACCAAACTTTCCCTTTACATCTGGTTTTTCATTTCTTTACTAGTCTCTTGGCTGCAGACCAAAAAATCTTAATTGTGTGCCTCCTTCCTTTCTGCCCCCTTTTTCTGTGTATGTGTGTGCTAATGTTTATTTAATTTGCTAACAATTGTAATTTATAAAACGCCTGGCTTTATGCTGTGCTCGTACATAATAAAAACGAATTTTCATTTCTTTTTTCCCCCCTCCCCGAATTCTTTATACTATAATCACCCTTTTCATTTTGGTAATACTTTTTGGCCATGGTCCATTTTTATTTTATTTTCCCTTTAATCAGTGTTCAATCAATGTGGAGACACCCCCTTCTTTTGAGCGGAGAACACACACTGGCCATGAACAGACATCCAGCACATACATCAAAATCAATTGTATGATTAAACAATAGAATTGTAATTTTCTATTTTGTATTTTTACTTATTTTTATTGCTGATTTTCATCGTGAATGTTGTTGGTAATATTTAACAAAAAATAAAATAAAATACTTAGTTTTAGTTTTTGTTTGTTTGGCCATGGACAGTATTGACAATGATTGATTACTTTGGTAGTTGGGAGTATTTAACAGATACACATGCTGTTCTTGCACTTACTGCTACTGTTTTTATTACTATTTTTGTTTCTATAAAGTCTTTAGAATAGTAACTAGACGCCAGTCAGTGGGAAACATAAATAGTCTGGTATAAAAATCGTGTAATTAATTATAGTTTTACTGGCATGTCATTATAAAGCATTAATAAGCTGTTTGTCCAGAAAACCTGCTTAAGCATGTCTTGTTTCTTCCCTCACAAGTGCTAACAATAAATAAAAAAATATATTTCATTCTTCAGAAACACTCTACACAGGGCAATACATCAATTATAATTTCTTGGTTGGAGTCCATAATTAACACTCAACCATATCCAATTTGAAACAACATATTTCAATTGATATGAGAACGAGCATTAATTATAATACGCGTACTAACTGCTCCTCTTCTTACATTTACGTTCTCCACAAACAAATTTAAAAAAAAACTTCTAAAACTAAACAAAACATTGCAACACTATTGCAGCAACGAGTTGCATTATCATTAACAACAACAATTGTTGACAAATCACTTTGCGAAACTAAACACTAAATGCGACCACATTTGGCCACAATGTGTTTCGAAATTATCATAAATCTCCGCTAAATGTCAATATAAAATTAACCACCAATAATTCTATTATAAAATGGCCCACAGTTTATGGCTTAAAAAGTATTTTAAGCATAATTCTTAATAAAAGCCTATAAATTAGCTGGTTTGCAGTTTCATAATATTTTTAAAGTTAAATAAATTGTTTTCAACGGTTCAGAATTTCAATTAATAAAAAGCTGCTGAAAATATTTAAACATTTTGCAAACAATTTCTAGCAACTTTCCAGCAAAAGTTGCAATTCAGTTGATGCAACATGTTAGAAAATGTTGACAAACATTAATTTTTCGTATGCAACATTTTATCGGAATTTAATATTTTTGGGTTCCTTGTCAACATTATTTTGCAATTACAAAAAGAAAAAAATGCTTTAAGGTCTAAAGACCCATTGCGATACCCTGGGAACTGCTCTAAGCTGAAGTACTGGAATACCGCTCCCTGGGAACCACCTAGAAATTTCCGCAAGGCACACCAGAGCAGCAAAACACTCCAGATCCCGCAGGACATATGTCTAAGCCTGCACTCTAGCTGGCAAAAGTAGTAGGGTGCTGTTGGCTGAAGTAGTAAGACAGAAGTCTACGGTGCCTCAGGTCCTGAGTTCGATACCGCACTCGGGCATGAATATGATGTCGAATTTTTCTGATCTGCTCTAGTGCATGACACTGGTCGCTGAAAATTACTGATAGAGATTAACACCGCAGTCTGTGAAAATTCAGCGGCGTAATAAAAAGTAAAAAGAAGCTACAACGAAATTCTCTATCCTCTAACTTACCTCCATCTGTCCTCTTTAACACTATCCCCTCCTCTCCTAGGTCCACCGTAATGCACTGCACATGTAGGGGTCCTCCCCCGAGTGCTGGTCCTACTCATAAAAAAGAACAGAACACTGCTCATTTTCTTTGTCGAAGCAGCTGAGCAACGGCTAACTCCACACAGGGCAATGAAAAAGTGGGTAAAGCCTGGACGATCTGGCATATGACCGATCACACAGTGCCCCGCCAAGACTCCGAACAGGAGCAGTAGAAACATCTTTCTAAGTGTTGAGAGCTACTTAATCCAAACACTGCTATTTAAAGGTCAAAAAGTTTTGGATACCCCGCAGATGGTAATTTTAAACCGCTTGAGTGACGCCTTCCTCTGCGGTGTGAGCAAAAAAGGCCTGAGTAGAGAAGGTCCTGAAACTAATTCAAACAAGCCCCATTCTGGTCTTGCGTACTAGTCTACCACTTCCCTGAATGCCTTCATAATTAGAAGCCTTAATGTCATGTATTTAAATCCGTGATAGAAATTGAGTGCATGCCAGCGCACAACTTCCACTTTAGGATCTGTGAACCCAGGGCCTCAATTGAGGCCAGATTATCTACGCATATATTGACAATTCTAGAGTCCGAACAGAGTTCATCAATTCCTTTCGGAGTCTCGTTAATGTTATAAATCCCTGCCTGAAAAACTTTTGAGATATCAGAAAATCTCAGTGATACCGAAATATCCTCCGAAAAGCCATCCGGACCGTGACCAGTTTTAAACCCACCGTAACGGCCAGGACTGCAATATTCCGAAATGCAGAGTTTTCCTTGCAGTCTTGCCTAACGTGGAATCCAACTGCGAAAAGCCTGTCAAAATTTATGAACGGATTTCAACAAAATTTAAATGCGAATTTTGCTGCGATATCGCATGCAGTCATTTGTCTCCAGGACTCGCAAGATTACAATTCTTTCTGACAATTAATTTAGCAGCTTCAAATAACTGATTTACTTTCTCCATATCCGTTATGACTCTTCTTGTTCCTGGTATTATGTTGAGTATTTTTTATAAATCAGTTTTTAACTGCTTTTGAAACCCGGGCACTTTAGTCAAAGAAAAGGATATGCCAGGCGGAAGCAGGTCCTTGTTGATTTACTTTCTTTGTCATGAATTGTTTGGCAATTGTTTATTTTCGTTAAGCGAAACAATTCTTTGCTTTTGTCTTCTTTTAGGCTGGCAAAATTATACTTTTTTACTTTTTTCTAACATTTTAAAGCACTTTTTTGGGGTGTAATTTTTTTGTTTGTTTTTTTAATTACCTGCTGTTCCAGAATTTTATTTTTATTGTCACCTTTCTGATGGTTTTAAAAAAAGGTATTATTCTTTTTTTAAATTGGTTTTATTCTCTTTTGAATGGAAACATCAATAAACTGGTGACAAATTTCCCCACTTCTTTATGACTCTTATTTTAAATTTATGTTTTTAGTTTTATTATCATTTTATTGCTGGTTATTTCTTTGCTTAAATATTTATTATTATGAGTTCTATTTAGTTAAAGAAAAATTATCGTAAAATAATTTCAATCAAGTTCGACTTGAAATATTTTTAATGGTCGCTTTTATTGGATAATAAGTAGAAATGAAAAGAAATTTAATTTTTTTCTTTTGTTAACTAAACCATTTAATGGAAATCATTAAGTATTCTAACATATTTTAAATATAAAATGTTTTTTATTCCGAACAAGTTTTTGGTGAGAAAAAACTCATACTGCAAGTCAATATAAAAATACAACAAAATAGGGACAACTTGGAAAGATTTTGTTGTTACTTTCCCAACAGATTTAAAACGCCATTTTATAACCATTAAGTCAAGTTATTATATTTTGCATATTTAAATAAAAATACCTTTTAAATCATATACATTTCATTAATATTGGCGGACCATAAGGTACTTAAAAATGTACCACAAACCACTACTTGAAATATCTACCCCCTAATTCATAAACGTTTGTTAAAGTTAGTGAATGTTTTAAGGGATCTTTAAACATACAAAATTTATACTTTAAAGCAACTTTAATTTTAATAATCGTTTATGAATAACAGGGTTAGTATTTAATTTTGTTTTTTCATATTAATATATACCGGCCTGTTCTGTAAATCGACATGGAATAAATTTAAAAATAAGGGCCCGAACGCTGTATTTCATGTCCCATAAAATAAATTAATACCGAAAATTGTATTTAAAGCAACAAACAAAACCCGATATATATATATATATATATATATATATATATATATATATATATATATAACGCTATTGAAGGATTTTATTTTTCAAACCGGAGCCATTTTAAGCCGACACATTTTTCAGAACAGGCCTGGTAGCTGGACTACTTAACAGCTGCTCTATAATTTGAAGGTGATAAAAGGCTTATTAAGGTTTATAGTAAAAATTTCTGCCCTTTTAAAATTTGTCTAACAAAATTTGTCTGGCCTCTTTTTGAAGATTAAAAAAAAAGAGAAGGACCCTAAGCTTTTGTAGGTAAAAAAAATTTATATTATACACATAAGCAATTTTACAAACTTGATACGATATACCAGTATTTTATGTGATGCGAAACACTATATTATAACTAATTTGCCAAAATATTTATACTTATGAATATCTGCATAATAATACCTTTCAAATTATATATATTTCACAAATTTTGCTCAACGATAATATATATAAAAGTGTACCACAAAAGTACATGTTAAAAATTTCATGTTGTCTTTACTAAACTATTGCTGGACTAGTCATGAGCTGTTCCTCAGCCAACGTTTCTAGTAAAAACTTTGCTTCAATTAAAATATTAACAAAAAAAAATCCTTTCTGCTTCTTTTAATTTTCTATTTTTACTTTTAATTTTTTCTATTACAAACTTCCTGGCCTTAACATAAAATTGTGCATAAAAGATTGCTGGCTGGCTCAACCTTAATACAAACAAATTTTACGCCTTTTCTTTAAATTTTCAAAAGAAATCGGCGGATGGCCTCGTACCTTTTTCTATTCAAGAAAGAAATAATGCAAGAGGAAGGTTTTTTTATTGCTTTTGCAGTAAATTGAAAGCATCCTTATGTTGATTTTGTACCAAGATATTAAAATATTAAAAATTTTGTGCATATCTGCATAGCAATACCTTTCAAATTATGTATATTTCATAATTTTTGCTACACGATAATATACCTAAAGTTGTACCACAAAAATACATGTGAAAATTTTCAAGTTGTCCTTACGAAACTATTGCTGGACTACTTATGAGCTGCTCCTCAGCTAAAGTTTCTAGTAAAAACTATTTTATAATTTTATTAATATACACTAATATTTTTAAGCTTAAGGTCTCTTTATTTTTATTCAATTATAAATCGTTATTTCAATATTTCGTCACTCCTTTGTGTGACTTCTTCAGGAAATTTATTTTTAAAAATAAATTTTTTGAAGAAGTCACACAAAGGAGTGAGGAAAAATGATTTATAATTTAATAAAAATAAAGAGACTTTAAGCTTAAATATACTAGTATATATTATTAATAAAAAAGAGGACAAAGAACTAGAAGAATTTTTTTATTTTATTTTTATAAAATCAATTAATATATTATTGGCAAAATATCCTGTCCGCTTCCTTTAATTTCGTAATTAAAAGAAAATTTCCTGGTCTTAACATAAACTTCTCCATAAAGAAGCGCTTGCCGGCTCAACTTTTCTAGAAAAAAATGTGCAGGTCTTTTCTTTAAACTTTTAACAAGATATCGGTAGAGAGACTCATTAATTTTTCTAATTAATTAAAAAAAGTTTCTATTAAAAACTTCTTGGCTTTAAAATAAAATAATAAATACAACTTTTTTGGCGGCCTCAACTTTAATACTAAAAAATTTTAGGCCTTTTCTTTAAATTTAAAAAAAAAATCGGCGGATGAATTTGTACTTTTTTCTATTAAAAAAAACAAATAATACTAATGGTGGAGGAGAATTTGCAGTAAATTAAAAGCATCCTTTTATTACTTTTATATCAAGATATTAAAAATGTTGTGCACATCTACGTAAATATACCTTTCAAATAATATATATATCGTCAATGTTGGTTTGCGTTATAATACCTCAAGGTGTACCACAAGAATATATGCATGTATATTTATATGACCCTGGACTGTTCAGTAATCAACGGTTGTAGTAAGAACTTTATCCGGTTCGCACTAAGAAAGTTTTATTTGCGAAATTTGGATTTTCTAGTGAGAAATAGAGGGAGAGGAGTTTTTTTTTATTTCCTTCTCTCTCTCCATACAAAATAATTATTTCTGTAAGAAAGTTTTCACAGTGTAAATCAAGACTTTTGTAGCCAAAACTCTTGCTGGTATTTTCTTCCACAATACCGGCTGCTTTATATTTTCCCAAAACTTTTTAATTTTTCCCAAGTTTCTAATTATATTTTTTAGAGAAAATTACAAATCACAAAATTCCTTACAATTTGCTGTGTCACAAGTATAAATTTTATTGCTCCTTTCAAAACAAATACTGCTTTTAATTTGGTTCTCTGTTAATAATATTCTCGTTTTGTTTGCTACAGTTCAAGGACACTTTTAATGTCTTTTTCATACCGTTTAATTATTTGTCCTTACAAAGGACATGAGAGTAAAGCAACAAACCAAAGCGAATTGTTATAAACATAATGATTAAAACAGTTGAGGCAGAATTTTCTTATTGCCAAACTTTTTATAGTTTTCAAAAACAAAAGGAAATAGTTTTTTATTTTTATTTTTATTTTTTTTTTTTTTGTATAAACGATGACACACAAATTTGTAGAAAAAAAGTCATAAGGAAATATTAAGCAGATTTTCCTGCTGAGCTGGAAACTAATTTAAGTTTCTTTATTTTTTGATCTTCTTCAAAAACGAAACCAACATGAGAGCAGGAGTGAAGTGGGTCCCAAATGTTGTTGCTTGAAACAATTTATTTCCATAATGATTTTCCTGCAACAAAACACCCCCCAATAAAAGCCAGGCACCACCAGCCAACCACCCCGTTAGAGCCAAAATAGAAACAACGAATATATTCCATCTTGGAAAAATCAACAAGATTGTGTTTTATCCCGTTCACATTTCGCAAGTGAAAGTGTTTCGTCGTCGTTGTGTTCTGAAAGGGGACAAATCAAGAAAATGAAATTTCACTGCGCTGTCAAACAAACACACATACACGTAACATTTCGTTACCCTGTTTTTCATTATTGTTTTACATGGATTTTCTTTGTACACATTTTCATGTCCTTTTGTGCTGCTTTTCATTGCCTCGCTTTGCTGCCTGTTTAACGTTAAACAATCTTCTAACATTTTCTATTAAAATGTTGTAGAGGAAGTCAAAAATGATTTTACTTTTTCCTTAAATTATACACAAGTTATGATACTTGTAAAATAAGTATCCATCTCGTTGGAGCATTTCTTTTTTGGTGTTCTAGTGCTGCCATAACGAGCACAATTTTTCACATTTTTCCCCCCCACAAACATTAAAATTCACCCTTTTTTATTTAAACTTACACATTTTCATTTCATGGCACATGGAATTTTAAGGGAATAGAAAAACAAGGGAAATTGTTTTTCATTTTGTTTAATTTTCCACATTTTTTACAAGAACAATTTGTGCTTTGCCTTTTTCGTTGCTGGATTTGTTTCAGTTTGTATCTTCTATTAACAGCCACGACATGGAAGAGTAAACGTTGCATTTAAATCTAAACGTTATAAGAGGCAGTTAATTTATTTTTCGAATTTCTTTCTTTATTTTATAAATTTATTCATAGAAAAGTGTGGTTTAAGAGAGATTATTCGCTAAAGTATTCGGACAAACAGGACACTGGGAAGTTGTTAAATTAAAAAAAGAATTATATTACGAAAATTGATTAGCCCTCTATTTCTTATAAAACTCCAAATCCTATTTACTCTGAGAAAAATGGCCGGAGTTCAGAGGCTGTGGAAAGCGAAAACAGCTACTTTTTTTTTCAAATTTTTTTAAGCAACTCGGAAACTTTTTCTACACAATTAACACTACATAAATGGGAAATTTTTTTACTCAAGAAAAGCCAAAAGGATTCTGATATAGGTTGTAAGTCTTGTAGTAAAGGGTGGCCCCACCATATAATGCACGATGTTAATTGTGAGTCTCACCTTGATAACAAATTTTTTGCCCTATTAAATTGGACGTTTCTTGGTTTCAATACATGACAAATTCAACCAAGGAGAGGTACACAATTGAGCAGCACCGTTTACGAAAATAGGTCTTTAATTCAAGGGGTACCTCTTTGTTCAAAAAATCGATTTTTAAAAATATGTTTTCCATTAATTTTATTAAATTTTTTTTTCGGTCAGCATAATCGACCAAATAATTCTTCCGATTATGGAATTGCCACATTTGGCCGTAAGATAACGCACGAGCGATTGTTGAAATTCCGAAGCTTATCTAAAAGGTGATTCGTTGTTTTATTTTATGGGCTGGTCATGGGGCCGTACTTCTTTGAAAATGTGGCCAGCCCAGCAGTAACCGTAAATAGTATTCGCCGTCGCAAGATAGTAACAGACTACTTATAATCAGCTTTTGGGGATGTTGCGATACCCGATATCGGTCAAAATTCCTACTAGAATAGTACTGAAATTTCGGACCGTTGATGGTACCAGTTGCCACACAGCCAACGATGGCTCTTTTGCTCGATATATTCAATGGCCGTGGCTACCACTATCATGTTATTTCACATCACTGGACTTCTTTCTTGGAGGACACGGATTGCAAAATGTACCAAAAAGCTTATAAAATAGTACTTTTTCTCTGTTTTTTTAAGCTAAAATACTTCTTGAAATTCATTTCTGAAATTGTAGGGGCCAAAGTTGTAACTTTTTTTTCCTGATTTATAACAGGTTAATAAAACGATTTGTGATATAAAACAATCTGGATCAATTCATATATAAGTATCGGGTGTTTTTTATAGAGTGATACAACTTTGAGTTGGCATCACTGCTTTATTTGACCACCCATTTAACAGCTGATAAATGCTTTTTGTTTAGTTTGCTTTGACATTTTATTATGGATCGACTTACACTAGAGCAACGCGTGCAAATTGTTAAAATTTTTAATCAAAATAATGGTTCCATTCGTCAAACTCATCCATTCAAAATGTTATTTTCTGATAAAGCCCATTTCTGGTTAAATGGGGACGTAAATGAGCATAATTGTCGCATTTCGAGTGAGAAGAATCCACAAGCTTTTGTCGAAACATCACTCAACATCCACAGAAAATTACTGTTTGGTGCGCCTTATGGGCTGGTGGAGTCATTGGCCCATTTACCTCCTTCAAAAACGATGATGGTAAGAATGTTACTGTCAATGTTGAACCGTATAGGAACATGATTCGAAGTTTTTCCGTAGGTTAATTCCAACAGGTTCCTACAGGACGGAGCCACATGCCACACAGCGGGCGCTACAATTGATTTACTCAAGGAAACTTTTGAAGAAAAAATAATTTCACGAAACGGCATAATTAATTGGCCCCAAGATCGTGTGGTTTAACCCCATTGGATTATTTTCTTTGGGGTTATGTAAAATCACTTGTGTACGTCGATAAACCACAAACAATTGAACACCTGGAAATCAACATTCGAAGAGTTATCGGCGAGATACGGCCGATATTTATGTTCCAGATTGCGCCTTGAACGCGCCAGCCGTGGCGGCCACATGGCCAAAATCATATTTAGATATTAATGTCATAAAATGTTCTTCCAATAAACACAGTTTGATTGATATCAAATATATATTACTATGTTTTATTATGATTTAAACTTGTATCACTCTATAAAAAACACCCGATATTTGAAAACAAACTGTTCATAAAATAGAACTTCGTTGGCTTGAAAATTTAAAAAGTGATTTCAAAGAATTTAACAAAAAATAAAACAATTTATTTACTTCTAAAAATAACTTTTACTTTCTTTTAAAGGAGAGAGAGAGAGAAAAAAAAAAGAAAGAAGTTTTCTGCATTCCGTACACAGACACTTGGCCATTCATCAAAATCTCATAGTCAATATCCGTATAACGAACAGCCAGTAGAAGCAGTAGCCGGAAAGCAGCAGCATGAACACACGTCAGAACCCGTAGTACTCCAGGAGCAGCCAACAACAAACATACAAAAATGGCAGTAGGAAAAAGTAAAAGGCATTGCAAAATTTTTTTTTATTACTTTTTTATTTCAGACATTTGATTCAATTCCCTGCAGTCTAATTGAGTTTGTCTGCTGCCATTCGTAATGCCTCACAAATACTTTCCACTCTTGAATTTTTGTTTGAATTTTCTCAACGTCATCATCAGCAACAACATCATCATCATCATCGAAATGATTTTCAAACGTGTTCCTGTGCGTCGTCTACGAGTGGATGGCATGTAAGTCTGTGTATTTGAGGAGCCCTCATGAGTTTTAAATTTCGCATGTAGTTGCACTTGATTTTTTGTTGTTTTTTTTTGTGTTTCAGCCGCAATTTGTGGCGGCCATTATTTATTTCAAATTGCGTTACATTATTTTCTGTATTTAGAAAATTTAGCCCCTATTAGTCTTGCTTTTATAGACATAAACCAGCCATCCACTGCAGCTTTTCCTCCACAATCGTCTTCGTTGGACAATGTCAATGCCGATGTGCGAGTTGTTCTTAAAATGGTTGGGAACTATAACAGGTTATTCATTTAGTGGTTTCAAAACCCTACAGTCTGGCAAGGCTGCTTGTTAGCCGTAAGACATCTGTCATTTGAAGTGTCAGCTGTTAAGTAAACAATTCGGATTTAAAGATATGATCATTTAAATATCGCAGGGCGCGTAAAAATAAAATTTCGAGCGTTACGGACTAATTGTGGTCATTACAATTGGCCCACTGTGCAAGGAATAAAAAGTGTAAATCAAGCAAAACCGAAAGCCCGCTGACCATTCTTCACATCTGAGATAAGCTGATTAAAATCATATCGTCCCTTATATTTAACTTTACTTTTAAAACCAAAAAATGGATAACCCTTTATTACACCCAATAATGTTAAGGGCGACTGATGGACAGTGTCAAGTCCATAAGCCATTTATCAATTCATCTGAAATTTATAGACAAACGGCACGCGACCAGTTGAGGCATAAGCACAGCACAACTATGCCGCAAATTAAATTAGAATGGGCAGTAGAAAACTCCTTTAATTAATTTCTTTAGCCAACAGTTTGTTCCAGGATATGAATTATTATCTAGGCCTACATACACACATACATAAACATTTGCATACAGTCAAACATATTTACCTACACATGCAGATATTTTAGTTCACAATTTTCAATTGTAGTCACTCGTATTTATATTCAATTATTATTATTCATAATTCTTTAGCTGAAAATTAAAAACTTGGGAATTTTTTGAACTGTAGGAGAACTGACGATATCGATAAACATGATTTGACAGCTGCGTATGTCAAACGGTGTTGAAATTTCTATTCGGTAGGGTTTTAGAAGTCATGAACCGTTTAACGCCAGAAAAGCACCTCAAAATTGTGTAAATTTAATTTCATTTAATAAAAATGATTTCTTAAAAATATTATAATAATAATAATAATAATGCTACTCTTAAAAAAATATGGAAGACGGTTCACCCTAAACGCCATTGCTGCAACTTCCCACTAATTTCGTCCGCACATCTTTCAAAACGTGGTTCGTTGTGCTGCTCTACGATTTTGAGGTCTTCGATCCCAAGAGCTTAATAAATTGATTAGTTTTCAAACTGCTATAAATTATAAATTATTCAAGCGATTCTCACGTGAGTAGCAGAGATGGATGAGTTTCTCAAGTTCTATAAAAGGATCGAGAACACTAACTAATCAGATATATAATTTCAGAATTAAAAATAAACACTTTTTCGAATTTTTTACGTTCATGAAATCGCACGAGTGGATTAACCGATTTTAAACCGATTTGCCCTGGCCAACTTTGTTTTTAATTTTGAGAGCTGATTAGTTTCTGAAATCGTTTAAGAATTATTTAAAAATAAACACTTAAACATTTTTTTTTAAGTTTTTTTTTTGAAATTCCTTAAAATCGACCGGTTCAAATCGTTTCAAATTCACTGTAAATCTTATTTCAATAGAAACCTTTAGAACGCAATCAGTTTGATTGTAATCGATCAAGACGTTGCAAAGTTATATGCGAGTCAGGGCAGCTTCCTAAACCCTCAGAACGTAGAGATCTGATGAGAACTAATTTTTTTTTTCAAAACGTGGTAAGGCCAAAAACTTCCCGAATTTTTAAAGTTTTGATTTTTCATAGCAGGAAGTTAAAAAATTCATTTTTATGAATGAATTTATTACAAATTAATATAGTGTGTTTTTTATAGAGTGATACAACTTTAAGTTGGCATCACTGCTTTATTTGACCAGCCATTTAACAGTTGATAGTCGCTTTTTATTTAGTTTGCTTTGACATTTCATTATGGATCGACTTAAATCAGAGCAACGCGTGCAAATTGTGGAAATTTTGAATCAAAATAATGGTTCTGTTCCACAAAATTATCGTGCACTTCGCCCCTTTTTTGTTGAATGAGTATGTAAATAAACAGTATTGTCGCATTTGGAGTGAGGAGAATCTACAAGCTTTTGTCGAAACACCTCTCAACATCCACAGAAAATTACTGTTTGGTGCGCTTTCTCCGCTGGCGGAGTCATTGGCCCGTATGTCTTCAAAAACAAAGATGGTCAGAATGTTACTGTTTGTGAAAGTTGGTGTTCCAGATTGCGCCTTGTACGCCTCAGCCGTGGCGGCCACATGCCCGAAATCATATTTAAACATTAATGTCATAAAATTTTCTATCCAATAAAGACTGTTTCATTGATATAAAAAATATATTACTATGTTTTATTATGATTTAAACTTGTATCACTCTATAAAAAACACCCATTACAATATTTCCTTACGAAACTAATTGTCAGTTCACCGCTTATTTCTTTCACAAGGAGCAGCGGTTACGGTGAATAAGGAAATTTATCGAGCCATGCTGAGAAAAGTTTTGTTTCTAAAAATGTAACATGTAAAAATCATCGACATTTTGCTGACACAAAACGGCGCCAGAGTGATTAAAAATCGATTTAGGTGGCAATCTTTATTTTCTGAAGTGCTGCTATTAACTGACTCCTCGTTCGTGGATTACTTTTTATTAGGGCCCACCAAGTTATTGACAAACCCGAAACTGTGGAAGCATTGGAAGCCAATATTGAAGCCACACACCGTTAATGCCAGCCATGTGGCCAGATTTATTGAAAAAAGTAGTCAAATATTTTACTGATCGCGTTGATCTTGGCGAACATATGACGGATATCTTTATTTATGTTATAAATACCCTGATATGAAGTACAATATAATAGTAAGAAATTTTTATTTCTGTCTTGCATTATCACAACCGATACGCAGAATTAATATTTCTGCAACTTTTGAATGCCAAAATCTGGACAACAATATTTTTCTAACGGTAGGAAGAGCTTTTCTCAAAATTGTCTTTTTATAATGATATTTGGCAAATGTTTGTACTAATTCTTGGACTCATTATCAATTTTATATATGCACAAACATGTTTCATCCTGTTTCATTATCCTTTCAAAGGATATGTAAGTAGATATAAGCATGTATTATGTACATACATATTTACATATGGAATTGTGTATGTAAGTATGTATGTGCATATTAAGAAAAAGCCATTAAATTATCTTTAATTCCAATGAACTTTAACCGTGAGAGCGGCAAAAGTGCTTGGCAGTCGGGCAGACGATTCCACACATAAGCACATGCTTACAAGAATACATAGATACATTCATATCTATGTGTGTATGTAAGTATACATACAGGCAAAGCAAGTCTGTGCATGCAGACATAAAAGTAGTGGAAAATAAAGAGTGAAACGCATCAGGGCTAAAAAGAAAATCAGCAACGGCAAGAAAACAAGCATGTAACTGCATACACACACAATTTTATGTACATATTTACGTACTTACATATATACATGTGTAAGTATGCAAGTATGTAAGAATGTTAAAAAAAAACAAATAACAAACAGTCTGTCAGTGTCAAAGACAACGTTGGCGCAGTCTGGTTATAACAGTCATTAAAACAACAACAAAGAAGTAGAAGAAAAACAACAGAAAACGGCAACAAGCAATTTTTTGCATTCGTCTGTAAAACTTTGTGGTTTAAAGGAAGTGCAGGGTACTACATCCATAGGCAAAGGGAACAGAACACACATGCATACACACACACACACACATACATATTATGCATGTACATAAATATCATAGACTTGGAAAATAAAAGGCCTTGATTTGTCTTCTGAAAAATAAAGAATTCCTGATTAAAGAAACATAACCTAAACAAAAACGTATCATTTTAAGTATATTCAACACAACACAGGGTTCGTTATGTTACGTTAAGAGTGAATTGTCTACTTCACACCTAAAAAAACAACAACAACATGTACTGCCATAACAAATTAAACAACTTTGCACTTGAATTGAAGGAATGTAAATTAACGGTAACCGCCAAAGCTGCTGTCTGTGCTCATATTGTTTTTGTTATATTTCTTTTATTTTTTCTCAAATACGGGTACATAAATAATGACGAGTGGTGTAAATAGTATATTATATATTGGTCTCTTTTTCGCTCCCAGCAAAGGGTGCATTAGATAAAAAAGTTACCAAAAAAGTAGCAAAACAATATACAACAATTACAAACAACGTTAGTGTTGTTCTCTAGCGTTTAATATCAATTGTTATTTTTTTTCTTGGACCTCTACAAACTCTTGCTGCCGATTTTATATACCTACATATATAAAGGTTGCAATATATGCAATTGTAATTGACACACATATTTGGGATGACTTCCAAAGCGTATCAATGACATCAAACTTGTGATGTCATTTAGAATTTCACAGTTTGACAGACAATGCAATCATGAGGATTTATATGAATATGACAAACGATGCTATAATACGGCGACAAAATTAGCCTACAGTATTTTTGGCTTTGTTGCAAAGTTTGTATATCTCTGGTGGGCCCGTCTTGCAGATATTTAGCAACGGGTACAAGGCAATAGTATGTCGTACAACATGTATTGACACCCGTATACTCATACAAATCGTCAGCTTGTCGTTGTGCTTTTTTGTTATTGAATATATTATTTTGACCACTGTCATTCTAATTGTCCTCAACCAGGCTTCATAAAAAAAAAATTCTTTAATCACAAAATGTACGTCAATTTCTTTATCAATTAGATAACCTTCTGGACAGATGAAGTCAAACATTCACCGTGGAAGACGAAGGGGTCGTCGGTTCTGTATGCATATATACGAAATTGTGACAAATTGTATTAGGTCTGAGACCGTGGTTATCAATGTTTTACGCTTATTGGCTTTTTACGCTACGCTATTAGCCTCGAGCTTATAAAGATTTTTATCACTAACACTTTTTATGCCTTCTGTAACTCGTTTCTTTAACTGAAGTGAGAACTTCTCACATCGAAAAAATTGTCGTCACTCTGTCAAACACAGAATGAGTCAGAATTTATTACTTAATGCATTTAAAATTTTGTTGGTTTTTTATAATAATAAAAATATTCTTCTATGGATAACCCCTTCCCACTTTAGTTACAGAAACGAGTCACTGGATCTTATAAATAGATTCTCACTTTTGCATTATTTAACAATGCCTACAACTAAAATTTACCAGGTGGTCCCCTGCTAGTATGAAACAATCGAACTTTCAGCAAATATGCCATTTCGTTTAACTGTTATTGGCTGAAGAAGATCCCGGGTTCAATCTAGTATTTCGTTATGGATAGGCGATCAAATTGTCAAGATCTGCATTTAGTGGATGTCTATTTCAACTTTTGTCGACCTGTTTTGATGTCAAATATTATCGACGACGATTGACAAAACTGTGATTTTTAGAATGTCCTAAAAGATTTTAATTCGAAAGCTTAAGCACACATTTTAAAAAATGTCCTAATGTAAGGGCATTTAGCATGTTAATAGGCGAAATCACGTAGAAGTCTCCAAAAGTGTCAAAGATGGTGCATAATGAGCAATTAAGTGATGCATTAATGTTGTGCTGAGTATATACGCTACTGCAAAATCACAACATAAATAACTTGTATCATGCCTGCGTACTAGTGAAGTATCATAATGCTATAGCAGAAAAAAATTTGTTATATGAACCGCTGATTTATTAATATGAAATGACATATATCGGTAGACTCAAAAACAGCACAGGTTTACTATATATTTATAGACTGTTATCAAAATATGTGAAAACTAAAGCAGTTGCTCATATACCTCGAGTCCCCTAACTGTGAAACATCATATAAAACCAAATTATTTAATATAATATAAGAAACTTGGCTGATGATTGAAAAACGGCATATTAATATATGGCTACCTTGTTTCTTCTACTTTAGAAATAATGATATTTTCTTATCGCAAAAGTATTATCATGTATTTTCAAAAGGGAGAGACCAATTAACACGTGAAAAGTACATTCTTTGACAGAAAGTAGGCACACAATTTGTAGATGACAGCGTGTTCGAATGTATGATTGTCCTTAAAAATAAAAGGACAATCATCTTCTGGCCAACTTAATCAAGAGCAGTTATTTTACTTTGTTTCTTTTATATCTTTCACTTGTTTTTAATAAGGCCGCCACATCATAAATTTTTGGAGGCATGTATGTTGCCTTTGAAACTTTTGTTTCAAATTAATAACTTGTCACTTAACATCGTATTACAACTGTTACTTCGATTACCCAATAAATTCAGTAACGTCTACACTCAGCATTGCATTTTATAGCTCCAAAGTAACTAACACGATTAAACTAATTGCTACTTAAATCGTTTTTAAAAAACTTAATATTGACATCACTATTTTCTTTTTATTATTCCACTAATTTGCTTTGCATTTTTTGTTTATGAATGATTCAATTGTTTTGTTTGTTATTATCTATTGAATGGTTTCCCTTTTGAGTGATTATTTATTATAATTAAATTTTATTTATTGTTATGAGAAAAACTTACCGTTTTTTTAAGATATTTGCAAAAGCAGCAATTTTATTTATTCACTTTATTTGAACGCTTTAATTAATGTAAGAATTGTATTTGCAGTTGGTATGACAAAAACTATACAACAAAAAGAAAATCAATTTAGCAAAGAAAAGAGACAATGCAAAAACAAAATTTGAGAAGAAAAAACTCCCCAGTAAATTCTTGTTGGATTTTGTTTTTGTTTTTAATATCCACACAAACACTCAACCAAACACGCAATCTTGTGAGTAGCACTCTCTTTTATCCACTATTTATGTAAATTCAATACACTTTTGGTAGATTTTTTTTAATTTGTTGTCCCTTTACGAAAAGAAGTCGTTAGAGTGTATGAGACACTGGGGGGCAGAAATGCTAAATATTTAAATTGAATTTTTGTCCGATAATTTGTGTTATAGACTTTTGGAAAACTTTGTTTATCAAAACTTGAGACTTTTCTTGATTTTTTTATTTTTCTTTAAAGCCATTTTCTTGATAACATGACACAACGGTGGTGTTTTAATAAATATTTTAAAGGCTTGCACGTTTGCAACTTTTATACTCTTGTGACCGTGAAAATTTTTATACTTTTTCTATATTTAGTTTTTTTTTTATTTTTTATTTATTCCCGTTTAATTCATAATCATTGTTATTCGCAGACTGATTTAATAGACCCACATCATGTATTTAATATAAGAAATATTATTCCTTTATATTTGGATTCTTCACGTTTGTATTCTATTTTTTTGCAAGTGGGGTCACCCGATTTACTTTCTGCTTAGTTTTGTTTCACTTAAATTTACTCAATCTTTGGCTTTGTTTGTTGTTGTTGCGCTGGGTTGTTTTTTCCCGTTATCCGGTAGTTATCCCGTTGGTTATCACTTTACAACTGAATATTATCATTGTCAACCATTATAAAATTGTAATATTTTCTTTTTTTTTATAGAATTCCATTATGCGGCAACATTTTGGGGTTGTTTTTTACTCTTCACTGTTATTAAGTTTTCGTTTTTGCACAAAAGCATTCTGTAGCAAAACGTATGGAAAGAAAATCGAAAACAAATACTTAAAATGGCAATGCTTCAATTGAGCATGCCCTGTGTTGTTGTTGTTCTTGTTGTTTAATGGGAACTGTTTCACTTTCATTCTGTTTACATTCTAATTGGGGTTTATTTCTGCGGAGTATTCAAGCAGAGAGCACCTTTTTTCTCTCTATCTCTCGCTGCTTTTGCAAAGTATTTTTTTATTTGCAGTGATGCCACAACGTGTTATTCATCATTTACTGCCACAATACCATGATTTGAGTTACTGGAAACGTATCGTGTGAACGGCGTTAAGATGATACGTTTTTACTAATTGCAACAATGAAGTCTCTTGTGTCATTTAAATGGTTTGAAGTTGTCATATATTTTAAATCTAGGACTTTCTTGACATCTTAAAGCAAATATTTGTTAGTTTTTATGTTAAAAGCAGAATTTTTTGATGCTCTCATGAAAATATATATAGATTTTACACGAACAAAACACCTGCTTTTTTTGTTGTGATACTGAGATGACCAAAAAGCGGCAGCTAATATATACATATATAGGGTGTTTTTAGTAAAGTGATACAACTTTGAGTTGGCATCACTGCTTTATTTGCCCACCCATTTAACAGCTTATAGTCGCCTTTTGTTTAATTTGCTTTGACATTTTATTATGGATCGACTTACACCAGAGCAACGCTTGCAAATTTTGGAAATTTTTAATCAAAATAATGGTTCTGTTCGTCAAACTCGTCCATTCAAAATTTTATTTTCCGATGGAGCCCATTTTTGGTTGAATGGTTACGTAAATAAACAGAATTGTCGCATTTGGAGTGAGGAGAATCCACAAGCTTTTGTCGAAACATCACTCAACATCCACAGAAAATTACTGTTTGGTGCGCTTTATGGGCTGGCGGAGTTCTTGGCCCATATGTCAGAATGTTATGTCAATGGTGAATGGTATAAGAACACGATTCGAAGTTTTTTCGTACTTCAAATAGCTGGCATTAATCTTGCTGATATGTGGTTCGAACAGGAGGGAGCCACATGCCACACAGCGGGCGCTACAATTGATTTACTCAAGGAAACTTTTCACGAAAGAATAATTTCACGAAATGGCCCAATTAATTGGCCCCCAAAATCGTGTGATTTAACTTCATTAGATTATTTTCTTTTTGGTTATGTAAAGTCACTTGTGTACGTCGATAAACAACATTCGAAGAGTTATCGGCGAGATACGGCCGCAAATGCTGCGAAAAGTTTGTGAAAATTGATGTTCCAGATTGCGCCTTGTAGGCGACAGTCGCGGCGGCCACATGGCCGAAATCATATTTAATAAAATTTTCTATCCAATAAAGGCCGTTTCATTAATATAAAAATATATTACTATGTTTTATTATGATTTAAACTTGTATCACTCTATAAAAAACACCCATTGCAACGATTGGATTATGAACTCTTCCAATTACACCAGGTAAGTTTATGAAATTCTGAGCTTGGAACTCAAATCCATCTTATTTGTCTGATTGTTTATTTTATATGGAGACGTGCAGCATAATTGACGCAGCGTTTGTGGCCTTAATGGTTGCTGTTGCGTTGTAGAATACTGCATTTATCTTTAAATTCCAAACTCGGGCTTTGATTAAACCACTTTGAGACCTTCGAATGGAGCCTTACTTCAATATAATTTTAGTAAAAAATTTTTTCATGAGATTTCAAAAGCCGTAAATTTTGCTTTCCCCCCACCTTTATTATTTTAACAGAAACTTTTGTCAGCATCTCATTACACTGAAACTTTCTTACACTCCAGTGTTTTGCTCTTCCACAGTTCTCACACTCTTTGTCCCACTTCTATTGCATTCCTTTTTCTATTATCCTCTGCTCTTAACATTCCTCTACGCAAACTCTAGAATTTTCTATTTTCTATTACATGGATATTCTTAATGCTGATATCCAAGCACAAGCTTTTCTTTGTATTAAAATTTTGGCTACTGTTTTGGGTAACGAGCTGGGGTGCGTGTGTGTTTGTGTATGTACATATAACTTTTTATTTAAGTTTTTTTTTTTGCGAATGAGAGTGGAAATAGATTTAATTCTAATACCGGCCGGCATGTTTGTTGTGTTCTGCTCTTTGTGCGTTATCCTTACAGAAGTCCTTATTGTTGTTAAGTACTCATACATTTGAACTCTGTTTCTGAATAAATAGAAATGATGACGATGATTTCCTATTTGGTTTATTACTTTTTTTTTTGCTTTTCATTTTCTATTTATTTCGGCACAATCTTTACGTTGACTCTTTTGTTACTTTGTGTGCGTGCGTCTGTGTGTGTGTGTGTGTGTGTGTGTGTGTGAATAGAAAAGCGAGAGCCAGGAGCCAAGTTTTCTTTTTTTTTGTTTGTTTGTTTAACGGCTCTTTAGTAGCTCAAGCAAGTTTTTTGCCATCTTCCAAAAGTACCAGCCAGCATGTAGCAGCTTCAGCTTAACAATTTGATTTATAAACAGAATTAACATAAAGATAATGTGGTAAAATATAGGAAGAACGAAAACAAGAGAATTGTGAGATACAACGATTTTAGTCTTGGATTTTTTTTTTTTCAATGATTTGTGTTGTTTTTTGTTGTTGTTATATTTTCTTCTTAGAGGATGCCATTTGGGCATCCAGTTGGTGTAAAGATGTGCTAGAAAGCGTTAGTGGTACGTATAATATTTTTGCTTAAATTTGCAATTGTTTTGTCATGCAGCAGAGGACTAGAACAGCATAATCTAACGGTATTTGTGTGTTAATGTTATAAATCTTTTATTAGTCGAATACTGTTTGATCTTTTTTGTAGGGGTAGTCTTTGCATATTTTTACGCGCGTGTATGTGTGTGTTAATGTCTATTGTTTTGGCGAAGGAGTTTTAGTTTATTATTTATGGAACTTAAATGAAGGGGTTTTTGCTGTTATTTGGAAATATTAACTTTCATTTGAAGAAAAAAAATTTTAGAAGATGCGTTGCAATAGAATATGAGAAATAAATTTTTTTTTACGGAAATCTGCTGTAATTTTTTTTAAGTACTTTTCAAAAAGTGCGTTTTTAGTCAAAAAGTACTTTTTAGCACATACTTAATTTTTTTGAACTGTTCCTGATATATTGAGGTACACTTTTCCCTTTAAATATCCTCAAAGAAGGACGTCCAACGATGTCACATCACATGATCGTGGCGGCCAATTAATATCGCCATTGAATATCTCGCGCAAAAGGCCCAATATTTCGTTTCCCGTGTGGTTAGTGTCACCATCATATTCAAGATGAGTCAGAATATATTCTTAATGCATTAATAATAAATATATTATTCTATGGATAACCCTACAATGAAAATCATGACAACCATAATTATTTAGTTTTCCGATGTGAGAACGAGGCACTGGTCCCTTATCCTCAGGTTTTGGCCGCATAAAATCCAAAATCATCTCACAATAGCGAACCCTCTTTTCCAAACGGCATGACTGACTGGCGCCAGCCCATAAACGGCACCAAACAGTAACTTTTCGTAAAACTCTTTGATTTTAAATATTATTTTTTCCCAAAAATTTTATTGAAAAATTCAAAGTGATTAGTGGAGGGGTTTTAGCTGGATCCTAAGCTCATTTACTTGGGGCTTAAGCCGATCATCAGGGAACCTTTACCATAGACCCGGTTTCCTAAAAATCGCTCACAATTCCACCGATTGCGAAAGACGATTATGCTGATTAAATGAATTTATTTTTAAGGAGCTAAATATAACGCTTTTTAAGAAAATCGGACTAAAATGTTAAAAATAAAATTTGAAATTAATGTTAAACTAAAATTAATTAAAAAACAAGATTTTTAAAAAAATAAAATGTTGGGCGCTCGATATGCGAAAATGGCCCGCAAAGCGCCCACGATTTTTTTCCATAAAAAATTCTAGTATCGGGTGTTTTTCATAGAGTGATACAAGTTTAAATCGTAATAAACCATAGTAATATATTTTTGATATCATTAAAATGGTCCTTATTGGATAGAAAATTTTATGAAATTAATGTTTAAATATGATTTCGGTCATGTGGCATCCACGGCTGGCGCGTACAAGGCGCCATCTGGATCACCAATTTTCACAAACAGTAACATTCTGACCATCATCGTTTTTGAAGAAGGAAAATGAGCCAATGACTCCGCCAGCCCCATAAAGCGCACCAAACAGTAATTTTCTGTGGATGTAATAGTGTTTCGACAAAAGCTTGTGGATTCTCCTCACTCCAAATGAGACAATTCTGTTTATTTACGTACCCATTCAACCAAAAATGGGCCTCATCGGAAAATAAAATTTCGAATGGACGAAGTGCACGATAAGTTTGACGAACAGAACCATTATTTTGTTTAAAAATTTCTACAATTTGCACGCGTTGCTCTGGTGTAAGTCGATCCATAATAAAATGGCAAAGCAAACTAAACAAAAAGCAACTATCAGCTGTTAAATGGGTGGTCAAATAAAGCAGTGATGCCAACTCAAAATTGTATCACTCTATAGAAAACACACTATATTTTGGTTCAATATTATTTTTAATTAATTTTAAATTTATTTTCAACTGTTTAGCTCGATTTATTTAATCCTGGACGGTTACTGTTCGTCGAATCGACGAAGCTCATTTACTTTTAATCATATAACTCTTTCATTTTAATCAAATTCGCAGCGAATTTTAAGATAGAAAAAAGTTATTATTATATTTTTGTTTATTTTTTTAAATTAAGTTTTTAAATTTTGAACTGCAAAAATGGTTCGGATAGTATTATTTGGAAAACATTTCAATGAAGAGTATTTTAATATACAATAACGAAGAGCAGCCATTCCGGGTTAAAAAGTGTAGTATTTTTAAATACTTTTATTTTCCAGTTTAATTTTTTTCTAAAACGTGTAAAAAAACTCACACATTTTGAGAAGATAAGAACATGAACTACACGATTATAATGAGACGTATGAGTAACATTTTTAATAATATTAAGTATACGGGCAGAAGCACAATACAAAAGGAGAATTAGATACAAACAAACATACAAGTGAAACCGAAAATAGGGCGTCTTCTTGGTCTCAAAATTAAGCGGCCTTTACAGGAAACTTGTTGCATGTATTATTGCTACGGCCATATGATGAAGTGTATAACCTCAAGGAAAGCTGGCTGGTCGGTTGGGGGACAAGTGCTTCTCTCCAAGTAGCAGACAAAACAAGGGAAAACAATTAATCCGAAATTCCCAAGCTGCTGTGCCCTCTCCTACGGCGGCTAAGCAAACGATATTAATTTTTCAATTCAACACCAGGTATCTGGTGGGGCTTAAAAATTTTCTTTTAAATATATTCTTCGACGACAAACAGATTTGCCTTGTCTGGCTCTTCAGAAGAACTTCTTTCTTGTAGCAAAACTTTCTTAAACGTTAAACCCACTCTACGAAAGCGGCCAATCAATCGTCTTGTATCCTTTTTTTATTACAAATTAAATTTATTGTTTTAAAATTTTTTATATTTTTCTTTTTGCCTTTTGCAACTTCGCCCAGTTGAGTGTGAAAAAATATTGTTTTTCATTGCGAAATTTCCATTATATCCTTTTTAAATTCTTTGATATGGTATAACAATTTATCACCTCCGCTTCCACTTATTCAGGCGAGTGTATCCATAAAGGAAATTCATATTCTTTTTTTTTTTTTTTGTTGAGCGCACGAATCAATACGTGTGCGTGTGTGTGTGTGGGTTAATATTTTTTGCAATATTTTGTACTGAATATGCAAGACCGCGCGTTTGTGCGAGAGCTGGCGAAAACCAAAATGTAGCTCAATAAAACCATAAATCATGGTTTAATGTAAATCATATCGCAGTTGTTCTTATTTTTGTTGTTATTGTTTTGGTGTGTTTTTTCTTGTTGTTCCACAACTACGAATAAATGTAGTTGCGACTACTCTGCTTGAATTGAATCAATAAACAATTTGTTAACTATAATTTTATTATTAACAAGAAGATTTTTTGCTCTCGTTACCGATAGTCATTCAATCATTCAGCCATTCATTTATTGGCCAACATAATGTGTGGAGGCTGTTTATTGTTGTTGTTTTTCTTTCGAAAAGTTTTAATGGTTGCGCTACATTAAGAAGAGTGGCTACTTCTTCACTTTGGCTGGCGGCACAGGATATAATTAACGATAAAGTTGCAGATCCTTCTAGAGGTGTTCCGGGCTTTAAAAAATTTTTTTTTATAATTGTATAATTTCTAAACGGGTAGTCCGAATGCAATAAAATTTAAAACAGCATTCAAAGATTTGTTGCAGAGTTGTCGCAGTTTAAAAATCCCCAAATAAAATTAAAAAATCCCCAAATAAAATTTAAAAATCGCCAAGGAAAATTTAAAAATCCCAAAGATAATAAAAAAATCTCCAAAGAAGAATGAAAAATCCCCAAATAAAATTTAAAAATTCTCAAGGAAAATTTGAAAATCCCAAAGATAATAAAAAAATCTCCAAAGAAGAATGAAAAATCCCCAAATAATATTTAAAAATTCCCAAGGAAAACTTAAAAATTCCATTAAAATGCCATTTTTTAAGAGATTTGTTCTTGATATGAATACAATTCGCAAATAAGTTTTCCAAAATATAGAAGCAAATATATTTACAACGACATTTATTTCTGAATACCAGCGAATTCCAAAAAAAAAATTTCAAAAATCCCAAAATTGGTACTAATTTTATGGTGAAAGAAGATTTTCAAAGCTGTGAAATCAGTGTCTTTCCAGAAAATTTTTCTAAATTCCAAAACTGAAGAGAGATTTTATTCTGAGATTCCCAAAGATAATTTTAAAAATCCCAAAATTGGAATTCTTAAGGAAAATTTTCAAAATCCAGAAGTTAGTATTTTTCAATAAATATTTTTAAATCCCCAAATCACAATTTTTTAAGTGAGATTTATTTCCAAAATGCCCTTAACTCCTAAAGAATATTTTCGAAATCCCGAAATTGGAATTTCTCAAGAGAAATTTATTTCTTTATTACCAGCGAATTCCCGAAAAAAATAATCTTTAAGAACTTAAAACTGGTACTATTTTAATTGTGAAAGAAAATTTGCAAAGCCCCGAAATCAGTATTTTGCCAGGAAATTTTTCAAAATTCCCAAACTAAAGAGAATTAATTTTAAAGAAAATTTTTAAAATCCCTAAATTTGAATTTTTTAAGTGAGTTCCGTTTCTAAGATGCCCGTGGTTTCCCAAGAAAATGTTCAAAATTCTTAAATTATTATTTTTCAATAAACTTGTTTGAAATCCCCAGACTACGAGTTTTCAAGTGAGACAAGTGAGATTTATTTCTAAAATGCCCTTAACTACCGAAGCATATTTTCAAAATCCCAAAATTTTCAATTCGCAAGAGAAATTTATATCTGAAATGCCTGAAGTTCACAAATAAATTTATTTTTGAAATACTATAGAGAATTTGAAAGCGAAATTCATTTGTGAAATGCTTGTAATTCCCAAAAAAATTTTTCGAAAACCCAAAATCGCAATTTTTTTAAAATTTATTTTTGAAATGCCTCAAGCTTGGAAATTTTTTAAAATCCGCAAGGAGATATTTTAGCAGTATTTGTGAAATACCAGCGGATTCCCAAAGAAAATTATCAAAATCTCAAAATTTTTTATTTCGAAAGTGAAATTCATTTATGAGTAATTCCGTAATTTCCAAAGAAAAATCTCGAAATCGGTATTTTTCTAGAAAATTATTCAAAATCTTCAAATTGGTATTTTTAATTGAGATTTATTTTTAAGAGGCTCTCGATTCCCAAATAATACTTTGTAAATACCCAAATCGGCATTTCTCAAGAGAGATGCATTTCTTAAATGCCCAGCAATTCCCAAGAAAATTTTTTTAATTTCAGAATTAGACATTTTTCAAGTGAGATTTGTTTCCGAGAACTCTACAGCTCCCACAGAAATTTCCTTTACATGTAGCTCCCCACTAAGTCTACACTGGCCAACAATTTCTTGCTAATTTGTTAAATTGCTATTATCATTTAAACATTTTTATTTTTCATTACGCTCCCGCCCAGGCAATTCATAGTTTGTATGTTAATTAACAGCTTTTTGTTATATAAAATTGTGCACTTATGAATTGTTAATGATAAAAGTGTAATTAATTAAAATTAATATGAGAACAACAATTTCCAACCACAAATCATTTTGTGTGTGAAAACAGGCAGGACATTTTTTTGTTTTTGTTTTTGCAGGCACACGTGGCAAAGCCACAAACTATGCAGAACGTTTAATTAAAATCTTAAACAGAACTATGATATAAATTTTCAATAAAAATATTCATAAATATTTTAAATTTTATTTTTTTTTTTGGTAGAATTAACGATTTTTAATTATATCTATCAGGGCTCATCATTTTCTTGATTAAAAAACCAAAGAGGCTTTTTGCCAGCGGCAGAGTGCTAATTAATGTTCTTTGATTTCCCGTTAACCTTTTCAACTCTCCAGATCAATTTTGCAGCATTTCAATTGACTGTTGGCAAAAAAAAAAAAAAAAAAAGTTCTATGCCAACAACATATTCAGGTTACTTTCAAGTGTATCATCTCTTTGAAAATCCTTTTTATTCAGATCCTTTTTCTTTTTCCACTTCAATTTAAACAAAAAGTCCTTTTAGATTTGCTAATTACTTTGACTTTCAACTACCCAGCATTTACTTACTTTGTTGTTTAGATACTTTTTAGTACTTAAACACAACAACAACATTTTTTGTTGTACTGCAATTGCAGTTGTTGTTGCGGTAAAATACTTTTGCTATGCAACATGAGAAAAAAAATATGTTTTTCTTTCTCCACTTTCCTGTAGTCTCTTGCAATACCATCCTACCACACTTGCAAGCTCCCCCTCTCTCTCTCTCATTAGTAGCATTAACTTTGATGTTTGAAGAGTATTAATTATAAAAAAAATATATCACAAGTGGCTTCTTTTATTTTAAATAAACAATTTCCTTATGGGAAAATGACAAGAGGCGAGGCTTAAATATAATAAACCAAAAAAAGGGGGCAAATAAAAATACAACAAAAAGAAAGTTATTCAATCTTTGGACAGTTAAGAGAATCGCATCAGGGAAGCTGAACATTTTGACGCAAAATATTTTCGCTGCAAATTATTTTATAAAAAGTTTTCTATTTTATAAAAAATTTATTTTATAAAGAGTTTATTTTATAAAAATGTTATCTCAAGAATTGTTTTCTAAAGCATTAAACACAATAACGACAGCAGGCTACACCAACACCGACTACACAAGCCGTTGGCTACAATCGTCGCCTCGTAGTCAGCTACTTAATTATTTTTAGAACGACACGACCAAATAAACAACCATGCCTTTTTGTTTGCAGTAGAATTCTCTGCATACGCCAGTGTGGCCGCTTTCATATATTTAATACCCTTAAATAGTGTTCTTCCAATAAAATATATTTAAATCATTTCATTAGCTTGAAAATATAGTTTGTTGTTTCTTTTTGTATAATAGAACAGCATATTTTCAAGTTTGCAATAATTGAATTTATTTATATTGCACTGGCAACACTGCATCTACTCATTGTCGCTCAACAAAATAGAAATTAGTTTAATTTGACTACAGCCACAAAAACAGCAGGGACAACAACTAGTAGCCGTGTTGTCTGTGGTAGTAATAATAATCATTCTTATATACGCACAAGTATTCTATTTTTGACAAGTTGTAGTCTGCTGTCGTTATTGTGTTTAATGATTGACCTCAAAATAATAACAGACACACACATTCATACAAACACACACACATACATACGCAGACATACATACACACCTACTGACGGGTTCTAAAAAGTAGTCAGGATAGCTTTTTAAGACCTCAAAATGTCGAAATCTGATGAGAACTCGATTTTTTCCAAACGGGATAAGACCAACCAACTTCCCGATTTTTAAAAATTTTCAATTTTCGTAGTTTGAATTAAATTTGGTTTTAACATGAATCTTTCTGTGTTTCAAATCGTTATCGATTATATATCAGCGTTGCCACCTATAATATAAATATATTAGCGTTGCCACCTTATTTAGGGTATTATAAATAGTAGCCACGCCCATTAAAATAAATCTGTACGTCATAGAAAAACATTAAGCACTCTAAGTTCTTTATAATGCCTATAAGTTTTTGTTGTATAATTTTTTTTGCTGGCCAGTGTAAGTTGTGCATAGTTTTTTTTCAATGACAAAAAATTATTTTTTCACAGATATGTTGGCAAATAGTTTTATAAATTTTTCAAAAACTTTATATTATATTATTCAAAATATCCTTACGCCTGCTTTAAATCCTTTAATAACACGTTTCTTTTACAGCCTCATAATTATTCCATTAAAATCAAATTTCCTTTTAATACCGTTTAATAACTCGTTGTACAGCGTTTGAAACCACAAAATCATGTAGATAATTTACGTAAAAATAAAACATTGAATTTGTATGAGAAAATATGAAAATATTGAGCAGAACACCTTCTGTTGTTTCATTAATATTTCATTTCGGCACAAGATAATATATATATATATATATATATATATATATATATATATATATAATTTCCATAAACAGAAAAAAATGTTTTTAAATGTGTGTGTGTATAGAAGTGTTTGTATGTATGTAAATACTATATGGAAACTTAAAACAGAACGGGAGTTTATCGCAAATTGACAGTGTTGGACAAAATATTAGTAGAGAGTTTTTAGTAGGTTTTTCTGAATTAGAAACACGTTACCGACATTTCTGAATTTCTGCAACAATAAACAGTTCCAAAGAAATATTTACAATTGATATTTAACCTTCGGGCCTGAACCAACATGTAAAAATAAACGTCTACATGTTTTCAATTAAGTATAAAAAACTCGAAAAAAAAGTTTGGCTTAGCAAAAATAAAACAAGAAATTCTGAAATTAAGTGACGATGAAAATTATTAAACGGTAATTTTGGAATTTAAAACGTCTTACAATCTCTTCGATATAATTCTCGTATTCTATATCATAATAAAAATCTGTAACAATAAAAATTGTTATCACATTCAACCAAGCCACTAGTTATCAGGTGATATGGAGCAATACCCGTTAGTACTGATGATGATGCAAGTGTAGCGGCTTTCAAAAACAACTGTTTTGCTCTGCTGTGTATGTTGAATGTAACAAATTGAAAGTGAATTTTCTCTTGGGAATTGGAATATTTATCATGTATTTTTTAATTAAAATCATCTTACGAATATTAATAGAAATAAAAGCAACAACCATAATAAACAATGTGAATTATACAGTCGCAAAGAAAAGTCTGCATGCACCCTGGCTAACACAAGTTTCCGAGTTTTGTGTAAATAATGTAGCACAATGACTTTCAAAGAAATGCAATCAACTTAAAGCAGATTTTGGATGGTATATAACGGATGGAATCAATCCCGTAATTTTTTATGAATACAGTGTTTTTTTTTTGTATACGACTTCTATTTAAGTGAGTTGCCGAAGAACGAACATTTTTATTACCCAAAAATTTAACAGTTTCTGAAAAATATTATTGTAACATTTTGAAATCCTGCGACGAAGAATTTGTAGTTATTTTTGATTTATAAAGTATTTATAAAACAGACTTCCACACAAAATTTGTTTTATTAAACCCTTATTAAATGCAAGAATTTTTTATGAATATCACAGGAAATCTTATAACCCTGAAATGGACATTCTTGTACTCTTATAAAACTTTTATAAATCAGATTTCCATACAAATTTTGATTTGTTTAGCCCTTATAAAAGGCAAATACTTTTTATGAATAAGACAGTAAATCTGTTAATCTCGAAATTGATATTCTTGTACTCAGAAGGCTTTTTGCTCTCTGCCAAATTCTGGGCTTTCTATCACTTTCTCTCAAAGAAAAAATTTGGCAAACGGTTGACCCTAAAGGCCATGCCTGCATGCTTCCGCGAATTAAAGTAGTTTTTCGAGTCCTATAAAAGGATCGAGGACATTAACTGATTGAATATATAATTTCTTACGAACGGATTAACTGATCCTGACCCGATTTGCAGTGGCCGACGTGGTTTTTGGAATTAATTGTTAAGGCCGTTTAAAAATTATTTGAAAAAAAAAACTTTAAAAAGTATTTTCTAAGTTTTATTTTTAATTTCTTTCAATCAAATTCAGAACCCTTTAAGAACGCAATCACTTTGGTTGAAATCGGTCAAGCCATTCCTTATAATTTTGAGTGACATACTCATACACACACAAATACATGCGCACACAATACATACAGACATAGTGACTGGTTCTGAGAAAAAAAGGCAGGGAAGCTTATTGGGACCTCAAGCTCGATTTCTTCAATATGGGGTAAAACCAATACCTTCCCGATTTATAAAAATTTTCAACTTTCGTAGCGGGAAGTTAAAAAAGAGCGATAGCTAGATCACGAAGAGTGAGACCTGGCTGGATCCGATCTGCAATCCATTTCAAATTTGGTCTGTGATATAGAAAAATCTTTCCAAGTCCAATCCAACCCTTGCTTATTCTTGCATCACAATTGTTTCAATCATATCACGAAGTGTACACAGACTGACTGACAGCAACATATGGTGCATTCATTACAAGAAACATTAAAAATACAACAACAACGACAACAAGATAAAGATGAATTAAAATCATAACGATGAGTAAAAAAGTATAATTTTTTAAAAATGTTTCATAAATTTTCATTAAAACTAAATAAAATTAAAACACACACACTCGCTCTCGCAAGCAACAGTAGTCTAAAACAGCATAAATAAAAGACAAGAGAGAATAAAACGGATGTGCCAGCACACACACACACACAAACAGACACAGACAATATAAAAACTTGCATTCACTTTGCACAACATTTTGTGAATGAATTAGAAATGAAAGCCTTAATGGCAGGAGTTTATGTGATATTTCTTTGGGTGCATAAGAGATTGTGTACGTGTATGTGTGATGTGTTCACATGTGTGTGTCTGAGGTAACATAATGTCATAAAGTGATTATGTAAATATTTTACTACAAATTAAAATCAAAATTAAATACAATATAAAACGAAAGCACAAAGGAAAACAACTCCGTTCTCTTGCTTTAAACCACTGAAGGCTTTCATTCCAGCAGCTGGAGAATAACACCATCATCATTCATTGTACGAGCAGCAACATTGTATGAGTATGACAACAACGCCCTGACAACACATGTTGCATGACGGTACAAGCAACAGTAGATTTCTTTTTTCATTATTTTTAATATATTTTGTTTTGAGAATAAGTCAAATCAGCCTGTTCCCACAGACCCCCACTCCCCGAAACTGAGTCTTACTCTTGCTGATGTACACACACACACACTCACATCTTTTTTTTAAATTTATATTCAAGTATGAGCTGTTAAGATAACACTGAATCTCACATACATAAATAAATAATATTACAAAATTTCATTTGGTGTTGGAAAAGCTGAAAGCAAACAATGAATGGCAGGAAAAAGCAATCAGCCAGGCTGTCAGCCATTAGCCAGTTTGTTAGTCAATCAAGGAAGGCCTCTAAGGAAGTTCCCCACAAATCATGGGCGCACACTAAAACTCATTCGTTAACTTAATGATAAAACGTTATTTGAAAATTAAAACACACGAGTTTCACACACTGGGGCAAGTAGGAGTACAGGTGCCACACTGTACATGTGAGGACACCACAAGAAATGATTTATTCAGAGGAAAAAAATGAGAGCGGAAAATATGTAATTTTATATTGGAAAATATATTAAAAAAGTAAATTTTATCCAAAATTATTTACATATTCAAAATAAAATCGTGAAAAGTTATTAAACAGTAGAATCCCGCTAATTCCTTTAAATAAATTTAATAGGTTACAATAATATTTAGCAGAAACTTTTAAATTTGCTTTTAGGCGCTAGAAATATATGATCTTCGGGCACTCGTTTAATAAGAAGTCGTATACAAAAAAATAACACCGTATTCATAAAAATGACGGGATTAATTCCACCCGTTATTTAGCAGGTGAAATCTGTTTTGAATTTATTGAATTTGTTTGATATATATTTCACTGCTGCATTGTTCACAGAAAACTCGTAAAATCATTTTTCTACAGTGTATGCAGACTTTTCTCTGCGACTGTATAAGGCACGCTGCTTATTATAATTGTTGCTGTTATTTCAGTTTATTGCTCCCAATTTTCTTTTAATTTTAAAAATCCAGGTAAATATTTCAAGACATCAGGGAAAGTTAACAACTATTTAATTAGTCAATTTACAAAAGAGATAAAAACAGCTGTTTTGGAAAGCCGCCACACTTTCATCATCGGTACTCCTAAATGTTTTCGTTTACATAATTTAATTTTTTTCTCAATATGAACAACATTCTTTTACAAAATTAATTAACTGGTCAATTTACTCATGACAGGAGAATAGCTGTTTTCGAAAGCCGCCACACTTTCATCATCCGTACTCCTGCATGTTTTCTTTTACATAATTTCATATTTCTTTTTAATTATCAACAATATTCTTTTACAAAATAAATTATTTGGTCAATTTATACACAAGAGAAGAACAGCTGTTTACGAAAGCCGCCACACTGTCATCATTAGTACTCCTGCATGTTTCGCTTCTATAACTTCATATTTGTTTTCAGTTATCAACAATATTCTTTTAAAAAACTAATTAACCAGCCAATTTACACATGAGAGGAGAACAGCTGTTTTCGAAAGCCGCCACACTTTTATCATCACTACTCCTAAATGTTTCCGCTTACATAATTTCATACTTTTTTTCAATTATCGAAAATATTCTACGACAAAATGTTTGTTAAAAATTTCTTTTAAAGAATTATTTCTGTTAAAAATTTAATTTTAGCGTTAACAGACTTTTTTGCTGTAGTGTATAGATGCAAATAATAGCTGAAGAAACATTTTCAATAACAATGATTTCACAGAAAAATCGATAGTACATTTTGTATTAATACAAGTCACCATCATGTTTAATTTTATATTTCCAAATACTCCATCAAATACGTAATCGTTAGCAAAAGTTTTTATAAAAAATATATCGATAACAAGGTTTTTTACATCACGATAGGAAAAGCTTTCTAAACAAAACCAGTCGAAATTTTACTATTTTATTATTTATAAAATTTTTTGTTAAGCAGAAATGTTGCGATTAATTTTTTAAAATTATTGAGAACTTGTTTTTCTCAGAAAACAATCTTTCAAAATGTTTTTATAAAATAAATTGTTGTAAGAAATATATTAAAATAGACATAATAAAGTTTCGAACTCACCTTTGACTGAGGAAAATTTCTCGATCCTTTATTTTCACATTAAAAGGATTTTTTATATTTTTTGTATTTATTTTTCAACGGCACCTGAAATGCAAAAGAGAAAGAGACGTGAAATAAATCAACTCAATTAATTTAATATATTTTGCAATTGTTTTATGACAATTAATTTTAATATTTTGTTTTAATTTAAAAATTGACAAAATAATTGTTTTAATGTATTAAACGTCTTGTAACAAATTTAGATTTTCGTCTGTGATGGCAATAAGCTGAACGACTTCTCGTTTGCTATTATGACTCACACTCGATGAAAACGGAGCAGTTTTTAGTTTGACACAATAGGATTGTTCACAACAGTTTACATCTAAGAACTGGCACTAAGAATTTTTTGTTTAATATGTTTCCAATTTTTATTGTGGTACACTTTTAAGTATTTTATAGTTTATAAATATTTATAAAAGATATATGGTTTGAAAGGTAATTTTGTTAAGATATGCACAATGTAAAATGTACACACACAAAATGAAACGTCTACATACAATTTTATAATTGCTGGTTGAAGGAGAACAATTGTTTTTTACTTGTCGTCTTTTAAATTGTGTTAAGTAACAAGTAAAAGAAAATATGAGGGAAGCATTTTACAAAACATTTATTTTTACTGTAAATATATTTTTTTTTGTGGTACAATTTCAGGTATTTTATCGCTTATCAATATCGATGAAATTTATGTGGTTTAAAAGGTAATTTCATTAAGATATGCACAGTGCAAAAATTTTCTCTAAATAAAACTACTTTTTGCTTTGTATATGTTAAGCAAAATGTACATGCTTAATGTTATAAATGTTTAAAAGTTTCTCTATAATTTTCGAATTGGCGGGTTGAGGGAGCACAATTAATTTTTACTTGTCTCTTAAATTGTTTTAAATAAAGAGCAGAAGGAAATATAATAAAGCATTTCATATAATATTTGTTGCTAATGTAAATATAATTTTTTTGTGGTACATTTTCAAGTGCCTTAGGGTTTATCAATATTGATGAAATTTATGTGGTTTGAAAGGTAATTTTCTTAAGATTTGCACAATATAATTTTGTTTTCGAAATAAAAACTTATTTACTTTCTTATTCGCAAAGCATTATGCACATAGACAAAATTAAATGCTTATGTACAATTTTTTTATTGGCTGGTGGAAAGAGCACAACTGTTTTTTTTTGTTGTTTTTCTATCCAATTAAGTTGTGCAACGAGTAAAAGGAAGTTTTAGCAGCCATTTGTAGCTTAATTTCTATTAAGAGTTTTATATAAAAATAAATGTTCATTGTAAATATCACGATCCTTTTTATTGTTCAAATTTTGTTTTATTCTGTGGTCCATTCCTTTGCCTTATTTCTTTTGGTTTAAAGTTTTTTTTTATTTAATTTTTAAAAATTATGTTGAGTTTGTGTTTTAAAAAAGAAAAGCAAATATGTTATAAATTTGTTTACTCGACAAATCATGTGCGAAATGAACTTTTAATGAGCAGCGCTGCGAAAACGTTACTGAAGTGCGCTGCAAACGGAAAAAGAAGAACATTATTTTAATAACCAGACCACAGACTGTGTTTCAATTGTGTTTATTTAGTCATTCCATTTGGAAAAAATATATATTATACTTTTTTTTGGCAATTATTGCTGGTGGTAACAAATTAAAATCTTTTAAAAGCAACAACGTCTTCGTTTGCTCCAGAATTCCTGCTATTTTATGGCCACCAAAAAATTAAAACAGACGCAGAGTTCTTGTAGTACTGCAGCCATCGTTGTTTTTGTGTGTGTATGTGTGTGAATCTGTGTGGTTAAAGTGAATTATGTTTATTTTCTCATAGAGATGCGAGTTGCTAAAGAAAATTATGAACGCAGAAGTAACTATTAAATAGTGGGTGGCGGTGTTAAATCGTTTAAAAGAATTCAACCAAAATAAAATTATAAATATCAGCAGAGAGACAAAACATATTTATGAAGTGTGTGGTTTGCAAAACAAAACAAACACTTTTCATATCGAGGAAATGTTAATGGTTTTGATTTCACTATTTTTATAAAAAAAAAATTTTATGATGTGTTTGATGTTAAGACAAAAGGAAAACTTTATAATTTCTTTAACTGCTGGTAGGCAGTGAGAATTATATCTACTGGATATCTACCACATACTTTGTATTTCGTTAAAACATTTAACACAAACTACTCGTAAATGAAGCCACAGAATTTCTTCATCATTTCAATTAAAAAAAATGAATTAAATAATGATGTCAGACCGTTTGCCTGGTTTTCGCTTTATTAAGGATGTAGTTAAATACAAAGTTTTATATAAAAAAAAAATAAATAAATAACATTTGATGTGTGGCTGAGTAATCAGGCTGGCAAAAGAAGAGGAAGGAAGAGCAAACAAATAAAATAAAAACTCTCTTTTGAAGCGCAAACAAAAGTGTTGACAATTCAATTGAAAAATAAAATAAAAACGGCACTAAAAATAAAGAAGAAATTCCTATAATTTAAACATCATGAACAACAACATTGCAACAACAGTTACATAACAACATTGTCGCAATAATAAACACACATGCTGTGGCAACACAAAAAAAGGAGAAAAAAACCTATTTAATAACGTGTACAACCCAGTGGGAAAACAATAATTCAATAAATATTTTTGTGGTACATTTTAGGCTCTTTATAGTACAGCAATAGAGACAAAATATACACGATTTGAAAGGTTTTCTGACGTAGATGCGCACAATTGTAATAGTTTTTATATATTTAATCAAAAAGATTTTTACTTTTAATCCCAAAACAGCAACAACTGTTTTTATAATCAATTATTATTCGCAAAAATTTTTTAATTCGGAAAAATATGACCAGGCTTCAAGGCACAAGTGTAGTCATCGTCAATTTAATTATTAAAATTACACTGCATAGCGGAAAAGCTGTTTTCGAAGGCCCCTACACTTTCATCATCATTTAATAGTGTGCATTTTTACTGATCACCACTTATTAGATGGTTTAATTTAATACATTATATATTATTATTTTTGCAGATTTTATTATGAGTTTTTGTAAGAGGCCTGTTCAAGAAATTCAAGCAAAATAAAACGAGTTTTCAGTATGCTCCATTTACATGAAGACTTTGAGCGATTTTTGTTATGCTGTTGCACTCATCTCGTGCTGATCTTCAACGTTTCAGTTCTTTAGCATTTTCGGTTTGTTTTGGAGAGTCGTGAAACTTTAAAGTTGTAAGTGGTCGATGGTTTTCTACTGTCAAAAGAGAGAAAAAAATATTTTTTATAAAATTTGCCTCAAATTTTGTGGAAAGATAAATGGAATCAAGAGCCCAAAGCGGGGAATGTACTCCGTATAAGAAAAATGTTTACAAGTCGAACAAGCTTTTCCAGAAAATCGAGCAAGAGGACTGTGGTCCTAAATGCCTCTGCCGAGAAGGTAAAGAAAATAGTTATAAAGACTCGTCGGATCCCTATCAGAAGATGAGGATGTCGATACTTCAGTTGGATCAAGTCATGCAACTGTTTTCGGAAATTTCGGTCGGTGAACATCTTCATAATTATAATTATAATTATATTATAATTATATAATTATTACTATTATTATTATTATTATTATTTATTTATTTATTTATTTTTTCTTAGGCGGGCATTCGCGGACACGCCGTCTACTCGCGAAATTGATTGTGCCCGAACTATGAAAGTCGCGGTTTACACAATACAAGTTTTCTGTCTGATACTTAGATTTTTTTTTATGGGTAGGACCAGCACTCAGGGGACGAACCCTACATATGCAGTGCATTACGGTGGAATTGGGAAAGGAGGGGGAAATGTTAAGAGGACGGATGAAGACAGATTAGAAGATAAAAAATTTGTTGTATTTCCATTTTTAATTTTTACTTCGCCGGTGAATATCTTTGCTCCAGGTACCGAAGAAGGAGGGTGCTGTTATATTCTGCTCTTTGAGCCATGACAATGTTAATCGCTGTAGACAATTTACAGCCACCAGTGCCTTCGTCATTAAGACAGACCGACAAAAATTAACACAATCCTGCCGTAAAGCAGATCAGAAAAATTTGACATCGTATGCATGACTGAGTGCGGAGTCGAATTCGAGAGCTCAGGCTTCATAGTCTTGCGTCTTCAGCCAAATGCGCCCTCAAAAGTGAGAAAGAGCGAAATAAGAATACAAATCGTTAACGTTTATCAACTCTCTCATACAAAATGATTATATTTAAAAAATAAAACTTTGATGAGATAGACTAAAATGAGAAGAAAGGGAATTTATTGCGTCCATTCGCCGGGGGAATTTTTACTTCAGTTTCAATGGAGGAGGGTATTCTTAGTACGTGTTAGTGTCAATTGCTGTCGTTAATGTTCAAAGGCCAGTGGTAGCGCAATCATACACTGATGCAGATCAGAAATATTCGATACCATATTCATGAATGATGACATAATCGAGCCCGGAATCTTTGGATCAACTACTTCAACCGACAGTAGTCACGAATGAAATTTCTGAATTTTGAAAAAAAAATCTTCGCATTTGATTAAAACGTGCACCATAATCACGCCTCTGCCCAAGCATTAACAAGTTGTTTTTCCTGGTGATTTTTTCCTGCTCCATAGATTGAGCAGACCCATAAAATGACGCCGTTTCTGGGAGGAGGCTCACAGACAAACCGAAAAGGGCAGACCAGAACTACTTGTAGGACTGCAAAAAAATGCTGGCGCAAGTGTTTTATAGCAGTGGGTGGACTACTTTGAAGGACACAAAATAGAAATTAAAGAATAAATAGATATTTTTGGAATAAAATTGATATTAAAATTTTTTCATTAACAGGCCTCGCACTCTCAAAACTCCCCGTTCAATTATTGTTGTTCAAAAACTCCCCGTTCAATTATTGTTGTTCTCTAAAATCATGCTGTTTAATGTGTAAAAAAACTGAAGAAATATTTTATTTTGTCTGTAAATGTCAGGTAGTGGAAATCAGAGCAGCGGGTAACCCTTTAAAATATATGAAATCTTTTTATATAAGAAAACTTTATTTAATAAGAAATTTGCAATTTTCAATAATGTTTTCTTTTCTGGAAAATATGCAACATTTTCCACCCTTTTTTTTTGAAAAAAGTTCGTAAGAGTTTCAAAACAAAAACTATTTTTCGTAGGGAGTTTGGGATTAATTTCTAATAGATTCAAGTATTTTCATACTCGGCTTTTTCTATTAAAGAGCGTAAAAAGTGAAAAAAGTGTAAAAAATTTTGCATTTTATTCTAGAAAAGAACGATTATAAGTTTTTATTTAAAAAGATTTGCTATTGAGAGGTTTTCAAACGAAATTTCTTTAACGGAATTTCACGTTTCAAAATTATTAATTTTCCTGTTGTTATCGTAAAATTTCCAATCGGCCAATTGTTGGCAACTATAAAATACTATGAACAGCATCCAGAGCAACATCGCATCAAAACTAAATAAAGTGTTGTTGATATAAATATGACAAAATGTTTAAGTGTTGAACAATTGTGTTGATGATAAGTTGACGTGGAGGATGATGAGGATGTCACACACTCAAACGGAACTATTCATTTTTAGAGCGATGGGGGGTGGTAGCTAGTGAGTGAGTGGGTGAGTGTGAGTGTTTGGCGCTGTTGTTAATAATCGTGATGGTGGCCACAATAATTTTAAGTGATGTTGCACTTGATGCTGTTGACAATGATGATGATTTTGCTGCTGCTGGCCGCCATTGATGATTATTCTGTTATTGTTTATACATATTTTTTTGTTGTTGTTGTCATACTCCTCTCGTTGTTGATTTTAACACTTGAATATGTCAAAGTCATTAAACAAATAATGACATTTATAAAATAAAACGACGCCGCTCAATGCAGCACTTTATTAACGAATGACATTTCTCATGTTCGCATCATCATCTGTTAAGTTAACGCACTTAAAATTCATTTATCTAAATAAATTAATAACATGATTTTCAACAACAGCCGAACATCATCATTATCAACATCTTCAAACTGCTTCAACACTATTTTATGACACATTCAAACTCATACAAAAGTGTTAATGAGTGTGTTGTTGTTGTTGTTGCTGTTGTTGTTGTTGTTGCTGTTGTACGTCCGAATGTTCCTGACGGCTTCACAATAAAAATTATCACTCATACTTTTAATTAGGAAGTTGTACAATTTTTGTTAAAGTGGGTACTCGAGAAGGAACTAAGAAATGGAAAGCAACTGCTCGTTATTGAGGGAGGGGGATGATATAAATTGTTTGCTAAAATGGACATCAAATTTATTAATTAAATAATAAATGGAGGCTTGTGTGAATATAAAAAAAGTGGCGCACAAGACTTTTGCTTGTTAAATTTTATATAGAAGACAGTTTTATTTTTTACGGCGCCAGTTGGCATCTCATAAGTTTTTCACCATTATATAGAAATATTTTTATTGAAAATATAATTTATAACTGAACAACTAAATTGTTTAGATAAAATCATCAGCAAGTTTTTGTAAAAACGAACAAATTTTTGTGGAAAATTTATTGATCACAATCTTTCATAAACACGTTATTATTTTTAATACAAATATGTTAAAAAAAACATTTTCAGTTTAAGTTTTTTACAAAAGAAAAAATACGCACGAAATTTCTATAATAAAAATTTTTACAAATAAAACACAGGTGTTTTTAAAATAAGTATTTTAAAGCAAATTTGAATAAAAAATTATCGAAACAAATTTAAAAAAAATTATAAAAAAATTTCATGGAAAAAAAATTTTTTAAATTTTGAGAAAATTTTTATAAATAAATACTTGTTTTCTTATGGCAAAGATTTTTGCTGAAAATTTGAGTAAAAAAATTTTTTTAATAAAAGTTTTTTTTAAATTTATATAGAAATATGTATAGAAAAAATTTCTATAGAAGAATAATTTGAATATCTTTTGCATGACAATTTTTTAGGAAAATCTAGAGCAGCAAATTGTATTTAAATTTTAAAAAAATATTCCAACAAATTTTTAGTGAAATAAAATTCATAAAATAAATATTTTTAGAAATAATTTTATAAAAAATTGTCTCAAAAAATATTTTGTGGAATTTTTTTTTTCTTAGAAAATGATATATTCGGACTTATTACGGATGTCGTCGTATCGACTTTAATTTAGGCCAATATTTTTGCAAGAATTTTTATATTGTCGAAGTAGTTTAACTTTTACAGCGACAATGTTTGAATCATTACGATCACTAAGAGCGTATTGCTTTGGTCTATTGTGAGCAAAACTACAGTGAGCATCGAATTTATTGCGGACAAGCTCTTCGAATATTGCGAAGTGTTACTGGAAAATTTTCATCAGTTTGATGACAAATTTTCACAATTAAAATTCTTTGTTCGAGAGTGTAGAGTTTCGTGGTCAAAAGTTACCAACTCTTTGCTAAATAAACGCCAAAGGATGACAGTTGAATTCATGACATTTCATCAGTTTGATGACAAATTTTCACAATTAAAATTCTTTGTTCGAGAGTGTAGAGTTTCGAGGTCAAAATTTCCCAACTCTTTGCTAAATAAATGCCAAAGGATGACAGTTCAATTCATGACATTTCCTCATTTGACGCTTAATATATTTGCTAACCTCAAATTTGCCAGCCCATTCTAGAGGTAGAAAATAAAATTCACATCGATTTGGATAAGTTTGTGGAGTTTTCTGATGTCATTCGCAATCGGTTTTTTAAATTCATAAATTTAAAAAATTAACCACGACAATATCTCAAATCATATAAAAAAAATTATGTAAAATTCTTAATAGCAAATATTTGTGTGTTTAATTTTGTAAATTCCTTGTGAAAAGTGTGTTGCACTTAATTAAAACCCATTTTGGGTAATTATTAATTTCCCTTTTCCCCCACATACCACAATGGAATTATATTCTTTTCTTTAATATATTTTTTTTTCCAAATTTCGCAAGTCATTCCCCGGCACTTGCTTTATATATTTTTGTCTTGATGTTTTATTTCTTATCATGCATTCCTGCGTGTTCCATCAGATTTAATTGTTCTGGCAAAGAATAATGAAGGACTAAATTAGCTGCAAAAGGATTTTTACAAAAAAAAAAAAAAAACAAACGACAACGATAACAAAGCCAACGCATCACATATTTTAACCATGCACTTGCATGTAAACAAAATCTTAGCATACTTTAGGGGTTTAATATATTAAAATCCCATTGTAAAGTATTGGAAGTGGGAGAGAGAGAGAGAGTGAAAATCTTGTAGCATGCTAGAGATTTTTTTGAGGGATTTTTAAATTGTTTAAGGAATCAAAACGAAAAATATGTTTATCATGATGCTCGAGATGAAAGGAAAATATTGTGCAACATTTTCCAAGTATTGTTACAAGAGCTACAAGCACGAACATTAAATATTGAAATTTGCCAACAGGAGAAAATGTCACAAAATAGTCAAGAAGAACTTACTTGGGCCAATTGAAAGGTAATTGTGTATTTTCTTGCCAAAGGAATTTGCTGCAGCAGCACAGCACAGCACAGCAGCAAAGGTAAGAATAAAATTGCCTAAAAAATTGTTTTCAAAATTCTTTTTCTGTTGCTTTCAAAGTGCCACTTCTTGGTCTTGACAAAAACGGAATGAAACATTGTGTTGCAAGTAGAAATAACAGCGAAACAAACAAATGAACGAAAAGTGTGCACTTGAAAGCATTTGCTTAAGCACACAAAACTTCAAAGTCAACTAAGAAGCAAATAAAATATAAAGAGGCAAAGCACACACACACACACACACATGCAACAACACCTTTGGAAATCTGGCAAAAAAAAAACTCGTTGCACTTTGTTTGTGCCTTACAAACTCACGTACAAATTGTAATAAGAATAATTTTCTTCAAGAGAGGATAAAGTTCAGCTGGAGACAAACAAAAAACTGTTGCAATAACATTAGAAAGTAAAGTCAAACAAACAACGGTGGCATAATCAGCAATACAACTAGTGGCGGAGGCATGAAACAGAAGTAGAAAAATATTAAGAAAAAAAAAACTTTGTTTTCCTCCTTCATTTCTTTATAAAACAAAAAGTAAACGGAAAAGGTAGAAATCGCACAAGGTGCAACGCAACGTGCACAAAGTAAATGCACTAAAAACGCAGCAGCAGAAAGTGCAGTCTGAAAGCCAACAAACTCAAAGTAAAAGCCATAAATGCATAAGAAGTAAAAATAAAAAAATATGTATAAAGAAAGCAGGGAATAGGAGGGGGAAGTTTGTCACAGAAATTAGACCGAGTGAGACCAGCATATATTTGGAATTTGGTGAAATTTTTAAGGTTTCGGAGCACCAGTTAGCCCGAAAGGGACATGCACTTTTTCTGCACATGATGCTAACAATTAAAATTAATCTTTTCACGCACTTAAGCAGGACAACCGAATTTTGAGCAAAATTAATAAATCTTTTTTTTTTTATAAAGGGTGTTTTTTATAGAGTGAGACAAGTTTAAATAATAATAAAACATAGTAATATATTTTTGATATCAATGAAACGGCCTTTCTAGATAGAAAATTTTATGACATTAATTTTTAAATATGATTTCAGCCATGTGGCCACCACGGCTGGCGCGTACAAAGCGTCAATTTTCACAAACTTTTCCAAGCATTTGCGGACGTATCTCGCCGATGACTCTTCGAATGTTGACTTCCAAATTGTTCAATTGTTTTTGGTTTATCGACGTACACAAGTGACTTTACATAACCCCAAAGAAATTAATCCAATGGGATTAAATCACACGATCTTGGGGGCCAATTAATTGGGCCATTTCGTGAAATTATTTTTTTTTCAAAAGTTTCCTTGACTAAATCAATTGTAGCGATCGCTGCATGGCATGTAGCTCCGTCGTGTTGGAACCACATATCAGCAAGATTAATGCCAGCTAATTGAGGTACGAAAAATCTTCGTATCATGTTCCTATACCGTTCCCCATTGACAGTAACATTCTGACCATCATCGTTTTTGAAGACATATGGGTCAAGGACTCCGCCAGCCCAAAAAACAACACAAAAGTAATTTTCTGCGGATGTCATGATGTTTCGACAAAAGCTTGTATATCCTCTTGACTCCAACTACGACAGTTCTGCTTATTGAAGTACCCAATCAACCCGAAATGGGCTTCATCGGAAAATAAAATTTTTAATGGATGAGTTTGACGCACAGAACCCTTATTTTGATTAAAAATTTCCACAATTCGCACGCGTTGCTCTGATGTAAGTCGATCCATAATAAAATGTCAAAGCAAACTAAACAAAAATCAACTATCAGCTGTTAAATGGGTGGTCAAATAAAGCAGTGATACGCACTCAAAGTTGTATCACTCTATAAAAAACACCCGATATATCAAGTCATTCGTTGTACAAAAACACATTTTAAGAAAATCTTTTTATATAGAAGTGAATACCCATAATATATGTAACAAACAATGTGCGCAGTATTTTTATATGATGTAAGGTAACATTATTTGTACTCTGCATATCTACGCTAAATCAGCTTTTGAAACATATTGATTTCATCAATTTCTGTGAACGGCAAATTGACTGAAAGCGTACCACAATATACATGTGACTTATTTTTATACAAGATTAAGACAAATTATATTCTGCACATATACCTAAAATTATCCTTCAAAGCATATATATTTTATTGGTATTAGTTAACGTTAAAGTAATGATAAATGTACCACAAAAGTATATAGCGTATTTTAATAAAAGATTTAAAAATATTATCTACGTTGTGCACATTTACACAAAAATATCTCTTAGGCGAGATCTGTTTCTTCAGTATTAGTGAAAGTTAAAATAGTTATTAAGGGACCACAAAAATTTGTTGCGTATTTTAATAAAAGATTTATAAAATATTATCTATGTTGTGCACATTTACACAAAAATATCTTTTATGCGAGACCTCTTTCTTCAGTGTTGGTAAACGTTAAAATAGTTATTGGGGTACCACAAAACTTTATATACAAGTTTTAAAAATCTGGTTTCTCTTGTGCATTTCTATGAAAAATTTTCTCTTAAGCCATATCTCTCTCTTCAATATTGGTGAGCGTTAACGCAATCAAAAATGTACCACAAATAATAGATATCGTATTTATATATAGAATTTAGAAAACTTATTTATGCAGTGCATTTTTGCAAAAAATTATAATTCAAAGCACATAAATTTTATTTGCATTGGTGGCCGCTGACATACTCAAAGCTGGACTACAATTGTGAGTGGAGTATTTGCACATAAGATTTTTAAATAATATTTGAGTTATGCGCTTTTGCATAAAATTACCTTATGGGATATAAATTTTCAGAAACGTTTGTAGTATTTAACACACTTTAAAGTGTACCACAAAAAGTTTGTTACTCTTGAGTATGTAAAATAATATATAAACCTGTAGAGTTCCAAGCCGAAGATTTCTTAGCAAACAGTAAGTTTATGATATTCCTGGCTTGTTTAAAAATTTTCTTTTTATTTATTTATGACTGATATCTGAAAAATTTAGTTGGTGCTATTTAAACAGTCAGTATGGCAGCACTTTTCATATTTCGTTCTATGTTACTTCCCTTTCTCTTCTCTAGAATTTAGAGCGATGACAAAAAATTTATATGGGAGAGTTTCGGTTGGGTTATTATTTTAATTGGCTTTTAATATATAAAAGTCTAATACACAGTGGTAGAGTAAGCAAACGCTGCAACAAAAAATAAAAACAAAAATAAAAAGACAAAAGCTTGCACAGTAGAGGGAGAGAGAGAGTGAGAGAGAACCTTCTGGGAAAAAAAGTACGCAACAAACTGTGAATATGTTTTTGTTTTGTTTTTGCTTTTGTTTTGTTGAAGGATAATGTGCCTGATTTTAGCTGAGATTTTTGTTTTTTCCGCTTCTTGCAACTTGTTGGGGGAAAGTTGTAAATACTCATTAAACATTCACTTTTTGTGTTGCATGCCACACAGATGCACCCACACACACACGCACACTCTCAGTATGACAACTTTTAACGGCACTTTTACTTTGATGTTAAAAGTGTTTTTGTGTGTATTTTTTTGAATTTTGTTTGTGACGAGCACGACGACGATGATGATAATGATAATGATGATGATGCTGCTGCTGATGTGTCTTCTTCCTTTTAGCCTGTGCAGTGGAAAAAATAAACACAAGAAGATATATAATGTCGCATTATGCAGCAGATAAACACTTGAGAGTATGCATGAATATTCAACTGCATCAAAATGCAGGATGGTTTATATTTAAGGTTTCCTTGCATTAAAAGAATATTCCCAGGCAAAATGACTTCATCTCCATCTTCTTCTCAGCACTGATACTCGTATCTTTGTTTTCCTAAGGACACACACACACACACATACAAATGCAGTATGTTGCAATTTCGTTGCAATTGTAGTGGTAAATGGAGTTGCTTGCTTTTTTAATACATTTTACAGCTTCAAATCAAATGCGTTGTTTTTAGAAAATTTTGCACGCTAAAAAGTAAACAGAGCGTGGAACAGCTTGACTATTTGAAGTTATTTTTTATGGTTACGTGAAGGATGGATGCATGTTTATATGCAACGCAACGAAAAAGGAATATTTCACTTTGATCTTTTCTAATTTTTTGTGGAAGTTGTTGTCGCTGTTGTGTTGTTGTTGTTATTAAAAATTGTTGTCCTTTGGGGTTAGGGAAAGACAACAGTATCAGTTGTATTATTTAATAAACAAACAAAAAAATATTCAAGGATGTTGCAACACGCATTCAAAATAAAGAAAATGATAAAATAACTCAAAAAGGAATCTATTTGTTTATTAATTTTTTTTACAAGCCGATCTGGAGTAGAAACATATGGAACAGAAGCACTTTTAGCAATTTTAAGAAGGCTGGACTGCAACTATTTCGCTTATGATTAATTTATTTGTGTGGGCATGGCCCACCAGCCTACTTTGCAATAAGGTTTTTAAGAATCGATTTAGTTGAAAAGTAAAGATATATTTAGTATTTTATGCTTCAAATTTCCCCTTTAGACACTTTCCAGAGTGACGACGCACCTCCCAAATGTTTTTGGAAAAAAACTGGACTATTCTAAATTTTGAACTCAGGGCGATATAAGTACAAAATTTATATGAAAACCATGGACATATTACCCACTTCTTGGTTAACGGATGTTATTAAAAATCCTAACCAGCGAACTTCAATATATTTAATTACAAAAAGTACATCTTCCAAATATGTGTTTCAAAAAAGTTCTTTTTCAAAACGTCCTTTTCACAAAGTACTTTCTTTAAAAGGTATTTTTTTAAGTACCTGTGTTATTATATTTATCGAAAAATACTTTTAAAATAACTACTTTTCAAAAAGTACTATTTCCAAAAAGTACTTCTTTCAAAAGTCCATTTTCAGAAAGACCCTTCTCAAAAAATACTTTCATTAAAAAGTATTTTTTTTCTCAAAACTACCTATTTTATTAGATTTATCAAAATATACTTTTGAAATAACTATTTACTCAAAAAGTACTTTTTTCACAACGTACTTTTTCCTACAAAGTAATTTTTCCATAAAGTAATTTTTGCAAAAAGTACTTCTTCTTAAACTATATGTTAAAAATATCTTTTTTCAAAAAGTTTTTTTCACAAAGTACTCTTTTTAAAAAGCATTTCTTTAAAAAGTACTTGTTTTATTATATTTATTAAAAAATACTTGTAAGATAACTACTTTTCAAAAAGTACTTTTTCTACGAAGTACTTCTTCCAAAAAGTACTTCTATACTAAACCATTTGTTAGAAAGTCCATTTTCAAAAAGTCCCTTCTCACAAAGTACTTTCATTAAAAAGAATTTTTTTCAGGACTACCTATTTTATTAGATTTATCAAAATATACTTTTAAAATAATTATTTTCTCAAAAAGTATTTTTTCCAAAAAGTACTTTTTCCTCCAAAAATATGTGTCGAAACAGATCCTTTTTAAAAAAGTTCTTTTTTACAAAGTACTTTCTTTAAAAATTATATAATTTTTATTATATTTATCAAAAAATACATCTAAAATAACTACTTATTCACAAAATTCTATTTCCGAAAAGTACCATACTTTTCAAAAACTAATTTTTAAACATCTTTTTTCAAAAAGAAGTTTAAAGAAATTTTTTTAAAAAGTATCTTTTCTATTTATTACAAAATACTTTTTCAATAAGTACTTTTCCAAAAAGTACTTTATAATATAATAGATTTACAAAATTTTTATAATTCAATATCTCGTTATCTGGAACTCTTCTCCAGGATAACAATTGATAATTAAATAATAATAACAATTTGTGATATATTAAATATTTTTGTTGTTTTGTTTTCTATATAAAATATATATGAAATTTTCTCCATGTTATTATATTTATATTTCAATGCTATATATTTATATTAAAGTATTAAGAAATTGAATGCCCACAATTAGAAAAATATATTTGAAAAACTATATTTTTGCAAAAAGTACCTTTTTCGAAAGTATTTCTTCCGAAACTAAATTTTTCAAAAAAGAATTTTTTTAAAAAGTTCTTTTTCAAAACAGTTCTTTTTTAAAAAGTGCTTTTATTTAAAATTGCCTACTCTATTCTATTTTCTAAAAATATTTTTGAAATAACCACTTTTTCAAAACGAACTTTTTTCAAACAGTACTTTAACTAATAATATTCAGCTTAAGGACTTTTTTATAAAATATTTCTGTTATATTGTTTTTTAATATAAAATTTAAATGTTTGAAAATATTTAATAGTATTACTTATATTAAAATATTAAGGCCAACAAGTTAGAGCAATATATTTCAAAGAGAAACTTTTTCAAAAGTAATTTTTTTTAAAAAGTATTTTTTTTCAAAAGAACTTTTTTCCAAGAGTACATGTTTTCCAAAAGCACTTTTTTCCAGAGGTATTTTTTCCAAAAGTACTTTTTTCCAAAAGTTCTTTTCTCAAAAAGTATTTATTTCAAAAGTACTTTTTTCCAAAAGTACTTTTTTCCAAAACAATATTTTTTTCCAAAAGTACTTTTTTCCAAAAGAACATTTTTTCCAAAAGTAATTTTTTCCAAAAGTACTTTTTTTAAAAGTACCTTTTTTCCAAAAGTACTTTCTTCGAAAAGTACTTTTTTCGAACACTGTTTTATAATAAATGAAGCAACGTGACAGTTATCTATTAATAGCAGCAGCTCGTTGACGAAAACATTTAAAATTACTGTTACCGAAATTCGGTTAGTCCCAGAGCTATCAAACACCCCTCGTAATTTGTTAACTAATAAATAAGTTGACGTATTTCCTTACTTTTGAAAAAATTAAACGTTATCTGATTTAATTTTAGATCACTGAGCACGAGCACACATATTCAGCATAAGTTCCTTTGCTAAGAGCTTTTTTTTTTGACAAACAAACGTGCGGGGTTTTACCTTTAAAATTGTAATTTGTGGCCCAGCACAAAAATATTTAAAACTTATGTGAGTAATAAAGATTTTATGGCAATAAAAAAAAAACTTTTTGTTTTCACAAAATATCATGTAGATCCCCTTTCTCACTCCTTCTCTCTCTCTCACTCTCTGTGTCTGTTATACTTTTTAAAACAAAGAAAAAATTTCTAATCTAATTTTATTAGATTAGAAATTATTTTTAATTCATAATCCTGATATTTTTATGTTAATCTTTATTTGCTTCACTTTTCTAATTATCCAACAATTATTTTCACATTTTAAAACAACTTTGCGTTAAGTTGACTTGTTTCTACTATGAAATTAAAATTTTATGAAGTTGTTTTTCCAAAGACTTGCAGTAGTCGCTGTCAAATGCATATGGGAAGTTGCTAAAAACCCCTAAAATGATTGACTTAATTTTTGAAAAAGTATTAATTTGGGAAAAGCAGCACAATCAAATTGAAATTAAATTGAAACAAAAATTCTCAAATATAAGTAAAAATTATTCTATTTTGTCATAAGATATTTTAGAACTTTTTATTAAAATGTTTTTGGAATCAATGAAGTTACAGATAAGCACTGAAATTCAAGCTCATTTGGAGTATTTGTACTACTTCTTGTAAGTTAAAAGTAGTTAAAAGAAGTTTATCCAACGGATAAACAGTTTATTATTTTATAACTTTACTTTAACTCGAAAGAAGTAGGTGATAACCTAAAGGGTGGTTGAACGTACTAAAAATTTCAACTCTACACCAGTAAAGTTGGCTTAAGCTCTCAAATGTAGAGTTGTGCCGAATTCCTTTAAGATCTTGCTTATGACAAAAATTTCTTTACACACCCGTGCAATTTAAATGGGTTTGATCAGAGGTTTTTGTTAAAAACGAGCATATAAAGGAGTTCGGTACAACTCTGTTATGAATTTAAAAGGAACACTGCTAATTCTACAGCATAGTTTTAGAAGCCGAAACAAATATAATTATATAGTCAAAGATTTCTGAAGAAAACCCTAGACGTAATAAGTAATTTTAGAAAAAGGTAATTTTATAAATTTTTAATAAAAATAATATTTTTACTTCCCGCTAAAAAAAATGGAAAATTTCAAAAATCCGAAAGTTATTGGTTCTACCCCGTTTAAAAAAAATGGAGTTCTTAGTAGATCTCGATGTTTTGAGGTCCTAGAAAGCTTCCGTGATTAATTCTGAGAACCCGTCATTGTGACTGTATGTGTGTGTGTAACTTTGGAACGGCTTGACCGATTTCAATCAAACTGATGGCGTTCTAGAGGGTTCTATTGAACTTGGATTTTCTGTGAATTTGTATCGATCCCAATCAGTAGATTTCAATATATTAAAAAAAATCAGAACAACATTTCTTAAAGTTTTTTTTAAATAACTTTTAAATGAAAGATCGGCAACTGTTCTAATGAAACTCTCAAGGGATTCTACTGATTTCTTATGAAATTGAACCGATTCGAACCGGTAAATTTAAAGAAATTCAGAAAAACTTAAAAAAAAAATCAAATTAAAAATGGTTTTTTAAAGCAACTTTACCGATCGGCTCCAGGAACTAATCAGCTCTGAAGATTAAAAGACCAAATCGGCAACTGCAAAACGGGTCAAAATCGGTTAACCCTTCCTCTGATTGGAACCCACATCACTCCCTTATCACTTGGGAATCGGTTGACTTGCAAATTAAAATAATAGTTTTTTTTTGGTTCGATGATCTCAAAGAATGGCAAAAAACCAGTGCCTCGCGTCTGTAACTGAAGAGAGAGCTTCTCGCATCGAAAAAATTATCGTCACTCTGTGAAACACAGGATGAGTCATATATACAGATGAGTCAGATATATTATTCTATGGATAACCCTACAATAAAAAGCATGAAAACCATAATTATTTAGTTTTTCGATGTGAGACCTTCTCAGATCAGTTACAGAAACGAGGCACTGGTTACGAATGCTTTTCGGTTAAAATTAGGGGGAAGTAACGGGGTTGGTCTTTAGGGTCAACCGTTTATCATATTTTTTTATAACTTTTTTTTTAATTTTAAATCCTAAAATTTTACGCTTCTACCAGAAGGAATTCAATAAGACCCCAGATAAAATTGTTAGAAATTATATATTTTTATCAGGGACCAAATCACCGCATTCGATATCGATCAAAATTTTAATCGATCGCTAACGAATGCCGTCATTTACCCCCAGCATTTAGGTATGAAAAACAGTATAAATGAAATTTTAGAAATAATTTATTTTCGGTTACCAATTTTTTATACTTTTTTTAAAATAATTTGTATTCGAGTAATCGGTGCTGAAAGTAGCTTTAATCGATTAACTTTTATTCGTATATCTTAAGGCTTATATTTTTATAAAAATAATTAATTTTCTTAAATCAAATTTTTAGATATACACTGGACGAAATGTGGTTTCAATCACATTAAATTAAATTAAAAGTGTAGGGACGTGGTCCAAAACTAGTGCTAAATTTTTAACTGCTGCCTGACAGTCTAGAGGTGGCCTTTTAAATGACTTGTTATTCAAAGCAAATACTTGCAATTATAATGAGATAAAAGTGTCATGGAAATCTTAGTTTTATTGTTCTTTTACTCAACTTTCTTTTCGAAGCCGAGAAATTTTTAATTAGATTATATTAAGACGCTTGTTTGTTGAAAGCGAATTTGATTATGCAGGGTAACGTTCAATACACATGGGTAGTTCCCATTTGGTTTTTACCATTTCAAATTCTCTAGAATCGGAATTAATATTTAGATACTTTCTTTAATTTTCAATAGCAGCAAATTAAATTTAGTAAGGGAAAACATTTTAATCATGTGGTTTCGCAATGATTATCAGCCACTCAATTTATAATTCTTGTCATTAAATTTGCTACCAAATAATTATGAAATATTTGTTGTTGTTAACATTTTTAAATCAAATTAAAGTTTTTGTTAATTCTTCATAACGTACCGATAAGTCTTTATGGTACTTAAAATTAAATGCGTGATTGTTTAGTTAAGCATTTCTAGACTACAGGCGCTTAAAAGTATCATTTCATGAACGGCTACAAGCAGATAGTTTTATCTCTATTTTATCTATTAATTTCCTTTAATACCTTAAAGTTTTTAAGAATTATAAAAAAAGTTTTTTCAACATAAAGTTATAATACAATTTAACTAAAAAATAAATTAAATTCTTGAACTAGAAAATCATATGGTTTGGGGACATCCATGTGGTCCAAATTGGATTTAAAAAATTCATAAACTGTTGTCATTTGAGGTTGCTCTGTAATCGGGAACCCCTTCTTCAGTTTTATCTTATTATTATGAGTTTTATTTTGTGTGTGTGTCAAGTTATTACACCTCTACGAGTGTCTTGGCTGCTGTAGAGTTTGTGTTTATTGTCAGACATTCAAACAAATTGAATTTCAATTGTTGCTATTGAACAACTAATTCAGTTGTTTCTAACAACTGACTGTCGATGATACTGGCACTCTTCGGACAACAGCCAGCCAACTACCTGCAAATAACTTTAACCAAAATAACTACGCAACCGTTTGTTTCATCAATGAAACCTGGTCAATTTATTTATTGTGCTTCAGTCGTTATATCAATATATATATGAGTGTGTGTGTGTGTGCGTGTGTGTGTGTATATATGTGAGGGTATTTGCTATGGTTTGATTATATTCGAGCACAAAACCACTCAGACACACAGAAATTGATTATAAAGCCCATCCAAACAATTCCAACAACTATATTTGCTCAAGTCTCTATAACCGTTATACAACACAACTACAACAACAATACCTGCACCCAATCAAAACACTTTTATAGACAAGAGTGTTGTCACAACTGGCAATAGACTGGATGCGAAATTCAGTAAGATATAAATAGATATAAGTATTGGGGTAGTTCCTACAGAAGCTGTCAGGTAATTGTGAGGCAGATACTGATCTCACGCGTGCTGTAAAAAGGACAGCTGCTGTTAAATAAGATGTTTTACCCTCACCCTACAGCCGGTACTGGTCGTGGCATATTTTGGCTGTTTCAGCTGTTGTTAGAGAAGGTGAGGAGTTTCACTTGCGGGCCGTTTTAGGGGTGGGGGGACTTTTCAGATTCTTATATAAAACTATACAGTGGAGCACTGCTTATTGTAGTTTATTCTAGTAATTTTATTAGATTTTTTTTGAAGACGTGAGAATATCGTGATCAGGTGCTCATACCGCTTTTCTGCTTTAGGGGTAGGGGTACTTTTCAGAATCTTATAAGAAAATATACAGTGGGATACTGCTTACTGCAGTTTATTCTAGTAATTATTATTAGATTTTTTTAAGGACGTGAGAGGGTTTCAAGTATCCACTTTATCCTCCCCATATATCCGCTCCTGGCCGTGATGAATATTGATGGATTTGTCATAGACCGTGTGGGAAATATTAACCGGCAAAGTCCTCTCTGCTTTCAGAGTTCCAGTAAAATGTATTGTATTAATAGGGCTCATGGGCTCACTGTCGGTTCAGGCAAATGAAATTTGGACCCTAAAGGCCATTTCTGAAGCTTGCCGCTAATTTTAACCAAAAAACTATTGTAATCTGGTTCTTGTGGTATTCAACGCTCTTCCAGCCAAAACACTATTATTTTGATTTTAAAATCAACGGATTCCCATGTGATAAACGGTGATTATTATTAATAGAATCGATTATTATAATAGAATCGGGAGCAAGAACTGATTGGATATTTAATTTCGGAGTTTCTTACAATTATTACTTTTTCGAATTTTTTCGTTCATGATATCTCCCGAACGGATTAACCGATTTTGAACCGATTTGCAGTGGCCGATGTGGTATTTTAATCTTGAGAGCCGATTATTTGCTGGAATAGATCCGCAAAGCTGTTTAAAAATTATTTTGAAAAACCACTTTAAAAATGTATTTTTTCAAAGTTTTTTTTTAGAATTTCTTGAAATCTGGCAGCTCGAATAAGTTCACAGAAGATTTTAGTTCATTTAGATTTTAGAAGATTTAGTTCGAACGTCCTCAGTTCGGTTGGAATCGGTCAAGACGTTCCAAACTTTTACACAAACACCCATACATATAGACATAGTGACGGCTTCTCTGAATTAGTCAGGAAAGCTTTTTAGGACCTCAAAGAGTCGAAATCTTATGAGAACTGGATTTTTTCAAAACGTTTTAAAACCCATAACTTCCCGATTTTTTGAAAATTTTAAATTTTCGCAGCGGGAACTTAAAGAACGGGTAGACAAGATATACACCCAATTCCGATATCTTTTTCGAAAAACCGCCTAAATGTTAAATCAATAAATAGTTATTATTAAAACACGCACACACCTGGGAAAATATTTTCCTCAAAAAACGTAACCACTAAATAGCCAAGGAAAACATTTGGACTCAGATACATTTTTATTATGTTAAACAGTTTCCAATAATTTAGGATTCAACGCCACTGATTATTATTTATAAACGAAATTGTTTCACTTAAGAAACGTGTAAATAAATTTAAATATTTTGCTTTAATATTCAGTGGCTACATGTTTTCAGGCAAATACTTGCCAAGTGTGACTGTAAATTGATGTCGTCAAATATTTGCTGTTGCCTAAGAAACTTCACAAAATCACAGTAAAAATTTTAGTTTTTAACAAAAATATTATTTCCACAATCTTGTTCTTAATGCTACTTTTGCTTTTCAGTTATCGGTGCGTTTATAAATAACAAAACGTTTGTGTTTCTTATCTTATTTGGCTTCAAAAAAACTTTAATACATTTAAAATTAAATGAAAATTATTAATGTCATGAGTTTGTTAAACAAGTTAATAGAGTACGTACTCGTATGACGTTGATTATAAGCAAAACTACTTCAGATATATTCTATATAATTTTAATTAATAGACAGACTGTCGTATAATAAAACAAAAAATAAACAAACAAATTTTACATTTTTTTCAATGTCATTTGAAGTGAAATCTCTTGTATAAGAATTCATTCTGGTGTATGAAGGCCGTAATTAACTAATCATGACGTGAAAATATTATGGAGTTTATGTCAGATTGTAAGATTTGAAAAGGTTTATAAAAACTTTTATAATACATCGTGTTTTTTAGGGTGTCCCAACTCTGAGTTGTCATCACTGGTTTGTTTGAGCACCCATTTAACAGCTGATAGTTGCTTTTTATTTAATTTTCTTTCAAATTTCATTAAGAATCGACTTGCATAAGAGCAACGCGTTCAAATTGTTGAAAATTTTAATCAAAATAATGGTTCTGTTCGTCAAACTCATCCATTAAAAATTTCATTTTCCGAAGGAGCCCATTTCTGGTCCAAATTGTCGGATTTGGATTGAGGAAATTTTTGTTCAGAAAATTATTGTTTAGAGCGCTTTATAGGCTGGCGAAGTCATTGTCCCGGACGTCTTCAGAAACGATGATGGTCAGAATGTTACTGTGAATGGGGAAGGGTATAGAATCATGATTCCAAATTTTTTCGTGCCCCACTTATGTGACCTTAGTCTTGCTGGTATGTGGTTCCAACAGGACGGAGCCACATGCCATACAGCAGGCGCTACAATTGATTTAGTCCAAAAAACTTTTGATGAAGAAATAATTTCACAAAATGGCCCTATTAAATGGCCGCCACTGGATTATTTTCTTCGGGGTTTTGTTAAATCACTTGTCAACGTCGATAAATCACAAACAATTTGAACACCTGGAAATTGAAACATTCGAAGAGTTATCGACGAAATACGGCCGCAAATGCTGGGAAAAGATGTTTAAAATTGCTGCTCCAGATTGCGGTTTCTACGCGCCAGCTGTGGCGGCCACATGGCAGAAGTCATATTTAATAAAAAATTTCACAAAAATTTTCTCTCAAATAAAACCCGTTTAATTGATATTAAAAATATATTTCCTCAATCACATCAGCATCCCCACCCCACTGTGCAGTTTTTCGTTAAACAATACTGCCGCCGGCGTGCCGCAATATATGAGTATTAGAAAATATTAAAATTAAACAAATTTAATTTTTTATTTTGAATAAAAAATTCCATTTTTAATTTTGGTTTTAGGGCCACAGTCACGACCAAATAAGTACCAAAAAAAAAAAAGAGCTCTGAAAACAAACTTCAAAAATTTTCCTTTCGATAAATCGAAAAAGCACTAAAATTCATGTGAAAAGCAACGAGTGGAAAACGCTGGTTGTTTTAGTTTTACCGTACAACCAGCGTTGTCAAGTCGGCGCTTTTCACACGGAATTGAGTGCTTTTTCGATTCAGCGAAAAACATTTTAGTGCTTTTTTTTAATATTTTTAGTTCTTATTTGGCTGTGAAAGAGGCACTAAAACCAAAATTCAAAATTTAATCTTTTATTCAAAGAAAATTTTATTTATTTCTCAATCGCGTCGCATCTTTTTTCCCAAATTATTATTTTAAAAAATTCCAAGTGATCAAGTGGGATTTTTTTTAACAATTAAAAAATTTAAATAATATGACAAATAGGATAATAATATTACTTAATAACAGGGCCGTTTAAAACGCCTCGCATTGTTACGAACGAGCCTATTGTATACATCCCTTCCTTTATAATAAAAACAAGTTAATGACACTGATATCGATTTTTTAAAATAAACTATATCGAATATGAAACTAAAAATTTAAATAATATGACAAATAGAATAAGCAATATAATTAATTAATGACAGGGCCTCTTATGACCTGTAATGATACGAACGAGCCTATTGTGCATATTCCAGCGTTTATAATAAAAACAAGTTAATAACACTGATATCAATTTTTGAACATAAAATACATCGAATATAAAACTTCCAACACTATATTATCACACTTACACATATGGGTGATTCCATATCAAATCAACAAAGAGTTAAACACTTATCCCTCTCAATTTGTAAGAAGTTCGGGTCAAAGCCTCTCTTTCGTTCTATGTAACAGAGACAAATTAAAAAATTAGTTCCCTAAAATTTCATAATTTCATAGAATTTTCTAAACTTTTTCAATTTATTTTTTCAATAACTCAAAAACCATCTTATATTCAAAAATACTTTTTATATTATTTTAAACAAAATATTTGGGCCTATAAATCAAAATTGTTTATATTTTGGAAAAATCTGATATCTATAAAGATTTGAAATTTTTAAAATTGAGTTATCCCAAGAATTAATTTTTTTGCTGATTTTTTTTTTTAATAATGGCGCCAACTGTTGTTTAAAAACCCTACAATTTAGCAGTTTTTTAATTTCAAGACCTTTTTTTTGATATTAAATTTTATCAATACATAAATATTTTTGTATATTTTGTAGCCTTAATTATTCTTTTTGAAATGACATAAGAATAATTTTTGGGTATAGGACGGTTCTTGAGATGTTGAAAAAGTAAACTGATTAAATTTAAAAAATTAAACGATGTTATAATTCTTATTAATATTTTTTCCGTTTCTACTTTAAAGTTTCTGACGTAACTTCATCCAAAGCGATAGGACTTGTGTCGAACTCTCTGTCGACTTGATATGGAATCACCCATATTATTTATGAGCATCTAGTATTAAATAATAGTCTTTTACAAATCTAAATTACACCGACTGATGCATCTTATCAGAGTGTTCACTATTTACTGTTTGTTAAAGGTAGACTCCGCAATAGCAACAACACTGAGATAGCAACAACAACAACAAAATATATCTACTGTATATATTTTAATTCATCCACTAGTTTGAGTCTTTATAGTTGGCGCAAGAACTCCTGATTTGAGCTAATCTTTGTTGTTGCCTTTTTATCCTTTTCATCTGTACCGTTTGCCCGAATGTTGGGTGTTAAGGCAAACAAACAATAAATGAAAATTTTGGAATAGACATGGTTTAAAGTGTAAATATTAAGTGAATAGATTACAACAAATAAAGAAAACAACATTCAATTTTAGTCGTGAGAATGTGTTTTTTCAGTGTGACGGTGTATGTAGTTGTCGGATACGTTGTTTTCTTCATGCTTTTTTTTTTTTTTTTTAATAAAATAAGCGGATATAGCCAAAGTGACAATGTTCAACATTTGTTGCTGTTGTTGTCGGTTGGTTTGGCCCGCTGACTGGTTGGTTATTTGGTTGTTGGTTGGTTTGTAGAAACTAAAAAAAAAAGGTTAATATTGCCAAGAGCTGTGGATGCAAGTGAGAGTGTGTGTATGTGCGTGTGTAGACGGTACACATGTTGCTAAAATTTTGTAGAGGTATATTATCTCGTTGTTGTTGTTGTTGTTGTTTTTAAATGAATGAAGATGGGGATATAAGTGTCATTTGCAGATGATATCTTTACACTTAAACACACATTTATTTACTTATAAAGTGCATGTGTATTTAGATATGGAAACGCACATACACTAACTGATAAAAGGTAACGTGACCAACCTTTCAAAACTCATGACTTATTCACCACTTTCTTAGCAGTGCTTCATGTTCTTGGCGGTTGAAAAATCAACATTCAAAATATTTGATTAAAATAATTGTTTAGAAAGTAGGGAACACTTATTTTACATTCCCAGAGGGAGTGGCCAAAAGTAGGCGGAGGGTAGAAGCACAATTCTTTTTATAAAAATCTAAATTAATCAAAATTTCTAAAACACTTTTGAACGTCTAAAGTTGTATGCTTAAAGAATTACAATAATTTTTGGAAACTAAAAAGCACGACCTAAAACAGGGGAAGGAGTAAAAAAAATGGTTTCAAATCGGTCCCCAATGTAATGTATAATCCACATCAGGTATATGCCGACAATTTAGCAATAAACTTCGCTCGATATCGCTGGTAAAATAACTCATTTAATCGCAGTTGGTTCCCTTCGCATTATCCTCCGTTGTCCTTTCAACCTTGTGCAGGAAAATGAGATAAACTTTTTTTTATCACTGTTACGTGCAACACTTTTGACAAGGGTTTTATATAACAAAACAGGCAAATAAAAGGAAAAAGCTTCATGGAACGAAGCAACGGACAAACAAACGATCGAAGTGAAATGCTTGAATGTACATCATGGATGTGAAGAACCCACAAGCCTCCGTAATTTGTTGGTGAACAGTATGAAAGGGTAGATTCGATTTCCTTAACAATTTGTTCTTCTTATTGTTGTTGTAGTTTCATTTTTAATATATATTTTTTTTCGAATGGTTGTGTTATAGATGAAGGTGTAAAGAGGCCTGACAGGAGGCCTTTATTAGAATTCTATGAATCTTTTAGTCTCCTTGGAAAAGTTGGTATCACTTCTATAGTTTTTTCTGAATCGGAGCACAAACACTGTATCCCCCTGTCGCATTGCGATTCCTTTTGAGCATTTAATTTCATTCTTAATACGAAATTTCATGCCTGAGTTCCAGTATTTTCGACAGAAAAAAATCGCCAAACATTTAAAATATTTCTAACGACTTTTCTTACTCCTATAAAACTCCCATAAACAAGGAAAAACAAAATAGTTCCACAAGTTTAAGAACATTAAAAATTAACACTAATCGAATGTATGCGGATCCCGTCATTTGAAAATTCGCCTGATCTTTTTAAACAGATAATGTAACACAGGGGTGTTTTTTATAGAGTGAGACAAGTCTAAATAGAAATAAAGCAGGGTAATATATTTTTAATATCAATGAAACAGGTTTCATTTGAAAGAAAATTTTATGAAATTCAGGTTTAAATATGATGTCCGCCATGTGGCTGCCATGGCTGGCACGTAAAAGGCTCGATTTGGAACAAGAGTTTCTAACAACTTTGCGCAGCATTTGAATACGTATTTCGCCGATAACTCTTCGAATGTTTCAATTTCCAGATGTTCAAATTGTTTGTGATTTATCGACGTCTACAAGTGACTTAACAAAACCCCAAAGAAAATAATCCCGTGGTGTCTAATTAGTAGGGCCATTTTGTGAAATTATTTCTTCATCAAAAGTTTTTTGGACTAAATCAATTGTAGCGTCTGCTGTGCGGCATGTAGCTCCGTCCTGTTGGAACCACATACCAGCGAGATTAAAGCCACACAATTAAGGTACGAAAAAATTTTGAATCATGTTTCTATACCCTTCCCCATTGACAGCAACATTCTGACCATCATTGTTTCTGAAGACATCCGGGACAATGACTTCGCCAGCCTATAAAGCGCTCAAAATTGTAATTTTCCTTGGATGTTGTGTGATGTTTCGCCAAAAGCTTATGGATTTTCCTCAATCCAAATGCGACAATTTGGACCAGAAATGGGCTCCTTCGGAAAATGAAATTTTGAATGGATGAGTTTGACGAACAGAACCATTTTTTTGATTAAAAATTTCAACAATTTGCTTGCGTTACTATGGTGCAAGTCGATTCTTAATGAAATTTGACAGAAAATTTAATAAAAAGCAACTGTCAGCTGTTAAATGGGTGCTTAAATAAACCAGTGATGCCAACTCAAAGTTGTGATACTCTAAAAAAACACGCTTCCGTTTCTTATGGGTCTTCGAATACATATTTATTTCCTTTAAATACATAAATATAGTGTTTAGAATATTGGAATATTTGCCTTCTACTTTCCATATTGTCTCTTTGTAAATAGGGCCTTACAAAAGGGCTCTCATATGATTTCTATTTGCTCCTAATTGAATTTACTCCCAATACACTCATATAAAAGTATGTACGAATAATTGTAAACGAATGAACTGAATTTTTGAAAATTTTGTGATGGAAGATAAATTAAATTTTGTGGTTTGATTCTCTCGGCAAATGGGCAATCAATGGTTTGATTCATTCATTTCATTTCATTTGCTACTCCACACACACGACTACAATCATACCCGTAACACCAATACCGAAACCTACACACATACACGTTTATTTACAGGGCGGGAGTCATTGTAACAAAATTAAGGAAATAAGTTTCTGAAAATTAACTGCTGTTATGCGGCAGGTTTATTGTAGGTTCGTTCAAATTGTTCTCTCTCTCTCTCTCTATTCTAAGAGTTGATCCAAAATTGTTTATCAATTTTATTTAAACATAAAATTAAATGTGTTTTTGTTAAATTTTCTATTACAAAAAAGTTACCCCTGTTAAAGGTGTGGAAAACTATTCGTTTGGCTATTTTAGTGTGACCCGTTTTTTTCAGGGTCAACTATTTTAATGTTAATTGTGGCAACAGATAATTGAATTAATATCGTTTAAAATAATGTTTCGTAAACTAGAATAAATTTCTCAAAGACTGTTTAGTTAAGCTTCAATAAAACATTTACGATTCACAATCTCGTAATAAAAGTTGGGGTATTCAAAAAAGTGTGCTATTTAGTCGTATTGTCATAAAGTTATATTATTTTAGAACTATTTAAAGAAACTGCTGTTGGGCTGTATAAAAGAAGTAAAAAAGGCCTAGTTGATATATAAAATTTTATTTAATAATCTTTTTATTTCACAAGTTTAGAAACAAAAATTTTCCCACTATAAGAAGTTTATAAAGGTAAACTATTTTTTATGAATAAAAAACAAAAAATAGGAAATTATTATAATTGTTCAAAAGATGTTTTAAATTCAGAAAGATATGATAAATATTCGAAAGCTTAAGGAAAGTCAATATCAGCTTTAAATTTTGAACATGCACATTAGAGCGGAATAGCTGTTTTCAAAAGCCGCTACACTTTCATTATCAATACTCATCTACAGATTTGTTTACCCCTTTTTAAGTCTCTTAGTTAAATGTGATAACAATTTCTACCAATTTTATTATAAGAAAGATGTTACCACTCTATTGTTAAATAGAGAAAACAGCAGAACAGCTGTTTTCGCGAGCCGCTACACTTTTATAACTTTTTACCTCTCCCAATTGGCTGTGATAAGAGTTTGTATTTGCTCCAATATTTAGTATGACTTCTTAAATTAAAAAAAATATTGGAGACGGTTGACCCTAAAGGCCATCCCCGCAAATTCCTGCTAATCTTATCCGAAAAGCTATAAAAAGTAGGTTTGTTGTGCTGCTCTACGATTTTTAGTTCTTCGAGCTCAAAAGTCTAATGAGATAAACGCAATGACCGACGTAATTTTTTAATCTTGAGAGCTGACTAGTTAATTAAAAATTAAAAAAAAGTTATTTAAAATACCATTTAAAAAATTATTTTTTTCTATATATTTTTGTTTGTAACTTATTGATATCTACTGGTTTGGATCGGTTTAAATTTACAGGAAATTCTTTAGATCATCACCAGGGGGAAAATTACGGCATTCGATACGATTCGAAATTTTAAAATATTTCTATATAAACTCTATTGAAATATTTCGTAATTTCGTTTGATAACGAGTGCTGTAATTTGCCCCCAGTTTAGTTAAAATCCATGAAGCCGTTCCAAAGTTATAAACAGGTCACATACTTGGACACACACAACAACATATACACAAACACACACACATATATACATACGGATTCTCAAAATTAGTCATGGACCTCAAAACGTCGATGGGATGAGAGCTCAATATTTGCTTTTCAAAATGGCGTAAAACTAATAACTTTCCGACTTTTAAAATGTCTCAAATAAGCAAATTCGCTTTCTATTTTCACAGATCTCCTATGAATTCTTATATTTTTTTTATACTCAGACTGTAGTTAAAGTTTAACTGTTTGGCGTGCCAAAATTGCAGTACAAGTCGAAGGGCCATAAGCATGTCCATATCTAATCGAACCAACACTCAATTTTAATAATGAATTGCATTCAATACCACTTCATTATTTAAAACTAATCGAAGTAATAAATAACTTGTAACTACCCCCCGGGCATCTTATCGCAAACAACACTGATTTAATATATATTTTTTTTATTTTATATATTTTAACACTTCAGAATAATAAACCAAACTAATACAAAATACTTGACTTCATTGACATTTGACCAGATCTAAGACAAACATACAGAAGAAACCATACACATTCGTCTGTAAAACGTCCTTTGCACAGAGAATATCCTTGTTGGCTTTCAACTGCAAACAACAATTGTCTAACAAAATAACCACCAGGTAAAAATCAAATACACTTCAACTTGTGGGTAAACACTTATGTAGTTTTATTAAAACTTGCAACACACAGATTCTCTCTCTCTCTACCCCCTACTCCCATCTCTCTTAGTCTATAGTAAATTATTTTTCAATGTTTGTTTAGGATGGCAGAATACTTTAATAGAAATTCAAGCAAAACTTTTACAACTTGTCATCGGCAAAGGGGCCGATATTGGCAATATTGGCCATCAGGGCTGGGATGTTACTTTGCTCGTAATTGCCGGTAAAATAGTGTTCACAGGGCCCCGAGGCAAACACCGCCACATCATCGGCTCCATGTGTCTCAGCATCCAGCGGCACAGTGGCCATAAAACGATATTCGGGATTAGCCAAATCAGCTTTCGATAAATTACGACGTCCATTCTGCGAATAGGTGTAATAATAGCCGCGCCCATTCGCATAGGACAGAATGCTATAGGGTAAACCATCCGTTGCCAGTTCGGGAGCTAAGCCGAAAATACTTTCTTCACGATCCTTAAAACAAAAATATTTTATAGCGAATATTTTTAATATTTCCAAAACTTACGGGATAACCGTTGATGGTCATGGTGTGTGAATGATCTGAAGTTACCACGATCAAAGTATCCGCCTCGCTGGTCATTTGACGAGCCCTTTCTATGGCCCTGGAAAACTCTGCCGTGTCTTCCAAGGACTTATGAGCTTGAGTTTGATGATGGGCCATATCAATTCTGGCTGCTTCCACAAATAGAAAATAACCCTTTTCACTTTTACTTAACAATTTAATAGCCGCCTCCGTCATGGCTGACAATGAAGGATCGCTGTTTTCTAAATTGTTTCTCTTTAGATCGCCATGAAAGGGACAATGCGAGGGACTAAATAACCCCAACAAGTAGTCCGTTTTATTGAAATCCACCCGACTCAAACCTCTCTTGGACCAAACATATTGTGCTGGTTTCCTCTCGCGCCTTTTCTCTCTCAACCACTCTTTAATTAAATTCCTTTTATCGGTCCTATAGCCGCAATAGCCCTCTTCATCTCTGAAACGTTTGTCCAGAAAGTTACGGCGGCCACCACCCAACACAACATGCAGCTCTTTTCCTACGGGCCATTCCACCAATTGACGCGCTATATCCACATTAATTTCCGCACTACAGCCATCCTGGCAAACAGCTTGATCGTATTCCCAATCACGATTGGCGGTGTGGGCATAAACACCAGCTGGCGAGGCATGAGTAACTCGTGCCGTAGTTACCAAACCAGCCCATTTACCTGCATCTTGAGCCCATTTGGCCAAACTTTCGGTATGAGTTGATGTATCGTTGGCCTTGAAGCAGTCGTATTTGTTAACTTGGGCATTGACTCCTATCGTGCCATAATTAGCCTTAACACCACTTAAATAAGCCGTTGCTGTACTAGCCGAATCTGGTGTTCTTTTATTCACCGCATAAGTACGCGATAGGCCCGTATAGGGAAACTTTTCAAAGGACACTTGCCTACTGCTATCACCCATAAAATTCCTGGTCGCTGTCATTGTATGTACAGACATGCCGTCGCCCAAGAATAATATGATATTCTTGGCTGTATTTGTGTTAAGTTTATTTAACTTCTGCAACTTATGGGCCAGTATATTTTGGGCCTTTGCCAACCAAAATTCCGTAGTTTGCTCTTCATTTCCAGATCGTGTTTGAGTATTGCGCGTTCGTTTGAAATTGGGATGGTAGCCATCGTTATGGGCCACAGCTACACCCAACGTCAATGTTAAGAATATAAAAAACTTCATATTTCTTCTACCCGCAGGCTCTATGCAATTCAGGGCGTCTGAAACAACACTAAAAGCCAACTGAATTGGCTAAGAACGTTATCACATGCTAAATTATTTTGCTGGCTTCTATTTTAGTTTTGCTTATCGGCGAGATAAGCCTTTATTATCACGCTAATAATTTTATTCGTTTTTTAGATTTCTTGCAGTTATAAACTTAAATAATTGTATTTAATTCAACTAAAATCAGAGCCGTCACCCACACCCACAACGGAGTAGACAAAATCTCAAATTCATTTATTAAATTTGTTTAGTTGGACAAGCAAAAATTAGTGTTCCTTTAGCACCGTGTTAAATTCTGGTTAAATGTTATACGTTGTGGATACTGAATATCCAAAAACTTTACAGCGTTTCATTCCTGTTAAATAAATCTGTACATTCACAAAAAGAAATCAGAAGCTTTGTCACAATCATCTGGCAGTTCTGTCATAGTTTATTTCAAAATAAAACTTCTCCCAGCGGACTTGGTGGCAAGCAAATAGTTGCACCGTTGACTGCCAAGAGAAACCTCATCAATAAATGCACAAAATACATCTCTGAATTGCAATCACAAGATCAAGTCTTCCTTGTCACAATTAAATAAATATCGGGTCACAGAATCATCCAAATCATTGCACAGGAGTCCTAAAAGTCAGACACGTGACAGTAGGAGAATGCACGCTCACCTACACTAAGATCATCGTAAGACATGATGTTGCCAGCACGTTCACGACTGCTGAAAGAGATCTCATCAGTACATGCAAAAGTTACTGCAGACAATACAACTCTCTATTGTGCAGAAGTATCGTGCTTTGGAGTATCATCTCCATCAGTGGAAGCAAACAACTCTGCTTGTCACTGCAGCTTTAGATGGCTGCTCATTTTCCACCACGATCTTAAAGGAGAGCCTGCTCTCTTCTATATTCTTATATACACTTCCTTTGATCTGCTATTTTAAATGTGGTACAATAACACAAACATTTTTCTATTAGTCTGGTGTGGACAGTCGCTGAGTTGGCTGCCGTGGCCCGTGGGTTGCGCATATAGAGCAATCGATTCGGTAGAAATATTTGAAGATCATGGCACTTCCTATTAATTGTAACATAGACTTAACACGCCACGTTACCCAGGAAAAATTAATGAGATCCGAAAGACATATGATATCACAAATCTTCTTTTTGTGGGCGTGGAACTGCCTACTTTTGTAATTAGTAAGAAATGATCACAAGATTCTGTAGAGTAAAATTTGTTGAGAAAGGACTTTTTATAATGGAATAAGCATATCCACTTCTCGAATACATAATAGTAAGAAAATTTGCAAATTAATAGGGATACATTTCTCGTATACTTTTTCACAATAAAACCGGTTTCAGTCGGTTCTTTAGAAATGTTTAAAGATTAATGCAGTTCCTATTAATTTAAATATTGAATTAACGCGACACGTTACCCAGGAAAAATTAATGATATCCGAAAGACATGTGATATCACTCATATTTTTTTATGGGTGTGGCTCTGCCTACTTTTGTAATTAGTAAAAAAAGTCATACGTTTCATAAAGATTTCTTTTAGTAAAATTTGTGGAGAAAGAATTTTTTGGAATGAAATGAGCATGACTGTACCCACTTCTCGAATACAAAACAATAAGGAAATTTGCAAATTAATATCGATACACTTCTCGTATTCTTTTCTACAATAAAATCGGTTTCAATCGGGTCGGTAGAAATATTTAAAGATTAATGCAGTTCCTTCTAATTAAAAGATTGATTTAACACGAAACGTTACATAGAAAAAAATAATGAGACCCGAAAAACATGTGAAATCACACATCTTCTTTTTGGGGGCGTGGCACTGCCCACTTTTGTTTTTAGTTAAAAAATTCACAGATTTTACAAGATACGATTTAGTAAAATTTGTTGAGAAAGGATTTGTTTGAATGGAATGAGCATGACTGTACCTACTTTTCGAATACCAAATAACAGGTAAATTTACAAAATAATACCGATACACTTCTCGTATTCTTTTCCACAATAAAATCGGTTTCAATCGGATCGGTAGAAATATTTAAAGATTAATGCAGCTCCTTCTAATTAAAATATTGATTTAACACGAAACGTTACATAGAAAAAAATAGTGAGACTCGAAAAACATGTGAAATCACATATCTTCTTTTGTGGGCGTGGAACTGCCTACTTTTGTAATTAGCAAACAATTAACATGATCACAAGACTATTTTTAAGAAAATTTTTTGAGAAAAGATATTTTAGAATGGAATGAGCATGTCTGTATCCACTTCTCGAATACAAAACAATAAGGAAATTTGCAAATTAATATCGATACACTTCTCGTATTCTTGTTCACAATAAAATTGGCATAAATATAAACTGTTAGCACATTAAATTCCGCCACCAAACAAGTAGTAATAAACAAAAATACACATGAGTATTGATGATGCAGGTGTAGCGACTTTCGAAAACAGCTGTTACTGACTTTCCCTTATGCTTTGGAATATGTAGCATGTCTTTCTGAATCAAAAGTACTGTTAAAACAATTAGTTTATCGAAATTTAATTAATAAGGAAGTTTGCAAATCAATATGGATACACTTCTCGTATTCTTTTTCACAATAAAACCGGTTTCAGTCGGATCTTTAGAAATATTTAGAGATTAATGCAGTTCCTATTAATTGAAACATAGATTTATGAAGCAACAAATAGCAAAATAAAATATACAATCTGATTAAAACAATTGACAACACTTTGACGGAGTTATTGAGCTCCCACTTGGTCTTTTGGTTTATTCTACAGGCCCCAGCACTGTTTTTCTTATTATATTATTTGTAGCCAGTAAAGCTCTAGCGCTAATCACACCTTCATTTTCTTTATCACTTTGTGCGTAGCAGTCGTTTCCATATTTTTGGTTACCTCCACTCACTTCTATTTCATAAAATTATTACAGTTTTAAAAGTTTTTTTAAAAGCAACGGTTGCATATTCTGTTTCTTGCCAACGACCACAATGGCTGTTTTTAGAAGTTTTACCGTATTAACGGTTCTAATAACGCTGCTAACAACAACTTTGCATGGCCATCGTTACGATGATTGGCAGGATGCCCGTATGCATCCCAGTTTCAAAGAGGAAAAATATACCAGACGACAGTTTCTAGCCAGAGAAGGCGAAGATACGAATGAGTTTTGGTTGGATTTGGGCAAGCAGTTTGTAAAGCAACAGAAGCAGCAACAACAAAATACAAACGTGGCTAAGAATGTGATAATGTTTTTGGGTGATGGCATGGGCTTGACAACGTTGGTGGCAGCTAGAAATTATATAGGCGGGGAGCATACAAAATTGGCATTTGAAGAGTTTCCCTATGTGGGCCTATCCAAGACCTACTCCGTGGATAAAACTGTTCCCGATTCGGCCACAACAGCCACGGCCTATTTGTGTGGTGTGAAAGGAAATTTTGGCACAATTGGCGTTAATGCGGCCATTTCACTAGACGATTGTCAAGCCATGAAAAACTCTAGCGATTATGTTTATTCCATAGCCAAATGGGCGATGGATAAGGGCAAATCAGCTGGCTTTGTAACCACCGCACGGGTCACACATGCCTCGCCTGCTGGTGTCTATGCTCATACAGCCGATCGTAACTGGGAAAGTGATGCCGATATAGAAGAGGCTTGTGGTGTTAATCATGGATTGGCGGATATAGCCCAGCAGTTGATCCATGGCGAAGTGGGTTCTAGGCTGAAAGTAATGATGGGCGGCGGCAAAAATGCTTTTGTGGATAAATCTTTGGATGGGCGGGGATGGCGTACAGATGGTCGCAACTTAATAGAAGAATACCAACAACAATCGCCCAGAAACCAGTTTGTTGCAACTAAAGAAGAGTTGAATAATTTGGATTTGAGTAAAACTGATCGCTTGTTGGGCATTTTTAATGATGATCATGTGGACTATCATTTAGAAACGGTTAATGACGCGGCTAACACTCAACCCACGTTACAAGAAATGACCGCAAAGGCTATAGAATTTCTGGAACAACAAAACGATAAAGGCTATTTCTTATTTGTGGAAGGTGCCAGAATTGATATGGCCCATCACGAAACCATGGCCCGTTTGGCTGTCGACGAGACAAAAGAGTTCTCTGAAACTGTCAATTATGCACGACAAAAGACTAGTTCGGATGACACTCTTATTGTGGTAACTGCTGATCACTCGCATGCATTTAGTGTGGCTGGTTATCAAGATCGAGGCTCTGACATTTTCAGTTTAATGAAGAAAAGCGCTGATGGTTTACCACACGAGCCGCTCAGTTATGCCAACGGAAATGGTTATAATAAACATTTTGATGTGGCAAATAATAGGCGTGTCAATCCCCAGCAGGTTTTAACAGGCGATATTCATGATTTATTTCCTGCAACGGTGCCTTTGGCCTCAGAGACTCATGGCGGTGAGGATGTGGCCGTGTTTGCTTCTGGTCCGTGGGCTCATTTATTTACCAGCGTGTATGAGCAGAACGCCATACCACACATGATGGCCTACGCTGCCTGTATTGGTGACGGCCTTCAGGCCTGTGATGTTTTAGAGGTTAACAAAAAACAATTGAGAAGTAGCAGAACTTAAATAGTTTAGATTAACGCTTTAATTCAATTGTTGTATGATAAGCTGAACACCAGTTAACTATTAAAGATAAGAGAAATAATAAAATCTGAAAATTGTTTGTTCTAATCATGAAAACAGTGCGTGGATTATTTCAAAGATGCGGCAGGTTAATGAACTCATTCTTTAAGTTTGAGATTAAAGTTTGAAAACAAAAGTTTATGATCCCCCATAGCGAATACGAGCTTTAATAATATATTCTATTTCAGTTTATCTGCGGCGTATAAAAAGTATTGTTTTTAACAAACATATTATTTTTCCACTTATTATCTTTCATGAATAATTTGTTTGATTAAAAACGATTTAGACAGAATTAAATAAATACCAAAAAAATTTTAAAACGTTTCAACACACACTTGGAAATATTAACGCCTACAAGTTTTTAAAAAATTTAACCAATTCAAGTAAATAAATTGTATCTCTTTTATTGTAATAAAAATCTGTCAGATATAATTCCAGGGCAAGCATTAGCATGTGCTGGATGTTTTACAACATCATGAGCGCGTTTCTACTATTTCATCCCAAGAAAAGAAACAAGTCAATTTAAAAATACAAGTTAATTAAAAAAATTTAAAAAAATATAAAATTTTTATAAAAAAAATAATAATTTTTAGAATTAGAATCAATTCTAACGATAAGAATTATTTATTACTCAGGTCGCATAACTACAAATCATTTTTAGTTTTTAAATATATTTAATTTGAATTTTTCATTAAAATTGGAGTATTTGAAAATAAATATATTCTACAAGACTTTATAGCAGGGACCCTCCTGGTTAAAAGTTTTATTTTTAAAATCTTATTTTCATCATTATAGCATGAGTATAATTTTGCGTTAAGAAAATAACAGCTATTTTCGGATTTTTGTTTATTTTTCAGAAAATAAAAACAATTTTTTAGCTTTTAATTTTCAATCCAGAAATAAAAATTGTTTTTTGAGTTTCATTTATTCCTCGGAAAATAAAAGTTATTTCTTCACTTTTATGAATTCAACTGAAAATAAAAGTTATTTCTTGATTTATATATATCGAAGAGAAAATAAAATCTATTCCCTGACTTAAAAATTTCGATCAGAAAATAAAAGTTGATTTTTATTTATTCTTTCAAAAATTTAATGAAAACTACTTTCCAAGTTTTATTTTTCGATTTTTAATAATTAAAATTGTTTCCAGACTTAAATTTTTGGATTAAAAAATTACATTTATATTCTGGGTTTTATTTCTTTCTGAGAAAATAAAAGTTATTCCTGGACTTTTATGTATTCGACAGAATACAAAAGTTATTTCTTCAGTTTTAAAAATTTAACGGAAAATAAAAGTTATTTCGTGACTTAAATTTTTCCATAAGAAAATAAAAGTTAATTTTTATTTCTTCTATAGGAAATCATTTTCTGAATTTAATTTTTTGATTTTTATTTATTAAAGTTATTTCAATACTTTTATTTTATATATAACTTATATTCCGATTTTTATTTATTTTTCAGAAAATAAAAGTTACTTTTAGATTTTTATATATTCACCAGATAATAAAAGTTATTTCTTGACTTAAAATTTTTCGATGAGAAAACAAAACTTGATTTTTATTTATCTTTCAGAAAATAATATAAAAATTTATTTTCTGAATTTAATTTTTTGATTTTTAGTTATTAAAGTTATTCCCAGACTTTTACTTTTTGATTAGAAAATAAAAGTTATTTTCCTTAGTTTTATTTATTCCTCAGAAAATAAAAGTTACTTCTTGATTTTAATAAATTCATCAGATAATAAAAGTTATATTTCACTTCGATCAGACACTATTGACTTTTATTTGTTCTTTAAAAAATAAGTTTTTACTTGAATTTTGTTTATTCAACAGAAAATAAGAGTTATTTCGTGACATAAATTTTTCGAGAAGAAAATAAAAGTTGATTTTTCTTTAGGAAAAAAGAGAAAAAATTTACTTCTTGATTTTAATAAGTTCATCAGATAATAAAAGTTATTTCTGGACTTCTAATTTTCGTTTAGGAAATTTTTGGATTACAAAATAAAAGTTATTTTTTGATTTATTTATTTCGCAGAAAATAAAATTAAAACTATTTTCTGAGTTTTATTTTTCAGTTTTTTATTAATTAAAGTTATATCCAGGCTTTTATTTCAGGATTAGAAAATAAAAGTTATTTTCTAAGTTTTATTTATTCCTTATAAAATAAAAGTTATTTCTGAGTTTGTATTTAGTTTTCAGAAAATAAAAGTTGTTCATTGAATTTTATTTTTCGAAGTTAAAATAAAAGTTATTTTTTAGATTTTAATTTATTTGATAATTAAAGTTATTTTTGGGTTTAAATTATTTGATCTTCGAATAAAAATTATTATATGATATTTATTTACTTCTCAGGATATAAGAGTTATTTTTTAAATTTTATTTAATTCTCGGGGTATAAAATAATAGTTATTTTTTGACTTTCATTTATTCGTTAAGGTATAAAAATTATTTCCTGATTCTTATTTATTCATCATAAATAAAAAATGATGTCTTGACTTATATTTTGAGATCTTAAAATAAAAATTGTTTTATTGCTTTTTATTTATTTTTGGGAATATAAAAGTTATTCCATTATACTTATTTTTGAATTAGAAAATAAAAGTTATTTTCTGAGTTTTATTTAATTCTCAGAAAGAAAGTGTTTTTCTAGATGTTTATTTTTTTTAATATAATAATATGTGATGCTTGACTTATATTTTTCGATCTGAAAATAACAATTATTTCTTGTTGTTTATTTACTCTTGTGAAAATAAAAGTTAACTCATGAGTTTTATTTTTCGTTTAGAAAATAAAACTTATTTCTTGATTTTTGTTCGTACTTCAGAATATAAATATTTTTTTCTTCACTTTTATTTGTCGACCGAAAAAAATAATAGTTATTTTCTAAGCTTTTTTTGTTCCTCAAAATGTAAAACTGTTTTCTAGATTCAAATTTTATGTGCTTAGAAAACAAATGATTTTTAAAATTGAATATATTTAAAAAAATTTTATTTCATTTGTCAAATAAGATTTTTTTGAACCCATAGATTCGATCTTAAATCAGTTAATAATAGTTTTAGCAAAACAAAAACTCAAGAAATAACTTTTATTTAATATTTTAATTATTATATAATTTTATTTAATAAAACTAAAGCCCAAAGAAATAAAAATTAGGTAGACCATATAAAATGGATTCTACTTTAATTTGGAGAATAATTTGTAGTGGTGCCTGTTTTAAAGCTTTAAAGAGACAGAGATAATTTCTGGGCAATAGAAATAAGTTAATTAATTGCAACAGCCCCGACAGAACATAAAAATAGAATGTTTTAATAGACCGTGTTAATAACCCTTCATTAACGTTCATACATTCAATATTTGCCAAGGTAGCGGGAACATACATGGCATACATACATGGCATACATACATGGAGTGCGTTACACTCTTACGTCTTGCCACATACGCTGCAATCAACTGCAGGATTAAGAACAATTTTTCCACCACAATATTTGCATTCGATGAAGATGCAAACACAGCAGTTTGCTATTGATTAGAAACTTATTTATGTAACGACACGACACAAGTTTCTCGTGGCTGTTTAATTGTAACAGCAGGTAAGTTGTTGCCAAGTATTGCTGTCGTCAACTTTTAACTTCAGCTGCTAATGAGTTTAACTTTCAAAGTGTTTGTTGCCTAAATAAATTATTATGATTGAATTTGAGTTTAATTTTCAACAGAAATTGAATTTGCATAAACGTCAGGCACCAGAGAGCCAGCTTCCTCCTTCTACGCGTTACTGATGATGACGACGATAGCGTTAACGATAAGAGCAGCAACATCTAAAACACATAAAGCTGTGCACCAGATGTTGCTGATGACAAGTGCAGGAGATAATTTTAAAATAATTTTTAAAGAAATTATTCTCGACAATTTTGTTCATGTTTATGTAGAGTACAGATTTGCTTAATACTCGTTCTATGTTTATGGTGAAAGTAATTGTGATAAAAATTAAACAAAAATGTTTTTCCATCGCCAACGTTGTTATAAAATCAGAGAAATCAAGAGTAGTTGAGGTGGCATTGCGTGCACTACAGCAACACGTACGTTAGAGGCACGCAATTTAGGGCAGACTTTTTGCAACATTCTAACGACTTCGGCTGGCTGTTTTTTTTAAACAGTTTTATGAGCTTCTCTTCTAATTTTGAATGGAAAGGAATTTTTGGAGAAATTTTATTTAGGCGAGAGAAAAGGGGCCGATCTCTCACGCCTCTCACATCTTTTACTTAAGAGATTCTTGAAATATTTCTTTTGGAAATACAATTGAATCATGAATCAATTTCAATTATTTTTATTTCAAAATTAGACAGAAAATTAGAGAAAAAGAAAATTAGTTGTGTGCCAATAAAGAAAACCTATTCAGAGACCTGCGAAGGTTTATATTTTTGTGATAGTAATCAAAATTGTTTAAGAGTACCAAATAAGGAAATGAAATAAAAACTTTTTTCTTGCTAATTTTTAAGCTTTATAGGCATTTCAGCAATTTTATCTTAACATATTTAACAAAAGCATTTATGTTCTGCAATTCTATGTAAAATTATCTTTTGCATTCTATTGTTTCCAAAAATATTGAGCGACAGCAACATACTCCACAGAGTACCATATATAAATCTATACGATATTTATGTTTAAGATTTAAGAAATAAATTATATTGGGCATATTTACAAAAAATTATCTCCAAGATCATATATATATATATTTCACCAATTTTGGTGGACAACATTATGAGGGTGTATTTAGGGAACCTAAGATATTTGAAAAATATTTTTTATATTGTGCGTATCTATATAAAAATACCTTTTCAAATTTGTCTTTTTCATTAATATTGCTGGCCAATAAGATATTTAAATCAGTGCCTCAAATAAATGTCTGAAAAATTTATATAAGATTTAGGAAAGTTATTTATACTCTGATTGCCTGGTATATAATATAGGGTGTTTTTTATAGAGTGATACAACTTTGTGTTGGCATCACTGCTTTATATGACCACCCATTTAACAGCTGGTAGTTGCTTTTTAAGTTTGCTTTGAAATTTCATTATGGATCGACTTACACCAGAGAAACGCATGCAAATTGTGGTAATTTTTAATCAAAATAATGGTTCTGTTCGTCAAACTTATCGTGCACTTCGTCCATTTTATGGCGTACATAATCGTCCTTTAGAGCTGCTAATTCGAAGGACAATAGATCGTTTTCGGACGACATTTACTGTTACTGATAGTGTGCATCCCGTGAGATCCTGAACAGTGCGCACTGAAGAATCTATAGCCGCTGTACAGGAAAGCATTTAAGATAATCCTAATCAATCAATTCGTCGCCGTTCTCAGCAACTGAGGTTGTGTGCTTCCACTTTATGGAAGATTTTACGCAAAGATCTTGGCTTAAAAGCTTTCAAGATTCAACTTACGCAGGAATTAAAGCCAGACGACCATCGTATGGGCCACCAATTCGGCGAAGCACAAATTGGTATTGATTTTGAATTTCCATTCAAAATTTTATTTTTAGATGAAGCCCATTTTTGGTTGAATGGGTACATAAATAAACAGAATTGTCACATTTGAAGTGAGAAGCCACAAAATTTTGTCGCAACATCACTCAACATCCACAGAAAATTACTGTTTGGTGCGCTTTATGGGCTGGCGGAGTCGTTGGCCCCTATGTCTTCAAAAACGATGATGGTCAGAATGTTACTGTCAATGGTGAACGGTATGGGAACATGATTCGAAGTTTTTTCGTACCTCAAGTAGCTGGCATTATTCTTGCTGATATGTGGTTCCAACCGGATGGAGCCACAAGCCACACAGCGGGCGCTACAATTGATTTACTTAAGGAAACTTTTGGCGAAAAAATAATTTCACGAAATGGCCCAATTAATTGGCCGCCCAAGATCGTGCGATTTAACCCCATTGGAGTATTTTCTTTGGGGTTATGTAAAATCACTTGTGTATGTCGATAAACTACAAACCAGTTGAACACCTGGAAATTAACATTCGAAGAGTAATCGGTGAGATACGGCCGCAAATGCTGCGAAAAGTTTGTGAAAATTGGTATTCCAGATTGCGCCTTGTACGCGCCAGCCATGGCAGCCAAATGGTCGAAATCATATTTAAACATTAATGTCATAAAATTTTCTATCCAATAAAAACCGTTTTATTGATATCAAAAATATATTACTATGGTTTATTATGATTTAAACTTGTATCACTCTATAAAAAACAGCCTTTAGACGTAAAATAAATTATGGTGGAAGACAAGATACTGAAAAGAGTACCACAATGTATGTAGGGTGCATTTTTACATACGATTTAGAAATATTTTTATATTAAACATATTTACATAAAATCCCATTTTGAATTCTGTATATAAAATCTTTATTGGTGAAAGATAAGATATTTAAAAGAGTACCACAAGATATGTAGGGAGCATGTTTACATAAGATTAGACAAATTATTTATATTGTGCATATTTACATAAAATCCCCTTGTGAATTCTGTATATAAAAGCTTTATTGGTGGACGATAAGATATTGAAAAGGGTACCACAAAATATGTGTGAGGTATTTATTTAGTTCATATTTTAGGTTTCAATTAATTTCAGTATTAAGAAAATTAAATATCCGAATCTTCTTCATTATTTATTCTATATCTTATTTATCGTATATATCCTTTAGTTCTGTGTCATCCCACATTTCAAACGACTTGACCATGTGATATATTTTTATACTTGCTGTAGTGTGCCTGTTCAAGATGTATGACACAAAACATCTCTTCCCTCTTCATGTGTTTAATATTTCTTTAGCTTTTTAATTTCTTGTGTAGACATTAATTTCAAATGACACAAATTTGTTTTGCCTTAAATGCCTTTAAACGAAAAGAAAGAATATAAAAAAAAACACTTGACAAATACTTGGACTCGTACTCCTTCTTCAAATTTAAGTATGACAAGTTATAGTCGCAGGTTACAAATACTTTTTGCAATTTTCTATAATAGTTTTCATCATCTCTATTTATTTCTATGTCCTTTGCCATTATTTGCATTTCAACCATTATAATTTTCCCAAGTGTTGTTTTTGTTTTTGTTTTTATTTTTGCTTTCATATTCAGCTTTAAAGTCATGAATATAAATTCTAAAAACAAATACCCGCTACACACTCTGTTATACGTTTTAATAAAACGCAGTGTTTGGCTTAAATAAATATTACAGAGTCTTACATCTGCTGATAAAGAAAAAGCCTTTTATGTGAAACCTGATAAAAAAAAAAATCATAATTTGAAATATTTCTTCTTCTTTCTCGTAAACAGTTTACTGGTTAAGCATTTCATGAAAGTTGACATGTCAGAGTTTAGTTTTGAAATAATGAAGCCGTTGATTATATTGAAAAGTACCAGTAGCAGCAGCAGCAGCAGCGGCTGCAGCTGAAGCCTCTTGACGTTATGGCGATTGCATTAGTTGCAGGTAATGGCAGCTTTCGAAAACTGGGTTACTAACAACTACTCTTCGCCATTATAGGCCTGCAGCCATAATTCGGAAGTGAAAATGTTGGTAAATAGTCCACACGAATGTGATTTTGCAATTGAAAGTAAAGAATGGCAAAAGAAGCAGAAGAAGAACAAATTGGAAAACTTTAGTTTTTCATAGAAAATGAGTAGAGAAAAGTAGGAAAAAAAACAAAAACAATGCCGGAGAAATTATGAAAGTGCATGAGAAAGTTTTATAAAGCGAAACAATTAGTACAGCGTTTCCCTTTTCCCCTCCCCCCACTCCTGCAAAGAACTGTTTGTTGTCTGTAACTTGAGGTTATGCCACAGCACATCTTGTCCTATTACTAATTGAAATAAACTTTAAATATTTTGTTGCAGGTTGCAGTTGGCATTTGTGGCAAATAAGATGTCAATACTCGTATATTGAAATTCTTAGTGGGAATAATTTGCTAAATAGAAGAAAATATGGAAGTTGTTTTTCTACAGAAACATGAAAAGAACAAATTGTTTATGAATTGAAAATAAAAACTTGTCAAATATATTTTTCAATATCGTCTGTGAGAGACGACAATAATAACTTAAACGACAGAATTGGTAATGCCCAGGATCCAGCGAATTCAATTTGTTAAAAAAAATTATTGGAGTACGCTGCTGGTTTTAGCGACTAAAAGTTTTTGATATTTAATATCGCGACTCCGAACAAGTTCTTAATGTTTTTTTCTTTGCTTTGAAAAATTATGTTTTCGATCTTTTTTAACTCCCGCTAAGAAAATGAAAAATTAAAAAAAATCGGTTTGGTTTCATTTTGTTTTGAAAAAAATCGAGTTCTCATCTGATCTCGACGTCTTGAGGCCGCAAAAAGCTTCCCTTACTAATTCTGAGAACCCGTCACTATGTCTGTATGTATATGGGTATGTGTGTATATATGTGCGTGTGTAAGAATGTGACCCACTTTTAACTTTGGAACGGCTTGACTAACTTGACAATTTTCTTGACAGATTCGAACCGATAGATTTCAAGACGTTTTAAGACAACTCAGAAAAAAACATAGTTTTTTATAACTCTTTTTAATAACTTTTAACTTTACCGATCGATTCCAGAAACTAACCACCTCTTAAGATTAAAAAACCCACGTTGGCCACTGCAAAACGGGTCAAAATCGGTTAACCCGATCGTGAGATATAATGAACGAAAAAACTTGAAAAAAGAGAATTTAAAAAAACTCCAAAATTATATATCTGATCAATTAGTGCTCTCGATCTCTTTATAGGACTCGAAAACTACATCAACCACCGTTTATCATTATGGGAATCGGTTGATTTGAAAATAAAAATAATAACGTTTCAGCTCGAGTAGATCAAAAACACGGAATTGCATAAAATCCAGTTTAAGATAATTTTGTTGCTCACATTAGCAGGCAGTTACGGGGATAGCTTTTAGGGTATTCCATATTTCTTTTATTATTTTAGATTATATATATTTTTATATTTCAAAATCAATCACAAAATTAACAAATAAAACAATAAAATGAAGTGAAAAGAATTATTAATTTTGCTCCGCCCTTTTTCTCTTTTCGAGCATGACTTTTTGCACTTGAAACGCGGTAGATTACGAATTATGACGTTTCAATGTCGTAGTTGATAAGAACGAAATCGATATCGCATATCTCGAAAACCACAAACAATAACAACACACTGATTACGCCCAAGGTTTTATACCGATAAGTTGAACTAGAAACCGGTCTTATTTTTTTTAAATTTTTGTTGTTGTATAAAACACGAGAATTTATGACGACTAGTGATGTGCGAATATTCAGTCGTATTCGAATTGCAGAGTATTCGTGTTATATTTTATGTAGTCGCATGAGAATATTTCTCGAATAGCTTATAACAATAAAATACTTCTTTTATAAAAATAAAATATAGTAATAATAATATAACATATAAAAATAATATAATAACATAATAACAATAATATAACAATAATATAATAATAATATAATAATAATAATAATAATAATAATAATAATAATAATAATAATAATAATAATAATAATAATACCAATAATAATAATAATAATAACAAATTAATATCGTATAAAAGTATCTTGTAAAAGAATCGAGAACAGTAACTGAATATATATATATATATATATATATATATATATATATATATGTATATATATATATATATATATATATATATATATATATGTATATATATATATATATATATATATATATATATAGTATAGTTAGTTGTATGTATATATAGTTTCGGAGTTTTTTAATAAAATCAATATTTCCGATTTTTTTTCATTTGCGATATCTCATGAAGGGATTAACCGACTTTGAACCGATTCGCAGTGGCCGACCTGTTTTTTTGAGCTGATTATTTTCTGAAATCGGTTAGTAAAGTTAGGAGTTTAAAAAAATATTTAAAAAACTATATTTTTTTTTTGCGTTAAGCATTAAACACAATACGACAGCAGACTACAGACTACAACTTGTCAAAAATAAAATACATGAGCGTATATACGAATGATTATTTTTACTACTACAGACGACAATACGGCTACGGGTTGTTGTCCCTGCTGTTTTTGTGGTTGTAGCCAAATTAAACTAATTTCTATTTTGGTAAGCGACAATTAGTAGATGTAGTGTTGCCAGTTTAATATAAATAAATTCAATTATTGTAAACTTGAAAGTATATTGATTTTATTTTTATTGAACATTTTTATTTTGCTATATTAATATTTTTATAGGCTAATTGTTCTAACTTAGTTAAAATCTCAGAAAGACATGATGATAAATATTCCTAGGCACAAAGGAAGTCAACATCAGTTTTATTCAACATACACAGCAGAGCAGAACACGTTCACATATACTTAAGTATAAAATTCAAACCAAAAAAGTTTGACTAAATGTATAATGGAACAAAAAATTCAGAAAAATGAGACATGAAGAAAATAATCAAATGGCAACACAGGTATCATAACACACAAGTGTTAACATCAGGTTGATACAGTTTTCACAATAAAATTTGTGTAAATAGAAAACTTTTATCACATTCAACTAAGCCACCTAAACAGTAGTGATAAACACAATATACACATGAGCACTGAAGATGAAAGTGTAGCGAGTTTCGAAAACAGCTGTTCTGCTCTGCTGTGTGAGTTGAATAAAACTGATGTTGACTTCCTTTGTGCCTAGGAATATTTATCATCATGTCTTTCTGAGATTTTAACTAAGTTAGAACAATTAGCCTATAAAAATATTAATATATTGAAAGTATATTGTATATTATACAAAAAGAAACAACAAACTATATATCCAAACTAATAAAATGATTTCTTGTCATATACTGAGGACTTAAATATATTTTATTGGAATAACACTATTTAAGAGTATTAAATATATGAAAACGGCTACACTGGCGCATGAAGAGAACTCTACTACAAACAACAACTCATGGTTATTGATTTGGTGGTGTCTTTCTAAAAATAATTAAGTAGCTGACTACGAGGCGACGACTGTAGCCAACGACTTTTGTAGTCGGTGTTCGTGTAGCCTGCTGTAGTTATTGTGTTTAATGCTTTATTTTTAAATTTATTGAAATCTACCGGTTCGAATCGGTTCACAGGAAATCGAAGTTGAGTGGAACCCTTGAGAACGCCAATTTGGTTAAAATCGGTCAAGTCGTTCCAAATTTATAAGCGGGTCACATAATTACACACACACACACACACACACATGCAGCCAGACAAAATTACGGGTTTTTAGAACTAGTCAGGGAAGTTTCCTAGGACCTCAAAACGTCGAAATCTGATAAGAACTCAAACGGAGTAAAGATAATTACTTCCAGATTTTAAAAATTTGTAATTTTCCCAGCGAAAATTTAAAAGTATAAACCTTTTTATTCTGTAACTCTTGGTCAATGTCACTTCAGGACAATACCTAAAATTAAACACTAACGTAATCGTTATTTACAACAACTGACTCCTGCTGACAAACTGTAACTTTCCTTTAATACCCAGCGGTTAATGGCTGCAGAGGAATTATTCATAGACCTGCCGTTGGCCGGGCTAAACAATTCAATAACACTTTTGCATCGTTTTGTCTAAATTTAAGTTTTCTTATGTGCTTCAGCATTAATGTTACACTAGTCACCATATATTTTATTGAATTTTTTTTCTCTTTATTGTGCCCCCCTTTTTGCTCATTTACGTGTTCAACAGCATTGAAATTTACCCAAAATTTATTTGCTTAAAAGCTAAAATACCAACATCTTTTAAGGAAAAACTACCCTTAAATAAGCCCTTTTTATCAATGCGTTCGCACTTGACATCGATGTCAACATAAAAATAAATTGATATCAAAGAAATTTGAGACGTTATGTCATTTGGCCTTAAGGCATATAAATATTTCACACTCTACCTTCAAAAAGGACGAAAGGAAGAAAAATCTTCCTTCATAACTAAAATCGCTTTAAGGAAAATTTATTGAAAACTTTCTAACCAAATAAACAGGATATTTTGGAAAAAAAATTTCAAACTGTTGGTTGAATGCATCACAAGGACTTCAAAACAGGCTGTTGTTTCACAGCCGGGTTAATGAAACGTTACTGATGGCCATGCAAAAATCATTATCATTCTCCTTTTTTTAATTCTTGCCTACTCATGGCAAAATATTATCAGCATCGTCATGGCCGGAAGATTGTTTAGGTTTGATGTGTCAGGAAAATTTGACATTTTGATGGATGGAGTGTGGAAAATCTAGATGAATAGAGGATATAAGAAAACTGAAAAGAAAGATTGCAAATAAACGAAAGCCGGTGATCGGACGGACTGAGAGAGGTCCATGTACACTGAAAAATATAAGAGATCGTGTACAAAAAAAAAATTATATAATAAGAACTATGAAAATCACATCACTGAAGTGTGTTTTTCATAGAGTGTCATACAAAGTTTAAATCATAATAAAAACGGGTTTTATTTGAAAGAAAATTTTATGAAACTTATATTTAAATATGATTTCTGCCATGTGGCAACCATGGCTGGCAAGTAGAAGGCTCAATCTGGAACAGCAATTTTCAACAACTTTTCGCAGCATTTGCGGCTGTATTTCGCCGATAACTCCTCGAATGTTTCAATTTCCAGGAGCTAAATTTTTTGTGATTTACAGACGTCCACAACTGACTTAACATAACCTCAAAGAAATTAGTGCGATAGGGTTAAACTCCACTATCTGGAAGGTCAATTAATTGGGCCATTTCGTGAAATTATTTTTTCCTCAAAAGTTTCCTTGAGTAAATCAATTGTAGCGCCCGCTATGTGGCATGTGGCTCCGTGCAGTTGGAACCACATACCAGCGAGATTAAGGCCACATAATTGAGGTGCGAAAAAATTTCGAATCATGTCCCCAATACCGTTCCCCATTGACAGTAACATTCTGACCATCATCGTTTTTTTAAGAAGACAAATGGGCCAATGACTGCGCCAGTCCATAAGGCGCAACAAACGGTAACTTTCTGTGGAAGTTTTTGGACAGAACCTTGTGGCCTCTCCTCAATCCAAATGTGACAATTCTGCTAATTTACGTGCCCATTCAAACAGAAATTGGCTTCATCGGAAAATAAAATTTTGAATGGATGAGTTTCACGAATAGAAAAATTATTTTGAATAAAAATTTCAACAATTTGCCTGCTTTGCTCTGATGCAAAATGATTCATAAAGAAACTTGAAAGAAAATTAAATAAAAAAAACAATCAGCTGTTAAATGGGTGCTTAAATAACCCAGTGATGCCAACACAAAGTTGTGACACTGTAAACAAACGCTGTATATGGAAAATAAGAGTGAATTTTCAAAATTTTGTCTTTTCTTCAAATAAATTTTAATCATTTTCATAATCGAACAAATTCCCTGCAAAACAGAAGCAATTTTTTTAATTTTTGTTCTGCGTTTCTTCACAAATTTCTGCAAGTGTAGCCTTCAGCATTTATTTAAATTGCAGCCTTTATGACATTTTGTAATAAATCATCCCTCATTATGGTTTCATATGCTGAATTCAAATCCACACGTTTTTATATTTTCCAACCAAATTACCCATTTGAATTTTACGCATAAATTTATTTCTTTGGCTACTCTTTTTTTGCGTTGTGTATTTTGCACCCGTTCAACTTAGGCAAATAGAAATAAAGCTTTATCTTTTAATCACACACACGAGGGTGGAGAGCATCTGAAAGCCTTGTAAAAAAATATCTGTATAAGAGTAAAACAAAAAAATCAATGACAAATAATTACCGCCTGTAGGAGGAACAGGCAGGGAGTTACTCTCAGTAAAATGAATGAAATACTACAGTTTCTGTTGTACATAATAAGCCAGCGGCCCCACAGTGTAGAATTTTGAAAATAAAATTGGAAATAATGCAGCAGTTTCTGAATGGGTTTATTAAAACTTAAAACGCTTTAAAAAAAATTGTTCTTGATATAGAGGTTTCAATTTGAAATTATTCCCATTAAATTAAATTATTTTTTATGTATAAAAAATTTAAATAATAAATAAAAAAGATATAAACATAACGCATATGCGAGAAAAATTTATTTTAAATTGTCTTTATTTAAGGAGTTACAGCATTTCAGAATGTGCCACTTTTTTCGGGCAAATAATAAATTTAGGACTAATTTTCTTAAATCACAATTCCACAATGAAAAAAGGATTTCAAAACACCGCAAGGGCTAAGGCGCTATTATATAAATGAAAAACTAAGAACAACTCAGCAAAAATGCTGAACAATTCTAATTCGGGGATTTGAAAAAAATCTTTGGGAATTTTGGGGATTTATGATACAGATCTCACCGGCTTTTTATCCACATTAATTATAAGATTTTTCTGCTAAATGGAAATTATAGCTTCTTATAACTCTTTCTGTGTTTTTAATATAATTTAATGAAAAATACACTGAAATTGATCAAAAATCCCAATATGGGGGATTCTTTGCTCTCTTCCCCATATTAATAATATGATTTTCCAAATATTTTCTCACCATAGCAGCTTTTCATTAAGGCCTTTTTATATTTTTTCAGTCATTATTTACGTGAAAAGTAGGAAAATTACGCTAAAACACTGAAAATCCCCATTTAGAGATTCCAAATACATATCTCAGCGTTATTTTCTCCTCATTAATTATATAGATTTTTATATCTTTTTAGTTCACATTTGTAAAAAATATATTAAAAATACAGCGGAAATACTGAAAAATCCCGATTAGGGGATTTTAAAAAATTCTTTGGGAATTTTGGGGATCTATGATGCAGATCTCACGGGTTTATTTCCACATTAATTATGAGATTTTTCCGTTAAATGGAAATTTTAGCTTCTTATAATTCCTTCTGTATTTTTAATATATTTAATGAAAAATTTATGAAAAATACCCTGAAATTCCTGAAAAATCCCAATATGGGGGATTCTTTGGTCTCTTCTCCACATTAATAATAAGATTTTCCAAATATTTGCTCACTAGAGCAGCTTTTTGTTGGAGACTTTTTATGATTTTTCAGTGATTATTTATGAGAAAAGTACACAATATACACTAAAACCCTGAAAATCCCCAGTTAGAGATTCCGAATACAAATATTAGCGTTATTTTCTCCTCATTAGTTATATGTTTTCCCATCTTCGTGTGAGTTATACATTTTTTATATCTTTTTCGTTTATATTTATACAAAATATATTACAAATAAAGCGGGAATACTGAATATCCTCGATTAGGGGATTTAAAAAAATTCTTTGGGAATTGGGGAAAAAAGTTTTATAAAAGTGGAGGGAATCCTTGTTATAAATCGCACCAGATTTTTCTGTACATTTTCCAAAGCTCATATTATAGCATATTTTCTTAAGACTTTTTTATCTTTTTTAGTATAAATTTATGAAAATATATATATTTTGAAAATTGTGGGGATCTTTGGTATAAATAAATCTCACCGATTTTTTCTGTATATTTATTATATGACTTTCCTTCTAAGTTTACTCTGAGTTACAACATCTATTTGCTTAAAACTTTTTATATATTTTTGGGGATTTTGAAAAAATTCTTTGGGAATTGTATAATTTTTCTTCCTATGCGATATATTTTTTTGTTAACACTATTTATATTCTTTTAGTATTAATTTAGGTAAAATTTAAGAGAAATAAAGTGACAATACTCAAACTTCCGAATTTGGGAGTTTAAAAAAATTCTTTGGTTATTGTGGGGATTGCTTATAAAACTGTTACGGATTTTTTTCTTCACATTCTCTATATGCATTTCCATGTTCCTTTATATCTTTTTGGTATAAATTTATGCAAAGTATAGACAAAAATACAGCAGAGATATTGAGAAATCCCGGTAAGGGGATTTCGAATATATTTTTTGGGATTTGTGGGGATCTCTGTTACATATATTTTAGTTTTTATAATATCTTTCAGCTATTTTTAGTAAGTAAAATTTAACAAAGTTACAGCAGAAATAAAGAAAATACCTCTTTGGGAGTTTCGCTAAAACTATTTAGGAATTGTGGGGCTCCCACAAAATTTTTCTCTTTATCCCCAAAATTTCTTACCGTGTGATCTGTAGTTGATACATTAACGGTCAATAGTACATAGATTTATCTTCTAAATAAACTTTTTAGTGTTTTTCGTGCTTTAGTATCCATAGATCTACCCTCGTACCATATTTTCGATTGCAAAATGTACTTCAACTTACAGCCAATGCCAATTTCCGGCTGTCAGTTTGACAACTGTCGGCCACAAAACTACCAGATGATGCCCATAATAAGTTGAAAAAATAGAAGGAGCAAAAATCGTTTAAATTAAAAACTTAACACGTTCCTTCCACACCTTCACGCACTCAGTCATTCAGTCATTCATTCATTCACTCATTCATTTAACCGTATGCTGGCTGATATTGAAAATCTATCCAGAGATTATAATCGAATATATATTTGCTGTACTGATTACAACCCCAAAAGGTTATTACACTGGCTGCATTTTCATACAACACACGCACCGAGTCAGTCATCAACCACCCACTCACTATTTGCCAACTTCTTATTGCCCCCGTGGATGGATGGATGTTTTGTGTGTGTGTGTGAAATTGGGGAGGTTGTTAAAGTGTTAAGAGTTTGTTCTTAACAAATACACAAAATAAAAACGAATTTACTGAAAGGAATAATTTACAATCGGTAAATTTATGTAAATAAAAGTAAATTGGAAATTGTAGAAATTTATTTTTTTTGTTTTTGTTTTTATTTTGTTTGTTTATTTACTTTTATTTTCTTTTCTCTCTCTCTCTCTCTCTACTTATTTGTGTTTAAACAACTCAGACACTTGATGAATCTCTATTGTTGTGTTTGTGTTTAATGCAACAATCCGCCACAGAGTGTGTACTTGCGTGTGTGTGCGTGCATTGAAGGCATTAAGTATCCTTTACATACGTAAATACTCGAGAAGATTGCAGGGAATAACATTGATTTTGGGAATTTATTTATGCTGAACTTTTATGAAGGTGTTAGTTCGACTGTGATACGCACAATTACACTGTTTGGCTTGTTGGAACATTTTTCCTCTCGGTCATGTGAGAATGTTATCAAAAATAATTTTGGAAATTTGTTGCAAAGTTTTTCATTATAAAAATTATTTTAAAGCTGAGAATTGTCATTTAAACAAGTCTGCTGTTTGTCTTATACATAAATATTACAAACATTTATTTGGGGAACAATTTTAAATGTCTTAGAGTTCACTGATCTTGATAAAACCGTGATATTTCAAGAGGTATTTTTATATAGATATGCACAACATATATATCTTTCATATAACTACGTCACATCTAAATCCGTGGTACACTTTTGAGTGCCTTAACATCCAACAATATTTATAAAAAATACATATTTTAAAAGCTATTTTTATGTAGAAATGTATAACTTAAATACTTTAAATATATAAGTACATAACACCTATTTTCGTGGTGCACTTTTGAGTACCTTAACTACCACCAAGTTTTATACAAAAAACATATTTTAAAAACAGTTTTCATGTAGAAATGCCCAACGCAACACCGTGGTGTAGTTCTGAGGTCCTTAACATCCACCAATATTTATAAAAAATAACTATTTTAAAAGGTATTTTTATGTAGAAGTGCATAACTCAAATACTTTATATGTAATTACATAACACCTATTTTCGTGGTGCACTTCTAAGTGCCTTAACATTCAACAATATTTATAAAAAATAATTATTTTGAGAGGTATATTTATATAGAAATGCACAACGTAAATATTTTATTTATAACAAAATAACACCTATTTTCGTGGCACACTTTTGAGTATCGTAATATCCCCCAATATTTATAAAAAATAGTTATTTTAAAAGGTATTTTTATGCAGATTTGCAATACTAAATATTTTTTTTTAACTATTAATATAACAGTACTTTAAATTTGCTTGAAAATCCATAGAAAATCTTTATATAATGAGCACACATGTACACACTCACATATTAAAAGGTTCAAAATTATCGGTGTAATTTTGAAACATGTAACTATATGGCAATTTGCCGATACAAAACCGATACTGAAAAACAAATAACGGCAATACCGATCAGCGACGTAGCACGTGGCGATTTCTCAACAAAAGTGACAGCTTTAAAACTTATTTGCGTTCTCAGTTTAGGTTTGAGAGTACGGCGGATTTTCCACCGATTTGTAAAGTACTTGACCATTTAGTTGGCTAACTCGTCCATATATGAACTATAATTTTATTTTCGAATTTTTATGTACGAAATTAAGTTCCTGTAAAAGCTTTAATTATAAAGCATTAAACACAATAACGGCAGCAGGCTACACGAACACCAACTACAATCGTGGCCTCGTAGTCAGCTACTTAATTATTTTTAAAACAACACCACCAAATCAATAACCATGTGTTGTTGTCTGTAATAGAATTCTCTTCAAACGCCAGTGTAGACTACAGACTTTAAACATATTTTATTGGAATAACACTGTTTAAGAGTATAACATATATGAAGGCGGCTACACTGGCGTATGAAGAGAATTCTACGACAAACAACAACACATGGTTATTGATTTGGTGGTGTCGTTCTAAAAATAATTAAGTAGCTGACTACGAGGCGACGATTGTAGCCAACGGCTTTTGTAGTCGGTGTTCGTGTAGCCTGCTGTCGTTATTGGGTTTAATGCTTAGAGCTTAATTTTTATTAGTTTCACTTAATTTTATTTTAAATCTTAGTTTTATAAATTAAAAACTAAACTGCAAAGTTTTTATTTTGGCTCATCAGCTATTTTTTTTTTTTTCTGTTTCCAAGATTAAAGAGTCCATGAAACTGCGGCGTTTTGCCACGATTAAGGATCTACTGAACTGTATATCAGACACTGCTTCAAAAATGGGATACAGCAGAGGCTCAATTTCAATTTGAAAAAAAAGAAAAATTAGAAACTGCTGAATTAATATATGTTTTGAAAAAATTCCCCTAATTCCTTGAACAGACCCCGTACATGCACAACTAAATATTTTGTGAGATTTCTTGTCAATAATTTTTCTCGTGTATTGGACAACTTTCTACTGCCCAAACTTCGACAATTGCTGTTAGCGGCAGTTGTAGTCGGTAGCCTGTGGCCTGTAGTGGTAAACGTGTTCTCTACATCATACAGACTTTTGAAAATAAGAAGCCTCATGTTGATGACACTATTCTGACGGACTTGTCAAAATTGTCATTGTTTTAGTATAACAAATAAATTTACATAATTAACAAAATTACAAGCAACTACGCAAAAACTGTAGACGGAAATTCTCGACTTTCCTAACGAATACACACATTTTTACACACACATGCATTTACATATGTATGTATGTGTTGTAGACATATTGTAAATTTGTTGTCATACATGTAATTTATCCAGCATTAAGTGCCATATTTAACACATCAAATATTGAATAAATCATTGCAATAAATCCTGTTTAAACGTCCACCCACATATTTGTATATGATGTATGCACATACATAAATACATACATGCTAACATGCACATGCATGCACGTACACCCGATTCCATTTTTACGCAGTTTATTTTAACACGATTTTAAAATTAATCGTTTTGGTTTTAGGCTCCTTAGTTTGGTTTTTTTTTTGTAACAAAAACAGCCTGAGAAGTGCTTTGCTTGCCCGTAGAAAACACACGAAGTCTCCAGCAGGAGTCGAATCAGAGACAATTGGACTGGCAGGCTACAATTGCTGTCTGTTAGCCACAGCGGCTTATAAGTAATCTGCCATAGTAGACCAGGCAAAATGTTTTTTAAAGCCAGAAAAGCGATTGTTAAGTATTTTTAATTATATATGAATTCACAAGGTTGGCAGCCCTGCTAATTATGTGGTGGGAGAAACTCGCCTCAAAATTATAATGAAAATAAAGCGGACTTATTTACTCTGATATAACCTTGTCTTGATGTATTGGCACTCAATAGATTTGTATTGAATCAGCTAAATCCAAAATACGATTCCAGAGATGGAAAACATAATGCTCGCCATGCCTCCGCTATAGAGACAGGACCCGACAACAATTAACACAACCGTGAACTCAGGAAGATCAGAAAAATTCGACACCCTATTCAGGACAGAGTGCGAAGTCAAGTTCAAGTTCTAAGGCAGAGTAGTCCTGTGTTAACTACTTCAGCCAATAAAACTCTTATTTGGTCCCCTACGGCTAACTGAAGAAATGATTTCAGCGCGTAAGAGATTTTCGTCCAAAGAAAAGGTCTTAACAGAAACCAACGCCCATTTTAGTGTCCTTGAAAACACTTATTATTTGCAAGAAATAAAAACAAATTCTAAAACGCGGGACTAAGTGAATTGATCTTAAAGATTATGTGGAATAATAAAACATTTTATGAATATTTCATGAAAAAATATATTGCTAAAATAGTCACAGACTCATTAAACAACCCTCGTATATTAAATTTTTTTAATTTAATATACATATAGTCACGAACTTATCGAATAGTCCTCGTATTTCTTTTTCTGAAAAAATATTTATTAATATAGTCACGAACTTATCAAACAGTCCTCGTATTGTTTTCTAAATATTCATATTTATTAATATAGCCACGAACTTATCAAACAGTCCTCGTTTTTTTCCACAATTTGGTGCTTGCTTAACGCATCTATGGCGTAAACACAGAGTCAGGTGTAATTTAATATTCTTTTTTTTATTTTAAGATTTTTTGTCATTTCATTAAGCCCTTGAATTGCTGCCATTCATTTTGTCAGTTCGCAAGAGAGACAACAAAAAAAAAAAAGAAACGAAACTTAAATGACTGGTTGGTTAATTAAAAATTGAATAAATGAAAATGATTGAAAAAATATAACAGTCGGCTAATGAAGACAAATGAAGAAAATTCTCGCATCAAAATTAATATGTACACGGTAGCAATACGGCTTGAATATTTTGATTCGCAAGGATTTAAATTAAATGCTTAATATCAGTCAAAAGCTTTGCGCCAATGTTTGCTGGGTTATTAAGGATCAATTTTAATACCGATTGAAAACTTGCGTTAACTGTTTCTTGCACTGTTGCTTTCCAATAGCTGATGCCAGCCGGGCTCATGCTGAGTAGGTGTGAATTGTTGTTACAATCACATCAGGCACCCACATCATCATCAGTAGCAGCAGCAGCAGCAGCAGAGGCGGCAGCAGCAACAGTGGCAGAGGCTTCAGTTTACTCCCGCTTTACTTAATAAACGTTATCATTTTCACATTTTCATTTGTTATTTGTTTTGTCCAGTCTGTTGACAAATATGCACACACTCACACACACACCGATACATACATACACACATACATGAGCTTAAAAAATATCTTAACAAAAGGGGGAAAAAAGTTGTAATGAAAAAGTCATTATTAACGCATTTGTGTTTTGCATGCAGGAGACAGATGGGTTATAGTTTTTTATCAATATGCTTTTTGTCAGTTTGATTTTTTGTTGTTGCTTTTGTCTTTCTTCCTTGCGTATTTGCATACTTTCTTTTCATTGTCATAATGGCGGAATATTATTGACATTATGGCAGCCAGCAACTTTATGTTGAAAATTTTCATAAAAGAAATGTAAATTTTTTCATGTCCTTTTTTTCTTTTTTTTTTTTTTGCAGCAAAAATTTACGCATAAAGTTTGATTTGTCAGTTTATGAAAGGCATTTTCTGAAATGGCGAAAAATTTATGCAAGAAACTTTAAGATGTTTTTTCTTTTTTTTGTTGTTGTTGTAGAAAACAGTCAAGTTTTGAATGAGTTGAAAGCCCCTTTCGAGAGGTGTGTATGTGTGTGTTTTTAAAAATAGAAGAATGAAGTAGATTTTTTTTTAAACTTAAAATTCACTGGCTAAAAAATTAAAGGTAACAAATACCTGATTTAGATTCTAAATCCACAAGTCAGGGATGGGACTTCCTTGTAATTGATATTTTTAATTTCATTAGAAAGTAACGCAAAATTATAAATATTGTAAAAGTTTTTACAATTTGCTAGCCTTTATTGGCCCTGTAATTATATATACGAGGTCTGTTCAAAAATAACCTGAATTTTTATATTAATGTGTCTATTATTATTCGAACTTATATTCGAAAAAATACTACTCGATTCGAGACTCCTTCTTCATGCCGCTTTTCATGTCCAATCCCATCAAAAAATTTCTGAAATAATTCTATTGGGGCCGATTGATTCGAGACTCCTTCTTCCGTCCGCTTTTCATATCCAATCCCATCAAAAAATTCCTGAAATAATTCTGTAGGAGCTGTTTGATTCGAGACTCCTTCTTCCACCCGCTTTTCATATCCAATCCCATACAAAAATTTCTGAAATAATTCTATTGGAGCCGATTGATTCGAGACTCCTTCTTCCGCCCGCTTTTCATATCCAATCCCATAAAAAAATTTCTGAAATAATTCTATTGGAGCCGATTGATTCGAGACTCCTTCTTCCGCCCGCTTTTCATATCCAATCCCATACAAAAATTTCTGAAATAATTCTATTGGAGCCGATTGATTCGAGACTCCTTCTTCCGCCCACTTTTCATATCCAATTCCAACCAAAAATTTCTGAAATAATTCTATTGGAGCCGATTGATTCGAGACTCCTTCTTCCGCCCGCTCTTCATATCCAATCCCATCAAAAAATTTCTGAAATAATTCTATTGGAGCAGTTTGATTCGAGAGTCTTCCTTCAGGCGGCTTTTTATGTCAAATCTCATCAAAAATATTTCTGAAATAATTCTGTTGGAGCCGTTTGGTCCGTTAGCGAGAGAACATGCACGAAATATTTCGAAAATAATGATTTCAAATATCAAGTCTCATTCTTTCATACGCCTGCATCACCTGATAATCTGTTGATATATTCAAAAGTTATAACAGGTCATAAATTAAAATTATAGTGTTTGATCCGACTCAAACTCTCATTAGACTTTTAAGCTCGAAGTTCGAAGAAAAGTTATAGAACAGGAGAATAAAAAAACTTGTGAGAATTTCTCAACCCTTTTTTATGTAAAAATTCTACAATTTTTCGGCGGACGTCTTGTCCGAAATTTCCAAAAAAAAATTTGCTCATGTCCGAAATTAAAAAAAAAAATTGTTGCTCGTCGTGAGCCAACTCATATGCCGCCATTCTCAGCAACTTTTCTAATAGTTTTAATTTTTTAATTTCTCAACATTTTTGTCTGCTGGTTGATGTGCTGGGTTGTCCACACCGATCATCGTTATTTAAATATTTTTGACCCGCTTTGAGAAGCGGGTACCACTTGAAAACATTTTGCTGACTCAGCCGACGACCGCTGCCTACCACTGTCAACTTTCCAAGTCTTTTGCAGCTCTTAATTTAAAGTTTTTATATAAAATTGCTGTGAATTCTTTTACATACAACTTTCTCGACAGCAGAAAATTTGCGAGTAAGCAAAGCAACTTTTTCTTACTCTCACAAACAGCTGAAACGGAGAGCATAAACCAGAGGAGTGCACCAAAACAAAAACAAATTACAATCAAATCAGTGATGTCAATTACGGTTTTGTTGGTGAGCTTAGTTTGATCTCTTACATTTACAGTGAGCGAAATGTGAGGTTACCATCGCCCAGGGAAAGGCCTTTTCTAAAACAGTTGTGATCAGGAAGCAAATTTTTGCAAATCGAACTCACACTTATTTTTATTCTCTTTCATTTAGCCAGATTTGGGACAAATCTTTGCATATATTTTTACTAGTTTTTCTCAAACAACAAACGCACCATATCATAGCATAGTGGTATAAATATATTTCTATTAAGAGCCCTCAGGCCTTGCGATACTTCCCTGTGAATGAGAGTGTTTTTAAGCAAACAATTTTATTTTACGCTCGCAAAATGAAAGAGCGTATGAATTTTGTTTTCACAATTTTGTATAGTGCTGACACCCCTGAATCAAATGCACAAGGCCTGCGATATTATAATAAATTTTGGAACATACCTCGTATATATTCTAGCCACTGCATTGCTAACAAATCTTTAATATTCGGGCCGCACTTGTGCTGCAAACAAATCCCAACAAACTTTAACTGAAATGGTTTCTCAGATTTTATAAATTTTTAAAAAAATTTTTTTGTTGGTTGGTATTTTTCATACTCTATCCCGAAGATAATTGATAAAATATTAAATCTTATTGCAGCACATGACAATAAAATTGTCAACGTTCTGTTATTTTATTCTGTTTGTTTGTACGAGTATTTAAGTGGGTGTGTGTGTGTGTCTCAGGAGGTGTTTGTGTATGTGCCGCCGACTGGCTGGTTTTATTTTTGGAAAAGTCTCTATTTGTTAATGTCTTTTGTTGTTGCTGTTATTGTTGTTGTTGTTTTTTGTTGTTGCATGTGTGTGCAAAGTTCTCAGATTTAATTGTATATATTCTGAATGTAAACTGGCATAATAGTTTTTTATTTTTATTTTTTAATTCTTTGTTGTTGACTTTTTTTTGTGACACAAACCTCTTGAACATCAACAACTGCAACAGCGTTGATTACATAATTGTAATACATGCTGCTGTTGTTCTCATCAGCAACACGGCGACAAGCAACTGTTATCACTGTAATAGGCAGTACCCGGCAGTGCAGGAGTTACAAGTGAAATTAGTGTGACATATTCTTTGTTATAGACAATAAATTAGAATATAAAAAAACTTGTGCTGTGGTCTGCCAAATCATGGTGTTGCTGTCTTAAAATATTTCCAACTTGAAACGCTTTTCATATACTCATATAATTGTTTAAGCATGAACTGCTGGACACTGAGCTTTACCAAAGAACTATGGGGGATTTTATATATCTCGGTTTTTGTTTTCATTTAACCACTTTTCATTTTTGTTAACATTTATTTTTACTACTGTCCCTGTTATTCTACTCTTGTGTAAATTTAATTTGTATTTTAAAAAACATCTTGATTTTATGTTAAATCATATAATATATAAAAATGTTCATGCATATCTAACCACTGTGCCGCAGTTGTTAACACAACGTCTATGAAGAAAACAAAAGCAGAGTCGAACATCAACACGAAGCTGTAATGAATCCAACGAAACTCTTGTATTTGTATGAGTTGTAGAGTGTAAATGTATTTGTGTTTGTGTGTGTGCTCGCATGTGATTAAGAGAATTTGTGTTTGTGTTAACAGAATGCAAATTTAAATGAATTTCAATAACGTTTTACAAAAACACACACATCGAGACAGATATTCAATTTGCCATCGCATCCAACTTCCTCTTGTTCAATCTTTGATTTTATTAACGTCAGCGATGAACAGTGTGGCTGACAGCGTTGAGATGGATTTAAGTGTTGCGGCATCAAGGCAAACAAGGCACAATTAGTGTTGACATAATTTTAAGCGATTATTTTTTCAGAAAGAAGAATACTGAAATATGAGTGGTACTCAATAGTCAGTAAGAGATCCAGTTAAAATAAATTATTTTTAATTATATATAAAATTGATTGGACAATTAAAAAACAAAGTTTTCTTAAGAGCTTTCTCGTTTCATTATATTCGATTAATATTACTCGATTTATTTTATTAAATTAATATACATCAAAACAGCTGCTTTATCAATAATTTTATTTGGTTTTTTCTCAATGATAATCCAGAAAAAAATATTTTTCCATAAATCCAGTCAATTGTAAACGATTAATTTTATTCGATTAATTTTATTCGATTAATATTATTCTGTTTGAAAAAAGAATAATATTAATCCAAACACATAGACCGTTCAAAGTTTATTGAATTATAATTCAAAATTTAGTTGATTATCGTCCATTAATAATATTCGATTATTATTATTCGATTAAGTTTATTCGATTAATTAAACGTCCGTAATTTTAATTATGTGCTGATGCTTTTTTTTGTATTTACACGGAAGGTTTCATTTATTTTTTCTCAATTATAATCAAAAAAAATTTATTTTTTTCGAATTGTGATCAAATGAGTTTTGAACGATTAATTTTTTCGATTAATAAAATTCTACATTATAATAAATAGAATAATATTAATCGAAGAACCTCTTCGTTTAAAATTTATTTGATTATAATTCAAAATTTATTTGATTATTATTCATCAACATTATTCGATTAATTTTATTCGATTAATATTATTCTGTTTCAAAAAAGAATAATATTAATCCAAAAACATTGACCGTTCACAGTTTATTTAATTATAATTGAACATTTTTTTGATTACTACTCATCAATATTATTCGATTATTATTGTTCGATTAACTTTATTCGATTAATTAAACCTCTTTGATTTTAATTCTGTGCTGATTAGTTTTTCCTATTTATACGAAGAGCTATTTTATCAAAGATTTTATTTCTTTTCTCTCAATTATAATCGAACAAAAAACATTTTGCCCAAAATGTGATGGAGTTAATTTTGAACGATTAATTTTTGTCGATTAATATAATTCCATGTTAGAATCAATAGAATAATACTAATCTAAGAAAATCTTCGTTTAAAATTCAAAATTTATTTGATTATTATTCATCAATATTATTTGATTATTAATATCCGATTATTATTATTCGATTAATATATATTAATAGCTGTTTTATCAAAGATTACATTTCTTTTCTCCCAATTATCGAAAAGAATATATTGTGCTCGAATTGTGATCGAATTAATTTTGAACGATTAATTTTATTCGATTAATTAATTTCTATGTTATAATAAATAAAATAATAATCGAAAAAACTATTCGTTTAAAATTTATTTGATTATAATTCAAATTTTTTTTTTAAATATTATTCATCAATATTATTCGATTATTATTATTCGATTAATTTTATTCTGTTAATATTTAAAGGAAGTGCTATTTCATTAAAGATTTCATTTTTTTCTCCCAATTATAATCGAACATAAATAAATTTGGCTCGAATTGTTTTGAACGATTAATTTTAATCGATTAATATAATTGTATTTATAATAAATAGAATAATATTAATCGAAATATATTAATCGTTCAAAATTTATTTGATTACCATTCAAAATTGATTTGATTATAATACAAAATTGATTTGATTTTTATCCATCGGTATTATTCGGTTAATTTTATGCCTCAAAATGTATTCCAACTGCTATTTTTCTTTTTGATTAATCAATCGAGCTTAAACATTTTTTCTCAGGTTATAATATAATAAATTTTGTACGATCAGTTTAATTTATTTATATACTGTTATTCTTTGAATTTTCATTTATTATAAAATTATTCGATTATTATTATGCGATTAATTTTATTTAAAAATATACATACAATTTTTTTTCAATTTTTCATTATAATCGAACAAAAATATTTTAGCTAAAGTCATATCAAAATATTCTATTTATTTTAATCGATTTATACTATTCGATTATTACAATGCACTTGATTTTGTTTTTTAAAATTTATTCGAAGAACTATTTTTTATTAATTTAATTTGAAAATGTATAAATTTTTCTTTTCATTATAATCGAAAAAAAAAATTGTTCTGGCAAAGTCAACTTTATTCGATTAGTATTATTTTATTTATTTTAATCGATTAATATTACTCGATTGTTATTATTATTCGAGTAGTTTTATTCTTCAAAATTTATTTGTGGAGCTACTTTTTAATGATTTCATTTGAAAATCGATTATTATTATCCTATATATTTTAATCGATTGATATTATTCGATTAATTTTGTTGCTTGAAAATTTTGTAATGATTTTATTGAAAAATATTTTTATATATAATAAATTTTCTTTTAATTATAATCGAATCAAAACAAGTTTTGTTGACATTTTCCTTAATTTATTACAGCCTTTTTAATTTTCTGTTATATTTTTGACCGAAGTTTATCTACTCTTGTGCCACTGTCTTTCCTTTAACACATTATTGGTTATATTCCCATATTGTGTAGAATGAATACGGCATTCAGGCTGTTTTGAAAATGTAAAAAATTCTTTTCTCATCTCATTTACATTTCACACAATCCAATAAAATAATTTTCATTTTTGCTGTCATTTTTATCATCTGTTAAAAATTCTGATTCTCTTTTGTTTTCAACTGCCACCCACCCATTAAAAAAAAAAATAAATAAAAAAAAGGAAATTGAAAGAAATGAAACAGTAAAATCGAAAAATGCAACAAATAAAACAAAAAAATATTGTCAAGCAATGAAAAAGTAATTAAATTTTATCGTTATTTTTACCACAGCCAACTACCGGAGAGGGAGAGAGAGATAGAGGGAGAGCGATGGGGATAGAAATCAAGAAGCATATTTTATAACAAACACTGCTGGAAGCAAGTGGAAAAGCTGGTGTCATAATGACTGATAATAATTGTTAATCAAATACTCTCGTACACTGGCCGGCCATTGACGATGACCCGAGAATTTGTGTACTTTTTTTTTGTTTGTTTGCTGTTGCTTTTGGAACAGCTGGTTGGGTTTGAATTCTGGGGTAACGACATTAAATATGGATTAAGATGAACATTCTCAAGTCAATGGCTTTTTAAAGAGCGAAACGTTATTTAATTGAAGACAAATTTTAAAGGCAGGATTGCAGCATTCGATATTCAAAGAAATTTTTAAGACGATTTAAATGGGAATTTCGAGTGCTACCGAATGGCCTAATTTTTACACTCGTTAGTCTGTACTTGTGACGCATATTTGCCAACTACTCGCTTTCAATTGGTGTAGTAAAACTGTTTTTTTGCTAAAAATAATTTTAGACCTAAAAAATTACAAAATATTATATCCATTGGAAAATATTATCCTTAAAAGACCGCTGGAATAAAACAACTTTCAAGGCGACAATTAAAAAAAACGGCAAAATATTTTCTAAAGGGCAAACAATCTTTATCAGATATTAAAAAGAAAATTCTTTTATATTAAAAAGTTTCGAAAAGACTCTTATTGTACAGGCAATAAATAAAATATGTAAAAAAAAATTTTAATTAACCACTCCTAGAAATGGTGTAAAAACTCCCCATGAATTTGTTCATTCTACAACAAAGTTCCCTTTAACATCAATGACTTTTTAAAAGGATAAGAAATTTTCAATTTAAACGCATTTAAAAATTATTTATTTTGAAATCCTTTTAACCAAGAGGAGGGTTTAATTTCGTTTTTTATTTTATGAAATTTTCAATTCCCACTTTTCTTTTAATTTTAAAAAAGTCAGCGTTTTAATGAAATTTTCAATATCCGATTTTTCTCATAAACTGAAAATTAAGCTTCTCTACTTTTAAAAATTATTTATTTTGAAATTTTTTGGAGATAATTTTTAAAAGGTCGATTTTTTAAATTAAATTGTCAATTTCCACTTTTCTTTTATAAATTCAAAATTAGCTTCTCTACTTTTAAAAATTATTTATTTTGAAATTTTTTGGAGATAATTTTTAAGAAATCGATTTTTTAAATTAAATTGTCAATTCCCACTTTCCTTTTATAAATTCAAAATTAGCTTCTCTACTTTTAAAAATAATTTCTTTTAATATCTTTTGACCAAAAGGAGGTTGCTACAAGTATTTAACCATTTTTAAAAAATTTCAAAAAAAGTCCTTTTTTTTAATAAAATTTTTCCAATTTTCTTTTATATATTGAAAATTAAGCTTCTCTGTCTTAAAAATTATTTATTTCGGAATTTTTTGGCCGAAAGGAGGCTGCTACCAAATATTTAACAATTCTTAAGACAATTTTTAAAAAGTCAATTTTTTTTCAAAGAGAAATTTTCAATATCATATAAATTATTTATAAATGGAAAATAAAGCTTCTCTACTCTTAAAATATATTTATTTTGAAATCTTTTGACCAAAAGGAGGAGGCTACCTAAAATTCAGCAATTTCCAAAAAAAATTTTTAGATTTCGTTTTTTTTTTAAAGAAATTTATTTTTCAATTCTCACTTTTCTTTTAATTTAAAAATTTTAATGAAATTTTCCATTTTTTTTACAAATTGAAAATTAAGCTTCTCTACTTTTAAAAATTATTTATTTTGAAATATTCTGACCAAAAGACAATGTCTTTGAGATAATTTTTAATAAGTCGACATTTTAAAGAAAATTGTCAGTTTCCACTTTTCTTTTACATATTAAAAAATTAGCTTCTCTACTTTTAAAAATTATTTCTTTTAATATCTTTTGACCAGAAAGAGGGTGCTACCAAAAATTTAAAAATTTTTAAGAAAAATCGATTTTTTTAAGAAAATTGTTAATTTCCACTTTTATTTTACAAATTAAAAATTTGGCTTCTCAGCTCTTAAAAGTTATTTATTTCCGAATGTTTTGGCCAAAAGAAGGGAGCTACCAAAAGTTTAGCCATTTCTAAGAAAATTTTCAAAAAGTCTATTTAGACCCAATATTTTCTATAATAATTTCTGTTAGGAGATTTTATTTTAAAAGTCAATATTTATGTTGTTTTTTTCTTCTTCTTCTTTTTAAGAAAACAAATAATATTTTCAATTTTGTTTTATATCGGATTTGTGCGACCGAACAATATTTAATGACGTCCTGGGCCAGTTAGTAAATAATGATGAAGCGTTCTATTTTGTAATTATAAAAAAAGCATATTTTTGAAATACAGCGATTATCTGTATCAAAACCCTACAACCCTTTTAAAGCTAAATTATTCTTTGTCACACTGTTCGTGCGTGAGACAACACAAAAAGAATTTAAAAACACTCTCCAACACATAAATTCAGCTTTTGCGTTTGCCACCAATCAAACACAAAATTTTCTTACAAGTTTAAATACAAAAATTCCATAAAGAAAATAAAAAACCAAAATAAAATTAAAGAGACCAACAACTCCTTCTTACCTGCAAGCAAAACGCGAAGCTGAATAGTTCAACAACAAACAGCAGCCAACAGCCATCATCAGTCTTTTACAAAACGCGAGAGCTGAAACAAGTAAAAAAGTTTTGATCATTTTGTGGCTTAAGAAGAAAACAAAAACAACAACAACAACAACTAGTTGAAAAGGTGCTTCAAAAAGTATAAAAGGGAAATAACAACACAAACACACCCAGCAAAATGTTGTATTAAATTATAAAAATAAAAGAGTAATTAAAGAATTCCGGGAATGCTGTTGATTTTTATTACATAAATTGCAAGTTTTATTGAAAAATTTATTGCCACCAACTGAAAACCAACAACAACAACGACATGAATGAACAATAAATGGTGTATAGAAATTTTCGTGGTGTCTAAACGAATTTTGTTTTTGACGTTCTGCCTTTTTTTTTCTTTTTGTGGTAAAAAAAACCAGTTTGTTTGGGAAAAAAAGCGCGTGCTATACAGTGTCTGGCGAAAGTTTTCGTATATAATTTTAATATGTTTAAATAGCATCGATCTCATGTCTTGTCTTCATTAAAATCAAAATTAAAATTTTATTATTAATTTAAATTAAGATTTTATAGACAATTAAAATTTTATAGTCAATTAAAGTTAAAATTTTATAATTGATTAAAATTAAAATTTTATGATTAATTAATATTAAAATTTTGGAATTAATTAAGATTTTATGATTAATTAATATAGTTATAATAATTAATAATAACTAATTAATATTAAAATTTTTAAAACTAATTAATATTAAAATTTTGTAATTAATTTAAATTTAAATTTTATAATTAATTAAAGTTAAAATCTTATAATTAATTAAAATTATAATTTTATAATTAATTAATATTAAAATTTTTGAAATTACTTAAAATTAAAACTAGAAATAATTAAAATTTAAATTTTATGATTAATTGATATTAAAATTTTATGATTAATCAAAATTAATATTCTGAAATTAATTAAAATTTAAAATTTTAAAACGGTACATCAAACCGAATTATATTAAATTGAGTCATAATTGATAGACTACACTGGAAGAATTTTCCTTATGAATTCTATGGATTTCGGCATTAATAACAATTTTTATTTTATACTGCACAACAGAATAGCACTGTTTTCGACAGCCGCTACACTGTCCCTTATAAGTACTCATGGCTGAGTTGAGTGCAAGAACAGTTTTTATATATGAAATTTGTATTCATAAGAAAATATTAAAAGAGAATTATAACTTTTATTTGTCGAGGAATAAATAAAGCCCAGAAAGTAACTTTTATTTTCTGAAAAATAAATAAATCTCGGAAAATAACTTTTATTTTACAATCGAAAAATACAAGTTGAAAATTAACTTTTATTTTCTGAAGAAAAATTAAAAATCAAGAAAAAACTGATAGAAAAAAATATAAGTCAATGAATGACTTTTATTTTCTGAGAAATAAATAAAAATCAAGAAATAACTTTTATATTCCGAGAAATAAGTAAAGCCGAGAAAATAACTTTTATTTTCTGGTCCAAAAATAAAATTTTTGGAATATTTTCAATAAATAAAAATCAGAAAATAATTATTCATAAAGAAGAAATAAAAGTCAACTTTTATTTGCTCATACAAAATTTTGAAATCCAGAAATAACTTTTATATTCTGTGGAACAAATAGAAGCGAGAAAATAACTTTTATTTTCCAAGCGAAAAATATATAAGTCAGGAAAAAGTGATTAAAATGTGATTTTAAAAATAAAACTTTCTACCGTTACGGTTTCTTTTACAAAGTCTTGTTTATGTTTAAGAAATAACCGTTATTTCGTTGAAATTTTTGTATATGTTTTTCTTGTGTGTTTTTGTAGAATATTTAATATATTTTTTATAATCATCTTAACAGCGTTTTTTTAGCGAAAAATTTATTACAAAATAGCAAAAAATGTTGGTTTAATAAACTGGATTCTTAAAAATAAAAAGTAATTTTTACAATCGCAGATGTGAACCTGAGCCTGAATAATATTTTTCAATTATCGCAAAAATATATTAAAAGAAATTTTAATAGTTCCCTTATAAAAAAACTTGTTTTATATATAATTTCCTATAACGAAAACTTCTGACAGACACTGTGGTTTTAACAATTTCCTTTTGTTTTTGTTTGTTTTTTTTCGTGTGTTTTTGTTTACCAAAAAAGCAGTTTAATATAGTTTTTAGGAGAGTGTTAACAATAAGAGAGAGAGTTTGTAGCAAAAACAAAAAAAAAGAAAAGCACTCATGAACTGAGAGTTTCAATCAACAGATGTTTAAAGCAAAAACAACACAATCATTTTTGATTTGTTTGTAAACATGAAAAACAACAACGAATTCCAAGTGATTTTATGCTGATTTTGTTGCATGACAGAGTTTTTTTTGTTGATTGTAATTAAAAAAAGAAGAACAAGCACGCGTGAAATAACTAAGAAAATCTCACACCGAACAACAAAAGACTTAAGACACATACCCAGCAACAAGGAAGTGTATCATTTCTCGTAGCAAAAGCAGAATAATTAAATATTTTTATTTGCTGTTCAGTGTTAATTTGTTTTCTTTGTTATAGAAAAAGAAATAAAAGAAATTACGATTGAAAAGAATGGGTACACGTGTACCGCCACCCTGTCCCACTCCTTTAATATGCGATGGACAATCTGTAGCCGGTCTGCCACAACTCATTGATGATTTGCAAAGACTCTCGGAAGATCAGGACAGTGCTGATGTTGTCTTTATATGCGGCCGCGAAGAGGAACGCATTTATGCTCATCGCATTATAATGATGGCTCGGTAAGTTGTTGTTGTTTTTTTGTTAATATATTTTTTTTCGCTTTCTTACCCGCATTCCTTGTCATTGCTGGAGAGTTAAAAAGAGTTGAAATTAAAAACACAAGTTGCACCAGTAGCCGCGAGTACCAAAGAGAGCCTTATAAATGAACTCATCTAAAATTTGTTCATTTAATATAGAGTTTTAATAACAAATCAGTTTGCGTGTTTGGTGGCAAACAGCGTTGTTTTCCGTTTTCTGTTTTCTTCTTTGCAAGACAAGCACGTTTCTGAATTTATACACAACTCTTGTACAATTGAGAGTTTTCATTTAAAGCGGCACTTATCAATCGTATACAATTTCTGTTTATGCGTGGTGGTATTTATGTTTAGATTTTTTTTAATGTCAAGTAAAGCAGGAAAGTATTGCTAATGGGACAATCGCTGCCTTAAAATGAGTCTGAAGAAATATAAACACCAACAAAGTTGCTGCATAATCAGGCAAAATGTAAACTCATTTACAGTGAGTGTTTAGTCGGGCATTATTGTCTTTCTTTCTTGAGTTGTTGGGCACGGGAAGCTGGTGCGGAATTCTTTTCTTTTTAGCTGTGGCCTATTAATTGGTAAAAGAATTAATGAATCTTGCAGTATTTCAAGAATGTTTGATAGCATCTAATAGCATGTGAGTGATCATGAGAAGTGCTGGTATGCAATTTTAATTAGCGCTACAACACGACTTATTGCCAAGACAATGACAAAATTAATTGTCTTAATAACACTTTTAGCATGAGAAATAAAATACTTCTGTGTTAAATTAAAACTGTAAATGTTTTATTTTTAAGTTTTCTTATAATTCTCGTTCAACTGAGAAATTCTTTATTTTTAAATTATGAACTCTAAAATTATTTACCAGTTTTTAAGTTAAAATCTGTAAATTATTTATGAAAATTTTCTCAATTCCAAAAATCTTTTAAAAGTTTAATTTGATTTTTTGCTCAAAATTTTATGCAAATTCTTGATACATCTTTTTTATCGGCAGCACGAATTCGCAGAACTTTTAAGACTCTCTCAGTCAAACTAAAAATTCAAAATTGCTAAAACTCAAAACATGTGGCTGGCATAAGTGCTCTGAAAAAAAAACAAAAAGCTAATCGAATGTGTGTAGCCAGTGAAATTTAAAAATTCAGCTTATTTTTCGAGCAGACCTCGTACACGGTTTATTTCTCAAAACATGGTAATTAATACTGAAAAAGAAACTTAAATTTCCTAAATAAAACTGTTTATTGAGTGACGAAAAAAAATAACACACGAGGCTTGTTTCTAAGATTCCCCCAATTCCCCAAGAAAATCTACAAAATCCCCTAATTAGCATTTTTCAATTTTTTTTGCAGAAAAGCCTACTTTTTAAATTTTAACTATCTAATAAATTTTTAATAGCAGCTACAAAATATTTCAAAAGAATACCTACAAAAATTTCTACTGTTTAAAGTTTTTTCCTTCTGCTTGCACTTGATTGCCAGGAATTTATGTGAAAAAATTTAGTCCTTGTAATTATTTGAAAACATAAAATGTGTTTTGCATAGAGCGTTTAATTCCATTATAACAGAAAATTTGCAATAATAAAAATTTTTGCAAAAAAGTACTTTAAAATTGAATCTTTTCTTACAACAACACCATTGCGGTTCGCATACAAAATGTAGATTTTTTAAATCACTTTATAAATGGCAGAAGCTCTGAGTTTTTAAATACTAAAATAAAATACAAGCGAACTGATATCTTCTCCTCCAGCTCAAAATGACAAAGAACTACGAGTTTCCCCTTTTTATTAAATTTCCCCTCCTTTTTGGCAGAATAGTATAATAATTTTTTAATAAAAATTTTTTAAATAAAAATTTGTTTAAGAAATTGGAACAAACACTAACTGCAACACAACTCAACTCAAAAATAGAGTTGGGTCCAACTCGATCAATTTGGCTCATTTTTGCCAAAAAAAAAAAAACTCTGGCCATACCAATGTAATTTAAATGGGCTTGATCAGAGATTTTTAGCAGATATGAGCGTTTGATCGAGTTGGACCCAACTCTATTCAAAACATCTAAACAAATTTATAATTAAGACCCTTAAGCCAAAAAGTATACTGTTGCTCCAATATTGTAAATACCATTCATTATTAATATAAAAATTGTTTACACTCGAATATTCTTTTTACAGCTGCAAGAGCTTCAAAACAAACAAACGTGGTGAACTTTGCCGCATACCCGGCTGTTCGGTATCACCGGCTGCTCCTGGCACACCAACACCAGTCCGACTACCGCATGTACATCCCGAAGTATTTAGACAATTTGTGTTGTATGTCTACACAGCCAAGGTTCGCCCAATTAACAAGAATGCATCGTGAAATTGTCAAAAAGTTTTGTTTTCTTTTAGATTTTATTACAAGATTCGAGAGTTTTTGAGATGATGACCTTGGCCCAGGATATGGGCTGTTGTGAATTGAGATCTGCATGTGAAGATCATGTCATTGCCACCTTATCGGTGGACAATGCCTGTACATTTTTAACAGCCGTCATGGAAATACATGAAAAAGCAGGTGAGATTGATTCCTTTAAAAATATTTTACTTTGAAGAATTTCTTTACATTAAACTATATATTGAAATAACATTCTTAATTTAACATTCTTTAGTAAATATATTAAACATTAGATTAGTTGGTTGTTATATAATTATCTTTACTTATTCAATTTAACGTATGTATCAATGGAAGACGTTAAAGTCGTTCAATATGGCAGCTCTAAACGTTTTAGGCGGCATTTTTAAGTATTTCTTTGCTAAGCTATAAACCATGAACATAATTGTAAACACACTAGTTAACACGGACACGCACCGGTGCAATCTAATGTTAAATCAACACATTTCCATTAAAATCAGCATTGCCATATAGTTAATGTATCGTTTATTGTGACTAGTGAACTGTCTTATCGACTTAGGCAGTAATAAAGATTATGGACGTTGCTTCTGTTTTACATGTAGAGGGAAGTAAACAAAAACACCTTACTAATAATAATAATAATAACGGTAATATCAATGTCTCTATTTTGTGTCAGTGATATAACTGTGTTAAAAATATAATGCGTATAATATATCATACGCATTATGAAAATATACACGGATGTGTATTAGAAGTTTCTGGCAGCGCCAAAAACTTATGCACATTAAACACACCCTTTGAATGACATGTTTTTGACATTTACTTTTTTCGTGCACAAAAAGAAAATAGACGCCGGTTTGCGAACGTTTAATGACGAAAAACTAATCTTATTTATTATAATCGAATTATTATTTCAACAATTGCTTAAACATGTCTTTCAAAGGCAACACAAAAGTCCAAAAGGTAATGGTACAACCCATTAACCTGATTTTTCGTTATTTACAAAATCGTTCCCGCGTTCAAGTGTGGCTGTATGAAAATGTTAATTTACGAATAGAGGGGCATATTGTGGGATTTGATGAATACATGAATTTAGTGCTGGACGATGCCGAGGAGGTTTGGGTCAAGACGAGAACGCGTAAAAATCTTGGACGTGTTATGCTCAAAGGCGACAATATTACTCTCATACAAAACGTTAGCCCATCTAAAGATTGAGGTTAGATTTCAGTGCAGTTTTATTCCATTAACGAGCAGCAAGCGGACTGGAATACATACAGTAAAGGCTGCCGTTGAAGTCTTAATTATAGACTTAGTTTAAGATTTAATATATACTTTTTGAAATATTATTTCCACTAGTAACCACCTTTTTAAGAATCTTTTGTATATCATTATTTTGAGAAAAGTTTATAATTTGTATAAAATAGTTACAAGCAGCGGCATTTAAGTTTATGTATTCCCAACTAAAATTTCATTCTTGGAGTATGTTTTAATGTAAAATAAACTGAATTAAAAAATAAAAACATTTATTTTCTTATAAGGACAACACACTTTACGATCGGCATGAAAATTCATAATTTGGGAGAAGTAAAAGCATATCTTTTGTAATGTACTCGTGTGATAAAATTGGACAAAAGGGGGTTTGGAACATTTTATTTAGATCCTGAACTGAATCACATTTTATGCATGGTGGAATGAACTATGAAGTCCATTGAGACTCAACATTTGCCATAACATTTTATTCGATGAATCGCTGAATGAACTCTTCCTTTTCATGTTTGCGACTTTGTAATAAACTTGTTCATAGTAAACTTTAGAGCAAACTTGTTTTCACGAAAACAAGTGCTACGAACGGTAAAGTTATCTAATTATCAACACCATCGTTTTTATCTATTACTGGTTTGATTATCTATCAACCAAACTTCAATTCTGTTATCAAACGGCAACTCAGCGATTGGCAGAAATCCAATTCACATTTTTAACTAAAGCCATTATTTGAATTAAAATTTGAATTGCAACAGAGGTAATGTTTTATGGAAGAAATTTCGAGACATCAAATTCCGCATGTGAATGGTGAAATATTAGCTCCGCACATGAAAAGAACAAATAGTACCAGTGCTGAAATCTGCGATTGCAAAGTTTGTCTTATATTGTGCAAAAGTTTCCGCTTATGAGGTTTTGATATTAATTGAATATATTTTTGATAAATTCTTTTTTAGGTGCAAAATGTGCCGCCTCATTTATGGAACGCTGCATCATCTACATAGGAGAAAATGCCAGTGAGTGCGTCAAAACAAATGCATTTTTGAATTTGAAAAAGGAAGCTCTAATCAAATTGATATCATCAGACTATGTAGGTTACAACTAAATGCGAATAAAATTTATGAAAATTGTAAATAACTTTAAGTAAATTATTTTATTTTAATTATAGTTCTGCCTTGAAGAGGAAGATGTTTGGCGTTGTGTTTTAGCCTGGGCTAAAAACCATGCTGGCGTTACACAACCGACAGCGCACTGGAATGAAGAGGAAAGAGTACGTGTTTGCCAGCAGTTGCAAGGTGTTATGTGTCATGTACGACTGCTGCTGATCGATAGTCAAGTATTTGCTGAAGAAGTCGAACCTACGGGTGCTGTACCCATGGAACTTTCATTGGAACGTTATCGTTATGCAGCTTTACAAAATTCTAATAATAAGACGGGCCATCATGCTAGCACGGGAATGAGTTTGGGCAGTGTTATGTTAGGCATGGGAGCTGGTGTCAGCTTTGGTGCCAAAACGGATGGGGATAAGAGGCTTCAGCCCAGGCTTACGGTTAACATGTTTCCCGGCTCACAGATTTTAAGGAATGATAAATTGCATCTGCAAAGCGTCTTAAATAATTGGTAATTGGAAATATTCTTCATATATATATTCTGGTTTTTACAAATACAATTTTTTTCAAGGTATGGCTGCTCAAAGCAATCTTGGCGTTTGTTGTATCGAGCCTCTACACATGGTTTTTCCTCCGCGGCCTTTCATCGTTATTGTGATGGCATAGCACCGTGTTTTGTTATATGTTTGGTAACTATTATTAAATAGTTGGGAAAGAGTGGATATAATAACTTGTATTTGTTTCTAAAGGGTTCCCATGGCGAAATAAGTGGCGGCTTTACGGATGTAGCTTGGGCTAAAACTTCACGTAAAGTTGTTTACATACATTCTGAACGGGCGTTTTTATTTGCCTTAAATGTCGGTGTAACTGAATCACCATTGAAATTTGATATAGTTAAAAAACCTTATGCCATCTGCTATCACCCGGAGTAAGTTGTTTATCTTTGGTACACTATTTACAAGACTTACCTGCTTGCTTCATTAGTAGTGGCCCCATTTTTGGTGCTGGTGCTGATCTGCTTATTGCCAACAATTGCAATACCAACATGGACTCCTATTCGAATTTGCCGCACTCCTATGATGGTCCCAATGCTTCGTATGAGACATTATTTGGCGATTATAATTTTACCATTACCGACTATGAAGTCTATACCGTGGCCCAAACTAGTTCGAGTTTAAATCAAAATCCCACTTACAGCAGTTCCACAAATAGTTTGTCAAACACTTCAAATAATTTAACAAATTCAAATTGCATGTCGGCGACCGGTTTAAGTGGCTCCAATTCAATGCTGAGCAATAACATGGGCAATAACGGTGTCGGCTTAAGCAAAGTTAAATATGAAAGATATTAATAAATAAATCACGCACTAATTAGAAATTAAATGAAACACTTTTATTAAATAATTGACAACGACATACTAAACAGGCGCCATTTCTGCACCAAATGTCAATTTTTTGCGCGCTCACTTGTGTCAAAAGTTTATGTTCAATTAGTACTAATTGAGTTTTTATGACGTGAAGGTTGCTGGTGTTTGTGAAAATTGTTAAAATTAAAAGTTTATTTTTTAAATTTATGTGTTTAAACATATTAAAAATATTCATAAAACAACTACATGGATCATTTTATTAAAATAGTATTCTGTACAAGTTTTTGCAAATGTAGAACGAACTTTTGTTTGTGTGTTTCAGCAAAATCCGCAATGCTTGCGGTATTATTTGTGTTTGTGTGTATGTAAATATGTGTACTTGCATTTATATAAAGAATTTTACAATTCTGCGTGTAAGTGTGCACTCAAAGAATTTAGACATGCGTTCGAATTATGTCCTTGCCGTAGTACTGTCGTCCTATATGGTTACACAATGGAATAAACATAATTAAAGCAATAGATATCATCCCGTAACCAAAAGTAATTTCGTTTAGAGAAATATATGTATGTATGTACATATCTGCTGCTTCTTACATGAAACGGTCTGTTTTTTTGTTGGGCAGATTAGGAAAATAATCAAACAATCAGATATATGATGAAAAATATGCATATTAAAAATAACTGCAACAAGTATTGCAAGTATTGTTTGTGTTCCTTTAAACGTAGACAAATACATGGTACATCATGCGCTTTTAAAAATTGTAGTTTAAGGTAAAACACTTCAACGTTTGTTTCATTTGTTGTAAAATTTTATAGGTAAAATACTTGTGATACGGTTATAATGGTATTGAAAAGCATAATATTTTTTCTAACTTTATTGATAGACTTTTTAAAAGTAAATTGTAATAAAATATCATTTAATTCGGAAACTTTGTTGTAAACTATAGCCATAATAAAATCTATTTTGATAAGTTACTCTGAATGACCAGGCAAATTTTCCGAATTTAATGGCAATATGTTACTAATTTATATAAAAAGTCTATCAACAATGTTAGAAAAACTAAAACCATGAGAAACATTAAGAACATCACCTGCTTTCCAAGGCAAAACAAATTTCATACTTGTTCTTGCATTAAATATAAAATGCAAATGAAATAGAATTAAAAAAATTTAACGAAATACTAAAAAGTATTAAGGAATACGGGAAATATTGTAAGGAATTGATAAAAACAAAATCCGTTTAATAAAACTTGTGAAAAGTGTTAAATAAATTATTGTTTTAAGAAATTCGGTTTAACTTAAAAGAAAAAGATGCTTTAATTTTTTAAATTAAGATAATTTTAAGGTCATGTCTAATAGTATATCGGCTCACGCCACCTGAAATTAAAACCGTGCTGTGCTGTTGGGTTTCATAAAATGTCTTAAAGTTTTTGGAAAGTAATTTGTGAACTTTTCTACTGGCTACAAATCGTAGCGCAAATTGTAAAAGTTAAAAAGTTATAAATTATAAATATTAACCGATCATAGAATAAATTATAAAAGTTGTGAATTGAAAATATATAACGACAACTATAACAGCAATTAAGAATGGTAATAATAATAATAATAATAATAATAAAACTAATTAGATAATAATAATGAATGAAATATGAAGAAAGTAATCAATCGGCAGCACAGTGATTTGAAGTGCGCCGAAATCGGTTTAGTAGTAGTGATACAGGTCTTATATCCTACCACGCCAGCTGATAAATTATAGTGGTAAGTTTTATATATTGAATAATTATATAATAATAATAATAATAATAATAATAATAATAATAATAATAATAATAATAATAATAAATATATTGAATTTAATACTACGTGTGTAAAGGTACGTTCACGCTTGTCACATATTTGACTAAAAGAAAACGTGACTACCAAAAAACATATTTCGAATTTAATTCGTGTTTTATAGTAAAACAGTTGCGTAAAATCTAATACTATTGGATACAGTTTTACTTAATGAAAACTTATCAGAATTTAAACATTTAACGTCTCTTTATTCAATTATTTGTTCAAATGTCCGTAACTTTAATCCAATAAATTTTAATTAATTTTAAAATACAATAATAAACATATATTTTGTAAGAATTAAGAAAACAATTTTATTTTAATTTTTGTGGATGAAAACTCTTAATATTTCTTATAGAACTGAAGTTTTAAAGATGTTTTAGGTTAATTTGGTACGAGATTAACGATCAATTTGGGCTTTCCAACTTATATATTTAGAAAAACTCACACTTTTCAATAAACTTATTTGAAAATTTTAATAAAATTTTTCTTTGACTTCTACCGCATTTACTATTACATTTTACAATTCAGTTTTTGATATCCGAAAATTGTTAATCAATTTCATAAACAAATTACAAGCCTAAGTTGAAAACTAATAATAATTCAAAATGAAATTTTTAAACTTTAATTATAAAACGAAAGAAAATAAAGATACACATTCCTTTTATGTGTAAAGTTCCTTAACGATTATTTATGTTTCAATTTATTAATAACTGATACTAAGTGTATTCATTTTACTCTTGACCTTTTTAATCTGGTTTAAACACCAAAATGTTATAAACATGTCAGTTTTGAGATTTGTGTGCATTTTAATTAGACACCATAAATTTCAATTAATATACAAAGTATGTCTTCTTTAAAACAGCAGGAATTTTTAATCTAAATTTTAGATAAAACAACGAAGACTGAAATGAAATCAATTTATAATTAATATTTTATGAATAACAATATTGTGTTGCTTGTGTGAAGTGACCGAAAATTAACATGCAATCTTTACTTGCCAAAGAGGACAGGGAAACAATGAACAGTTTTGTGCATTTCTTTGAAAGAAAGAAATTCAAATTAATTATTCAAAATTCATATACGAATATAAACGTTATTTTATCACTTATTTCTGACTCTTGTGCGATTTTGTTTAATAAATTAAAAATTTATAAATATGTTCAAGTTAAAATTTATATTGTTTCAAATCCAATTTGCGAAAATTGTTTGCAAAAGAGCCGAATACGTTTGATGTTTCTTTTTTTTGCTCTCATAAATCTTTTTGGTAATAACGCTTTTAACAAATTTAAAGCATTTTGTATATTCGTATTTGTTTGCATGATTCTCTACTGTAGGCAATAGCGAATGCGAGCAATAGAATATTTTTTAATGTGAGAATTCGACTGGTTTATAAATTATTGCTCGTTTTCCATCATCATAATTTTATTGAGTATTTGAATTTCATAGAAAATTTCGTGGAGATTAGATTTCGAACTTGTGCTTTTATATGTGTTCCATACAAACTTTTTAATGTACGGATTTGGAATTGAGTGTTTTATGGACACTTTTAGGTATCTAATTCGAAGTCTTATCAGCAATTTTATGTTGTTCGGATACGAATAAATTTTTATATGCAAGTTTTGGTTCTCCAGCTTGAATATGGCTTCTTTTTATAAACTATTTTTGATCATTGAATTGGAACTCAAATCACAGTTTTCTGTTCAAATGTTTTTGGTGTTTGAATTCCCAAAAATAAACTTCTAAATTTGTTGTATTGCTCGAAAATGAAACGTCCTAGTAAATAAAAATGTTAGAAAAATGTTATGTCAAAGTAAATTTTAGACGCTTGAAGATATATTTTCTATAGACAACTACTTATCCTATAGGAAATATTTAATCTCACATTCATAATATTCAAATTAAGTTTGAAGAGTATTTTATCCACAATTTTTCAAACAAAATTTTCTAAAAATAAATATGAAACAAATTTTATATTTCTATGGATATGAGGGTTGATGTTTGAAAATATTTTTATAAAGTTTTGAAGCATAAATAAATTTCTGTTCAAAATTTGCCAAATTTGTAAGCATGTTTATAAACATGAAATATTATTTATGAATTAGGCGTTTAGTATTCGAAAATATAGTTTTTAAAGAATATATTAAAAATCTTAAATTTTAAAATATAAATATTTTTTAACGAAAGTATTAAATAAATAAAAATTTTTTATATAAATATTTTTTAAAGAAATTTTTTAGTAAACAAAAATTTTAATTGCAGCTACTTTCTGCTAAATGTTTTATATTCGAAACTTTATTTTTTATAGACAATTATTGCATTCGAACATTAAATCTTATGAAGAAAATATTCAATGTTTAGAAATATTTATAAAAATATGTTGTGGACGAAAATAATTTTCTATGAAACGTTTTCAGTGTCTTTTAGGTAAAAATTAAAATGTAGAATATAAATTTTATCTACAGAAAGTTTATAGCGGTTGAATTCCAAAAAAAAAATAAATATTTTAGATATTTTTTTGGTTTGAGAAATCTTTTTGTGTGGGAAAATTTTATATTTAAAAATATTTCTTAAATATTTTAGTGTTCGGAAATATTTATGTAGGAAAAATTTTCAAGTTTTTAACAATATTTTTGTAGGCAAAATTTTAAATTTTGAAAAATAAATTTTCCATGACTCCCTCAGTTGTTTAGTGGTAGTTCAAACACTTCTGTTTTAACACTTTTAGGGCTGCTGTCGTGGCTCGAACAAATTTTGTGTTCGAATTAAATGCAACCATAATTTTTATTACCCAGAAATGTAGGGTGTGTTTATCCGTTCATATTAGATTGGAATATTGTTTTTTTTTTGTATCTGAACAGATTTCTTTCGCCAATTAATTTATGAACATTTAGTTTTTATTTTAACTTCAATATTTTATGTTAATGCTGTTATTTTAATGGTGATACAATCATCACAAACTACGACTGTTGAACAAGTTCGTGTTTTGAAATATTTGTCTCGAACCAAACATTGACAACCAAATTGGATTAGTTTTTTTTTTCTCATTTGCTGTCTTTGAGGTATAACAATAAGTTTTTTTTCTCAATATTTTTCTTTATTTAAGAAAATGATTAACGTTTTGAATTAATTAAATATGATAATTTTCGAAATTCGGTAGAAAATTAAGCAGCTCAGTTTTTTTGTTTGTTTGTTATTTAGTTCGGGCAGGTTTTTTTTTTAAACGCTGCAGAGTACAGATAATCTGGGTAAGTTGTGTAGCCAATTAACAAGATATTTTTGGTGTTATGAACTCATAACTTAACATGTTGAACAATTTATAATGTTGAATATGCGTGGAAGTGATAAGGCCATTTTTCTTTATGGCTAGAAAAAAAAATTACTGAACTTTTGAATCTTTCGATTTCAATAATTTTCACTGAAAGTTGCTGTACTAAAAACTTTAGGCCTCATGAAAGGACATATTTAAGGCTTTGTAATCCTGCTGATTTGCAAATTTCAAAACCACTTGAATTTCAAATCTCTGTGCTTTCAAAATTTAAAACATCGAGATTATTTTTTGATATATTTTATTGCCACCTGTTTTTTAAATATTATTCGCCAGTTTTCGTTCGTGTCTCGGGTTTCCTTTCCTTTTATTAATATATATATATATATATATATATATTTTTCATGGTGAATTTATGTTGTTATTTTTATAACACCTGATTTTCATGTCATCATTTTTCTCTCCCTCTTTTGTCTTTTTGGACCATGTCGTTTGCTTAACATCTTAATGTTGCATGCAACTTTGTTTTGTGTGTTCTGTTGGCTACTATTTTATGTAAAGCAAAGTGTTGCATGTTGTTTTGTTATAATTTAGTTTGTTATGGCTTCTTTTTTTCTGTGGTATATCCACTAAAGTGTGTATTTGTTTTTGTTTTATTCATATAAAATGATGTCCCGTGCTGCAGCCATGATTTGTTGCCAACATATGATATAATTGTTGCGAGCAAAATGAAAACATGTTAAAAATATGTTTCCACGATATCAAAAGGATTTCATATTAAGCAAATAAATAAAGCGAAATTAAAGGTCTGCGAACATGCAACGTTTAAGGCGAAAAGAAAAAATGAATTCAAAGTTGTTGTAAAAATTATTTTATTATAATTTTATGTAGCAACAATTTTTTGTTGAAAAATAATTAAAAAAAATTATCTCTTTAAAGTTTTCATTGTATATATGAGAAAAATTGCCAAATTCGATATCAATCGAAATTTCAATACAGTTTTAATGAAATTTCAATTTCGATTGCTATGGAGTAATTTGTATCTCGAATTTAATTAAAACTTTTGAGACATAAATTTGAATAAAACTAAAGTTTTATTGAAAATTGTTTTTGGAAAAATATTCTTAATGCTGGACCCAATAAGTCGAAAGAGCAAATTCCAGATAAAGCGAAAACGAAATTTTGAAAATTTGTTTTTGTGTGTTAAGCATTAAACACAATAACGTCAGCAGGCTACACGAACACCGACCACAAAAGCCGTTGGCTACAATTGTTGCCTCGTAGTCAGTTACTTAATTATTTTGAAAACGACACCACCAAATCAAAACCCGTGTGTTGTTGTTTGTAGCAGAATTCTCTTCATACGCCAGTGTAGCCGCTTTCATATATGTTATACTCTTAAATTGAGTTATTCCAATCAAATATATATAAAGTTCACAGTACATGACAAGAAATCATTTAATTTTCTTAGAAATATAATTTGTTATTCCTTTTTTTATAATAAAATGATTTATTTTCAAGTCTGCAATAATTGAATTCATTTATATTATACTGGCAACACTGCATCTACTCATTGTCGCTTACCAAAATAGAAATTAGTTTATTATTTTAATGAACATTTATTTTGCTATATTAATATTTATATAGGCTAATTGTTCTAACTTTGTTATAATCTCAGAAAGACATGATGATAAATATTCCTAGGCACAAAGGAATAGTTATCACATTCAACTAAGCCACCTAAAAAAGTGGTGACAAACACAATATACACATGAGCACTGGAGATGAGAGTATTGCGATTTTCGAAAACAGCTGTTCTGCTCTGCTGTGTAAGTTGAATAAAACTGATGTTGACTTTCCTTTGTGCCTAGGAATATTTATCATCATGTCTTTCTGAGATTTTAACAAAGCTAGAACAACTAGCCTATATAAATATTAATATAGCAATTAGTTTAATTCGACTACAACCACAAAAACAGCAGGGACAACAACCAGTAGCCGTGTTGCCTGTGATAGTAAAAATAATCATTCTCAAATTATACAAACAAATTTTCTGTCCTTTTAGTGGGCCTGGCAGTTAAACTAAAAAAAATTAATAAAATATTAAAAATGGAATCAAAATATCTTTTGTAAATTATGTTGAGTATTTTTCATTCAAAATTATTTAATACAAATGTATTAAAAAGAAAAAATAAGTTCCGTAAAAATGTTATATTATTTCCATTATAAAATTTTAATTCTGCTGATTCTTTGTTTTTTCCTTTTATTTTTTTTTAAAGAGTTTTTATCAAAAAATCAAATTATTCTTTATCAATATTTAAAAGAAGTATATTTTTCAAAATCTTTTAAAATTTTTATATAAAACTTCGGGCCAAATTACAGCATTCGATATCAATCAAATTTTCAATACAATTTAAATTCATTTTCGATCGATATCGAATGCCCTGATTTCTATCTTGAATTTAATAAAAACTGTCTGAACAAAATACCTGACCAACGATGTCACTCGACAAGAAAATGCATTTAAAGAACAACAAAATTTTATAATGCTTTCTTTTGTTTTTTGAATTTTCAAATAATATTTTTAAATTTTAATATCGCGCTGATTCTTTTTTCCCAAAATGTTTCTAAAAGATTCAAAGTGATCAATATGTTTTTGTTTTAAATGTATTTCAGTGTGTAGAACGTTAACCAATGGCATTGTGGACCAGACATATCATTTTGTATAAATCTGCAGTTCTCTTAAAAATTTTTCTAAATAAAAAAAAAATAAAGAAATTATAAAAAATATATTAAAATATTTTATATAAATTTCATTTTCTATATTAATTTATTTAATAAAAAAAAATTATAAAATATTGAAAAAAAATTTTTTTCAAAATTTTTATTAATTCTTTTGTATAATTCGAAAATCGTGCTGGTTCTTTGTTTTTTTTCTCAATTGTTTGAAAACTTTTTTCTTAATGTCTGACTCGAATATCTAAAAAAAAACTTGAAACCTTTTTAAAAATCTATATTTATATTTCCGAACCTTGGAAATATTTCAAACATGATTTTCTTCTGCGCTGTTCTCTTTGAAGATTCTCTTCTTGATCTTCACTGTGCGCATTCCTTAGATTTCACTTATTAATTTTATCTATTAATTTGCTTTTTTTATATCTTTTTGCAGACTTATTGTCTTCAGGTGTCTTCACTGTTCAACCTTATCAATATATTTTTATCACTAATTACTTTTGTTTTAAGTTTAACAAGTTGTGTTTCTTTTTTTCTCAATTTGCTTGCAAAACCCATAATTATGCAATAAATCTTTTTTCAATATTTTATTCGAAGACGAAAAATGCACAACAAATAAATTCAATTAAATATTTTTATTTCGCCAAGAAAAAAGATAAAAAAATTGAGCATAAAACACGTGTTTGAATTTGTTCAACAACTCTTAATACAACTGTCAATCTGAAATATCGCACGGACAAACGCTTGCAATCATAAATCTTGCAAAAAATCAAATTACATAAGCGCATTTGATGTGCGAGGGTAGTGCAGAAATTATGTTGTTATAAGAAAAGTATTTATTAAATCGACTTTATAATCCTTCGACTGGCTTGTATGACGGAAACTTAAGGGAATTTTATTCCGAAAAACTTATCTTCCAAAGAAAAATTCTTTTATGTTATTTTTTAAATTTTAGTTAATAATTCTATTTAAATATTTCAAATACTTTGAAAAAGAATTGAAAAAAAAATATGTATAAAAAATATTTGTTAAAACTTAATTATTAAAATTTCAATATTTCTTTGAATATAATTATGCTTTTTTAAAAAGTGTCATTAAAAAGTACTTTTTGCATATATCTTTTAAAAAAATGCTTTTTGAAAAGTACTTCTTAAAATTATAGCTACAACAGAATTCTTTAAAAACATAATTTTTTGTGAAGCATCTTTTAAAAAGTGCTTTTTAAAGAAAGTGAATTTTAAAAGAGTATATTCACAAAAGTACATTTTATAAAAGTAAATTGTAAATTCCTTAAAAAGTACTTTTTAAAATAGTACGTTTTAAAAAAGTACTTATTGGAAGGCACGTTTCGCAAAGTAATTTTTTAAAAAAGCGTATCTTAAAAACGTGCATTTAAAAAAGTACATTTTATAAAAGCAAATTAAAAAACAATAATTAAAAAGTACCTTTTAAAATAGTACGTTTTAAAAAAGTACTTTTTGGAAGGCATGTTTATTTGAAAGTAATTTTTAAAGAAGAAAATTTTATAAAACCTACTTTTTAAAGAACCACAATTCAAAATGTACTCTTAAAGGTGTAACTATAAAAAATGTACTCTTTGCAAAGTACCTTTTGAAAAGGAACTTTTTTAAAAATACGTTTTCAGAAGTATTTTCAAATATTTAATATTTTTCTGCAGAAATGTACGTTTGAACATTAAAAAAAACCTTTTAAAAAAGCGTATTTAAAAATGGTACTTTCAGTGGCGTGCCTATAAAAAATGTACTCCTTACAAAGTATCTCAAAAAACATTTTACAAAATACTTTTTCAAAAGTGGCTTCAAATAGTTAATACAGAAAATGTACATTTGAAAATTAAAAAAACAAGATAAGCATATTTTAAAATAGTACTTTTAGCGACTTACCTATAAAAAATGTACTCTTTGCAAAGTACCTTTTGGAAAGGAACTTTTTTAAAAATACGCTTTCAAAAGTACCTTCAAATATTTAATATTTTTCTGCAGAAATGCATTTTTGAGTATTAAAATAAAACCTTTTAAAGCACCATATATCAAAATGGTACTTTTTTACTTTTATAGGTACAAAAACGAAGTACCTTTTGAAAAGGAACTTTTTTACATTTTCAAAAGAACCTTCAAATAAAAAATATTTTGCCACAGAAAATGTACCTTTGAAAATTAAAAATCAAGTTCTAAACAAGTATATTTCAAAATAGTACTTTTAGCGAAGTACCTTCAAAAAATGTACTCCTTGCAAAGTACTTTTTGAAAAAAAATTTTTCTTTGAAAAATAACATTTCAAAAATACCTTCAAATATTTAATATTTTTCTGCAGAAATGTACGTTTCAGCATTAACAATTTTGTATGGAAAATAGCTGCCTGGTCCAGGATGTCACTTCATATCGGTCTATCGGCAAAATGCATTTAAACAAAAATAAAATCTTAAAATTTGTTTTTGTTTTAAATGTATTTCATTGACGAAATGATGTCGAGTGACGTCGTGGGCTAGGCGTTTGATTTTCAAACAGAAAATTTTTTAAACAATAAAAATTTGGTTAACGAATCGGATCACTAGAAACTTTCTTTAGAAAAAATTTATTGTCCAAAATTCAAAATTATGACAGAAATAAAAAATATCTGTTCGAAAAAAAAAAAATTAAATTCAAACACTAAACATATAAAAAAGTACTTTTTAAAAGGAACCTTTCAAATAGTATCTTGACAGAAACCTTCAGAAAAGTGCGTTTTAAGAAGGTACTTTTTTAAATTTACCTGTTAAGGCACTTACTTGCGAAATAAGTCTTGTAATAAAGTGGCTAATAAAAAAGTACCTATTCAAAAATCTTTTCAGAGAGCTTTGAAATAAGTACCTTTGAAAATGGGGCCTTTTAAACAAACACATTATAGAAAAGTACTCGTCAAAAGGTACATTTTTAATACTTAAAAAAATCCCTTCTAAAACTACACTTACAAAATAAAACTCTTTAACTCATACTTTTTTGTAAAGTAGTACAAAAAAGTATGTTTTGAAATAGCAACTTTGAAAGGAGTACTTTTTAATAAACACTTGATAAGAAGGTACTTTTTGAATAAAATATTTGTTAAAAATACATTAAAAAAGTATTTCTTAAACAGATTTTAAAAATATTTCTTAAAGATTGGCTTTTTAAAAGTTTTAGGGAAATAATTAAATGTTTCAAATAGTATTTGCAAAAAGTATTCCTCAATAAAGTACCTTTTAAACAAGTAGTTTTTATAACAGTTCTTTTATGGCAAAAATACTTTTTTATAAAATTATCCCTCGGATAAGTAGGCATAGCAAAGACAATAAATGTTGAAATAAAGGGAATCATATAAATATTTGTTGAAATTATTTTTTTTTTAAGAATTTTTTAAAAAATTCCATTTAACAAAGTTGTTTTAAAAGTCGAAGTAAAAGTAGCATATATAAATAGAACCTCTTGAACATAAGCAATTTTTATAAAAGTACCTAACAAATCTTGTTCAAAATCACTTCGAAAAAATAATTTTCAAAAAAGTACTTTTCGTAATAAGTACTTTTTAAAAACTTCATGTTGAAAAACCTTTAAGATTTGTGCCAGAATCACTAATTATAAGATCTAAGACATTATTTATTACAAAAACTGTAATATTGTACCTTATGAGACCACCCTCGTAATAAAAGAAATAAAATTATTTATAAAAATAATAATAAAATGCGCATCATTAGCATTGTAACAGGTCAAGGGGCTCAGTACAGTACGGCGAAATATAAAAATAACAGCAAAAAAAAGCAAAAAATAATAAAATAATTTTTAAATTAAAATCAATAATATATGTTTGTAGCTTAAGTCTTTTGTTTTCATATGAACAAAAATGCAATATAACAAGCAACAATGTTTGCTTCTTAAGTCTTTTGTTTTGTCACATTAATCATATTATTGCACAGTAAAATAAGCAGGCGAGTATGTGTGTGTGTATGGGATTATTACATACAATTCGTTTAATCATTAAACCTCCTAAAGGTGTAGTCTATCTACACTCGGCCGAGAGAAGAAGAAGAAGAAGGAAAAAAATGCTTAAGAAATATGGCCAAATCACACAAAACAACAGTTTTCAGACCAGATTATCTAAACGGTCATCAACGCAAAAGTTTGCATTTAGACGTTTACCTGTTGCAGCCACCAAACAATACCCACATACGATCAATAATCACTTGGACGTCTTCAAAAACTATTCGCATATTTACACAAGGCAACAAAATATGAAAAAAAATAAAAATAAAAAAATCCAAAATATATATATTTCTGAATAACTTTTCACAATCAGGTATGAAACGATCGATCTTCTTAGAACCCACCACAATGAAAGACATGCGTTAGAAGCGTTAGTTAAACACAACAACGAAGACACAAAACTTTTGCTGATCATACAAAACGATTCACCTGTCGCTTAATATTGTTTCGTTTTGTTTTTTTTTTTCTTAACTTTTTCATTTAAAAATCTTTTTTTTTCTCTCTCGCTTTTAAATTCTTAATCTCAACATCACATTCTAAAGAAATGTTTTTAATTTTTTTTTTCCAGCAGAAGAATGCCCGAGTCGTAACATTCATATACATAATTCGACAACCAACCGAACTAATGCAAAATATGGTCATAGAGGTCACCACACCACACGTGACCTCCACACGACGTTTGGTATGTGTGTTCTCATACGAAAAACACTCTCATGCTTACTCATGCTTATGGCCTGCCTGGGCTTGGGAACCATACGGAGCGAAGTAGTCAAGAATTTTCTAGCTTCGCTTCTTTGTTTTTGTTTTTGTTGCTTTTCTTCTTTTCTTAAATAATATTTTTCCAATATTCAGCCTTTTTTTCTTTCTTAAATATTGTTGTGGTGGTTCTTAAGTCTGTTTGTTTGTTTGTTTGTTTGGCTATTTGCCTGATATGCTGTTTGTAAGATGTGATCGATCGATTGATCATATTTTAGTGGATGTGTTCGTTCCTCTTTTTTTTTTCTTGGTTATTTTTCATTTTTGCACAATTGTTTGGTCAAATTCAGCAAATCATTTTTAGCATGTTCTTTTTATTGTCTTCTCTTTTGCTTATTTTGGGGCTGGTCAGTGAAGAATTTAGAGTTGAAAAAAGAAAAATAAATAAATAAAAAGTATCAAAAGAAAATTGCTTATTAAAATAGCTTGCGGTTTTTAAATTTATAGAATATTAGATTTGTCTTAAAGGCCACAAAGACAGGAAATAAGAAAAATATTTAAATAATATTTCCACTAGAGAAAATTTGTTGAATTAGAAAATAATAATTCTTAACTGTTTGTACTCGGGGAGCTGCAGAAAAACATGTCGAACTACTCAACTTAATGTATCGATTATTTTAGGTTGCTCCAAAAAGTAGTTTTGTAAAAGTGCCTTCTTAAAAACTACCTTTTTGCAGATACCTTTTGATAAGTAACTTGGGAGGAGTACTTTCTATGAAAAGTAGTTTTTAGAAAAGTACTCTTCTAAAAGTACTTTCTGAAAACTATTTTGCTGATTTTTATTAATAATTTGCTAAAAGTTCTTTTAAAAAATACTTTTTAAAAGTACTTATTAAACGTACTATTTTTCGCTTTTCTAAAATTACGTTCCAAAAAGTACTTTCTAAAAAGTACTTTCTAAAAAGTACTTTCTTAAAAGTACTTTCTAAGAAGCAGTTTTGTAAAAATTCCTTTTTAAGAATTACTTTCCAAAAAGTACTTTCTAAAAAGTACTTTCTTAAAAGTACTTTCTAAGAAGTAGTTTTGTAAAAATTCCTTTTTTTTACGCAAATATCTTTTGCTAGATAACTTTGCAAAAGTACTTTCTAAGAAAAGTACTTTTAAAAAAATTATTCTTCTAAAAGCACTTGCTAACATTTTGTTCTGCTTTCTTATAAAAGTATTTCTTATAAAAGTGCTTTCTCTAAAAGTTCTTTGTAAGAAGTACTTTATAAAAGTATTTTCTAAAGAGCACTTTTACTTTCTAAAAAACAATTTTTCGCAAGTTTTTCTAAAATTACACGCCAAAGGTGCTTTCTGAAAAGTACTTTCAAAAAAGTAGTTTCTTAAAACTACTTTCTAAAAAGTATTTTTTCAAAAGTACTTTCTGCGGGTAATTTCTAAAAAGCTACTTTTATTTTTTGTTTGTTTTTTTCTTTTGGAAATTTATATTGGAAAATAACTCTCTTAAAAAGCAAATTTAATGAGATACTTTTATAGAAGTGCTACATACACGTACCTTTTTAAAATGTACTTTCTAAAAAGTAGTTTCATAAAAGTACTTTCTTAAAAGTTACTTTTCTAAAATAATTCTCTTAGATATTTATATTGAAAATTAACTTTTTGAAAGAGCACATTTCATGAGGTACTTTTTAGAAGTGTTAATAGACAATTTTTTAACACACTCGTACCTTTTCTTATTTTTATATTCACAATTGTTTTAATTTTTAAATTATAATAATATAAACAAAAATTATGCGGCACAAAAAAAAAAAACAAACAGTCTTTAAGAAGTTTCTATTAGAACAGTATCTTGCGGAATGATAACCTTAGAAGAGAACTTCCAAAAAAGTGTATACAAAAAAGTACTTTTGAACAAGTACTTTTTAAAAAAACCTTTTAAAAACAACATGTGAAAAGAGTAGTTTTTAAAATATTATTTTCGGAAAAGGAACTTTTCTAAAGGCACCCTTAATCTTATACAAAAATTTGATTCGTTATACTCAAACCGAATTTATTTATTTAATGAGATTTCAAAACAATTTAAAAGTTGCCGGAGAAAACAGGGGCGACTTAAAATTTATTTTATTTTAACAGTTTTTTTTCTTATGTTCTTTTCGGTACTTATTCACAAATTTCAAACAGATTTAGTCAGCGTTATTGTTTGAAGTTGCGAAAATACTCTGTTTTTGCAGATACAAATTTCAAAATATCGAAACATTAAAAAAATGTTTTCGTTATTATATTGAAGTCTACGTTACACATTTTACAGAGAATAAATTTAACTCCACGCTCTTATTACATTCCCTCTCTACAAAAATCATGGCATATATTGACAGTTTTTGGAAAATTAACCACAATTCCTTGTTAAGTAGAGATTTCTGGCTACAACAGTTTTCAAAAAAAAAGTTACTGACTATTTCGCCATGATGAAAAATTTTTCGCTTTCCTACAATTAATTATGAAACAGAAAACTAAATTTGATTATTTTAATTTTTGTTTCAAAAGAATTTATACGAAAAAAATAATTGCTTTGACATCGTGAAATAGGCATTTATCCTAAAAAGTACCTTTTATACATTATACTAAAAAAAGTTCTGAATAAGTTCTCTTTGAAAAGTACCCTACTCTCATGAAATAACAATTAAAAAGTGCCGGTAAAAGAGTACCTTTTAAAATAAATTTTGGAAAAGGTACGAGTGCGTTTAAAATCCGTATATTTTAGTCAGGAATTGGCTTTTCTAAAAAGTACCTCATGAAAAGTGGTTTTTAAGAGCTGATTTTCTATATAAATATCTAAACAAATTGTTTTAAAAAAGTAACTTTGATTAACTGCAGGGCAGTACTTTTGAGAAATTACATTTTATAAAGTTCTTTTGAAAACGTACTTTTTAGAAAAATCTTTTAAGAAAGTACTTTTTAGAAAATAATTCTAAGAAACTACTTTTTAAAAAGGTACGCGTGCGCTAAAGAAATTTCTTTTTAGCCAGGAATTAGCACTTGTAAAAAAGTACCTCATGAAAAGTATTGTTATTTTTCAATATAAATATCTAAAAAAATTCGATTTAGAAAAGTATCTTTTTAGAAATTACCCACAGAGAGGTATTTTTAAAAGTACTTTTTACATAATACTTTTGAAAAGAACCTCTCAGGAAATACTTTTAAGAAACTACATTTTAGAAAGTACATATTTTTAAGAAAGTATTTCTTGGAAAGTAATGGCGAAAAATAGTACTTTTTGGAAAGTACTTTTAGGAAAGTATAAAAAATAGAAAAAAAGTAATTAGAAAGTACTTTTAGAAGAGTACTTTTCTAAAAACTACTTTTTAGAAAGCACTTTTAAGAAAAGAAGTATTCTTCCAAAGTTACTTAGCAAAAGGTACCTGCAAAAAAGTAGAAAGTACTTTTGAGAAAGTACTTTTTAGAGAGTAATTTTGGAAAAGCTCTAATGAAAATTATTTGTGAAAAATAGTAGTTATCAGAAATTGTTTTGAGAAAAGTACTTTTTAGATAGTACTTTTAGAAAAGTACTTCTGAGAAAGAACTTTTAGAAAAGTATTTATAAAAAAGCAGAAAAATAGTGTTCAGAAAGTACTTTTAGAAGAATACTTTTCTAAAAAGTACTTCCAAGTTAACTATCAAAAGGTACTTTTTAAGAAAGTTCTTTTTAGGAAACTACTTTTTAGAAAGTACTTTTAAGAAAGTATCTTTTAAAACGTAGTTTTGGAAAAACTCTTATTGAAAATTAATTGCGAAAAATAGTACTTTTTATAAAGTTCTTTGAAAAATATATTTTTAGAAAGTACTTTTAGAAAAATATTTATAAAAAAGCAGAAAAATAGTATTTAGAAAATTTTGAAAGTACCTTTTGAAGAGTAATTTTCTAAAATGTACTTTTCTTAGAAAGTACTCTTTCAAAGTTACTTATCAAAAGGTGCTTGCAAAAGAGTAGTACTTATTAAAAATTACTTACGAAAATTAGTACTTTTTAGAAAGTTCTTTTGAAAAAGTGCTTTTTAGAAAGTACTTTTAGAAAAGTACTTCTTAGAAAGAACTTTTAGAAAAGTATTTATAAAAATGCAGAAATATAGAAAGTACCTTTAGGAGAGCACTTTCCTAAAAAGTACTTTTCTTAGAAAGTACTCTTGCAAAGTTGCTTATCAAAAGGTACTTGCACAATAGTAGTTTTTAAGAAGGCACTTTTACAAAACTACTTTTTAAAAAATACTTTTAAAAAGTCTTATTTTGTTAGAGAGTAATTTTAGAAAAGCTCTTATTAAAAATTATTTGCGAAAAATAGTTCTTTCTTTTAAAAAAATGCTTCTTAGAAAGTACTTTTAAATAGTGCTTTTTAGAAAGTACTTTTAGAAAAGTATTTATAAAAAGCAGAAAAATAGTATTCAGAAAGTACTTTTCTTAGAAAGTACTCTTCAAAAGTTGCTTATTAAAAGGTACTTCTTAAGAAGGTACTACTTATTAGAAGGTTTTTAAAAAAATTTCTTGGAAAGCAAAAAAAAAATATTTGTGAATTTGTTTTTGCTTTTTACACAATTCGTTAACCCAAGAAAGAAAGTTAAATGCAATCCACCTTCAGTTAGCAGGAAGGATGACTTAAATTTTTAAATTGGTAGTATTGAAAATGGGCTTAAATTAGTTTCTTAATTATTAAAATTTTTATTGGCTCAATTGATTACAAAAATTGATAGAAAAAAGTGTTGAATGCAAATTGAAGAAAATTATTCTAGTTTGATATATTTCAGTATTAGAAAATCTTAATGTAACCAGGGGCCATATTAGCGCATTCCATAACGTTAGAAACTAATTTCAATACAATTTAATTTATAATTTAAAACGATATCGACTCGTCAAATGCTTCAGATGTATTTTTCTTTTATACATATTTTTTTCCTGTAACATATATTTTCTTACATTTCTATCGGTGTTATTTTATATATTTACCTCTTTCAATTTCATTTAATACAAACGTTTTTTTAATTACTCACATCTCTGGGCCATAATTTAAACTATTTTATGGCTGTTTAAGGTTAAAGTTGCCGCTATTGCGTATTAAACAAGACACATATAACTCTCCCACAGTATCGGCCGATAAATAAATGTTCTTCTAATTAATCTGCTTGTTGTAAATATTGCTGATCTTGTTGTTGCTGCTGCTGCTGCAGTTATTGTTGTGGTTGCTGTTGTTGTTTTTCTCTTGTTCACTTGGCTACACGAGTGGTGAAAAGCTTTAAAGAAGAACAAAGAACACTAAAATCATAATTAACAACGTTCAAACCAACAAACCGAAATAAAAATAGAAGAAAAAAAAAAGAAGAAATAAGTTAGAATGGGTGTAAGAGTTAATATAAAAAAACCGCCAAAGAATTTAATTTACCATAAATCAGCAGCCTACTTTTTATAATGTTGAAAAGTTTTTGTTGTTGTTGGTTTTCTAAGAAAAATAGCAAACAGATGAGTAGTTGCTAAAACTAAACTCTTAGAAGCTTGTAGTATTAGGGGTAAGACTATGCAGCCGGTGTTATAAATTTATTAAAATTTGTTTAACAAAAATTAAATGATTTTGATGATATTTAAATTTAATTGTTGTCTTGCAATAATTTTCTTTAATTAATTTTAATTTAATTTAATTTTTATAAAAATCTTTGCTTATAATTAATTTCATACTCTGCTGGACTTGACAACAATTCCAGTTTTGAAAAGGGGGGGAGGGGGGCAAAAACAAAACGTTTTTACTGATTAACAAAAATAATAAAAAATATGATTGATTATTATTTTATGATGCATCGTGTTGATGTATTAAAATCAAACAGCAAATTAAGTTGATTCTTTTATTTGTTTTATTTTTTTGCACAAAAACTAAACAAAAGCTTAATGAAAAGAAAATATTCAACAACCGGCTTAACAATTTACTTAAAATTAAACAAATTCATTAACACTCGAGTAAACAATGAAACTCAACTCTGAACTTTTGCTTTAAATTAAATACGAAGTGAAAAAAGAAAAAAAATTATAAAAAATAAATATAAAAAAAATCAGCAGAAAATACACAACCTGCATCAAGTTTGTTGCTCAACTCTTTTGTTAGGACGCCACAGTGCAGACGGGCAAAAAACAATTTGAACAAAATTGCATCAACATATTTCGTGTAGCACAACCAGCTGGCTTATGACCAAAAAGCAAGTACTCCACGCCAACTCCTGGCATTAAGAGTTTACAACACACACACACACACATGCAGACCTATACACACACACACATATCCATACACCCCTGCTTAAGGAATAAAGTGCACCAGCGGTTTTATGAACATGGCACAACACTAATTAACACTTATTTTTCTTGTGGCTCAAGTCATACGCGTGCAATTTTTTTTTTTTTTTTTGTTTCATTATTTTTCATTTTATGTGTGGCAACGGCAACCTGCCTCAACATTTTATATGAATGTTGTGCACAAACCCATAAATGGCGTTTAACAGAGATGTCTGTCCGTCCATCTCTCTGCTCTGTCTGCGTTCTTTTGGCTTTGAAAAAGAGAAATACAAATAAAAATAATAAAACAAAACATTTTAACTCTGTTGTAGTTCGTTGTCCTTTTTTGGTAGTTTTAATAAAATGCGTGAACTTTTTGCTTTGTTTTTGTTGTTGCTTTAGCTGTTGTCTTTCTTTTACCGCCTTATGATTGTTGCCGCCTGGAAAATAGAGAAGTTATATATTGAGCATTATAAAATAACAACAGCAACTGGATAAAAATAAAAAGAAAAAAAAAACCTACCACATCTACAAAAAATATCAACAAGACCAACTGCGAAATTGCTGAACATTTTGTTTTTGTATTGCTGGTGTCAAAATATAAAGTTGCCGATAAAAATTCGGCACTTTTGCTTTGGTGTTAACACACTTAAATAACACTTACACGCACACAGTCTCCAAGGAATTTTTTTTTTCGTCTTCTGTTCGTTACCCAAAAAGCACCTGACTTTTTATTGTGCACACAAAATATTCGTAGAAGGAGAAAAACAAAAAAAAAAAAAATTTGCAAAATTTATAGAAACCAAATAAAAATTAATGGGAAGAAAAGTTGAACACCAACAAATTAACAGGAAATAAAAAGAAAAAACAATTTAAGAAGCACAAGATTTTTTAAAATAATATTATAAAAAATGTATTTAAAAAAAATACAAAAAAAAAAACTGTTGGCCCTAAAGGCCAGCCCTGTAACTTCCCGCTACTTTTAGCCGCTATTTTATACTTTTCAACTCTTCTTTTACTTTTTTTATTTTAATTTTCAAACCAGCATGAACTTAAGCATGACTAAAAGGATAGAAAACACCAACAGATCAGATATAGAATATCGGAGTTTCTCAAAAATAATCACTTTTTTCTAATATTTTTTTCGTTCACGATATCTCACGAATGGATCAACCGATTTTTACCGGAATTGCAGTGGCCGATGAGGGTTTTTAAGCTTGAGAGCTGATCAGTTTCTGGAATCTATTTACCGATCGGTTGAAAAGTTTAAAAGTTATTATAAAAACCACTTTGAAATGTGTTATTTTTTATTTTATTGTTTTGAAAATATCCTTGAAATCTACCTGTTCGAATCGGTTCAAATTAACAGGAATTCTAAGTTCAGTAGAAGCCTTTAAAATGCCATAGATTCGGTTAATCCGTTTCAAAGTTATAAGTGGAACACACACTCACTCATACATACATACGCATACATACATATACGCACACATACGCACACACAGTTACACACACATACACATAAAGCCATCCACACAGACACACACACACCCACACACATACATAGTGACGGGTTCTCAGAGTTAGTCAGGAACTCAAAACGTCGAGATCTGCTCACAATTTGATATATTTTTAATGTTACCCCAATAACTTTCTGTTTTCTTTTTTTTAATTCTAATTTTCATAGCGGGAGGGTAAAAAAAATTAATAATACTAATAATAATAATAATAAAAATAACAATAATAATAAATGTAATTTTTAAATAGAGTTTTAAAATTTTTTGTTTATATTTTTATTTAACAGTGAAAGATTATTCCCTATTTATCTTCGCATTTAAAATTAAAAAATAAAATTCGGAAAAGAACATTTTAATTTTTGTTTTCATGCTGATTCTTTTTTCCCAAAATTTATATTAAAATTTAAAGTGATCAATTCAGGGGTTTTAGCCAGTTCCCATGTGTATTTCACTGGGGCTAATGCAGATCTTCAGGGAACCTTTACCCAACATTTCTTAGAATTTCTACTTTAATCAGTGAGAAGTCTAAAACAACTATCAAAGTCATAACAAGAACTCACTGGTCACTTCTCCTTTTTTATTTTCTTACGTGTTTATTCTGCGATTGGTTGGCCTTTTTCCGACTCTAATTGTAGTTGTAAAGGAAATAAAGAACAACAACAACTAATAATTGTTTTAATGTAAAAACAATTTATTTAGAGTGTTGACAACATAAGTTGTATTAAGCGCGGACACTCGCTAATTGAATTAGTACATGTTTCTGGGAATCGAATTTTAATATGAATTTTGGGAAAAAAGAATCAGCACGAAAATAAAAATTAAAGAAAACGACAGTTCCCAAGAACAAGTACTAAGCAAACGAACATTATATTGCAAAAAAAAAATAATAATATATTTAAATATGAAAAAATTTAATTCGTGTGTTTTAGTTGGAAACAAATTGGATAAAAAGTGAGTTGAGAAAATCTCTAAAATTATATATCTGATCAGCAATCGGTTGTTTAGAAATGAAAGATTTTTTTTTAGGTTAGAAGAACTCCAAAGCATAGAGCAGCACACAAACTACGCTGCTATAATTTCGAACGAAAACTATAAATTGTGATTAAAAAATTTTGTAATATATTTACTCGTTGAATAAAATTAATGTTATTTGAAACTCATCAAAAAAATAGAAAAATAAATCATATTAAAATAACTTTAAAATTAAGAAAAAAAAAATACTTCGCCTAATAAAAAGTATCATAAATTTTATCTGCAATTCCAGTATCGTAAATAATTGGCGCAATCGAACACAAGATAACTGTCCCATTAAAAATAAAGAAACAATTAGCCAACAGCGTCTATAACATTTACAAAATTGGCACTGATTTTCTTTAGGATATATTAACCCAAATAACGATCGGCTGAAAATAAAAAAAAAAAATTTAATATTAAATATCGAGTGTTTCTTTAGCGGCATAAGAAATAGAATAACTGGAAACAATCTCTTTGGCAGCTCAGCTGTTAACGTGTAACATGTCGCTGTTAAATATGTCGCTGTTAAATATGTCGCTGTTAAATATGTCACTGTTAAATAAGCCACCGTTAAATATGTTGCTGTTAAACTTGTTCAGCATGATCTATAATTTAACTCTAAATTAACTTACAAATAAAAGGTTTTTTTGAATTTTATTATCAAAATTGATGCTGATTCACAGTTTTATCGGAAAATTGTGTTCCGGGCCGAAACTGATATCTGGTGGAATGGAAAAGCAACATTGTTTGATGTCGCGCGAACGTCAACGCTATCGTGCGATAATTAATTTTTTTTTTAAATTCTGCTAAGAAAAATTGAAAATTTTCTAAAACCGGGAAGTAATTGGTTTTAGCCGGTTTGACAATAAATCCAGTTCTTATCAGATCTCTATATTTTATGGTCCCTTGAAGCTTTCCTGGCTACTTTCAAAAGTGTACCACTTCATCTGTATGCAAGTGTGATTGTGTGTGTGTGTGTGTGTGTGAGGGTGTGACCCTCTTGTAAGTTTCTAACGGGTTGATGGAATCACACCAAACTCACGATTTGAAGAGTTCTACTGAACTTAGATTTCCTCTATTTTTGAACTAATTCGGACTAGTAGATTCTGAAAAATATCAATAAATTAAAAACAATTTTTTTTTAATATTCCGATCAATTCCGCAAATATGACATTGAAAAAACCACGTCAAAGACAAAAAATATTCTGCTCACGAGCATAATTTTATTTAACTCGTTCGTTTCAAAATTTGTCTTCGCATTTAAATTTTAAAAATAAAATTCGGCAACGAATATTATTTTGCGAAAAAATAATAATGATTTTTAAAAAAATGAAATATAAAATTCGTTCACTAACGAATTTAATTCGAGCGTTCTTGTTACTCTGAAATTAAAAAAAATTGGACAAAACTTGAGTTGGAAAAAACTCCGAAATTATATATCTAATTCTGATCGGTTGTTTAAAAATGAAAAAATTGTTTTTTTTTTTGGCTCGGAAGGGCTCTAAAGCATAGAACAGTATACAAACTACGCTGCTATAATTTCGAGGTTGAAAGTTGAGGGAAGTTGCAGGTATGGGCCTTATGGGCTTTCCATGCCCCAAAATTTTTTAATTTCTCAGCATAAAACAATGATTTAACACGGCACTATAAAAAGTAATCGAGAGGCAATAAATTGTACGAAGGAAGGAAAGAAGTTCTAAAAATAAATGTTTCGCCAAATTGTTTTGCCATAAACCGTCGTATTGTTGGAACTCGTTGTCATAAATCTATAGGTGATTAAATTTTGGAGAAAAAAAATTCATTTTTCTATAGTTTTCGCCATTCATTGTAACGGGGCAACACCGTCTTCGGTACACAGTTTCCTTTGTCTGGTTGGTTTTGAATTACTAACTGGCCCACGATGTCACTCGAAATAAAAATACAATGTTTGAATTAATTTTTATATTAAATGAGCTCCGATGTCCAGGGACATCCTGGGTCAGGAAGTGAATTATCAAATATTTTCCACGATTTAAGAAAAATTAATTAATTTGTCAAGCGGTAATTTTGCTTTTCAATTGCAGTTTCAAAAAGTCCTGTTTCTGTAGATTTTCCCACAAATTTTAATATTTCTTTTATTCCATAACACACATAAACACACACACACACACACACACGATACCAGCTTTCCATAATATTCCGTTTGTATTTTTTTTCACCTCCAGCCGAATCCGCGTTGGCTAAGCAAACAAAACAACACCTACAAGACAGCCTCTTTGAAATCTTAATGCAACAGAGAAAAAAAAGCTAAAGCCTTAACAAAAACTTCAAATTACTCCTTTAGTGAAGAAAAGAAAAAAAAAAAGAATTAAATTATGGAAACAATTTAAAGGCATTGATTAATAAAACCTCACACGACTGCTGAGAACGAAAGCAGGCAACAGGAAGAAAAAGAAAAAGAAAATACTGACTGAGTAGAGAGATGAAGCTGAAGTGATAAGAAGTTTACAGCAACAACTTGGTGAGGAAAAAGTTTAAAAAAAGCAGGAAATTCTGAACAAACAACTAGAAAAGTTATACAGCGAAAATATAGAAAGACAGACAGACAGACAACAACAACAACAACAACAACAACAACAGCAACAGCTAATCTTTCAATTAGAGACAATTTGTCAAATCGCTCACAGCATTTTTAAACAGCACAAAACCAATCCAAGTCTAGTTTATATTTTCTTCTTATATTTTTTTTGAAATTTATTTCAACTTCTTGTGCATTTTGATGAAACAAAAAAAAGAAGAATAGGGTGCAGCCCGCCACCAAACGCACTTGCCTCAAATGCAAGGAAGGAAATCTTAAACCTGGTTTCATTTTTTCCCCTTCGCTCTACTCTTAGTCATTGTTTGCCCTGTCTTGTTGGTGTTGTTGTTATTGTTGTTGTCGTTCTCATCTTCTCCTGCAGTTTTATCTTGTGTAACTTTTTATACAAACCCATTGCGTTCAATCAAAGTCCATTTATAGGCGTCGTATTACAAGCACCAACTAATCGAAATCATTTATCAATTCTATGGTGGCGGTGTTGATGGCATACCTTCCTTAACTTTTTTTATTTTATTTTTTTGTAAAGCTTTTAACTGACTTGTATGGAAGAGGGAATATTGAGCAAAAGGCCATATAATGGTTTATATATAAGCCAACAATGTGTCTCACACATTTTTGTAACATTTTTTTTCCCCCACTTCTTATTGAAAATGTAAAGAAAATACTTTCAAATGGAAAAGCAGCACAAATAATGAGATAAGAACGAATTTTAAATACCCAACATTTTTTTAAGTTTCTAGAGAAAAATTTTCGTTAATTTTATTTTATATTTTATAAAAATTATATGTATTTTTATAAATATGTAAAATCATTGCAAAAAATGAGTTTCATTCTCAACCTATTCTTCTGTAAAAAAGTCTCGATACTTATCGATATCTCGATAAGTATCGATAATATTCGATAACTAATAAAAGAACATATTACAAAATTGATTTCTTGCTATAAAAAGTTACAGTTATCGATTACTTCCTAAAATCGATGACTGCTCACACAAAACTTCGAACAATCGAAAGTTATCTTCAACGATAAATTTTCAAACGCAAGCAAAAGTTATTGCAAATTTTCTAAAATACTTTTACAATTATCTATAACTTATATTAAGAGTATAAATATTCTTTGGGTGCAAATAAGAAGTTTTGAATTATTCGATATATTTAGAAGTGCGGAAAAGGAAAAGAAATATAACATATTAAATGTTATCGATAACTTTCTGATCAATATTCCAAATTATTTATAGTTATTTTTTATTAAAAAAAATAGATAAAAATAATTTCTTGCATGATATTGATCAAATTAGAGAAATATATATCGTATAATATATATCGTTATCGATATATCATTATCGATATATCGTTATCGTTATTATGAAATCGGTAACATTTTAATAAAAATTTCCTAAAAATTAAAAACATACGCTAAAATGTTTATATAACGCGTTCTTGTTATCGATAAAGTTATTTTTGGTTTTTATTTAATTCTCACAATATAAAAGTTAAATCTCTACATTAATTTTTATTTTGTTTAGAAAAAAGTTCAATGCTAAAGGAAATAAATTTTACTTCTTTTAAAAGTGTCTAAGTTATCGATTACTTTGAATGATTATCGCTTAAAAGCATTTAAGTTATCGATTATTTTGAGTGATTATCGAGCGATTGTAAATTACCGATTAAAAACAAATAAATTATCGATAAATTTTAATGACTATCGATTAAAGACTAAAAGTTATCGATAACTTTTAACGAAAAGTTTAAATATTTGATATATATATATATATATATATATATATATATATGTATATATATATATATATATATATATATATATATATATATGTATATATATATATATATATATATATATATATATATATATATATATTGGTGCGGTGGGGCTTGTGGTCGTTTTTTTTAAATTAAAAGAACCATTTTGCTATAAACAATTAATAGGAATTATTTCAAGCTATTAACAATATATATCCATTATTAAAAATTAATGATAAATGTTATAGAAAAATCAATTTCAAAGAAAGTTATCGATAACTTTTTGTGAAAAAATCATTGATAACTGCTAGAAATATTATTTATACCCTCATATTCATACATTTAAAAAAGAGTTGGAAATATATTTTATTTGAAAATTTTTATACAACATTTTTTAAAAATTAATACGAAATACATTTTATTTTCTTTTATGAATACGCGGAGATAAAATATTTTTCATAATATGAAAAAATTTTAAAGGATATTTTTTATTTAGGCCCTGATTTGATAAAACACTTTGCGTTAGTGAAGTCAAAAAGATAATTTCATATATTTTTACTCTCTTCGCTCTCCTCTACATAATTTGATTTAATTTTTCTTAAAAACATTTTGATAGCCAAATCAACAAATGAATCTGTGTACGTTTGTTCACTAATCAAATTGTATACAAAACAAAAAACAAAATTAAAATTAATGGCGATTTCTTTTCTACAAAATAATGCAACATTTTTCACACTTTTTAACAGAAAATGGCAACATTTTGCCATTTCAAAATAAGGATTTTATTAGAAATGAATCCTACATCGCCCACCAAAATTAATTTCTGTTTTAAGACTTTTCCAAACCGTCACTTCTTAAAAAAATAAATGAAAAAATTTTATATGTTTTCCAGAAAAGCAACCGCTTTCCTATAAATAATATTTTATATAAAAAATTTTCAACTCTATTTAATTTTTAGATATATTCAGTATATCACCACGCCTTTTGTGGTATTTTTATTGAAATAACATTGAAATGTCACGAGCATTTCGAAATCAATTTGAAATTATCGACAACATTTTGGACTACTTGCAGGTTGTTGATATTTTCTTATTAAACCTCTACGTTATCGATTACTTTTAATAAAAAATATATACGATAATTTTTACAAAAACTTTATGATGGTTTTTTAGCAAAATTTTTGATAGGAAAATAAACATTTTCGGTAACTTCGTATAACGAATTTAAAGATAGATAAATAAATGCATATAATAATTTATCGATAACTTATTTGAAAAAAATCATTGAGATAAATAATTTAAAGTTAGAAATTTTTAATTACTACAGAGCCTTGCAATGTATAGATAACTGTGTTTTTAAAAAATTAATGCTTTATTTCTAATATAAAGTTATCGATAAATTAGTTATAATAATTAACAAAAAGTTATCGAAAATTTTTATTTCAATTTTTAATTCGTGATTTTTGGTATAACTGTTACAAATGCTTTAACAAAGCAAATGTGACGCCTTAAATTGTTAGTAAAAGTCTGTTTAGGAAACAGCAGACCTCATTCAAACACAAGTCGTTGGCAATCCAGTGGTTGTGGTGGTGCGAGTTACTGGTTGGATATAAAGCAATCAGCACCTATTGTATAACATTTTGGGTGACGACGACATTTACATACTTACAAAAGCTACACACACACACACACTCACAGACTTCTCAATAACACTCCTCTGGATCTAGTTTTTCCCAACAACAACAACAACGACAATAAACCGAACTGCTGCACAAGGATTTTATAATTCAGTGAAATGATTAATTGGAAAATTATCATGCAGGCTTTAGTGTCGTTAGTGTCGGTTATTATTCTACTCCATTTATTTGTGGTAAGAAATTGTAATCAATGCCTGGCAACGGGCAACAGAAGAAGAAGATGAAGAAAAAAATATTAATAAAATGAAAAGTGTATTGTTGTGTATTTTGTTATGGATGCATGTGTTTAAAGCCAAGTGTTGAACCAGGGCGAGGCCTCAGCCTCAGCCTCAGCCTCGGCCACAACAATAGCCGGCGACCAGAGAGTGATAAAGTTATTAATATTGAATGAAAAACTAGAAGACATTTTCACAGATATTTAACTATATAAAAATATGATGAAATGATATTTTAATAAGACTTTGAAGAACACAGAGAAAACAACAACAAAAAAAGAATGCGTTTAAAGTCTTCTTAAATGATATCTAATCGGCAGTAATTAGTCATTGAGTTTGAGGTGTAAGAATGTTATCAGCAACGATAAACTGGTTGTAATTTCATATAAAATATTTGTTATTCATTGGAAACCAGCAGGAGTTATAATGCCAGACTCGCATGTCTGGGATATGAAATTAATTTCAAAGAAATTCTGTGGCACAAATTACAATAAATTTTAGAGATGAAAATTGTGTGTTATTGATACTGAATGCTTTTCTCTTTCAATTAATAAATATTATTATTAATTAGTCGTACAAATTGCTTAATTAAAAACTATTTTTGAAAACATAATAAATATGAAGAGTCTAACGAGGCGATTCAAGTAGCGGGTTTTAGGAAATATTTTTGGGTACATCGGCATTCAGTGAGGGATGGGGAAATAGTGCTGCAGTTTCTTAACGAATGGACCGATTGTAGTACAGTTTCATATAGTATTTGTTAAGATGGTGTTGAAGTTAATGTTGCAAGTTGAGTTTTACTACTCTAAACTAGGAGGAGTCAAGAGACCTGAAGGTGGGTCACCTCGTGATTATGAGAAGTTCGACTTATTTTGCTGGAAAATTTTCCTATTCAAGAGCTAATATAATTGTGAGCTAACATTTTATGGGCTACTAAATATAGCGGATTTGTAAAAAAAAAAAAAAATATCAAACATTAAATATCAACTTATCTTGCCCCACTGTTCTGCTGATAGGGAAGTCAAGTCTTGTCCCATAACAACTATATATTTCATATTGAAACAAAAGTAAGTCAAAAACTATAAAACGTTTATGTTAAAATTTGGAACAGAATTCCCCACCCCAATTTTTCAGAAGAAATAATTATTTTATAAAATTTTGTCTAAAAATTATTATCTTTTATTTTCGATTTAAGACGTACCACAATCAAGCAAAGCAGGAACATTTTTTTAACTTTCCGCTGGGAAAATTAAAAATTTAATTTAATAAAAAATTTAATGAAATTTAAAATCGGGAAGTTTTTTTTTTTTATCCCGTTTTGCAAAAATTAAGTGCCCATCAGATCTCAACGATCTTGGACAATTTTAAAAGAGTGTCATTATATCTACACATGTGTATGTATGTGCGTATGTGTGAGTGTGGGCGTATGTATGTACGCATGGGTGTGTGTTTGTGTATGTATGTATGTATATGTTGTTAAGAGACCCGCTTGAAACTTTAAAACGGCTGGACCGCATCAAATCAAACTGAGACGTTATAAAGATCTCTACTAAAATTAAATTTTCGGGATCTTAGAAATAATTTTAATTATAATGTTGAAATCAACTAGTTTTTAAGGCATCTTAAGGTTCAATGAATTGTTAAATAATTCCCAAAAAAAATTAGACAAAAATCTTAAATCTGGGATTTTGATAAATTTCTTTGGGAATTGTCGGGTTCTTAGAAATAATTTTGGTTACAATGTTGAAATTAATTAATTTTCAAAGCACCTTAACGTTCAATATATTGGTAAATAATTACACAAAGATCCCATATCTGGGATTTTCAAAAATGTCCTTGGGAATTGCCGGGATCTTGGAAATAATTTTAATAACAATGTTGAATGTATTTCATGTATTTTCAAATAATTCCCGAAAATATATACAAAAATCACGAATCTGGGATTTTGAGAAATTTCTTTAGGAATTGCCGGGATCTTAAAAATAATTTTCGCTTTTTGCTATTTTTACATGATGAATTGCATCAGCTTTTTCTCTAGTAATTTTCGCTGCTTAAGATATTGGTTTGCGTACGAGGTCTGTTCAGCAAAAAGCTTAAATGTTTTATATTAGATATATTATAACGCCTTGCAACAGGATGCTTAATTGCCTTTTAATTGTAATTATTCTTTAAATTGTTTTACTTTTATCTGAGATATGAAATAAATTTCTTTAAAATTCGTTTGTTTTTTTTAATTCCTCTGCAAAAAATTTCTGTTGAATTCTGAACATTTAGCGGAAGTAAATCAATGTCGTTCACTTGAGTTCGCGGCTCTAGAAAAACCAAAATACCCACCAAAAACTGTTTTATATTCACAAATTATGTCCAACATTAACAATTGATGCGTAACAATAAATTAGACGGGGCAATTAGCAAGACAACAAAAAAAGGGAAGTAAAAAACAAGAGTTTCAAAAGAAGAACTACAAGAAAAAAAAAAACAAAAATAAAACAAAACCTTAAGCGATTAAAGTTAATTTTATCTTGAGCTTAAATCAGCCAACTGAAAGAAATTAAAGTAATTTTTATCAAAACAGGGTCAAAACAGCAAATTTCGGCTTAAGCTCTGACAACAAGAAGCTGGAAGGAAGAAGAAGAAGACAAGAGTTAACAAATACATTTCAAAGAATTCCAGCAGTTTTTTTTGTTGGCGATGGCTGCTGCAAATCTCCTCTTAACTCTTGTTAATATTGTTAATTTGTTGTTATTGTTTTTCGTATGTTTTGCATGACAACTTAATTAAATATTTCTCTCCTTTTAGCGGTTATCAAAACTCCTCATACGACGTGTGTAAATGAAGAAAAGCAACAACATCAACTTTTGCTTGTATTCAACGTGTGCTGGTGGTGTTGGTAGTGGCATGAATTGGCTTGCCTGGTTTGGTCTTGGCATGGTTTGAGCTTCACTTTACCACAGATCGTATTTTGTCTTAAACAAATTACTTATCATTAATTTAAATTTAAAACATTCACAACGTTTCTTGGCCACTCACAATTCTCAGCGTATGTTGAAGTTTTTGTTGCTGTTGTTGTTCGTGTTGCTGCTTGCTGTTGGCTGTTGGCTGTTATCTATCTGCCTTAATTTCCATTTGAATTTATATTTGTCGCCTAAATTGGAACTGTTGCACATACACCAGCTCGCCTTAACTCACACACACACACACACTCCCCATCACTCTCCTTAAAATATTTATATTTACATCAGCTTGTGTGCGTGTGTGTGTGTGCGTATGTGTGAAATGGCATGTTTGTGATGTGTTTCGGGTTTCCATAATGAAGTCATATATTTTAATTTCTGTTTGTTTATTGTGTGTTCGTTCGCTTTAGCTGTGTATGTGTGTGAATGATCCCAAGTTGAAAGAGTTAATTTTGCTTTTTGTCATGTTTAAATGCAAAATTAATAACATGCGATTAAAATTGTCAATTTAAGGAAATATTCAAACGAGTATTAAAAAAAAATCCAACATACAAACAAACAACACTGATTTGTCTTAAGTAAAACAAAAGACTCAAGGCACAAACTCGATATAGGAAAAGTGACAAAAAGTCAAATTTGTTTTCTTATAACTAAAACTGGTTAATTTATAATATAATTAATTTTTGTATGTGATTTGAAGAATTTGTATTCAAGAAACAAATTGATTATTATATGAATTATTTAAATTAAAATATAAATAAACCTGAACTCTGATGGGTTTTATATTTTGAGACAAAAAACTGGCGAGACAAACATGACAAATTATGTTAAAAATATTTTAGTAAAAAAATAATACTGCAGATGTCGGGCTGAATAGTAACCGATTCAATGTCTCTGAATCAGGAATATATAGCATTTCCTTCTTGCTTGAGTGCAAATCAAACAATTTATAATCGCTTGAATTCTGATTTTATTTATATTATGGAATTTACAGCAAACGATTTTCTTGATTTTTACACAAAAAAGTAAATGTGCTTTTGTAAAGGGAGTTCTGAAAAGGCACAAAACAAAAACGATTTTTCTGCATTCACATGAAATTTCATATATTCGAAAGACAATCTTCTTTCACTGCAATTTAGAAACGACTTCTGGCGTATGACCACTACGGCTGGTCCGCCTTTATTTTAAGCTGGAAGACCAATTTTAGCTGACTTTTTCCAACAATTGTGGCCGTTTATCGGCAATAAGGCGACGAATGATGTCCTTCAAATACTCAATTGTTTCCGGCCTATTGTTGAAGACTGAAGACTTTACATATTCCGACAAAAATTAGTGAAGTGCAGTTAAATCGCACGGTCTTGGAGGACACTTCATGGATACGAAACGTGAAATTAAGCGGTTAACAAACGATTCCTTAAATAGATGAACTGTAACGCGAGGAGTGTGAAATGTTGCGCTGCTTAAAATCACAGCACCTGCTTTTCATGGCTGTTCAATTGATGAACGAAGAGGTCAGTATTTATGGCTCTAAAGCGATCATGTACAGATCGATTGTTCCTCCTGCCCTTAAATCAATTGAAGAACTCATTTTTTTCTTTAATGTAACGATGCCTCCACACTTGAGAATTATCATGATTCCAAATGCGGCAGTTTTGTTCAGTGACGGACGCTTCCATGCAAACAACAGCGAACTTCATCGTTAAACAATATTCGTGATTAACGTATTTCGAACACAACCATGATTTTCAAAATAAATTTGCACTATTCGGAAGCGTTATTCAGGCGTCAGTTTCTTCATTTTGACATGGCAAGACTACGATAGTCAGTCATGAATGTAGAGTCGAATATTTCTGATCGGTCTCAGTGCAAGATTGTGTTAATTGTTGTCGGCTTGTCTCAACGACGAAGGCAGAGCACTGCTCACTGAACACTACCGACAGCAGTTAACACTGTCATCTACTAAAAGAGCAGAATACAGTACTCGCCTTTAGCAATGTTTGTGGCAAAAATATTCACCTGCGAAGTACGAAGTAAAAAGAGCTGCAACAAAATTCTCTCTTTTTTAAACTGTCTTCAACTGTTCTCTTAACACTCTCCCCTCCTTCCTAGGTCTGGCACAAGGCACTGCATAAGTAGGGTCCATAGCCTGAGTGTTAGTCCAAGACACAAATAAAAATCAATAAATAAATAAAAATCAATCAAAAGTTACTTTAAATAAACATTTTGCGCTGTAGAATTTTTCAAGACAAAAATAAGACTTCTTTCTAAACTTCCGAAGGCAGGAAGATGTACCACAGAATTTCATAAAAATAGCTGTTAAAGATAATTCTTTTTTTTTTCAAAAAAAATATAATATAAATTTAAAAACAGAATAAAAGAAATAATTCCCAAACGAACACAATTAAAGTAGTAAAATTAGTGAAGATCTGCTGCGTACGAAAACAAAAGACTTAAGAAAGAAGCCCGAGTAAATATCAAACAAACTTTTTATAAATTTTTGTTTTCCCTACAAGAAGGTGAAATATTTGATAACTAAAAATATACTGATGATTTCTGTATTGAAGGGATTTCAACCTGGAAGTGTTTTGCAAATAAAATCAGTTTAGAAATAGTCGTGGCAGTTAAATATTTCAACAATTTTGTCTTACAAAAACTTAAATGTTGCATTTAATAATTTCTATGCTCCACAAAATATTACAAGTCCTTTAAAAGTATTTCCCTGGACAAACATATAGACGACACTGACCAACATAATAAATAATCGACTGTCACTCATGATGTCATTATTGCTGCCAACATTTTTGTTAACTCACAAAAATGTTTTCGTAGTTCTTGCAGGTTTTTTGTCTTATAAAAAATATTATTATTTATAAAAAGATATTTTTAATTATAAAATTTTTATTTTAGAATAAAAAATATTTGATTTATTTGTAGTTTTAATATATTTTTATTTGTAAAAAAATTACTTTAATAATAAAATTAAATGAATAAAAATTATGACTTGTCGGTCACACTTGGCAAATATTTGGCGAAATAAGTATAACCACTCAATAGGAATGAAAATCATTTTGATTCATAAACAATTTTGTACGATAGTCAAAAAATATATTCGAAATGAGTGAATCAAAGTCGTGGAGGGTCTTGTATAAATCATTTTGTCTCTTTTAAGTTATCGAAAGTTATCGACGAAATACGATTTTCTTTGTCTATCTTTACCAAGCAATTTTCAACGCTCAAAAGAGTACGAGAAAGGTTTTGACATGATACATAAATAATTTAAAAAAATGTGACAAGAAAAAAATATTACGACTTGGCGGCCACATTTCGCAAATATTTGCCGAATAAAGCACAACCACTCTATAGGAATGAAAATCATTTTGATTTAGAAACGAGTTTAATAATAGAAACATAAACAATTCTGTGCGATAGTCAAGAAATAAATTTGAAATTAAAGTCGCTATTCGGCAGAAGTCGGCAGTTGACTTCAAAAATAAAACTGATGTTGGCTAATGACTTGGGGAAAGTATATTGTGCCCCCGATCCTTTTGAGTATTCGCAGTGGGTGACTTTTCCTAATCCATTTCAAAAAGTTTTTACAATTGATATGCGAAAATCGGATTTAATTAACATCAAAAGCAGCATGACTTTGGATTCACTGAAAAGGCGAAGAAAAAGGGAACTTTTTGCAAGGACGACTTCATAGTGAAATGCTTTAGAAAATATTGAGATTTTCCCTACTTCCGGATCATAAGTTTACAATCTTATTGACTTCTTTGAGATGTCTTTTCTACTGGGTATATTTTTTTTTAGCAATTCTCTAGTACTTTTATTGAACACTTAACTTTAACCACAATTCCATTAATAATTTCTTTTTTTTTGCTTCAAGTCGCCATAATGAATTGAACACCTTAACTGAGTATTTGCTGTAGTTTCATTTATCAAACCATAAATTCCCTCAACTTACACTTAACCTGCTGCAGCTGATGTCACACCGAACGCCTGGCTGCTTTGCGCAAAAAAAATATATTTGCAAAACCCATTTACTTTATCCAGAAATTTATAATGCCAACCATGATCGGCTGTAATCGTTACATTTATTAGGCTCCACAACAATTATCATAAAATTTTATTTGCTGATATTTTTTTCCACTAAAATTTCTTACAAAAAATACACCATCGTTTTATTTAGCACTCATAATTTTCAAAACATTCACAATAACACACTTTGCCAAAGTGGACAATTTAATATATTTTTTTTTGTTTATTTTGTCTTTTTGTATATTTCGCTCATGTGATCTTTTGCCTGCTTTCAGTTTTTTCATTCATAATGATCAAATTTATTGTTGGAAGCGTTGAATAAATAAAGAAAATATTCTTTTTAAACATTATTTTCAATGATAATAAGATTTGAGTCTTATAGAATGGCAGTGTGTTTGTTTGTTTGTCCAAAGTCCTGCTGAAGGTCTGGTGCGTCCATTTGGCAACGAACGTTAGTCTCAAGCAAATAACAAATATTTATGGCAAATATCGTAAATTTTGTAAATATATATTGTGTAACCTCAATTTGTTTATACTGTTGTAAATTTCAATATTAAGATATTGAACAACAGACTCAAAAAAAAGTTTCATTTATGAACGCAATTTATTTTCGGAATTCACAAAAAGAGGATTCAGGAAGAAACAAATATTTTTAATGTTTCCATTGTTGTATTTTTAATAAATAAATATAAACGAAAACATGTTTATGTTTCAAATATATATTTAGTAAAATAAAATTTCGAATTTATATAAATTTTTGCCAATTTTTTTAAAGTCTTTTGTAATTTCGAATAAATATATTTTTTGTTTTTCATTTTACAAATTTTGAAAACAAATAAAGAAGTACTTTTTTCCAATATAATTCAATTAAAAAGTTATAAAAAACTAAAATTTTTTGGCTATAAAAATTATTCCCCTTATTCATAAAAATTGTGAGAGGCTTATAACACTTAAATAGTGCAAATTTCCTGTGAAATTTTGTTTTATTACGCTATTATTAGACTCTCATAATTTTTATTAACAATATGGTATATATTTAAACCTTTAAAGGTACGGTCACACTTGGCAAATATTTAATGAAAAAAGCATAAACACTTAAAAAGTTTCTTAAGCAACTCTGTGCGCTAATAAAACATTCGAAATGGGAAGTTTGGATTCATACAGCGAATTGTGTAGAATATTTTGTAGTTTATAGATTTTCGATTATACCCTCTAAATCGAAAGTTATCGAAATGCGAATTTCTTTGTCTAGTGTTACAAAATAATTTTTAACTTTCTTTCCTTTTACCGGATTTCAAAATTTAAAAAAATTTGACATGAATAAAAATGATGACTTGTCGATCACACTTGGCAAATATTTTCCAAAATCTGTATGACCAATCAATAGGAATATAAATCATTTTGATTGAGAACACGTTTCTGACAACTCGTGTAAATAATTTTGTCATATATAGAATTTCGATTACACCCTGTAAATCGAAAGTTATCGAAATACGAATTTCTTTGTTTATTTTTACCAAATAATTTTGAACGTTCTTTCCTTTTACCGGACTTAAAAATTTTAAAAGGCTTTACAAAAAAGATATTGACATGATATAATTTTAAAAAAATTGTACATGAAATAAAATGATGACTTGTCGATTAATAATAAGTATAATCACTCAATATGATTGACAATCATTTTGATTGAGAGACGAGTTTATTAACAGAAACATAAACAATTATGTGCGATAGTCAAAAAATATATTCGAAATGAGCGAATCAAAGTCGTGGAGGGTCTTGTGTGAATCATTTTGTCACTTTTAAGTTATCGGCGAAATACGATTTTCTTTGTCTACCTTTACCAAGTAATTTTTAACTTTCTTTCCTTTTACCGGATTTTAAAATCTTAGAAGACTTTACACTGAGGTCAAAAAAGATATTAACATGATGACATAACTAAAAAAAAATGTGACAAGAAAAAAGGATTCCGAAAGTTTTTAAAAAATAATATTTAACTTTCTTTCCTTTTATTTGATTTAAAAATTTCAAAAGGCTTTACATGATATATGCCTAATTGAAAAGATATGTGACAGGAATAAAAAAGATGATTTGTCGGTCACACTTGGCAAACATTTGCCGAAATAAATATAATCACTCATAAAAAATATCACATATAAAAAATACGATGTCGATGTTTAAGGAATATCCTTGTCTATTTTTGCTAAAAAAAATTTAATTTTCAATTCTTTAACCTGATTTCAAAACTTTAAAAGACTTTACTTAGAAAACAAACAAGAAAATTACTTGGAAAAATATGTGACAAGAAAAAAATTATGATTTGTCAAACACAAAAAAAAAAAAATTAAATTTTGGTTAACATTTTTAGTGTGAAATTTTTAGTGAATTTATTCCAATAAATTATTTGAGAATCGTAATATTTTCTAAATGTTTTTTGATGTTAAATTAACGCCGTAACGATCACAATCAGACAAATAAAATCGATAAACAAATATATTTATCGATATACAAGAATATATTTATCGAAAGACAAGAAATATTTTTTAAGAGCAACGCTTTTTTATTGGAAATCTGATTAAATGAATTCAAAAGAAATATTTAAATCGTGTGAAGCCAATTCAATGATCAATAACCAAAAAATATTCACCGTTTCTTTACATTTCTTAAGAAAATTGTATGTTATCGATAACTAGCAATTTTAAGAGTGTAATCGAAATGCTAAACATGACAAAATGATATACCAAAGTCGCCTTCCGACTTACACAATATTATTTCAAAACTACAATCTATTTTTTATGACCGTAACTATTTTTAAACTTTCAAAAAGTTCGTTCATGGTTATTCAGATATTGAGAAAAAATCATAAAGTGTGTCAATGAAAAATATTGTAACTCGAGAAGTTTTTGTCCAATTCGTATCATTAAGGCCTCATTTTAATTGAAATCCAACGCCTTTTTAAATAAAACTAATAAAAATATAGAATTTCATAAAATCTATCAGAGGAAATTGAGGCCAAAGTCTTGTTACGACTTTGATATTTGTTTTAGACTTCTCACTTATTCGAGTGGAAGTTTGAAATAAATATCTTTAGTTATTCTAAGAAATGTTGGGTAAAGGTTCCCTGATGATCTGCATTAGCCCCAGTCAAATGCGTTTTAGGAACCAGCTAAAATCCCTCAATTGATCACTATGAAATTTTTAATGAGATTTTGGGAAAAAAGAATCAGCACAAAATTAAAATTCAAGATTTTTTTTATATGATTGGCCATAATATTTTTATTTGTAATTTATTTGAAATAATTTGTAAGTCATTTTGAAACTGTTTCAGTTCTCTATGTTGAACTGTTTAAAATTTTAAAATCAAGGAAAATGATAATAAGACCAAAATTATTTTATGAAAATAGGCAAAGAAAATCGCGTGCTACAGATAACTTTAGATTTTGAGAGTGCATTTGAAATTCTAAAAACTATAAAATTATTTAGATATATCCCCCTATTTTAATCACAATACTATAGAATATTGTTGGAAACTTTTTAATTCAATAAACAATTAGCTCAATTGAAAGCTTTTTCAAATGGCCTACAATTTTTTGGACAGAGTATGCCCTTTGTTACTATGGGTCTCTTGCGTTCTGTTAAAAATACCAAAAATTTATTCTGACATAAAAATTAAAATGAAATAAAAATGATAAAAATCTATAATAAGAACTAATAAAGATATTGTTGCGGCCCTCGAAAACAGTATGTTGTGATCTATTTAACTAAAAATAATCTAAATTAATTTTATTTTTTATGGTTCCCAACAATAATATTTTAATTCTTGAACAAAAATGTAAATGAATCAAAAACTTTTCTTTAATAAAATTTCTGTACTTCAATAAACTTGCAATCAACTGATTAAATGACATTAAATTTCCCATAAATAAAATTTGGTTACACACATTTTTTTATTCTTAACTCTTAATGATTTTAAGCGTTGAAATAAATTTTTTTCTGGTCCACAACAAAAAGCCTGTTATTTACTTTAAAACTATTTGACTCTATTGTCTGTTATAATTTTTATAGATTTTTATCTTAAATTTTTATAGTTGATTTTAAATATATTTTGTTATTATTTTTTAAATATTTTGCCTTTGGCGAAAACCTCTAAAATCGTTGGTTCCCATAAAGTGATTTTATGATCAAACAGTAGTAACTGGCACGATTTCTATTCGTATTGTTATTGTTTCAAACAGAAAGCTAAAAAAAGCTTTTTTTATATCTATTAATTTGGATATTTTATTTGACAATTTATTGACTACATTAGCAACAATTTTATTGACTGATTAATTTTAGTTGTGATCGTAATTAAAAGATAAGGGTTTTATCGTCATGTTATAGTTACACTTCAGGCCGTTAATAACTTTTTATGTTGTTTTATTCGGCGATTTTGAAAAGGTGTCATAAAAACGAGACTGTCTAAAATGAAACGCTTGACATTTTAAATGTTTTTAAATAAAATCTTTTAATCTGCAGTAAAACTATTTATGTCGTCGATTTAATTATTTCTCACATATTATTTATTCTGTTTTAATAATTTCAAATCAATTACATTCCGAATTTATTGCTTTACACGAAATCGCTCAAGACTTTCTCAACTTATGAAGAACTTTAAAGAGCTGCCTCTTCAAAATTATATGTTAGATCTAAAATCTGACTGAACTAAAAATGAGTTTCATTTTTCAATATAAGAAATAAACAATTTCTTGTTTTTAGTTCAAATTTCTTTAGAAATGCTGCCCTGAAATATATTATAAAGCACTTTAAAAATTATTTGTGCTAAAGAAGCTTTAAAATCGTTTTGAAACACAATATAAATCGGCATGAGGATATATAATTGAAAGGTTTGGAAACAGTTTTTCTTGAAAGGTTTTCAACATTAAGCTTTTGCAACGATTTTCCAATATATTGATTACGAAAGCTTATGCAAAATATTCAATTTTATAAAGAAAATTAATTGAATTTTAAAAGTTTTATATTCGTGCTGGTTCTTTTTTCCCAAAATTATATTAAAACTCAAAGTGTTCAATTGGGGGGTTTTAGCTGGTTCCTATTCGCATTTGACTGGGACTAATGCAGATCATCAGGGAATCTTCTTTACCCAACATTTCTTAGAATAACTAAAGATATTTATTTCAAACTTCCCCTTTAATAAGTGAGAAGTCTAAAACAAATATCAAAGTCATATTAAGAACTTACTGATCACTTTTCCTTTTTTATTTTGTTGCGTAAAACCCTTCAATTGATAACTTTGAATTTTTTATTAAGATTTTGGGAAGAAAGAATCAGCACATATTTAAAGTTTTTTTGATTGTAAATAAAATAAAAATTTATTTATAGATTTTTATATTAAGAAATCTTATTTCATTTCAGGTATAAAAAGCTCCACGCCATATTAATTAATCAGGTGAGTGTTTAAACTTTTAAATTTATTTGCAAAACAATTAAAATAATTATTTAATTAAATGTTTAAACATATAAAGCGATTCCAAGATAATGAGGGAAATGTTTCTTTTCAATTATAATAAAATCAATTAAAAATTTAAAAATTTTAGAAACAAACTCAAAAAGAAACAAGTATTTCATGTCGAAATCAATCAAATGTAACACACGTTACTCTGCTCAATATTTTGGCCATTTGTAGTAGACCACATGTGGAGCTTTGAAGCCAATTTTTGAGAACTTTTAATGATGTAAGAAAATAAATTATGAATTCTTTATTTAGCAAAAATTATATGAAATATATCATAATCAAACACTTAAATTTAAATTTATTTATAAACTCTTGCCAATATCACAATTAATATTTATTAATAAAACATTTTTCATTTTATTATGATCGTATATTTTAAGCTTGTTAAGCAATTTAATGTTAAAATACATAAATAAATTCTGTGGTATTGAACATAAAAAACGGTTAATCATATCAGGCTAAGAGAACAGCAATTAAGTTTAACAGACATTCAGTTTTAATGGGGACAGTTAAATTTGTAAAAGTATTGAAAAAAAGAGCAGGACTTGAGGCAACACACTAAATGAAGAGTCATATAAAATTGCATTAGAATTAATTTTATGGGATGGTATGGAAAAAAATTTACAATGAAAAATTTAAGAAGCCCTGGTACAACAATTTTCAAAGCTCTTTTTGTAATATTTCCATTGAAACTAAATAAAAAGTTCTGCCTGGTTTCTTTTATTTACTTTCTAATGCAACTTAAACCCTAAACGTTTATGGTAGCATTTCGGGTACTTAAAACACAAATAAAGTTAAAACAACATGGCGCCTATTCTATATAAAATATATAAATAAAAAATAAAAAAAATATATAATAAAACACATAAAAACGCATTTAAATTTCGCTATAAATTGTTTGTCATAAAAATATTTTTGCTTTTATTATACATTCTAAGAATAACAGCCTCAATTAATAGTTTTATGAATTGATTTGCTTTTCTGCCCACTAGAAATTGGCTGGTTTTTACTATTAATTTTTCTCTAAAAGGCGCCAGTTTGAATGCCACTTTTTAGGACTAATTTTTGTTAGAAAACCATTATAGCTGGTTATAAATAATAAGGAAAGCAATAAGGAAGTGATAATGTGCTGTTTATGAATTAATTAAAAGTATTAAGATTAAAAAGTAATTAATTTATGGAATAAAACTTTTTATAGCAAAACTGGCGCCGTCAATTATTTAAAGGAGTTCCCAAATAATATGACTAATGAAACAGAGTATTAAAAGGACTTCATAAGAAGTAATTTATAATGCGGAATCAAATAGTAAAGAAATTTACAAGTCTTTTGTAAATCAGTTGAAAGGAGTTCAATTATGTTCAATATATATTGTTAACCCTGGATGGTTACTCTTTATTTATAAACCTCAATGTTACTCTTCATTGAATCGACGAACAGTTTTTGAAAATAATTGTAGCGAAACAGTTTTTAAAGTTAAACATAAAAAAACATGTTTTTAGTTATGTATTTTATTTAAAATATAATAAAAAATTATAGTGAAATTAAATTTAAAAAATTTAATTAAAAAATTAAATTAAAAAAATAATATTAAGTAAAATATAACAAAAGTTTTTATTCTCTATTAAAATTCGATACGAACATCAACATAAAAAAATTATATGATAAAGAGTAAATGAGTTTCGTCGATTCGAAGAACAGTAACCATGCAGGGTTAAAATAAAATAATAAGCGATTTTTTCTTTTTCAAAAATTTTTTATTTTTTGTGAATAGAAAAAATGTACTGCTCCTCAAACATAACCGAGTTATATGACAAAGACTAAATGAGTTTCGTCGATTCGACAAACAGTAACCATGCAGGGTTAAAATAAAATAATAAGCGATTCAATCTTTTTCTAAAACTTTTTATTTTTTTTATTAATATGAATAGAAAAAAAGTACTGCTTCTCTTTCTACCTCCCATCATAAAAATGATGCTTAAACTTTTGAATTGTACAAAACAACAACGAAAACGAAAAATTTCGCTGTTTGATTTTAAGCAACTTTTAAACAACTTTTTTCAAAACTTAGTGTTTAAAATTTAGAAAAATTATTTATATTGTGCACATCTACTAAAAAATACCTTTTGAATTATTTTTAATTTATTAAAATTTAAGCCCAACAAAACATTGAAAATTGTACCACAAATAAGTGCTTGGCTGTTTCTAATATATGCGATAGCAAAAAGCAAATGCTTGCTAAACCAAATGCTTGCATTTCTCACTCTCTCTCTCTCTCTCTCTTTCTCTCTCACTGTTAGTCAACGAGCAGCTATTTTACAAACTTCCAAACTGTTATCCTGAGGCAAATTTCGCATGATGTTTATATATTTAATATAAAAGATCTCTCCTTCAATTTAAACAATTAAAACAAAAATAACTTCTCTACTGTATCGTCTTCCCATTTAAAAAATCTCATTCACTTTTTATTCCCTAAAATCAGTTTATTGTTAAAATAATTGTTCTGTAACCAGTCGCATCCTAAACACTTTATTTCCATGTCTGTTTGAATCCCTTAAATGAAAAGAAAAAAAAAATTAATTTAGCCCAACATAAACGAATTTTCTCTCAATATATTTCTCTAGTGTATTGAAAAATCATTAAATTTAATTACAAATTTCGTTCACACCACAACTCTTTCAAGATTAAAACTTCCACCATAAACTTTAAGTTGGCTTTAAATATAAATTACTTAAAGCAGAATATAAGTAGTAAAACTGTTTTGAGTAAAAAACAAAAACAAAAACCAAAAGTGTTGAATGTTAAAGAAATGTAAATCATTTCGCCATGCTCTATGGCTTATCTAAATGTGCCAGCCACAATAATAACAACAGCAACCATATTAAAATAAGTAAACAGCCGAATGCGCCCTCTAACCCTACATAAATTGTTTTTTCTCTTCGTGCCTGCACACAAAAACCGTTGAGGACTTTGAGGATCTGCTTCAGGAGACGAAGTGCAAACAGAAACTAAGTGAAATAAATAATATGAAAATGGAAAAATAAAATTAAAATAAATTTTAAAAATAAAAATAAAATAATAATAGTAACATGCAAAATTAAGAGGAAGCAGTGCGAGGTGAAGTGGTAAAAGAGATGCTGCTGTTTGTTGAACAGTCAAGTGGAATTCCAATGCCGCCGTCGTTTAGTTTTTCCCAGTTTCTTGGCACCCTACAGTTGCCGGTTTAAAAATAAGGAAATACTGGGATCATGCCAGCATTAATTTTACTTATAAATGCGCCACAGAATTTTAAAAATAGTTTTTGTTTTAAATATTTTCTGGCATTGAACTCGAAGTTGCTATTTGAAGAATTTGTCTTTGATTCAGTGTATTCATACAAAATGGAATATATCAGCAGAGCTTAACTCAACCAGTGCTTCTTTTTTTTAAATGCTAATCGATTAATTTTATTCGAATACTACTGCTTGAATATAATTATTCGAGTATGTTTTAAAAATTGTGATATTCGTCTAATGAAAAAATTTTATTAATCGAATAATGCTATTCACTAAATATTAATAATTTTAGTCGAATATTATTACTCGAATATATATTTCAAAATATATTATTTGTTCTCATTGTTATTTGGTATTATTTGAATAGATTATATCCTTCGGTAGAGTTTAACTGGAACGGAGTTTCTTAAAATAATACTAATCGATTGTAATATATTATTCGAATATAATATTATTCGAGTATCATATATTGCTCAAATATTATTTTGAATTATATTATTCGTGTAATAAAATGAATTGAAATAGTCGAGTAATATTATTCGCTTAGTATTAATGTTAGTCGAATATTATTCGAATAAATTTGTTCAAGGAACATTAACTGCTTCCTTTATTATACGATATTATTCGAATAGAATACTTTATTTGGTAGAGTTTAACTGGAACGGAGTTTTAATATAATTCGAATATCATTGTTTGAATATTGTTCGAACATTGTTTGAATTATATTCATCTAAGAAAAAGAATTGATTTAATCGAGTAATATTATTCGATTTTTTTTTCAAACAACATTATTTAAGTTATTTGTTATATGCTGTTATTCGAATGGAATATTTTAGTCAGTAGAGCTTAAAAGGTACGGAGGTTTTTCAATTAATATTAATCGATTAATTTTAGTTATATAATATTATTCGAGTATAATATTATTCGATTATCATATATTGCTCGAATATTATTTTAAATAGTATTATTTTTGTATTGAAATGAAATAATCGAGTAATGTTATTCGTTTAATTTTAATAATGTGTTTCATATAGTATTATTCGAATATATTTTCGAACAATATTATTTGATTTCTTTGCTATTAATATTCGAATTGAATATTTAAATCAGCATACATTAACTTGAGCGATGTTTTATTATATAGTATTAATCGATTAATTTTAATCGAATAACATTGTTGGGATATCATTATTCGAATGTTGCTTGAATATTATTTTAAAATAATATTATTTGTCTAATAAAACGAAATGAATTAATCGAGTAGTACTATTCACTTAATTTTGATAATGTTAATCGAATATTATTATTCGAATATATGTATTTCTTAAACAGTATTATTTCTTTTAATATTTAATTTAATTTGATATTTTATTGGATGAAAAATTTCAGCCAGTAGAAAGATGCTTTTAAATAATATTAATCGATTAATTTTAGTCAAATAGTTTGTTCGATATTCGTCTAACAACACGAATCCAATTAATCGAATACTACGACTCGCTATATTTTTAAAATATCTACTATATTTTTAAAAGATTATTTGTGTTATTTGTTATATGATATTAATAATTATTTATATTAATCGATTACTTTTAGTAGAACAATATTGTTTAAATATAATTATTCGACTATTATTATAAAATAATATTATTTTTCTTACAAGACGAATCGAATCAATCGAATACTTATATTCGCTTTATATTGATAATGTTAATCGCTTAATAAAAAACTGTTAATCGAATGCTAGATATTATTCGAATATTTTTTCAAATAGTATTAATTGTTTTAATCATTATTTGGTATGCTTTTAGTGGAATATTTTAGTCAGTAGAACAATCTTTTTATAACAATCGATTACTTTTAGTCGAATAATATTGTTTGAATATAAATATTCGAATATAATTTCAAAATAATTATATATTTAAGGAAGGATTTTATCGAATAATATAATTCGCTTAATATTAATAATGTTAATCGAATACTTTTATTCGAAGATTTTTTTCAAATAGTATTAATTGTTATTTCGAATATTTTGAATCCAATATTTAGTCGGTAGAACGATGTTTTTATAAAATTGATCGAATACATTTAGCCGAATAATATTGCTTGAATATAATAATTCGAATATTATTACAAAATAATAGTATATTTCCAATAGAACAGATCAAATTAATCGAATACTACAATTCGCTTAATGTTAATAATGTTAATCGAATACTATTATTCGAGTATTTTTTTTCAATTAGTATTAATTGTTATTTCGAATATTTGGAATCCAATATTTAGTCAGTAGAACGATGTTTTTATAAAATTAATCGAATACATTTAGTCGAATAATATTGCTTGAATATAATAATTCGAATATTATTACAAAATAATAGTATATTTCCAATAGAACAGATCAAATTAGTCGAATACTGTAATTCGCTTAATATTAATAATGTTAATCGAATACTATTATTCGAGTATTTTTTTTTTCAAACAGTATTAATTGTTTCACTTGTATTTTAGTCAGTAGAACGATGTATTAATCGATTAGTTGTAGTCGAATCTTAATGTTGGAACATAAATATTCGAGTACAATTATAAAATAATATCTTTTTTCTAATAAAACTAATCGAATTAATCGAATACCTTAATATTCTTAATATTAATAATATAAATCGAATATTTTTGTTCGAGTATTTTTTTAAACAGAAATTTTTTTCAGAAAAATTTTTTTCGTATTTTATTTGACATTTTGAATGCAGTCAGTAGAACTATGTTTTTGTTATAATATTAATCGATTAGTATTATTCGAATAATATCGTTTGAACATCTTTGTTCGAATGTATATTTAAAATTATGACATCCGTCAACAAAACTCCTTGAATTAATCGAATACTATAATTCGCTTAATATTAATCGAATACTTTTATTCGATTGTTTTTTTTAAATATATATTTTGAATTGATTGTTATTTGATATATTTTGAATGCAGTCAATAGAACGATGTCTTTTATAATATTAATCGATTAATTTTAGTCAAATAATATATTTTGAACATCACACAGTGAGACTAAAAATCCTGAGATGCTGCAGCAGGTTGGTAGGCGAGAGTTTGCTTTTATTCGTTTGCAAAACTGCTACCCGGTGGACCGTAATCTTTGTTGGGTGATATTAAATTTCTAAAAACCTATTTTCTAAAAACATATTTTTATTTAATTTTTTCTCCTTTTGTAAGTGACTCCAGCATTCGTCTATTGCCTTCCGCTGGATATGTGATGACTGTCTGCGACTCCTAAGATTTAAACGAGTGTGAATTGATTTTTCCTGAGACCTTTTTTCGTCATTCGTTCTGCAAAGAAAAAAAAAACCGTCTCATGTGCTTAAAAGTTTTTTTTGTTAGTTATTGTTTGGGACTTCTCTCTAACTCTGGTGCTGTTGTCTTTGGGAATAATGGAAGCTTCTTGGAGTTGGTAGTGAAGTCACTAAACGGAGGTTGTAAAGCTTTTGTGACTTTAAACAAAATGCTGCTGCTGCTGTTGTTTTCTTTAATAGCAGACTGCAACGCTTCAAGCCAATTCTATCCGTCCATCCTGCTTGACTACCTGCCTCCCTGCCTACCTTTCCTTCCATCCTTGCAGCCTAGACAGATTATAGATGTTTGGTGTAAGTGTGTGTGTGTGTGTAAGCGGACCGACTGTTTTTTTGTTCTTGTAAAAATTTCGTTTTGTTGTTGAAGATGTAAATGATTTGCTGATCGTTTTAGACACTCCATCAATTCGTGATTTTATGAGCACAATGTCGTAGCAAAATGTTATTGCCATTGTTGTTATTGTAGTTGTTGTTATATTTGCTGCCAGGTACAGAGCTTTTTTGTTGTCCTTATCCATGAAAATGTTGATGGCCTTACATTTTGGCATTATTTAACGCTATTTTTAACCATGCAAAGCTAAAAACTTTGGGTCGATTTTCTTTATATTTTTATATTTTAACGCTTCTATTTGCTGCAGCGAGGGTTGGCTTCAATTCTACTTTAAGTCTCGGGAAATATTTAAATAATTACAAGCTTTAATAAATTTTAGTTTAGAAAAACCTGTAGTGCTATTGCAGAAGTCCCCTCGTACTTTCCTTTTGTTAATGTTCTTTTTATTTCGTACAAAGAAGAAAAAAAAAAAAAGAATTTGAATTTATTTCTTCACATTTTTCTTCATCACCAGAGCCAAGATTTTAAATGTTCCTTAGCCAGACCTGTAGAGTAAACAATATTTACTCAAATACCTCTTCGTGGTTAATGTCGGTCTTAGCTTGTCTAGGCCTTCATTTGCCTTTTAGCCATATTGAAGCAGCTACTGAAGTAGCTACTTTAAACGTTTGCTTTGAAATAGTTTTCAAAATCCAGCAGATGATGGAAATGTTAGTGGGCCAAGTTGGGAGGGAGGTAGGGGGGAAATCAAGCCAAGAATAAATATAATTTTCTCTTCCTTTACACAAAACATGTCAAGTTGTTTGAGTTGGTGTTGTTGTTGTTGTTGCTGCTGGCCGGTTGGCTAAAAACTTTCAAGTACTCTGCCAAGTGTTTTCCCAACGTTACTCATCATCACACATCACCTGTTATGGTGTAGAAAATATTTTTTTTTTCGAACGTAACGTTGCCAACAAGTCTCCTTTTGTTTAGCTGCTCGAAAATATTTGCAAAATTTTATATATTCACACACAGTCAGTCACTTGTGGTCGTTCATTCGGTTCTGCTTGATTAGAAGGACTTCATTGCTGTGTGTGAGTGTGTCCGTGTGTGTGTCTGTCTGAGTTTATTGACAACCTTTTTAGTGATGCTTTTATGTAAATTAGTTCAAGTTTATGCTTATCATGCCACAGACTGTTGATTCCATGGCACGAAAGTGTAGTGCAGCACTGGCGAACATTTCACGGAATATGCTAAATAATATAAAAGACAATAAATATAATAATTATGAACAAAAATAAAATCAATATTCTGCCATTCAGAAGGTTAAGAAGGAAGGCACATGTTTTTGTAGAAAAAAATCAATGTTTTATTTTAGTTTCAGATTGAATAAGGCAACAGTGGAAGTCGGGAAGAAGAGGTCTTAGATATGTTGTTGTTGTTGTTGTTGTTATTATTATTATTATTATTATTATTATTATTATTATTATTATTATAATTATTATTATTATTATTATTATTACTATTATTATTAATAATATTATAATTATTATTATTACTATTATTATTGATATTATTATTGATATTATTATTGTTATTAATATTATTATTATTGTTATTATTATTATTATTGTTATTATTATTACTATTATTATTATTATCGTTGTTAAGTCCCTGGTAATTCTACAACTTCTTTTCTTACCCTGAAATTTTTCGTCATACCCAGAGGACAATTTTATTTAAATCTAGATCACTTATTTCGTAATATAAAATACTATCGTTTCTAAGAACCAAAGGAAAAATTGAGCTTAAAACTATTCCTTTGTATCACTTGGTCTGTAGACGACAGTATTTTAAAAAGAAATTTTATTCCTTGAAAAAATTCAATTGAAAAAGTCTTTTCATGAGCAAATTTTTATGTTTAAGGATCTGAATTTCTATACAACGTTTTTGGAAACGTAGAAAGGGAAACTTATTTTCTGACAATTTTCAAAATAATTCTTTATTCACATAAAAATGGAAAGAACTCTAAACTTAACAGAGCTGTTGGCTGAGGTAGTGAACATAAACAAGACTACGATGCTTTCGATCCCGTGTTTGATTCAGCACTCAGACATGAAATGGTGGCAAATTTTTCTGAAATATTTTAGAGCAAGATGTTGTTAATTGTTGTCGGATATTTTTTATAGAGCGATAGAACTTTGAAATAGCACTAAATGAGGACGAATATTATTTTGACTTGAAATTGCCTTTATTCGCAAGATAATCTTATTTCATTATAATTTAGAAACGACTTCTGAAGTGTGACAACTACGGCTGGTTCGCATGTCTTCTGGAAAATAAATTTTAGCTGACACAATTGTGGCCGTGTATTGGCAACAGTGCAGCGAATGTTGTCTTTCAAATGCTCAATTATTTCCGTCCTATTATGGAAGACTGAGGACTTCACATATCTTGACAAAAATTATTATAGCGTTGTTAAATCGCACGGTCTTGGAGGCCACCTCACAGATACGAAACGTGAAATTAAACGGTTAACAAACGATTCCTTCAATAAATTAACTGTAACGCGAGAAGTGTGACATGTTGCACTGCTTAAAATCAAAGCACCTGATTTTCATGGCTGTTTAATTGACGAACGAAGAAGTCAGTATTTATAGAGATCATGTACAGATCGATTGTTGCAACACAGTCATCTACTAAAAGAGCAGAATACAGTACTCGCCTTCAACAATGTCTGTGGCAAAAATATTAACCTGCGAAATAAAAAGTAAAAAAAAGCTACAACAGATTCTCTACTTTCTAATCTGTTTTCAATTGTCCTCTTAACAAAGTCGCCTCCTTCCTAGTTCTGGCACAATGCACTGGATAAATAGGGGCCTTCCCCTGAGTGCTAGTCCAAAACAGAAAATAAATAAAAATGTGCTCATCAAAAGTTACTTTAAATAAATATTTTGCGTTGAATTATTTTTTAAAGCAAAAATAAGACTTCTTTCTAAAACTTCCGAAGGCAGGAAGATGTACCCCAGATTTCCATAACAATTTTTATTAAAGATAAACCTTTTTTACAAAAAGTAAAACAAAAATTTAAAAACAATAAATTTAATTTAAATTAAAGTAATAAAAATAGTGAAGATCAGCTGCATACGAAAACAAAGGACTTAAGAAAGAACCCCGAGTAAATATCAAACAAACTTTTTATAAATTTTTGTTTTCCCCAAAAGAAACTGAATTATTTAATAACTAAAAATATACTGAAGATTTCTGTATGGAAGAGACTTCAGCCTGAAAGAGTTTTGCAAATAAAATCGGTTTCGAAATAGTCGTGGCAGTTAAATATTTCAAAAATTTTGTGTTGCAGAAACTTAAATGTTGCAGTTAATAATTTCTATGCTCCACAAAATATTGCAACTTTTTATATACGATCCTTTAAAGTTATTTCCCTGGACAAACATATAGACGACACTGACCAACATAATAAATAATCGACTGTCACTCATAATGTCATTATTGCTGCCAACATTTTTGTTATCTCACAAAAATGTTTGCCAAACGTATAAAGTCGCCATGTGTGTTTTAGTTTTTATTTTATTTTCGTGTGCGGAGGACATGGGAAAAACTATGAAAAATGCTAAAAAAAAATATTTTGTAGTACCAGAAATTTAATAATGATGATGATGATGATCATCATCATCATCATGATGAAGATGTGCCACACAAACTATTGATGTTGAGGTTACACTCAAGATTCATAGTTGCAAATACATGTACGTTTGTTTGTTTGCATGTGTGTGTGTAAGTATATTTGCTTAAACTGTTGCTTTGCAATTCAATTGCTGGCTGCTGGCCTGCCTGCCTGCTTCATCACTACCGAGGAGCATAACTAACGTAAATAGAATAAAACTTGAACGCATATAAAGTTTTGTTCTTTTATTATGCTCATAGACTTCTTACTTTTCGACTACTGTTAAGAAAATTTATATTTTGTTGTTGTTTTTTTTGTCTTCTTCAACTTCTTACGTAGCTTTGACATTTTACAGATCAATTCATGATAATCGTTGGACCACCACCGTGTAATGTATACGATGGTTGGCAAAACAAAAAAAAGAAAACGTTAAAAAATTGCAACAAAAACTACACGCTACACCTTAACAAACATCATATGGTTAATAGTTAATAGCATTAACAACAAAATACAATGAAACTTTGTTATTATTGTTGTTAATCTTACACACCGTAAAAACTGAGTTTAACTTTTCTACCTAATGGGTGGCTCGCAGCGATGAAGAGGAGTCAAACAGGGGCGTAACTAAAGAAAAACATAATAAATAAATTGCAAAAAAGAAAAACACTTTAAAAAAAAATATAAATTATAGAAATTGTCAAAAATATGTAAAATTCAACAGTAATATTTCACAAGTCCAGCGATTAATTTGTTTCATGGAATCCTGGTTAATCGCTGCTTAGATAAATCAATTCAAATATATCGGCTTTAATTTTAAATCTTGTCAATTGGGAGTCAAGTGTTTTACCACATACATTTTTGTAGTACACTTTTAAATACCTTAAAGTATTCAAATATTATTGAACTATATATAATTTGAAAGTTGTTTTGATGTAGATTCGCACAACATACTAAAAAACTTTCAAGCTTTTAGCTTAGAAGTTCTTATAAGCTTTTGAAATTTGTATAAAAAGCAACAAAAGAATCTTCAGATATAAATTTTATATATTTAAGTTCTGCTCTTCGCCTGAATTTCATTGACTTTTGCACAAAATCTTTACTCAAACTTTTAACAAACTCTTCAATGCTTCAAATGCATTAAAAAAAAAGGCAGGATTAATTGTTCTTCAATTCTGCTATAAATATTGAGGGTACCTCATACAAATAATTAAAGCAATAAAATATCAAATTTGTCAATTAAAAGCAAATAGAAACTATATAAAAGTTCAATTCTTTGTTTTAATCAAAACCAATTGATTTAAATTTTCAATATTGTATAAAAAAACTTTAGATAACTGTGGCAACGCTTTGGATGAGAAACGATTAATCGACAAATCGTTTAAAAAATTATTAAACTAAACGCTTAAAACTAAAAATTTATAATAATAATAATATATCACACAGACGAGTATTAACAAAAAATTATATTTCTCTATAACATTTACTTAAAGTTTAATCGATTAAACTATTCGATTAATTTCTAAGCTTAATAAATGTCCAGTTAAAAATGATTTAATGAGTCATAAAATAACGATTAATTAAAAATTAATCGATTCGATTAATCGATTTATTTTTAAGGTCAATAAATGTTAATAAACTATTTAATAATAGATTGTTTAGGTCCTAAATATTTTTAAATTACAAATTAGAGATGTCAGTATTTTAATATATAACGATTAATCGAAAAAAATATTCTTTTAATTTCTGAGGTTAGTAAATACCGAGATAACAAATAATTTAGCACCTGAATATAACTTTATAGCATAGGGATATTTTTAATCGATTAATTTTTTTATTAATCGTTTTTTAATTTTATTAATCGATTAATTTCTAAGGTTAGTAAATGTCAGGATAATAAACAATTTAGGTTCTAAATATATATAACCTATAAAAAATAGATGTGATAGTGTCTTAACACATCACAATTAATCAAACTATTATTCGATTATTTAGTAAAGTTAACAAATGTCGAGATAATAAATAAATCAAAAATTTTTATTTATTGAAAAAATAATCGATTAATTTTTAAGGTTAATAAATGTCAAAGTAATAAATTATTTAGGTTCTAAACATTTGTAAACTATTAAATAGTATCTTAATATAGAATGAATAATCGATAAATTAATCGATTAACTTCTATGGTTAGTAAATTTCGGGATTATAAATAATTTAGGTTGTAAATATATATAAGCAAAAAATAGCGATGCGATAGTGTGTTATTGTGTAACGATTAATCTAAAAAATATTTGATTAATATCTGAGGTTAATAAATATCGAGATAACGAATAATTTAGATCCCAGATAGCTATTGGCTATAAAATAGGAATATTATAGTGTTTTAGTATAAAATGACTAATCGAAAAATTAATCGATTCATTTAGAATCGAAATATTTGTAAAAAATAAAATAGTGTCTTAATATATAACAAGTAAGCGATAATTTAATCGATTCATGAAAAAATTATACGGTTAAATTATTATTCGATTAAATATTATTCGATTGGCTTTGATTAGTTTCTAAATTTACAGTTTTAAAGTATATGTTGGTGCTATTTTTAAGCTCTAAGTTAACCTTGCAAAAATGATGTTTAATCGTAAATTTATTCGATTGATTTCTAAGATTAACAAACGTTGTTATAAATAATTTGGGTCCTAACAGCGTTGTGAAATTGTCCTAGTATATATAGATTAATCGCAAAATTTAAGATTAAATTTTAAGACTAACAAACCTCCCAAATACTTCTTAGCTTGAAATAGCTTTGTGATAATGCCTTAAAAATAGCGATTAATCGAACATTTATTCGAGTAATTTTCGTGGTTCTGAAATCTCTACATGAAAATAACGTGGATCCTAAATGTTTATGAGGTATTAAATGGCGAAGAAGTCATGTCTTGAAAAATAACGATTAATCGATATATTATTCGATTAGATTTAAAGGTTTCTAAATTGATAACTTTCGTTCCTGCTTATGAGCTACAAAATATCGATAATATGTCTTGAATTACGTTTAATCGAAAAAATTTTCGATTAAAATCTATGGTCTTGAAATTTCTATATAAAATATATTTCCGATCCTAAATATTCATATTTTCTTAAAATATAACGATTAATCGAAAATATATTCGATTAATTTCTATGGTCCTTAAATTTCTATACAAAAAATAACTTGGATTTTAAAGATTCTTGAGGTATTAAATAGCGATGAAGTCATGTCGCGAAAAACAACGATTAATCGAAATATTATTCGATTAGATTAGACGGTTTCTAAATTTACAATTTTAAAATATATTTTAGTACAATTTTTAAGTTCCAAAGCAACGAATAATCGTTATTAATCGGAAAATAGTTTGATTATATTTTAAGAATCTTATACTTTAGGATTAAAATGAGCTGGTCCTTAAATGCTTATTAACTATAAAGCAGCGATATTTTAGTGTTTTGAAAGTTAATGATTAATCGTAAAATTAATCGAGTGTTCGAGTTAGTTTCTTGATATTAAACAATTTTAAGGGACGTAACAATTTCCATAAATTATTTATATCAGTCAGGGAAACTGAATAGTATTTTGAAATAATCTTAAATAATTTTTTTTTATATTATTAATCGTTAAACTTTTTGGCATTAAAAATAAGCGGCAAATAAGTCTTTTTCGCAAAGATGTATTAAATTAAGAAACAACGAGTTTATTCGGAGGACTGCTTGTGATGCCAGTGTAGCAGTTCCGGTGGTGTATTTCACATAACGAATGAAAGTCCTTTTATTCCATTTTTACAAAACAGAAACTGCTGTTGAAATTTTTTTATATCTTTCAAAGCAAAAGAAAATTCTTCTTCTTACTCTTACTAATGAAACTCTGTTGCCACGTCTCTGCTTTGCCATTCCAAGTAGTTTCCGCAATTTTTCTTTTTTTTATATCACTTTTTCATATTCATTTTCTCTTCCGTACCATATTTCTGGTAAGTGAAGCTCCTTTTTTTCTATTCTATTATTTCTATATAAATTTTTTTTCTTCGCGCAACATCTTTTTAAATGTTATAAATCCCAACACTTTTGCCAGTACGCAGCAGCTATTGTGGGGTGAGTTGGTAATCGTTAAGTGATAGTTTTTGGCGAACCGTGTAAATTACAAGTTATACTTTATCATTGTCACTGCTTTATGGTCAAAAAGGGTCAATCTTTATTTTATTTTTTATAAAAATTTTTCTTTGTTTGTTTTTTATTGGCTTAAATGTTGACTCAACATAAATTCAGAAAAAGAGTTAAAAAATACTTGCAAACAAACAACATTTTGTGGCCACTCACTACTGTTGGTTATTTATTTTTCATCAGACAACTTGTGTGTAGTTTTCCCGTAATAGTTAATTGTTGTTGTAAATGGTATCTTTGAAGTGCTAGTGTTTGTTGTAGTTGCTGGTTATTTAGGTTAGTTTTAAATATGTATTTCACGCATCTTTACAAACTCAAGCGTTGTTGGGTTGTTGCCGTGTTTTCTTGCCTTTTCAACTTTTTTTATTTTTTATTTTATTTTTTTTTATTATTCGTGTGTTGTATTTAACCAACTAATGTTGCATGTAGATGGCTTAAACAAATATTAGCAGTAGCCAACATTTGGCTACTGGTATTTGAGTTTTGTGAAATCATCATCATCATCATCATCATCATCGTGTACTTCTGCAATATCATTATTACCAGCAACAACTTTGGCTGTAAAAGTATTAAAAATCGTCTAAGGAAAAACTTTATTTGCTTAAGTATTGCGTGTCAGATGTCACAGGCATTTAAAAATCCATTTTACTTGAACATACACATATTGAGAGTATCTTTTATAGTGTTACCAATACCCTTCTTCTTTTTTTTTTTGAAATTGGCCACCAAACATAAACCGGGTCAGTTGCATGTACACACCAGCATTTACCACTGCATCGTTTAGGGTTAAAAAGGTGAGACGAGTTGTGTTTTTTTACACTGGCATGGAAATATGGAATATCTACCATTTTTCTCCTGTTGTTAAAGGTAATTAAGTTTATTTATTTCAATGAATTACCATAATAAATGAGAAATTTTAATATCAATAACGAACGCTTTCAAAGACCTGCAAGAGTGACCGGAAAGTTTCCTACTCAAGTCTTTTGTTTTGTGACCTTTAACTGTTACAATAATAGATAATTGAATTGGTTTGTGTTGTTGCGTAAAAATTTTGCGCTGGGAAAATTATTTTGCAATAATTTTGAATGCAGATTTCTTTGTTATAAATATTTTGACAGCGAAAAGTGTCATTCTGTTGAGTTTTTCTTTTTCAATTGTGAAATAAAACTTTTGTTGTTTCTTTCATGCAATGAATTGGAATTATTGGAATCTTTTAGCCAAGAGGAGGGTTCACCCAAAAATTTAGCAATTTTTAAGAAAATTTTAAAAAATAAATTTTTTTGCAAAGAGGTACGTACCCCTTATGAAATTTTTAATTTCAAACGATTCAAAAATAATCTTCCCTACTTGTAAACATGATTTACTTTGGAATCTTTTCTTCAAAAGGAGGGTGCACCCACAAATTTTGTAATAAAAAAATTTTAAAAAGTCGATTTTTTGAAATATTTGGTTTCACCTTTTCTATGATAAATTAAAAAATAAACTTCTCTGCTTTTAAAAATTTAGCAGTTTTTAAGACAATTTTTAAAAACCATTTTTTTTGTTAAATTTTTTATTTAAAAAAATTAAAAAATAATCTTCCCTACATGTAAAAATGATTTATTTTGGAATTTCTTGGCCAAAAGGAGGGTGCACCCAAGAATTTAGTAATTTTTAAGAAAATTTTTAAAAATTAGATTTTTTTGAAGTTTTCGATTCCAGCTTTTCTCTGATAAATTAACAAATAAACTTCCCTACTCTTAGAAATTATTTATTTTGGAATCATTATGCCAAAAGTGTTGACGCTTCTAAGAAACAATTTAAAAAGATTTTTTTTCAAGAAGGACCTCTCATGAAATTTCTATTTCCACTTTTTTAAATAAATAAAAAAACAAGCTTCTCTACTTTTAAAATGATTTATTTTGGAGTCTTTCGGCCAAAAAAAGGGGGCACCCAAAAATTTATTAATTTTAAAATATTTTTTTAAAAATTCGATATTTTTTTTTTAAGTTTTCGATTCCAGCTTTTCTGTGATAAATTAACAAATAAACTTCTCTACTCTTAGAAATAATTTATTTTGGAATATTTAGACCAAAAATTTTGGTAAATTAAACAAAAAAATTTCAAAAGAAGATTTTTTTTCCCAAGAAGGACTTCTTAAGAAATTTTCAATATCCACTTTTCTCTTATAAATTAAAAAAATAAACTTCTCTATTCTTAAAATTAATTTTTTTTAAATCTTTAGGACAAAAGCTTTGCCGTATCTAAGAAAAATTTTTTAAAAGATTTTTTTTCAAGAAGTTTTCAATTTTCACTTTTCTTTTATAAACCAAAAAAAAAAAAAAATAATAAAATTCTTTACTTTTTGATGATTTATTTTGGAGTCTTTTGCCCAAAAAAAGGGTGCACCCAAAAATTTATATATATAAAAAAGATTTTAAAAGAATATTTTTTTCCAAGAAGGATCTCTTAAGAAATTTTTAATAACCAGTTTTCTTTTATAAATTAAAAAAAAATCTTCTTTACTTTTAAAAATGTTTTATTTTAGAACCAAATTTTTGCCATATTTAAGACAAATTTAAAAAGATTTTTTTTTCAAGAAGGACTTCCTAAGAAATTTTCAATTTTCCCTTTTCTTTAATAAATTGTTGTTGAAGTCTTTTGGCTAAAAGAACAGTGCTACCAATAATTGTTCCACATCTAAAAAAAAAATTCTTAAAAATATGATTTTTTTTTTCAAAAAGGACCTCTTATGAAATTTTTAATATGCACTTTCTTCAAATAAATTATAAAAATATACTTCTCTATTTTTAAAAATGATTTATTTTGTAGTCTTTTGGCCAAAAGAAGGTTGCTAGCAAAAATTTTGCCACTTCTAAAGAAAAATTTTTAAAAAGATAATTTTTTTCAAAAAGGACCTCTTAAGAAATTTTTAATATCCACTTTTCTTCTTTAAATTAAAAAACTAAACTTCTCTACTCTTAAAATAATTAATTTTGGAATCTTTAGGCCAAAAGTTTTGCCATATTTAAGAAAAATATTTAAAAGAATATTTTTCCCAGAAGGACCTCTTATGAGGTTTTTAATTTCCACTTTTCTTTTATAAATTAAAAGAATAAACTTCTCTAGTCTTAAGAATTATTTATGTTAGTAACTTTGGCCCAAAAAAATTTTTAAGAAGTCGTTTTATTTTGGTAAGAAATTAAATTATCAACTTCAAATTTTCTTCTACAAATTAAAAATGATTTTATGCAAAAAATGTGTTTTTATTGTTTGATGTCTCTTTCTTAACGAATCGTTTTTAAAAAAGAAATATTATTTTTATTGAAAGTAAATTTTTTGTATACAAATATTTGAAACTATTTAAAATCTAAATTTTGCAAGTATGCAACCCGATATATTTTGTTAAAAGTTAAGCGGAAAAAAGCTTTTAATACAAAAATTTTAAAGAAATATTTTTAATAAAAAATAATATTTATTTGGTTCACGAAAACAATTCCGTTTGATTAAAAATTTAGTATCTTTTTAGCTTTTGTTTGTTACGTTTTATCAGCCTTAATTGAATTTAAACCAACGTGCTGATGTGTCTCTAATTATTTGCATTTAATTAAAGTATATTTTTCCTCATAAAACTTTATGATTTTTGTAGCACTTCACATTTTATTATACGCTGACGGCAAAAGCCATAAAAAAATATTACAAAAGTTTCTACGAAATTCCAAAACAATATGTTGTCAAATTGCTTCCTATATTTACAATTTTAATTGTCTACCTGTTTTTTAATTAATTTTATTCATACATTTTTGTATTAACCAAATTTTAACAAAAAAAAAAAAAAAAAATAACGAAGAAAACGTTTTATGAAGCGCATATAAATTGTTAAGTCTCATTAACATAAAACGCCAATACTCCGGCTTAATGTCAGTGCATATGGAACTGCTAAGCGCACTGCAGTTTGCTCAATAATCTGTGTATGTGTGTGTGTGTGTGTGCGTGTGTGTGTTAGTTGGCTGCCATGAAACTATACAAATGCAAAATAATTTGTAGTGTTTAAACGACGCCATTTTCAATACAATCAGCAATATTTTCAATTTTCCATAATTTTACTTGCAGTTGTTGCTGCTGCTACGGTTGCTGCTACTGCTGCTGCTGCTGCTGCTGCTGCTGCTGCTGTTATAAGAGTAGCTTATGTTGTCAACAAATAAAATCTTGTTGCGCTTTATTGTGGCAGCCCGAATATTTCCATATAAAACATTTTGTATAAAGTTAATAGTTTAAGGCGTGTGTGTCACTAAAGTATTGTCACTCTTAAGGAGGGGAGGGAGGAGTGAAGGGTTCAAAATTTGCTACAGCATCTTCTCTCTGTTTTTTTTTCTCGTTGCATTTCAAGCCACCTGTTGTTTACTTGCCTGCTTGGCAAAAATAAAAAATCTAAATGAATTTGTGACAAATAATTTCAAATCATTAACAGCTTTAGAGATAAGCCCGATTCAAGATGATGCTGATGATGATGTGGCTGTTAAGATGAAAATTAAGCTGTTTTTGTGGGATTGCAGATTTGTTGCTGTTTATAAATACTTGAATAGAAATAATGGAAAAAAAGAAGAAATACATTTGCTTCAAAAATTAAATTTATTCATTAAAAGTTGCCAACCGCCTTAATGGCCATCGTTAATCGTTGTTGGCGTGTGTGGTACGTTGTTGGAAGGTTCGTTCGAAAGGCCTGCTTTGTATGATGGCTATTATTATCAATTATTTTCTTGGCCATTATTGTGGGTAAATATGGCAATATTAAGACGAATAAACCAACTTTGCAATGCTTTTATTTGAAAAATGAAAATAGTTAATAAATAAATATAACAAAAGGAGAGAGCAAAATAATTTTACATAAATAATTTTGTTCAATTCAGAATCATGCGGTGTGAAGCTGGAGCTGCTGTTACTCATCTTAACAAAAATCCAAGTGCTGTCTTTATTACCAGATTTCTCCGCCTCTTTGGCGATTTATTAGCTGCCTTTTTGGGGTCTTTCAATAATATACAGCGTGTTTTTTATAGAGAGTCACAAGTTTGAGTTGACATCACTGTTTTATTTGACTATTTTATTTGACTATTTTATTTGATATTTTGATGGATGCAGTGTCGATTAAAAGTTAATCGGTGATAAATTGGACAAAAAAGCTTAGAAAACATTCTCCTTTTTTAATTCTTGCCTACTCATGGCAAAATATCATCAGCATCGTCATGTTCGGAAGATTGTTTAGGTTCGATTTGTCAGGAAAATTTGACTTTTCGATGGATGGAGTGTGAAAAATCTAGATGAATAGAGGAAATAAGAAAACTTAAAGGAAAAATTGCAAATAAACGAAAACGCGGGATCCAACTAACTGAGAGGTCTACGTACACTGAAAAAAAAATAATAATAATAATTGTTTAAATCACATCACTGAAGTGTGTTTTTAATTTGCTTTAAAATTTCATTATGAATCGACTTGCACCAGAGAAACGCGTGCGAAATGTTGAAATTTTTAATCAAAATAATTGTTCTATTCGTGAAACTCATCCATTCAAAATTATATATTCCGATGAAGCCCATTTCTGATTGAAGGAGTATTTCCACAAGCAGAATTGTGGCATTTGGAGTGTAAGAAATCCACAAGCTTTTGACGAAAAACATCCACAGAAAGTTACTATTTTGTGCTCCTTATGGGATGGCGGAGTCATTGGCCCATTTGTCTCCTTCCAAAACGATGATGGTCAGAATGTTACTGTCCATGGTGATCGATGTAGAAACATGATTCGATATTTTTTTGTACCTCAATTATGAGGCCTTAATCTCGCTGGTATTTAGTTCCAACAGGACGAGGCCAGACCCATACAGCGGGCGGTACAATTGATTTAGTCTAAGAAACTTTTGATGGAAAAATAATTTCACTAAATGGCCCAATTAATTGGCCACCAAAGTTGTGTGATTTAAGCACATCGGATTATTTTCTTGGAGGTTATTTCAACTCTCTTGTCCACGTCGATAAACCACAAAAAATTAAACACCGGGACATTGAAACATTCGAAGAGTTATCGGCGAAATACGACCGCAAATGCTGATGCGAAAAGTTGTTGCAAGTTGGTGTTCCAGATTGCGGCTTCTGCGCGGCAGCCGTAACGGCCACATGGCAGAAATCATATTCAAACATAAATTTTACAAAATTTTCTTTCAAATAAACGCCGTTTCATTGATATTAAAAATATATTTCCCGGTTTTATTATGATTTAAACTTTGTGACACTCTATGAAAAACACACTTCAGTGATATTTTGTTCATGATTTCTTATATTTTTCGGTGTACATGGACCTCTCCGTCAGTTGGATCCCGGGTTTTCGTTTATTTGCAATCTTTCTTTTCAGTTTTCTTATTTCCTCTATTCATCTAGATTTTTCACACTCCATCCAACGAAAAGTCAAATTTTCCTGACACATCAAACCTAAACAGTCTTCCGAACATGACGATGCTGATGATATTTTGCCATGAGTAGATTTTTTTGTCCAATTTATGACCGATTAACTTTTAATCGACTAATCTTTAATTGTCTGATATTTAATCGACTAATTTTTAATCGACTAATATATTTTCAAATAATATTCGTTAGAAAAAAATATATTTTACTCGCACAATGTTGATTCGAAATGCTTCTGAAAAAGATTCTATTTAAAAATCTCTTTCGAGCAATTTCAATTCGTATAGTTTTTAATCGAATAATATATATATATAAGTATTTAAAAATAACTTTTATTCGAATAGTTTTTATTAAAATAAAATTTACGGGAATGATATTAGTACGAACATTTTCTATGGAAATAGATTTTATTTGACAATTTTTTTTCCAAAAATTTTAATTCGTATAAACTTTAATCGAATAATTTATATCGAAATAATTTTTAATCGAATATTTTTTATTAAAAATAAAATTTTCACAAATGACATCAATACGAACTTTTTTTTTTATTAAAGTCGACTTTATTTGACAATTTTGTTCGAATAATATTTACTCGCATAATTTTTAGTCGAATAATTTATATTCCTATAATTTTTATTCAATCATTTTTCCCGAATAATCTTGAACCGAATACTATTTAGCTAGGCAGTTTTTATTCTAATAATAAATATTCGAATAAATTTCATTATATATATCTTGTTTAGCTTTATTCGAATTTGTTATGGAACAAATTTTTATCTGACCAAAATGTAAGAATACAAGAAGCAAGACTTTATAAAAAAGAAGGTTTCTAAAAGGTGCGTTCGCATACTTTTTATCAGGCAAAAATTTTTAATCGAATAATTTTTATTCGAAAAAATTTTTATTCGAATAGTTTTTATTCGAATAATTTTTATTAGAAAATTTCTTGCTATAATAACTATTGTTTGAATAATTTTTGCTTCAATAACTTTTATTAGAATAATTATAATTCGATTAATTATTATTCGATTAATTTTTGTTCTAATAATATTTATTGGAATCATTTTCTTAATTTCAATTTAAATAATTTATGTTATAACACATTTATTTTTAGTAAAATTGATTCGATTTTTAATTTTGTTTTAAAACTCTGTCTCTTGGTCTGCCATCAGTAAATTGAACGGAATTTTACTTAAAAAAATTTTAATATTTTTAACCGATTGAACTTTTAACTACCCCGAATACTTTTTGTTTTATTATGGACCCGAATTCATAAAATTATTTTGATGATATTCAGTTAACTCTACCCGTACGTCACCCAAGTGGATGATTTCGAAATTTTTTCATATTTTTATTCACATTTTAATTTTTTTTATTTTTCAAATTATACCCCCCTTTAGCACACAAGTTTTAATCAACTCCACCGCAACTTTATTTTATTTGATTTTGTTTTTATTTTTCCACAATATTTTTTTCGTTATTTGCTCAACTCAGATTTCAATACGGTCTGTGTGTAAGTGCAAATAAATTCATTTTGACTGGCCAATAAACTTGCAGTTTCATTTCGAAACGGCCTCTTATAGTGGAGAAAAAAAAAACAAACTAAAACAACAAACTGAAATGAAATGAAATGATATAATATCTGGTAAAAAGTCAGCTTAGATGAACTGCTTGGCTAAATACAAGCGTTTAAATCACTTTGAAATAAAAATAAAAAAATAATAGAAAAAAAGCCACTCTAAGTAGCCTGCCTGCCTGCCTGCCCAGTCTGACTTGATATGGGTGCTCTCAAGTTGGCTAATATTTCATATGATTTGTTTTATTTAAACAAAATATTTTTTTTTTTAATTTTGTTGTTGTTGTTGCTGCTAATAAAAAGCGTGTGTGTTAGTTAGTTAACTGTTTAAAATGGTTTTTAGTGATACTTTTTTTGTTTTTACTCTGGCGTAGGGGCGTTGATTTTTAGTTGTTTAGACTTGTTTTCATTATGCAGTTGGATTGCAAATATTGAATTTTGTGTAGAGAAAAATACGCCAAGTCCTGTTGTTTTTTTTTCTAATAAAATATATATATATATATATATATATATATATATATATTTTTTTTTTTTTATTTAATAGAGGTTGGCTTAGAAATATTTGCCAGTTGCCAAGAGTTTTGAAGAAAGAGGCTTAAGAAATTTTATGTAGTTTTTGGCAGCGTCATTTTTTTATGTTTTGGGGGAATGTGAAATATTTTTTATTGCGAATATCTGATTGTCGTCTTCAATAATGTGTGATAATAAATCCACCTCAATAACAATTCACAGAAAATTGTCATGATTTTCTTGAGTAACATTTTTATCTCCTGGTTTTCGTCATCAATCAAATATTTCATGATTATTTTTGTACCAAATTCGAGGGGATTTTAAGATCAAAAACTCAAACCATTCCGGTTTAGCTTAAGAAACCTGGAGGGAAAAATTCAGGAAATTACACTTGAAGCAAATAATCAAACAGCCCAGCGATTTGATACAATTCATTCCAGTTTAGCTTAAGAAATTTGGAGGGAAATATTCAAGAATTAGACTTGAAGCAAATTATCAAACAGCCCAGCCGTTTGAAACAATTCTCATATGCTTTTTCACAATACAATTGTTAGAGACAGAAAATGTTATCAGATTCAAACAAAAGAAAATAAATAAAAATGCACATGATTACAGCTAATGAAAGTGCAGCGGATTTCGAAACCACTTGTTCTGCTCTACTGTGTAAGTTGAAGTTTTCAAACTGCAGTTGACTCTCTCTTGACTTTCTGAGTTAAAAAACACTTTTTCTTGTCAAAATTTTATATAAATTTTTTCTAATATTTTCAAATTTTTTCTATTATATTTTTTACATTAGGGTGATTCACACCCGCCTTGTTAATTCGTTAGTCGTTATTCGATAGTTTTTTACGTGTATTTTGTTTTTGTAAAATTAACAAATTATCGAACTGCCGAGTAACAAAGTACCAGTCTGGCAAGCTTGGTAATTTTCTTGTTACTCGGTAACAAAAAACAACAGCTGTGTTTGTTTGTGTTTATATTCTCATTACTGCAAAAAAGGAAAATTTTTGCAAAAGTAAGTAATTTTTCTATTTTTTTTAACAAAATTGTTGCATTCGCTTTGATTATTAACTAATTTTCAGTGGAGCCGCTAAAGAAAATGCGCAAGCGGGAAAAACCGCAAAAGAAATGGAGCGAGAAAGAAAATAGCCTGATTTTGGATTATTTGTTGGAGAACGTGGAAATTGAGGTATTTGTTTATACAATATATTAAGATAAAGCCAAATGATTTTATTAATTATTTATAGAAGCCGAACGCGCAGCTGTACTACGGGAAGATGATAGAGAGAACCCAAATTGATGCGACTCCCGAAATGCTGCGCTGCAAAGTCCGCTACTGGAAGCAGACTTTCAACAAAGCTGAGCAGTGGCGGAAATCGACAGGCGCTGGACTTGATGTTGGCGATGAGGCTTCCACAATAAAAGGTAATTAAGGCCCTAATGTTAAGCTGAATTTCTATAAGGGACAATAAGTGAGCAAATTGAGTTCGGTCCACACGTAGCATTTGACGGAACCGATTATCATCCATTGTAGTTAAAATATCGTCGCACCACTGAATAGATTTTGGAATAATATTTTCCACACCTCTTCGACATGTAAGTACAATGAGCAAGTCATCATATAGCTCGTCAATGGTATCCTCCACCAAATCTTCATCATCACTAAATACGTCTTAAAAGAATTATAAAATTAGTTCCATGTCTTTCTGATTACCTATTTTAAATACTTACCAGTAATAAATTTTATTTCCTCCAAAGAATTTTCAATTAAATTTTTTACTATTTTTATTTTTGCACTTTCTCGAGGCATTTTTGCTTTTTAATAAATTTAAATCATCTGTTTTGTAGCAAAAGTTACCGCACTACTGAGATAGAACAAAAAGTGTGTTCACAGTAAAGTGTTTCAACAAATTACCAACTAACAAATTACCGGATTAACAGACTCGGTGTGAATACCCCTATTATATTCCTCATTGTTTTTTTTTATAAAATATATAGTTAAATTTTAATAAAATACTCGCTTTATTTTCCATTTAATTTAATAATATTTCAGATCCATATTTTGTTTACTTATTTACGCACTTCTGCGACCAGACATTTTTCAGTTAAACTTCTCAACAGTAAAAATAATACCAAATCATAGAAAGAATTGAATTTCATGAAGCCAAGAAAATGTCCAGCGGAGATCTTTAGAAAATTAGGAGATATAACGACTGAAGACGTTATTTTTCACTATTAAAATATCCCAGTTAAAGTGCTGACTGGAAAGTGTTAAACAATTAAAATTAAAAATACGTTCTATTAAAATAAAATAAATCTTCTGCCATTTTAGTTTTCTTTTTTTCTTAAATTCAATTGCACTTCTTCTTTAATTCCTGCAGTCATTGAGGCATGTTTTCCTATATTTTCGTGGTCGTTACATTTTCACAAATACTCCCATTCATTTGGAATTTATAATCAAACAACGCCTTTTAAATTGTATAAATTGCAGTTTTAATTTTACAGATTTTGGTGTTACTGCGATGGTTGTGGACCCACCAACAACCAGCTTTCTAACGTCGTGTAAAGTTTTTGTCTGTTTTTTCCTTCGCCTCAACCAATCAGTTTGGTTGCAGCCTGTTTTCTTAACTTTTATTTATTTTTGAATTGCAAACGATTAACGAAAATATTTGACTTCATTAATAGTGGAGAAAAAGATGATTTGATTTGTTTGAACACACACACAAAAAAAGAAAAAAAGAACTGAAAACAGAAAATAAAAAATCACTAGAAAATATTTACGAAAATTAAATTCGAATACTCATAAATGCTTGGCCATCATTATGCACTGGCTAAAAGATCATTTGCACTCGCGGACATTTAATAGTGTTGATGGTGAGACTATTTTTATGAGCAACTCTTTTGTTTTTGTTTGTTTTTGTATTACAGCACTATGGGAAGAAAAGTTGTAAAGTAATTATATGAGTTCTTTTAAATACAAAATCAAGGGATTAGGTTTTCAAGGTTTTCTAAAAAAAATTATTTGTTTTATATTAACAATAGGAAAGCTTTTTATATACAGAATTCATAGAAGTTTGAAGAAATATATATAAAAATAAATTTTCATTTTAATTCTTTGAAATTTTAAAACTTAAAACACACGTTTTGTAAGGAAATCGCACCAAAAAGTTGGAAAATGAAACTAAAATTAACTTAAATTAATAACACTGGTTTACAGCAAAAAAATACCAAGAACGCCACATGCCTAGATAAGTTAATTGGGACCTCCTGAACACGAAAAACGCTGTAATTTTTTTTCTTAAGTACCGTTTTTTAGATAACGGTACTTTTGTGTTTTTCGGTGTATAGTCCCACTCAAACCCTTGTGGAGCCCAAACCAAAAGTCCGATCGAATTTAATCGCATTGAAAGTTAATTGAATGCATTTTCCGTCGCTGTGCTGCAAATTTCTAAGAGACAAGAAATGGCTGAGTTATGGCACCTCAAAATTCAAAATTTGCCTATTTTTTACGTTTTTTTTTTTTTAATTTTTAATTTTTATTTCGTTTTTTTCTACGTCATAGTAAAAATCTGGAATGTTTTATTTTTTTACCAAATAGCTTATTTAGTTACCAACATTTTAAGCGTAATTTGAAGAAAAAACGGATGAAAAATCAAGTTTTTATTAAGGATTTTGTGGAACGACAATATATTTATTTTCATTGCTCACACAATATATTCGGCGTAAATTCGAAAAATTTTAATTAAAATGACGAGCAACTTGAATTTTTGCGTTTTTTTTCGGAATAAAAATACAATTATTATTGAAAAAAAGCGTCGGCTACTTGATATTCGAAAAATGGACTCCCACTCTTTTTTTCACTTTAATATTTAGTTTACGGTTCCCTATTTTTTAAGTTATTTTCAACATTTCAGTTCATTTTTCTTAAAACGTGCTAAACACACGAATATTAACAAGAAAAGCTCAATATTGGAAATAAAACACGATTCAATGGCTGGTAATCATAAGATTATTATTAAAAATCAATAATTTTCATTTGTCCAAATGTGTTGATTGCTTTTAGCTTTGTTAACTGGTAGAGTAAGAGGAAGAGTAGCAAGAAATTTTATTCCAAAAGAAAAATTACTCCTGAAGTCTAAGTGGGGTTGAGTTGTGGACAGTTAAAGTATTTAATTTTAACGTAAATAGATTAGAAATTAGCAGAGGGGTTTTAATATGGCTAAAGAGTAAGTTCGTTGCTTTACCACCTAATTCATAAACGATTATTAAAATTAAAGAGGCTTTAAAGTATGGATTTTGTATGGTTAAAGATCCCTTCACACATTCATTAACTTTAACAATCGTTTCTGAATTAGGGGGTAAGTCTTTCGTTTTATTAAAAATATATTATTTGAAAACAACAGGAAAGTGTGTTAATTAAAATGGGAAATATTTCTGATTTGAAAAATTTATATATTAATTAATAAATTAATTTATTAATTTTCCATGCAAGAAATCATTTAACCATTTTATGTATTATTAATTTCTTTCTTACACAACCGTTTAAGAAAAGTGTGTAAATGAAAAGTTGCTTAACATTTTTAATAACTCACCGATATTTTTAAGGCAACAAACCCACTAATTAACTTTAATTTGATCTTGTGCTAACACTAACGCTAATTATAAACGCCCTCAAATAATCAAACCTTTTAGTTCGTGTTTCTTATATCTATTTTTTATTCCCATTGAAAACGTGCAAAAATACTCACACTTTAAGAGTACACAAGAACATAAAACACTCTAACAACCTTTTACGAATGCAATTTGGGCGTACGAGTTACATTAGAAATAATATTAAGTATACGCTTGGAATCACCATACAAAAAGGAGAGTGAGTTATAAACAAACATACAGGTGAAGCTAATGCAAAAGGTGTAGAAAAGGGCAACAAATTTCATTGGAATCCTGATATTGTCATAGAGCAGAAATTTTATTTAATTTAGAAACGCAAGCACAGCCTTTTGTTGTTACTTTTTGAAATATTTTTTTATATTATTTATATTATTATTTATATTATTATTTATATTATTATTATTATTATTATTATTATTATTATGATTTCTTATACAGCATAACCTTGTTCATTCGAACAGATATTGTTTCACCTTATGTCCGGATTATTGGATCGTCCGGATTATAGTTATAAATCCAATTTATAAATATCACAATGTTTTTAAATAAGGACATACTTGGGGAATTTGTGTGATTATTTTGCTGCTGAATTGAATAATTTTTTTTAATAAGAAATTGTGATTTGAACCTCTTTAACTTTAATTATGTGCTGGCCCAACAATCTTACTAAAATATTCAAAGTGATCAACAGAGAAGTTTTAGCTACTTCCTGGCAACACTCTAAATAAATTTGTTTTATATTAAGAAGCATTATTGGATGTTGCTGCTCTTTATTTCTCTTACAATTAGAGTCGGAAAAATGCCAACCAATTGCAGAATAAAAGCTTAAGAAAATAAAAAAGGAAAAGTGGTAAGTGAGTTGTTGTTATGACTTTCATGTTTGTTTTAGACTTCTCACTTATTAAAGTGGAAGTTTGAAATAAATATCTTTAGTTATTCTAGGGAATGTCGGGTAAAGGTTCCCTGATGATCTGCATTAGCCGCAGTGAAATTGGCACATGAACTAGGTAAAACCCCTCAATTGATCACTTTGAATTTCTTAGTAAGATTTTGGGAAAAATTAATCAGCACATAATTAAAATTAAAAAGGTTTGAATTACAATTTTTCAATAGCAAACAATTATTCAATTCAGCAGCAAAATAAACACATAAATATTCTTCTATTTATTAAATAATTTACAGAAAACAGAGCGAAATATTGTGAAAGTGATTGAAAATATTTCTTGCGTAAAAAAAGAACTTGTTTTGGCCTGGATACACTTTTCATTATGAAATATATCTGCCCTATTTTTAGTTCTTTTAAAAATAAAGTATCCTCTTTTGATATCGCATTTGTTTGTTCGGGCTATAAAATAACTCTAGAAAAAAATTTACCTGCTTCCTTTTTTTTAAACATTGTTTTCTATATTCTTACAACCGTCCAAAGAAGTATCAACGTCTTTGACTATATATTCATCTGAAAAATCGAAAGTGTACTCACGTCTGTCCCATGTCTAAACATCGACTTCGCCAGGTCAGAAGTTGTAGGAAGAGTCAAAAGAGTGGATAAAACGGAATGAAAATTGTTTATATCTAGCAATATTGGATACCATGCCTTGAGCTGAACAACAGCTACGCATTCCTTATCTTCCGAACCATTTTGATCGGAAATATTTGGCATCAGTTATGAACAACTATTTTAAATATTTGACTTTAAAACGTGTCATATCTGAGAATATGGCCTTAAAAAGCTTTTCTGTCTCCCATCTGATTAATTTCAATTGAGTTCTGATCCTTTAATTGAAAAATTGTCCGAAAGCAAAAACAAAACTTGAAAGTTAAGATCAGTATTGATATCCCTTTTATTAAGCGGGTGTGGTCGAGGGCGTATTATTTATGACCAGAAGAAATTGGATCCCAAGTCCGAAGAAACTAAGAAAATGGTGGGGCAATACTTTTCCTGTACTGGCACCGAAAAGAACGGCCGCAAAATTCAATCAAGGCAAAATCTTTGAGTAAACTATACGGTGTTTTTTTAGAGTGATACAATTTTTAGTTGACATCAGTGCTTTATTTGACCACCCATTTAACAGCTGAAATTTGCTTTTTGTTTAGTTTGCTTTGACATTTTATTATGGACCAACGCGTGCAAACTCACTCCATAAAAAACACCCTATGCCACCAGTGGAATTAGCATAAAATATTTATAAAAAACATTCTTAAAACATTCTTGGAACACGCAAAGCGACAGCCAACACTTTTCATAAGATTCATAAAAAATTAGGCAGCCAACATTTTTAAATGATCTTAAATTTTCTGACTTTTCTATTAAGACAAGAGGGAACCGCAAAAAAAAGGAGAGGTCTTGTCCTCTGGGTGAAAAGCTCAAAATTTAACTTAAAATTTTATGACGTTTCCTTTTCTAAAAAATATGTAACATTTTTTCAATTCTTTTCTAAAAAGTGGCATTTTGTGGAGTTTTTAAACAGAAATAATTTTTTTGGATTCATTTCTAATAAATTTCATATTTTCAAATGGCGTTTCTTTCCGTTAAAAAGTGTAAAAAATGCAGCACTTTTTTCTAGAATAGAAACCAAAATTATATTATTAAAATGCTGCCAACTTTTCAAATGCTTTCCGGATCTGATTTTCGGGGAGGAAAATTATGGTATTTCAATACAATTCATATGGAAATTTCGTTGGATATCGAAATATTGGAAAGAGAGATAGTTTGGCCCCTGGATAGTGTGGCGAACGATACTGTCTTGTCTTTTAAGCTACATCGGAATAATTTGGCAACCGAATTAACGGTCCCCAGTGGATGGTCTCAGAGTACAAAATAATTATTTTTTATGAATATGGAATTTTCCTGTACTCCGACCATAGTTTCTCAGATCGCATTTTCAAAGAGGGTTCGACCATTAGCAGATTAGTGTGAAATTCAATATTTTAGTGCACAACATGGATGCAACAAAACTCATAATATTTGCAAATGCACCGCACAATTGTTTTTTGCCTCTTTATGCTTTTCATTAACTCTTTTTGCCAACAAATGTATAAGTGTTTATATGCTTGTGCGTGTATGTGTGTATAATTTTTATACCCGTATGTGTTATATGACTTGGCAATACTGCGGCTGCTGCAATTAGCACAAATTTGCCAATATGGCTGGATTGTTTAAACTTAGTTAGTTGCAACGTGCTGTTGCTGCCTCTCAAGCCTCTATGAACATTAAAAAAAAACAAAAAAGAAAACAAAAACAAAAACAAATTAATAAAATTATATACACACAAATGGAAAAATAATAAACTGAACATCACCTGCTACCAATTGTTGTGGTTTCTTTGTATCATTTCAATAGACAGAGAGAAGGAAAAAAAAATCAAGTTAAAAAACACTTTAACCATTTTTCAGTTTCTTAACCATAAAATCTTTGATTTCAGTTTATTAACACAAGAAACAATCTTGGGACGCAAGAAATAAATAAACTTAAATTTAACGCCTCTAATTTGGATATCCATACACTCACACACATTCTGGGGTGTTGCGGGTAAATGAAACTGAAAAGAAATATTTTAATTTCAAAACTTTAATAAAACATTTAAAATATATTTGAAATTTTCGTTAACACCATCTCATTATTAATTATAAAGTCATTATTATAAAAATAACCACAAAGAAAAAGATTCAGAATGTGTTGCAGCTAAATTTAACCAGCCACTTGAATCAAGAGATTCACTGCAGTTGTGATTCAAAGTTTTTTGTTTCATTTTCAATATTGAATAAAATATATTTTCAAATTCATTTTAGTTCATTATTTATTTACTTTTTATTGTAAAACTTTTGAAAAGTTCTCTACGACATTATTTTTTAATAAATCAATATAAAACTGAAGGTTTTATTATGAGGGACTTTATTCCCACAGATTTTATTATTTGCCAGGATAATAACACTTAAAGCAACAATTCAAAAGAGTGATCTGCTCAAAAATATTAATAATATAATAAAAGGAATAGAGGCCAAATTGCCGTATTCGATATCGAAATTTCAATAAATTAATAAGGAAATTTCGATCGCTATCGAATGCCGGATCATTACAGATTTTGTAGCCTCATTCTTACGTTTATTAAAATTAAAGTGGCTTCAAAGTATGGATTTTGTATGGTTAAAGATCCCTCAAAGCATTCATTAACTTTAACAATCGTTTGTAAATTAGAGGGTAAATATTTTAAGGTGATTTTAACTCTACAACATTAAATTGAAAAATATTATTAAACATAATTTTCATAATTGGCTTAGAAAATTTTTATAAAATTATAATTAAAATTTTATCGACATTCAAAGGCCGACGAGTTATGAGTATAATGAAGCGAAAAAAAAAATGTTATAAAAACCACAGTTACAAAAAAATATCGTAAGATATATTTAATAGGTTGTAGGAAAGTGGCATTCACCTAAAAAATTGTTTCTTCACGAGCTTGGATTTTCAACAAAATAAAATCAAGCGATTTTTGATAGTTTATAAATTTTATTTCAAACTATCAGTTTCATATTGACTTTATTATATTTGAAGAACCCCAAACGATCTTTAACTTCCCCAGAAACTTTAAAGTTTAAGAAAAGTTGGAAAGTTATTGGTTTGAGCGCCCATTTTTTAATAACAAGTTGCTACGAAGCAACTTATGAACTGCTTAAATGAGTCGAATCAGTTTAGTGGCGTTCCAAAGGGTTCTGTCAATTTCAGATTTCTAACGAATTGTAACCGATTCGTAACAGTAGAGAAAATTCAAAATAGGGCACCCTTTTCGTACGTAGTTTTTTAAAATAACTTTGAAATGCGTTACCAATTGGTTCCACAGAATCATTTTAATGAAAAACCACGTCGAAAGCCGATAACAGGTTCCAAATAGAATGATTCGTTCGTTAGATGTCGTAAACGAAAATATAAAAAAATAAGTGAATTGTTTGAAAATCCCTGTAGGTAAAAAGGGTGTCTATTATAGAGCTGTAAAATTTTTAAATGGTATGGAACAGACATGAAATTTACTTTATTCGAAAGCTGTTCTTCTGGCATCATAATTTTAATATGAATTCTGGCATAAGACCGCTAGGGACTGCTCTAGTGTAGTCTAGTCTGGAAGTCCAACTCTCGATGACTTGTTCCAGCAGAAATGGCCGTATAATATCGATACTGCGACTTTGGGCCTAACGACGTGAACTAGCGACTTCACATATTCCAACACAAAATAGTCTGACGGAGTTAAGTCGCACGATCATGAAAGCCAATTCAAGATTGAAAGAATTAGTTGCTCTAATGGACGGTTATTTTGAACGGAGAGTGACTGCTCGATATATATTTCGAACAGCAACATGATTTTAAAAATAGATCTGAACAGTTTGAAAGCGTTACTCAGGCGTCATTCCATTCATGTTGATGTTTCAAACCAAACTGAACATAAATTTGATTTTTATGGTTTAATTTTTCTTAAAGTATTTTTAATTCAGAAAGGCCTTATAAATATTCCAAGACACGAGGAAAAGTCAACAGCAGTTTTGTAAAATCAACTTGCTCTGCACAGCAGAACATCTGCACCTTTACTTTCAGTGCTCAAGATTAGTTTTATTCATTGTAAAGAAAAAAAGGTTCTTAAACTACAATTTCTAGCAATTTTTCTTGTTGTTGAATTTATTTGATGTGGTTTTTTCTATATTTAAGCTCGAAATCTCCTTTTATTTTAGATTTTGACAAATAGGGATTTAAAAATATAATATTGATAGTCTTCTTAAATCAAAAATTCCTGATAAACATACCAAGAAACAAGGAAAAGGCATTATGACTTTTATATATTCAAATCTTGTTGCAGAGCATAACATATGCTTTCCAAGGCCACCGCAACATTTGCTATCAGTACTCATGTTGAGGTTTCTTCCATTGCAAATGAGTTTCTTAAATTACATCCTTTTCTTAAATAACAATATTTGTTGTTGTTATAAATATTTGATCTGTTTTTTTTCTATTTATATTTAAGCTCAAAATGTCCTTCTATTTTTCTTTTCAAATAAGGATTTCAAAATTTAATATCGATAGTTAAGTTGTTCGAAGAGTTTCATTAATTCAAAAAGGCCTGATGAAAATTCCAAGATCTGAGGGAGTCAACAGCAGTTTTATAAATTCAAAAAGCAACTGTTTTCGAAAACCGCTGCAATTTTATTATAAGTATTCATGTTTAGTTTTGTTTTTTAAAATCTCTTTTAAGGTGGTTCAGTTGAATGCTTTAACAGTTTCTATTTGTACCAATTTTATTATGAAAAGGACACGAAAAGTGTATTAAATCAATGGCAGCACATTTTTGTATAGTTGCAGTGTTGCTGTTGCACTATTTTCTTCATGTCTTATTTTTTGAATATTTAGTTTCATTTTTCTTAAGCTAAAAAATTTTTTGTTGTGAATTTTCTTAAGCTTCTGAAAACGTTTGACCCAACTTAGCGATATGCAAACACTAGTTCTCCTAATTTATTATTATATATCCTTGCAAACTACCACTTCTCAACAACCTACAACCATTAAGAATATCAAAAACTTTCTTGAATTTATAAACACTTGTTAAGTGCAAAAAAAAACAGAAACAAGTTGTAAGCAAAAAAGGTTTTAATAAAAGAAAATTCGAAACTGTATTTTGAACACATTCTCACGCATTTCAAATTTCAATTGGTAATAAATGTAATGCAAAGCAACACATTAAATCAAGCCAAAGAAATATTTATAAGAAAAGATTAGAAGAGAAGAAACAACTAAACAAACCAACAAAACACTACTGATACTGACATGGTCTGTCCACGTTAAAATAAGCAAAAGAAAATCCGAAAAAATATGTGGAAATAGAAGTCGAAATCCCATAAAGTTCTCAAATATGAATTGCAAATACTCCAGGCATAGGCTGGCCTTAAAAATAAAAGCAAACTCACTTTACAAAAGGAGAAAGAAAAACAACAAAAATAATGTGGAAATTTTGCTAATAAAAAAGATAAAACATCTTTAGAAACTTACAACTTGTTGATGGTATCGCAAGCGAAATTGTATGTAAAAAGAAACCCATACAACTGCAGTAGTTTAACCTCAAAGCTGCAGTCTGCTAAACCATTTAAATGTGTTTTGACGAGGGGGAGTAGGAGTGGCAGGACCTGAAATAGAAATCACCAGCATAAGAAAAACTTGTTAATATTCGAAATAAAATACTATTCAATGGCTGGTAATCACAAGATTATTATTAAAAATCAATAATTTTCATTTGTCCAAATGTGTTGATTGCTTTTAGCCTTGTTAAAAGGCGGGGTAGGAAGGAGAGTAGGAAGAAATTTTATTCCAAAAGAAATTACTCCTGAAGTCTAAGTGGGGTTGAGTTGTGGACAGTTAAAGTATTTTATTTTAAAGTAAATGGATTAGAAATTAGCAGAGGGGTCTTAACGGGGCTAAAAAGCAAGTTTGTTGCTTAAGTATTTTGTTTTATTAAAAATATTTTATTTGGAAACTTGATGTATTAAATTTCCATGCCAGAAATTATTTTAACTTTTTAATCATTATCAATTTTTTTAACACAACAGGAAAGTGTGTTAATTAAAATGGGAAATATTTCTGATTTGAAAAATTAATATATTAATTAATAAATTAATTTATTAATTTTCCATGCAAGAAATCATTTAACCATTTTATTTATTATTAATTTCTTTCTTACACAACCGTTTAAGAAAAGTGTGTAAATGAAAAGTTGCTTAACATTTTTAATAACTCACCGATATTTTTAAGGCAACAAACCCACTAATTAACTTTAATTTGATCTTGTGCTCACACTAACGCTAATTATAAACGCCCTCAAATAATCAAACATTTTAAACGAGCAACTAAATGACAATCTAAGTGTTTAATTTAACACGCGTTTATGGCTCAGAAACCAACAAGGAAAAAAATCATATTCAACGAAATATTGGGTGGACAGCTAAAGAATAGAAGACAAAATGAAAAATATTTTAAATCCAACATGTTTAAGGGCGTAACCAAAATGTAAATGATTTACAAAAATTTACTAAAGAAAAATACTCGTAAAACTTTTTTTTTTATAAAAATGATTAACTTGAACGTGTGTTTTTTTTTTTCGAAATATTTTAAAGTGTTACAAATTTCGTTTTAGATTTATTTAATTGTTGTTTAGCTGGCTGCAGCTTTTCAAAGCAATTAATTTTTTTCAACTTAACCTGCTACAAGTTCTTTTGTATTTTTCATTATTCAGAATGTTCACACCTGGTAAATCGATTTGTTACGCTTAAATATGTAGAGATGAAGAATAAAAGGGCATATTAAATTTGCATAAATAAGTTTCCCTACTAAATTCTTCTAAATTGAAATAACAAAGAGGTTAAGAAAAAAAACATGTTGGTTTAATCTAAATTTAATTACAGTTTTGGTCTACTAAAAAGTCTTGGAAGTTTTAAATTAATTGTTTTTTTATTGTTAAAAAATAGATGGAAAAGTGTTCCATATGTAAATATTATTTTATAGTTAATTCAACGTGATCAGTGAAACTTTTGGTATATACAGTAGCTACGAAAAGTGGAGCATAAATTAAAATTTCAAAGAGATTTGAAAGAAATTTCTGTTCTAATGATTTTGTATTTCAATCTATAAAAATAAAATATTTCTGTTTTACTTAAATTTAAGTTTTATATAATATTTTCTAATAAATATTGGGTAAAGATTCCCTGATGAAGTGCCCACCGAAATGTACACAACACCGCCCAATAGATCACTTTGAACTTTTAAATAAAATTTTAGAAAAAAAAAACAATCGCCACGATTAAAATTCCCGAACAAAAAATAACCATTCCCAATAAAATTCTAATTTATAAATAAAATATACTTTCAAATTCACAAATAGAAAAAGAAAAACGATTGTAAATTTAGCTGCCGAAGACTCTTAAAGAAGCGCAGAGAAAATTTTATTTTATTAGGCAAAGTTATTTATATTAAAAAATAGAGATAAACAGTTCTCATATAATATTTCTTAAAAACAGTTATTTAACTTAAAAACTTCAACAGTGGAAAAAACTGAACGATAAATGCTGATGAGATGGTGTCTTCACACCAGCAAATAAATAGCGATCTGTTTTGCAAGTACGATAATGTAAAAATAAAATTTCCGCTCTTAATAAAAACCTTAAAATTTTCACAAATACTTAATCTAATAAATAGTTTGCATAATTCCAGATTTCATGTTAACCCTTAAATGGCCTTTTATTTTTAGTGTTACCATCGGTTTGTTATAGTTCTCGTATCCATAATAAAATTGACCCAAATCGAAACTGTTGACGCAGTCCACTGAACCACCTAAAAAGAGATTAAAAAAAAACTAAACATGAGTACTGATAATTAAACTGCAGTGGTTTTCGAAATTAGTTGCTGTTTGAATTTACAAAACTGCAAAACATCAGGCCTTTTTGAATTAATAAAACTTTTCGAACAATTTAACTATCGATGTTAAATTTAAAAATCCTTATTTGAAAAGAAAAATAACAGGACATTTTGAGCTCAAATATAAATAGAAAAAAAAAACAGATCAAATATTTATAACATCAATAAATATTGTTATTTAAGAAAAGGATGTAATTTAAGAAACTCGTTTGCAATGGAAGAAACCTCAACATGAGTACTGATAGCAAATGTTGCGGTGGCCTTGGAAAGCATATGTTATTCTCTGCAACAAGATTTGAATATATAAAAGTCATAATGACTTTTCCTTGTTTCTTGGTATGTTTATCAGGACTTTTTGATTTAAGAAGACTATCAAAATTATATTTTTAAATTCCTATTTGTCAAAATCTATAATAAACCACATCAAATAAATTCAACAACAACAAAAATTGCTAGAAATTGTAGTTTAACAACCTTTTTTCTTTACAATGAATAAAACTAATCTTGAGTACTGAATGTAAAGGTGCAGCTGTTCTGCTGTGCAGAGCAAGTTGATTTTGCTGTTGACTTTTCCTCGTGCCTTGGAATATTTAAAAGGCCTTTCTGAATTAAAAATACTTTAAGAAAAATTAACCCATAAAAATCAAATTTATGTTCAGTTTGGTTCGACATTTCACAATGAATAGACTGACTGACGCCTGAGCAACGCTTTCAAACTGATCAGATCTATTTTGAAAATCATGTTGCTGTTCGAAATATATATCGAGCATTCAATCTCCGTTCAAAATAACCGTCCATTAGAGCAACTAATTCTTTCAATCTTGAATTGGCTTTCATGATCGTGCGACTTAACTCCGTCAGACTATTTTCTGTCGTTAGGCCCAAAGTTGCAGTATCGATATTATACGTCCATTTCTGCTGGAACAAGTCATCGAGAGTTGGACTTCCAGACTAGACTATACTAGAGCAGTCCCTAGCGGTCTTATGCCACAATTAATATTAAAATTATGATGCCAGAAGAACAATAATAATAAAGTAAATTTCATGTCTGTTTCATACCATTTAAAAATTTTACAGCTCTATCATACACATCCTTTTCAACTACAGGGATTTTCAAACAATTCACTTATTTTTTTATATTTTCGTTTACGACATCTAACGAACGAATCATTCTGTTTTGAACCTGTTATCGGCTTTCGACGTGGCTTTTCAATAAAATGATTCTGCGGAACCAATCGGTAACGCCTTTTAAAGTTATTTTAAAAAACTACGTACGGAAAGGGTCTCCTTTTTTATATTTTCTCTACTGTTACGAATCGGTTAAAATTCGCTGGAAATCTAAGTTTCATAGAACATTTTGATTCGACTCATTCAAGCAGTTCACAAACTTACACATACATATATATATATATATATATATATATATATATATATATATATATATTCATACACACATACACGCAGATACACAGACATATCTTCTAAGGAGTAGCCAGGGAAGCTTCGTAGCAACTTTTTATTAAATAAAGTGGGCTAAAACCAATAACTTTCAGACTTTTTTTAAATTTAAATGTTCCTACCGTGAGTTAAAGATGGCCTTGGGGTTCTTTAAATAGACCATAATAAAATCTTTATGAAACTGATGGTTTGAAATAAAATTTATAAACTATCAAAAATCGCTTGATTTTATTTTATTGAAAATCCAAGCTCGTGGAGAAGAAAACTTTTTAGGTGAAAGCCACTTCCCTATAACCTATTAAATATATCTGATGAGATTTTTTTTGTGACTATAGTATTTATAAGATACATTTTTTTTCGCTTCATTATATTGTCCTGAATAACTCGTCGGCCTTTAAATATTGAAAAAAATGTTAATTATAATCTTACAGACATATTCTAAGACAATTATGAAAACCACACTTGAAATCAAGGTGTTTAATAATGTTTTTCATCTTAATCTTGTAGAATTAATAACGTTTTTAAATATTTTATCTCTAATAGTCTTTAAAACTTTAGCAATAATATTTTTGAAATAACTCTAATAAGTTTTTTTAAAATAAAACTCTTCTTTAGAAAACATCAGGCCAAAACAAGTTTAAGTTTTTTTTTAATTCATCTACAGCCAAATAAATCTTCAAGCTCAGATTGGTTTTTTTTGTTGTTTTAGCAAAAATCAGCATCTAACACCATAACCGAAATCTAATCATAATTAAAACTAAAATTCCATCTAATTATAATTATGAAAACGTATAATAAAAATATTAACAAGAAAAAAAAACAAATCCCAACATGTTCGTGCATGCAATATTTAATTTGCATGCGATAAAACAACATCAAACCATAAAATCATTGAAAACAAACCAACAAAAAATATGTACGAATAAGAAAAGAACACACTCACACACAAAATAACAGCAACAGTTAAGTTATTGGAAATTCATATTAAATAACGATGAACAGAAACTAAAAGTTGAAGCTGAAAGAAACAATAATAAAAGAAGAAGAAAAAAACCATTTTAACCTTATTAAATTGACCTAAACCTGATCGTCATTATTGTAACCAGCCGAAAAACGTGCTCATCATTTGCTAGAAATTTTAAGAAAAAAACAAAAAAAGAAGATATTGAAATATATGTGGATATTGAAAATAAAATCGCTACATTTATTTCACAAGAAGAAACAAAAAAAAAGAACATCGAATGCAGAGTTGATGTGAAAAAGTTAAAAGAGCGGCAAAAAACGAACTCATCCTCATCAACTGATATTCAATAACTTCATATTGTTTAACACGTTGCAAGCATTTTGTTGGCCTTGTTGTATTTCGTATTTTCTAAATTCGCTTAACGAGTGCGAGAGAGATCAGATCAATCATTATGTGGCATTAACAAGGAAATTTTCTATGCTTAATAATGATCAGCGAACTTTGTTGTTGCGCGTCGAAGTTTTAGTTTCGGTTTGTTGTGCTCGTATTTGCACTTGTTTTTTTCATTCTCTTTTTTTTTGGGAAATTTCAAAGATACAGTCAAATTTGTTGGTGGCGAACTATAACAGACCCAAAAGGAATTATTTTCGTAAATCATATCAATCGCGATAAAGATATTTTAAATGCCAACGCTGTTATTCATAAGCGATTATTAAAATTAAAGTGGCTTTAAAGTTTGGATTTTGTATGGTTAAAGATCCCTCAAAGCATTCATTAACCTTAACAATCGTTTGTGAATTAGGGGGTAAATATTTATCTATAATTTGCCAAATAGTTTATAAAATAATTTATAAAAATGTTGTAGTTGTTACAGGTTGAGATGATTTGCAGAAAAGGTTCTTAAACTACATTTTCCAGCAACTTTTCTTATGGTTATATTTATTTGGTCTGTTTTTTTACCACGAAATCTCTTTAACGAAATTGGTTTTTTTAATTTTAATTAAGTGCTGACTCTTTTTTTTTTTCTCAAAATGTTACTAAAAAATTCAAAGTGATTATGCGCATTTCACTGTGGCTGATGCAGGTCAGCAGGGAACCTTTACCCAACATTTCTTAGAATAAGTAAAGATATTTATTTCAAACTTCCACTTTAATAAGTGAGAAGTCTAAAACAAATATAAAAGTCATAACAAGAACTCATTGATCACTATTACTCATATCTGTTTGCTATATATATATATATATATATATATATATATATATAAATGAAATATATTTTTTCGGCAGATAAAAATTTATTAAACTTAATAAATTAGAACTTAATTTCTATAGGCCAATTGTTCGAAAAGTGTTTATAATTCGGAAAGATATGAGAAATATTCTAAAGCAGCAGGAAAACTCAACATCAGTTTGGAAATATTCAACTTTTATAAAAAAGCAAAACAGCTGTTTTCGAAGGCCGCTACACTTCTATCATCAAAACTTAAGTGCAGTTTTGTTTTTCTACCTCTTGTTAGGTGGCTTAACTGAATATGATAACATTTTCAATTTGTACTAATTTTATTATTATGAAAAAGTATACGAGAATTATAACAAACTGATCGTAACACACTTTTGTTCAGTCTCTGTGGCTTGCCGCTGGATTATTTTCTTATCGTCCTGATTTCTGAATACGTTTCTTAAGCTAAACTTTTTTGATTAAAATTTTCTTAATAATTGAAAGTTTTATTTTTATTTAAACAGGAGTGTTTTGAAAATCACTTATTTTCAATGTGATTTGAAATCACAAGAAATGTATTCAGTGCATCCAATTTTATGATTTCAAAATGCTCAACGAACTCAACAAACTTTGTTAATCACTTTGATATTTTTCCGGCTTTCTTAGGGTGAATCTTGTAAAAAATTACTGGAACAAATTACTCTATGTATTTAAAAAAAATTAATTTAATTAGGGATTTTTTATTTTATATAAAACAAAATACTTCAATATTAAACAAAACAAACTAAAGGACACCTTTTCCGCTGAAAAGAAAATATTTTTTTGTTGTCTCTGTTGTGATATCGGGCTTGTTTTTCATTTCGATCATTCTGGACTATCTTTTTTATTACATTAAAAGTAACAGGGAAGCTGCAGGAGTTTTAATACAAAATTTAGTTTTAATAAATTGGAAAAAATACATAAAAAATTTAATAAATGACATACTTGCGTTTTCGGTGACTGAAAATCTAAACAACAAATAGAAATATCGGGGTATACACGGACCACTAGAAAATTACATGTGTGCTTATAGAGGCAGTTGTAATTTCAAATCACATACCTCGTATTCCAGAATAGGTGCCAAATTACCGCATTCAATACCATTCGAAACTTCAATACAATATACATGAAAATTTCGATAGATATCGGATGCCTTAATTTGACAACTGTTGTGGAAAATATATGATTTGAAATCACACGTACCTTTATAAGGCCTCATAACCTCCATTTAAATAAGTACACCAAAAATATTTTTGTTGCTCGAAACTGTGCCCCCTAAATCAATACAAAAATCTCCCCAATTCAATGTATTTTAATATGTAAGTAAGATTTTAGATAAAAATTTCAATAACATTATTTTTGTTGCTAGAAATTTTAGCCCTTAAACTTCCCACTAAATTAAAAAAAAAGTTCCAAATCTGGCTTAAAATCCGCTAAACTGGCAACTCTGTTGTGTATATCTGAAAGCATTTTCGTTTCTGAAAATCATTTTAACAAATTTTCACTTCTTTTCTGAAAAGTTGCAGTTTCAAGGGGTTAAACAAATATTTTTCTTTTGTTAATTTCACATGATATTAATTTTTTTCAAACGACAAAGTCGTGATTTTTTTTTAATAAAAAGTGCAAAAAGTTCTTGCATTTTTTTTAGAAAAAAAAACAATGTCAATTTAGAATTTTCATTTCCTTTTCTTTTTACTGCTAAATAATTTTGAACATCAATATCGTTTGACTATAACTTCTTTCCAATTGGGTGCTGAGTTTAATTTAAATCTGATCATAATTAAAGTGTAAGAAATATTGCATTTTTTTTTAGAAAAAAACAACGTTATTTAACGTTTACGTTATAATATCGTTTGACGATAACTTCTTTCCAATTGGGTCATAGTTCTATTATTATTATTTTTTTAATGAAATATTTACCGATGGAAATTTCAATATAATCTAAATCGAAACTTCGATCCATGTCGGATGCTTTATAAAACTTCATAAACTCCTTTTACATCAATACAAAAATCGTCCCAATTCGTCGTATTTTGAAATGTAAGATTTTAGATAAAAATTTCCACCAAATTATTTTTGTTGATAGATTTTAGCCCTTAAATTTGCCACTAAATTAAATAAAAGCTCCAAATCTATCAGAAAATCCGCTAAACTGGCAACTCTGTTGATTATCTTTTATGGTGTTTTCTTTCTTTTTCACTTCTCTTCTAAAAAGTTGCAGTTTCTGGCGATTAAAATATATTTTTCTTTTGTTAGGGATGGTGGGCTAATTTCACACGAATTAAATTTTTCCAAATGACAAAGTATTGAATTTTTAATAAAAAGTGCAAAAAATGTTGCATATTATTTAGGAAAAACCACGTCAATTAAAGGCTGCTTTAGAATATTTAATTCTATTTTCTTTATACAGCCAAACAATTTCTAACATCAACGTCGTTTTATTATAATTTCGTTCCAATTGGGTTTTAAGTTTTTTTGGAATCTGATCATAATTAAAGTGTAAAAAACGTAGCACATTTTCTAAGAAAAAACCAACGTTATTTAAAGTCTACTTTATATTATTCAGTTCTGTTTTCTTATTACATCCAAACAATTTTTAATATCAACGTCGTTTGACTACAACTTCTTTCCAATTGGGTTTTAAGTTGTTTTCAAATCTGTTTATAATTTTATTATTATTTATTTTTTTAAATAAAATATTTTGCGACATTGTGGATTTGCCTTTTGTTTCGTGTTCCATTAAAGATCAAAGTTTTCAAGTTAAATTTTCTTTGCATGAACTTTTTTTCACTCCATCATGTGGCTGCTTTTATTATATTTTCCTTTTACTAAAAACGTTAAAAAGACAGTAAAACGCTAAGAGTCTGCAAGAAAAAAAAAATAATAATAATAAAAAAATGAACAACAACAATAATATGGGGGGAGAAAAATCAATAAGTAACAGATCATCAGCATGTTAAATATTAAATTGCCGGAGTCACAGACAATGCGAGAGTGGGGGAGTTTGTTGAAATAAAAAGTTGTTTTTTTGTTTGTTTGTAGTAAAACAACCTGCTGCATATTGTAGTCAATATATTTTCTTTAATCGTCTTAAATTTATAATTCACCAGTGTAATGTGATCATAAGTTAATGGTTTAAGGTTGGCTATTTTGTTTGTTAGTGTGGCGATAGTGTGTCGGTTAATTCTCTCATGATGATCGATAATAAAGCAAAGCAAACATGGAGGCCTCAATTAACGGCCGTTTAGAATTTTAGTTTATTATTTAAATATAGAAATTTTGAAGGATATTTTAAAACAAATTTATTAAATACTTTAAGTGACAAAAAATTTGAAGGAGGAGGTATTTTCATTGTTTTTTTCTGTTTTTTTATAAATATTGGAACACATTCATAGTCATAAATAAAGCCTACTTTAAGATATTAACATGAGTATTTTCAACTGCTTTTGGACTCTTAAATTATATTTTCTTTAGCTAAAGTGCAAGACATATGAAATCATCGCCTTCAAAAGTAAAGGTAAATAAAAGACTTGTTTTTGAGATGATACTTATGAGTTTTCTGTTCACACATAAACATTTTTGATGATTCATTTATTGTATGACACGTAAAAAATATTGTTTGTATTCGTTTAAGCATGCAATTTATTATTTTTATTATTGAAATTAATAATAACTTTTATATTAATAAAATTATTTCACTTGTTCTTTGTTTTTCTGTTCATTTTCGGTTGTAAATCTTGACTTTGTTCAGTGAAATGTGTTGTGCTCACTGAACACGACTTTTAACAATGTTGCATTTGAAATTGAACTCAATATTATAACAATTTCATATAAATTGAACAATAATTAATTCAAATTTCATGAACATAGTTGAGCTCAATGTGGATATCATTCTTTATATATAATTTTCTATTTATTTTCTAGAACTTTTTCCTTAAGTTTTTTAGATTTTAATAAATTACTCATACATTTATTTATATATGTGTGTGTGAGTATGTATATGTGTTGTTGTATGTAGTCAAACTAAATTATCTACTTTTTATTTTACCTGCCGCAAAAAAAGGACCGGTGCAACAAATTTGATTTTAGGTTAGGATTCAGAGGTCACTTCATATTTTTCTCCACACTTTTTTTTCTACATCCCAGCCTCTCTTCCTCTCTCTCTCTCTCTCTCTCTCTCTTTCTCTTTCATTCTCTTTATTCCTCTCTGCTGCATTAGTTTGGCTACGCTTATGCTTAATATATTTATAAATAATATATGTGATCGTGTGATTTCTTAAGCAAAATATAAAGATCATCGTAGGCAAGACATCTCACCTTAAACTATGACTTTGTTGTTTGATATTTTGTATCACACAATTCCACACAAAAGGCCATGTACATGTGCCACAGAATTAAAAAAAGAAATCATCGAAATCAAGGATCAAATTTTACAATAAAAAAAAAAAAAAAAGAATTTTATGCAGCACACATTTGCTGTGGTCAATTTGTTTGCTCTAATGTGGTTGCATGCCGCTTGTTGTTGTTATTTTTGTTGCTCTATAGTTTGTTAAGCCGCTTTGTTTGATTACGTTGTCTTAATACATGTTCCGTCATGTGTTATGCATGATTACCATCAATTTGAGGAGATTTTCTATGTGGAATTATTTGCTATCGATCTTTTTTGTGATTGTTTGATAAAAATAAGATGTAACTGCTAATAAAAAAATTAAATAGGAAGTATATGTTGTGATTTTTTAAATACTAAAAATTAGAAAAGTTTTAGTTTCATATAAAATTCAAGAAAAATTCTTTAATTCAATAAAACAATTCTGAGATAAGAACTCTTCTTGCAAAATCGCGCCTTGCATACAAAATTAATAGCGGAAATTCAATTAGATTTTATTATCTGTCCTTCGTTTAATTGAATTTCAAACTAGAACAATTTATAAAATTTTTTTAAGCTTCTAATAAAATTATCCAAAAGAAAAAAGTCCTTGGACATTGTGAAATAGGCAGAGTAACATTCAATAGTATAATAGTTTATTTATTAATTTACATTTAATAAAATATTTTTAACTCTTTTTTTTTTATCAAAATCGCTATTTTGTTGTGTCCATTTTATTTTGACTTCGTCATACTTTCATTAACTCTTTCAAGAAAATAATTTCAATAAATTCAAAGAAAAACTGTCATAATATTTTATTCCATAACACTTCTTCCTACTGCCCGGATTTAATTCCAATACTCCAGAAATCTATTTAGAACGTCTTATGATTGACACGATTTGTTTGAGCCGTTGAAAAGTTATAAGCAGTTAAAATACTTACACACACAAACACAGACACACAAGAAGACATGATGGTAGGCTGTCAGGAATAATCAAGGAAACTTTTTGGGGTCTCGTGATCTGATAAGAACTAAATTTTTTGCAAATCGAGCTAAAGCCAATAGCTTCTCTAAGCAATTTTTTATTTTATTTTCTACCGCGAATATAAAACAAGTAAAAGTGCTATATTCGGCTGTGCCGAATCTTATATACCCTTCACCAACATACGTCTGGCATAATATATATTTTTAAGTATCAATTTTGTTCTTTCTAAGTTATAAAATAGTTTTAGCCAGAAGAAATGTAACGTCAGTTGCCTTTTGGGCTACTTTTATGAAGGAAAAAAAATATTTTGCAATCCTGAAAACGAAATTTAGATTTTTTAAATATTTGCTGTAAATTTAGCTTTTCCTGAATTCAAAATAGTTTTACTTAGTAAAAATAAACCTTTCCCATTCCTGGAAGCGAATTTTTGATTGTTTTCTTACCAACGTTTTTAAAAGAACTTAAAATTTGTAACCACTTTGGTCAAGTTCAGGTATCACACAATATTGTAGTTATCCAACCCTGCAATCAAAATTTTGATTTTCTTAAATTTTGAAACAAAATTTTTGTTTTATAAATTCTTTATTAAAAAGAAATAATAATAATAATAATAATAATAATAATAATAATAATAATAATAATAATAATAATACTAATAATAATAATAATAAAAACCAAAATAAAAAAATTTTTTGAAATAAAAAATAAAAAAATAACACAAAAACTTTTTCGCTTTTAAAATTCAATACGAATTTTAGCAAACATAAAATTATATGATAACGAGCAAATCAGCTTCCAGGGTTAAGGACTATTTCCAATACCCCAATCGTTGGCTGAATTCTTTTAAGTTCTAGACAGACGGACATCGCTTATTTGACTTCTCTATTAATGAGGACCAAGCAGCAAACAGAATGGAAAATATATTCTTTATCATATTTGGTGTAGGGTGTAATAAATCCTATAATAACAGTAGTAAAAATACCCTTAAACAGTTGATTTTTTATATTTTTGTAACACAAAAATATTCTTGTTTGATTGCTGAAACAACGAATCATTTCCTTTAACCTGAAATCTGTCATTAACTCTTGACAATTATTTGCCATCAATTTAAAAGTTTTTACAAAAATATTTTATGGAAAGTTTTCCAAAAAAAAAAAAATATATTTTCTTATTGAAACAAATATTTCGCCTCTAGTAGACTTTATTTTTATAATTGTATGGGACAATCTGGTAGCAACAATTACAACGTTGTTAATTTGAGTTCAACACTTTGGTTTTGTTATCCTGAAGTTTTTCTTTTTTAAATCTGAAATAAAAAAAAACTAAATACCACACCAGCACTTGTTTCTCAACAGTGCCGAGATGTTTTCTGTTTCTTATTGTAACGAGGAGTTGTCTTGCCTTTTTACGCATTTAATTTAAAGGAAAAGAAAAAAAGTTTCATTTGGCTGGATGGTCAAGTGGTTGTATTCACTGTTGTTAGTTGCTATTTTCGAGATTGTTTTTTATTTTTGCTGTTGTTGTTGTTTTTGTCAGTTGGATATTACATAAATAGCATTTAATGTGCTTGTTACTGAGCACCCCAACAATATAAAATGTTTAACAATCATGTTATGGGTAGTTGGTGGATATCTCTTCCTTTACTCCTCATTTCGTCTGTCAGGAAGTTTTTTGTAAATATATATTTTTTTGTTGGTTTAAAACAGTGGTTTCATTCGATTATATTTTATAAAAGTACAGGTGTAGATTTGTTTTATTTTTAATTCTACAATTTTGTTTAAAAAATTAATATTAACTCCTCTTTTACTGCATTTAATTTTCTCTTATTTTTTTGTAGTGGTGCTTATTTTATTTTATTATTATTATTATTCTGGAAACACTGTTCCAGACACTCATTCAAACAGCAGCACCCCAGCCAAACAACATATAATTTGAAATCATGTTTGAACATCACCTTTATTGCACTCTACATACGATGCTAATGCATGTCCCCGCTCTGGCACCCTGTTCACTTGTTTCAAACACACAGCCTGCCATACAGCCAGCCCCACAGACGGTTAGCAAGAACAACAAGCCAAACACATTTACTTACTTATTAACGAAAAAGACAAATCCTAATTATCAAATAAATTCCATTTCGTATGCAAAATAAAGCTGCAGCAACAACAACAACTACACTACACGCATTGTTGATCTCTAGCTCTGCCCCAACTGTTGGGGCAATACTAAATGCTACAGTTACTGCCAGCATTAGCAGAGAACTATCGCGTATGTGAACACTGGTTGCACAGCATTAAAGATCAAAACTCCAACTCTATATGAGCACAATGTCGACATGGGATAAAATACCAGATAAAAATCTTAAGTTTCTATATCGTTTCGCTGCACTACAATCAGGCAAATTGTAAAGCAAACGCCAGTTAGGCAGCAGCGACTTTAAGAGCCCCTATACTGAAGTTTGAAATGACTGTCTTACAGAAATAAATTTTCTATATAAGTTAATAGATTTCGTAGGGTGTTTTCTTTTAGCAGCGCCAACTTGTAAATAATTTCTGCAAGAGGCCCATAAATATTAAGAAGTTTAATAAGTGATTTTGTGAGTAGAAGACAAAATACTGTACAGCAGGCATTTCAATAAAATTAAAATTATAAAAAAAAACTTTCCATGCAGGTGTGTGTTGTTACGCGCCACTTAATTGCGCCAGGGAATGTAAATGCACAACCCTCGTTGTTGAAAAGGAGATAAATTTAAAATATAAAAGAATAATTAATTAATAAAAATATGACACGAATTATAAATCATGTTGAAATCTATTGAAATGTTGAAAGCGTATTTCATTATTTCATTCATGTTGATTTCTTTTCTAAAAAAGAATGCAACATTTTTCACACTTTTTAATAGAAAATGGCAACATTTTACCATTTCAAAATGAGGAATTTAATAGAAATGGATCGAAAATCGCTCAGGAAAAATAATTTCTGTTTTAAAACTTTTCCAAACCGCTACTTTTTAGAAAATAAGTAAAAAAATTTTACATGTTTTCTAGAAAAGAAAACGCCATTAGTTGCAGTAGTCCCCAAGTAAAGTAAGACCCAGTCGGGCAATAATTACAGACTTATTTATCTGACGAACCGATCTCTTGAAATTTTTTTTAATAGTTATTCACAACAAATGGCAAGAATATGTAGACGAAGATAAATTTGCTTTGAAATGACCAACTGAAGTAGGGAGAAAGAGATAAAGTTATCAAAGAAGTCCAGCTTTTGGAATTGAAATGCCGTCGCACTGTGTTATTTTTCAAAACTAAATAATCTTTATTTAATCTTATCGAAAAATATTTATTTTAAATGTTTTTTATTTAATTTCTTAGTTTTTATTTGTAAAATATAAAATTCTGATAAAAATGTATTGAAAGTTACCTTCCGAAAATATTTATATATATATATATATATATATATATATATATATATATAACTGGTCTTTAATATTTTATATTGTTTTATAGAAAGAATTGAGTTGTATGTTTCGCAATGATTAGAAAAAATTATATAGAAATTATTTGTTGGAAGCAATATTTCTGGAAAAACTAGTAACGCTCAATACACTAAAGGGTATAATTATCTCTTTTGCTTTAATTGGATATCGGAAAGAGCTTTAAGTTTTTGAAACAGCCTTTGAATAACTTGATGGATAATCGCTAGTCTTATCATTCGATTAAAATTTATTTAAATATTCGAATAACTTTTCTAATTTTTTTTTGTTGGAAACAATATGTCTGGAAAAACTGGTAACGCTCAATACACTAAAGGGCATAATCCTTTCTTTTGCCGTAATTGAATATTATAAAGAGTAGTTTTTGATCACCTGACCCCATATTTCGGCCAGGTTTTTGGTGATAACTTGAAAAACTTTGGTTTTAATGGGCTTCAGCGTTACGGGATCATACGCGCTAAGACTTTCGGTTGATTGAATCATCTGCTATTCAAAGAGCAACATTCTAGATAAGATTTTATCGAATATAAAATAGAGATATCGAAATCGTAATCGTAATCGACAGTCTGTTTGTAATTAAATCTCCCACAGTTGTGTGCAGCAAATCGTATATTAACTAGGAGCGTGACGAATCCTTTGACGCATTTAATGTATAACCACTAGGCTTGTCGTTCAATCAAAAGTCATTTAAATATTCGAATAACTTTTCTCATTTTTAATCGAACAAACCTTCTTTATGTAAATAAAGAAATTATTTTTCAATATATCGTGTGACTTCTTCAGGAAATAAAAATTTTTTAATCGAATAATTAATAATCGATTTTATAATATAAAAAAGTTGAAATAAAATATTTATTTAAAAAATTAGCTTTAGTCTTCAGGTACTTTCACACTTGTCAAATATTTGAACGAAAAAGTGTAACCACTAGATGTTAATGGGGGGAACCTTTAATTCAGATAATTATTCGTTAAGTAAAACATTTTAAAATTTTATAGGGTTCTTTGTTGGCTGTTTTATGAAACTGTTTTATCCCTCAAAAGTGTAACAGAAAATCAAGCGCTTCAGGTGCTATATGAAGGGTAGCGGTTGGCCTAGCCGCGGACTTCCCTGCATCGACTCATTTTCTTTATAATTTTTAAACTTTTATGTGTTTTCCCCTCTTTGATCTGTCTTTTTATTTTACTTCTTTAAATTTTGTTTTACTTAAATCTTTTGCTTTTAAGCTCATGTACAAGAAGTAACTGTACGCCAGATTACATTTCTCACTGCACTCAAGTGGGAGTTATAAATAATTAAATTTCAATTTCTTTCCATTAACACAAAATATAAAAACTCCAACAGAAAAAAGTCATGTCTAACGTTTCAAAGGTGAAATTAAACATTCTTCTTTTCAATTAAAAGCAGCGAATAATTCAAATTGCTAAAATAATGAACAACAACTCCCCGAGAAAATTAAGTGAAATAAATTCAAGAAAAAATAATCATGGAACTTACTCCCACAGAAGCATGTCTATATAATTTGCAGTCTCTTCAATACTGTTCAGTTTCGATCTGTATCCATATTCTTCTCATACTATCCCTTTTCTTTTGACGGAGGAGCCTTATTATTGGACCCAAGTGGATTGGGTATCTTTTTCTTTCTTTTCCGCTTACAAACTTTAATGCAAAATCGAATGGAAATATTTTTATGTGTCGTAGAAACACTCTCTATGAAATTCATAAAAACAATGTTATATCTCCTTTAATTTTAATTTCGTGCTGATTCTTTTTTCCCAAATTGTTACTAAAAAATTATTATTGAGAGGAGGATTAATTGAGGGGTTTTAGAAAGTTTCTAAACGCATTTCACTGGGGCTAGTGCAGAACATCAGGGAGCTTTTACCCAACATTCCTTAGAATAACTAAAGATATTATTTCAGACTCCCACTTGAATAAGTGAGAAGTCTAAAACAACTATCAAAGTCATAACAAGAACTCACTGATCACTTTTTCTTTTTTTATTTTTTATTCCATTCTACAATCGGCAATTCCCAAGATATTCTTGTATATTTGCAGCATACAAAATTAATGCTGTTTTCTTTTATAAAAAAGAAGAATGTTACATTTCATACACTTTTTAATAGAAGAACGCAACTTTATGTCATTTGAAAATAAAGAATTTAATAGAAAATAATCCAACATTCGTTACCAAAAATTGTTTTCATATTAAAACTTCTCAAAACTGCGGCCTCTTAGAACAGAAGTGAAAAAATGTTGCACTTTTTCCAGAAAACAAAACGCCTTAATATATAATTTCTTATTCTTTTCTCCTTCTTTATTTTACCAATTTGCTTGCACACCAGAGTGTTAAAAATGATGATCAACCTCATGTCCCCAAGTAAGATCTTTAACAATATTTGACTTGTGGTAGGTAAATTATGCAATTAGTCGATACAAACAAAGTTTCACTGCAACAGCAAGAGAATATGATTAAAATACAACTTTTTTAAAATCTTTTTCTTATGCCAACACTCTAAATAAAGCCAACAAATATGATGAGTTTGTTGTGACGTTTAAAAGATGTTTGTCAAAGAATTCATTTTATGCAAAGGAAAAGCAAAATTAACTAACCCAATCAAATTAAATCTAGATATCAGCTTAGAGTCTGTCTCTCTGGGCTGCTATTTTTAAGATTTCATTGCGAACAGTTCACAATCTGCAACATAAAATTGCTAAAATTATAGCATTTTGCACGAGTTTTTGACAACTCAGCGATAGTAAAAGTCTGCAGGCGTGCTGCGTTTGTTTTGTTATCTTTATTTTTATAACACAAACATAAACATACTCACACATACACATACATCTACAGATCTACAGCCAGACATACGAATAGTATTCAGCAGCTTTTCAATGATCTGTTATACGTTTGCTAGCATTCATATGATCTGGAGCTTTTTTTTCTCTTAATATTTTTTTTTTATTTCCACCAGTCATGGTATGACTCAGTCACTCACTACACCAGTCAGCCAGTAAGCCAGCCAGGACAGCAGATAAGCAGCAACATATCGTGACAAAATCGTGCTCCTCTTTTTCTGCAAGTTGTGTTATTTACAGATTTTGATAGCAAGTTGTTTGTTGTGATTTGCTGTTGTTGTTGTTGTGGTTGCTGCTGCTGCAGTGGCAGTGGTTGGAGGCTGTGTTATATGCCAGGGTTATATGTGAATTTCAAAATTTAATTAGTTGAAATTTATTAAATATAAAATGTTTATATATATTCAAAATCAGATGTTATAGTTATGATAATCATAATTGGTTCGTGTTGCACAGTGATGCAAGAGAAGTTGTTTAGTTTTGTTTAGTTGCATGTGAAGGATGTGGGTTATTTTGAAGACAGAATGAGAAATTGGAGATGTGTTTTTTCCAAAGGAGATGACTGGAGGATCTGTAAAATGATATATTCTTTAATGCACTAGTATGGGTGAGTTGTTCTAAAGGATGTGGTTTATTAGACGGAGCAGAAGAGGGAATGAAGACTTATTTTTTTTTTGAATAAGTAGACCAGCAGAGATCGCCTGTTTTCTCAGTACATATGCATCGTATCTGCTCTGGTGTGTATTGAACGTTACTTTTGTTTTGAATATTAATAATTTTAGCTACAGAAGTGGTTCCAAGTTGCATTCAAAATTTTGTGAGTCAGTTGGAAATATGTTGGCAAAATTTTACCAATTGATTTGTTAATCATTTCATGCCTACAAATAATTTAATTACACAAGGCTACAAAATAGCAAAAACAAATAAATTTACTCCTTAATTTTAATTTTTTGCTAATTCTTTTTTTCCCAAAATCTTACTTAAAAAATTCAAAGTGATCAATTGAGGGTTTTAGCCAGTTCCCATGTGCATTTCACTGGGGCTAATGCAGATCATGAGGGAACCTTTACCCAACATTTCTTAGAATAACTAAAGATATTTATTTCAAACTTCCACTTTAATAAGTGAGAAGTCTAAAAGAAATATCAAGGTCATAACAAGAACTCACTGGTCACTTTTCCTCTTTTTAATTTCTTACGTTTTTTTTTTTTTACAATTTGTTGACATTTTACCAACCCTAATTGTATTTGCAAGATAAATAAAGAACAACAACAAGTAAAAATTGTTTTAATATAAAAACAATTTATTTAGAGTGTTGACAACATATTTTATTTTGCTTTGCGCAAGCACTCGCTATTTTAATTTTCAAATTGGTACAAAATAGTAACAAAAATTAAAAAACCTTAAAAAGTCTAAAATATTATAAAAAAACCTTAACAATAATAATAGTAATAATAATAATAATAATAATGGGACGTTGATTCTGGGCCTTCCCGAAGAAAGCGGTTCCGTGAAAGCAAACACCAGAAAAGGAGGGGGTATTGTTTTAGTGGAAATACACCACTCGACGCACCTGGCGACGGCCGCTGTAAGTGCGAAGGCATTTTAAACCCTCCTCATACGCAAAAAAAAAAATTATAATAATAATAATAACAATAATAATAATAACAATAATAATAATAATAATAATAATAATAATAATAATAATAATAATAATAATAATAATAATAATAATAATAATAATAATAATAATAATAATAATAATAATAATAATAATAATAATAATGATAATAATAATAATAATAATAATAATAATAATAATAATAATAATAATAACAATAATAATAATAATAATAATAATAATAATAATAATTAATACATAATAAATAATATTATTAAAAAAACTATTGAAAAAGTCTCAAAAACTTAAAATGATTTTGATTTTTTTCATTTGTGGACTTTGTCATTGTCTCCGAAATCGAATGACTTTTAAATGACTTTCTCGAAATCGGTCGCAGCAGTTCATCCCTTTGAGGTACTTTTCGACCACTTGGTGCCATATTTCGGCCAGTGTCGCGATGTCAATTTAAAGAATGTTGGTTTTAAGAGGCTCCAGCGTCACTCTTTAAATGCTTAAGAGCATTAAATCGCTTGATTTTCGTGTCAAATTCACGTGGTTAAAATGTGAAATTGCCCGATCTGCGAACTTCTCGTGAAATAAAGTCAAAATCGGTTGTCTATATATATATATATATATATATATATATATATGAAACTGATTAGCAAAATTATAAATCGCTTTTATCAAAATAGATATAAAACCGACTTGAAGTCCTGGGACCAAATTGCCGCTTTCGATATCGATCGAAATTTTTATTTAAATTGTATTGAAATTTCGATCGATCTCAATTTCCTAATTTTGTCCCAGGGGCCAATTATGTAACTTAAATTGTTTTTCATTTAACCGTTTCATTTAAAACTTTTTATTTGATAAAAAACTCCTTCAACAAAAAGTCACGACTCTATATCCGATATCCATTTGCAAAACTGTTTTGATAAATAAAACCGAATACGATTTAAATGTTTTATTATCACAAAACAAAAGCGTAGGCCAACATTATTAACTAAACGAATATAACACACACACTTGGTTACCTAAAAAGGTTTCACACAATTATTTATAACTAAAAAATAAAAAAAAAGTGCAGGTTATGTAACTCTGCATTAGACCACAAGTCTAGTATTTAATTGAATAAAATAAATTAGTTTTATATGATTCAAAAAAAATTGTGGCTCTTCAAGTCTTTCAAATTTTACTACTCACATTTAACTTCTTGATTTTTTTCCGCTTAAATCTTTTGCTTTTAAGTTCATGTACAAGAAATAACTGTACGATAGATTTCATTTCTCACTCCACTCAAGTGGGAGTTATAAATAATTTAATTTCAATTTCTTTCCATTAACACAAAATATAAAAACTCCGACAGAAAAAAGTCATGTCTAACGTTTCAAAGGTGAAATTAAACATTCTTTTTTTCAATTAAATGCAGCGAATAATTCAAATAAAAATTGCTAAAATAATGAACAACAACTCCCCGAAAAAATTAAGTGAAATAAAAAGGAAAAAAAAACATGAAACATTTTTTATTAACGGCGGTCATTTATAATAATTTTAATTTATTTATTTTGGTTTTTTTTAATTTATTCTTGTACTGATATAAATGTTGTGTATTTTTTAAAATATAATTTTAATGTTGGTGTTACAGTGAATAATTGTTTAATTTACAAATCATGTGAACCAATTAGACAGCACGATAATAATAACACGAGCAACAACAACAACAGCGGCCAAGTTGTTTATGGCATTTTTTTGCATCTCTTTGTGTACAACAGACAGATCGTAGTGGAGAAAATGTATAACAAGAATTGATACGAAATGAAATAAATGATTGAATGATGTGCTCTCTACACGGCCATAGACAAGATTTAAATAGATTTTTCTTGTTAACAATTATAAAGCCATGTTTGGAAAACACAAAAGAGCCAAACGGAAAAAGACAGTCCAGTCCAGAGTAATAAAAAATAACAATGAATTGAATACAAAACCAATAGAGAGTATTAAATGTATCATAAGATATCTACAATAACTTATGAGCACTCTTAATGGACGAAAGATAAAAATTAAAGGAAACATTGTGCGCCCTGTACCCTACACAAGGTATGCAGATTATTTGAAAGTAAAATGTGTATGTATTAAACAGGGATCCATAGGAAGTTTTCTTTAAAAACCTAAAAAAATAAAAAAAATTAAAATTGCATAGATATATAAGCGCTTATTAATATTATAATACAGCGTAGTGGCCCCATTAATTGACCACAAAGATCGTGTGATTTAAACCCATCGGATTATTTAATTGGAGGTTATTTTAACTCGCTTGCTTACGTCGATAAACCACAAACAATTGAACTGCTGGAAATCGAAACATTCGAGGAGTTATCGGCGAAATACGGTTGCAAATGCTGCTGCGAAAAGTTGTTCAAAATTGGAGTTCCAAATTGTGCCTTCTACGTGCCAGCCGTGGCGGCCACAGGGCACAAATCATATTTAATAATACATTTCCTAAACATTTCTTTCAAAATTCAAAATTTCCTTGTTTTATTATAATTTATATAATATGTGACTCTATAAAAAACACCCTTTACTAGAATATCGTCCGTCGTTTATCGAAATTCTTATAGTTTCAATTATATTTTTGTTGGTTTTATAATTTTAATATGAAAACGTTGTATTTCAAAGATTCCTTCCTGATTGATTTCAGAGAGTACCAAAATAATTGTCAAGCAGTCTAGAGGCGTTTTCTTTTCCGAAAAAAGTGAAAATTTTTTTTACTTCTTTTCTAAAAAGTGGCAATTTGAAGGAGTCTTAAATCAGAGTTATTATTTTTCGTAAAGAATGTTGATTTAATTTCTATTAAATTATTGAATTTTAAATGGCCTAATTTTGCCATTTTGTAACAAAAATTGTAAAAAATGTTGCATTATTTTCTAGAAAAAAAATCAACATAAAAACCAAATTCTAAATCAGTGCAGGGGCTTAGAGAGCAGATTTGACAACAGTGAGCGACTGCTGTCTTTTATTAGAAGCTCTTGGAATCATGCCACTGCAGTAGTTAGAAATTTGGTAGAAATTTCTTGACCAAATTCGAATCAGTTGAATAGGGTTCGTTTAATTCGTCTACTGCTGGAATAACTTTTCGTACTAGAGAAAAGACTAGTACCAAAATTGTGTGGGGATACAAATGTAATTTTTATCTTATGGATGTTGTTTTGTCTGTTATTATTATTTGTTCGCCTCTCTGTCCGTCTGTCTGAATGTCTGTCCGGTGGTGTTTTGTTTTACGTTGAACAACATTTGAAATGAAATCAAATGATAAATGTAGTCAATTGTATATAAATGTTTATTGCTAATGCATGTATGGTCAAGATAGATTTATAAACAGATTTATACAACCACACACACTTTCATATAAAAAAAAACAAAAGTTTAAATGCTTTTGCTGTATTTTAAATGTGGCTCATGAATAGATTGGCTTTAAAATGCGTTACGATCCATTACCGCGCAATTCATATGACGGATGAGTTTGATCTCACATACATGACCTGCGAGCTCACCAAAACTAAAAGTAAAACAAAAAACTACAAAATAAATAAATAAGTAGAAGAAAAAAACTTTGCTCCATAAGAACTGCAATAGGATTTTTTTCTTCGTTGCTGTTTTCCTTAAGACAGACTTAAAGACAGGCAACGACAGAGTTTTGAAATCTAAAGAAAATTATTTTTTCCAGGGGGTTTGTGTTCGTACATGATATTGTTTTGTAAATGTATTATAATCGTATTTATTAGCTGTTGTCTTTGTTGTTGTTTCTGGCCATATAAATGATACTATTGGCCTTATTCTATTTCATGGTTCTTTTTATTAGCTGTAATTGTGTGTGTGTGTGTGTGTGAGCTTTTCTTCTCATATAAAATGCTATTTATTTCTTATCTCAAGGCTTTGGGGCGTTTTACTTTTTACACTTATTTATTTTGGTCTAATATTTTTCATAAATCTTTTCCATTCCTCTTGGGTTTTGATTGTGTGGCAGTTGCAGTTATAAATTCTTTATTTTTGATAAATGTTTGGTTGCATCACTGGCCGTAATAACTGTGGGATTTGTGTTTCATTAGGGAATATTTCATTTCGGTTAGAAGATATTAAATGTTTAAATGCTCACACCCCCCTTCCAGTTGTTATGAGTTATTTGATATGTGAAAGATATTTGAAAATAGTGAAAGTTTTTGTTCACAGAACTTTTTGTAAATCATGGAAGAAAAGGAAAATAAAAGCACGAACGTCTGAATCGGAGGAAGCGTTCCTTATGGAGGACCATTCTTTAGAGATTATTTTTCCTATTAAAGGACTGTTTGACTGTTTAGTGTTTTGCGTAGTTCCCCGGTCTTCTGCTGTTTAAAAAATGGATCCAGGAATTCGCAACAAATTCTATATTAAAACTAAAGTTAAATGCTCAAAATCGTACGGCGATTGTATATTAAATAAGAAAATTAACAATCATAATAAAAATAATAATAATCATAATAATAATAATAATAATAATAATAATAATAATAATAATAATAATAATAATAATAATAATAATAATAATAATAATAAATAAATAAATAATTCAAAATATATTAAAATCAGTAGACCCTAAAGGATATCCTAGCAACTTTCCTCTAATTTGAACCGCAAAGCAATTATTTTTGTTAATTATTTTTACGAGTAGGACCAGCACTCAGGGGAGCATCCCTACATATTCAGTTCTTTACGTTGGAACGTGATATTGTTAAGAGGATCGATGAAGGCAAATTAGAAGAAAGAAAATTACTTGTATCTCAATTTTTACTTCGCCGGTGAATTTTTCCCTACAGGGACGCTGACGAAAAAGGGCACTGTATTCTGTTCTTTTAGTATATGACGGTGTTAATTGCTGCTGGTAAATGTTCAACGAACAGTGCCATGTCCTCATCATTGAGAAAAGCCGACAATAATTAACACAATCCTGCACAAAAGAAGAACAGAACAATTCGACATCATATTCAGGACTGAGCGCCGATTTCAACTTGGGGTTTAAGGCATCGTAGTCTTGAGTCCTGCTACTTCAGCCAACAGCACCCTGATATTCTGTGTTTTGGGCTCTTCAAGCTAAAACGCTATAATTTGAATTACAAATTTAATAGATTCCCTTCTTACAACTCAATTAGAGTCGGGAAAAAACCCACCAATTTTAGAATAAAAAAAGAAGAAATTAAAAAAGGAAAAGTGATCAGTGAGTCCTTGTTATGACTTTGATAGTTGTTTTAAACAACAACAAGTTTGAAATAAATATCTTCAGTTATTCTAAGAAATGTTGATTAAAGGTTCCCTGATGATCTGCATTAGCTCTAGTGAAATGCGCATGGGAACCAGCTAAAACCCCTCACTTGATCACTTTGAAATAAGAATCAGCACATAATTAAAATGAAAGAGTTTAAAAAAACGACAATTCCCAAGAATATGTACTAATTTGGGGCATGATTTAGTTTTTAATTACTATAAAATTATCAAGAAAACTAACCGATCAGGGACCAAATTACCAAATTCGATATAGATCGAAGTCTCAACACGATTTCTATACAAATTTCGATCGATATCGAGTGCCGTAATATGAGCTCAGATTTGTTATTTCAGAGCTTAAGAAAATCACTTATTTTTTTTTATTCACAGTAACTCACGTACGAATTAATCCATTTTGATCCCGTTTGTGGCAGTTTTATAACGTCCAGAGCTGATAAGTTTATAAAATCAATCGTTAAAGTCGTTTAAAAGTTATTCTAAAAAATACTTCTTAAAATTTTTTTTATATTTTGCAAGATTTCTTAAAATCTATCGGCTTAAATTCACAGGATATCTAAATTTAGGAACCCTCTTTAGAAGTTTAATTTGACACGGTTAAGCACACACACTCACACACACACACACAAACCTATACACCCACTTATACATACGTGCACACACTACATACATACAGAAGTAATGATATCCTCTTAAAACTAGTTCGTAACATTTCCCACGGACTCGAAAATTCTGGATCTGATAAATCCCTGATTTTTGAAAATTTTAAATTTTTCCAGCGGGAATTTAAAAAACTTTACGAGTGATTAGAGTTTTTCAAATAATTTGAACAAGATGTGGAAGACGGTTCATGTCCTGGAAACCCCACACATCAGCAGCCCATAAAAGTACGGAGAACGAATCGTCGAATCACTATGAAAGAAGTTGATGATGCCACGCAATTGTTTTTGTCCTTTTTTTAATGCTTATGCATGAACTATGGGGCAGTGAAGCTCCTTGAAAAAGTTCTAAATTTTGATCAGGATAATTTGAATCTTTTTACTAAAAATAACACCGCAGTCATGCTTCTGGCAGCGTGTTAATAAGAGTGGATTTTCTTCTCAACTTTTTTTGTTTCTAAGATTGGAAAAAAATAATGAAAGAATGGCGCTTCGAGACGGTTGAGGAGACAAAAAGTTGAATCCTTGAAAAACCTCAACGGCATATGAAAAAAGAGCAAATCAAAATTGCTTTGAGGAGCGGAAAGAAGGTGGGCTTAAGTGTATTCCATCTGAAGAGGACTTGTTTAAATAAGAAATAATTGAAATTTATGAATAAATAAAAATTTGAGAATATTAAAATTAGCCTCTCTTTTTTAACAGACCTCGTATGTAATTAGGTTTATCAAAATACATGATCAAAACTGCATTACAAATTGCGACTCCCGTAGATTCTCGCTAAAAAAATACGATGAAAATAAAACTAAATTCTCTACTAAAAATTATTTTATTTTATTTTCAGTGTCCAGTGTTTTTGTAACGTGCAGTCACTGTAAAAAAGTCAATGTTAATATCTGAAAATATAACCCAAAATGAAGGATAATGAAAATTCATTTTAAATTACGTCTAATTTTTGCTACAATAACGACAAGGGAATCAGCAGGTTTTATATTCTACAACACGTGCAAAATAAAAACGACTGGAGATCTGAAAAGATTTTCGATTAAAATCGGTTTCATCTTATTTTGTTATACTATTTCCCAGTTTCTTGGCATCAATTTTAAAGTTTATTTTTAACAATTTTTTTTCTTAATTATCAATTTTTCTTTTTATTTAATAAGTATTCACAATTTTCAAAAACGAAACGATACTGTAACATCTCCACTTATTACTTTTCCTTAATTAGACTCATTTATTTTCTTCAAAATTATTTCGTTTAAATCCAAATAAAAAAAGAAGTTTAATTTTTCATTATACACATTCCAGTAGTAACGAAACACCTCTTTCTGGCCATGATTTATGATTTCGACGGCAGAGTTTCTCATCAACATACGAAATATTAAAATTCAAATTTATAAAAACAAAAACTATATAAATTCTTCTGATTTTAATTTTCATTCCATTTTGTTGATTTTACTAGTTTTTAATGGTTGCGATTAATTTTTATGTTTCTTTTTTTTTGAGGTGTTTAAAACAATAACGTATAAACGATTTGTTTTAATTGTGGGAACTTTGTTTAATTAAAAAAACTAAAATATAATAAAAAAAATATAATAAAAACAAAACGTAGATTGATGAATACGTGCGTGTTTATGGGCTAGCAAATTTTTAAGTTTTCTTAACATTTTAAAAAATCCAAAGATGATTAAGTAAGTGGCTATTTGTTACGCTGCTATAACAAACGTATTAAAATTTTATTAAACGAAAAGGAAATTATTTTGATTAATACAACTTTGCTTTTTCGAAAGAAAGTTGATAAAGTTTGAAAAAGTTTTTATTTGAAAAAGATTTTTATTTGAAATAGATTTTGAGTTAAAGATATATTTTGTTTGTATTATAAACTTTTTAAAATTTTTTTATTGAATTGAGCATCTTTTAAGACAGCAGATATTGGAAAAAATTGTAGTTTGTTATTGATTTCATTCAATATAATTTAGCTCTGAAACACTTACAAATCGAAACAATATGAAACAAAAGACTGAAGCAACACTGTAGAATTTAATAAAAATTATACAACAATTTTTCCACGATCCCTGGTTATTGTGCGTATATTTTTATATTAGAAAAAGCACTAAAAGAAACTTCCCCAATAATAATAGACTAACCCTAGAAAAAATTTCAAGGGTAGTTACCAGTTCCAGCTCTTCCATTACACAGCCCGCGAAATACCCTGTGCCTCGTTTCTATAACTGATGTGAGCAATTCTTGCATTGAAAAACTTGATAATTACGGTTGCCATGCTCTTTATTGTAGGGTTATCCACAGAATATTATGTTGATTATTATAAAAACCCAACAAAATTTTAAATGCTTTAAGAAATATATTCTGACTCAATCTGCGTTTCACAGAGTGACGAAAATTTTTATCGATCCGAGAAGTTCTCATTTCGGTTACAGAAACTAAGCACTGGATTTTTATATTCTGTAAATTTTGTCTCTCTCTCTCTCTCTCTCTCTCTACTGCCTTCCGAAAACTGTAGATTCTTTTCGATTTCTAATCGAAGAAAACTTTAACTGAATTAAGTTCAAGGAGTTATAAAATTTAATAAAATTCGAACTGTTCTTTTTTTTTTTTAATGAATATTTAGACTCCAGCATTTACAAAATGCATGCGAATTCTTATTACACAAAGAAAAATTTAAGAAAACTTTAAGCGCATTGAGTGCAGCGGGTCATAAAATTTAATAAAATTCTCATTATTTTTCTTTATTTTACGATCTCTTCTTACAAAATGGAAATTAAATTTTTTTATATCAATTGAAATCGTGTATAGTAGAAAATTAAAAAAGGAAAAGTGATCAGTGAGTTCTTGCTCTGACTTTGACATTCGCTTGAGACTTTCCATTTATTAAAAAGGAAGTTTGAAATTATTATCTTCAGTTATTCTAAGAAAAATTGCGTAAAAGTTCCCTGATGATCTGCATCAGTCCCAGTAAAATGCGCTTACGAACTAGTTAAAACCCCTTAATTAATCACTTTGAATTTTTTAGTAAAATTTTGGGAAAAAAGAATCAGCATAAAATTTAAATTAATAGGTTTAAAAATCCTTAATTCCCGAAAAATATGTACTTAAAAAATTATTTTTGCTACCGTTTATGGCACGACAATACGACACTGTACTTTTTCAGCTGATCTTGGGAGAATGATCCCTACGACTACCTACCCAATTCAGTGTATTTCAGTTTGAAACTGTGGACATGAGGGAAACGGGGACGATTCAAGTCGAAGAGAATATATATAATAAAGTCGTTAGTATATTTTTAATAAAACATAAAGGGAAAGGGGGAAAAAGGTGTGGTTATACCGATAGCGAAACCTGAATTCAGTGTTCAGCCGGAGTAAAGGAAATGTTTAACGATTTTATTGGCGGTTCGTTACTGTTCCTGTGGCAAAAGCTTTAACCATCTAATCTCTCAGCACTATTTCGTCAAGGGAAGAATTAGTTTTTAGAATTTTTATCTCTGACAACAGTGTTTTTGGACTGTTAAGAAAATATATATCTTATATCTTATCGACAGTTTAAGCAGCCTTCTGAGGCAGCTATTCGTTATCTGAATAATGGACAATAAACCAATAACATTCATATGCAGAGTACGGACCGAGTAAAATATCGCAGCTACATTCGCCAGTGTTGCTGATGATCGTGAATTATTGCAGCAATTGGGCCTCTGATACTCCACAATGTTGCAAATTTGACTACAGATTCGGGTGCAAAACCTTTTAAGATACAGTCGGTGTAAGAATTAAAGTCTATGGGCGCTGGTTGGAAAATAGTGTTCAGCGTTGAAGCTAATTTCTGACTGAAATTCGGCACGTTAACAAGAGAATGTACCGCTTTTGATGCGAGACAACACTGTTTGGAGAGAACAATGGGCCGGTGGCATCTTTGAAACGTACTTTTTCAAAGACGAATACGGGAACGTTACTGCGAATGGGGAGCGTCATCGTGCGATAAACACAATTCTTTTTGTCCAAAACGAAAGGCATGTAGTTTCAACAAAGACGTTGTCCGATATCAGGCAGCGTTCGAAACAGTGGCTCAATCGAGAGGCGACTTTAGTAAACAGTTAATTTCGAGTGTGGGGTCGAGTAGAATTGGCCGTTTATATCATGCGATTTAACGTCTTTAGATAATTTTTTGTAATGGTTTAATAAGGCTCATGTCTGTAGGGAAAAGCCTGCAAGGGTGGACACACTGGAATCCAACATTGAAGAATTTCTTCATCCGATATCATCTGATATGTGGGAAAGAGTATAAAGAAATTGGACTTGGCGTGTAAATCATCTTCGAACTTTGAATTATTCTGATCGTTCTATCGATTATTTTATACATGTTTTTAAGTTTCATGTCTATATACTTTAATAACAAATCCGAAAGCTTTTGAAAAGTCACCCATTAATCCAAACAGAAAAGGCTTTCATCGGCTGAGGAAACTTGAATAGCTTCGCGAAGTAGACGTTTTGCTCTTTTCACAGCAGCTGGCTGCAGTGCAGTTTTTTTAACTCATCTTTAACAAATTAGTTTATAAAAAAAAAATTTAATATTTAGCGCTTGCAAGTTTAAAAGCTTTTAACATGTAAAATATTTTATAAATCTATTTTTCGAATTTCTACAGCTGAGCCTCAAATACGTTTGAGTTTCTATATTTTCTTTATATTTTCATTTAATGATCTCTAATAAATTTTCTAAACCAAGTTGCCATTTCAAAACGATCTCATTTACCAAAGAGCAATTGCCTTGATCTCTTTTAAGCACCATATCAATCTCTTATCCTTGTAATTTTGCTTTTATTTTTTTATTATTTGTTTCATTGTGTTAAGTCTCACACCTGTTGAAATATTTCTCTTACAACACTCAGTTTCATATTATATTTTCTTAACGGTGGAGCCTTATAAGAAAAGAAAACCCCACTGTTTTCCAATAACAAATACGAATTATTACGAGACAATTACATGCTTGTGAAGTGCTCAATTACAAAACTCACAGTTAAGTCAACAAGGAAAAATATGAAAGAAAGAAACAAAACGGAAAAGAAGAAAAAAACCGTAATACATATGAGAAGAAATCGCACACAAATGGAAAATAGTGTGGGGTAGAGGGGGAAATAAAAAGACTAAAAATAAGAAAGGTTTTTATTTGTCAATATAATTTTCTTTTAAAAATATTCGTTAAAATGCAAAAGATTATTTGTTCTTGATCCCTGCCACTCCCAAAGAAAATTTTTAAGATGCCACAAATCAGCTGTTGGCAAAAACAGATGAGACCGAATTGTATAAAACTTTTGTAAGACAACCATTGTGACATAAATCTAGAACTAAAAGGAGTATACAAGTTGGTAGCTCAGATATCAAAAAGTAAACGTGCTACACACGGCTGTGCCGAATTTGATACACCCTTCTGTTATGTGTATGTAACACATAAGCTCAAATTTTCCAACCCTGCAATCGTCCATTTTATTCTATTTGATTTTTAATACACATGAATTACTCTCTAATATAGGAAATACGTTTGATTCCTTAGAAAAAAGAAATTTGTTTTATTGATAATTTTAATATTCCAAAATCTACTTAAAATTTCCAGCTCTGAAGATGTCCTTTTGGGACTTTCCCATTTCTTTCAAAATTAACAAATATGATTTTTTTATGTGGGAAAGAAATGGATCCTTTTATTTGGTTAGTGTTATGTACGAAAAAAATATACTATTGTCCAATCCTGGAATTGAATTTTATTAGCAACTTGATTTCTTTCTTAAAGATAATATATGTTTATATAAAGAAATAGTCTTATTTAATCAATCTAAGATACCAAACAAAATAAGCTTTCCAGCTCTAAGGCAGTTTTTTTGTTTTTCCAATTGTTAATAATACTAAATTTCCGTCCAAAAAAACTAAAATATATTTAATTTATAAGGAAAAAGAAAATATTTTTTGAAATGGTTGCTTTTATGTAGCAAAACAAATGTAATTGTCCAACTCTGGAATCGAATATCAGATTTGTTTTGAACTTGTATTATCAATATAAATTACTTTCCTAAATATAAAATACATTTATTTAAAAAAAAAATTATTTAAGTACTTTTATAAAAAAATTAAAAAATAACTCTTTCCATCTCTGGTTCTGTTTGTAAGCTTTTCTATTTTCTAATGTAAATGAATTTGTTAAAAAAATATTAAGCAAAAATAACTTTGATATATAAAGGAAAAGAAAAAATATGCTGCTTAATATGGTGTGGCAAAAAAAATTTAATTGTCCAACCCTGGAATCGAATTTTAGATTTCTTTTGAACTTGTATTATCAATATAAATTTCTTTCCTAAACATAGAATGTTTAAAAAAATTATTAAAATACTTTAATAAAAAAATGAATTAAAAAATATCTCTTTCCACCTCTGGATCTGTTTCTTTTTTCTTTTTAATTTTTAACGCTAATGAATTTGTTTAAAAAATATAAAACATAAAATAAGTTTTATATATAAAGAAAAAGTCAAACAGATATGCTGGTTAATATTGTGAGCCAAAAAAATTCAATTGCCCAACCCTGCATTCGTGTTATTAATATTATTTTTAATACTAGTGCAATTTTTCGTGGAGCACTAAATAGATTTAATTGACAAAAAACAAAAACAAGCTTCCGGATATTTGTTTTATATAACAAAAATTAGTTTTAATTTCCCAGCTCTGAAACAGCGTATTGAATTCCGCTGATTTTCAAAGCCCATCTATTTCGTACCATTTTCTGTACATCAGTAATGAAGTGTACATCTTTTCTTGGGGCTTTCACAAAATCGATATAACGAACAGACGGACACCGTATATTCGACTTCGCTGGGACTCCCATATTTTTATCGTAAAAATTACACACGAAATCCTTTCCTATTTTTGGGAACTATATTAAAGCCAAAAGGAGCTATTTTAGATGTTATTATTGCAGGCAATTGAAAACTTTAGCAAGCAAAAAAAAAGTACTTATTTCAAAAGTACTTTTTCTCCCCCAAAAGTACCAATAAAACATTCCTTTCCTGTGGCACGTTGGCTGAATATGAACACAATATTTGGCAACGAGTTTCAGTTATCTAGTGGCCCGGGGCCTGCTATTGTTGCTTTTTTCTCCTCCAGAGATGTAATTGCAATTGAAGCGCAATCAATTACTTAACGGCTGGTGGTAAGTTTCGAACAAAACATTTTCTTGTTACTCAGATAACTTCTAATACGCACTCCCCATACAGGCGTAAGTAGAAATTCATATAAAAGAAGAAGAAAAAAAAAATTATAAGAGGGGGAAAATCCCACAGCATTCAAACCACATGCTGAGTTTTTCTTTAAGAAAATAAAATTGTAGAAAACAAAACGATTTACTTGCTGGTAATGGAGTATCTCTACTTCTTCTTCATTTCTTCTTCTTATTTTTTTTCTACTTTCAAACTCAATGAGCAGAAACCACATCAAAAAATGATTGCGTGCAATTTATTAAATAAAAATATATCGTACGAGCAAAGAGGTGTTCAATCGAGATTTCAAATAGCTGCACACACACACACACACATATCTCTACAGTTAAGCCAATTTTCATATACTCGTATATATGCCTGCCTGTCTGTCTGTCCATAAGTCTGCTTGCCCAGATAGTTGGCTGAGTGCTGGGCTGACTGGCTGGCTGTTGTGCTAACAAGATGTGTGAACTTGTTGGTTGATGGAAGTTGGCACAAAAAAAAAAAAAGGTAACAAGTGAATAATTGCCCGGTATGTGGTAGCTAAAGAGTACTTTTTTTCTTCTGCCTTCTTGCTTAGAATTAATATCTGCTCTTAGCGGAATACTCCTGCTTATTGTTCGCTTAAGTTTTATATTTAAAAAAATTTTTTTTTTTGCTAAAGTTCTTTAATTGGCCAAATTTAAAGAATATTTTTATTAATTTGCTCATATAAAATTAATAGGGGTAAATAAGCAGTTTTATGTTAAGGCCAAGTTTACTATTTAAGCCTTTTATTTCAATGTATCTCGAGGTATTGATAATTTTAATTAATGATTTATTTATTGATCAATTTAACAGAGAAAACACTTGTTTCAATTAAAATGAAGCCACACACTTTCGTTGTAAGTTGATTCCAAATAGCCTTATGCTAAGTTCAGACATGCATTTTTAATTGAGTCAATTTAGTTTTAATTGCGCAATTAAATCTAGTGTGCACACATACTCATTTTAGCTGACTCAATTATCATTTGACAGCTGAAAAGAAAACATTGTTTTTGATTTTTTTTCGTGAATATTCGTGTTCGTAAATTTTAAAAAATGGATGCAAATTTTGGTTTAAAGGAACTGTTACTTGCATGTAAGAGAAATAAGGAGCTCTTGGAGCTCTAGTGATCGATTTTGGATTCAAAATGATCAGTGGTCAAAAAAAAAGAAAAAGGAAAACTTGACAATTTTAAAAAGTTTGAGAAAGCAGCAGCTATCGCTGTTTTAATTACTCCAGCAGAATAAAACTCCATTTCGTTTTTGTTTACTGGCTCGCCATTATAGGGAATTTTTCTGCTTACTGAACACAGTTCTTAATAAACATACCTCTGACCAGGGTTGCAATTCGGGTTTCACGTAATTAGTAATGCAATTGACTACTAATTGCTCAGTTTATATTATGACTTGTTGTATGCACTTTAAATATATCGGGTGTTTTTTGTAGAGTGATACAACTTCGAGTTGGCATCACTGCTTTATTTGACCACCCATTTAACAGATGACAGTTGCTTTTTATTTAGTTTGCTTTGACATTTTATTATGGATCGCCTTACACTAGAGCAAAGCATGCAAATTATGGAAATTTTTAATCAAAATAATGGTTCTGTTCATCAAACTTATCGTGCACTTCGTCCATTAAAAATTTTATTTTCCGATGAAGCCCATTTTTGGTTGAATGGGTACGCAAATATGCAGAATTGTCGCATTTGTAGTGAGAAGAATACACAAGCTTTTGTCGAAACATCACTCAACATGCGCAGAAAATTACTGTTGAGAGCGCTTTTGGGCTGGCGAAGTCATTGTCTAGGGTGCCTTCAAAAACGACGATGGTCAGAATGTTACTGTCAATGCTGAACGGTACAGGAACATGACTCGAAGTTTTTTTGTACCTCAATTAGCTGGCATTAATCTTGCTGATATGCGCTTCTAACAGGACGGAGCCACATGCCACACATCCGGCGCAACAATTGATTTATTCAAGGAAACTTTTGACGAAAAAATAATTTCACGAAATGGCCCAATTAATTGTCCCCCAAGATCGTGTGATTTAACGCCATTGGATTATTTTCTTTGGAGATACATATGTAAAGTCACTTGTGTACGTCGATAAACTATAAACAATTGAATACCTGGAAGTCAACATTCAAAGAGTTATCGGCTGGATACGGTCGCAAGTGCTGCGAAAAGTTTGCGAAAATTGGTGTTCCAGATTGCGCCTTGTACGCGCCAGCCGTGGCGGCCACTTGGCCGACATCATATTTAAACATTAATGTCATAAAATTTTCTATCCAAATAACACCGTTTTATTGATATCAAAAATATATTACTATGTTTTATTATGATTTAAACTTCTATCACTCCATAAAAAACACCCGATATAATTTTTCTAAGTGATAATGTATGTAGCTTAAGTCTTTTGTTTTCAAACGCTTTAAATTATAGAATTAAAATCATTTCTTTACTGTTTTATAGCAATATTTTGTTTTCTTTATAATATTTTGCACAGATTTTACGGTTCCAAAAAAATATATATTAATTTATTTATGATTTTAAACGTTTGGTTTTGTATTGCGAATAAAAAATTTGCTTAATTAAGTTAATCTAAAAATAAAATAAAATTCTAAAAATGAACAAATTTGAAGTGTGAAAGTAAATTGTTTTAAAAACACACTTTTTATTTTCTTAATTCAGTTTTATTGACGTCAATGTGAAGTAGAAATATGGGAATTTATATTGAAGTTTAATGTGGGGCAAATGTTTACCCTTAAGATCTCGGCAAACGTCCGTTGTTTTTGCAAAATTTTCAACCAAACATTGAAACGAAACCTTCCATATCATGTCAAATTTTATATTCCACAGCGTCTAATTTTTGTTCACGTCAGTCCAGCGTTTCAAATTACCTCAGAGAACGGCTTGAAGTCGTGAGAACGTGGCATGTAAATGTGTGGCATGGTCTAGAAAGTCAGCAGACGTCCCGCTCTTTTGGGTTCAGTTCTTCCAACACCCATTTTATTTGACAGTAAATTTTCAAAATTAAAATTATTTTTTAAACAAGCAACGTTCCATATATAAAATGCTTTAAATGCTTGCAACTAAAAAAGAAATAATAATAATAAAAAATAAAAATCATAAACCAGTTGAGAATTATTCAGTTTTTTCTTTTGTAATCTCGACATTCTAGTAGGGCCAAGCGAAACCCTGAAACAATTTCAATTGTTTAGCCATGAGTCTATTCGTTCCCTCAATTAAATTGCAAATCTAAGCACATTTAAATTAATAATTTTTAATATTTCTCAGGCTTTTATAACAAAACATTTCAAACAAAAAAATAATATATTTCTCTACTGGAAAGCATAAACAATTTTCTTTTATTTTCTTACCTCAACAACTGCTCATTACGGAGGAAAAATATTCTTCTCATATTTTTTCCTGTTTTAAAGTCATTTAAAGCTTGAGAGAATTTTCAAGTATCATTAATTTAAATAATCAATAAATATAAAGAAAAGCAAACAAAAACTCTATGAACAGTTAAACAAAGACATCATTAACCTCAAGTAACACCAGTAGTAAATAGGAAAAAAGAAAAATAATGACCAGCAATTGAAAAGTTGAAAAGACAAACCAAACTCGGTATAGACAATTTAATTTAGCCAAAGAAGCGTTAAGCAAAAATCAATAATCATCAGCATTATTTTTAGACTCCTCTTCGTTTTTTTTTCATCTTCTTTCCATTTAACTAAAACAATAACAGAAAAGATGAATATTAAGAAGGCAAAAAATATAATTAAAAAATTTCTTAAAAAAAAATCACCATCCAAACAAAATGTTTAGACTTGCATCACCCACACTGGGGCATCGCGCAATAATATTTGCCTGCTTCAATAGGCAACAACACCGGTTGTTGCATTAACCCCACCATCCTACTTAATTGACTTGACTTTGCCAACGACAACAGAAATGCAAGTGATGATTTGAAAAAGGTTTTTTTGGTCTCTTTTGTTTAATGTTGAAATTTATTTATCTCTTTTGTTTTTTTTTTTGCTTTGAAAACCGCCTGATGTTCTTAGTAAATATCGAATTGATGCATTTAACTGTCGCAGTGTTTGCCTTTTGCAGTCAAGAGCTGCACTTTTATCATGCAAAGCAATTTAAAAAAGTGCCGGCATAAAATTAGAGAAGCTGTAGACGGCTTTGAAACATCTCTTCTTGATGTGATACGGAAAAGTGTTGTAGAATTTATTACAGAATTTTATATTATCGACTCAAAGATTTTTAGGGTTAAAGGAAGTATTTATTTTGTATTAGAATATACATTCGCTTCATTCTTTCTTTAAGGGGGAAGTCCCGATTTAATAAAAAAAAACATAGTAATTATAAATGATTTTTTTATGTCAGGTGGACTTGTTTTGGAATAAATTTCTTTATATGAAGTGTATCTTTTTCTCTCAACAACACATCAGTTTAGCTTTGCATGTATATTTTTTTGTTAACTTGGACCAGATTTCACAATATGGCTCCTTCTAATGCAATGCATTGTTATGGAACTATAAAAAGAAAGGGGTTTTCTGAATAAGTCAGATGAAAAGATATGCAATTTTCAAATTAGTACATATTTTTGTGAATTGTGGTTTTTTAAACCACTTTAACTTTAATTTTATGCTGGTTCTTTTTTTTCCAAAATTCTTACTGAAGTGATAAATTGAGGGGTTTTAGCTGGTTCTTATAAGCATTTCACCGGGGCTAATGCCGATCATCAGGGAAACTTTATCCAACATTTCTTAGAATAACTAAAGATATTTATCTCAAACTTCCACTTGAATAAGTGAGAAGTCTAAAACAACTATCAAAGTCATAACAAGAACTCACTGATCACTTTTCCTGTTTTATTTTCTTACATTTTTATTCTACAATCGTTTGGCTTTTTTCCTCTAATTGTAGTTTTAAGAGAAATAAATCGGTTTGAATTTTTTTATTAAGATTTTAAGGAAAAAGAATCAGCACATAATTAAAATTAAAGAGGATATGAACTTTCGTTGTGGCCATTTGAAGTATCACAAATGGTTCGGGTAATTTTTTATTCTATATTAAAGAGTTTTTTTTTCAATAATCAAAGTGTGTTGTCAACATTCTAAATAAATTGTTTTTACATTAAAACAATTGTTAGTTGTTGTTGTTCTTTGTATCTCTTACAACTACAATTAGAGTCGGAAAAAGGCCAACCAATTGCAAAATAAAAACTTAAGAAAATAAAAAAGGAAAAGTGATCAGTAAGTTCTTATTATGACTTTGATATTTGTTTCAAACTTCCCACGTATTAGAGTAGAGGTTTGAAATAAATATCATTAGTTATTCTAAGAAATGTTGGGTAAAGGTTCCCTGATGATCTGCATTAGCCCCAGAGAAATGCAAATAGGAACCAGCTAAAACCCCTCAATTTATCACTTTGAATTTTTTCGTAACACTTTGGGAAAAAAGAATCAGCATATAATTAAAATTTAAAAGAGCCTTAGGAAAGTATTGAAATATTTACCGCCATATTTGTAATATTTAAAATGAACTTGATTCAAAATTTTTCTTACAAAATTTCTTAGAAACATTTGTTAAATAAGTTTTGGTGTTTAAATAAAAATTAATTTTTTGAAACATCCTTAAGAGCTTTCCGTTTGAAATTACTTTTTTTTTTCAAATGGAAAGAATTATGGAACACATCAATTGCTTTTGGAAATGAAATAAAGCGTAGAAATCATAATAAAGCGTAGTGATATATTTTCGATATCAATGAATCGGTCTTTATTGGATAGGAAATTTTATGACATTAATGTTTAAATATGGTTTCGGCCATGTGGCCGCCACAGCTGAGGCGTACAAAGCTCAATCTGGAACACAAATTTTCACAAACGGTAACATACTGACCATCATCGTTTTTGAAGAAGGCAAATGGCCCAATGACTCCGCCAGCCCATAACGCGCACCAAATAATAATTTTCTGTGGATGAGTTTCGACAAAAGCTTGTGGATTCTCCTCAATCCAAATGCCACAATTCTGTACCCATTCAAACAAAAATGGGCTTCATCGGAAAATAAAAATTGAGTGGACGAACAGAACCATTGTTTTGATTAAACATTTTCACAATTTGCACGCATTGCTCTGGTGTAAGTTGATCCGTAATGAAATGTCAGAGCAAACTAAATGAAAAGCAACTATCAGCTTTTAAATGAGTGGTCAAATATAGCAGTAATGCCAACTCAAAGTTATATCACTCTATAAAAAACACACTATATTTGATTTTAACGATTTTAAAAAATCAATTTCATTTCGTGTCATGAATATAGAAAGAAGGCAAATATTTTAACAGAAATTAAACTTAAATGAAAAGTTATTATTAGAAATTGTTTTTAAACCCTTTTTTATATATTTCTATTACATTTAATAAATTAATTAATTATAAATTGCAAGCCATTTTAATAAATTCAGAAAGACAAAAGTCAATTCTTTTTAAGTCTTTAGCTGATTTGTGTTGTAATAAAAATTAACTCCAAAAGTTAAAAAAAAAAAAAAGTGTAGCGGCTTTCGAAAATAAAACTGTTCTATTCGGGTTTTTCAGTTGAAATTTAAATAAACAGTTGGTTATTCCATTTATATTCATGTTATTTATCTTGTCCTTCGAAAAGTAGCCTCTTAATTATAATTAAATTTGATATAATAAAAAAAGTTCGCTATAAATGCTTAAAATAAGAAATTATATTAATTTTTAGAACATTTCTGACAGCATCTCACAAAATTATTGGTTCACACAAGAACTCCCATCTTATAATTTTGTGTTTTGGCACAAAATTACCTCTTAAAAAATAGTTTCTCCATCAATACAACTCCATGATAAAATACTTAAAAATGTACCACAATAAAATTGATGAAGTATTTCTATATAAGATAACTTCTTTTAAATTATTTTTAAATTCATTTCTTTGCTTCAAAAAATGGCTTCAATTACAATTTCGAATTCGTAAAATATGTTACAAATCTATTGATTCTCGTCTGAAACCTTTTTGGAAATTTTGAATGCTAAATTGCAAAATTAACTCAAGTGGAGTAGAGTAGTGTACTGTGGCAAGACGTGACTGTGAATAAATTAAATTATAAAAACAGCAACAACATGTTGGAATTATTTTGCTAAAATTGTTGGCAAAAAGAACAAAAACAAAAAGAGATAAAAATTTATATATCCAAGTTTTCATATGTGGCAATTTTTCGCATTCAGTAGTTTTTATTCCAAAAAAAAAAAAAAAATACGATTTTTTCTACAACTTTTAATCTTTTCAGAAGTCATGCTTCTGCCACAATATTTGCCATACAGTAGTTAAGCTAATGAACATGGGAGTATGTTTTCTTGTTGTTTTTTTATTTTTTTATTTTCATATATATATTTTCTACAGTTGAAATAAGATGCCGTTTGTTGTCTCATAATGAATGAATATGTTGATCGCCTCAAAAGGTCGCTGGTGACATAATTTCTGTGGTCACCATCATGATTTACATACAGATTCTTACTTTAAGTTTCTAATATCATTTATTTTTATAGGCAGTTCTGTTGCAGTCATTTTGAAAAAAGTTTCAGGCTGTCGGAGGGTTAATATTAAAGCAGTCAAATGAAGTTTTTTAAGTCTTTATGAAATTGAAATTAATTTTGAATATTCTGTGGCATCTTTTTTAAAACCTGAAATCATATTAATGATGTTATCATCAATATATTTAGAAACTACTTTTCTAAAATTATATTGATTTGCGAGGGTTTTATTTATGAGTAGATTTCAACCACGTTTCCAATGATACGAGGTAACCCCTGCTGCTGCTGTAGTACAGGCTAAAGGACATGCTCAACTTTTAGGAAATAATATATTAATCGAAAAATTTCACGGTGATATGAAATGAGAAATAAAAAAATATATTTTCAAAATCATCATAGAAAGACTTCTATAGACTATTTTGTCATTTTTAGAATTTCGATTAAACCCTCAAAATCAAAAGTTATCGATAAAATGAGATGTTCTTTGACTATTTCGACGGCATAATTTTTAATATTTTATCCTTTTAACGGATTTCAAAGTTTTAAACAACTTATGAGTTATCGAAAATTATCGATAAAATTAGTATTTAATTTGCCTATTTTTATGAAAATTTTTTAAATATTATAACATTTTAGCTGATGTAAAAATTTAAAAGAGCTTTTAATGAAGAATAAATAAGTCCTTAAAATGACATATAAATTATCAAAAGTTATCGATAAAATGAAATTTGCTTTCCTGTTTTCACGCAATATTTTTTAAAATTTTATTCTCTTATATAATTTGAAAAGTTTTAAACAACTTTGCATAGGGAAACAGGAACAAGGATTTAAAATTACTTATAAATTATTGAAAGTTATCGATTAAATGAGTATTTACTTTGCCTATTTTCACAAAATGATTTTTAGTTTTATATTCTTTGAACCGATTTAAAAATTTAAAGGAACTTTGCATAGAGAATAAATAAGGATTTGAAATTACTTATAAATTATCGAAAGTTATCGATAAAACAAATATTAATTTTGTCTCTTTTAACTGGTTTAAAAGTTCTGAACAATAAATTATCGAAAGTTATCGATAAAATTAGTATTTCATTTTTCAATTTAGTCTTAAAACACGCTTAATAGTGATTAATTTGGCACCCTAATAATTAAATCGGACTTAAAACTGTTAGAGTTATAATATTTTTTCTTCATACAATTTATGATCCGCCCTAATATTTTGATTTCGATATTTCTTATATGAAACAATTTATTTTTCTTAGAAGTCTTATTACTTTAAATTAAAAAAATTGCTACTAATTTGTTAATCCACTTAAACACTAAATAAGGATCATCTGTATCATTTATAAGCACAATCATTTTTTATCGATAACTTTTGACTAATCGAAATTCTAAAAATGATACAAATTATCCACCCAAGTCGCCTTGCGACTCTCGCTAAGTCTTTTTAAAAAAATATTATATTGTGTATGACCGTGTTATTTTTAACTTTTCAAAAAGTTTGTTTGTGTTTATTCAAACACTGAGAAAGTTTCTTAAAGTGTATTAAGAAAAAATATTATAACTCTATCAGTTGCTGAACGATTTTAATCATTAAGGCATCAACATAATCACAGAATGTACCATAAAATGAAGTTAATAATGAAGTAGGGTTTCCAATAAGTTACTCTAACAAATTTGCACCTAAATTAAAAAAAAAATTGGCAAACATTTTTTTAAGCTGGACGGGTCATAATTTTATTTCTTTTCATTGTTTATTCAATAATTTATTTGTTATATAAAATCTTTGTATAATCGGAACTCTAAAAATTACAATAAATGTAAATTCAATTATTTCGATATGAATTTTTGACTGTCACAAATAATAATCATATTTAAAATGTAATCATTTCAATTATAATTAACCTTTTGGAATATTCTTATTGAAATTGTCATCAAAGATTAAAAAAAAAATAGTAAATTTATTTCTCGTTCAACAAACAGAGATTTTTTTTTTACCAAGGTTGTTCTTTCAATGCCCTCTCAGTGACCTCTAAGTCAAGCAATCAAAATATGTGTTAAGTGTTAAACTTATCATGTTTTGCTTTATAAAAAAAAAAGAAAAACAACTACAACAATTTTCATTTACTCGAATATTTTTCTCATATTTGCGCGTTCACACAAAATTGATCTTTTTCACATGCGCAACACAATCGAATTGTAATTGAATGCCTCGGGCTGTTTCATTTTCTATAACACATTCTCTTTTTTTATTTTTATTTATTTTTTATTTTTGCTGTTGCAACAATGTGTGTTCTTCTTAATGTAATTTATTTTCTAGAGCTCTGCCTTGCGTTTTGCTCAAGCAAATTTAAGGCAAATGAAATTTTTGACATTTATTTTAAGTAGAGGAATTGAAGAGAAAAAAAAAGAAAGGAAAACGAAAACTTTGCTTCGGGTACGCTACACGAAAATCATGAAAAATATCTGTCCTATCGGCAGTAGATTTTTGTGTGGGAAAATTAAATTAAATTTGTTACAAATAAATTTGAATACGGAGCTACGGATTCATGATTCCACCAGCCCCATAAAGCTCTCCTGCAAACAGTCATTTTTTCCAAGTGTCTCATCATACACTTGAGATTTGTCAGCGCTCCATATCAGATAGTTTTTTGTTTTAAATTAAAGTTTCTGTTATTTCTGTGCATCTCACTGTTCTTTAGTATTGTGCTACCATCCGTATACTTAATATTATTTATAATGATACGCATACGTCTTAATGTACTCGTAAAATGTTAATGATTTTTTTAATCTCTTCATAATGTGTAAGTATTTTTACACGATTTCGAAGTTAAATTTATTACAATGAAAAGGATACTACGAAAAGGATATAAAGAAAAGGATACAAAAATAGTTTTCAAAAAATCAAAGAACCTCCTTTAAAAAAAATCGAATTAAAATTTAATCAATTTTTAAATAATAATAAACCAAAATATGTCTTATTGTGAACAAAAATCTTGGGCGTTTTGTAACCTATTTTTCATATATCCTGCGCCCACACATTTTTTTGTCAATAATTATTGTTTTAAACTTCTTCTCAAATCAATTTTTTAATTATAATTTTTTTATATATTAATTTTGATTTTCTTTATATAGAGACTAGAGCACTTATAAAATATTTTAGTTGAATAATAATAACAGTGTACATATTGAGTCGAATATCGGTTGCTTTAGGAAAGCTGCGAAGCGTGTTTGAATGCTTTCCGGATGACTGTAATTTATAAATATTTTTAATATATAATTATTTCAAAAGTTATTGATAAAATCAGGTTTGCTTTAACTATTTTTACGGCATAACTTTTAATATTTTATACTTCTATCGGATTTCAAAGTTTTAAGCAACTTTGCATTCAGGATGAAAAGGATTTAAAATTATTTATGAGTTACCGAAAGTTATCGATAGAATGAGTATCCAGATGACTATAACTTACAATTATTTTAAGCCCTTCATACATTATTATATTGTGAATGCCTTTTGAGAGTTGCAATACTCTTCCGTAACTTTTATATCAGATGAAAATATATTTACTTGGATTTGGATTAATATGAAGTCAAATGAAGTTTCTTAAGTCTTTATGTAACTGAAATTAATTTGGAATATTTTGTGGCATCTTTTATAATACGGGAAATCATATTAAAGATGATATCTTGAGAAACTACTTTCCTAAAATTATATTAATTTGCAAGGGTTTTATTTATCAGTAGATATCAACCACGTTTTCAATGATGCGAAGTAACTCCTGCTGCTGCAGTACAGGCTAAAGGATATGTTCAACTTTTAGGAAATGATATATTAATCGATAAATTACACGGTGATATGAAATGAAAAATAAAATATATACATTTTCAAAATCGTCATAGAGAGACATCTATGGACTAGTTTGCCATTTTTCGAATTTCGATTAAAATCTCAAAATCACAAGTTATCGATGAAATGAGATTTTGACTACTTCGACGCCATAATTTTTAATATCTTATCCTTTTAACTGATATCAAAGTCTTAGAAAACTTTGAATTGAGGATAAATACGGATTTAAAGTTACTTATGAGTTATCGAATGTTATCGATAAAATGACTATTTGATTTGTCTATTTTTACGAAAATTTTTTAATATTAAATCTTTTTAACTGATTTAAAAATTTAAAAGAACTTTTAATTGAGAATAAATAAGTATTTAAAATGACATATAGAGTATCGAAAGTTATCGATAAAATGAAATTTGCTTTTCTGTTTTCACAAAACACTTTGTAATATTTAATTCTCTTATATAATTTCGAAAGTTTTAAACAACTTTGCATAGGGCAACAGAAAGAAGGATTTAAAATTACTTATAAATTATCGAAAGTTATCGATTAAATGAGTATTTACTTTGCCTATTTTCACGAAACGATTTTTAATTTCATATCCTTTGAACCGATTTAAAAATTTAAAAGAACTTAGAGAATATTAATTATCGAAAGTTATCGAGAAAATGATATTTGCTTTCCCCACTTCCACGAAATAAATTTAATTTTCAAATTTTATTTTAAAGTTTTAAATTACTTTTCATTCAGGATAAATAAGGATTTAAAATGACTTAAAAATTATCGAAAGTTATCGATTAAATAAGTATTTGCTTTGCATATTTTTATTAAATAATTTTTAATATTTTATTCTTTTAACTTATCTAAAAATTTAAAAGGAACTTTGCATAGAGCATAAATAAGGATTTAAAATTACATAAAAATTATCGAATGTTATCGATAAAATGAAATTTGATTTCTTCATGTCCTCGAAATAATTTTTAATTTTGTATCCTTTTAACTGATTTCAAAATTTAAGCAACTTTTCACTCAGGATAAATAAGGATTTAGGATTACTTATGAGTTATCGAAAGTTATCGATAAAAAATTTTTACATTGCGAATGACTTATGAAAGTTGCAATACTCTTTTATAAAGTTTATAGAAATAAAAATATATATTTATTTGAAATGATTGTAAAACAAGATTGTAAATATTTTATTCTCTATAAAAATTGGAATATAATACAAGCTTTTATATAAAAAAGATACATTTTTTAAGCACACGAAATTAAGCTCGAGCTAGAATAATAATTCTCATCTTAACAGCTAAAGTTACTTAAAGTTTAAAAAAATTTTTTGGAAATTGATAAAAAATTATAACAAAAATTAGATTTCTCTTGATATTCTATTCTGTGCAACCAACCACTTTGAGAAACTGAAATATCCTTCTTTTTTTTACTCCAACATCTAAAACTCACTTCAGTGCCAACCCACCAACGCATTTAAGTTGAAAACATTTCAAGCTTTCGGCATTTGCCTTCACTATTTATGCCAAGAAAGAAAAAACAAGAAATAAAAAAATAAATAAATAAATAAAAGAAAAAGAATTACTTTTATATATCCCTGATTATTGCAGACAATTGTTATAATAAGAGTGTGAATATTATATTTCATATTCACCTACAGAGTAACTTTAAACTGCCAGCGATTTATATGACTGCCTTGCATTTTATTTGGCTAACAATTGCCTTGCAATTCTGGGCACTGCGGGATGCAGGCCTTCGTTAACTAGTGCTGTTGCTGACGCTGCATAGAAAATAATTTTTTCGTTGTTAACTTTCATTTTAAACAAATTGTTACACTTAAATCTGCTATTGTGATGTGAATACAATGAGATAATCGGCAGTTAGGCTAACAATAATGTGCGATATTGTAGCGGGTTATTGATGTATCGGTTGCCACCTTCATTTTTGCTTTTTCAGACACAATAATTTTATATTTCAACTAAATAAATAATGAAAAAGGAGTTGAAATGAATACCAAGAAGAATAGATTATAAATTTTGCAGGAAATGCGGTTAATAAACATGATAAAAAAATATGAAATGAAATATATTAAAAACAAAAGACTTAGAACACAAACTTGCTGGGCATATAAAACAGTTGCTGATTATCTGGAATTGAGAAGTCAACTATTTAACATTTTTGTCGTTGTTCTCATGCTGACATTTTATTAGAGCACAAACACTACAACAAACACATACACTCATATCCAGGCAGTATTACTCATACGCCAACAATTCCATTTTTTTATCTGAGCAGCGGAAAATTATAATAAAAACGAATAAAATCTTTTGGTAGTCATATTTCAGCATTAAAGTGTTATGACGTGATGCGTTTGATATTTCTTTTATTTTTTTTCTCTTATTCAATTCAGGTGTGTTCCATATGTATGAAAAAAATATATATATCTTTTGCTTCTTAACAGAAATATATTTAAAATGAGCAGCAATAAAGAGCAACTTGTTTGAATGTGTGTTTTAAAAGTCAACAGCGAAGCGAGGCTGCAGCCATTTCTAGCAATCAATGTTTTATACTTTTGACTTTATTTATCTTTTTTTATTTTATATATATTTATTGTTGTTGTTGTTGTTGCTGTTTTTGTGTGCTTGCAGTTTATTATTTTTATAGAATTGAGGAGTCGCATGTAGGAAGTTAAAGGTGAGGTTTGTGATTTTATTTCAGTTTCATTTGCAATTGTTGCACTCAATGTTCCATATTATTGTGTAGAGATTGTTATGGTTTGAATGTTGTACAGTTGTTTGGCTGATATTTTTTTCTTATTTTTTTCAGTTTCTGGAAGTTATGGAGATACATAACATTTGAAATAAAAAACATATGGGTGCCGCTTTTTTAAACTATCACAGGGAGAGAAAAACTTTGAGCAACAAAAATTTTGTAACAAAATTTCTAGAGAAATAATAAAACTTCTCTTAATTTTTTTGAACTTCAGTTATTGCTGCGATAAAAATTCACTTCATAAAAATCGTCAAAATTAAATGGCACCATTTTAAAATAAGTTCTTAGAATGAAATAAAAACGTAAGCAAATAAAAAAGGAAAAGTGATCAGTGAGTTCTTGTTATGACTTTCATATTTCTTTTAGACTTTTCACTTATTAAAGGGGAATTTTGAAATAAATATCTTTAGTTATTCTAAGAAATGTTGGGTAAAGGTTCCCTGATGATCTTCATTAGCCCCAGTGAAATGCATTTAGGAACTTCTGAAAATCCCTCAATTGATCACTCTGAATTTTTTTGTAAAATTTTGGGAAAAAGAATTAGCATAAAACTAAAATTAAAGAGGTTTAAAAGTTGTTTTTTGAACATAAATTTGAAAAAAAAATTTTTTAAATTTAAAAAATATAAAAAATTATATATCGATTTGAACTCGGAGCCTGTTAAGTAAATGTCAAATTCGTGATATCATCTACAAAAAATGGAGCTTAAAAAACTATCACTCCAATTATTGGTCTCCGTAAACTTATCACTTTGATAAATTTGTTTTAAGAAATATAATAATTTCATTAAGTTTTCTTAAGAAAAATTTCAGTTTTAATAAATTTAATTTAGAAAAGTTGTCATGCTGGCATATTTTCCGTGGAAGAAATCTTAATGCTGATAAATTTTTAGCAAAACTATCACTGTGATTGTGGTTCTTCAGAATTATCGTTGCAGTGATAACTATTTTTGGCAAACATTTATCACTGCAATATGTTGTCTCTATGAAAAGTCGCTCATTTCTTTCTGAAAATAATTCATCACTGTGGTAACTTTCCTCAAAAATATACCACTCTGAAGAAAATTCTGGGAAAGAGATGCGACTGTGTTGAAGTTTCTACAGAAAAAATATTTTGATAAAAAGTTTTAACAAAAATTATTAGTGTGATAATTTTTTTGAAAATAACATCACTGTGATAATTTTCCTCAAAGAAATTATTCTAGTTGTAAATGCTAGCTATATTTCGATATATATCTTAAGAATAGTTATCACTGTGATAATTTTCCTCAATAATATATCACTTTGATAAAATTTATGGCAAACTGTGACTGTGTTGAAGTTTGTTTAGAAAAGATATCACTTTGATAAAAAATTTTTAGACAACTTTTAGGGTGATAAATTTTCTTAGAAATAATTATCATTGTGATAATTTTCCTAAAACATATTATTACTGTTACTAAAAAAATTTTTATTTAAATAAATATATTTCCAAAAAAAGTTTTATCTTCATAAAAGATTTCTGTTTAATATACTTTCTCCACAAAAACTATCACTTTGACAAAACTTTTTGAAAAAATATATCGCTGTGATGAAAATTTTGGAAAAAAGCAACGAGCGCGTGAAATTTTCTTTAGAAAAGATATCACTTTGATAAAAAGTTTGTAGAAAAATTATTAGTGTGACAATTTTCTTTTAAAAATATTATCACTGTAATAACGTTTTAGTACTGCTGGTTATGTTAACTTTAAAAATTTTTATTTAAATACATTTTTTCCAAAAAAATGTTTTACCTTCATAAAAGATTTCGTTGTAACATATATTCGTTAAAAAAACCGATGTGACAAAACTTTTTGATAAAATATATCACTGTGATAAAATTCGTGAAACAACTATGACTGTATTGGAGTTTGTTTCGAAAAGATATAATAAAAAAAAAATTTAGAAAAATTATTAGGGCGATAAATTTTGTTAAAAAATATGATCACTGTGATAAAATTTGTGGAAAAACCCATGACTGTGTTGAGGTTTGTTTAGAAAATATATAATTTCGATAAAAGGATTTAAAAAAAACTTTAGGGTGATGAATATTTTTAAAAAAATTTTTTATCTTCATAAAAGATTTTGGTCTGTTATATATCCTTCAGAAAAATTATCACTGTGACAAAACTTTTTGAAAAAATATGTCACTGTGATAAAGTTTGTGGAAAAAAACCATGACTGTGCTGAAATTCGTTTAGAAAATATGTAATTTCGATAGAAGGATTTAAGAGAAAATTTTAGGGTGATGAATCTCTTTTACTAAATTATCACTGTAATAATTTTCCTCAAAAAATATTAACTACAATTATTTTTATTTAAAAATAAAACGTTTTATCTTCATAAACGATTTCGGTTTAATATATATCTTTCTTCAGAAAAATTATCACTATGAAAAAACTTTTTTAAAAATATATATCACTGTGATAAAATTTGTGGAAAAAAGCTTTCACTATGTTGTAGTTTCTACAGAAAAGATATCACTTTGATAAAAAGTTTGTAGAAAAATTATTAGTGTGTTAAATTTTGTTTTAAAAATATTAACACTGTGATAATTTTTCTAAAACGGATTATTACTGTTGTAAATGTTAATTTTAAACATTTTATTTAAATAAATATTTTCCAGTAAAAGTTTTGTCTTCATAAAAGATTTCCTTTTGATTTATGTTCTTCAGAAAAAATATCACTGTAACAAAACTTTTTGAGAAAATATATCACTGTGATAAAATTGGTGGAACAAAGCTATGACTGTGTTGAAGTTGCTTCAGAAAAGATATCATTTTGATAAAAAATTTTTGGAAAAATTATTAGCATAATTAATTATCTTTAAAAAAAAAAACTATCACTGTGATAAAAGTTTATGCGAAAAGTGTGAAACATTTTGTTCTGAAAAGTTATCACTGTGAGGGTTTTTTCCCTGCTCTAAAATATTTCATACTGTGATAAAGTTTATTATCGTAAGTTTTTATTTTTTTAATTGAAATTCAATTACAAGTTGTTTACATTATTCAGTATCACGCTGTAAAGTAACTCAGTTTTCTGCCGTTGCTTTTCTTTAACACAAAAAAGGAGACACACATATTTATGAAGAGGTGTTTTTGTATAACATATGACTTCTTTTTAAAGTTTTTTTTTTTTTTTGTTGCATGTTTACTTGTCGAGTATGTATGTGTGAGTGTGTCTGCGACTATGTGTCATTTCAATTGAAATTTCAATCAACAATAAACCTAAAACAGCACTCATATTCTGCATGCGGTTGAACTTCGCCGAAATTTAGTCTTAATGCTTTAAATTTGGTTTAAAGTTTTGACGTGGGAATTGTTTTATTGCCGTGATTAGCAACATAATGACACCTAAATTAAGTGAATTCAAATTAACAAAAGAGTTTTGCCATGGTTTCTGATCTTATATGTGGAAGTAAACAGGAAGTTGTAGAATGGAAAGAAGGGATTGCAAAAAAGTAAATGTGATTTTATTTAAGAGCGCAATGACTAATAAATTAAAGGAAAAATACATATTTTTTTTCAATGAAGAGGAGTTAATTAATATTTTGTTATATATTTGGAAAGAAATATTCTAAATGGAAGTCATCATTTATCATGGCAAAATCAAAACTATTTCTCAACACATTTTTATCATCATCCAAAGAATTTGTGACCTCTTAAATCATTTCAAGCCATCCTTTAAGCCGGGATTTGAATACTAAATAAAATGATTATAAATTACACTTCGAAAAACCAGTCAACGATCAACAAACATGCTGGTGGATAAAGGTACGAAAAAAATGAAGTCACCTACCGCATATTTGAGCATATTTCACACCGTTTTGAAATGCAATTCTGACTTGTTTTCCTCAAACACGCATAAAGTTGCACGAAACTTACCACTAAGCAAATACCACCGGCCACATGTGAAAAGGCACAATTAAGCCAAACCAAAAAATAAAATAAATAAACGAAAACCGGACTGTTAGTCAACAAAATGAAAAAAAAGAGCTAAACAAATACAAGACAGATGATTGCGGTGAACAATAATTCAAACAACAACCATCCAACAATATTGATGTTCACAGACCAAATGAGAAATTTTCCAAGTGCCTGCAACAACAACAAGAACTGTAAATGCTTTGGCTGGGAGGAGCATAAGAAAATTCCAGTGCAAATGCTAAAGTGATTTATAAAAATCCAAGAAATCATTCCACATTAAAAAATATACTCGAACCAAGTATTTTTGCATATCACAGTGAGAGCTCTACGATGGGGAGATGTTTAACATGCTGTTGCTGCTGATGAGCCAAATGAAAATTGTTGCAATAGTTATAAATTGCTGGCTGGCATTTGTGTTTTTGCTAGGCCTAGAAAATGATCATGATCATGCTGATGATCATGCGTTACATAAAAACCTCAAAAACAATTTATATTCTCAGCCAAACATTTGACCTCAAACACTGATTCATCTTAATCAATTATAGAAAATAAAAATTTGAAATATGCTAAAATGTTCCACACACATACACATACTCTCCATCTCTCTCTCCCTCTCTCTCTCTTTCTGTTGGACAACATAAAGATTTAATCTGTGGTTGCTTAAATCAAATATAAGAAATTGTTTAAACAGATTTTAAATGTCTCTGTTCTTGTAAATAATATTAAAAGTTTCGTTGGCGAATTTATTTTAAAACAACAATAAAAACTTAAATTTGGGTTTCTCTGTCAAGGAAACTTTTTATTTTGTTTACAAAACCCTTCAGTAAATACTTCTGGAAAAAATTTGCTTTCAATGAAAATGTTTAAACAAAAAAGTAGCAACAATTTAAAAATATTAGAGATTTTATTTGTGTTAAATTCTGACAACCTGCAGTTCTTTAGCGGATGTTGTTTTACAACATTTCGGGTTCACCAGGGTTTGGCACGTCATTGTGAATCGTTTGAGAAAACGGTATCATTTTAGTTTTCAATTATCAACAGATTCACACGTGATTAATGTTGATTCACTTATTTTTCAATTTGTACTATAAAAGACTGGAGAATATTAACCGTTTAAAAATATATTCTTTTGGAGTTAAAAGAAAATCACATGTTTCGAATATTTTTGTTTATGAAATCTCATGAACGGATTAACCAATTTTGATCCGGTTTACGTGATTTCGTAATGTCAAGACCTGATTAGTTTTGTGAACTCGATCGGGGATGTCTTGAAACAATTTGTTCTAAAAAATAAAAGTTGAAAAAGCTTCTTTTCTAAGTTTTTTACCGATTATCTTAATATGTACCGGTTCGAGTCGGTTAAAATTTATAGGAAATCCAAGTTCCAGGGCGCTACCAGTTTGGTTTTAACATACACACACGCGACTACACACAATCACACATATGCAGACACTAACACATATACACACAAATGCATACACACACATAGACATACTTCGATAATGACACACTTTCAAAATTAGTCAGAAACGCTTCCCAAGGACTGAAAGATCCTTGGGATCAACAGATCCGTCGAGATCTGTTGAGAAGGCCATTTTTGCAAAACCGTGCAAAACCAATAACATTCCGATTTAAAAAATTTTAAATTTTCCCCACCTGAAGTTAAAAAAAGATCTATTAATAATAAAATAATTCTGTGCCTCGTTTCTGCAACTGATGTGAGAACTTCTCGTTTTCTTCGCATGTGCATCTATTTGTCGTAGGACGATCCATAGAAACAAAAAAGTTCTTATTATAAAAATCCAATGAAATATGTATATACATTTCTGATATTATATTCTGACCCATCCTGTATTTCATAGCATTATGAAAAGTGTCTCACATCTGCTATAGAAACGAATCAGATTTTATACACGACATTTTACACTCGATATTTTACACTCGATATAGTCGGGTTAGTGAGAAAAAAATGCTTAAAGTTATTGAAACCATCGACAAGAAAAAGAAATGAACGATTTACACGCTGATAACACATGACGCCATGCGCCACCCTTTGTTGCAATATTTTATCGAAAATTTTAACCCTAGATGGTTGCATTTTTGCATGTCAAAGTCGTTGAATAGACAAATTTTTTTTCAAATAATTCTAGCAGAACAATTTTTAAAGTTAAAAATAAACAAAAATATTTTTAATGAAGAATTTCATTAAAAAACAACAAAAATTAATTAATTTAGATATAAAAACTTTCTCTCTCTCTCTCTCTCTCTCTTAAAATGAGATAGGGACTTAAACAAAATAAAAATAAAAATTATATGATAAAGAAGTAAATAAGCTTCGTCGATTTGACGAGCAGTAACCATCCAGGATTAAAGGCACTCTGTAGTTCAAACAAATCTATTTCAATAATTAAAATATTGAGTGAACAAAACTCGACAAAAAGGACTAATAGATGCTGCTCTTAATTAAAAACTTCCTTTTCTTAATTAACCTTCCCAAGAACTACACTAACATCTCCACATAATTCATCTTGCATTCGTATTAGTAAAATGAATATATTTAATTGTCTCAAAATGCAGACAAATAATCTGAAAAGCAGGTCGCAGCTCTCTGCCTGTCCTTCCTCCTTTCACACAATGGGGCTTTTTATTGCTAGTCATACTCCGCACAGTTAAGCTTTTTGATAAAATGCATGAGTTTATGTCAAAAAATAAACACTAATAGGCGTTTTATTTGAATTATTGGTTCTATGCAGGAACATGAAGAAATAAAATGTGATAAAAAAAAAAAAAATGAAAGAAAAGCTTGAGAAGAAACTGGAAGAGTTGTAAGAAATTTAAGCAGACTTTAAAACACCCTACGAAGTGGAAAATGTATGTAGAAGTAAATAAATAAATCAGAATAGCCGCTGTTAATGTAGTTTTCGCAGGGGAATATATATATTTAACCCTGGATGGTTACTGCTACTTGAATCGACGCAGCTCATTTACTCTTTATTATATAACTTTATGTTTTCTCAAATTCGTCTGGAATTTCAAGAGAGAAAACAAAACTTTTTAGGTTCTCTTTTTTGTTTTTTTTATAATTTTTATTATTATTGTTTAATGTATATATTTTAATGTTTTTTAATATATAAGTAAAAACATTTTTGTTACTTTCTAATATTAAAAATTGTTCCGCTAGACTTAGTTTTACAAATATTTTCATCGATTCTACGAAAATTAACCTTAATTTACAAAAATGAAGAGTAATCATCCAGGGTTAAAAAGAAGGATAATAAACCCACGTTCCAGCAAATGAATTGAGGTGTAACTAAATATTCCATATAAAAAAGGACAGAAATTATAGACCTTTAACGTGTGAAAACTTTTTTCTTTTTTTGATGCTTTTAAATTGTCCAGGGTTAAAATGAAAGATAATAAAACACTGTCCCAGGAAATTAATTGATGTGTTACTAAAGGACTCTTATAAAACAGGACAGAAGTTATAGATCTATAAATTTTATAGAGTGATAACTTTTCTCTTTTTGATGCTTTTAAGTCGTACAGGGTTAAAATAAAAGATAATAAAACACTGCCCCAGCAAATGAATTGTTTTATAATTAAAGGACTCTTATAAAACAGGACAGAAGTTATAGATCTGTAAATTTTATAGAGTGAACACCTTTCTCTTTTTTATGCTTTTAAGTTGTCCAGGGTTAAAATAAAAGATAATAAAACACTGCCCCAGCAAATGAATTGTTTTATAACTAAAGGACTCTTATAAAACAGGACAGAAGTTATAGATCTGTAAATTTTATAGAGTGAAAACTTTTCTCTTTTTGATGCTTTTAAGTTGTCCAGGGTTAAAATAAAAGATAATAAAACACTGCCCCAGCAAATGAATTGTTTTATAACTAAAGGACTCTTATAAAACAGGACAGAAGTTATAGATCTGTAAATTTTATAGAGTGATAACTTTTCTCTTTTTGATGCTTTTAAGTTGTCCAGGGTTAAAATCAAAGATAATAAAACACAGTTTTATTATAATTGATTTGTAACTAAAGGACTCTTATAAAAGAGGATAGAAGTTATAGATCTGTAAAGTTTATGGAGTGTTTTCTTTCTTCGATGCTTTTAATTTGATGTGAATTTCGTCAAGGATGAAAGCTGCTACACTGCGCTTGCGGTAACAACAAAATCTGTGGCCCTATGCCAGATAACATTTTTGCAGAGTATAAGAAACTGTTAACTCTCTCACAAATACATTCAAGAATTGCTGCAACAAATATTGCATGTCCAGGCAGTGATAAATTAAGGGACGCCAGGGTTAAAAAACAGCTGATATTTAATGTAGAGACCTCATAAAACCACGCATGCAGACTGTTGCATATTATTAAGCTGTACTTTGCTTAACTTGGCCTCAATGTAGGGCATCAAATAAAAATACAGAGTTTATAAGTCATGAATTACCCACTGGTGTTCTGTAGGTGCGTTTAAAAAATTTAAAAAGTCTGTCTGCCTGAATATGTGTCCGCTTATTTTATTTATTTCTTTCTTATGTCTCACTGTACTTGTTTTACTGTGTGTGTGTGTGTTGTTGTGTGTGCATGTATATGTAGTTTTTAATACGAGCTACAATTTTTATATAAATTGACGTGGTGCAAAAAGTGCGTGTGTTTGGCTGGCGCTTCCACAACCAGCCAGCCAGCGCAACCGTTTTATTTGTGTTGTTCTACAGTTTCTGTTCTTGCTGGTTGTTGTTGCTGTTTATTTGTTTTCATACACTTTTATTGACGATGACGACAACAATAAGAGCAGCAGCATTTACAACTAAAAAAATCAAAAATAAAAAATAAAAAGAAATCATTGTCGACAATGGTGTTGTCGATGTCGCCTTCAATACAAAATTTTTTGTGGCTGCAGTTTGTTGCTGTTTGTTGTCATGGGGTTTTATATGGGAGCAAAACAACATTTAGCGTGTAGGTTGTTGCTTCCATTTAGTAAAAAAAAAATTATAATAATAATACGAAAAAAATGGGCATTCACTTAACATTGATTTTGTTGTTGTTGTTGTTGAATAATTTGCATTAAGTCTTTTATTGCATAAATTTTTTCTTTGTCGATTTTGTTGCATTTAAAGCAATTTAGTTTAGCCATGAATGACTTGTGCTGACCAAAGAGTTAAGCATTAAATTTTGTGTGAAATTTGTTAAAAAGTATAAACAATAAATTAAAACATATATTATCTACACTCAAAGAAATATATTGATATATTAAAAATGTTGGTTACACTTCAGGGAGTTTAAAGAACTTGTACCAAATTCTACCAGTAGATATATTTATAAATAAAAATTTTAATTGATAAATAATGTTTAACTTAGTTAATAATATAATAAATTTAAAGTGATTACTTCACTTGAAATAATTCATACTTTCAGCAAACCTCTTGCGCATATTTTTTCTTACAAAAAGTAGAAATATTATTTCAAATTTCTAACCTCATAATTAAGAAGCTTATTTTCTTAAATTATTTAATTGCTAATAGTTTGTCTCTTAGATTTTTAATTATATATTTTGATATTTAGCTTAATATCCTTTTTACTTGGACTACCTGTAGAAGCACGAATCTTTTTCTTTGAGTTTAAAAAGCACAACTGGGTTTTATTTACTCCTCAGAAAATAAAATTGATATTTTTTCTTGATCCATTTCTCAGATAATAAAAGTTATTTCCTAATTGTTATTATTTTACCAGCAAAGCTGTTTCCAAACGTTTTTTTTTAGATCAGAAAATAAAAGTTATATCTTGACTCTTATTTCTTGCTCTTAAATAATTCCTCAAATAATAAAAGTTATTTCTTCACTTTTGTTTTTCGACTAGAAAATAAAAGTTATTGCTTGACTTTTATTGAAAATAAAACACTTATCCTAACTTCTATGTTTCGACTAAACAAAATAAATGTTATTACGTGACTTTCATTAAAAATAAAAGTTGTGTCTTGACTACTTGATTTTATTTTTTCCTCAGATAATAAAAGTTATTTCTTAACTTTTGTTTTTGGACTACAAAATAAAAGTTATTTCCAGACTTTTGAAATTTGGCCAGCAAGTAAAATGTATTGTTCGACTTTTGATTTATTCTTCAGATAATGACTTTCATTTTTTGATCAGAAAATAAGTTCTTCTTTAACTTCCATTTTTCGATCAGAAAACAAAAGTTATTTCCTGACTCTTAATATTCGATCAGCAAATAAAAGTTATTGCTTGACTTTTATTAAAAATAAAAGTTTTTTGACTTCTAAACTTCGGTTAGCATAAAAGTTATATCTTGACTTTTGATTTATTCTTCAGATAATAAAAGGAGTGTCTTGACTTTTGTTTTTCGACTAGAAAATAAAAGTTATTTCCTGGCTTTTGTTTTTCGATCAGCAATTAAAAGCTATCTCTTGACTTTTATCAAATATAAGAATTATATATAATATGATTATATTATATATAATTATATATAATATAATGAATATATTATAAGAATTATATTTTAACTTCCACATTTCGATCAGAAAATAAAAATTATTTCTTGCCTTTGATTAACTTCTCAAATAATAAAAGTTATTTCTTTACCTTTATTCTTAGATTAGAAAATAAAAATTGTAGACTTTTGTTTATCGACTAAAAAATAAAAGTTATATCCTGACCTTTATTAAAAATAAAACTTGTATCTTGACTTCTATATTTCGATCAGCAAATAAGAGTTATTTCTTGAGTATTTTTGTAAAGTTAATGTTAACCGATGTAAGATAAAATATATCAACATATTCCGTGGGAAAACATATATTCGAGTTATTCAATAAACGGTTTCAAATATTTGAAAATCACTGGTTTTCTTTCATCAGGAGAAAAATCAGTTTTCCATACTATGACTTTTTATCATTTTCTACAAACAATTGTATTCCAACTCTTCTGATCCAAAACATCCACTTTTCAAGTGTGCTGCTGCTGCCGTTGTGTTAATCGCTTAAATGTTTTACACGTGATATGACAAATAAATTACTGAACACACAATTCAGCAACGACAAAAAGCGCTCTTAAAAAAAAGCCCTCATGTTAGAGTGTAACATTTTATATCAAAATTGTATAGGAGATGTTGCTCGTTGTCGTTGTTATTACCGATGCTATTATTATTGTTATTGTCCTAGTCATCAGCAACAAGAACATCATCATATCAGACCATCAACTATAAAACCATTCATACCCATTCAACCGTCTAACCAATCCATCTTCTCATCTAGCAAACGAAGCCCTGGAATGTGTACAGGCAAAGAAATGTGCATGTATAAATTAATATGGGTGCGTGTGTGTGTGTGTGTTTAGGCTTATAGTCAATGTTGTCTGTTTTGTCTGCCTTGTCATCCCCATCATGTTTTCTATCTTGATAATATTATTGTTCGCTGTTCATCATTATTATGATGATCAACAGCAGTATTATGACTTAATAAAAGCTTGTCAAAAAGGATCGAACGTAGTTGATCATTTGCTACACTCACATGAACGAGAACAAGACAAATAAAATCATACGTGATATTAGCTAAAAGGGCAAGTTCGGTTTTTCCCTTTAAAGAGGTTAACACGCAGTAGGGAAAAGTATGAATTTTTATATTAAACAAGTAGTCCGAGATCGAATTCTTTTGATTTCAATTGTAGATGTCTAAGAGAACATTAAATCAAAAGTCCTTTCGTTGATATATTTATTTACTTGGACTGGCTCTCAGCCACTACATAATCCTATTTATGAAGTGCATAAGGCCGTGACTATGAAAATAGGGAAATAGTGGAAAATCGGAGAAAGCCGAGACTCCAGATAATTTATTGCAGCCATTTTATTTTTGACTTGAAAGGCACATTTTCCCAACTACACTGACGTAGAAAGGCTATTAAGTTAATAATATTGTCAAATGCTGGCTGGTAATATTTAGTGAGCAGTTCTATGTTATATGTTGCATTTTTTACCCCTTTTATATTTCTTTTATTCCTTTTTGAAAAATATTTGTTATTTCAAAAGTGCAGCACGTTCCTTTCTATTACGGTGCCCCTTAAAATGCAAAAAAAATTAAATATCACATATATAATACTCCTCTTCTTTGCAGGGCTTCACAGAAACAGCTGGTTTTCTTATTGATTGTGTTGTGTTCTTGTTATTGTACCGGTAGTTCATTGTTTAGTGCAGAAAGTTGCCTTCTTTAATGCACGTAATATGTTGCCAAATCTTATTTAACACTTTTTGTTTAGAAAAGAACACATTTTACATTAAATGCAAAATAGAAAAGATCTCTAATAAATTGAAGAGTGAGTGAGAAATTGAAACCGCGATAATCGGCACACCGCTGATTTTTATAGCGTTAACAAACGAGGTCTGTTCGGAATAAGTTACTTACATATAATTAAAATCTTTTGTTGTTTAGTTTTCTGGTTTGGACCAGCTCTCAGGAGTTGACCCATTCACACAGGCACTGCAGCATGACAGAACTAGAAAGTAGGGGATAGCTTTAGGAGGCCAGATGAAGACAGAGAGAGAGGGAGAGAGAGAGAGAGAGAATTTTGTTGCACCTATTTTTCTTTAGCCGGTAGATTTTTTGCTAGAGGTATACACCAGGGTCCACCGTTCAAATATTATAAGCTCAAACATCTATCTCCTCACACATATATAAAGGGTGTTTTTTATAAAGTGATACAAGCTTAAATCATAATAAAACCTAGTAATATATTTTTGATCAATAAAATGAACTTTATTGGATAGAAAATTTTATGACATTAATGTTTGAATATGATTTCGGCCATGTGGCCACCACGACTGGCGCATACAAGGCGCAATCTGGAACACCAACTTTCACAAACAGTAACATTCGGACCATCAGCGTTTTTGAAGACATATAGGCCAATCACTCCGCCAGCCCATAAAGCGCACCAAACAGTATTTTTCTGTTTCGACAAAAGCTTGCGGATTCTCCTCACTCCAAATGCGATAATTCTGTTTATTTACGTAACCATTCAACCAAAAATGGGCTTCATCGGAAAATAAAATTTTTAATGGACGAAGTGCACAATAAGTTTACGAACAGAACCATTATTTTGATTAAAAGTTTCCATAATTTGCACACGTTGCTCTGGTTTAAGTCGATCCATAATAAAATGTCAAAGCAAATTTAACAAAATACAACTGTTAGTTGTTGAATAAGTTGTCAAATAAAGCAGTGATGCCTACTCAAAGTTATATCGCTCTATAAAAATCACCCTATACATATAGACAGACAGTGACAAACTGTCGAAAATAATCAGGAACTCAAAATTTGGAAATGTGATAAAAACTCTCCTTTTGCAAAAAGAATTAAAACCCTAAAATCATTTGGTAAGATTCAAAATTTCCTAGTGTGATATTTACAAAAATAAAAAATAATTTTTGTTAAAAAATAAAGACGTTTTTAAGGAGTCATAAATATATATGTATATATATATATATAGTTTCATGGGGAAGTTGGTTGGCTGCATTATTTTAATTTTATGCAAAAATAGGGTATTTTGGAAATCCTACAAAACAAAAGAATTACAATAAATTAAAGTGTAAAAATGTATATCAATTTGTGTCTTATTGTGTTACTAAAATAAATTAATGTTCGATTTTTATAAAGAGCTTCTAATCATTTTTGTTTTCATGCTCCGCAAAAAAAGTGAAGGGGAAAAGCGACACAATACTTGGGGCAGGAATTTCCTATCAGGGGAACTTTATTTTTGCATGAAATTATTCACAGGGATTCTATTTAAAATTGCAAATTTAGGGAAAGAAGAAACATTTCGTGGGAAAAAGTACTCCTGGTGGAAATGAATAAGTAATTTGGGAATTCCCACATTTCAACTTAAGCCTGACTTATAAAACTCAACTTGACAATTTTTTATATTCCGCAGAAAATTATTGCCAGATAAAATAATGATTTTCAATTCACAAAACAGTCGAAGATTGTTATGGCACTTGTGTCATTTGGCATGAGGCTTTCGCTGCTGACGCTTAACAAATTTATTCATAATTTTCTAATCAAAGGCCGCTGACTGACACTTTCATCCACCACTAAATAGGCGACGTGCTATTGAATTTCTCTAAAGTATTGCCACAGTTTTAACTCAACATTCCATCACTCCATTTAGTTGCACAAACACAAAGACAACAAGAACAACAACAAAAACTATTTGTATCGATATTGTTCAATAAACACGGACACACAAAACAATCTACTCTCCCTGCTAGCCAGCACTTTTAATGTCTTCACAGTTAAATGTCGTTGTCGTTGCTGACTGAACCAGCCGTCTATTAAGTGTGTGGGTTGCTGCAACATATGCTTATGTTGCATTGTATGCATGTTGCAAGTAACATTTATGATGACTAAGTTGATTGTTACTAAACGGTTTTATTTTTATATTGAGTTTATAAATTGTTTTGTCGTTGTTTTCTTCTTTTTTTTATTTCGCTGCTGCAAAAGTTTTGTCTGAAAACAATTTTCCTTTTAAAGGTTCTGTCTGTTTTTTTTTTGTTTGTTTGTTGTTAACTTCATTTTCATGGCAGTTAGTTTTTTTTTCTTATGTGGTGGATTTTGTTGTTGCCATCCTTTTGTGACTCGATAATGGCATTGACAAGTGGTTGGTTGCTTTATAAAATCTCATGATTTGCTGTTGTAGCTGCATTTAAAAGTAATTTGTTGTCTGTTTATTGTCTGTATGTTGTATATAGATGCAGTTGCTGTTGTTGTTGTCGTCATCAATAAATTTACTATTTGTGAGTTATAGCTGTTGCTGTTTCTCTAGCTGCTCAATGTTGTTGTTGTTGTTGCTATATTATTATTGATGCTGGTTGGTGGCTGTTTAGTGTTGTCATCAATAAGTGCTTTAAAGATGATTTCAATTTTATTTTATATAGTTTCGTTGTTCTTTCAGTCAACTCTAAGTGATGTTTTAGAAATCACTTAGATAATTTACTTTTTCTTTTTTATTATAGTGGTTTTTTTTTTGTTATAGAAAGCTTTGTTGAAAAGGAATTATAGAAAATAGCTTTTCTTAGGTCAAGGATCAGTTTACAATACGATCCGGAGTAATTTTGTGTTATTAATGATATTGTGAGAAGCCAGCACTTTTAATGTGTTCACAGTTAAATGTCGTCGCCTGTGAACCAGCCGATTTTTTTTAGGGTACAGAGTGACTTCTGCCAAATCAAATCCATTTTACCACAAAATTTAATGCAACTTCAGAGAAAAATATTTTTTTCGACGGCTGAAAAACGTTTAATAAATAAATTATTTGCAACTTGAATGGTTCTTGCAAAATGAAAATAAAACGTTTATTAAAATTAGAAAATTTACCATAATTTTTAAGCTTACCTCGTATATGCATATTGTAATCAATATGAGAATCTCTGAAAATAGATGCAGAAACCAGGTAGACGAAATGATGTTCCAAATATTTCTGAATATATGAAAAATAAAACAGGACCACGGAAATCACGTCAAGACTTCCTTTTCAAAGTAATTTTTATTTGCGATTCTCGAATACATAAAATCTCTTATTACAAACGGGATTGTGAAATGGTTCGTTTCCTTTTTTATCGGAAAATCTTCATCATGATCATCATCATTATCATTTCCTATCTTCATCATCACCTGCAGCAACATAAATTTCTTAACTTGTAATGTTTTCAAATCTTAACCTCAATCATTGTCTTTTTTTTTCATCAATATTCCGTTTGTAAATAATTCACAAATACTTTTCCAACTCTCAAAAGTCGTGCAAACAAACGATCTGGATCAAATGAAAAATATGATAACTGAGATTAATTTTATGGCCGTCATAAAACAATTTTTATTGACATTATTGTAGTCAAGTGTTGACAGCATAATAAAATAATTGTCGACAAGTTTGAAAAGAACATGGACAACAACAGCAACACTAACAATCACCAGCAACGATAACAACCCGCCATTATAATAGAACATGATAGGAAAATTGTTTAACTAAAAAAGTGGATGATCAAGTCTCAGCAGTTGATTGGTATGAATCACACTGGAAATGGAAATATTCCTGTTGAAGTTATTTGTTTTGGATAATGATCATATAACGTCATGGGTGATATATTTTGGAGTTAAAAGATTTTTGAACACTATTTTTGCTTTTTGTCACACAAAATAGAAACAGATATTTCAATAGTTTAAAATGGGATCTTATATAAAATATTTCGTTAAAATATCTCCCAGTGTAGGGGCATATTGGCTTCGTTTTGTGACTCCTTTTTGTCCAGTTAACCTGTGAAGTTGTATGTTGTAGCGTTGCAAGTCAAAAGATGAAATATTTTTCATATTATTATCATTTTTAGAGCATTCCCAGATCATAGTTGTTGCAACATGCTTGTAGACACTTGTAAAACAAGACCATGACTTTGACTCGCCATAGTTACTTGAGGAGTCGAAACTTGTTGCTGTGTCTTAGCTATTCATATATAAATATATATATATAGATAGTTTTTGCTCTCTTTCCATTTAATAATAATGGCCACAATAATCGTAAAAGATCAAAAGAAATAACAGCGGCGCTTGCTTTAACTCATAAAGAAGCCTTCTTTTATCGTTATAATTCACCCTCATTTCATAATAAATTGCTCTCAATTGATCACGACGACACCACAACAGCAACAGCAACAGCAACAGCATTAATGCAAACTATTTGCCATGTTGTTTGCATTATTGTAATATTGCGGCTGTTAAGTAAAACTAAAAGGAAAAACAACAGCAAAAACAAGAATAGCCCGTGTTTGTTTGCAAAGTCTTACATTAAAAAAAAAAATCCTTGAGTTGAGAAATTTTCTTCGATATAATATGATGATGAGTTTTCCTAAAGAAGTGTTGAGTTGTTCAATGATGGGAGAACAGACAACACACATTTTCTTATGATATAATTCCTTGTAACATTTAAGGTCATTTGAATGGCCTGCAGCCTTAATATGTATAATAAATTAAAGTGGATGAGATTTTGAATAACACCAAAAGCAGAAAAAAAAAGAAAACCAATTTGATTACTCACAAACAACAACAAAACAATGTGCACTTGACTTAAAGTCAACTCCAATAAAACTGCTGTTATAGACTCATTACAAGCCTTAATTATTTTGGCTTAAAAATATCCCATCTCAACATTTCTATTTTCAAAATCAATAATTTCAAAATTTTAAGTCTTTTTTATTTAATTTCAATACATCTTTTATGTTCTTAATGCTGGCATGCAATTCTGATATTTTGCGAATTTGAGAGATTCATTTTCCCTCATCTCTACAGCATCAACATGTTGTTGCAGTCACGCTAATATCCCACAAAATTATAGTGTTTAGGAAAAAGAGTATCAAGTAAAACGCTTCAAAGTATTACAAAAAAATCATACATTCATTTAACAATAAATTGCAACACGTTTTTGAAACTAATGCACTCAATTGACACCCTCAAGACACACACTCCATTTAAATGCAACATGGACAAACAACAGCAACAAAAATATCAACAACAGCAAACTAGATTATGAACAACGTTGATGTTTTTATTAAAGATGCGGGATAAAATAGTATGAAGATTATTAAAAAGTAAATAAATTCCCAGGATTGATTAGGAATGCGGTAAAGAGAGTGGCCAGGAAAATAGAGCACTGAAAGAGACAAGCAGAGATTTAGACATTCACAAATGTAGCAACAATTTGCTTTCTTTTGACCAAACGCCTGTGAAGTGACGGAAGAGAGTAACTTTAAAATTAAAGTTGCCTTCAACTATTGGACCTTAAAATCGTATATATTTATATTTATATATATTTTTTTATCTAAAATTATTTAAAAATTTTCCAGTTTGTTAAGACACAAACTCTAACTGATTATATGAGTTAATAATATCCACTAAAGATTAGTCGATTAATATTTCTGCAATTGCATATTTTTCAAATAAAAATTATTTTATTAAAAACTATTTACAAGAAAAATTGATCGTGCTACATAATTTTTCAATAGTTTTATTTGCCAAGTGCGACAAATATTATGTGTAACGAGTATCATGTTATTCGAATATTATATTATTCGAATCACATTATGTTGTTTGAGCAATATTATGAATTATTCGTAGAAGATATATATTAATCGATTATGTGTATTAAAATAAAATTTATTCTTAAGCTATCATTTCAATAAAAATTCTCTTACGGTTATGGCAGAATTGATTTAGCAAACAAATTAATAAAACCGACAGAAATCTTCACAGAAAAAATTCGATTAATATGAAGTCGATTAAAAGTTTTGAAAATATTTTATAATATATTTTCATTAATTCTTCTAGTTCTTTTTTACCTATTTTTATTCCGAGAATTTTTAAGGTTGCAAATCTTTATTTTAATCCTTTTCAATTTCATGCTGATTCTGTTTTCCCAAAAAAGTTACTAAAAAATTCAAAGTTTTAGTTAGTTCCTAAGCACATTTCGCTGGGCCTAATGCAGATCATCAGGGAACCTTTACCCAACAATTCTTAGAATAATTGAAGATATTATTCCACACTTCTATTTTAATAAGTGGGAAGCTTAAAACAAATATCAAAGTATCTTTATTTTTATTTAAATACTTGTTTATAGTATTTAATATATCGTCACTCCTTTTGTTTGACTTCTTCACGAAATAAAATATTTTTTTTTAAATGTTAAAAATTAATAAATTATTCAAAATAAAATAAAGGGATCTTAAACTTAAAAATATTAGAGAATATTATTATAAATTTTTTTAAATTACATATATTATAAGTCCGATTAATAATTATTCAATTGAAAATTCAAATCTTTTTATAATAGATATTTATATTTCTATTTACTACATAGTCAATTTTTGCGTTGATTGCATAAAGCATTAAACACAATAACGACAGCAGACTGCAGACTTCAACTTGTCAAATATAGAAAACATGTGCTTATATGACAATGATTATTTTTAATACTACAGGTGACACGGCTACTGGTTGTTGTCCCTGCTGTTTTTGTGGTTGTAGTCAAATTAAACTAATTCCTATTTTGGTGAGCGACAATGAGTACATGCAATGTTGCCAGTTTAATATAAATAAATTCAATTATTGTCAACTTGAATATATATTGTTATATATTACAAGAACAAACAACAAACTATATTTCCAAGCTAATGAAATGGTTTCTTGTCATATATTGTGGACTTTAAATGTATTTGATTGGAATAACACTATTTAAGAGTATTACATGTATGAAAGTGGCTACAGTGGCGTATGAAGAGAATTCTACTACAAACAACAACACATGGTTGTTGATTTGGTGGTGTCGTTCTAAAAATAATTAAGTAGCTGACTACGATGAGACGATTGTAGCCAACGACTTTTGTAGTCGGTGTTCGTGTAGCTTGCTGTCGTTATTGTGTTTAATGCTTAATATTGTGTTATTCGAGCTTTTTTATGTGTGTACACAATTTTCCAAATATAAATTTTTCAAATAAATATAGCTTTACAAAAGATTTTAATAAAAAACGGACATTATTCGGTTATGAATCTCAGATAATAATCGAATATAAATTGTTTTGCAAAAAGTCTATCAGTAAAGTAATTGAATTCGGCAATAAAATATTAGAGTGGATAAAAATATTCACACAAAAACTCACATTATTATTCGTGTTATTTAATTTTTTACTGAGTAAAACAAATATTATGTTTATCAAATTCTGTAGTCCATCTGCCGTTATTTAATTTAATAAGTAATCGATTACATACTATATTTCCCAAAAAGGTTATTCGGCTAAAAATTGTACGAATAAAAATTTAGTAATAAGTACTCGAATACATATATTATTTAAATATAAGTTATTTGAATGAAATTTGTACGAAAATAAATTATTCCAACACAAGTTATTCGTTATAATCTTATATGCGATTAAAGGTATTTTGTAAAATAGTCCCGATGAAATAAAAAAAAAAAATAACTGGATCAAAAATTTTTCCTAGTATATAAATCTTACCCACACTGATGCTCTAGGCAAATTGAAAAGATCATGTGAGCCACCTTCAAGTTTCTACTTTCCAACATTGGAACCAGCAGCACCACTGTTCTATTAGTAACCTTAAAAAGGCTCACTGTTATTATTATACATGCTCCAGCATGTTAGGAATATTGAAGTTTTGAACAAAGAACTTGTAGTGCTGGATGAGAAGAATTCTTTTGTAAGCTAATAAATAGAAGAACAGTGGGGTTAAAGTTTTATTTTCCATTTATATTGATAAATTATATCTCCCCCTTTAATTTTTCCTATTTGAGTTTTATAAAACTTTAGTTAATACAATTTAAAGTTTTCCAAGTGTGGTCGAATACGTCCACAGCTTTGCCAAATCATCTTCTTAAATTTGTCTCGCCAACATACTTCGCTTCGGAGCGCAATAAAATTAAGTTTCATTTCCTCCCCGAGGACTAAAATGTATGCCAAAGAATATCTTCTTCAAAAATTTACTATTTCCAGGCTATTTCCCAGGCTCTTGTTTCTCTCTTTGTTTTTCCTCCTACAACATTTTTGATAATAGTGTTTTGCAATTTCCTCCCAAGTCTATTTGCATTAATGCTAATAACATGCGCATGATGTGAAACGTTTAAAATGTTCTTTCAGTCAGTCGTATGTGTTTAATGCCTGTTTGTAAGTGTGCAATTTTAGATGTTTGTGTGGATATGCCCATATCGCTGAAAGTTGCACGTTTTGCGCGTGAAATGAGACTTCTTTGTATTTGAGCTTCTATCTCTGTCTAACATGCTGTTTAAACTTAAAGTGACTATTTGAACAATTGTTATGATTAACGGGGCAAAAAATTGTATGAAAAAGTAAACAAAAAGAAGCTGAAATCGGGGAAGAAAACCTCCATATAATTTAGTTGCTAAAAAGGTCAAACACTTGTTATGCTGTTTTGATTTTTTTTTTGTCTTTTCTTCTTCTGTTGGCAAAACAAACACTCCAAGTCAATGTTTGTTTACGTTTCTCAACGAGGTCGTTGGCAGAATTATACCCACAGAAATTGTTACAGTTACGAGTTTTTAAATAGCTGGTAGTACAGGAATAAGCAGGATATAGGGAAGTCTTCTTTGTAGTGATTTAGAGATTATTAAACTCCCAGTTTTTAAAAACCGATACTGAATGATGGGGGATTGTATGATTAAAAATTTGGTTAGAAAATGTTTTGAAATGCGACTACAACTTGTTGTTTGTTGTTAATTCTACAACAGAGATTTTATAAATTTGATTTCTTTTTAAAAACGTACAGTCTTATGTCTTTGATAAACTTTTACTCCCCTCCAAGTATTTTGGTTTCAACGAAGCAGATTCAAAAAAGTTTAATCATTTAACTCGTTCATGAATTTTTAGAAAGAAAAAGAGTTGTTATATTTTTTAAAATTTTTTTTATTATTATTATTATTATTATATATTATATAATAATATATATAAATTTTTTTGTTTTGTCGTCGAGTGCTGCTTCCACTAAAACAATCCCCCTCCTTCTCTGGTTTTTACCTTCATGGAACCTCTTTCTGTATGAATTCGTAAAAGCCCAGAATCAGCACCCTAAAAAAGAACCCTTCCTTATGTGCCCACGTATGAGCCCGATATCCTCCACCATTTAGGATTTTCTAATGGGTTATGATGAGGATCTAAAAAAGGTAGATCGTTTATGCTAAAAGTTAGTCAATGTCCATTTTCTTCCTCCGCGAAATGTATTCAACGCAGTAGCCTACGGCAATTTATTTATCGCTGCCTTCAAGCATTTTGCCAACGACGTTGTCAGGAGTAAGTTCATCAATCTGTTCGCATAGGTCACTTCGTTCCGCCTGCCACCAGCATCGAGTTTATTGTTGCCATGATCAGCCTCCTTTTGCTCTGCATAGGCCCGCCGATATTCACCATTAGCCTGCTTAGCATGCCAGTTGCTTTTGCCGCCTTGTTGGCTGCATGTTGTATTTGAGCTCAAAAATTGAGCCTGCTGTCCAACTTGACACCCGAATATTTAATCGCTTTCTTCGTAGTTAAGGTAGTTAAGAGCGTATCAGGCATTTGCATGTCAATTTCAAGTGGCATGTGTCTTCGGGTCATCAGGATCACCTTTGTATTATTCTTTATTAGCTCAAGACCATGTATTTTAAGTATTGTTATTATTTTTTGTTATATAAAACACTATTCTTTTTTATTTTTAACTTTAAAAATTGTTCCGCTAGAATTGTTTTAAAAAAAGGTTCCTGTTCCTGAAAAAGGTACTGTCTGACCCACGATATCATTCGATATCGTCCTGTCGACAAAATACATACAAACAAACACAAAATTTTGGAATTCGTTTGTCGACAAACATATTTAAAATATCGAGTGACATCGTGGGACAGGCAGTTAATGCACAAAAATGTAGACTAATCATCCAGGGTTAAATAGACACAAATTAATATAAAACTATGTTACTAAGTCAATAAATAAATAAATTGATAAATAAATAAACTGATAAATTAATAAACTGATAAATAAATAGAAAAATATGTTAATAAATATAAATAAATAAACAATAAATATTTATTTAAATAAACAAACAAATAAAAAAATGAATAATTTAATAACTAACAAAATAGATGAATAAATAAATATTTAACGAAATTTATTGTGTTTAAAAAACAAACATATTCTTAAAATTTATGAAATATATTTTTATAGCGGATATACTTTTAATGCCGAACTCATAACTTTACACATGTTTTTCTTTTTTGTTTTGTTTTTGTTAGTACGAGTATTTGGCCATGTTAGTTATAGTGTTCAATATAATTTAAATCATCGCCTGATTGTCTGACAAAAAATGTTTCCTTGTTGTTATTTAAAGTTCTTTTTTTTCTTGTTGTTTTGTTGCTCATTTTTCGTTACCACATTATTTTTTGTTCAAGTCGTGATATAAAAAAGTTTGTTTATTTTTTTTTGCTATTTTTAAGTAAAATTTCTGAATATCTGCTGTTGTCTTTTTGGCTTGTTCCACTTTAAAATTTCAACACGTTCATTTTCGTGCTCTACATAATTCATCATTGGAAGGGCATTACAAGCAACAACAACAAAAACTATCATCAGCATCATTATCAACATAAATAGTTGCAACTACAGCAACAAGTTTCTTGTTGTTTTAATATATTTTTTTATAAAATAATATATTCAATAATAACGATGGCATCAATTTTGATCTTCAAATTTAAGTTGAATTTTTTAGAAAATGTTTATTGATTGAGAATTTGTGGAGATTTTTGCTTCAACTCTGTCTGTTAAATTTTATCATTTGCACGATTCAGTTATATTTTTTTTTTTATTTCTAAAGACAATAAAGCCGGGAGATATGGAAGAAAATTATTGGGGAGTTGTTTATATCACAGCGATCAACTGTTTGGCGTATAATTAACATGGTTTATCGCATTATAATTATAAAACTCTCGTAAGACAAATTTTCCATACGAAATTTTTACAATTTGGGAACGTTGCTCTGGATTTAAAATAAATAGAAGAAATCTCACCACAGTTCGACGTTTTTCACAGTTATTGATATCGATACTGCTCGTGCAGTTGAAAAAAAAACGATATTTTGAAATTAATAAATAATTTATAGGGATGTGATAGGGCCACACATATTTTAGTTATAATTGATTTATTTTACTTCAATTTATATTTAATCAAATGAGGTGAACAACATGGAAATACACAGACAAACAAATAGTCACGTGGAGCAACGGATAGAAAGACTAACAGATAGAAAGACAAAAGGACTTACAAACAGTTAAACAGCCAGATAAGGCAACAGATAGAACGCACATATAGACTGATGGGAAAGCAAACAATCGGCCTAATATTAAGATAATTTATGTTATTTGAAAATAAAATTTTTTCAAATTTCTTCTACTTCAAGGGTTTCCGATATATGAAAAATTAACTTATGTAGGGTATTCAATTAATCAAAGTTTTGTATTAATCAATTAATCGCGACAAACAATTATTATTTAAAATATTCTTTTTGTAATAAATCGATTAATCACAAAAATAATCATTCGATCTAATAATTGAATTAAATAATAGTGGAATAACTTAATATTATTCGGGTATTCGAATAGTTTTCAATTTATTGTGCTTCAGTAGTTTCAGTAACATAATAATTAAAAGAAGCTACTTCTTGTAATAAAAGAACAATTTTTAAATTAAAAAAAAGAGTTTAAACTTTTTAATTACTAAAAAAGATTATTTAAAAATAATATTTATTAGAGAATATTTTAGTTTCAAAAGAGTTATTTTTCTTTTGTTTTGATGAAACTTGATTTCGAAACCATTCTTTCACTGATTACTGACGTTGGGCCCAAGAGTTATAAACCGAATCCAAAAGCTGTGTTCTTCTTCTTGTCCTTCCTAAAGATATAGTCTTCTATAGTCGTCTATAATTCCACTTAAAGAACCTATTTTTCATTTTATAAAAGTTTTAGTAATATGATGGACTTTTTTCCTAAAAGTAAAAAAAATACACTGAAAAACCAAATATTTAATTATTCGAATAATCGATTAATTGATATAAATTGCTCTTATTAAACTTATATTGAAAAATAAGCAACTTTAAAAAATTAGAAAAGTTATTCGATCAAAATTAATCATCGGAATAGCCTATTATACAAAAAATACACTGAAAATCAAGTATTTAATTAATCGATTAATATGTATAAAATACTCTTATTACACGAAGATCGAAAAATGAGCCATTTTAAATTATTTGAATACGCTATTACCTTTTTATCTATTTAATAGACATTTAATAACTATTTTAGTAATATGAACACGGCTTGTTTTTTTTTTTTACAAAAAGACAAAAATACACTGAAAAATCAAATATTTAATTAATCGATTCGTCGATTGATATATATAAATTATTCTTAATACAAGTAGATCGAGAATTTAAGCCTTTTAAAACTATTCGGAGTTATTCGATCAAAATTAATAGATTAATCCAACAACAATTAATCAGCTGAATACTCTATTACTTTTTATCTGTTTAATAAACATTTTATAACTATTTTGGTAATATGGTGGGCACGTACCTGCTTGTTTTTTTACATTAAAAAAAATACACTGAAAAGTCAAATATTTAATTAAGCGATTAATCGATTAATTGATATAAATTATTCTCATTACACGTAGATCGAAAAATAAGTAACTTTAAATTATTAGAGAAATTAATCGACATTTTGAACATCAATTAATCGTCTGTATACCCTATTACCTTCTTTATTAGTTGGATAGACTTAAGCAGAGCAAAACTAAAGTAATAAAAATGAATTATAAAAAAACTTATATTTTTAATTAGAAAAAAATCAAACAAATCTAATGCTCCGCTTCGAAAAAATGATGGAAACTCCAGCAAAAACTAAAATCAGAAACGCCAAATAGTGCATCTTAAAAATGTAGTAAAAAATCGATCATGTTGTTGTCATCTTGCAACAGATATTTTGTTCATCATGTGTGTGTGTGTTTATGTCTCGAAATTCAGAGTTACCTTTCTAAATTTGATCAACTCCGGCTGCTGGCGAACTTTTAATTAAAATTTATTATCAACTGCCAGTCGTTCATAACAGTTTGCTACAATTCTATTAACACACTGGCTGTTATACAACTTCATAATGGTTTTTAATTACTGATTTGATGACAGCAAAAGTGAAACTGTCAATAAAATAAAATAAAATAAATAAGACTCATGTTGTGTTTTTAATGCGAACTTGAGCAGAAGTAGGAGAGTTCCCACGCTGCTCAAGAAATTCAATTTTGACGTTTATGTTTTTATTTTTTGTTTTAATTAGAACGGATTTTTATTAAAGGAAAAAAAAGGACGGGCGTTTTAAAATAAGTTTAAGTAGATAATGAGCCAACGAAATTATGTATAATAGGCTGCAGGTGGTAAAAGTATTGAGTTCTTTTTTATTTTTTGAAAAACACCTTTTGTGACTTGAGGAAAATATAAAAATAAAGTTTTAAATTATTAAGTACGAATATGTCGGTGAGAATATATTCCGCTAGCCAAGTTAATACCGCATATTAATTATATTAAATTAGCAAATACAGTTTTTTAATACATTAACTTTAATTATTAAAAAAAAAAATAAAACTTCTCTTAAAATTTGAATAAGAAATTGATTGTAATACAACTTGAAAATTCCTGACAATTTGAAAACAATTCCTTCTTCTGCTATTATCCTTCAATTGATTGCTACGTTTTAGCTTTATTGCGTTACACGATCCCCATCATTATCAAGTGCAATAGAATAAATTTGAAGTACTTTAAGACTTGGCAAATAATCGTACATCAGCAAACAATACAAAATAGAAACAATTCTAAAGAAGCCAACAGATAAAGTGCATCTATTTAAAGCCACTTAAAACACAAAAAGACCTGCCATTTAGACAGTCTACAAAAAGTGTAATACCTGACCATCACGGCCAAATGATGAAAAGATCTATAGTTTTTGGCCGAAGACGCAAAAAGCAACGCAGCATTGAAATAAATAAAACATTGTTTTTAGTTATAAACTAAACTATGGAAATGAATACTCAACTTTAAGTAAATTTGCTTTAAATTAGCTGGAGTTTTTTTTTTTTTTTGTTTGTTTTGATTTTGGGCAAAGATTTTTGCCGCCAACAAAATGCCAAAAGAGAGACTTAGAATCCATAAATATAAAATGAACTGAAAAAAAACGGCAGGAGAAACAAAAAAATATATACAAACGAAAGCATATGAAAATTTCAAATATGTGCAAGACAAGTTGGTTGAAGAAAATCGTTAACAATAAAAAATTAAAAAAAAAAAATTATAAAATAAAATTCAAGAAACCACAGCACTACCGCTGCTAACTACTTGGCCAAAAGCTTGAAAGAATAACACAGAAATATGTAAAGCAATTGAAATAGCAGCAACATTTGGCGGCATGATTTTGTATGTGATTTTAGTTTTTTTTGCTGTTTGTTGTTGTTGTTGTTTTCGTCATTGTGTGGCATTAAAATGTGCATCTTTATTTGCGCAATACATTTTGTATGCAACGTCAGCAGCAGCAGCAGCCGCAAAAGAAAAAAATACAAGGTTTTAGTTTCCTTCTAAAGCCAACATGTGCAACACAATTGTCTTGACCAAACTCGCCATATACAACAAACAGCCAAATATTAATCCATCAATCCGTCTTATTTGCACAACAGTGCCACTTGTTTGAGAAATTATATCGGGTGTTTTTTATAGAGTGATACAACTTTGAGTTGGCATCACTGCTTTATTTAACCACCCTTTTAACAGCTGATAGTGGCTTTGACATTTTATTATAAATCGACTTACATCAGAGCAACGCGTGCAAATTGTGGAAATTTTTAATCAAAATAATGCTTCTGTTCGTCAAACTTATCGTGCACTTCGTCCATTCAAAATTTTATTTTCCGATCAAGCCCATTTTTTGTTGAATGGGTACGTAAATAAACAGAATTGTCGCATTTGGAGTGAGGAGAATCCATAAGCTTTTGTCGAAACATCACTCAACATCCACAGAAAATTGCTGTTTGGTGCGCTTTATGGGCTGCCGGAGTCATTGGCCCATATGTCTTCAAAAACGACGATGGTCAGAATCTTACTGTCAATGGTGAACGGTATAGGAACATGATTCGAAGTTTTTCCGTACCTCAATTAGCTGGCATTAATCTTGCTGATATGCGGTTCCAACAGAACAGAGCCACATGCCACGCAGCGGGCGCTACAATTGATTTACTCAAGAAAACTTTTGACGAAAAAATTATTTCACGAAATGGCCCAATTAATTGGCCCCCAAGATCGTGTGATTTTACCCCATTAGATCATTTTCTTTGGGATTATATAAAGTCACTTGTGTACGTCGATAAACCACAAACAAATGAATACCTGGAAATCGACATTCGAAGAGTTATCGGCGAGATACGGCCGCAAATGCCGCAAAAAGTTTTTTAAAATTGGTGTTCCAGATTGCGTCTTGTACCCGCTAGCCGTAGCGGCCATATGGCCAAAATCATATTCCAACATTAATGTCATAAAATTGTCTATCCAATAAAGACAGTTTCATTGATATCAAAAATATATTACTATGTTTTATTATGACTTAAACTTGTATCACTCTATAAAAAACACCCGATGCTCTACGAAATTTTAAGTTTAATATGCAAGTTTTTTTAATGAGGCTACACAGCAAAAATTATTTAAGGATCGTATAAATGAAAACAGATTTTTGGATTTAAGAAAATAGAGTTAAAGAGAGCGCACAATCCAGCATTATAATATATAGACTTGGCGATTTTTTCAGTGTAAAAAATTCTCAAAATGCTACATGAAGAAAATAATGAAAAGGGGGTGCACTGTAACCGGAATCCCAAAAACTATAAAATGATCTACCCAAATAAATCAATGCGATAAAAAAAATATCTATAAAATTCAAACAATCTGGCAACCTTTTACACGGAATATATTCAAGCCACTTGCCCAACTTATGAGTAACATCATTTTATATTCATTTTCCTTCATCAGCAATAACATCATGATCAGCAATATCATTATCATGATTATCATTACAAACATCATGATGTGATATGGAAAATGATCAACATCATGATCTGTCTGAGGTCAGTTTCGTTTCAAGCGGCATTATTTTCGCAACAAATTGCAACTGAAGTTGTAATAAAATGTTCTCCTTCTTTTTTTTGGGCCGATGATCTTCGTTTTTATGGGGAATTGAATTTTTCACATACTCGTCTTATATTCTTCTTCTTCTCTTGTTTTTTTGTCTACTTATATTTTGGCGGCTTTTTAAGGCTGCATATTTTTGCAAGAATTAATCGTTTGTTTTGTTTGGTTTTAAAGAAGGTCATAAAATTTAACTAAAACTTGAAGATTCTTTTGTATATATTTTTTTCTGTGTGTTTTAAAAGCAACAAGTGTTGTTGTTGTTGTTTTTTTTGAGGCAAATGATTATTGGGAAGAAGAGATTTCCTGGCGATCAAAATATTCAAGTTATTTTTATAATGCTGATAAAGAAGGAAATTAAGAAATTATTAATATTTTGGATTTATAAAAGAAGATTTTTAAACATTTTGAAATTAATTATAAGTAAAATTTCAATTAAAATTTTGTGTATATTTCTTAGCAGCCATTTTATTTGCCAGTAGACATATTTTTAAAATCCATAATCCAGGTTTTGTTTTTTAAAAAGTTGTATTTTATATCAAAAAAAGTTTCTTTTGTGTGTGTGTGAGTGTTGCTGGCCTACTTAACAACACTGAAATTTTTGCATAAATTTTATAGCAACTTTCTTTCCATTAATTCTCGATAAAACATTATGGAATGTTGTAGCGGCCATGTAATTACACATAAAATGTTTTAGTTTCGAAGGCGTTGCCTTTAACAAGCCACGAACTAAAACAGGCAGTTGTTTGTAAATTTCCAAAATAGCAAATGCTTGAAACAACATCAAATTTGTTAAGATCTTTTTTCTTCTTCGCTTAGACATTTGACAGCTAATGATTATTTCATATTTGACAGCAATTTATCAAACAATGAAATCAAAAAATATCTCAGAAGAAAAAAAAACCATTAAAAACTCAACAACAAACCAGCTCTCAATTTTGAATCAAATGCCGTCGTACCAAATTTTGTTTATACATTTTTGCGTATTTCATATTTTTTTTTTAATGCTGTACAAAATATTAAACATTTAAAACATAATAAAAATCAAATTTTTGCCAAAGGGCAAAATATAGAGAAACTAGTTGTTTGATGGTCGGGTTCAACCTGATTTTGATTAAGTAAATCATAAAACATTTTTATAATGTCAAAAAAAATATAAAAAAAATTAAAACCTAAAAAAAAGATATCGAAAATGATGAGCAAACAATACAACACGTTGTATTCGAAATAAAAATCTCAGCAGCGTAAATTTTGGAAAAAAGTTTTAATTGTTCAAAAGGTGAAGTCTCGTTTGGCAAGTGTCTGTCTAAGAGCAAAGTGTTTTCTAATGGGATTTCTCATATGCTTGGCTTGATAGTTTTGGTAGTCTTATAGCACTGAGTGGCCAAAAGCACACACATATGTTACACACACACACAAGTGGTATTAAGTGTGATTAATGATTTGAGAACTGCTGATCTTTTTATTTAAATGTTCTGGTCTTTTCAAAAGCACCTAATTATTTTAGAAACTAAACTAAAATTTTTAAATTATACAATGCCTATCAGCTACGAGGTCTGTTAAAAAAATGAGGCACAGGTTATATATTTTCCAACAAAATTTTTATGTATTCTCTGAAAATTTTTTTTAATTGTTCTTGTGCAGTAGAAAACCAAAGAACTCGACAACTCTTTCAACATTTGTGGCTCTTGCAAACAAACCAAGTGCACTTAATAACTAAAACTCAGAAAATGTTATTCAGGCGATTGTATATAAAACGCAGGTACGAAATTTAAAAATTTAGCTCCTATTCTGAACAGAAATAGATGCAGAAATAATAATAATAATAATAATAATAATAATAATAATAATAATAATAATAATAATAATAAATAAAAAAAGTATAGATGAAATTAAAATAAAATCGTTATGTTGTTGATTTCCATTTTGAAAATTTACCTTATCTTCTTGAACAGCTCGCGTATTGAATAAAATCTAGATGCAATGAAAGTGCAAAATGTTTTTCAAATTTACTTTATCTTCTTGAATAGCTCTCCTATTTAAAAAAATCTAGATGCAATTGAAATACAAATTGTTTATCCAACAATCGCTACATCTTTAGTTTCCATTTTGAAAATTTACCTCTTTTTGAACAGGTCTCGTATCAATTGAAATATTGGAAAACATTTTTTTATTATTAAAAAAGAAAACTGCCACCGAAAGATTTTGCTTTAATTGTTTTCAACTAAATTTAAGTTGAAATTTTATTAAAAAGAAAACTGACTTGCCTGGTTAAAATTTAATGGTGCTCCTTCGAATGGAAACAGTGTGACAGTAAATAAAGCAGCGAAGTTTGTTTTACAAACATTTTACTTAATAGTTTAGTTTTGCTTAAAATGTTGGTATTTAAAGAACTAATAAAGAAAAATTATATATCGCTGACAAAAATTAGAGTTTGTAAACTACGTTAAACTAAGCTTAAACTTAATCTTTATGCCGAAAATTATAAATATATATATATATATATATATATATATATAAATCGATAATATATAAATAAATCGATAATAACTTAATAAATAAATTGATGACAAATACATTAATAATTCGATAACAATTCAATAAATAAATTGGTAATAAATAAATGAATCGATAATAAATAAACAAATAAATTTATAATAAATATTTATGTAAATCGATAACAAACAAATGAATTAATAAATAAATATATAAATCGATAATATATAGATAAATCGATAATAATTAAATAAAAAATCGTTAGTAAGTTAATAAATAAATCGATAACAAATAAATTAATAAATCGATAGCAAATAAATATATAAATCGATAACAAATAAATTAATAAATCGATATCAAAGAAATATATAAATCTATAATAAATAAATAAATGAATAATAAATAAAAAATCGATAATAAGTAAGTATATAACTCGGTAATATTTCAATTAACCGATAATAAGTTAACAAATACATCGATAACAAATCAATAAATAAACTGATAGTAAGTAAATGAAGCGATAATAAATAAACAAATAAATTAATAATAAATAAATTTGTAAATCGATAATAAATAATAAATAAATAAATCGATAGTAGTTGTACAAATAAATAACAACTTAATAAAAGAATCGATAATCAATAAATTGATATTAAATAAATCGATAACTAAAAACAGTAAATAAAATATATAATTTCTGTTAATACTCGTTGCATATTTTTTAAGAAATTTGAATTTTGATTTTAAAAAAACATGACAATTTTATTTTGTTTCCCTATTTTAACTAGGAATCGTATCAAAAATCTTGTTACTCTGTAAATATTTTTTAAACCATTTTGAAGTATTTGTTGCCTTCTGAAGGGCAGCAATTAAAGCGCTACTTCTTTTCATTGCGTTTCCTACATGGTTTTTAATGCGTAACTCAAGGGCTTTTTGTTCGAAAAAAAATGTTATAATTGTTATAGACTTTAAAACCCTAATTATTAAACAGCTGCCATCTGTTGTCGGAAGCTACACGCTGGCCAGAAAATTAAAGTTCATCAAACATCATTAATTTGGTAACAAAACTAAACTATTTTAATGACTTTATGCCCTTAAGGCCCATGAGCCAAGAGATGCATAAACAATTTGTAACAAATTCCCTCTTTTATAGACCAAAAAGCTTGTGGCGCGTGCTAAGACTTGAATTTAAGTGGCTCAAAATGTAAAATTACGCGTCGTACAATAAATAATGTTAAATAAAACCATGTAAAAATACAGTGAAATTAAAAATTAAAACTACCGGAACTAGAATAAACATGATCAGACATGCTTCAGAAAATTAGTAAAATGAAAGAGAAAAACGAGTTTTGTAATATGAAATGAAAACAGGTACGTGACTTTGATTTAAAAATAGAAATTGGATTTATTTATTGTAAAAAGTTTATAGTTATTTTTTTTTAAGCCGCAAGGCTTAACTATGAAATTAATAGAAATGTTACAAATTTCCTTTTTTAATAATAAAAATAAAAATTTTTAGTATAAGCAGGCTAGACAAATTTTTTTTGTGGTACACTTGCAAGCAGCCTTTCGTGCAACAATATAAATTAATTATTTATCATTTAAAAGGTATTTTTATCAAAATATGCACAATATAAATAGTTCTTTAAAAGTTGTAAAAAGAAGTTATATATTTAACATAAAACACATGTATAAACGTTAAAGTCTCCATATTTATTTTATTGGCTTGTAGATAGAGAATACTGTCCTTTGATATATAACGAATTAGAGGAAATAAAAAAACTAGTTTTATATTATATTTAAACTTCGGTAGCCTTCAAAATTTATTTGTAGACTGATAAATATTATTTACTTACGATGATGTATCAAAAAAAGCTTCAATTGTCCAACTCTGAAATCATCTTTTTGATTTTGTTTCATTTTCAATACCAAACTCAATTGCTTTCTGAAACACGAAATAGTTTTAATTAACAAAAATTAGTTTTTTCTATTCGCTTTTATATATCAAAATTTTATTTAAAACTTTCCAGCCCTGGCAGCCTATATTTTATATGGCGGATTGTTAATAACTAAACTATTAAAGACTATTTCCAGTACATCACTTCAGGTGTTGTATTGGAAGCCTCTTATGTTTCACGGGCTACGGGAAACCAACTTCACGCACTTACAGACGGACACAAGGACAGGTGGACATCGCTAATTCGACTTCTGTATTCACTAGGAGCAAGAATTATTTACTTTGTGCTGTCGTTTATTGAAATGGCACAAATTAATACAGGAAAGTTTTTTTTAGGAGAAATTAAATCGGGTGAAACAAACAAATAAACCAAAAAATAAAATTAAAAATATTGCAGGGTTGGACAACAGATTTTTTTTTACATAAAACTGATCAAGTAACACATCTTTTTTCGCTTTCTTTATACGTAAAAATATATGATATTTTCAAAAAAGTTCATTATTTTTATGAAATAGAAAACTAGAAACGACAAGTTCAGAGCTGGAACTTTTTTTCTAATATTAAAGTAACTAAATAACACTAATTTTTGTCTTCGGTAGTGAAACATATTTTATATATTAGAAACAAATAAAACGTATCATAATAATGGTTCCAGAGTTGGAAATTAAAACTTTTTTATTTATAAAAACAAAATAAATAAACTTTTTTTAATTAAACATGAATTTTTGTAAAGATCCAAAGTTGTATTTGTACGATTAATAGCCCTGCAGTAATTTGAAAGAATTAAATTTATTTTATTCAGATGAAAAATTTATGGAAAGTCAGCCAACGATTTTTCAAATAATATGAAATTTATTTGTTGGGTGGTTAAGCAATGTCTATATGCATTTCATTGGCGCTTCTTACCAAATCGTCAGTAGACTTCAACCACAGTTTTGCAAAGTTTCAAACTTCTCAACTTATTAAAAGACTTCCAAAAACCATCTGAGAATTATGTTAAATAAATTAACTATAAAAATTCACAAACAATTTCAAAAAATCACATTATAATAAGTGTAGCAGGCTATGAAACTTATACAAACCAAACCCAACAAACAACTTTTATTCGATACGACTCTATTTAATTTTTCTATACCTTTATACAATTAGAAATCCCTTGGATAACAATGAAAGTATTTATAAGGCAAAATGAAAAATAAAATCTCAATTGAATTGTTAATTATAATGTGATTTTTTGAAATTGTTTGTGAATTTTTATAGTTAATTTATTTAACATAATTCTCACATGGTTTTTGGAAGTCTTTTAATAAGTTGAGAAGTTTGAAACTTTGCAAAACTGTGGTTGAAGTCTACTGACGATTTGGTAAGAAGCGCCAATGAAATGCATATAGACATTGCTTAACCACACAACAAATAAATTTCATATTATAATAGTACAATGACAATATGTCAAAAAATTAGTTTATTAACGATTTTTCAAATATTTTAAACAAAAGATAAGTTTTATCATGTGGTTCCGTAAATATCCGGAAGCCTTGACTCGTTTAACGATTATCAAAAACTCTTATCACTCCAGGGGCAGTGGAAGTTTAAGTACGAATGCGGTGTTGTTTTGAAGCTTTTTCGCATCCTTAGGTACAGAAGGTTCTTGTTTTGTGCCGCTAAACAGTACCAGCATTTTTTTTTCTAAACGCTGCTTCACCTTATCCATGTTTAATTATGGCATGAACAAAATAATTCGTTGTTTGAACGTAAGAGTTCAATGAAATATTTTCATAGCGGTTATGCAACATATTTTATTCTATTAGAATTAAAACCATGAATTTCTCTAAAATATTTAGTTACTGGAATTTTTCTTCTTCTTTTCTTATATCCATCAAATATATTATACTTATAATTTTCTGTTAACTAAAACCTTTAATGGCTAAATTTCACAATGACTGCTACCATAAAATAATAGCCTTTAGTCTACATTATCTAGATGAGACCAATAATTATTGAACTTTACAAATGATTAATGGTTTATTGATGATGAAAAATATTAAAAAAATAAAATAAAATAAAATGTGAGAAATATATTATAAGAAATATCAAACAAAATTAAAGTAGTTTTTCAAGCCTTTTGGCAAAAAGTTTACGTTGTTTTTTTTGTTGTTGTTAATTTTTTTCATTAAGAATTACGAGGCTGCTGTTCATGAAACTCCAGCAGCATTGAATTTGAAATGAGGTTGATCAACTTTTAAAACTAAATTTGTTATGTATAATTAACAACCAAAATTTTTAATTAGTTTCAGAGCCTATTCAAATATTGTGTTTTATATTTTAAGCAAAATTTAATTATAATTCTTATATCTTAGGTAAAATATATCCCAGTAAATTTATTTGTTAGATAAATTATAAACAGCTTATTTGTTCTAAAATATTAATAAATAAGAGATCAATTGAAACTGTTTTATATAAAAACATTATTACGAAAATGTGCTATATAATTAATAGCAATAAAAAACTTTGTGCTATAATTGAAATTTTATCGCTTTAAAAAGAGACACGATCAAACGTACGAGCAAATGCTCTGCGGTTTAAGTACAGAGATAATGAAGGCAAGTAATTTTCTGTACACTACGAGGGCTGGATGATAGTTAATTATTTCATCATAATAACCTTTTAGATCAGCGTGTTTTTAGTTTTCGTATTCGTTTCATTTGGAGGAAAGATATTTACCTCGTTATTACCGATATGCGGCCTTTTAAGTTGGAAAAATTCATCGAAAATTGTTGAAAAATTTCACCTGAGTGGCTTCATGAATATACCAAAATGTTCCATTTTGGGCTCGAGAAATCCTCAGGAAATCCTCGGGAAATAAAAAAATGTTTTCACAAAAAACTAACTGTCTGGTGAGGCTTTTGATGATCCGGCTTTAGCTAATTTTAAATGAAGGCATGACTGCAGTGATTGTGAATAAAGCGTGATAATGTAATTCTTGTGACCCCAATTTGGATGACTTGTAAATTCAACAAGAGACACCGTGATCGAATTATTATAGCAATTATTTTTAGAAGAAAAAATTTTCCAAAAATTCCAGTCTCAAGTGGCCATCAAGATTGAGCAATTTGACTCTGCGCGATTTATTTTCCTTTCGGGTTCGTTTGAAATTTCGGGATCGAATATGAGACGATCGGTGAGCTAAAACCATATCTCTGTGAAAAAGTCATGTTCAGTTTCATGAGAAGTTGAATAGCCTGTCACCACAGTGGAGGAGGAAATTCGATGGCTATTTTTCCGCACTGACTCGAAATGTGGGGTTTCTAAAATCCAACAAAATAAGTCACAATTATCTCAAGAAATACGTTTTTATTTTAAAATGAAACAATTATTTACACGACAGCATTGGGAATTACTTGAAGAAGTCACACAAAGAGGTGAAAAATTATTTTGAAATAAATAAGTTTTTTAAATCAAAATAAATAAATTGTTTTTATATTAAAAACGATTATTAGTTGTATTTATTCTTTATTTCTCTTACAGCTGCAAATAGAGTCGGAAATAGAACACAAACGTAAGAAAATAAAAAAGGAAAAGTGATCAGTGAGTTCTTGTTATGACTTTGATAGTTGTTTTAAACTTCTCACTTATTAAAGTGGAAGTTGGAAATAATATCTTTAGTTATTCTAAGAAATGTGGGGTAAAGGCTCACTGATAGTCTGCATTAGCCCCAGTGAAATGGGCATAAGAACCAGCTAAAACCCCTCAATTGATCACTTGGAATTTTTAGTAAGATTTTGGGGAAAAAGAACCAGCATATAATTAAAATTGAAGAGTTTGAAAAGCGACAATTCCCCAAAATATGTACTATTTTGAATAATAAATTGCATTTGAATTTATTTGTTTTGCGTGCCTTAGACTAAGAATAATCTAAAACATCCACATGCTTCACAATGGGGCCAAAAAAACTTTAAGTGCAAAATGCCCGGCTCTTTGCACTCTGGGCTCTGCTAAAAATTTATTGAATCGTTCGTTGGTCTTTCCTTAATTCCATCTCTCCTGCAAATATAAATTTATTTCTATAATTTATAAGACTCTGTGAAACTCATTAGATCCTTTTTTTTTAGGAAAATCCACTACAACTCAAACAGTTTTAGTCTTTATGATTTGTAGAATAATTACCTGCAAACTGTAGCACTTGTTGCAACACACTTAACATTTGCCAACAACGTGCTGCCTTCTAAGCTCGTTGCTCAAGTTAGTTGTATGATTTTTATATAAAAGAAAGGAAAAAAAAAATAAAAATATAGGGAAGGCACGCACACTATTATTATTTAATAATAGAGTGCTTAACTATTTGCAGCCCGCCTTAATTTTAACCACAGTTTAGCTATAAAAAGCAACTAGAATATTAAGAAGAAAACAAAGAAAAAAAAAAAAAAGAAATAAACAAGAATAAATAAATGAAAGAAAGCTTAAACACCAAAATGATTGCCACCCCATTAAAATGTGAAACGTTCAATTTGTGATTTATACTGTCTGTCTAGATGACGGGGCTGTTAGGCTGTTGTATGGCTGGCTTGGCTTGGCTGGCTTGTTGCAATATCTGCTTGGTGTTTGTTGCTTTATAGAATGTTGCAAAACTTGGCAGCTAAACAACACTTACATTCAATCATTCAAAATATTCTTTTGCTGATTTTCTTTATTGTTGTTCATTCATTTATTTGATAGACACTCAACGTGTAATAAAATTGAACAAAACAGCCAGACAAGTGTTTATTCATTTTCCTTCTTTTTTTGTTTATTTATTTATTTTATTATTCTTTTTATATTTGTTGCTAAAGTTTTTGCACGGCTTTCCTTAAAGGATTGTATTGAGAAATATTAAGCGCTCTAGTGCTGCTGCTGCTGTTGCTGCTGTCGCTGTTGGTGCTTTTGAAAAGCTTGTTGAGTTCTTAAGGTAATTGCTGCTGTCAATAAAACTCCCCCTATTACATGGATTTTGTTGCTGCTCCATTCCCCTCCATCAGTTTGTGTCTCTTGGCTGTTGTGTGCCGAGGCAAAGGTGCTAATGTGGCAAATAGTGTATTTGTCAGATTACATGTTCAATAACTGGAATTGTTATGCCTGCTAAAATTATATATTTTCGTTGGGGCATAATAAAAATTAAGTTATTGGTTTCTTAATGGTAATAATTAAAGGAAATGTTATGATTTTAATGGTGCTGGAAATTATGGTTGTTTGAAAGATTGTTGCAGAAATCTGAAAGTATGATTTGGCTTTAAAAGCGACTTCGCTATTGAGTCAGTTCTACTGGGTAGAGGTTAGAGAGAGGGGTTTCCTTATACCTTGCCTAGAGGTTTTAATTTCCTCTTTAATTTTAATTTCCGTGCTGATTCTTTTTTTCCAAAATCTTACTAAAAAATTCAAAGTGATCAATTAAGGGATTTTAGCTGGTTCCTATGCCCATTTCACTGGGGCCAATGCAGATCATCAGGGCAGCTTTACCCAACATTTCTTAGAATAACTAGAGATATTTATTTCAAAATTGCACATTAATAAATGAGAAGCTTAAAAACAAACATCAAAGTCATAACAAGCCGCTAAAGCTCGTCTCATTCCAATTATTTCCTATTCTTTCAATTGTAAATATTCTTTCCACGCTCAACTTCTGTAATTAAATGCATCGAATTTTATAAATAATTCATACAATCACAAAATTGCCATAATTTTGTTCCTCTTAACTAACAAAATTTTATTTACATAATGAATGCAGCTTCCGTTTAAATTACACTCAGCAACAAAATAATTTGTTTTACCACTATAGTAAAAATATAATTTGAGGTTAGGAAGTAACTTGATTTAAAAAACACACTCCCTTTTCACAAATTCAGTTTTATTGGTGCGAATATAAAGCAGAAATATGGGAATTTATAATGGAGTGTGATGTGGGCCGGATGTATAAATATAGAACTTCGGCAGACATTCGCTCTTTGCACAAAATTTTTAACCAACTTTCGCATGAAAACTTGGCTTATCAAGTCCAAGCTGTATTTCATTCTGGTTTATTTCACGCAAACCCGGTTTTTCAAATGCCTGCAGAGAAAATAATACAGCGGCCTTAAATCACAAGAACGAGGCAGCCAATTGAAATCGCCAATTAGAGAAATTACACGAGCAGGAAATAACGTAATTATTTGGCCGGCTCTCTGGCTTGTGGGTTGTGATATTGACATAAACCAATTGTGGCCACTAGTGACAATCGGATATCATGTTTTATTATCGCAGAGAATTTACGCTGACAGCGTTTCCTTGCCTGTATTCGAAAAAATACTAGCCGATAACGATATCTGACCACAAACCGCACCATACGGTCTGTTTCTTTGAGTGTAATCGTTTTTCGAGGACTGCTTTGGGGATCTTATGAGCCCCAACAGTTTTGTTTTTTACATAATCGCCTAATTGAAAAAGGACCTCATCACTACTGAAGCTGATTGTGTTTTAAAAATTTTTTGCTTTCGTTTAGTTTTCCAAATTGTAAATTTTGTTTTAAATAAAAATATTGTGTTCAACAGTGAAACGTTTGTTAACTAAAATTTTTCCACTTTTTACTAAATAAACGTCAAAAAATGACAGCTCAGTTCTTGACATTTCATCATTTGACAGCCAATTTACTTTCTAACCTCATATTTTACCACCCTGTTAGTTAGATTTTACTGGGATCATGTTGAAATTTTAATAAAAACTTTAAAATTTTTAAATTCTATTGAATATTTTTCATATTTTGAAATTTCTGGTTAAATAAGTATTTGTTGGAATTCGTTTTTCTTAACTTTTCAATTTAAATTTCATTGCACTGATTCATTTTCCCCAAAATTTTACAATCAATTCAAAACGATCCTTGAGAGGTATTTTGTTTTATTCATTAATTCACTATTGCTCAAGGGGATCCTTTAGGGAACATTTGTCCAAAATTTCTTAGAATTACTCAAGATGTTATTTTAAATTTCCACTTAAATGAGTAAGAAGTTTAAAAAATGCCAAAATCATAACAAAAATTCATTGATCACTTTTTATTTTTTACATATTTTATTCTAAATTGGCAGGCTTTTTTTCCAACTCTAATTTTAGAAAACAACAACATCTCAAAATTATTTTAATGTAAAAACAATTACTTAGAGTGTTGTTTTTCTTTTGCCCAGGCAGTCGCAAACTTTGTGGTTAAATTAGTATTTAACTCACAGAAGGTAGTTTTTTAATTTAATTTTAATCATGCTGATCCTTTTTTCAATTTAATAACATTTTAATACCAGATATTTTAATACCAGATATTTTAATACCAGATATTTTAAAATCAGATATTTGATATATTATTTATATATTATTTGAATTTGCTTAAATTTCTAAAAAATCAATTAAACTTTCAATAAATTTTTAATAAATTTATATTTTATTGTGCATTTTTCCAGGAAGTCAGTGTCACTGCCAGAACATAAATCTGTGCTCCACATGCTTAATAGCAGATATTGGCAACAGCTCTCAGCTGCCATAAATATTTCCAAAGGAGACCTCATCAATATCCTGGTAATGAATTTCGCCATACGATATAATCTGGGCTCAGGATGATGTGCCCAGCATATTCAGCAGACTTTTGATAACGAGCTTCCTGTCTACTAGCATCACTTAACCCTCTATGAGCCATGTGGTCTCTAAAAGATAATAGATCGACAAAAACTGTTATTTTAATTGCAAAACAAAACCGATTAAAATAGTCTTCGATTATAAAGGAATCGAGATCACTAAGAGATCAGTTATATAATTTCGTATTTATTTTTTTTAAATTAATTCTATTCGAATTTCTTCGCTCATGATGTCTCATGAACGGCTTAACCGATTTTTACCCGTATTACAGTGAATGACTTGGTTTTTAAATGTTTGTGGAATCGATCAGTGAAGCGGCTGAAGAGTTATTCTAAAAAAAATTTGAAATCACGAATTTTTTCTAAGCTTTTAGCGATATTTTGAAATCTACCGCTTTGAATCGGTTCGAATTCACAGGAAATCCCAGTTTTAGAATGCTTTTAGAACGCTCGCCCATAGACATACGTACAGGCATAGTGACGGAGTGTTAAAAATGTCTAGATCTGATGAGGACTCGATTTTTTTAAAACGGGGTAAAGCCAATAACGTACTGATTTTTTAAAATTTTAAACTTTTGTATCAGGAAGTTAAAAACCTACATTTTATTAGAGCAAAATGACATAAAATATATAAAATTACAAAAAGGTGAAGGGATTTTCGCTGTAGGATTTGAAAATTTTGTTTGTTTCTTAATTAGGCAAAGAAGCAAATATTTTATGATATTTATTACATTTCCTGTTGGATAGTGTTGTTAAAAAATTATATTTTTCACCGCTTTTCAAGCTACTCCCATGTTATGTGCGCTAGCAAGTTGTCTACGCACATTGAAACTTCACTTCTCAAGTCTTTTATTTATTATTTATTTTTTTTAAGATAATCTGCTTTACCTCGTCTACACCCCGATTATATTGAAACAAACTAATTGAGTATTATTTCCACACATACCAACTAGTCTAGTTTTAACGCCTCTTCACTTAACTCTATAAATAATTAAGCACATTTTGATTTCTAATTTTAATTTAAATAAAATCACGGAACACCTTTTATTAACAAGCCTTTATTTATTTCATTCACTACGTGTCTATTTAAAACGAAATCTAGGTGAGTTAGTGATCTAAGAAAATATCATTCAACTGTTTTGTGAAATAAAAAAAATTGGAAATAAAAAGTACAAAAAATAATTGAATAGAAACAAAAATAAACATATTAAACGATTTCACAATTTTCAAATAAAGCAGCAAGCAAACGTCTTTTACAAAAACAACAACAACAAATGGAAAAATATTTACACAAACTTGCACAAATAATGGGTGTTGCCTGTTAAAAGTTATTATGAAAAAAAGCAGAAGAAGGAAAAAATATGTGCCACTTAAATTGCTCCCGTTGTCACACCATTCAGCAGACAAAAACATCAGCATTTCTTGCATGCAAATTTCCATGAAAGCAAATCACTACAAACGTTTGCAATCAAAACGGCTTCGAAGCGCACAACAGAACTGCTACTCTGCCATTCAAAGAAAATTAAAGACGAAACAACATTTAAGTATAACAAAACTTCAGCTGAAGATACCTTTTGATGAAAAACAACAACATTCGAACGAATGGATGCATCAAGTGACGAACATCATCTCTACTTGAGCAAGAAAATTTATTGTAACTGTAGAAATGCGCACAAGTTGCGAGTGCCACAGCAAGAAGGCATGCAGCAACGGGCAAGACGAAAAGACGACAATCGCTGTTGTATGTAAGTGAAGCTCAGCCATGTGCCGTGTGTTTTTATTCGGTTGCTTTATTTTTATTTATTTTGTTTTTTAAGTTTAATGGGCACGTCAAGAGCTCATGTCACACTCTAACAATATTTTGTCACCAGCAACAGCAACGACGAAACATTAAACACACACAGTCTCACACTCACACACACACAGAAATAACAATGAACTGCAGATAGACAGTCTGACAAAACAGAATGAACACACCAGTATGTGAAACACTGGCAATTTACGAAGGTGATATTAAAAGAATTCTAATCAGGTAAGAAAAATTCTGCTTCAATATTGTTTAAAAAACTCCTTATACGTAAAGTCTACCATGGAAAAAATAAGAGTGCAAACAAAAATTTAGCCAAATCAAAGAAAATTTTTTAAAAGTCGATCTTTTGAACAAAGAGGTACCCTTTATGAAATTTTCAATTTTAGCTTTTGTCCTATAAAATTAAAATTAGGCTTCCATTCTTTGAAAACTGATTTGTTATCAAAAATACTGGCAAAAATAAGGGTACAAACAAAAATTTAGCCATTTCTAGGAAATTTTTTAAAATTCGATTTTTTGAACAAAGGGGTACCCCTTATGAAATTTGCAATTTTAGCTTTTGTCCTATAAAATTAAAATTAGGCTTCCATTCTTTGAAAACTGATTTGTTATGAAAACTACTGGTAAAAATAAGGGTGCAAACCAGAATTTAGCCATTTCTAAGAAAATTTTTTAAAAGTCGATTTTTTGAACAAAGAGGCACCCCTTATGCAATTTTCAATTTTAGGTTTTGTCCTATAAAATTAAAATTAGGCTTCCATTCTTTGAAAACTGATTTGTTATGAAAAATACTGGTAAAAATAAGTGTGCAAACCAGAATTTAGTCATTTCTAAGAACATTTTTTAAAAGTCGAGTTTTTGAACAAAGAGGTACCCCTTATGCAATTTTTAATGTTAGCTTTTGTCCTATAAAACTAAAATTAGGCTTCCATTCTTTGAAAACTGATTTGTTATGAAAAATACTGGCAAAAATAAGGGTGCAAACCAGAATTTAGCCATTTCTAAGAAAATTTTTTAAAAGTCGATTTTTTGAACAAAGAGGCACACCTTATGCAATTTTCAATTTTAGCTTTTGTCCTATAAAATTAAAATTAGGCTTCCATTCTTAGAAAACTGATTTGTTATGAGAAATACTGGCAAAAATAAGGGTGCAAACAAAAATTTAGCCATTTCTAAGGAAATTTTTTAAAAGTCGATATTTTGAACAAAGAGGTACCCCTTATGAAATTTTCAATTTTAGCTTTTGTCCTATAAAATTAAAATTAGGCTTCCATTCTTTAAAAACTGATTTTTTATGAAATATACTGGCAAAAATAAGTGTGCAAACCAGAATTTAGCCATTTCTAAGAACATTTTTTAAAAGTCGATTTTTTGAACAAAGAGGTACGTACCCCTTATGAAATTTTCAATTTTAGACTTTGTCCTATAAAATTAAAATTAGGCTTCCATTCTTTGAAAACTGATTTGTTATGAAAAATACTGGCAAAAATAAGGGTGCAAACCAGAATTTAGCCATTTCTAAGAAAATTTTTTAAAAGTCGATTTTTTGAACAAAGAGGCACCCCTTATGCAATTTTCAATTTTAGGTTTTGTCCTATAAAATTAAAATTAGGCTTCCATTCTTTGAAAACTGATTTGTTATGAAAAATACTGGTAAAAATAAGTGTGCAAACCAGAATTTAGCCATTTCTAAGAAAATTTTTTAAAAGTCGATTTTTTGAACAAAGAGGTACCCCTTATGCAATTTTTAATGTTAGCTTTTGTCCTATAAAACTAAAATTAGGCTTCCATTCTTTGAAAACTGATTTGTTATGAAAAATACTGGCAAAAATAAGTGTGCAAACCAGAATTTAGCCATTTCTAAGAAAATTTTTTAAAAGTCGATTTTTTGAACAAAGAGGCACACCTTATGCAATTTTCAATTTTAGCTTTTGTCCTATAAAATTAAAATTAGGCTTCCATTCTTAGAAAACTGATTTGTTATGAAAAATACTGGCAAAAATAAGGGTGCAAACAAAAATTTAGCCATATCTAAGGAAATTTTAAAAAAATCGATTTTTTGAACAAGAGGTACCCCTTATAAAATTTTCAATTTTAGCTTTTGTCCTATAAAATTAAAATGAGGCTTCCATTCTTTGAAAACTGATTTTTTATGAAAAATACTTGCAAAAATAAGGGTGCAAACAAAAATTTAGCCATTTCTAAGGAAATTTTTTAAAAGTCGATTTTTTGAACAAGAGGTACCCCTTATAAAATTTTCAATTTTAGCTTTTGTCCTATAAAATTAAAATGAGGCTTCCATTCTTTGAAAACTGATTTTTTATGAAAAATACTTGCAAAAATAAGGGTGCAAACAAAAATTTAGCCATTTCTAAGGAAATTTTTTAAAAGTCGATTTTTTGAAAAGAGGTAATCCTTATGAAATTTTCAATTTTAGCTTTTGTCCTATAAAATTAAAATTAGGCTTCCATTCTTTGAAAACTGATTTGTTATGAGAAATACTGGCAAAAATAAGGGTGCAAACAAAAATTTAGCCATTTCTAAGGAAATTTCTTAAAAGTCGATTTTTTGAACAAAGAGGTACCCCTTATGCAATTTTCAATTTTAGGTTTTGTCCTATAAAATTAAAATTAGGCTTCCATTCTTTGAAAACTGATTTGTTATGAAAAATACTGGTAAAAATAAGGGTGCAAACAAAAATTTAGCCATTTCTAAGGAAATTTTTTAAAAGTAGATTTATGAAATTTTTAATTTTAGCTTTTGTCCTATAAAATTAAAATTAGGCTTCCATTCTTTAAAAACTGATTTTTTATGAAATATACTGGCAAAAATAAGTGTGCAAACCAGAATTTAGCCATTTCTAAGAACATTTTTTAAAAGTCGATTTTTTGAACAAAGAGGTACCCCTTATGAAATTTTTTAATTTTAGCTTTTGTCCTATAAAATTAAAATTAGGCTTCCATTCTTTAAAAACTGATTTTTTATGAAATATACTGGCAAAAATAAGTGTGCAAACCAGAATTTAGCCATTTCTAAGAACATTTTTTAAAAGTCGATTTTTTGAACAAAGAGGTACGTACCCCTTATGAAATTTTCAATTTTAGATTTTGTCCTATAAAATTAAAATTAGGCTTCCATTCTTTGAAAACTGATTTGTTATGAAAAATACTGGCAAAAATAAGGGTGCAAACCAGAATTTAGCCATTTCTAAGAAAATTTTTTAAAAGTCGATTTTTTGAACAAAGAGGCACCCCTTATGCAATTTTCAATTTTAGGTTTTGTCCTATAAAATTAAAATTAGGCTTCCATTCTTAGAAAACTGATTTGTTATGAGAAATACTGGCAAAAATAAGGGTGCAAACAAAAATTTAGCCATTTCTAAGGAAATTTTTTAAAAGTCGATTTTTTGAACAAAGAGGTACCCCTTATGAAATTTTTAATTTTAGCTTTTGTCCTATAAAATTAAAATTAGGCTTCCATTCTTTAAAAACTGATTTTTTATGAAATATACTGGCAAAAATAAGTGTGCAAACCAGAATTTAGCCATTTCTAAGAACATTTTTTAAAAGTCGATTTTTTGAACAAAGAGGTACCCCTTATGAAATTTTTTAATTTTAGCTTTTGTCCTATAAAATTAAAATTAGGCTTCCATTCTTTAAAAACTGATTTTTTATGAAATATACTGGCAAAAATAAGTGTGCAAACCAGAATTTAGCCATTTCTAAGAACATTTTTTAAAAGTCGATTTTTTGAACAAAGAGGTACGTACCCCTTATGAAATTTTCAATTTTAGATTTTGTCCTATAAAATTAAAATTAGGCTTCCATTCTTTGAAAACTGATTTGTTATGAAAAATACTGGCAAAAATAAGGGTGCAAACCAGAATTTAGCCATTTCTAAGAAAATTTTTTAAAAGTCGATTTTTTGAACAAAGAGGCACCCCTTATGCAATTTTCAATTTTAGGTTTTGTCCTATAAAATTAAAATTAGGCTTCCATTCTTAGAAAACTGATTTGTTATGAGAAATACTGGCAAAAATAAGGGTGCAAACAAAAATTTAGCCATTTCTAAGGAAATTTTTTAAAAGTCGATTTTTTGAACAAAGAGGTACCCCTTATGAAATTTTTAATTTTAGCTTTTGTCCTATAAAATTAAAATTAGGCTTCCATTCTTTAAAAACTGATTTTTTATGAAATATACTGGCAAAAATAAGTGTGCAAACCAGAATTTAGCCATTTCTAAGAACATTTTTTAAAAGTCGAGTTTTTGAACAAAGAGGTACCCCTTATGCAATTTTCAATTTTAGCTTTTGTCCTATAAAATTAAAATTAGGCTTCCATTCTTAGAAAACTGATTTGTTATGAGAAATACTGGCAAAAATAAGGGTGCAAACAAAAATTTAGCCATTTCTAAGGAAATTTTTTAAAAGTCGATTTTTTGAACAAAGAGGTACCCCTTATGAAATTTTTAATTTTAGCTTTTGTCCTATAAAATTAAAATTAGGCTTCCATTCTTTAAAAACGGATTTTTTATGAAATATACTGGCAAAAATAAGTGTGCAAACCAGAATTTAGCCATTTCTAAGAACATTTTTTAAAAGTCGATTTTTTGAACAAAAAGGTACGTACCCCTTATGAAATTTTCAATATTAGATTTTGTCCTATAAAATTAAAATTAGGCTTCCATTCTTTGAAAACTGACTTGTTATGAAAAATACTGGCAAAAATAAGGGTGCAAACAAAAATTTAGCCATATCTAAGGAAATTTTAAAAAAGTCGATTTTTTGAACAAGAGGTACCCCTTATGCAATTTTTAATGTTAGCTTTTGTCCTATAAAATTTAAATGAGGCTTCCATTCTTTGAAAACTGATTTTTTATGAAAAATACTTGCAAAAATAAGGGTGCAAACAAAAATTTAGCCATTTCTAAGGAAATTTTTTAAAAGTCGATTTTTTGAACAAAGAGGTACCCCTTATGCAATTTTCAATTTTAGGTTTTGTCCTATAAAATTAAAATTAGGCTTCCATTCTTTGAAAACTGATTTGTTATGAAAAATACTGGTAAAAATAAGGGTGCAAACAAAAATTTAGCCATTTCTAAGGAAATTTTTTAAAAGTCGATTTTTTGAACAAAGAGGTACCCCTTATGAAATTTTCAATTTTAGCTTTTGTCCTATAAAATTAAAATTAGGCTTCCATTCTTTGAAAACTGATTTGTTATGAGAAATACTGGCAAAAATAAGGGTGCAAACAAAAATTTAGCCATATCTAAGGAAATTTTAAAAAAGTCGATTTTTTGAACAAGAGGTACCCCTTATGCAATTTTTAATGTTAGCTTTTGTCCTATAAAATTAAAATGAGGCTTCCATTCTTTGAAAACTGATTTTTTATGAAAAATACTTGCAAAAATAAGGGTGCAAACAAAAATTTAGCCATTTCTAAGGAAATTTTTTAAAAGTCGATTTTTTGAAAAAAGAGGTACCCCTTATGAAATTTTCAATTTTAGCTTTTGTCCTATAAAATTAAAATTAGGCTTCCATTCTTTAAAAACTGATTTTTTATGAAATATACTGGCAAAAATAAGTGTGCAAACCAGAATTTAGCCATTTCTAAGAACATTTTTTAAAAGTCGATTTTTTGAACAAAGAGGTACCCCTTATGAAATTTTTAATTTTAGCTTTTGTCCTATAAAATTAAAATTAGGCTTCCATTCTTTAAAAACTGATTTTTTATGAAATATACTGGCAAAAATAAGTGTGCAAACCAGAATTTAGCCATTTCTAAGAACATTTTTTAAAAGTCGATTTTTTGAACAAAGAGGTACGTACCCCTTATGAAATTTTAAATTTTAGATTTTGTCCTATAAAATTAAAATTAGGCTTCCATTCTTTGAAAACTAATTTGTTATGAAAAATACTGGCAAAAATAAGGGTGCAAACCAGAATTTAGCCATTTCTAAGAAAATTTTTTAAAAGTCGATTTTTTGAACAAAGAGGCACCCCTTATGCAATTTTCAATTTTAGGTTTTGTCCTATAAAATTAAAATTAGGCTTCCATTCTTTGAAAACTGATTTGTTATGGAAAATACTGGTAAAAATAAGTGTGCAAACCAGAATTTAGCCATTTCTAAGAACATTTTTTAAAAGTCGAGTTTTTGAACAAAGAGGTACCCCTTATGCAATTTTCAATTTTAGCTTTTGTCCTATAAAATTAAAATTAGGCTTCCATTCTTTAAAAACGGATTTTTTATGAAATATACTGGCAAAAATAAGTGTGCAAACCAGAATTTAGCCATTTCTAAGAACATTTTTTAAAAGTCGATTTTTTGAACAAAAAGGTACGTACCCCTTATGAAATTTTCAATTTTAGATTTTGTCCTATAAAATTAAAATTAGGCTTCCATTCTTTGAAAACTGACTTGTTATGAAAAATACTGGCAAAAATAAGGGTGCAAACCAGAATTTAGCCATTTCTAAGAAAATTTTTTAAAAGTCGATTTTTTGAACAAAGAGGCACCCCTTATGCAATTTTCAATTTTAGCTTTTGTCCTATAAAATTAAAATTAGGCTTCCATTCTTTGAAAACTGATTTGTTATGAAAAATACTGGTAAAAATAAGTGTGAAAACCAGAATTTAGCCATTTCTAAGAACATTTTTTAAAAGTCGAGTTTTTGAACAAAGAGGTACCCCTTATGCAATTTTTAATGTTAGCTTTTGTCCTATAAAACTAAAATTAGGCTTCCATTCTTTGAAAACTGATTTGTTATGAAAAATACTGGCAAAAATAAGGGTGCAAACCAGAATTTAGCCATTTCTAAGAAAATTTTTTAAAAGTCGATTTTTTGAACAAAGAGGCACACCTTATGAAATTTTCAATTTTAGCTTTTGTCCTATAAAATTAAAATTAGGCTTCCATTCTTTGAAAACTGATTTGTTATGAAAAATACTTGCAAAAATAAGGGTGCAAACAAAAATTTAGCCATTTCTAAGGAAATTTTTTAAAAGTCGATTTTTTGAACAAAGAGGTACCCCTTATGCAATTTTCAATTTTAGCTTTTGTCCTATAAAACTAAAATTAGGCTTCCATTCTTTGAAAACTGATTTGTTATGAGAAATACTGGCAAAAATAAGGGTGCAAACCAGAATTTAGCCATTTCTAAGAACATTTTTTAAAAGTCGAGTTTTTGAACAAAGAGGTACCCCTTATGAAATTTTCAATTTTAGCTTTTGTCCTATAAAACTAAAATTAGGCTTCCATTCTTTGAAAACTGATTTGTTATGAAAAATACTGCCAAAAATAAGTGTGCAAACCAGAATTTAGCCATTTCTAAGAACATTTTTTAAAAGTCGAGTTTTTGAACAAAGAGGTACCCCTTATGAAATTTTCAATTTTAGCTGTTGTCCTATAAAACTAAAATTAGGCTTCCATTCTTTGAAAACTGATTTGTTATGAAAAATACTGGCAAAAATAAGGGTGCAAACCAGAATTTAGCCATTTCTAAGAAAATTTCTGAAAAGTCGATTTTTTGAACAAAGAGCTACCCCTTATGAAATTTTCAATTTTAGCTTTTGTCCTATAAAATTAAAATTAGGCTTCCATTCTTTGAAAACTGATTTGTTATGAAAAATACTAGCAAAAATAAGGATGCAAACCAGAATTTAGCCATTTCTAAGAAAATTTTTTAAAAGTCGATTTTTTGAACAAAGAGGTACCCCTTATGCAATTTTCAATTTTAGCTTTTGTCCTATAAAATTAAAATTAGGCTTCCCTTCTTTGAAAACTGATTTGTTATGAAAAATACCGGCAAAAATAAGGGTGCAAACAAAAATTTTGCCATTTCTAAGAAAATTTTTTAAAAGTCGATTTTTTGAACAAAGAGGTACCCCTTATGCAATTTTCAATTTTAGCTTTTGTCCTATAAAATTAAAATTAGGCTTCCGTTCTTTGAAAACTGATTTGTTATGAAAAATACCGGCAAAAATAAGGGTGCAAACAAAAATTTTGCCATTTCTAAGAAAATTTTTTAAAAGTCGATTTTTTGAACAAAGAGGTACCCCTTATGCAATTTTCAATTTTAGCTTTTGTCCTATAAAATTAAAATTAGGCTTCCGTTCTTTGAAAACTGATTTGTTATGAAAAATACCGGCAAAAATAAGGGTGCAAACAAAAATTTTGCCATTTCTAAGAAAATTTTTTAAAAGTCGATTTTTTGAACAAAGAGGTACCCCTTATGCAATTTTCAATTTTAGCTTTTGTCCTATAAAATTAAAATTAGGCTTCCATTCTTTGAAAACTGATTTGTTATGAAAAATACTAGCAAAAATAAGGATGCAAACCAGAATTTAGCCATTTCTAAGAAAATTTCTGAAAAGTCGATTTTTTGAACAAAGAGCTACCCCTTATGCAATTTTCAATTTTAGCTTTTGTCCTATAAAATTAAAATTAGGCTTCCGTTCTTTGAAAACTGATTTGTTATGAAAAATACCGGCAAAAATAAGGGTGCAAACAAAAATTTTGCCATTTCTAAGAAAATTTTTTAAAAGTCGATTTTTTGAACAAAGAGGTACCCCTTATGCAATTTTCAATTTTAGCTTTTGTCCTATAAAACTAAAATTAGGCTTCCATTCTTAGAAAACTGATTTGTTATGAAAAATACTGGCAAAAATAAGGGTGCAAACAAAAATTTAGCCATTTCTAAGAAAATTGTTTAAAAGTCGATTTTTTGAACAAAGAGGTACCCCCTATGAAATTTTCAATTTTAGCTTTTGTCCTATAAAATTAAAATTAGGCTTCCGTTCCTTGAAAACTGATTTGTTATGAAAAATACTGGCAAAACTTAGGGTGCAAACAAAAATTTAGTTATTTCTAAGGAAATTTCTTAAAAGTCGATTTTTTGAACAAAGAGGTACCCCCTATGAAATTTTCAATTTTAGCTTTTGTCCTATAAAATTAAAATTAGGCTTCCGTTCCTTGAAAACTGATTTGTTATGAAAAATACTGGCAAAAATAAGGGTGCAAACAAAAATTTAGCCATTTCTAAGGAAATTTCTTAAAAGTCGATTTTTTGAACAAAGAGGTACCCCTTATGAAATTTTCAATTTTAGCTTTTGTCCTATAAAATTAAAATTAGGCTTCCGTTCCTTGAAAACTGATTTGTTATGAAAAATACTGGCAGAAATAAGGATGCAAACAAAAATTTAGCCATTTCTAAGGAAATTTCTTAAAAGTCGATTTTTTGAACAAAGAGGTACCCCTTATGAAATTTTCAATTTTAGCTTTTGTTCTGTAAAATTAAAATTAGGCTTCCGTTCCTTGAAAACTGATTTGTTATGAAAAATACTGGCAAAAATAAGGGTGCAAACAAAAATTTAGCCATTTCTAAGGAAATTTCTTAAAAGTCGATTTTTTGAACAAAGAGGTACCCCTTATGAAACTTTCAATTTTAGCTTTTGTCCTATAAAACTAAAATTAGGCTTCCATTCTTTGAAAACTGATTTGTTATGAAAAATACTGGCAAAAATAAGGGTGCAAACCAGAATTTAGCCATTTCTAAGAAAATTTTTTAAAAGTCGATTTTTTGAACAAAGAGGTACCCCTTATTAAATTTTCAATTTTAGCTTTTGTCCTATAAAATTAAAATTAGGCTTTCATTCTTTGAAAACTGATTTTTTATGAAAAATACTGGCAAAAATAAGGATGCAAACAAAAATTTAGCCATATCTAAGCAAATTTTTTAAAAGTCGATTTTTTGAACAAAGAGGTTCCCCTTATGAAATTTTTAATTTAAGCTTTTGTCCCATAAAATTAAAATTAGGCTTCCATTCTTTAAAAACTGATTTTTTATGAAATGTACTGGCAAAAATAAGGGTGCAAACAAAAATTTACCCATTTCTAAACAAATTTTTTTAAGTAGATCTTTTGAACAAAGAGGTACCCCTTATGAAATTTTCAATTTTAGCTTTTGTCCTATAAAACTAAAATTAGGCTTCCATTCTTTGAAAACTGATTTGTTATGAAAAATACTGGCAAAAATAAGGGTGCAAACCAGAATTTAGCCATTTCTAAGAAAATTTTTTAAAAGTCGATTTTTTGAACAAAGAGGTACCCCTTATTAAATTTTCAATTTTAGCTTTTGTCCTATAAAACTAAAATTAGGCTTCCGTTCCTTGAAAACTGATTTGTTATGAAAAATACTGGCAAAAATAAGGGTGCAAACAAAAATTTAGCCATTTCTAAGGAAATTTCTTAAAAGTAGATTTTTTGAACAAAGAGGTACCCTTATGAAACTTTCAATTTTAGCTTTTGTCCTATAAAACTAAAATTAGGCTTCCATTCTTTGAAAACTGATTTGTTATGAAAAATACTGGCAAAAATAAGGGTGCAAACCAGAATTTAGCCATTTCTAAGAAAATTTTTTAAAAGTCGATTATTTGAACAAAGAGGTACCCCTTATTAAATTTTCAATTTTAGCTTTTGTCCTATAAAACTAAAATTAGGCTTCCGTTCCTTGAAAACTGATTTGTTATGAAAAATACTGGCAAAAATAAGGGTGCAAACAAAAATTTAGCCATTTCTAAGGAAATTTCTTAAAAGTCGATTTTTTGAACAAAGAGGTACCCCTTATGAAACTTTCAATTTTAGCTTTTGTCCTATAAAACTAAAATTAGGCTTCCATTCTTTGAAAACTGATTTGTTATGAAAAATACTGGCAAAAATAAGGGTGCAAACCAGAATTTAGCCATTTCTAAGAAAATTTTTTAAAAGTCGATTTTTTGAACAAAGAGGTACCCCTTATTAAATTTTCAATTTTAGCTTTTGTCCTATAAAATTAAAATTAGGCTTTCATTCTTTGAAAACTGATTTTTTATGAAAAATACTGGCAAAAATAAGGATGCAAACAAAAATTTAGCCATATCTAAGCAAATTTTTTAAAAGTCGATTTTTTGAACAAAGAGGTTCCCCTTATGAAATTTTTAATTTAAGCTTTTGTCCTATAAAATTAAAATTAGGCTTCCATTCTTTAAAAACTGATTTTTTATGAAATATACTGGCAAAAATAAGGGTGCAAACAAAAATTTATCCATTTCTAAACAAATTTTTTAAAGTAGATTTTTTGAACAAAGAGGTACCCCTTATGAAATTTTCAATTTTAGCTTTTGTCCTATAAAATTAAAATTAGGCTTCCCTTCCTTGAAAACTGATTTGTTATGAAAAATACTGGCAAAAATAAGGGTGCAAACAAAAATTTAGCCATTTCTAAGGAAATTTCTTAAAAGTCGATTTTTTGAACAAAGAGGTACCCCTTATGAAACTTTCAATTTTAGCTTTTGTCCTATAAAACTAAAATTAGGCTTCCATTCTTTGAAAACTGATTTGTTATGAAAAATACTAGCAAAAATAAGGGTGCAAACCAGAATTTAGCCATTTCTAAGAAAATTTTTTAAAAGTCGATTTTTTGAACAATGAGGTACCCCTTATTAAATTTTCAATTTTAGCTTTTGTCCTATAAAATTAAAATTAGGCTTTCGTTCTTTGAAAACTGATTTTTTATGAAAAATACTGGCAAAAATAAGGGTGCAAACAAAAATTTAGCCATTTCTAAGGAAATTTCTTAAAAGTCGATTTTTTGAACAAAGAGGTACCCCTTATGAAACTTTCAATTTTAGCTTTTGTCCTATAAAATTAAAATTAGGCTTCCGTTCCTTGAAAACTGATTTGTTATGAAAAATACTGGCAAAAATAAGGGTGCAAACAAAAATTTAGCCATTTCTAAGGAAATTTCTTAAAAGTCGATTTTTTGAACAAAGAGGTACCCCTTATGAAATTTTCGATTTTAGCTTTTGTCCTATAAAATTAAAATTAGGCTTCCATTCCTTGAAAACTGATTTGTTATGAAAAATACTGGCAAAAATAAGGGTGCAAACAAAAATTTAGCCATTTCTAAGGAAATTTCTTAAAAGTCGATTTTTTGAACAAAGAGGTACCCCTTATTAAATTTTCAATTTTAGCTTTTGTTCTATAAAATTAAAATTAGGCTTTCATTCTTTGAAAACTGATTTGTTATGAAAAATACTGGCAAAAATAAGGGTGCAAACCAGAATTTAGCCATTTCTAAGAAAATTTTTCAAAAGTCGATTTTTTGAACAAAGAGGTACCCCTTATGAAACTTTCAATTTTAGCTTTTGTCCTATAAAATTAAAATTAGGCTTCCGTTCCTTGAAAACTGATTTGTTATGAAAAATACTGGCAAAAATAAGGGTGCAAACAAAAATTTAGCCATTTCTAAGGAAATTTCTTAAAAGTCGATTTTTTGAACAAAGAGGTACCCCTTATGAAATTTTCGATTTTAGCTTTTGTCCTATAAAATTAAAATTAGGCTTCCATTCCTTGAAAACTGATTTGTTATGAAAAATACTGGCAAAAATAAGGGTGCAAACAAAAATTTAGCCATTTCTAAGGAAATTTCTTAAAAGTCGATTTTTTGAACAAAGAGGTACCCCTTATTAAATTTTCAATTTTAGCTTTTGTCCTATAAAATTAAAATTAGGCTTTCATTCTTTGAAAACTGATTTGTTATGAAAAATACTGGCAAAAATAAGGGTGCAAACCAGAATTTAGCCATTTCTAAGAAAATTTTTTAAAAGTCGATTTTTTGAACAAAGAGGTACCCCTTATTAAATTTTCAATTTTAGCTTTTGTCCTATAAAATTAAAATTAGGCTTCCATTCTTTGAAAACTGATTTGTTATGAAAAAATACTGGCAAAAATAAGGATGCAAACCAGAATTTAGCCATTTCTAAGAACATTTTTTAAAAGTCGAGTTTTTGAACAAAGAGGTACCCCTTATGCAATTTTAATGTTAGCTTTTGTCCTATAAAACTAAAATTAGGCTTCCATTCTCTGAAAATTGATTTTTTATGAAAAATACTTGCAAAAATAAGGGTGCAAACCAGAATTTAGCCATTTCTAAGAAAATTTTTTAAAAGTCGATTTTTTGAACAAAGAGGTACCCCTTATGCAATTTTCAATTTTAGCTTTTGTCCTGTAAAATTAAAATTAGGCTTCCGTTCTTTGAAAACTGATTTGTTATGAAAAATACTGGCAAAAATAGGGGTGCAAACAAAAATTTTGCCATTTCTAAGAAAATTTCTTAAAAGTCGATTTTTTGAACAAAGAGGTACCTCTTATGCTATTTTCAATTTTAGCTTTTGTCCTATAAAACTAAAATTAGGCTTCCATTCTTAGAAAACTGATTTGTTATGAAAAATACTGGCAAAAATAAGGGTGCAAACAAAAATTTAGCCATTTCTAAGAAAATTGTTTAAAAGTCGATTTTTTGAACAAAGAGGTACCCCCTATGAAATTTTCAATTTTAGCTTTTGTCCTATAAAATTAAAATTAGGCTTCCATTCTTAGAAAACTGATTTGTTATGAAATATACTGGCAAAAATAGGGGTGCAAACAAAAATTTAGCCATTTCTAAGGAAATTTCTTAAAAGTCGATTTTTTGAACAAAGAGGTACCCCTTATGAAATTTTCAATTTTAGCTTTTGTCCTATAAAATTAAAATTAGGCTTCCATTCTTTGAAAACTGATTTTTTATAAAAAACACTGGCAAAAATAAGGGTGCAAACAAAAATTTTGTCATTTCTAAGAACATTTTTTAAAAATCGATTTTTTGAACAAAGAGGTACGTACCCCTTATGAAATTTTTAATTTTATCTTTTGTCCTATAAAATTAAAATTAGGCTTCCATTCTTTGAAAACTAATTTGTTATGAAACATACTGGCAAAAATAAGGTTGCAAACAAAAATTCAATTTCATAAAAAATTTTCATTTTCATAGAAAAACGATGAAGATGACGATGCGGCAGAGGAGCCAACTGAGGAGGAAGAAGTCTTTCCAGATGATACAGCTGAAAATAAATTGGCAGTTGAAGCCTTAAATCCCGATATACGCATACAAGCAGAGACGCAGTATCAAAAATTATTGCGCAACAATAGCAACAACAACCACAGTAACAGTAATGACTTTGATTCTATTAGTATTTTCAATCCTCATACCGAATTTACTACCAGCAATGACGCAGCAAATGAGTTTCGTATCTCCGAAGACAGTCTGTCACAGGCCGATAATGAACGCAGAGTGGCCCATATGTTGCAGCAAAATGGTTTCAAAAGACCGTGCATGCATTTAGAAACCGAAACATTTGATAACAAACCTTTTTAATTAACACAACCTTCTCAAACGGCCAATGAAAATGATTTGCACTTTCTGGAAGCTTTACTAGCGGACATGGCACTCATGAATACCAAACAAAAAATTATTTTTAAAAGAAAAATCTATCAAACTTCCGAAGAAGTATTTGAAAATTCTAACGATTTTCCCAACAAACCAAAAGGTAATATAAATGCAAATAGTATGCCCAGTCCTCAATGCAATAGCAATTACAGCAGCTCTCTTTCTTTACAAACACATATAAGACAGACTGTTTTAACAGTTAACTCTTCTGCAGCACGCAGTTTGATAAATAATATATAGCCAATTCGAATGAATCGGAATTGTTTCTTACAAACGTCCATACGAAATAAAACGCCTCCGGCCAGATTAAATAACGGATTCAGAACTGCGGCCCCAGCGGCTTCAAGAATAATCTTTAACAAAACCGCCCGCGTCCAGTCCTGCCACAGTATACATCTCCATACATAATCCCTCTGCAGCTGTAGTATCCTCCACTGTACATTCGACCACACCTTCAACACCGGCAAAAGCCTCCACGACCCAACATGATGTTAATACTCAGCACAATTCGTCTTGGACTCAAATACTCCCGAAGATGTAGATATTGTTTAATGGCAGAAATTTTTCCTTTAACTAAATTTTTTTCCACTGCATTTTATTCACTAAAATTTTTTAAAAACCCTTTGAGTTAATTCACTTGCTATTTACCTGTTTTACTTAATAACATGAATTAATTTTACTAAAAACCGATCTTTTAACACAAACACATACTTATATAGTTTAAGCTTTAGTTATTTTTCAGTTTTGTATTTTAAATTATTATTTATATTGTTAAGTAAACAGCTATTTTTATTGTGTACTTTCACTATAATATTTTATTAAAACTTGTCCACTTGTTAAGTACTTAATCTAAGAATTTTTTATAAAAACTGTTAACAAATTATTTTTTGTTGTGCTCTGTAAGATTTTAAATGATTTTTGTAAATACATTCTTTATAAAGTGAAACATATATATAAACTAAATTTAAAAGTTTTAAAGTAAAAACAAGAATTTTTCAAATCACAAGATTTGTTGTAGCGTTGTATTTGAAAAGACGAGTTATAAAACAGACAACATTAGTGTAAAATATTTTTCTTTTGAGATACTCTATTTGAAAATGTCTTTTCAAATACAGCAATAAACGATACAGCAAGTCTTTTGAAGTGAACGAATAAAAAATGAAAAATTATAAATAAAGAAACACACAATTTCATGTTGCTACTTACGGCAACACAAATCGTATTAATTACATCTAGTAATTATTTTCTCAGATTGAAAAATTAAGGTTTTTTATTTAAACAAAGTTATACTAGTGGTAGCTAAGGACCCCGTCTACCATCTGATAAAGATTTATGAGAATATATAAAATAGTTTTAGAGATATAGGGTTTGCAACTTTGTTTATATTGTGCAAATAATCAACAATTTTTTCAAAAACGTAATTTACAGTTTTATGAATATCTCCGAAGTTTTTAAAGTTAGAGACTTGTTATTTTCTCAGATTGTAGAATAGGGTGTGGCAGTTCGTATGCGAGTTCTTTGAATAAACTGCGTTCAATACAACGGGGGATATTGAGCTTCAAAGTATTGCTAGCTGATTTTGAGTGACAAAACGCTCACTCAGGCGGGCCAAAGGTTGTTCACCTTGTAGCCACTTTTCCAATCTATCATATGAAGAAACATTTATTCAAATATCTCCACCCGTTCATGAGTTATAGCAATTTGAAAAAATTGTGTTCAGAAAATCCACCTGCTACACGATTATGTTGGCCTGGTGATTCACAAAATTACACTTTTTCGCAAAAATTTTGCCAAAATGCTGTGTTTAGGATTTGCTTAATAACTCCGTTGCCCTTCAAGATAATAAAATGAAATTTGGTAGGTCGATAGAAAAAATTATTACAAATAATTTGGAACAAAAATGATCTTGCCACGCCCACAAATTTTATACAAAAATGGGCGGTAATTTTGAAAAATCAATGTTTTTATATTTAAATTGAAATTGAAATAACAAAATTGTATCAGTGTTGTAGCTAGACTTTAGCTCTATCATTTAGTAAAAGTTTCATTAAAATGTACCGAAGGGTTGCAGAGATATAAGGAATAGAACTTGGAACGCATCATGCGATTTTGTCTACGGAAGTGCTTGAGAATTTTGTGAATATCTCAGCTGTTTCAAAGGCTAGCGCCACATAACTTGTTGGGATGGTAGACTACGATTTTGTGGTTCGTTTACAACTTATTTGAGTGACCTCCGTTCAACATTACAGGAAATATAGCGATGCGAAACGTTAAGTAAGCACTTTGACTGCCACCGCGATTATAGCCACAGAAATCGTTTTTAATTAAAACAAAGTTATACTAGTGGTAGCTACAGACCCCGTCTACCATCCGATAAAGTTTCATGAGAATATATCAAATAGTTTTAGAGATATAGGGTTTGCAACTTTGTTTATATTGTGCAAATAATCAACAATTTTTTCAAAAACGTAATTTACAGTTTTATGAATATCTCCGAAGTTTTTAAGGTTAGAGACTTGTTATTTTCTCAGATTGTAGAATAGGGTGTGGCAGTTTGTATGCAAGTTCTTTGAATAAACTGTGTTCAATACAACGGGGGATATTGAGCTTCAAAGTATTGCTAGCTGATTTTGACTGACAAAACGCTCACTCAGGCGGGCCAAAGGTTGTTCACCTTGTAGCCACTTTTCCAATCTATCATATGAAGAAACATTTATTCAAATATCTCCACCCGTTCATGAGTTATAGCAATTTGAAAAAATTGTGTTCAGAAAATCCACCTGCTACACGATTATGTTGGCCTGGTGATTCACAAAATTACACTTTTTCGCAAAAATTTTGCCAAAATGCTGTGTTTAGGATTTGCTTAATAACTCCGTTGCCCTTCAAGATAATAAAATGAAATTTGGTAGGTCGATAGAAAAAATTATTACAAATAATTTGGAATAAAAATGATCTTGCCACGCCCACAAATTTTATACAAAAATGGGCGGTAATTTTGAAAAATCAATGTTTTTATATTTAAATTGAAATTGAAATAACAAAATTGTATCAGTGTTGTAGCTAGACTTTAGCTCTATTTTTTAGTGAAAGTTTCATTAAAATGTAGCGAAGGGTTGCAGAGATATAAGGAATAGAACTTGGAACGCATCATGCGATTTTGTCTACGGAAGTGCTTGAGAATTTTGTAAATATCTCAGCTGTTTAAAAGGCTAGCGCCACATAAATTGTGGGGATGGTAGACTACGATTTTGTGGTTCGTTTACAACTTATTTGAGTGACATCCGTTCAACATTACAGGAAATATAGCGATGCGAAACGTTAAGTAAGCACTTTGACTGCCACCGCCATTATAGCCACAGAAATCGTTTTTAATTAAAACAAAGTTATACTAGTGGTAGCTACAGACCCCGTCTACCATCCGATAAAGTTTCATGAGAATATATCAAATAGTTTTAGAGATATAGGGTTTGCAACTTTGTTTATATTGTGCAAATAATCAACAATTTTTTCAAAAACGTAATTTACAGTTTTATGAATATCTCCGAAGTTTTTAAGGTTAGAGACTTGTTATTTTCTCAGATTGTAGAATAGGGTATGGCAGTTTGTATGCAAGTTCTTTGAATAAACTGTGTTCAATACAACGGGGGATATTGAGCTTCAAAGTATTGCTAGCTGATTTTGACTGACAAAACGCTCACTCAGGCGGGCCAAAGGTTGTTCACCTTGTAGCCACTTTTCCAATCTATCATATGAAGAAACATTTATTCAAATATCTCCACCCGTTCATGAGTTATAGCAATTTGAAAAAATTGTGTTCAGAAAATCCACCTGCTACACGATTATGTTGGCCTGGTGATTCACAAAATTACACTTTTTCGCAAAAATTTTGCCAAAATGCTGTGTTTAGGATTTGCTTAATAACTCCGTTGCCCTTCAAGATAATAAAATGAAATTTGGTAGGTCGATAGAAAAAATTATTACAAATAATTTGGAAGAAAAATGATCTTGCCACGCCCACAAATTTTATACAAAAATGGGCGGTAATTTTGAAAAATCAATATTTTTATATTTAAATTGAAATTGAAATAACAAAATTGTATCAGTGTTGTAGCTAGACTTTAGCTCTATCATTTAGTGAAAGTTTCATTAAAATGTAGCGAAGGGTTGCAGAGATATAAGGAATAGAACTTGGAACGCATCATGCGATTTTGTCTACGGAAGTGCTTGAGAATTTTGTGAATATCGCAGCTGTTTAAAAGGCTAGCGCCACATAACTTGTGGGGATGGTAGACTACGATTTTGTGGTTCGTTTACAACTTATTTGAGTGACATCCGTTCAACATTACAGGAAATATAGCGATGCGAAACGTTAAGTAAGCACTTTGACTGCCACCGCCATTATAGCCACAGAAATCGTTTTTAATTAAAACAAAGTTATACTAGTGGTAGCTACAGACCCCGTCTACCATCCGATAAAGTTTCATGAGAATATATCAAATAGTTTTAGAGATATAGGGTTTGCAACTTTGTTTATATTGTGCAAATAATCAACAATTTTTTCAAAAACGTAATTTACAGTTTTATGAATATCTCCGAAGTTTTTAAAGTTAGAGACTTGTTATTTTCTCAGATTGTAGAATAGGGTGTGGCAGTTCGTATGCAAGTTCTTTGAATAAACTGCGTTCAATACAACGGGGGATATTGAGCTTCAAAGTATTGCTAGCTGATTTTGACTGACAAAACGCTCAGTCAGGCGGGCCAAAGGTTATTCACCTTGTAGCCACTTTTCCAATCTATCATATGAAGAAACATTTATTCAAATATCTCCACCCGTTCATGAGTTATAGCAATTTGAAAAAATTGTGTTCAGAAAATCCACCTGCTACACGATTATGTTGGCCTGGTGATTCACAAAATTACACTTTTTCGCAAAAATTTTGCCAAAATGCTGTGTTTAGGATTTGCTTAATAACTCCGTTGCCCTTCAAGATAATAAAATGAAATTTGGTAGGTCGATAGAAAAAATTATTACAAATAATTTGGAAGAAAAATGATCTTGCCACGCCCACAAATTTTATACAAAAATGGGCGGTAATTTTGAAAAATCAATATTTTTATATTTAAATTGAAATTGAAATAACAAAATTGTATCAGTGTTGTAGCTAGACTTTAGCTCTATCATTTAGTGAAAGTTTCATTAAAATGTAGCGAAGGGTTGCAGAGATATAAGGAATAGAACTTGGAACGCATCATGCGATTTTGTCTACGGAAGTGCTTGAGAATTTTGTGAATATCGCAGCTGTTTAAAAGGCTAGCGCCACATAACTTGTGGGGATGGTAGACTACGATTTTGTGGTTCGTTTACAACTTATTTGAGTGACATCCGTTCAACATTACAGGAAATATAGCGATGCGAAACGTTAAGTAAGCACTTTGACTGCCACCGCCATTATAGCCACAGAAATCGTTTTTAATTAAAACAAAGTTATACTAGTGGTAGCTACAGACCCCGTCTACCATCCGATAAAGTTTCATGAGAATATATCAAATAGTTTTAGAGATATAGGGTTTGCAACTTTGTTTATATTGTGCAAATAATCAACAATTTTTTCAAAAACGTAATTTACAGTTTTATGAATATCTCCGAAGTTTTTAAAGTTAGAGACTTGTTATTTTCTCAGATTGTAGAATAGGGTGTGGCAGTTCGTATGCAAGTTTTTTGAATAAACTGCGTTCAATACAACGGGGGATATTGAGCGTCAAAGTATTGCTAGCTGATTTTGACTGACAAAACGCTCAGTCAGGCGGGCCAAAGGTTATTCACCTTGTAGCCACTTTTCCAATCTATCATATGAAGAAACATTTATTCAAATATCTCCACCCGTTCATGAGTTATAGCAATTTGAAAAAATTGTGTTCAGAAAATCCACCTGCTACACGATTATGTTGGCCTGGTGATTCACAAAATTACACTTTTTCGCAAAAATTTTGCCAAAATGCTGTGTTTAGGATTTGCTTAATAACTCCGTTGCCCTTCAAGATAATAAAATGGAATTTGGTAGGTCGATAGAAAAAATTATTACAAATAATTTGGAACAAAAATGATCTTGCCACGCCCACAAATTTTATACAAAAATGGGCGGTAATTTTGAAAAATCAATGTTTTTATATTTAAATTGAAATTGAAATAACAAAATTGTATCAGTGTTGTAGCTAGACTTTAGCTCTATCATTTAGTAAAAGTTTCATTAAAATGTACCGAAGGGTTGCAGAGATATAAGGAATAGAACTTGGAACGCATCATGCGATTTTGTCTACGGAAGTGCTTGAGAATTTTGTGAATATCTCAGCTGTTTCAAAGGCTAGCGCCACATAACTTGTTGGGATGGTAGACTACGATTTTGTGGTTCGTTTACAACTTATTTGAGTGACCTCCGTTCAACATTACAGGAAATATAGCGATGCGAAACGTTAAGTAAGCACTTTGACTGCCACCGCGATTATAGCCACAGAAATCGTTTTTAATTAAAACAAAGTTATACTAGTGGTAGCTACAGACCCCGTCTACCATCCGATAAAGTTTCATGAGAATATATCAAATAGTTTTAGAGATATAGGGTTTGCAACTTTGTTTATATTGTGCAAATAATCAACAATTTTTTCAAAAATGTAATTTACAGTTTTATGAATATCTCCGAAGTTTTTAAGGTTAGAGACTTGTTATTTTCTCAGATTGTAGAATAGGGTGTGGCAGTTTGTATGCAAGTTCTTTGAATAAACTGTGTTCAATACAACGGGGGATATTGAGCTTCAAAGTATTGCTAGCTGATTTTGACTGACAAAACGCTCACTCAGGCGGGCCAAAGGTTGTTCACCTTGTAGCCACTTTTCCAATCTATCATATGAAGAAACATTTATTCAAATATCTCCACCCGTTCATGAGTTATAGCAATTTGAAAAAATTGTGTTCAGAAAATCCACCTGCTACACGATTATGTTGGCCTGGTGATTCACAAAATTACACTTTTTCGCAAAAATTTTGCCAAAATGCTGTGTTTAGGATTTGCTTAATAACTCCGTTGCCCTTCAAGATAATAAAATGAAATTTGGTAGGTCGATAGAAAAAATTATTACAAATAATTTGGAAGAAAAATGATCTTGCCACGCCCACAAATTTTATACAAAAATGGGCGGTAATTTTGAAAAATCAATGTTTTTATATTTAAATTGAAATTGAAATAACAAAATTGTATCAGTGTTGTAGCTAGACTTTAGCTCTATCATTTAGTGAAAGTTTCATTAAAATGTAGCGAAGGGTTGCAGAGATATAAGGAATAGAACTTGGAACGCATCATGCGATTTTGTCTACGGAAGTGCTTGAGAATTTTGTGAATATCTCAGCTGTTTAAAAGGCTAGCGCCACATAACTTGTGGGGATGGTAGACTACGATTTTGTGGTTCGTTTACAACTTATTTGAGTGACATCCGTTCAACATTACAGGAAATATAGCTATGCGAAACGTTAAGTAAGCACTTTGACTGCCACCGCCATTATAGCCACAGAAATCGTTTTTAATTAAAACAAAGTTATACTAGTGGTAGCTACAGACCCCGTCTACCATCCGATAAAGTTTCATGAGAATATATCAAATAGTTTTAGAGATATAGGGTTTGCAACTTTGTTTATATTGTGCAAATAATCAACAATTTTTTCAAAAACGTAATTTACACTTTTATGAATATCTCCGAAGTTTTTAAAGTTAGAGACTTGTTATTTTCTCAGATTGTAGAATAGGGTGTGGCAGTTCGTATGCAAGTTCTTTGAATAAACTGCGTTCAATACAACGGGGGATATTGAGCTTCAAAGTATTGCTAGCTGATTTTGACTGACAAAACGCTCACTCAGGCGGGCCAAAGGTTGTTCACCTTGTAGCCACTTTTCCAATCTATCATATGAAGAATCATTTATTCAAATATCTCCACCCGTTCATGAGTTATAGCAATTTGAAAAAATTGTGTTCAGAAAATCCACCTGCTACACGATTATGTTGGCCTGGTGATTCACAAAATTACACTTTTTCGCAAAAATTTTGCCAAAATGCTGTGTTTAGGATTTGCTTAATAACTCCGTTGCCCTTCAAGATAATAAAATGAAATTTGGTAGATCGATAGAAAAAATTATTACAAATAATTTGGAACAAAAATGATCTTGCCACGCCCACAAATTTTATACAAAAATGGGCGGTAATTTTGAAAAATCAAAGTTTTTATATTTAAATTGAAATTGAAATAACAAAATTGTATCAGTGTTGTAGCTAGACTTTAGCTCTATCATTTAGTAAAAGTTTCATTAAAATGTACCGAAGGGTTGCAGAGATATAAGGAATAGAACTTGGAACGCATCATGCGATTTTGTCTACGGAAGTGCTTGAGAATTTTGTGAATATCTCAGCTGTTTGAAAGGCTAGCGCCACATAACTTGTTGGGATGGTAGACTACGACTTTGTGGTTCGTTTACAACTTATTTGAGTGACCTCCGTTCAACATTACAGCAAATATAGCGATGCGAAACGTTAAGTAAGCACTTTGACTGCCACCGCGATTATAGCCACAGAAATCGTTTTTAATTAAAACAAAGTTATACTAGTGGTAGCTACAGACCCCGTCTACCATCCGATAAAGTTTCATGAGAATATATCAAATAGTTTTAGAGATATAGGGTTTGCAACTTTGTTTATATTGTGCAAATAATCAACAATTTTTTCAAAAACGTAATTTACAGTTTTATGAATATCTCCGAAGTTCTTAAAGTTAGAGACTTGTTATTTTCTCAGATTGTAGAATAGGGTGTGGCAGTTCGTATGCAAGTTCTTTGAACAAACTGCGTTCAATACAACGGGGGATATTGAGCTTCAAAGTATTGCTAGCTGATTTGGACTGACAAAACGCTCACTCAGGCGGGCCAAAGGTTGTTCACCTTGTAGCCACTTTTCCAATCTATCATATGAAGAAACATTTATTCAAATATCTAAACACGTTCATGAGTTATAGCAATTTGAAAAAATTGTGTTCAGAAAATCCACCTGCTACACGATTATGTTGGCCTGGTGATTCACAAAATTACACTTTTTCGCAAAAATTTTGCCAAAATGCTGTGTTTAGGATTTGCTAAATAACTCCGTTGCCCTTCAAGATAATAAAATGAAATTTGGTAGGTCGATAGAAAAAATTATTACAAATAATTTGGAACAAAAATGATCTTGCCACGCCCACAAATTTTATACAAAAATGGGCGGTAATTTTGAAAAATCAATATTTTTATATTTAAATTGAAATTGAAATAACAAAATTGTATCAGTGTTGTAGCTAGACTTTAGCTCTATCATTTAGTAAAAGTTTCATTAAAATGTACCGAAGGGTTGCAGAGATATAAGGAATAGAACTTGGAACGCATCATGCGATTTTGTCTACGGAAGTGCTTGAGAATTTTGTGAATATCTCAGCTGTTTGAAAGGCTAGCGCCACATAACTTGTTGGGATGGTAGACTACGACTTTGTGGTTCGTTTACAACTTATTTGAGTGACCTCCGTTCAACATTACAGCAAATATAGCGATGCGAAACGTTAAGTAAGCACTTTGACTGCCACCGCGATTATAGCCACAGAAATCGTTTTTAATTAAAACAAAGTTATACTAGTGGTAGCTACAGACCCCGTCTACCATCCGATAAAGTTTCATGAGAATATATCAAATAGTTTTAGAGATATAGGGTTTGCAACTTTGTTTATATTGTGCAAATAATCAAAAATTTTTTCAAAAACGTAATTTACAGTTTTATGAATATCTCCGAAGTTTTTAAAGTTAGAGACTTGTTATTTTCTCAGATTGTAGAATAGGGTGTGGCAGTTCGTATGCAAGTTCTTTGAATAAACTGCGTTCAATACAACGGGGGATATTGAGCTTCAAAGTATTGCTAGCTGATTTTGACTGACAAAACGCTCACTCAGGCGGGCCAAAGGTTGTTCACCTTGTAGCCACTTTTCCAATCTATCATATGAAGAAACATTTATTCAAATATCTCCACCTGTTCATGAGTTATAGCAATTTGAAAAAATTGTGTTCAGAAAATCCACCTGCTACACGATTATGTTGGCCTGGTGATTCACAAAATTACACTTTTTCGCAAAAATTTTGCCAAAATGCTGTGTTTAGGATTTGCTTAATAACTCCGTTGCCCTTCAAGATAATAAAATGAAATTTGGTAGATCGATAGAAAAAATTATTACAAATAATTTGGAACAAAAATGATCTTGCCACGCCCACAAATTTTATACAAAAATGGGCGGTAATTTTGAAAAATCAATGTTTTTATATTTAAATTGAAATTGAAATAACAAAATTGTATCAGTGTTGTAGCTAGACTTTAGCTCTATCATTTAGTGAAAGTTTCATTAAAATGTAGCGAAGGGTTGCAGAGATATAAGGAATAGAACTTGGAACGCATCATGCGATTTTGTCTACGGAAGTGCTTGAGAATTTTGTGAATATCTCAGCTGTTTAAAAGGCTAGCGCCACATAACTTGTGGGGATGGTAGACTACGATTTTGTGGTTCGTTTACAACTTATTTGAGTGACATCCGTTCAACATTACAGGAAATATAGCGATGCGAAACGTTAAGTAAGCACTTTGACTGCCACCGCCATTATAGCCACAGAAATCGTTTTTAATTAAAACAAAGTTATACTAGTGGTAGCTACAGACCCCGTCTACCATCCGATAAAGTTTCATGAGAATATATCAAATAGTTTTAGAGATAGAGGGTTTGCAACTTTGTTTATATTGTGCAAATAATCAACAATTTTTTCAAAAACGTAATTTACACTTTTATGAATATCTCCGAAGTTTTTAAAGTTAGAGACTTGTTATTTTCTCAGATTGTAGAATAGGGTGTGGCAGTTCGTATGCAAGTTCTTTGAATAAACTGCGTTCAATACAACGGGGGATATTGAGCTTCAAAGTATTGCTAGCTGATTTTGACTGACAAAACGCTCACTCAGGCGGGCCAAAGGTTGTTCACCTTGTAGCCACTTTTCCAATCTATCATATGAAGAATCATTTATTCAAATATCTCCACCCGTTCATGAGTTATAGCAATTTGAAAAAATTGTGTTCAGAAAATCCACCTGCTACACGATTATGTTGGCCTGGTGATTCACAAAATTACACTTTTTCGCAAAAATTTTGCCAAAATGCTGTGTTTAGGATTTGCTTAATAACTCCGTTGCCCTTCAAGATAATAAAATGAAATTTGGTAGATCGATAGAAAAAATTATTACAAATAATTCGGAACAAAAATGATCTTGCCACGCCCACAAATTTTATACAAAAATGGGCGGTAATTTTGAAAAATCAAAGTTTTTATATTTAAATTGAAATTGAAATAACAAAATTGTATCAGTGTTGTAGCTAGACTTTAGCTCTATCATTTAGTAAAAGTTTCATTAAAATGTACCGAAGGGTTGCAGAGATATAAGGAATAGAACTTGGAACGCATCATGCGATTTTGTCTACGGAAGTGCTTGAGAATTTTGTGAATATCTCAGCTGTTTGAAAGGCTAGCGCCACATAACTTGTTGGGATGGTAGACTACGACTTTGTGGTTCGTTTACAACTTATTTGAGTGACCTCCGTTCAACATTACAGCAAATATAGCGATGCGAAACGTTAAGTAAGCACTTTGACTGCCACCGCGATTATAGCCACAGAAATCGTTTTTAATTAAAACAAAGTTATACTAGTGGTAGCTACAGACCCCGTCTACCATCCGATAAAGTTTCATGAGAATATATCAAATAGTTTTAGAGATATAGGGTTTGCAACTTTGTTTATATTGTGCAAATAATCAACAATTTTTTCAAAAACGTAATTTACAGTTTTATGAATATCTCCGAAGTTCTTAAAGTTAGAGACTTGTTATTTTCTCAGATTGTAGAATAGGGTGTGGCAGTTCGTATGCAAGTTCTTTGAACAAACTGCGTTCAATACAACGGGGGATATTGAGCTTCAAAGTATTGCTAGCTGATTTGGACTGACAAAACGCTCACTCAGGCGGGCCAAAGGTTGTTCACCTTGTAGCCACTTTTCCAATCTATCATATGAAGAAACATTTATTCAAATATCTAAACACGTTCATGAGTTATAGCAATTTGAAAAAATTGTGTTCAGAAAATCCACCTGCTACACGATTATGTTGGCCTGGTGATTCACAAAATTACACTTTTTCGCAAAAATTTTGCCAAAATGCTGTGTTTAGGATTTGCTAAATAACTCCGTTGCCCTTCAAGATAATAAAATGAAATTTGGTAGGTCGATAGAAAAAATTATTACAAATAATTTGGAACAAAAATGATCTTGCCACGCCCACAAATTTTATACAAAAATGGGCGGTAATTTTGAAAAATCAATATTTTTATATTTAAATTGAAATTGAAATAACAAAATTGTATCAGTGTTGTAGCTAGACTTTAGCTCTATCATTTAGTAAAAGTTTCATTAAAATGTACCGAAGGGTTGCAGAGATATAAGGAATAGAACTTGGAACGCATCATGCGATTTTGTCTACGGAAGTGCTTGAGAATTTTGTGAATATCTCAGCTGTTTGAAAGGCTAGCGCCACATAACTTGTTGGGATGGTAGACTACGACTTTGTGGTTCGTTTACAACTTATTTGAGTGACCTCCGTTCAACATTACAGCAAATATAGCGATGCGAAACGTTAAGTAAGCACTTTGACTGCCACCGCGATTATAGCCACAGAAATCGTTTTTAATTAAAACAAAGTTATACTAGTGGTAGCTACAGACCCCGTCTACCATCCGATAAAGTTTCATGAGAATATATCAAATAGTTTTAGAGATATAGGGTTTGCAACTTTGTTTATATTGTGCAAATAATCAAAAATTTTTTCAAAAACGTAATTTACAGTTTTATGAATATCTCCGAAGTTTTTAAAGTTAGAGACTTGTTATTTTCTCAGATTGTAGAATAGGGTGTGGCAGTTCGTATGCAAGTTCTTTGAATAAACTGCGTTCAATACAACGGGGGATATTGAGCTTCAAAGTATTGCTAGCTGATTTTGACTGACAAAACGCTCACTCAGGCGGGCCAAAGGTTGTTCACCTTGTAGCCACTTTTCCAATCTATCATATGAAGAATCATTTATTCAAATATCTCCACCCGTTCATGAGTTATAGCAATTTGAAAAAATTGTGTTCAGAAAATCCACCTGCTACACGATTATGTTGGCCTGGTGATTCACAAAATTACACTTTTTCGCAAAAATTTTGCCAAAATGCTGTGTTTAGGATTTGCTTAATAACTCCGTTGCCCTTCAAGATAATAAAATGAAATTTGGTAGATCGATAGAAAAAATTATTACAAATAATTTGGAACAAAAATGATCTTGCCACGCCCACAAATTTTATACAAAAATGGGCGGTAATTTTGAAAAATCAAAGTTTTTATATTTAAATTGAAATTGAAATAACAAAATTGTATCAGTGTTGTAGCTAGACTTTAGCTCTATCATTTAGTAAAAGTTTCATTAAAATGTACCGAAGGGTTGCAGAGATATAAGGAATAGAACTTGGAACGCATCATGCGATTTTGTCTACGGAAGTGCTTGAGAATTTTGTGAATATCTCAGCTGTTTGAAAGGCTAGCGCCACATAACTTGTTGGGATGGTAGACTACGACTTTGTGGTTCGTTTACAACTTATTTGAGTGACCTCCGTTCAACATTACAGCAAATATAGCGATGCGAAACGTTAAGTAAGCACTTTGACTGCCACCGCGATTATAGCCACAGAAATCGTTTTTAATTAAAACAAAGTTATACTAGTGGTAGCTACAGACCCCGTCTACCATCCGATAAAGTTTCATGAGAATATATCAAATAGTTTTAGAGATATAGGGTTTGCAACTTTGTTTATATTGTGCAAATAATCAACAATTTTTTCAAAAACGTAATTTACACTTTTATGAATATCTCCGAAGTTTTTAAAGTTAGAGACTTGTTATTTTCTCAGATTGTAGAATAGGGTGTGGCAGTTCGTATGCAAGTTCTTTGAATAAACTGCGTTCAATACAACGGGGGATATTGATCTTCAAAGTATTGCTAGCTGATTTTGACTGACAAAACGCTCACTCAGGCGGGCCAAAGGTTGTTCACCTTGTAGCCACTTTTCCAATCTATCATATGAAGAATCATTTATTCAAATATCTCCACCCGTTCATGAGTTATAGCAATTTGAAAAAATTGTGTTCAGAAAATCCACCTGCTACACGATTATGTTGGCCTGGTGATTCACAAAATTACACTTTTTCGCAAAAATTTTGCCAAAATGCTGTGTTTAGGATTTGCTTAATAACTCCGTTGCCCTTCAAGATAATAAAATGAAATTTGGTAGGGCGATAGAAAAAATTATTACAAATAATTTGGAACAAAAATGATCTTGCCACGCCCACAAATTTTATACAAAAATGGGCGGTAATTTTGAAAAATCAATGTTTTTATATTTAAATTGAAATTGAAATAACAAAATTGTATCAGTGTTGTAGCTAGACTTTAGCTCTATCATTTAGTGAAAGTTTCATTAAAATGTAGCGAAGGGTTGCAGAGATATAAGGAATAGAACTTGGAACGCATCATGCGATTTTGTCTACGGAAGTGCTTGAGAATTTTGTGAATATCTCAGCTGTTTGAAAGGCTAGCGCCACATAACTTGTTGGGATGGTAGACTACGATTTTGTGGTTCGTTTACAACTTATTTGAGTGACCTCCGTTCAACATTACAGGAAATATAGCGATGCGAAACGTTAAGTAAGCACTTTGACTGCCACCGCGATTATAGCCACAGAAATCGTTTTTAATTAAAACAAAGTTATACTAGTGGTAGCTACAGACCCCGTCTACCATCCGATAAAGTTTCATGAGAATATATCAAATAGTTTTAGAGATATAGGGTTTGCAACTTTGTTTATATTGTGCAAATAATCAACAATTTTTTCAAAAACGTAATTTACAGTTTTATGAATATCTCCGAAGTTTTTAAAGTTAGAGACTTGTTATTTTCTCAGATTGTAGAATAGGGTGTGGCAGTTCGTATGCAAGTTCTTTGAATAAACTGCGTTCAATACAACGGGGGATATTGAGCTTCAAAGTATTGCTAGCTGATTTTGACTGACAAAACGCTCACTCAGGCGGGCCAAAGGTTGTTCACCTTGTAGCCACTTTTCCAATCTATCATATGAAGAAACATTTATTCAAATATCTCCACCTGTTCATGAGTTATAGCAATTTGAAAAAATTGTGTTCAGAAAATCCACCTGCTACACGATTATGTTGGCCTGGTGATTCACAAAATTACACTTTTTCGCAAAAATTTTGCCAAAATGCTGTGTTTAGGATTTGCTTAATAACTCCGTTGCCCTTCAAGATAATAAAATGAAATTTGGTAGATCGATAGAAAAAATTATTACAAATAATTTGGAACAAAAATGATCTTGCCACGCCCACAAATTTTATACAAAAATGGGCGGTAATTTTGAAAAATCAATGTTTTTATATTTAAATTGAAATTGAAATAACAAAATTGTATCAGTGTTGTAGCTAGACTTTAGCTCTATCATTTAGTGAAAGTTTCATTAAAATGTAGCGAAGGGTTGCAGAGATATAAGGAATAGAACTTGGAACGCATCATGCGATTTTGTCTACGGAAGTGCTTGAGAATTTTGTGAATATCTCAGCTGTTTAAAAGGCTAGCGCCACATAACTTGTGGGGATGGTAGACTACGATTTTGTGGTTCGTTTACAACTTATTTGAGTGACATCCGTTCACCATTACAGGAAATATAGCGATGCGAAACGTTAAGTAAGCACTTTGACTGCCACCGCCATTATAGCCACAGAAATCGTTTTTAATTAAAACAAAGTTATACTAGTGGTAGCTACAGACCCCGTCTACCATCCGATAAAGTTTCATGAGAATATATCAAATAGTTTTAGAGATATAGGGTTTGCAACTTTGTTTATATTGTGCAAATAATCAACAATTTTTTCAAAAACGTAATTTACACTTTTATGAATATCTCCGAAGTTTTTAAAGTTAGAGACTTGTTATTTTCTCAGATTGTAGAATAGGGTGTGGCAGTTCGTATGCAAGTTCTTTGAATAAACTGCGTTCAATACAACGGGGGATATTGAGCTTCAAAGTATTGCTAGCTGATTTTGACTGACAAAACGCTCACTCAGGCGGGCCAAAGGTTGTTCACCTTGTAGCCACTTTTCCAATCTATCATATGAAGAATCATTTATTCAAATATCTCCACCCGTTCATGAGTTATAGCAATTTGAAAAAATTGTGTTCAGAAAATCCACCTGCTACACGATTATGTTGGCCTGGTGATTCACAAAATTACACTTTTTCGCAAAAATTTTGCCAAAATGCTGTGTTTAGGATTTGCTTAATAACTCCGTTGCCCTTCAAGATAATAAAATGAAATTTGGTAGATCGATAGAAAAAATTATTACAAATAATTTGGAACAAAAATGATCTTGCCACGCCCACAAATTTTATACAAAAATGGGCGGTAATTTTGAAAAATCAAAGTTTTTATATTTAAATTGAAATTGAAATAACAAAATTGTATCAGTGTTGTAGCTAGACTTTAGCTCTATCATTTAGTAAAAGTTTCATTAAAATGTACCGAAGGGTTGCAGAGATATAAGGAATAGAACTTGGAACGCATCATGCGATTTTGTCTACGGAAGTGCTTGAGAATTTTGTGAATATCTCAGCTGTTTGAAAGGCTAGCGCCACATAACTTGTTGGGATGGTAGACTACGACTTTGTGGTTCGTTTACAACTTATTTGAGTGACCTCCGTTCAACATTACAGCAAATATAGCGATGCGAAACGTTAAGTAAGCACTTTGACTGCCACCGCGATTATAGCCACAGAAATCGTTTTTAATTAAAACAAAGTTATACTAGTGGTAGCTACAGACCCCGTCTACCATCCGATAAAGTTTCATGAGAATATATCAAATAGTTTTAGAGATATAGGGTTTGCAACTTTGTTTATATTGTGCAAATAATCAACAATTTTTTCAAAAACGTAATTTACAGTTTTATGAATATCTCCGAAGTTCTTAAAGTTAGAGACTTGTTATTTTCTCAGATTGTAGAATAGGGAGTGGCAGTTCGTATGCAAGTTCTTTGAACAAACTGCGTTCAATACAACGGGGGATATTGAGCTTCAAAGTATTGCTAGCTGATTTTGACTGACAAAACGCTCACTCAGGCGGGCCAAAGGTTGTTCACCTTGTAGCCACTTTTCCAATCTATCATATGAAGAAACATTTATTCAAATATCTAAACACGTTCATGAGTTATAGCAATTTGAAAAAATTGTGTTCAGAAAATCCACCTGCTACACGATTATGTTGGCCTGGTGATTCACAAAATTACACTTTTTCGCAAAAATTTTGCCAAAATGCTGTGTTTAGGATTTGCTAAATAACTCCGTTGCCCTTCAAGATAATAAAATGAAATTTGGTAGGTCGATAGAAAAAATTATTACAAATAATTTGGAACAAAAATGATCTTGCCACGCCCACAAATTTTATACAAAAATGGGCGGTAATTTTGAAAAATCAATGTTTTTATATTTAAATTGAAATTGAAATAACAAAATTGTATCAGTGTTGTAGCTAGACTTTAGCTCTATCATTTAGTAAAAGTTTCATTAAAATGTACCGAAGGGTTGCAGAGATATAAGGAATAGAACTTGGAACGCATCATGCGATTTTGTCTACGGAAGTGCTTGAGAATTTTGTGAATATCTCAGCTGTTTGAAAGGCTAGCGCCACATAACTTGTTGGGATGGTAGACTACGATTTTGTGGTTCGTTTACAACTTATTTGAGTGACCTCCGTTCAACATTACAGGAAATATAGCGATGCGAAACGTTAAGTAAGCACTTTGACTGCCACCGCGATTATAGCCACAGAAATCGTTTTTAATTAAAACAAAGTTATACTAGTGGTAGCTACAGACCCCGTCTACCATCCGATAAAGTTTCATGAGAATATATCAAATAGTTTTAGAGATATAGGGTTTTCAACTTTGTTTATATTGTGCAAATAATCAACAATTTTTTCAAAAACGTAATTTACAGTTTTATGAATATCTCCGAAGTTCTTAAAGTTAGAGACTTGTTATTTTCTCAGATTGTAGAATAGGGTGTGGCAGTTCGTATGCAAGTTCTTTGAATAAACTGCGTTCAATACAACGGGGGATATTGAGCTTCAAAGTATTGCTAGCTGATTTTGACTGACAAAACGCTCACTCAGGCGGGCCAAAGGTTGTTCACCTTGTAGCCACTTTTCCAATCTATCATATGAAGAAACATTTATTCAAATATCTCCACCCGTTCATGAGTTATAGCAATTTGAAAAAATTGTGTTCAGAAAATCCACCTGCTACACGATTATGTTGGCCTGGTGATTCACAAAATTACACTTTTTCGCAAAAATTTTGCCAAAATGCTGTGTTTAGGATTTGCTTAATAACTCCGTTGCCCTTCAAGATAATAAAATGAAATTTGGTAGGTCGATAGAAAAAATTATTACAAATAATTTGGAACAAAAATTTTCTTGCCACGCCCACAAATTTTATACAAAAATGGGCGGTAATTTTGAAAAATCAATGTTTTTATATTTAAATTGAAATTGAAATAACAAAATTGTATCAGTGTTGTAGCTAGACTTTAGCTCTATCATTTAGTAAAAGTTTCATTAAAATGTACCGAAGGGTTGCAGAGATATAAGGAATAGAACTTGGAACGCATCATGCGATTTTGTCTACGGAAGTGCTTGAGAATTTTGTGAATATCTCATCTGTTTGAAAGGCTAGCGCCACATAACTTGTTGGGATGGTAGACTACGATTTTGTGGTTCGTTTACAACTTATTTGAGTGATCTCCGTTCAACATTACAGGAAATATAGCGATGCGAAACGTTAAGTAAGCACTTTGACTGCCACCGCGATTATAGCCACAGAAATCGTTTTTAATTAAAACAAAGTTATACTAGTGGTAGCTACAGACCCCGTCTACCATCCGATAAAGTTTCATGAGAATATATCAAATAGTTTTAGAGATATAGGGTTTGCAACTTTGTTTATATTGTGCAAATAATCAACAATTTTCTCAAAAACGTAATTTACAGTTTTATGAATATCTCCGAAGTTTTTAAAGTTAGAGACTTGTTATTTTCTCAGATTGTAGAATAGGGTGTGGCAGTTCGTATGCAAGTTCTTTGAATAAACTGCGTTCAATACAACGGGGGATATTGAGCTTCAAAATATTGCTAGCTGATTTTAACTAACAAAACGCTCACTCAGGCGGGCCAAAGGTTGTTCACCTTGTAGCCACTTTTCCAATCTATCATATGAAGAAACATTTATTCAAATATCTCCACCCGTTCATGAGTTATAGCAATTTGAAAAAATTGTGTTCAGAAAATCCACCTGCTACACGATTATGTTGGCCTGGTGATTCACAAAATTACACTTTTTCGCAAAAATTTTGCCAAAATGCTGTGTTTAGGATTTGCTTAATAACTCCGTTGCCCTTCAAGATAATAAAATGAAATTTGGTAGGTCGATAGAAAAAATTATTACAAATAATTTGGAACAAAAATTTTCTTGCCACGCCCACAAATTTTATACAAAAATGGGCGGTAATTTTGAAAAATCAATGTTTTTATATTTAAATTGAAATTGAAATAACAAAATTGTATCAGTGTTGTAGCTAGACTTTAGCTCTATCATTTAGTAAAAGTTTCATTAAAATGTACCGAAGGGTTGCAGAGATATAAGGAATAGAACTTGGAACGCATCATGCGATTTTGTCTACGGAAGTGCTTGAGAATTTTGTGAATATCTCATCTGTTTGAAAGGCTAGCGCCACATAACTTGTTGGGATGGTAGACTACGATTTTGTGGTTCGTTTACAACTTATTTGAGTGATCTCCGTTCAACATTACAGGAAATATAGCGATGCGAAACGTTAAGTAAGCACTTTGACTGCCACCGCGATTATAGCCACAGAAATCGTTTTTAATTAAAACAAAGTTATACTAGTGGTAGCTACAGACCCCGTCTACCATCCGATAAAGTTTCATGAGAATATATCAAATAGTTTTAGAGATATAGGGTTTGCAACTTTGTTTATATTGTGCAAATAATCAACAATTTTTTCAAAAACGTAATTTACAGTTTTATGAATATCTCCGAAGTTTTTAAAGTCAGAGACTTGTTATTTTCTCAGATTGTAGAATAGGGTGTGGCAGTTCGTATGCAAGTTCTTTGAATAAACTGCGTTCAATACAACGGGGGATATTGAGCTTCAAAATATTGCTAGCTGATTTTAACTAACAAAACGCTCACTCAGGCGGGCCAAAGGTTGTTCACCTTGTAGCCACTTTTCCAATCTATCATATGAAGAAACATTTATTCAAATATCTCCACCCGTTCATGAGTTATAGCAATTTGAAAAAATTGTGTTCAGAAAATCCACCTGCTACACGATTATGTTGGCCTGGTGATTCACAAAATTACACTTTTTCGCAAAAATTTTGCCAAAATGCTGTGTTTAGGATTTGCTTAATAACTCCGTTGCCCTTCAAGATAATAAAATGAAATTTGGTAGGTCGATAGAAAAAATTATTACAAATAATTTGGAACAAAAATGATCTTGCCACGCCCACAAATTTTATACAAAAATGGGCGGTAATTTTGAAAAATCAATGTTTTTATATTTAAATTGAAATTGAAATAACAAAATTGTATCAGTGTTGTAGCTAGACTTTAGCTCTATCATTTAGTGAAAGTTTCATTAAAATGTAGCGAAGGGTTGCAGAGATATAAGGAATAGAACTTGGAACGCATCATGCGATTTTGTCTACGGAAGTGCTTGAGAATTTTGTGAATATCTCAGCTGTTTAAAAGGCTAGCGCCACATAACTTGTGGGGATGGTAGACTACGATTTTGTGGTTCGTTTACAACTTATTTGAGTGACATCCGTTCAACATTACAGGAAATATAGCGATGCGAAACGTTAAGTAAGCACTTTGACTGCCACCGCGATTATAGCCACAGAAATCGTTTTTAATTAAAACAAAGTTATACTAGTGGTAGCTACAGACCCCGTCTACCATCCGATAAAGTTTCATGAGAATATATCAAATAGTTTTAGAGATATAGGGTTTGCAACTTTGTTTATATTGTGCAAATAATCAACAATTTTTTCAAAAACGTAATTTACAGTTTTATGAATATCTCCGAAGTTTTTAAAGTTAGAGACTTGTTATTTTCTCAGATTGTAGAATAGGGTGTGGCAGTTCGTATGCAAGTTCTTTGAATAAACTGCGTTCAATACAACGGGGGATATTGAGCTTCAAAGTATTGCTAGCTGATTTTGACTGACAAAACGCTCACTCAGGCGGGCCAAAGGTTGTTCACCTTGTAGCCACTTTTCCAATCTATCATATGAAGAAACATTTATTCAAATATCTCCACCTGTTCATGAGTTATAGCAATTTGAAAAAATTGTGTTCAGAAAATCCACCTGCTACACGATTATGTTGGCCTGGTGATTCACAAAATTACACTTTTTCGCAAAAATTTTGCCAAAATGCTGTGTTTAGGATTTGCTTAATAACTCCGTTGCCCTTCAAGATAATAAAATGAAATTTGGTAGATCGATAGAAAAAATTATTACAAATAATTTGGAACAAAAATGATCTTGCCACGCCCACAAATTTTATACAAAAATGGGCGGTAATTTTGAAAAATCAATGTTTTTATATTTAAATTGAAATTGAAATAACAAAATTGTATCAGTGTTGTAGCTAGACTTTAGCTCTATCATTTAGTGAAAGTTTCATTAAAATGTAGCGAAGGGTTGCAGAGATATAAGGAATAGAACTTGGAACGCATCATGCGATTTTGTCTACGGAAGTGCTTGAGAATTTTGTGAATATCTCAGCTGTTTAAAAGGCTAGCGCCACATAACTTGTGGGGATGGTAGACTACGATTTTGTGGTTCGTTTACAACTTATTTGAGTGACATCCGTTCAACATTACAGGAAATATAGCGATGCGAAACGTTAAGTAAGCACTTTGACTGCCACCGCCATTATAGCCACAGAAATCGTTTTTAATTAAAACAAAGTTATACTAGTGGTAGCTACAGACCCCGTCTACCATCCGATAAAGTTTCATGAGAATATATCAAATAGTTTTAGAGATATAGGGTTTGCAACTTTGTTTATATTGTGCAAATAATCAACAATTTTTTCAAAAACGTAATTTACACTTTTATGAATATCTCCGAAGTTTTTAAAGTTAGAGACTTGTTATTTTCTCAGATTGTAGAATAGGGTGTGGCAGTTCGTATGCAAGTTCTTTGAATAAACTGCGCTCAATACAACGGGGGATATTGATCTTCAAAGTATTGCTAGCTGATTTTGACTGACAAAACGCTCACTCAGGCGGGCCAAAGGTTGTTCACCTTGTAGCCACTTTTCCAATCTATCATATGAAGAATCATTTATTCAAATATCTCCACCCGTTCATGAGTTATAGCAATTTGAAAAAATTGTGTTCAGAAAATCCACCTGCTACACGATTATGTTGGCCTGGTGATTCACAAAATTACACTTTTTCGCAAAAATTTTGCCAAAATGCTGTGTTTAGGATTTGCTTAATAACTCCGTTGCCCTTCAAGATAATAAAATGAAATTTGGTAGGGCGATAGAAAAAATTATTACAAATAATTTGGAACAAAAATGATCTTGCCACGCCCACAAATTTTATACAAAAATGGGCGGTAATTTTGAAAAATCAATGTTTTTATATTTAAATTGAAATTGAAATAACAAAATTGTATCAGTGTTGTAGCTAGACTTTAGCTCTATCATTTAGTGAAAGTTTCATTAAAATGTAGCGAAGGGTTGCAGAGATATAAGGAATAGAACTTGGAACGCATCATGCGATTTTGTCTACGGAAGTGCTTGAGAATTTTGTGAATATCTCAGCTGTTTGAAAGGCTAGCGCCACATAACTTGTTGGGATGGTAGACTACGATTTTGTGGTTCGTTTACAACTTATTTGAGTGACCTCCGTTCAACATTACAGGAAATATAGCGATGCGAAACGTTAAGTAAGCACTTTGACTGCCACCGCGATTATAGCCACAGAAATCGTTTTTAATTAAAACAAAGTTATACTAGTGGTAGCTACAGACCCCGTCTACCATCCGATAAAGTTTCATGAGAATATATCAAATAGTTTTAGAGATATAGGGTTTGCAACTTTGTTTATATTGTGCAAATAATCAACAATTTTTTCAAAAACGTAATTTACACTTTTATGAATATCTCCGAAGTTTTTAAAGTTAGAGACTTGTTATTTTCTCAGATTGTAGAATAGGGTGTGGCAGTTCGTATGCAAGTTCTTTGAATAAACTGCGTTCAATACAAAGGGGGATATTGAGCTTCAAAGTATTGCTAGCTGATTTTGACTGACAAAACGCTCACTCAGGCGGGCCAAAGGTTGTTCACCTTGTAGCCACTTTTCCAATCTATCATATGAAGAAACATTTATTCAAATATCTAAACACGTTCATGAGTTATAGCAATTTGAAAAAATTGTGTTCAGAAAATCCACCTGCTACACGATTATGTTGGCCTGGTGATTCACAAAATTACACTTTTTCGCAAAAATTTTGCCAAAATGCTGTGTTTAGGATTTGCTAAATAACTCCGTTGCCCTTCAAGATAATAAAATGAAATTTGGTAGGTCGATAGAAAAAATTATTACAAATAATTTGGAACAAAAATGATCTTGCCACGCCCACAAATTTTATACAAAAATGGGCGGTAATTTTGAAAAATCAATGTTTTTATATTTAAATTGAAATTGAAATAACAAAATTGTATCAGTGTTGTAGCTAGACTTTAGCTCTATCATTTAGTAAAAGTTTCATTAAAATGTACCGAAGGGTTGCAGAGATATAAGGAATAGAACTTGGAACGCATCATGCGATTTTGTCTACGGAAGTGCTTGAGAATTTTGTGAATATCTCAGCTGTTTGAAAGGCTAGCGCCACATAACTTGTTGGGATGGTAGACTACGATTTTGTGGTTCGTTTACAACTTATTTGAGTGACCTCCGTTCAACATTACAGGAAATATAGCGATGCGAAACGTTAAGTAAGCACTTTGACTGCCACCGCGATTATAGCCACAGAAATCGTTTTTAATTAAAACAAAGTTATACTAGTGGTAGCTACAGACCCCGTCTACCATCCGATAAAGTTTCATGAGAATATATCAAATAGTTTTAGAGATATAGGGTTTTCAACTTTGTTTATATTGTGCAAATAATCAACAATTTTTTCAAAAACGTAATTTACAGTTTTATGAATATCTCCGAAGTTCTTAAAGTTAGAGACTTGTTATTTTCTCAGATTGTAGAATAGGGTGTGGCAGTTCGTATGCAAGTTCTTTGAATAAACTGCGTTCAATACAACGGGGGATATTGAGCTTCAAAGTATTGCTAGCTGATTTTGACTGACAAAACGCTCACTCAGGCGGGCCAAAGGTTGTTCACCTTGTAGCCACTTTTCCAATCTATCATATGAAGAAACATTTATTCAAATATCTCCACCTGTTCATGAGTTATAGCAATTTGAAAAAATTGTGTTCAGAAAATCCACCTGCTACACGATTATGTTGGCCTGGTGATTCACAAAATTACACTTTTTCGCAAAAATTTTGCCAAAATGCTGTGTTTAGGATTTGCTTAATAACTCCGTTGCCCTTCAAGATAATAAAATGAAATTTGGTAGGTCGATAGAAAAAATTATTACAAATAATTTGGAACAAAAATGATCTTGCCACGCCCACAAATTTTATACAAAAATGGGCGGTAATTTTGAAAAATCAATGTTTTTATATTTAAATTGAAATTGAAATAACAAAATTGTATCAGTGTTGTAGCTAGACTTTAGCTCTATCATTTAGTAAAAGTTTCATTAAAATGTACCGAAGGGTTGCAGAGATATAAGGAATAGAACTTGGAACGCATCATGCGATTTTGTCTACGGAAGTGCTTGAGAATTTTGTGAATATCTCAGCTGTGTGAAAGGCTAGCGCCACATAACTTGTGGGGATGGTAGACTACGATTTTGTGGTTCGTTTACAACGAACAAATAGAACTTGCCATTTTTAAGAAAGTTATTTAGAAGTAGATTTTTTGAACAAAGAGGTACCCATGATGAAATTTTTAATTTAAACTTTTGTCACATAAAATGAAAAATAGGCTTTTATGCTTTTTGAACTATAAATAAAACCTTATAAGAACATCTTCGTATACTAACAAACAACTGCAAAGTATTTATTCGCAAAAATGCTTGAGCGCATTTGCAAAATGTCAATCTCATTCCAAATACTTCTGCAAAAGCTCATCAACAACAATAACTGCCGAAGCTGCTGCTTCTGATGCTGCTGCAGCAACTATAAAATGCTATAAAATACTTATTGCTGATTTATAAATTGAATGTAGTTTATATTTGCTACTTAAGGTGGTATATTTTTCACACCATTCTGTTCACTTACTGCTCAACTCAACTAACATTGAATTGAAATAGAAAAACACATCAATCGGGTTGCAGCTTGAATAAGCCAAAAACACATTCACTCATTTAGCCAGCCAGTCAGTCAGTCAGTCAGTTAGTCATTCAGTCAGTCAACCAGTTGGCTTAACCGTAGTCCCAGTGTTCGCAAGACTTGTGTTTTACGTTCTATTGACAAAAATGTTGAAAGTATTTGCAATTACTTGAAGATTGATTGAAATAGATTTCAGATTGATTAGTGTCAGTTTGAATAGTTATGGTAGACTGGAAGCAAAACAAAACACCTCTAACGCTATTTAACAACAATAGCAGCGGAAAACGTTCAGCTACAAGATTCTTGAAAAGAAATATAAATACAATTTCAGTTGATTAGGAAAAATGTTATGCAATTTTTTTCTCTTTTAATAAATGCCAATAAAATTAAACTTAAAATATTTTCCTCAGCACCATTTTGGATGGTGGGAAAAATTTTGAAGAATATTTAATTTAACTCCCATTTCCCTTAAGCAACAATTTAAGTCAACATCTATTTGATTCAAAAGGAAAACGTGTGAATTTTACGCACTCATTTATGGCCCATAACATGTTTTCAAGTCAAAAAGTTTTAAAATAAACAGACATTCTGAAAAATTGTTTGAGTTATTTCTTTTCCTCCACATGAATGATAAACTGGCTGAGCACTCTGGCACCTAAAACGGGTGGATCAAAAACACAACGTTACGTTAAGCTAATTTTTTTTTCATTTTAAAGAACGTGTCAGTTCATTAAGGCAGAAACCCACTTTACAAAATATATATAAGCCAGGTGTTAATGTCGTTTGTGGCAAGAATAAAAGAGTTTTGTTGCAATTCCAATTATTATGATGGTGGGAATTCGCGGTGAACTGTTATAATTATTTAATAATTTTCCTAAATAAAATTAATTGTGGCTAAAAAAAGGAATAGCAGAATTATTTTTTATGTCCAGCTAAAAAAAAATTTCAAGCTTTTAAGAAACTCCAATTTGATACTATTTTTTATTGACTTCTAATAACCTGCATAATTAAATTGCTAATTAAAGGCGTTTTCTTATCTAGAAGACATGTAACATTTATTCTTTTATTTTTTAAAAAGTGCCAATTTGGAAAAGTCTTCAAACAGAAATTATTTTTCGTGAGCGATGTTGGAGTCTTTTTTAATAAATTCCTTATTTTGAAATGGCAAAATGTTGCCATTTTCTGTTAAAAAGTGTGAAAAATGTTGCATTATTTTCTAGAAAAGAAGTCGACGTAAAAGTTATCAAAAAAAAAAAATAAAAAACACTTATATTTTCCAATTTTTTGTTGGGATTTCTTGAAATCTAGTGGTGCGAATCGGTTCCAGCTCAAAAGAAATTTTTCCTTAAATCGCTACCAGTTTGGCTTGATTCGTTTCAGCCATTCAAAAGCTATAAGTGGCTCACTTACTTACATACACACACAGCGGCACATATACGCAAACACATACATACAGACATAGTGACAGCCTTTCAAAATTCGTCAGAAACACTTTCTAGGAAAAAAGTTAATTTTAGTAACTCCAGTCGTTGAATCAAAATCGACTTGCTAAACTATTCTGTTGGCCAGTTGTTTCGATGAAAGTTTTACTAAAATGCATTAAGTGATCCAAAAGATTATAAACGATTTAATTTTAGCTGAATCATTCATCTGGTCAAATATTTTGCCCACGAAAGTTCTTTTGACTTTTGATAATAACTCAAGAGAAACTCAAGTCGATTTTCAATTTTACCTATTTTTGTCATAAATTGAGAAACAGACTTCTCTACTTTTAAAAGGAGTTTCCAACATAAAGGACTTCAAAAAGTAGAGAAGCTTGTTGATTTAAAATTGAGATTAGTTTTAAATTTATAATAAAAATATATAATATAATAAATATAATATAATAAATATATAAAATTTTGCTTGTTTTTACTTACATGTTTTCGTTTCGCTTGAAAAAGGGAATCAATAAAGTTTATATATTATTTCATTTTTTTAATATGTATTTTTATATATTCTTTTTTTTTTTTTTGTTATAAAATATAAATTAAATATAAATAATTTATTTACTTTATAATTAATATCAATTTTGCTTTATGAGTTATTTTAAAATATCTTTTGCTATAAACATTTGCTAATTGACTAATACGATATAATTGACGCTATTTCTTTTCCATAGAGACGATAATGCTATAATACAATTTTCGTTTAATTACAACAGGGAACTCAAACTTGAAAGATTTTTCGATGATGTAGAAGAAGTTGGCCTTTTACAAATTTCAGGTATCCTTTTAAAGGATGTCGGTCTTAACTTTTAAACAATTTTTTATATTTTATTGGAAAAAATTTCACCAACTTTTAGTCTTTTAAAATTTAGGATTGAAAAGAACTACCAACGACTTGAATTTCTTTATAATTCCATGCAACCGCGTACTCGTGGTTTCTTTGTGAGTATGAAATTGTTTGGCCAGAATTGAGATATAAATTTTAAATACCAGTTTTTTTTTGTATTAAAACTTGCGAATTTCATTTATAATTTGTGGGTTAAATCTAAGGCGGAGCCGGACTTCTTAACCACTTTTGCTGCTGCCTCGTCGGCTGCTGGTTGTGAGAACGTTTCAGCGAATTTTCTCTTCACTCCTTTACCCTTTACCCCAACATCCTCTTCACTGTCATTGTTGTTGTTGATTAAAGAATTTTTCGTTAGTTGTTGGCTTTTACAGTTTTCCTTCTCGACCACATCACTATTATTGGAAGTCTCGTTACAATCATTTTCCTGGTCCGAAGATGAATCACAACGACTGCTGCCATTTAAGCAGCTGGACACAGAACTCACAGTTTTCATGCTCAAATCAATGGGGTTGTCTTGAGCCGCCGGCGAAGAGTTGTCCTGATTTATTGATTTACAGCCTTGCTCTTGCTCTATGTCTATGGGAGAACGGGGAGGAGTCATTGACACTACTAAATCCTCTTCCTCTTCTTCCTCCAGCTGCTCATTACTGTCTTGGCCATTGGAGTGCGAGTCATTCGTTGATTTGGTCAGATGATCCCGTTCCTCATCTTCCAATTCCTCTTCGTTACTTTGTCGGGAAGTGTTGCTGTGATTGCGTCCACTTTCTGAATTGGGCGTCACCAGGGCCGATATGGAATGATCATGTTTCGTTAGGTTGGGTATTTTGGTGACCATGGGCGGAGGTGATTGTTGTTGGGACTTCAAAACCGCATCCAAATAGAAACGTTTGGTTAGCTCTTCGGCCGCCTTGCTACCATTTGGTATGTGATTGTTATTCAAAGCATCCGAGCCAGGAGTATCTGTTTTATGGTCTTCTAGTTTGCGCTCATCTGTTGAGGTTGTTATAGTTGTGGGATGAAATCTAGGGGCATTATTGAATAGATGATGTACAGCTGCGGCGGCAGCTTGTTGTTCGGCCGAGGGTTTTAGCAGCCCAGCATGGGCATGTTGATACAGAGCAGGATGATAGCCAGGGAATAGCAAATGGGAGGGAGGTAGAAAACTGGGTGGGGGCATAACAGGCATAGACGAAAGGGCAGGAAAGGGCAACGGCAAAAACGGAGGTAGATCTTTTCTTAAGTGGGCTGGATGACGTGACGTTGGCGGTGGTCCTACTGACGCAGTTGCCGTAGCTGAGTTGGCCTCCAAGCTGACGTGTTTACTACTTAAATGCAATAGGCTGGCGTTGGCTCTGCCATTTATTTCTGCCGAGCTGTCGGAGTTGTGAGAGTCGGGCGAACTGACTGCAGGTGAGGCAGCCGGATGTTTGGCGTATTCTTCCAAGCTTAGCATCATCAGTTCTTCCTTAGTACGCGGGGGATATAAGCCAGGGTAGGCGCCTGCATGGCCCAGCATGCCTAGGGCGGCAGCTGCTGCCGTGGGTGGTGGTATACCAGCAGAAGGTTTGGTATGCAATCCTGCTGCCGCGCTATGCGATTGTTGCTGGCTGTTTTGATGAGCTGCCATTGCAGCTGCGGCCTGTTGCTGCTGCTCCTGCAGCAAACAGTGGATTTTGAACCAATTCGATCTTCGGCCATAACGCGAGCCGCTCTTGGACATGCCCACCATTAAACATTTGCGTAAACGACAGGCCTTGCAAGCAGTGCGATTCTTCTTGTTGATTATGCACTCGCCGTTGTTCTTGCAGTCCGATATGGACGACAAGTTGTTGTAAGAACGACCGAAGAAGGACTGGAACAACAAAAAATAAACATGCAAATTACTGAATAGTAGTTCACGTTTGGTTAATCATATTTTTTCTCCTCAACTCTAGTTTCTCATGCTAAATGAAATGGCCTTTTTGCAAAAAAAAAAAAAAAAAAAAAAAAAAAAAAAAACCAACGAATTTGTTTAACTAAATGGCCCTCTTTTGTCATTATTAAATCATATTATACGCCACAATATTACGACTCTTAAAGTGATTTGCTTGCCATTCGGGCTCCGATGTAGGTGTTTTCAGTTTAAAGAGTTCTTTTGCTTTGTTTACCTCCATAAGCCCGCAAAACGTTTCGATGTGGGTTCTTGGCAAATAGTACTGCAACATTTTGAGTCACTAAGATTTATGTGACGGAGCAAAGCAATTTGTTGGTTTCTTTAGTTAAAAGTGATTAATTTGTCAACAAAATGTTTAACATTTAATAGCATTTTTTTTTTCTTTGTTGGTTTTTGTTTTTCTTCTACTATTCAAATTAGTTTTTGATCAATGGCTTAAATAATATGCAGCTAATTGAGCAGAAACAAGGCAAAATGCTGATCAAATTTCGTGTTTGAAAGAAATAACTGGAATTTAGTTAGAATATTATTTTGTCAGCAGCCAAATATTAAGAAAATTTATTTCAAGTTATAGAATTTGTATGGAGTCTTAGTAAAACATATCTTTGTAAAACAAAACAGCTAAGACACAAACTTGTTTATGAATAAGAATTACAGTTTATTTTGAATTTCGGTTTCCTCTTTTGCCAATAATAATTTAAAGTTTTCAAATACGATGGCTGAAATTCCCACGGACTCAGAAATTATTAAGTTTTCGAAGGCGCAACAGTGTGTAGTTTTTCAATAGTTTTGCACAACGATGGCCACTGATGAAATTAACATCTATTGCGGAATATAAAAGGAGTATAAAAATAATATTCTTTTCTTAAATACTATAAACTTTATTTTCTCTCAAATGAAAGAAATTAAAAGAATAGAATTCATGCCAAATATTCTATAATATATTTTAGAGTTTACAAAACTTATTGCAGGCCTTACTACGCCATTTTGTGCCACGACTGTCAGTCAGCTTCTATATGACAGCACAGACGTCGGTTCGTCCTAAAATACCACAGTGTATTTTTAGCTATAAAAGTTGTTTTAATACTAAAAAAACTAAATGATAATTAGCTGCGATCGGACTAATATAAATACTTTATTTCGGAATATTTTGTTATTAAACTGACTTTTATTAAGTAGGCTTTAGCTCGAATCCGTTAATTAAAATTTTAATTTATTAATTTTTTTGTTTTAAGATGGGCGAATTTAAGTTTTTAAATATAATTTTTAAGAGTTGAAACCCGATTAATTTTTGCTTTTATAAATATTTAGAAAATTGCAAACTAACAGATATTTATGAAAAAAAAACTTCAATTGTTGACTAGCGTTGCTTTGCAAGTAGAGAATAATAAAACAACACGAAATATATAACAATATATTGTATTTGTTAAAAATTTTACATGACTTTTAAATCTACACAAAATCTACACAAAAGGTACTTTAAAATTATATATGATTTATCAATATAAATAAAAGAAAAGATATTTGCAAGTGTACCACAAATGTGCTGACATATTAATCGTATATAAGAAATGTTGAACATTTCTTGTGGTACACTTTTAAATAGTTTCTCTTTTATTAATACTGATTAACCATATATCGTTCCAAAGTACCTTTTGTGTAGATGTGCACAATTTAAAAATCATATCAAATTTAAAGTATGATTGACTTTTTTACATAAGATAAATATGTCTACATATTAAAACCTTTTTACAATTTTTTTTATCAATACTTGTAATCATTGAGAGTTTAAAAAATACCAAATGCGACTACTTCATATACATGCCATCTCTATTGTGCATGTCTGCACAAAAATTCCTTGCAAATTAAATTTGTTTGATCAATATTATTAGACGATCAGTTGATTTAAAATGTACCTCAAAAGTACGTGTGTCTGCGATTTTCATTCTTCTTAACTCATATATTTTTTAAAATTTGTGACACTTCCGACACTGTGGATTTATTATTTCAAAAAAAGTTGTTTGATGTTTTTTCTATTATTATTGTTTTATTTGGCTATTAGTGAAACCTGCAAGTGTCTCAATGATCATATAAAATGTTTGAAATATTTTGATATCCGCACTATTGAAATTAAATATTTGAAAATTATTAAGGCCTAAAGAATAATTCTTTTCTTTTAAAACCTTTTTATAAATATTTTATTTTAATGAAGCAGCTTCTATAAGAAAACTTTTTTTTCGAAAATTTCATGTTCTTACTATTTCTTTTGCGCTTTTAAATAGCAGAGAATAGAAGAAAGCCGCTCCTGCTTTACTTAATATGTCTTCAAGGATAAAAGTTGCGAATGGTTTTACAAAAAAAAAAAAAAAAAATATTGGAAAAATTCTAGCACTTGGAAATAAATTATCGAATAATTTTTCGATTTACCACATTTTATATATAGTCGGTTTCCTTTCCCCTAAAACTTTTCACAACCAACATAATTAAGAGTGCAAAAATTGTATACGTTTTATTTGCACCCACGTTAATGGCATTAACAGCAACTGCTTAAACCAGCTAAAACAAATAAACAATTTAATTCAATGGGGGCAAAAATAAACAACTTAACCAAAAATATCTTTAAGATTTTTTTCAACATTTTGTTTTTTCTTTTTTTTTGTTGTTGTTCTAAAACAACAAAACATTAGAACAAAAGTCATCCACCATAGACATGGAAATGTTTGGAGCTGCACTTTGGCAACACAAAAGGTTAGACAATAAACTACTCCAAAAACAATCAGCTCTTTAGTTAGAACACTTATGCCAGCAAAAACATGATGGCAGTATATCACAATCGCTTCTTGAAATGAATGAATGGAAATAGAAAAAAAAAAATAGAAAAAAAAAACAAAAACACTTACAATGCAAACAAGAACTTTTAAGGTTAATTGGGCATCAAGATTACTGGGTCGGAAATGGGATTTACGGTTACATTTGAAAGAGCAGCCAGCCTTAGTTTTTCATGCATACTCGTACGCGACTAACACACTACCGATTTGCTCTTTTGATGAGTGAAGTTTTGATTTGTTTGCCATACCAAATGTAAAGTAATTTGGCAAGAAACTTGGCAAAACAAAAGACTTGAGCAACAAACTTATTTACCCACTACTTTTCCAAGACTTTATTATTCGCGTTTTGCTATTGTTGCTATTGTTCTTCTCGTTCTCGTTGTTGTTGTTGTTGCTGTTGTTGTTCAATTTTATTTCGCTAAATTGCAATTAAAGTTTTTGCTAAAATTTTGCGCCCTCATCATTACTCATTGTCCAGGGGTGGAGAGGGGGAGAGGTGTACCTAACAGAGCTGGTTGGTGGTGGTTGAGTTTTGTGCCGAAAATAGCGAATTATGATAAACTCAGTTTTAAAGTCTCGTTTTAGGGTTTGCTAGTATTCTTATATTTTTTTGTTAAAAGCCACGTTTGTGATTGAAATAAATTAACGTGTAAAAATAACAAATTAGTTTGACCGACAAATTGTTTAAAAGGTTTTACAAGATATTAAATAAAACCGTTGACTGCCATTTATGCTGCAGAGCAAATATTTGCAGATAATAAATAAAAATTTGTTTATATAGCGGCGTTTGTTGTTCTCGCTTATAAATACATATATTTTTTGAGCTTAACCTTTTAACCTTGAGGTAGTTAATTTGGCTGAAAATTATTTCTTTCGTTTATAATTTTAAGCGGTTGCATGCTAAACAGCAAATTCTACATTTAATTGAATTAAATTCGTTTAGGTTTTTTATTTGGCCGCAAGCTGTTTAAACTTTGATCTAAACTTTAAGAAATTGTGATTATTTAAATGTTGCTGGGCTTTGCAAAATGATTTTGATTCATATTATGGCGTTTTAATTTCAGCTAAATTGTTGTGCAATTCTCGCCTTGATTAAATCATGTTTAGGGCCATGGTGAATGTGATCATGACGTGAACGATTTCTGTCAAATAAAACGTGATTTAATATTAAATTTTTTGTCTGGCGGTTTGTTAATTGTAAGTAATATTTAAGGAATGGGATATATAGAAATCCGTTGATATTAACTTACCTTGCAGCCCTCGCAGGTGAATGCCCCAAAATGAAATCCTGCTGCTGGTTCCCCACAAACCTTGCAGGTTTGGTTCATCTGTAAGGAAGCAAAATAAATAGTTTTATAAGTCGCAGACAAATTTTTTTATATAGAAGGCCTAATAAAAAATAAATATATAAAGTAAAATAAGGTGAACTTAAAGAATGCCTGGAAACGAATTGAAATAAAAATTATATATCACTCGATATTGTTCCGACGAATAAATACATTTAAGGTAGAAACGAAATTTTATAGCTTTTTAAATTAGTACATATTTTTGGGAATTGTCAACTAAATTTTTTAGCAGACTGTGGGCTTGTGAAGCCAAAGGTCACTGATGTCAATATCAGCAAATTGTAGCAAAAAAAAAAAAAAATAATAAAAAAAAATCCATTATTACATATTTTGGAGAATTGTCGTTTCTTAAACTCTTTAATTATATTTATATGCCGATTTTTTTTCTCTAAAATGTTACTAAAAATTTAAAGTGATCAATTGAAAGGTTTTGGCTAGTTCTTATGCGCATATAACTGGGGCTAATGCAGATCATCAGGGAACATTAACCCAGCATTTCTTAGAATAACTAAAGATATTTATTTCAAACTTCCACTTTAATAAGTGAGAAGTCTAAAACAACTATCAAAGTCATAACAAGAACCCACTGTTCACTTTTCCTTTTTTATTTTCTTACGTTTTTATCCTACAATTGGTTGGCTTTTTGCCGACTCTAATTGTAGTTGTAAGAGAAATAAAGAACAACATTGTTTCAGAAATGTGAGACAGAAAGATATGGAGTGGCAACGGTCCATCAGAATACGGCAGTAACAAGTTTATTTAAAATGTTTGATTGATTTGGATTTTGTTTCTCTTTTTATTGAGTTCTAAGAAACTAGTTTTTGATGTGGAATTTTTTGTACAATAAATTAAACATTTTGCTGAGAACGTATTATTTGGAATATTTAAAAGATCATCGCCACCGAATGGTGGTTTAATAATTACTTGATTTAATCAGGATTTTCCATAAAATTGTTGCACTTATTCAATACGATTAGAATCCTACAGATTTTTACAACTCATTCTGTTTTTCCCAAGAATGTCGAAGAGCTCTTAATAAGAACACACGTCTGTTATAATAAATTATGTGCGTGGACATGAAACCATATTGGGAAACTATTCTGGGGATGATGTGGCAAAAAAAAGGGAAGTGATTATCTTTTTGATCTCCCATTTTTATCCTACTGGAGGCGCTTTGAAGTTGTCACTGTTAAAACAGCTTGAAGCAGTTGGTGGAGTAATTCCATGCGTTTAACAGCGATAGCCTCTGGCCTTGCTTGCACTCAAAGAGAATAAAGAGTTCCCTAGAATTTAGAAAAAAGAAGCTGCGGTATCTCCTACCCACAGTTGGTGGTCGCGGCATTTATGGAACCCAAGCCAAACGTATTAACCTCCCGTTCATATATTTTTACAGTTGATAGGAGCACCTGCTCATTAACACTTTCTAAAATTGAGTCTTTATCAGCATCCCCGAGGTGATATCGTGTACGAAGTCTGTTCAAAAAATTCAAAATTTTTCTCGTATGAATTTATTTATGACAGTAGTCTGCCTCAGATTTAAAACACTTGTGCCAGCGTTTTTTATTTCCCCTAATCCTTAAAACAGTTCTTAAATTCACATGCTAGTGTGTCCTGGAGCTCACAGAGATACGATTTTTATCACCGCAATCAACGTAAAACGCCGTCCTTTCATGGGCTTCTTTTGCCTCGATTGACTACATTTTTTTTTTTTCAAATTTAGGAAAATATTACATGACATGAGCCAATCAAAATTCCGATACTCCCAGCAACTTCTCTAATAGTGAATCAAGTTTCTCTATTATAATTTTCTCTACTTTCTTATCATTTTCAATTCTGACATCGTCGTCAAAGTCTCTCAGTTCCTTAAAAACTATTTAACCATTAGCGATAATGATTTTCTTCACTTTCTCAACATCTTAATTTGTTAACAAATTTTGGTACGAGTTTTGAACTTCAAAAGCCGCGACGAGTGTAACTACAAATAAGAAATACAACTCGAATGTATATAGTCTGCAAAGATTAAAAATTTACCTAATTTTTTTCACAGACCTCGCACAGTAAAGTGGCTAATTATGGTGCATGGAGTACTCACTTTTGTGGAATTATAGGGATTATTATTTTGAATAGGAGTCGTAACTATACAATCTGAACTACGGGGTGTTGGGCAATACTCCAAAGGAAGCCAGACGTTTAGACATCGCGAAAGGACATAGACTGATTTGTTTCATTACAGTTATCACATGAAATTCATTAATATTTCCTTTTCTTAATGTAAAATTTTTAATACTTTAAGGATCAGCCGTAAATCTTTTCTTATAATTCAAATCTCACAATTAATTTTCTCTTTACATTAATTATAAAATTTTTGGTCAAGGAAAGTAGTACAATAAGTCTTGTTAAAATGCATTTTGCAAATTAAAATTCTTTTGCTTTTCAAAACAAAATTTTTTTGTGAAAAAATACTATTTGCAACTCACATAACTTTCCATGAGATTTTTTTAATGTATAACTTTTCAGTTAGTTTTTATTGCTGGTTTATTTTATTTTTAGTCTAATAAAACATTTTTTTCGTTTATTTATTATTTATTCAGTTATTGCGCTTATATTTTATTGCCTTTAAAAATAAATGATTATCTTGACATTTTCAATTTCTTGTATTTGGACAACCAATAAATCCTTGGGAAATCTTCAGTTTAAAATCAAACTAAATTGCTTAGACTGTTTCTTGCACGCACAACAAATAAAATTTTGTTTTTGGGTGAAAGAAAGGGAACAAATGGTATTTGAATAAGAGGGCATTAAAGGCTGTTAAGGGCCCTACACTAACAGACAATTTATAAGGAATTTCAATATATACAAAAAAAAATAAGGGAGAACTACATTTAGAGTGGGAAGAAAGTCCACCAATTGTAGAATAAAAACGTAAGCATATTAAAAAGGAAAAATGATCAGTGAGTAGTTATTATGACTTTGAGAGTTGTTTTACACTTCTCAGTTATTAAAGTGGAAGTCTGAAATAATATCTTTAGTTATTTCAAGAAGTGTTGGGTAAAGTTTCCATTATGATCGGCATTAGCTCCAGTGAAATGGGTATAGAAATTATCTAAAACCTCTCAATTGATCACTTTGAGTTTTTAGTAAGATTTTGGAAAAAAAAGGATCAGCACATAAATAAAATTAAAGAGGTTTATGAAACTGTATTGTTGGAACCTATTTAAAGCTTTTTTGCAATTCGCTTTCGAACCCATTTTCATAAAACAACTTTTTGTTTTAAGAATATATTTTACCCACCGTAGCGTAACCCTGTGCTAAAACCAAACTAAATCTATAAATGTAAACACGCATGACTTTGCTTAGACAAAACAATGTTAACGCTTGTTACTCATAAATATTCAAATTAAATATTGTTTTACTACAACTGGCGAGGGGCAACAACAACATAAAATAGAAAAGATCCCTACGAAAAAATAAAGTCAAACTCAGTAAACACAAAATGCAAACAAATCATCTAGATGCCATAAATAAAGAGCAGGCCAGCAGAAGAAGAAAAAAATAATAACAAAAAGAAAAAAAGAAAAACAGAGCGGGTTGGCAGAAACACAAGCCAACAGCAATAACAACAATATACAACAATTGCTAAATTGCATGAGAAATTTACATTGACATCTTGTTTGCTTGCAACATCCAACAACAGCAACAATAACAGCAACAACGTTAACATGCCTAAAATTCAAATTGGTTAAATGTTGTTTTTGGTTTTGGTTTCTATTCCGCAACTCTGTTTTTATTTTTTGTGCAACAATTTTTTGGTTGCATTTCAAAGATGGAAAAGGTGATGGTGGTAGGTTTTGCACTTAGACTGCTGCAGCAACAACAATTGTTTTTTTTATTGCAATTTTTTTTTATTAATTTTTTTAAGGTGATGATGCTCTATTTTTCTCAAGCCGGCTGGCTGTTCATGTGCATGTGTTTTCTAACGAATTGTGGCCCAAAACCTACAAGTATATTACGAATGTGCAGGAAACTTAAAATACAAGTTAAAATATAAAGCGAAATTATATTCAAATATTTTATATTTTATTATTTCGTTGGCTTGTTGCCCGATCTTGTAGACACATAAAGTTGTTAGTATGTAAAAATTTGGTAGAAGAGACCTTGGCCTTTTTTAACGATTGCAATTTGTTGATAAACATTTGCAAGGTAATAAATATTTTTTACTACCAGTTACATTTATTTGAGATGAACATTCTTGTTGCCTTCTTTATTTGCTTCCTATGAGCCCGTTTGCTCTGCAATATTTTACATGCATGACTTTTTTTCCACATGCAGTTCAGTTCCTTGTTTTTTTAATTGTTTAAAGTATTTGCCAAGTCTGCTAGAACAGTGGGTGCTAAAAGTAGCGCACCTTTGATATTAAAAATTTTATGTCATAACTAACAACTGAACTCGAAACTAATTTTATATCTGCACACAAATATTTCAGGGGTAGCTAAACTTGTCCTTTTCTCCATTTTCTGAAAGTACAAGACTGTGTGGTCCTTAAAAATTCCAAGTGCCAGACATAATTATACATCACTTTATATTAACTGTCTGTTTGCGGATATCGTAAGTTAATATTCTACTGAGAAAAAATGTTAAGAACAAAATAATATTTGGAAATATTATTTCTTTGGCGCATCAATAACTTGCGATATTGCCGGGCAGGCCGCAGCTTTGTCACATTTCTAGTTTTCAAAACAATTTTTTCATAACTTTTTGTAGGAGATTCAAAATGACCTGATCCATATTCCAAGGAGTAGTAAATAATGTCCTCTTACAAACCAGAGCAGAATAGCATTATTCTCGAAAGCCACTGCACTTTCGCTTTCCCTAATCGTGTGTATTTTTCCTTATCACAAAACCTTAGATGGCTGAAATGATTGTGAGGAAATGGTATACGAGAAGTGCATCAATACAAAACTGATATTGATATACAATAAATGACTCTGTTGCTTCTTGATTATTTTCTATCTTTCCTATTTTCGTAAACAATTTTTTTCTGCGTTTATTTAAATCAAATTTTTTTCGATGCTTGAGCAAATTTTGCAAGTTTAATGTAACGGATACAAAATTTCCTATGCCCTGCTTCGCTGTAGAGCTGTGCATAGAGTTACTCGAACATAAAAACCCAGAAATATACTTCAAAAATAACAAAATCACTTATTTCAGCGTTAATAAGTGAAAATATATTCCAGAATTATATTAATTAAATTCGGTGTCTGTCAGAAGCGATCATGTTTATTCGATCGAACGATATTTTTGAGACAACGGCAAAAATACAATAAATATTTTAAAACCCTTCAATTTTAATTGTGTGCTGATTCCATTTTCCTAAAATGTTACTACAAATTCAAAATGATCAATTGAGGGTTTAAGCTGTTTCCTATTCGCATTTCTTTGGGGCTAATGCAGGTCATCAGGAAACCTCTAACCAACGTTACTTAAAATAACTAAAGATATTTATTTCCAACTTCCAATTTAATAAGTGAGAAGTCAAAAAAAAAATTTCAAAGTCGTAACAAGAACTCACTGATCACTTTTCCTTTTTTATTTCCGTACGTTTTTATTCTACATTTGGTGGGCTTTTTTCCGACTCTAATTGTAGTTGTAAGAGAAGTAAATCGCTTTGAATTCTTTAGTAACAGTTTGGGAAAATATAATCAGTACATAATTAAAATTAAAGAGGTTTAATGAATTGTTATTTTATATCAGCGTTAATAAATAAAAATATATTTCAGAATTTCAGAATTATATTAAATAAACTCCGTGCCTTGTTCACTCTGAGTCAGGAGCGATCAAATAAATAGTATTTAAAATAATTTTATTTTATTTCAAATGTTATTTATTCGATCAAACGATAAATTGCGACATCGGCAAAAATACAAAAAAAAATTTTTATTTATTAATTATTTATTTTGCTTGTCCGGTGATAAAATTGACACCAAATCTTTATAAAAAATATTATGTTTGGCAAATTATTATTCAAAACTAAATTTTAAATTTATATATAATAATAAAAAATAATATCAATTGATCCCTTTAAGGATGTTTAGCAAAATTCTATATGCATTCCACTGGGGCTAAGGCAGGTTGTTATGCTCAGTATTTATAAAAAATATTTCTGTTATGCAATTCTGTATATAAATACCTTTCAAATTATATATAATTTATCACATTTAGTTAGCGATCAAATATTTTAAAGGGTACCACCAAATATGTATTACATTTTTCGGCGCAAGATTTTCTACTTTCACTTGCATAACCTAAACCTTTGATTCAATTATTAAAACGTCTATATAAATTTGTTAAAGCTGCACAGAATTTATCTTTATTAACTTTGTGATAGTTGAGAATCTTTTATCAATATATATTATAGACCAAAACCACTCACAAAAACTTTTATTTAAACAAAGAAATCTCGTTTTGCATTTTCTAAGAAAATTAAATTCCATCAATATTTTTACTGCTTTTTATATATTTTTGCTAATCAAACTAGCACCGATTGATTTTTTTTTTTCGATAATTTGTTGAACCAGATAAGTTTTTTTGATTAGTTTTTATTAAAATCTCGAAATTGAAAAGATGTGGTGCACAATTTTATTTCTTTTTATCTAACAAATTGAAAATGTGTTCTCATAAAAAAACTATTAAAAACTATAACTTTATTTAATGTTATAATAATTATTTATAGACTAAATATTAAATGATGGAAATAAAATATTTAAATGTTTGCAGTGTTTGGACTTTGAGATGCGCTACACGAAACATATACGAACGAGTTTTTGATAATATGAAGCAATTTTTTATATAATCAGCCTGATTACGGTTGGAGTTTTTCGGCCACGAATTGGACAATTGTTAATAGAATAAAGAACACTTCAGCTTTTGTGTTTCATCTATAACAAATTATCGAATTAGGAGGCGTAAAACGCCCTCTTACAACTACAATTAGAGTCGGAAAAAAGCCAACCAATTGTAGAATAAAAACGTAAGAAAATAAAAAAGGAAAAGTGATCAGTGAGTTCTTGTTATGACTTTGATAGTTGTTTTAGACTTCTCACTTATTAAAGTGGAAGTTTAAAATAATATCTTTAGTTTTTTTAAGAAATGTTTGGTAGAAGGTTCCCTGATGATCAGCACATAATTAAAATTAAAGAGTTTACAAAAACGACAATTCCCAAAAATATGTTTTAATTTTATTTATTATTTTTGAATTTTATTTTGCTAAAGTTTCAGGCTGATTTAAAAATTGTAAGAGAATAAAACAAATCATTGTTAGTGAAAAATTTATATTTTAAAAGAATTGCAAACCCTTCGCCAACTCTTGGACTTGAACTAGAGCCCAAATAATAATAATTATTGTTATGAAATATTGTATTATAAATCAATATATTTATATTTAAAAAAAATGTTCTTCTAGAGTTGTAAAATTCAATTGAACTTAGCAAACTTTGCATGCTGTAGCATGCCCCAGAAAATGGATTATAAAATTATTACATTATTTCATTTCACCAGCCAGTCGAAATGTTTGTGGTTCATGTAAGTCTGTCTAACGCTGCACAAAATGTTCGTTCATAAGCTCATAATTTTTAATTTATTTTTATGTGATTTTCATTTGCCGATTACATGCAACACAGAAACTATTAAAACGAAGTTTAGTAACGAAAGCTTTAGTAAACCAAAAGCAAAGCAATGAAAAAAAAAGATATACAAAAACAAACGAAGAAGAAAAACACCCAAACAAACACCATTTAAAAATAAAAATAAAATTATATTAAAAAAAAGGAGTTTGAAATAGAAAAACTTGCAAAACACTTCCTTAAGCCCACCAAAAGCACAGAATGCATAAAACACTGAATATTATTTCACAAAATGTTCAGCAAACACTCACATGAAATCTGATTAGAACTCGTAAACAACAGCAACATGTGAATCCGAATACGAATACGAATTCAGATTTAGATTTTTGTGGCAACTTTGGTTTGTTGTTGGTTTTTCGACTCTCTAACAAGTGAATGTGTGTTTTGTTATGTGGATATATTTCTTGGATTGTTTTGGCAAAATAAAAATAAAATAAAAAAAACATGTCTGGGAAACTTAATAAAAAGTTTGAAAGTCCTTACGTTGGCTAAGAGCGAGTGTGTCTGTCCTTCCTCTTGTCTTTCTATTTCTGTGTGTGTGTGTGTGTGTGTGTTGTGAACTACAAAAACGATTTGTTATGAAAACATATTGAAATGATGATGATGATTTCGGTGTTATTTTTGTGGAAAACAGATACAAAAAGACGAGGAAAAACAAAACCAAAGTGTTAAAATGTTATTAATTTTTTTTTTTCAATTAATTTGTTTAGATCTGTTTCTTGGGGAGCTGGTTGTGTAGTTTTCTAAACAATATTTTGTTTTGTTAAATTGTATTTGTTGTATTTATTGTTAATGTTTTTTCCACGTATTTTTCTATCAAAGTTTGCGATATGTACAATTCATTAGTTTCTGTTGTTAAATTTTTTTTTTATTTGCTGCAAGTTGTTGGTTGTTAAATTTGAAATGTAGTTAGAAAAAATATGCTTCTTATGATTGAATATGGCTGCGATGTAATAAATAATAAATTTTGACATGTTTATAACACTTGTAAACTGGCCGGGCTGGTGATGTTGCCAGCTACGAGTTATTAGTATTGGCATGTTTTTATTATTATTTATAACTCTCACACCAAAAAAAAAAAAAAAAGGAAAGAAAAAGGAGAAATATTTATGGGAAGAAAGCACTTGTTTTTGTTCTAGAAAATTTATTAAAGAAGTACTCGCAGAGGCTTGTAAAACATATTCAAAGTAAAATTAAAAAAATCTTTCTAAATGCAAGAAAAATATCCAACATAAGATACTATTGAGAAAAACATGTAAAAAAAACTACAAAACTTTTTTAAGAAACACAATTAATTTGTCAAGAAAGTTTTAGTCAGCCAGAGTTTTGGATTAATTATTTACGACTGTGGAACCCAAGCACTCCTCATAAAGAAAATACTTTTCCTAGGTTGCTGAAGTCTAATTAAATTAAAAAAAAAATAAATAAAATTGTTGCAAGAAGTCATAAAATATTTAAAATGATCTGACATTAATCCTTTTCCAAATTCTAAATACAATTTTACTACAGTTTACAAAACAAAATTTTATTAAATATTTTTATGGTCACAAATTGCCAGGCTGTAGCGGATACAAAAGCCGCAGTGAGATGGCCTAAAACGCTGGTCATCCACAAAGTAAAAAATGTAGATCTCAGAAAACTGCAGCGCCACCAGCTGCATAATTTTTTCAAAATCCATTTTAAGCACGACAAATAGAGACTTCAATTAGAATATATTAACACAATTCTGTTATTTATTTAATTAATTTATTTTTTTCTATATAAAAATACGATTGATCTGGTTTAGTTGTGTGTAAAAAAAAACAAATACGTTTCTCTTAAGCCACTTAAAAGTCTAGGCACACTAATCAATTTAACTATTAAATGGCTGTTTAAAAATTCAGTTTAATTATCATCGGCGACCTCAAGCCTTAAATAAGTATTTGAAAAAAAAAAAAAAACAAAACAGCAAATAAATAACAAAGAAAACATTTTGCTTAAAAATGTATAACAAACTTGTGCAAGACAACATCAATTTGTGGTCATCTAAAAATCCATCACGCACTTTAGGCACGCGTGTCAATCTTGGCTTAAAAGCAAAGCTCTGCAACTAACAAAAAGTATTAACAATAAAAAATAAAACTAAACGAAAAAACAAAATTGAAATTGTAACAAATGCTAACAATACGTGTGGCCTAAAGCCAAAATTGTCATAACAAAAAAGAAGAAAGAAAAAAAAAAAACAGAAAACTGAAACAAATAAATGAGTTTTAGTTTAAGTTTAACAAACAACTAAACTAAGTACAACAACAAATCGCTTAGAGTAGAGTAGACCAATTTGAAAATTGTTAACATTTTCACAAAACATCGCATTTGCATAAGTCAACTGCACAACGAAATTCTATGTAAAAAGTTAACAACAAAAACAACAACAATAAGTGGTACAACGATGATCATATGAATTGGTCAGGCAATTGTTTGTAACTGCAGAACGGATAGAAAATATATATATTGAAGAGATTCTTTGAAAGTGTAACATTCATGTGATGTGTGCGTGTGTGAGTGCTTAACAAAACGGCCAGAAACAAAAAAAACTTTGTGTTTAACATAGTTAATATGCACATGCACACAATATAAGAATATAGCGACCTAAAGAAGTTAAGCAAATAGTCCAAATGAGCCAGTTAACACGAATTCGCTGATACTCTTCTAAAAAAGAATCAAAGACGGATGGCCGCAGTGTGGGAACTGGGAGTAGGTAAATATTTTGTATCAACGCATATTTTTCTAAATTAAATCCAATTGATTACCGTGTGTAATTTGCAAGAGAAAGTTATTACCACTTTATTTAGTCAATTTACACAGCAGAGCACATCGGCTGTTTTCGAAAGCCGCTACACATTTATCAATATTATTCTTGTATACTTTTACTCTTTTGTTTCTTATAAAAATTTTATTATAGAATATGATAAATTGGGTTAAAAAAGAGGCGACACTTTTCAGCAATCTGTCCGTGGCATGTTGGGCGCTCTTAGAAGACAACTGAGGAGGCTTTTCAGTGAAAAAAAATATCAGGCTTTTTTTTATAATAAGACTCTGCTGTCCTCAACATATTTTCTTCAATATTCTATTCAACTATTTTACTCATTGATATTAATTCCAAACATATTTTTTATTTATCAATTGGTGAATATTTAGTAGACTTTCTTTTCAAAAAAATGTTACATTTTTTAAATTTTTTCAATTAAAAACATTAGAGCATTTTGTATTTTTAAAACAAACAATTTATTAGAAATTAATCCAACATTAATTGTGAAACGTCATATCTGTCTTAAAACTCTTCTAAACTGACACTTTTCAGAAAAAAAGAGAAAAAATGTTAAATTTTTAAAAGAAAAGAAAACGCTGCCAAAATTTTCTCACACTTTTTTAAAAAATTGGAACATTTTATATTAGTACAACAAATAATTTATTAGAAATTAATCCAACATCAGTTTCTAAAAGTCCTGTCTTTTTTAAAACTCCTCTTAGATAGCACTTTTTAGACAAGAAGTGAAAAAATGTTACATATTTTTAAGAAAAGAAAATGCTGTCAGAACTTTCTTACACTTTTTAATAAGAAAATGGGAATATTCAGTATTTTTTATACAAATAATTTGTTAGAATAGCACTTTTTAGACAAGAAGTGAAAAAATTTTACATATTTTTAAGAAAAGAAAATGCTGTCAGAACTTTCTTACATTTTTTAATAAGAAAATGGGAATATTCAGTATTTTTTATACAAATAATTTGTTAGAAATCAACCCAGCATCGATTTTAAAAAGTCGTATCTGTTTTAAAACTTTTCTAAACTCACACTTAAGAAGTAAAAAAATGTTACATAACTTTCTTACACTTTTTAATAAAAAAATAAAAAAATGGGAACATTCTGTCCTTTGAAAATAAATAATTTAATAGGAATTAATCCAACACCCCTTTTTCAAACTCCAAAATTGCCAGCTTAAATTTTCAGAAAAAAAGGAAAAAAATGTTAAATTTTTTTTAAGAAAAGGAAACAGTGCCAGAATGTTCTTACACTTTTTAATAAAAAAAAATATGGGAATATTCTGTATTGTGGATATAAATAATTTATTAGAAATTAATCCAACCCCTCTGAACTGGCACTTTTCAGAAAAAAGTGCAAACATTTTACATTTTTTTTTAAAGAAAAGAAAATGCTTCCTTTACTTTACGATACACTATCATTCCCCTCTCTTTTGGCTGTAGCGCCGAATCTAAATAAATAAAACGTCAAGCGCACGCATAAAACTTGCATTTCCAATTTTATTTATAGACTTTAAGAATGATTGGAATGATTCACTTTCGAAATGAGCTACTTTTTCTCACAGTTGTATATAGAATATGTACGTGTGAGTGTGTTGCCTACTAACTAAAGTTTTCCAACTAATTCTCATTATCGCTATAATTTTAATAAGAAACGAGTCCAAGTGCTGTTGCCACTGACAGATTTATTTAAATTAACAAACCAGCTTGACTAATTTGTAATTTACACATAAACGCTTGATATGTGAAATATTTAATAACTAAAAACATGACTTCCTTGAGCATATTAAAAATAATTTATGGATGATAAAGAAAAAACAAAGTAGAGAAACAAAAAATTGGCTAAATAGTTTCGAAACGAAAAGCATGTGAAGCTAAAATAATTGTTTTAAAATGTTCAGTCTAAATGTTTGCCAGTTAGCATCGCTAATTTGCAAATTGCTACCTTGAGAAAAATATTGCACTTGACTACAATATATTCTCATATATTTATTGGTTAACAGCAAACGTACGCTATAACAGAGAAAAGGTTAAAATTAATTGCGTGATGGACAGACCAGAATACATGCGAAGCCAATCATTTTTGCTCTGAAAGAGGAAATGTAATTTCTAAGGCCACAATAAGGAGCTCTTGTTTACTTAACATTCGATAAATGAAACACATTTATAAAAAACAATTGCTAAAAGCCAATGTTTTCCTAAAAGCGTTAAATTAGTTTTCAATATTATTTTTGGTAATACAATTATATCCAACAAATCCAGCTACAATTCGGTGGCATAAATTTACTAGAATTATAATCACAATATGTTTAAGAATATATTATTTTATTAAACTCAAGCAATTCGTTTTGAAATACTCTTAGAAACCAGTCAACAGCACACGTCATTAAAGTATTTTGAAAAAATATATTAACGTTCTGACTAGTCTGGTAATTGATTTGTTTATTATATTAGAAAGAATTTTTAAATCACGTTTTTATTTTAAATATCTCTTCAATTACTTGTTTTCCCGTACACATAAGGATTTATTTTAACATAAATAACGTACTTTTGTTCGCAACTGTCATTATTCAAATGGTTGAAATCTTCCTTATCATAACGTAATTAGCAGATAATGTGTTGTTGCTGAATAGAAATTAGAAAATTAATGCAATTTAAATTTCCGGTTTTGTGAGACGCAAGTCAGTTGGCCGTTTGGCTAAGAAAGATGCAAAACTTCTTTCCACTTGTCTTTGCACGGTACAGCAAAATGTGTTAAAAAAAAAAATTTTATTGTGTGATTCTATCAAAACTTTCGGACATTATAAAAGAGGGCCAAATTTGGGGTTACGAAGTGAACTGACTTAAAACGTAACAAATATTTTATTATTATTTTTTTGACAAATTCAATTTTATCAAAATAAAGTACAAGAGGTACAGTGATAACAAAATTCAGTTTTATTGATAAGAAAATAAAATCGAAATAAGAGAATTAATAATGGAACATGACGTCGGGCAAATGTGCACGTCCAGCATGTCGGCAAACGTTCGCTCTTTTAACAATATTTTGCAAGAAAGAAGGCTTCACTTATCGCGTCAATGCAACCTCAAATTTGCTTTCGCAAAGTGTCAGTTGCTTGTTGTTTATTCACTTATACCCGGTTTCTTAAAATAGCCCCAGAGAAAATAATCCAGCGGCAATAAATCACGAAAAATCTATAAATCAAAAGACCGGGAAATTTCTCATGCAACAACTTAATTATTTAGCAGACTGTGTGGCTTGTGGCACCGTCTTGCTGAAGCCAAAGGTCACTGATGTCAATATCAGCAAATTGTAGCAAAAAAAAAATCAATTATTACATGTTTTGGAGAATTGTCTTTTCTCAAACTCTTTTATTTTAATTATGTGCGGATTCTTTTTTTTTCCAAAATGATATTAAAAAAATTCAAACTGATCAATAGAGGGGTTTTAGCTAGTTCCCATGCGCATTTCACTAGAGCTAATGCAGATCATCAGGGAACCCAACATTTCTCAGAATAACTCAAGATATTCATATCAAACTTCCACTTTAATAAGTGAGAAGTCTAAAAGAAATATCAAAGTCACAACAAGAACTCACTGAAAAATAAAATCGATTTTGCTGGTTTGGTAGGAGAGAGAATTCACAGTGACGGTATTTCATTACACCCTTTCGAAAATATACGAGTCGATGCCGCTGCGTGATCATACACGACGTCATACGTAAACACTCCTTGAATATAATGGCTTTTCGAAGACTGTGTAGGGGTCTTATAAGCCCCATTTGAGACGATTTGGTTCAGCCTAATTGAAAATGGGTCTCATCATTACAGATGATTTTGTTGAAAAATTCGTTGCTTTCGTTTAGTTTTTTGAATGCACAATTTGCGCAATTAAAATTCTTTGTTCAGAAATGTATGGTTCTAGGGTTAAAATTTCCCAACATTTCACTATATAAACGTCACAGGATGGCTGATCAATTCTTGATATTTTTTCAGTGGACAGCCAATTTACTTCCTAACCTCAAATTTTCACATGCTCTACATGCATCTGAAAAATTGTTTGTTGTGCTTTTTTAGGCGTTTAACCTCTTTCGTCCAGGGGCCTTTTTCTCAAAGTTTACAAGTGAAAAAACTACAAGTGAAATGCTACTAAAAAAAACAAATTTACTTAACGTGTTGTTCTTTTTTAATATATTGCACGAGTAGATTTTTTAGTGGCAGTTCTGAGAAACTGGCCCCAGGTCTTTGATTATAAGGAGGTTTTGATAGAACCCTGTTATTTTGATTTTTCAACTGCTATAACTTTCGCATAAATCAACCAATTCTCTAATGGTATGAGGTATTTAATATAGTTTTTCAAGCCTTAAAATCAAATGAAGAATATTTTTTGATCTGATATATAATATCGGACGCATCAAAACGTTGCTCCATTTAGTCGTTTGAGTTGGTCGGTAAAACGATTCAAAAGTTATAAAAAAAATATACTTGGAAACATATAGTTTTACTTTTCTTTAATTTCTCGGAATCTTCCGGTTTGATTATTTTCCAATTCGATGAGAACTCGAATTTTTTAAAATTTTTAATTTTCTTAGAGTGAAGTTAAACTATTTTCTCTTTCTTCATGAAATAAACAAAAGGAGCGTTTTACTGAATATATGAAAATAAAAAATACACATCTTCTATGGTACACCCTGTGGTTAATATATAATATTGGCATAGATATTATAATCAATCGGATTTGCTATAAAAAATTCGTTGCATATTAACGAAAAATTGGAGAATATTAACGAAAACGAGCAGTTCGTAAAAACCTAGACGCCGATGTTTGCTGTCATTTAAAGATTAAATTTAAATCTGTTTTTAGTTTTGCTAGAAATTCAATTTTATTATACGCTGTTACTAAAAGCAGAGAGCGTTTCTGCCGTAATATTTAGTTGTCTTTACTTGTAGTTTTAATAAATGCTAAGTTTTGCTCAATTAGCTAAATAAACAATTATGTTTGAATATTTCCCTTTTAAAGCAGTTTTTGTTGCTGTTGCTGCTTTTCATTTGTAGTTGATGAATTAATAGAGTATTTTGTTTATATATAAACGATATGAAGAACATTGTTTATACATGATAGTTTATGAGATTTTATTTATTTATGAAATGTTATGCATATTTAAAAATTCATAAAAACAAAAGGAATTATTTTTAAGACACTAATAAAGAATAAAATCATAAAAGTTATGAATTTAGCAGCCTGAAAATATTTGAGGCAATAACTTGGATAAAGTGAAGAAGAATTAAGTCAGCCTGCTTGTGCTTTTCAGCAGATCACTTGAAGTTTAAAACGCAAATTTTCTTAAAAGGTGGTTTAAGTATATTTTTTGTAAGAATAGATTTAAAGAAATTAAATTTGGTTGATCTTAAAATTATTATACGCATTTTAATATATATGCCATGATTCTCTAGCATCTAAAATAGCTCAATTAATTTACAAAATATCTAGCAGATGTCTGACTGACTTAAAAAAATTTCTCTAAAAGTGAACAGTAAGTTCTTATTGTGACTTTGATAATTTGTTTTAGATTTCTCAGTTATTAAAGTGGAAGTTTGAAATAAATGTCTTTAGTTATTCTAAGAAATGTTGGGTAAAGGTTCCCTGATGATCTGCATTAGCCCCAGTGAATTGCGTTTAGGAACTTCCTAAAACCCCTCAATTGATCACTTAAAATTTTTTAGTAACATTTTGGGAAAAAAGAATCAGCAAATAATTAAAATAATAAATAATTAAATTTAAAATTTTAAAATATATTTATAACATTTTGAGATATAAAATTTTAGCTGTTTTTTAGTTAAATTGCGGAAAGTAATGCTATTATAATGCTATTATATCAATAATAGATAGATATTAAAAACGATAAAAAAAAGTTTATTATCACGGGGAAGGGTAACTTACAGCCGCCACTGCTGACTGCACTCATATTCTGTATACTGCACTCATATTCATATACTTTATTATAATTTGACAAATTGCACTTTCTTTGCATATTTTTCTTGATTATTAAAAAAAAAATTAATAAATTATCTTCAATTCTAATTAATACTCATGTCAATCTTAATTTTGAAACAACAACAGTTTAAATAAAATAAATTATTTTCAACAGAGACACATGCCGGATTGTGGTGTTTCAATAAGTTATTGGCTTATTTTTTATTGTTTTCTCATAACAAAACAGATGATCTTAAAATAAAAAAATTTGCTAAAATAATATATTTTTTTAAATAATTTATTTATATTTTCCTAAAATTAAGTTTAGAAATCGCTAATATATGAGAAAAGCTATTAAAAGATGTGAATAAATATGAATTTCTTCGTAAAAAGAACTAACTTCGACAGTGGAGTTGGCAGGGTGATGTTCCATTTTATACGGGACGCGACATTTGTAAGTGATTTTGGAGTGGTTTTAGGGTTTTTACTCAGGGGACATGGTTCATTGATTAATTTTTTATATCGGAGGTGGCAATAATTTTATAAATAACTTGAAATCGTTGAAATGTTTTATGGAAAAGTAAAAAGGAATATTCATAAAATTTTAAAACTTGTTTTAGTTTCGTACACAATTTTTATTCGAACAAACAAACAGATATTTATACGATGCTTTGCCTGTCGAAATATTTTAAAATTATATGAAAAATAAAATCAAACAGTTTTAATTAAGTAATTAATTTTTTTCCAAAATCTTGCTAAGAAATTTAAAGTGATCAATTGAGGGGTTTTAGCCAGTTTGCATGCGCATTTCACTGGGGCTAATGCCGATCACCAGGGAACCTTTACCCAACATTTCTTCGAATAACTAAAGATATTTATTTCAAACTTCTACTTTAATAAGTGAGAAGTTTAAAACAAATATCAAAGTCATAATAAAAATTCACTTATCACTTTTTCTTTTTTATTTTTTTACGTGTTCATACTACAATTGGTTGGCTTTTTTCCGACTATCAATTGATCACTTCGAATTTTTTAGTAACATGTTGGGAAAAAAATGATCAGCACATAATTAAAATTAAAGAGGTTTAAAAAACGACAATTCCCTAAATTATGTTCTAATTTGAAAATAAAATGGAAAAATGGGTCACGTAAATCATTTTCTTTTCTAAAAAATAATGCAACATTTCTTACACTTTTTTAGCAAATGGCAACATAATCATTTGAAAATAAAAAATTTAGTAGAATTTAATTCAAGATGGCTTATGAAAAATTATTTCTATTTTAAAGCTACTGAAAATTGCCTTTTTATACAAAAGAAGTGAAATAGTATTAAATTTTTTTCCAGAAAAGAAAATGCCTTTAGATTTTATTTGAATGCGAGGTGATCCCTTATTTTAATGCCCAGCAAACCAACAACACTGACAATGAAGCGTTTATTGTAATTGATTTAGGACGTTGTATGAATTAATTGATTTAAAAACTTTATTTTTCTCAGTTCTGGCATAATGCATTGCTTATTGAGGGTACATCCCTTGATGAAAATTAGGAGTAGACTTGGTGCTGATGTTGATGGTTTTGAACCAAAGAAATGCTGCTCAATATATATTAAAACAAACCGTAACAAATAACTACAATTTTTGTGTGAAACTTAACTTTTATTCTAAATCAACAATTTTGGTATATATTTTCTATTAAAAACATTTTACATATACAGTTTTATGCATTACTTCGTGGCAACTTAAAAAAGCAACAGTTTCACTTTCGCCTTGAAAAGTTTAATTCCCAAAAGTTGCCGATGTTTTTCTTAACATTCGCTGGCAGCAAAAACAAATAAAAAAATGTAAAGTTCCCACCATTAAAATCAGTTGAAACAAGCAAATTAAAAACAATGTTTGTTAACAAATACCACCACCTCCATTAAAATACAAAAAAAGGAAGAAAACATTGTAAAAGACTGCAAATAAAAGAAAAAACTAAAACCAACAAAATCAATGTGCTCTTATTTAATTGACTTTTGACTTTGTGTTTAACAACATTAAATGAAATGAAGCAAAACTAAAAGAAAAGCAGGCAACAAACAAACTCCAAATAATTCAAGATAACAAGTCAACCTAACCCATCGCTACAGCAATAAATGAAGAACAGAAATAAATCTCACCAGCCAACACAGGCAGCAGGGAACATGGCCACAGCGGCAGCAGGCAGAAGCAGCAACCAGACAAGCGAAAAGTAAAGAAATATTAAGAAAAAAAGTGTGTTGCAAGTGCCATGTTAAAACGAAAGAAAACGACACATTTACTTAACGCGCTTGCCACAGCCAACAGCCAACAGCCACCAATACCAAGACTAGACATTAAACATTTAAGACTTTAAAACACATGCAAAGTGCTGGCTGGCACTTTGTTTTTGTTACAAATTTCTATTTAAGATTTTTATACCTCTAGAGATCTAAAAGTTTAAGTTTTGAAAATCTTTATTGCCAAAACGAAGCAAACGAAAATAAAATCGCATCTTTGAAAAACTTCCAACATTGGCAACATTTAAAGCCAAGAAAAGAAAAAAATTGTGTATAAAAACTCCAAAAAAAGAAACTGATGATGATGGCCAATATTGTATTGCAGCGGGAAAAAGGCCGTGAATAATAACATTAAAAAAGAAACTAAAACTCTATAAAAGAAAATTCTAATGAACCAATTCCCACGAACAACAACATTTGCAAGCAAATAAAACTTGGAAAAACGACCACCAATTTGAAAGCAGGAGTAGCGTTGCAACAGCATTTAGAGGCAAGAGAAAAACACTAGTTAAGGCTTAAAGTGAAGGTGGTGTGGCAGCCAGCCAACAACTGGCAACTGGCTGCAGCATACCACCACCACCATCACCAACACCGCCACTGCTGCAGCCTCCACCTCCAAAGTGGCTGTTAAAGCAGCAACATTAACAAACAGCCTGCTTAACAACTTTCAAAGTTTATTTAATTTTTTTTTTCTTTTTCAATTCATTTTTTGCAAGTCTGCTAACAGGCGAGACATTTTTAAATTGTTTGTTTGTTTTTTCTTTTTTCTTTTCAGTTTAATAAAATCCACCAACAGTTGTTCCCTCATCAGCTGAACAGGAGCAAGTGTTTTTATTTGAAATTTTTTACTCCGTTTAGATTTTATGGGATTTTATTTTTGTCTATTTGAGACAGGGCAAGACGCAAGTTGGCTGTGGAAAATCTTTGGCTTTTTGTTGGTTTTTTTGTGAAAAAGAAAATTCAAACCTTGAAAGGTTAAAGTGAAGAAAGCGAAATTAGGTTGCGTTCAGCCAAAAGAAAGAAGAAATTAAAAATAAGATATATAAATAAACAAATAATACAAAAAGAAAAGAAATCGTGAGAGAAGTATTTTAAAAGGTGCTTTTAAAAATAATAATTATTATTGATTAACGTTGACTTGCATTCAGTGAGCACATTTTATATTCACCCTCCTACTTGTCAAGGGCGCAAATAACGAATATTTTCCGAATTTAAACCAAAAAAAAACTCAAGCTAAGAAATTAAACTACGTTCGCCATAATATAAAGTTTATACAAATTAAGAAAATAAAAGAGGAAAAGTGATCATTGAGTTCTTGTTATGACTTTGATATTTATTTTGAACTTCTCACTTATTAAAGTGGAAGTTTGAAATAAATATCTTCTGTTATTCTATGAAATGTTGGGTAAAGATTCCTTGATAAGCTGCATTAGTCCCAGGGAAATGCGCATGAGAAGGAGTTAAAACCCCTCAATTGATAACTTTGAATTTTTTATGATTTTGGGAAAAAAAGAATCAGCACGAAATTCAAGTTAAAGAGGTTTAAGTGTATTTTTATTTTTTTTAATAAAAATTTACCAACTATTTGTCGAATCACTCTTCAGTATATAAAAGTTATTTCTTAAAATATATAAAAATCTTTCTATGTTTTTAAAAGAGATATAAATAGGAATGTCCTTCGATATGTTAGAGTTGTCGTATCCTTTTTCATTATAAAATTCGTACAAATGGAGGTAAAAATATGAGTTCTGATGTTGAAAGTGTAGCGGCATTTGAAAACTGCTAGTCTGCTTTGATGGTAAAGTTCAAAAGTTAATAATCTATGTTGAATTTCTCTAGTGCTTTGGAATATTTAGCGTGTCTTTCTGAATTAAAAACACCTTACGAACAATTACCCTATTAAAATTAATTTAAATTTATTTTAAATAAAATTTACATTAACATAAGTTTATATTTAATTATATTTATATTAAATTTAATTTATTATAAATTAAATTTATTTCAAATTAAATTTATATTAAATTAAATTTATATTGAATTAAATTTATATTAAATCAAATTTATATTTAATTAAATTTATGTTAAATAAAATTTATATTAAATTAAATTAATATAAAATTAAATTTTTATTAAATAAAATTTGTATTAAATTTAATTGATATTAAATTATATTTATTAACTAAATTTAATTTAATTTATATTGAATTAAATTTATATTCAATTTATATTAAATTAAATTTATATTAAATAAAATTTATATTAAATTAAATTCATGTTATATTTAATTTCTATTAAATTTAATTTATATTAAATTAAATTTGTATTAAATTTAATTTATATTAAATTTAATTTATACTAAATTAAATTTGTATTAAATTAAATTTATATTAAACTAAATTTATATTGAATTAAATTTATATTCAATTTATATTAAGTTAAATTTATATTAAATTAAATTTGATAAGCTAATTGTTGGAAAACTTTTTTTTTATTTAGAAATACATGATAAACAATCTTAGCTTACATAGCAGAGCAGAACAGCTGTTTTCGAAAGCCGCTACACTTCAATCATCAGTATTCAGGTGTATTTAATTTCTTTTTTTTTTTTATTATTTTCTCGTTTTTAAAATGACATGTTTCTGGTAAAATTATCTATAAAAATAACTTTTATTTTCTAAGCAAAAAATATATCTAAAACAAAAATAATTATTGTGCAGTGATTTCTAAAATGAAACTTATAAAAATTACTGGCCCTGGTGACCCTAAAATAATACATCGATTTAATGCTGCATAAGGCCAGCACCTAAAAATTTTATTTTTTAGTCTCTTCTTCCACTTTCGGCTGTTAGAGCAACATGATTTTAAAAATAACTTCGAAATCGGTATACAATTATTCATATATAACATATTAATTCATTTGCTATATGTTAAGCTTATTTATAATCCTGCAGATCGGTGCTGATGCTAACAAATCATCAGTACACTTCGAACTGTTCCAAAGCCTTCGGCTGTAATATTGCAAAAACAGCCAACTTATAAATTTATAAAATCAAAAAGTTTTTAAAAATAATAATTTATTTAGTTATTAAACTTCCAAGTCCAGGAAGCCATTTAACATGTTTATGGTAGTTCTAGCACTTGAAGAATAATAAAAAAATTAAATATATTGAAGTTTTTATTATTTAAACTTGATCTAGTTTTAGTTTCAAACGCATATAAATTATAAATTATTAAATAAATGAACATGTTTTAATAGTTATTTCCATAAATTAAAATTATAAAACACGTTTTACTCTAGTTTCTCCACTTGAATGAAAACTATAAGTACTACAAATTAATGCCAGACTATTTTATTTGCTATTATTATTTTTGAAAATAATTACAGTCTTATGGAAATATTCGTTTGTGTGAATCTTTTTCAGCTGATGGCTGTAAGCCAAATGAGAATATATAAAAATATGCTTAATAAAAATGAATTCAAGCAGAATGAAGAGTTGAAATTTATACCACAAACAAATGAAATTGTTGTTGTATGTGATTCTTAACTTAAAACAATGCAAAACAACATTTTCATATATAAAAAAAAAACATTTAAAATAATTGCTTACGACCTTGGCAAATGAAAAAAAAACAAATTATATAAAAATATATATCCGAACGAACAAAATGTTATAATAATATAATTTACTTCAGTTCAATTTGGTTCAGTTTAAAGTGAAGACAAGCTAGATTTGAAAGAAAAAAAAATATTTGTAAACAATAATGCTGATAATCATGAAACTTATGGTCATAAATTTATAAGAAAAAAACTTAGAAAACAAAAATATATATTTAATTAGAAGAGATAAACTTGAAAATGAACGCAAAAAACATGCCAGCACGCAATACCATTTTTAAACAAAATGTTCTAGATTTTTGTTAAGATTAAAATAATAAAGTCATGACAATACAGAGGCTGCTAAAAAGTGACATACGATTTTAGTAAAACGCAGATAAAAGCACGATTCATGAGTGCTTGCAAAACACTCACACACGCTCACATATATTTTGTATAGCAAAAAACAAGAGAATTAACAGGCTCACATTCCTGATTGATGGCATCGTACAGCACCGTCATATTATGAGATGGGAATAGAGCGAACAGCTCCCAGCATAAATACAAAAGAAGTTCTTTATACAGGGTGGCGCCAAATTACTCACTCTATCGTTACGTATAACAGCTTTTTAAAGCAGCATTTTGCTGACGGGGGAGCACTGTATTCCACAAGTCTGTGGAATAATTTTAGCGATATTTTTATCCAACAATTGGACCATTTTGAGTCAAGAATCGTCATGAGCAACTAGCATTTTCATATGAGCGGTTCCATCCATACAGAAAATTTCACTTTCTGGAGCACTGAAAATCCGCCAGTTGCTTGTGGTTTGTTAACTTTTAAAATAGCCCTAAAGAAAATAATCCAGCGGCAATAAATCAAACAACCGGGAAATTTTTCATGCAATAACTGAATTATTTGGCAGACTGTGTCTTGCGGCAGCCAACGGTCACTGATGCCAATATTAACAAATTGTAGCAAAAAAAATCCATTATCCTGGTTTGGTAGCACAGAGAATTCCCAGTGACGGTGTTTCGTTGCTCCTTTTCGTTAGAAATACGGGCTGATGACGCTGTATGAATACACACGCCGACATTCCTTGAATCGAATGCATTTTCGAAGACTGTGTAGGGGTTTTATGAGCACCATATGGCACGATTTGGTTCGGCCTAATTGAAAATGTATCTCATCATTAAAAAAGATTTTGTTGAAAAATTCCTTGTTTTCGTTTAATTTTTTGAATACACAATTTTCGCAATTAAAATTCTTTGTTCAGGAATGTAAAATTCTAGGGTTAAAATTTCCCAACATTTTACTAAATAAATGTCGCAGGATGACTGAAAAATTTTTGATATTTTTTCAATTGGCAGCCAATTTACTTCCTAACCTCGGATTCGCACATCCTGTACGTGCATGTAAAAAATTGTTTGTTGTGGTTTTTTAGGCATTTAACCTCTTTCCTCCAGGGGCCTTTTTCTCAAAGTTTACAAGTCAAAAAACTACAAGTGAAATGCTAATAAAAAATAAAAAAATTTATTAAACGTGTTGTTGTTTTGTAATATATTGTACGAGCAGATTTCTTAGTTGCAGTTCTGAGAAACTTGCCCCAGGTCTTTGATTATAAAGAGGGTTTGATGGAACCCTGTTATTTTGATTTTCAAACTGCTATAACTTTCACATAAATCAGCCAATTCTCAAATGGTATGAGGTTTTTAATATAGTTTTTCAAGCCTTAAAAAAGAATCGAAAACATTTCTTGATCAGACATATAATTACGGACGCATTAAACCCGTTGGTGGCCATTTAGTCTTTTGAATTGATCGGTAAAACAATTCGAAAATTTAGTTTATATTTTGGGGTTTTTTTTAAACTCTTTAATTTAAATTATGTGCTAGTTCTTTTTTCCCAAAATTTAAGTAAAAATTCCCCTCAACTGATCAATTTGAATATTTTAATTAAATTTTGGGAAAAAAGAACTAGCACATAATTAAAATTAAAGAATTCAAAAATTATTTTAAAAAATATATGGGAACACAAATTTTACTCAAGGCTTCTGTGCGATGCGGTGTGTTTAGGTGGAAGAAATGATTCCAATCTATTTGTCTTAAGGACGCCATTGGCGAGAGCTACAGCGCCATTGTAAGCTGATGCTAAGCGACTTCTTATAGCCAAGATTGAATGAGAGGGTTTTGGAAAAAAATGTGGTTTCATTAAGACGGTGCAAGTGCACACAAAGCAGGAGCCATAATGGATATTGTGAAGGAAGTTTTGGCGATTTGCTATGCCTAGAAAGACTGGACTCTTTTTTTAAGGCTTCTTGAAGTAACCGTTCAATGATAACAAGCCCCAGATAATCGCAGCCCTTAAGGAGAATGTTTGACAGGAATGCGGACAACTACCAGCGGAAATATTGTGGAAAGTGGGTGACAACACTGGCAGCAGCCACATGATTGATGTCATGTATTCCAAATAACAGATTGAAGTTTTCTAACAGTAAAAATAATTTTCTTTTATATAGCAAATATATTATTAAAAACAATCGTATGAATACTTTTGCGCCGTCTTCACTATTTCCAAATAAATTTTTTGTTCTAAAAGAATTTTTCTAAAGTTAAAAAAAATATTTCTTGCCCTTCTTTACAAAATAACACCACTTTTTGCTACAACCCAAAAATCTCTTATATGATTCATACCGTTTTTAACTATTTAAATAAATATTTCTTTTTACATAAAAACTGTAGTTATTCTTATTGAAGCATATCAAAAAAATTTGGTTAAAGATCTTGCCAACCAGCACAAGAAGTTTACTCCAATTATCAGCAGACTACTGAGTCATGACAATTTGTCATATCACAACCATTCACAACGTTTGTCATCAATTGCAAGTAAAATAATAAGAAAAAAAAATTAACAAAAAAAATTTTTATATCTTTTGTTGAAAATGAATTTTTATCTGGGTTTATAGTTATTGTTTTTACGTTTTTGTTTATTTATGAATACAAAAATATTTTTGTATTATATTTTCGCTTCGTTTCGTTTAGTATTTTGCCATACGCCCCTTAGGGAGTGATCAATCATCGATGTGAAATTTTATCACGTTTGCTCTTTTAAAAAGTTTTACTTTAAACATTTTATTACTTTAGCAATTGTTGTTTTGTGCTAAAAGGCTACTTCGGCTGTTGCTGCTTGACTTCAACACCAGTTACCAGTTACTTTTGTTTGGCTGGTTTGAGAGGGTAAAGTGATGAAGATGACGATGTTGATGTTGCTGTTGATGATGATGATGATGATGATCATGGCAAGCTGATAATCTCGGCAATTGTTTTTTTTTCTTGTTTATTTTCTTTTCGGCTGATGATGCGTAAAAACATTTTTACAATTTGTTACAGTTTTATTTGTTTGGCTAACGAGTCTTATCTGTGATTTCGTATTAAACTGTAACTGCTTTTATGACAAATGATGTGTTTGGTTTGGTTTGTCATGGCCCTTAAACTAAATGAAAAATTAAAAATTAAAAATAAAAATATTATAATAAGCGATACCATTCCAACTGTGTGCAGTTGTCTTGGCATTAAATTAAAGCAGACTTTGTGTTAAACAAAATCTTTGCAGCTTAAATCGTCATAATTTATGATTGAAATCAGCGAGAAAGGGAGTGCTATGAAAAGCAGATTATCCATCATAAGAAATATGAAATACAAATACAACTACAACAGCAACTACAGTTTTAATTGGGTTAAAATTTAGATAAACTGTGAATTTTAACGAAAATATGTGAAATGTGATCATACAAAAGTTGCATTAATTTAAATCAGTCATCAATTATGAAATAAAGAAAAAAAATCTTAAACTGCTCGTTTCTACAGTCAAACAAAAGACTTAAGGCACACACTTTTTTATTATGTCTGTTTATATAAATTTAAAAAAATATTTTTTGTAAATGTTTTTAGAGACTAATTTGAGCTTGGGCGCATGAAATAGTTTACTTACACTAGGCAACAAAAAATTTACTTTCAGTAGGATTATTTTTTACTTAAAAAAAATGATTCATATTAGAATTTATTACAAATTTTTTTTATATAATTTCATCAATGACTTTTTCAGATTTGTAAAATATGACAAAAATATTTTATGGACTCTTAAATTTTCCCGAAATAAACTAATGCTGGTTTCTTTTCTCGAAAAACATGCAACATTTCTTACACTTTTTCAATGGAAATGGCAACATTCTGTAGTTTGAGAATAAAGAATTTTTTTGAAATTAATCCAACATCCCTAATGAAAAAAATAAATAATATTTTAAAACTTCTCAAAACTGCTACTTTTTAAAAATGAAATGAAAGAATGTTACATGTTTTTTAGAAAAGAAAACGCCTTAAGTTTTAGTTAATCCTTTGGGGAACTATCGTTTTTACATCTCTTTAATTTGAATTTCGTGCTGATTCTTTTTTTTTTCAAAATCTTACTAAAATATTCAAGGTGATCAATTGAGGGGTTTTAGCTAATCTCTTTGCGCATTTCACTGAGGCTAATGCTGATCATCAGGGAACCTTTATCCAACATTTCTTAGAATAACTAAAGATATTTATTTCAAACTTCCACTTTCATAAGTGAGAAGTCTAAAACAAATATCAACGTCATCACTAGAAGTCACTGATCAGTTTTCCTTTTTTATTTTCTTACGTTTTTATTATGATATATTTGTAAGGAATTTTAGCACTTTAACAATTTTTCAGGTCCAGATAAATATTATTGGCTACAAATCATATATACATATATAAGTTTGAATGGGCAACAAACTGGTTCTTGTGAAGGATTTAAAAGAAAATGCTTATCAGGTCTGTTCTAAAATTCGCATTTTGTCAATGTGATTTCAAATCCCAAAAATGTTTTTTGTACAAAATTTTGTTGTTTCTTTTCTAAGCGTTCAACTGCGCCAGCAAACCTTTTGTTCCTTATTAATTTATTTATTTAATTGGTTATTTTATCATAAATAAATACTACAAAGTTTTCAAAACTCCAAATCAATTTTGTGAAAAAATTATATATATATATATATATATATATATATATATATATTTGTCCTTTCTATAGTGATTCATCCTTTAGTTGCCTTTTTAATTGCACTGATGATAGAGAAGAAACTGCCAGCATTTTAATATAATTTTCTGTTACAAAATCATTTGAAGAGTAAAATTATCAAATTATAAAGACAACATATATGTTTCCCACAGTTTAATATCACACTGAAAACTACGAAAAGAATGTGATTTAAAGATCAAACTTATGCTTTGAAAAGCACATCTTATTTTAAACGACCTAATTTTCAGAATAGATCGATGATTCATTTGCTGCTGACTAGTAGTTTGTTATAAAAATTATAATTAAATATAAAGTTCTCTAAACACTTTTATATAGAACCCTGTGAATAATAAATCAGTGCAACTTTTTAATCCTTTAAAATACTCTGAGCTTTGCCTTGAAAATAATGTGAGACAACTTTGTAAATATATTCCGTTTAAACGTTAGAACAGATTGTGGTAGTTATTTAATATTTTTAGTTTTCAAAAGTGTTTGCTATCATTTAAATTTGAATTTTCGCATTGTTGAATGTGGAAACTTATAAAAGGATTTTATACTTAGTTTTTTTTTGTGACACCTTTCAATAGTTTAAAGCTTGAGTAATTGTATTTTTACTGAATGTCATTTAAAATAAACCAAAAGTTTATATTAAATAGTATTAAAGCCTTTTATTCTTGTAAGACTTGAACCTTTTCCATGATGCGAACTTTCATGCTGAAACGTTTTTGTAAATCATTTCCGTGAATCAACTTTATGCAGATGGCACGGATATTTCAAATCATTAACCTTAAAAGGACACTATTTTTTTAATTTTCTTTTTTTGATTTTAATGATTCTTTTTTCCCAAAAGTTATATTAAAATTCAAAATGATAAATTGAGGGAGGACACTATTTTGTTTGTACCCCAAATTCCACAATTTAAGCATTCATGAAGCCAAATCACGCACTTCATTCTCCAAAAAATTGTCGTTGACTTCACTCTGTGCGCCAGCATCCCTAAAGCATTTCATGTTTAATAACCGGGATATAAATATACAGGACACACTTGCCAAATTGCTATTTACACTAAGATGTAATACTCCTGCTCATAAAACAAAAGACTAATTCACAAACAATTGTTAAGGTTAATGAATGCTTTAAGGGATATTTAACCATACAAAATCTATACTTTAAAGCAACTTTAATTTTAATAATCTTTTGCCATCTTGTACCATTCATTAACAACACAAATCTCTAACAAAACATTTTTGTAGCCCAATTTAAACAGCTTTAAATTAGAACACTTTAATTATTTAATAGTTTTGTTTGCATGTAACCTTAACCTTGAAAATCTCAATTAAGCCAAGCCTCGATTCAACAGGAAAACACATGCAAGCCGAAAAACAACAACAAAAGATGTATAAAATAAAACTAAAATAGAAAAAAAAACATAGACAAAAATTATGGTAACAAAAATCATTTACGCTTGTTCAAAGAAAGTTTATACAATATGAAGAGAGAAAAAAAGCAGTTTAAAAAGAATTATCTTCATTAAAGTTTTTTGTAAACTCTCAACACCAGTTTCAATGTTTGTGGGGTTTTCAAGCCACAAGTGGAAATAAATGCTTTGAACTTGAAACAAAACTGAAAGCGTTATAATTTCATATTATGGTTTGTGTACTCCAAATGAGATATTAAAAAAAAAAAAAAAAAAAAGCGATCGTGGTATAACATTAAAGATGTTAGACAAATACCTGAATGATTGTTAATAAAAAGCGTTAATACGAAAATAATGTGCCACAATCATAAATAGATTTTTTGGTTTGAATAAAGTAAAACATTTTGATATTTGGCAACCGCAAAATGAGCACATTAAATAATTATTTTAATTATCAACCACCCACATCAGTGTCTTATATGGCACACACACACACTTACACTTTCAATTTTTTATTTTTTGTTTAAATTGCTGCTGGTGTCTGTCTGAATACGTTTATTGCATCATTGTTTCAGTGTACTTCAGATAATTTGTGTGTGTTTTTTTCTATTTGATTTTTCATCTTTAAGCGGTTTTTTTGTTTAGAAGTTATTGTGTGTCTTAATTCAATAAAGCTTTTGTGTGTGTGTGTGTTTTTTTCTTAAAGGGATTTATGCTCTGTTTAAAATATCATTTTGCCAAGAATATAAAGTTTTTTTCTCTTCTATGTGGTTTATTTGATGATCCATTGTTCTGGTTTTGTGTATTTTTTGATTTGTTGAACAATAAGTACGTTGTATGCTTGTGCGTTGGTGCAGTTTGTAGGGGGAGTTCCATAAGTTTATAGCATAATACATAATACTGTGTAAATTTGCAGAGATGTTCCACATGTTTCACGATTTTTTATTTTGTTTAATTATATTAAAATATAAGTGATCTGAATGCTCTTTTAAATCGTACAGTGAAGTGATGAAATTTCAAACCCACTTTAGTAAAAGTAAGACTTTAAACTCTGAATATATCCCGAAGAAGAAAATAGTCTGAAGTGAGACTTCAAGCTATAAGACAATTAAAACAATTTTTAGTTGTTGTTCCTTATTTCTCCTACAACTACAATTAGAGTCGTAAAAAAGCCAACCAATTATAGAATGAAAACGTAAGAAAATGAAAAAGAAAAGTGATCAGTGAGTTCTTGTTACGACTTTGATATTTATTTTAGACTTCTCACTTATTCAAGTGGAAGTTTGAAATAAGTATCTTTAGTTATTGTAAGAAATGTTGGGTAAAGGTTCCCTGCTAATCTGCATTAGCCCCAGTGAAATGCGTTTAGGAACCAGCTAAAACTCCTCAATTGATCGCTTTGAATGTTTTAGTAAAATTTTGGGAAAAAAGAATCAGCATGAAATTAAAATTAAAAATATTTTCTAATTTCAAATATATAAGAGAATTACTTTTTTTTTTTTGTTTCAAGCGAATCTCAAAAAGCAGAAGTAATAATCCAGCCTAATTTTGTCGAAATTATATAATCGTTTAAGGAACCGATTCAAAACTTATCCAATATTGAACGTCTCATTCCTTTCCTTTCCCTAACGAAACCAACAGTAGTTTCCCAGCCACAGAAATTATTTTCGTTTTTAATAATTATTGTGTGCTTTAAATTTCAACGCCTTCTTTTATATGAAATAACCCCCCCACAACAACCTTAAATTCTGCGCTGCTTCTTCTTGGTTTCTTCTTTATTTCTTAGAACTATTATTATTTGTTTTTTTTTTTTTTTCTTTCGAAGCAGTAGTTGAACTATTAAATCACTCATGTGTAAGATTTTTGTCAAGGTTAAAGTTAAGTTGAGGCAACTTCTTTTTTTTTGTCTTGTTCGTAATTTTTCTCCTACAAATTGTTTTTCTTTTGTTGGTATTTTGCAAAGTTGGTGCACATTTTGCTATGAATTGTTTAAACTAAAATTGTTATATAAGTATAATTTAGTGTGTGTGTGTGTTGTGCTGCCTGCGTTACATTAAATAGTTAATCTGCTTAATTAAGTGGGCTGAAAATAATTTTGGCAAATTGTGTTGTACAATAAATATATCTATAAAATTGAACTTATTGCAGACAATTTGATGGCCCATAACATCTTCGCAATTTTGTCAAGCTTCAATAAACATTTTAGTTATCAATTTATCAAAGAAATATCTTCTAAATTAAAAGTTTTATGAATTTTGCAACAAAATGTTTTAATGTTTAAAAATTAAATGTTTCCAGAACAGCCGCTGGATTATTTTTGCCCCAAAAATATTACAAGTTCCTGAAATGAGGTACGAAAAATGCAAGAAACATGTCAAATCACTTTAGACGAATAATAAATCATCTTAAATTTTAATTTTGTGCTGATTCTTTTTTCCCAAAATTTTACTAAAACGTTTAAAGTGGTCAATTGAGGAGTTTTAGCTGGTTCCTATAATCAGTTTAATTGGGCTAATGCAGATCATCAGGGAACCTTTACCCGACATTTCTTAGAATAACTAAAAATATTTATTTCAAACTTCCACTTTGATAACTGAGAAGTCTAAAACAATTATCAAAGTCATAAAAAGAACTCACTGATAACTTTTCCTTTTTTAATTTCACTGATCACTTTAAATTTTTTGTAAGATTTTGGGAAAAAAGAATCAGCACATAACTAAAATTAAAGAGTTTAGGAAAAGTGTTTTTCTGTGTAAAAAAATTATATATTTTTATATAAAAAGATATTTTTATATAAAAAGATATTTTTATTTATGAAAAAGTATTTTTGTTTACAAAAATATAATAAGAGATTAATAAAAGATTTATAAAAAAATATATTGATTAAAATAAATTAATTAATATTAATTATATGTTGATATGAAAATTATTTGGCAGAAGTGTGTAGTTGAATCAATTCAAAAAGTTATTAGAAACAATATAAAATATATAAATTAACATCAAAAACATGATTTCTAATGTATTGTATTTTTTTACCGAATTAAGAATTTGATATGAATTAATAAAGAATTATGACATATTTCAAAAAACGTTGTAAAGCAAGAATTTTGTGGCAGAGGAACTTCAAGAGGATTAGAAATTTCAGCATTTCTAGTGTTCAATTGAGAGGTGGAAGAAGGAAAAAAAACATTTTAAAATAAGAACTTTTTGAAAGCTACGTTTCATAGTTCAGCAATGGCAACCACTTAAACTACTGAAACAAAACTTTCAAGTCTAAATTAAAATCAAGTCTTTAATTTTAATCTAGAATTGAAAGTTTGTTTTAAATATCCCCAGTATTTTTTATTTTATAACGATTTTTTCTTCTTTAAACTTTTGAAAATCTTTGATATGATTTTTCGAAATTCAGGTGACGATATCTGTTAATTAGGGATATTGTTACGAAGGCGTAGTTGGAAAAACTATCCTCGATAAAGCCGTCTCTGCCCTCTTGATGCTGGAAACGCACTTTTATGAATCAACGATCTGTTTGAGCAACAAATTTGAAAACAATTTCACAAATCACGTTTCTCATTATGAAGAAGATTTATCAAGCGGGGGGTTTTTTGGTGTTGTTTTTGTATGTTTTAATTATATATTTGTTGGAAATGCAGCAAAACATTTTCTGCTCTATGATCCATTTGTTGCAGGTCTGCAACTTTAACAAATAATTGACAAATTTCTCAGAGCTGCCCATTCCTACGCCTGCTGGATAAAAATGGCCTCAGATTATGTTTCAGTTCCATTTTAATTTTTTTTAATTTATTTTTTTGTGTGTGTGTTAAAGACAAATAGATAAATGGTTTTTAGACCAGCCCACTAAGCAACAAGACGAAATTGTTAAGAAAAACTAAATCAGTTGGAAAGCTTCAACTACAAAAAGCCAAAATATAAAAAAAACGCGGTAAGTAAATGATCACAATTGGAAATGTTGTTTGTGCTGAACAAACAAATGAATTCCATGAAAAATAGAAATGAAATGTTACAAAGTTGTTTATTAAGGAAATAAATCTGAGCCAAAATAAAAAAAAAGAAGCCTGAAGGCTTCTCGTATTGTTGGTTTGTAAACACGAAATCCTGCACAAAAATCGTTAGCGAAAAGAGTACATGATTTAAAAGCCACAATATGTTTCATATGACTGCTGGTTGTTAAACCAAGTTGATGACGACCAGGATGCTGATGATGACGATGATGATGAAATGTTACAAGCCATGATACGGAATGCTTAAATGCTTTAACTTTTTTAATATATGAAACGAAAAAACTAAATCACTAAACAAATGAAGTTGTTAGTAACAAAACATGTAACCACTTTGCAGTGATCATTCTTCATTCACATAATGCTAACAACTTAATCTTGTTAGGCTACTACAACCACTAAGAAGAAGAAGAAGAAGTAGAAGAAGAAAGCAACGAAAATATATGGGCTTGCATTTATACATTAAATATCTTTTACTTTCAGCCGGAGTTGCACCGAAATATATCATCTTCATTTAACAAATTTGCCAGCGAAATAACTTTTTCAATGATTTTGGAATTCTCTTAAAAAATGTTACACATAAAAAAACGTCTCGAAATATGACTACGAGTGCCATCGTTAAAGTGCTTTAGGAGAAACTCTTCAATTTTGTGATATTAATTTCAAAACTCCGTCAGATAAAATGCTTTACAAAACTCATGGGAAAGTTAATTTGTCTAAAAAGGAAAGCTGAAAGATTATTTCTTATAAAAAGGCAACATATTTGATTTTTATCCCTTAAAAGTACGAAAGTTAAGAAGGTACCAAAACAAAGTCGTATTATTTTTTAGCTTTTCTGTAACAAGATTTTGAAATTTCGAGTCTATTTATCGTAGTTTCCAAGATATATAATTGCAGATTTTACTTTTTTTGGGTTAAAGAGAACCCGCTACACAATCGCATTTCCGAAAATCACTTCCCAGTACTACTGAGCGGCACAAAATTAAAAATTAGTTGTACATGCAGGTACACATGTACTTTACTTTTGACAAGAAAGTATCCAAATGGGTTATTATTTTATCCCCTATTTTATCATCAGATAAATTCGCTTGTTGGAAAACTATAGCCCAAAGATTAATTTTTATAAAATTTTTCTTTTTTTGTAATTTTATTTGTATTTAATAAAGAAAAGGAGAAAAACAGCACCAAATTTAATTTTCAACCCTATAAAAGTACGCAAGTTAAAAAGGTGCCCAAAAAAACGCTGTATTGTTTTTTAGCCTTTTTTTTATAAGATTTGCAAATTTCGAGGATATTTATCGTACTTTCCGAGACATATTATTACAGGTTGTACTTTTTTTGCACCCTTTAACCCGCAGCAACGTAATCGAATTTCCAAAAATCCCTCCATCCGCTCAGTAGAACGTACAAAATTTAAAATTAGTTTTAGATGCAGGTGCAAATGTACTTTATTTTTGACTAGAAAGTGTCCAAATGGGTTACTATTTTATCCTTTACAAATGGGAATTTTCAAAAAGTACCAAAATATATTCAACACTTTCTGCTTAGAACAAAAAGCGCTGGAATTATTCTGCTGTATGCTGTAGTTTAAAAGACTTGTGAATTGCAAAAAATGTACCAAATAAAAATGTTAACCCCTTTCACACCTAAAGAGTTGACTGATTATAAAAAGTACCCAATACTTGTTGAGTTGTTTATGAGTATCATTAGTATGCTTTTTAATTTAGATCCCAGTTTCCGATATATGTATTATTAAATTTAATAGTTTTCCTCCTTTCCCGACCCCTTTAGAAATTAACTTTAGTGAATCTATTGATCTGGAGGGGGAAGTCATCCATAAAATTTACTTGTTATAATATTCAACTACACAATCTAACAAGTGATAATAAAGAAAAGTACACATGAACATTGATGATTAAAGTGTAGCGGCTTTCGAAAACAGCATTTCCGCTCTGCTGACCAAATTTAAGCTTCCATATGTTTGACCACTAAATCCATTTCAATTTAATTTAGGAACGTTATGATAAGTGTAAAAGAAAATAATTTTTGGACGAAGATTTATATTTAAGATTTATTTATTCCGAATATTAAGAAACTATTTTATTTTGAACATATATTATAGTTTTACTTGAAATATATTTGTCCTGATCATATTGCCTGGTTTTATTTAGACCATTCAGACTCTTTAAACTCTATAAAAGTTATAGTTTTACTTGGCGAATGTTTTCACTGCAAAATAATAATTTTAAACCTCTTTAATTTTAATTTCAGGCTGATTCTTTCTTCCCAAAATGTTACTAAATACTTTAAAGTGATCAATTGAGGGGTTTCAACAAATTCCTAAAAGCAGTTCACTGGGGCTAATGCAGATCATCAGGGAACCTTTACCCAACATTTCTTAGAATAACTAGAGATATTATTTCAAACTTCCACTTGAATAAGTGAGAAGTCTAATAAATATCAAAGTCGTAACATGAACTCACTGATCACTTTTCCCTTTTTTTAATTTCTTGCGTTTTTATTCTACAATTGGTTGGCTTTTTTCCAACTCTAATTAAAGCTGCAAGAGAAATAAAGAACAACCATGTAAAAACACTTTATTTAAAAATGCTCAGTTGATCACTTTGAATTAAGATTTTGGAAAAAAAGAATCAGCACGAAATTAAATACTAAATTTTATTTATGAAGTAAAATTTTGATTTAGAGAAAATTCGAGTTCTAGCCTTATTTACAATGTTTGATGTGTACAATTTGGCATAATTTAGTTTATAAATTTTGAAATTCTGTATAATAATTAAATTTGATTTCTTTTCTACAAAAGAGTGCAACATTTTTTACACTTTCTAGTAGATAATGGCCACACTCTGTCATTTGAATAAAACGAATTTATTCGAAATTTATTCAACATCTCTTACGAAAAACTCTTTCTATTTTAAAATTCCTCTAAACTGTTACTTTTTAAAAAACAATTGAAACAAGGCAACATTTTTTCGATAAAAGAAAACTCCATAAGATTTTATATAAAGTTTTCTACTACAGTTTTATATACAGAATGTTATACATATTTATAAGTCACCAGTTTCTTTAGAAAACTTTAATTTTATATGAGAATAACAATTATGTTGCGGTCTTGATAACCATAATAATTCCATTAAGAACATTTCGCTACTACACTCGTAGAACAATTACTTTTAGAGTTCAACTTGAAATGAAGATCATATTTTCGTACAATGACTAACTGTCGAAAACATTGATCTCTAGTCACTTGCCAAATCGAGTTAACTATTTCTTACAGGGCAATACAACAAGGAAAATAAAAATAAAATTAAAACTTTTTAGACTGGAAAAGAGAATCTTTTTTTTGTTTGTTTGCTCACATATAAAAACTTAACAAAGTAAGAAAGCAAATAAAAAATTAAGATAAAAAACGTGCCTGACATGACACCGCGTATGCAATTTTATGTGTGCGCTAGAGATTATAAATAGTGCAAATGCGTGCAAGTTTACAATACGCTTTATTTTCTTTCGAAATTATTGTGTGGAGTTGTATAAAAAACATCAACCTCATTCCAAATGTTACCGTGAGCTTAAGCCGATTTTAGTTTGTGTGCTGTACGGCGTCATCATCATTAGTTTTCCAAACCTCAGATTGGCATAAATGAAAAAGAAAAACGAAAAAAAAATGTTAAGAAATGAAAAACAATATACTTTAGACCAGCAATAACATCTCCAAATCCAAATAGACTCATCAAACGAGCTGTTCAAAGTCATGCTTCGTACCAGGACATATTTTTCACAAACTAAAAAAAAAAATTCAAATAAAACTCGGGCTGTAATCGTATACGATGCTGGCAGTGGTTAAGTTTTGCTTTAACACTAAAGCAATTAACACACAAAAACCGAAAGAAAAATAGAAAACGAAAATCAAGGGGAAGGTATGCCATTCCATCAACTAAACTCTAGTTGGGAAAATCTAAGAGGTTTTTCATCAATTATTTTGATGGTCAAACTAATTTTTGTTGGTTACTTCAAAATACAATTCTTTGGTAAGAAATCCCTCCTCTATTTTGTTTTACTTTTTTAAGCTTTAACGCAGATTTACTGCGAGCATTGGCTGACTGGCGATTTAAAATTGCTGATTTTATTATTTTATTTTATATAATTTTATTGTTTTAATCTGTTTGCCAAGTCAACTTATGATGGATGCAGTAACATTAGCTGGGAAGTGCTTTGTAATTGGTGGCATCCAAAATCATGAAAACCACAAAAAAATAAATAATACAAATTTAGCTCAACATATAAAAGAAAGAGATGGAGATAAAAAAGCAGCAAGAGAAGTGCAGCGTTTAGCTGATTTGCCGTGTATAATTGTTGGGTTTGTTGCACAAATTGTCCATGCAATTATTGCTAAATACATGGTTTACTATGAAATCTATAGGTATGTCTGTGTGTGTGTGTGTGTGTGTGTGTGTGTGTGTATGTATGTGCATGTGTTTGTGTGTGTGTGCGTGTTTGTCAGAATAACTTCTTTAAATTAAGACATTTGGTTTGTACAATTTAACATTTTTTTTTGCAAAACGAGTTCGTAGCCGGAGTCTTTCGTTTTTACAAAGTGGTAGTACTCTGTGTTTTTTTTTTCTATGGCTTGAAAAAATACAGCACAAAATTGCTTTACATTTATTAAAAGCAAATTTATTTCAATTTAATTTAATTTATTTAAGTGTTTTGGACTCAAACATTCTTTGGATTCTTGTTTAAGGAAACATTGAGAAAATAATTTTTTCTTTAGTGCAGAAAACTGCAACCCTCGTAAGCTAACTTCTACATCTGTTGGAGGCATGATTATTAAGGCAATAAATTCTCAAAAATTATATATAAAGTTGGCAATTTCAGTGCAGTCTAAGAACTATAATTTTATATAAATATTACGGCTTCTTTCTGTTCTTCTATTTAAATCGATCTTCTTATTGTTTTTTTTATTACAATCTTTTTCATAAAATACTTTTTAAAATATTTCTTCATAAAAATTAATATGCAATATATTATTTTTCATATAAACCTGAAGAAGGTAAACATGCGGCTTAAAACTGATACGTTTTACTGGGCTTTTTGTTAAGCAAAAATTTTATATTTTTAAATATCTTTTATCTTTGGAATATCCAGTCTTGCACAAAAACTTAAATAATTTTCCAACAATTTGCCTTCTTAATTTAATTAAATAAAACAATTTCTACTTCAAACGCTTTTATTTTTTTCCTTTTACACCAACTTTAACTTTTGTATGTTATTCCCAATTAAACACGCAGCTATTTTTTAATCTGTTGTTTCTTTTCTCGTGTTAAAAGTTATTTGCGTAAGAAAGCAATTTTTAATTAAGCTAATTTTATGTGTTAATAAATTCAGCTTAAAAAGAAAATAAAATTATAATTTTGCTCCCATTAAGTGAAATAACAAAATATTAATGAGTAGAACAGCCTATTTTAAAGCGAATATGGTTTTGAAAATATCATAATTTTATAACAAAAATTTTTGCTTCATAAAAATGTAACAACAAACAAGCTGCCTAACATTAACAAAAAAAATAATATAGTTTATTGTCTTGTCAGATAGGCCCTACATTTTGTAATAGAAACGGCCGATATTGTGTCAAAAATCAGCTTAAAAACATAAAATATAAACTTAAATATGCAAATTGAAATTCATATTTAAATGAATGTACAGCCTTTAAGCTGGAGACAAATACCGGCAAATATTTATGGCAGAGTTTTTAATAAAATATATATTTTCGTTTGAATAGATAAAGGAATTGGGGGTCTGGGAAGGGAAATTTATTTAGACGTCACTTAGTTTTATAAAAATGTGTTTTTTTCATCTGAATTATATTCATAATTTTGTAAATATTTTTGCGTATTTTGATTTTAATTATATAATTTATTTAATCAGATTTTTGTGTAGCAGAAGTGAATTCGCTGGCTAAATTTCAATTTATTTATTAAATTATCTTGACCTGGTTTGTTTTAATATTCAATAAAAACATCATTTGTTCGACTTACCGCATATGGATTGTCCTGGTTCATCATTGAGGAAGAATGTGGGGTGGAAAAAAAGCTGAAAATATATTGAAAAAAAAAATATTAAAATTATATTCCAGTTGCAGAACGTTCTAATCTTCAGTATAATTCATTATTTGTTTTATTTGATATGATTTCTTGTTTAACTCTTAACAAAACGGTAGCGACAGACTGCGAGCTTTAATCGGTTTGTGTCTTAAGTCTTTTGTTTTTACTGTTTATTATTTGCAAGCAACACCATAAAGTACTTATCAAGTGAGATTTTCTAAAGAATTTTAAGATTAACGAGATTAATAAGAGGAACAAATATTTCATAAATTTGAAATCAATAAGATTAAATTATAAAAATTAAAAACCAAAGAAAACAACTGGTCGAATTAAAGAGGTTTATTTCTGCGCTTAATAAGTAAAGAAAGTTGCTAATGTTTTTTAAATTTATTTATTGTTCAAGTAACTACAAAAAAAAAATTGAGGGAAAGAAGTGATACTTTTAATAAAAAACTGCTTAATTGTTTAATATTTAATTACAAATCATATCATAAATTAATTAAGTGAGACTAGTGACAGGGACTTCCTTTCGTGCTAAAACAGATCGCAGCTTAAAGCAGGAATCTTTACGCTTAAGTCTTTGATCTACTTCAGGATGTGGTAGTTCAGACATCCTCTCTTTTCGAGTATAACGTAGCTAAAATGGTTCCACAATCTGGACAAGAAATTGTCCAGATTATAAAGAATTTGGAAGAGACTGGAGCCTCATCATAGCCAATTAAGAAATCCACAATGGTTGCGAATTGGGGGCCCAGACGTGGGCACATAAGAAAGGATCCCTTTTTAGGACATTGATTGATGCAGAATGCTGTTTCGTGAATGGAAACACCAGAAAAGGAGGGCGGATTGTTTTACTGGAAATGCCACCCGACTCAGCTGGCGACGGCCACTGTGCAGCGAAGGCATTTGAAAACCTCCTCACACACCAAGAAAAAAAGAATGTCAGTTGGTCACTAACAGCATGCGATTTGACGTCGTTGGAATTAGTTAATCAATTTATTTATTATTATATTATTAATTGTATTATTATTACTATTATTATTAATATTATTATTATTATTATTATTATTATTATTATTATTATTATTATTATTATTATTATTATTATTATTGTTATTATTATTATTAATATTATTATTATTATTATTATTATTATTATTGTTATTATTATTATGAATTATATAATAAGAATTATTATTTTATTGGGCTTCGTTAGGAGCCTTGTCTATGCAGTTGATTCCATAATATTAGAACATTTCAAACTCATCGCCCGTCAAATAATAGACGATATAACAACCGAAGTGTGAAAAAAAGTGTTAAAAATATAGCCTTAAATGTAGAAGGACAGCTGTGGAGCCGATCATATAAATTAAATTATATTTTCTTATAAATAAAATGTTCATCATAGTTCTAACTTCAAAAGTATTCAATTTAACTCTACTTTTAAAACCGAAACATTATTCACCAAACAAATTTAATACAATTATGAGGATCATTCCATAATTGGTGGTGTTGTTTGTCCGACTTTGAGTCAGAGGCTGTTGCAAATCTTTGACTTGGAAAATTGCACAAAATTCATGAAACACGTTTATCTTTTCTTAATTGTTTTTGGTTTCTTCTTAACTTTATCCAATTACATCTGCTGGCCTTAATATCATTTCCATGCAAGTGTTGACAAAACGTTTTTCGAATCACATTTTGCCCATACCACAGCTCTCAGATTTTAGCAACACGCCCTTGGAGACAATGCTATGACATTTTCAAAACGAAAATAATCGTTGGCTTTAAACAAATCTATCTGTAAACAATGTAACCATCATTAGTTAATATTATTAACGATTTTTATTTAAACAACAGCGAATATACTCGTCTATACGACGGCAGCTACAATTTAGAATTAAGTTGAAGCAATAAAAAACAATGTTAAATTATATAGTTGTATTGTTGTTGTGTTGTGTTGTTAACTCTACTAAAAAAAAGAAACATTAAAAGAGACTGCACCCATCTGAGATTGTTTTTATATATATAAAAATTGTATTCATCAAGTTGCTATAAAGCGAGTTCTGAAAAACAAAAAGACTTAAACTGTTTTACATTTATTGTTTACATAAATAGTTAAATACAACAGTTTCATTAGCTACAGCAACAACAACAACAACACTGTTGTTGTTGCTGAATGTTGTTGAAGAAGAAATAAGTATGTATAACTTTAATTGTATTTAAAATAGAGTTTAATTTTGTACACTTTGTGCTAAATGGAAACAGGTGTTGTTGTATGGCCAACTACAAAAAGCTCTATTTATTTTTACATATTTTTTTTGTTTGTTTATTTACTTTTTTGTTCTATATAAGTTAACATTTAATAATCACAGCATTTAGCACTTCTTTGTTTGCCAAACAGAACAAAACAAAAACATTTTTCAATACGCTTTTCTTCAAACTACAAAATATTGCACAAATAAAACAATTTTTCACAAATCTGAAACGTTTCAGTTTATTTGCAGATGTTTTGCTTGTCTGCCTGTTTGCCGTCTTTCTGAAAGTCTTAGCAACGACCTTGACTTGTTAATTATCTTGAGTTATAGTTGTTATTATCGCTTTTAGTTTTGCTATTTAAGTTGCTTGTTGCATTCTCATTTACTTGATAATGTAAAATGTTTCTGTTTCTGTTTCTGTTTTTCGTTTTCTTTTGTTTTTTTGTTTCTCTTGAAAAATCGTTTAGTTTAAGGCGGATCTTCATGGTTCTGTAAGACAAATTTATATAATTCTTCTTCTAAATGCTTGAATTGATTTACATATTCAAATAACATGACAATATTATAATAATTTTTCAATTAGATAGAAGCAATGCCAACGAGCGATTTAAGCCACAAGCGTTACAATGTGTTATTGGCGAGTTGGCTAACAAAAGACTTAAGACACATGCTTGAGATTGTAATTATGGAAGTAAAAATTCAACTATAAACTGTCATAAAGCCATAAATTATGGATAAATTATATGGCATGATCGTTGATTTAGTAACGTAAAACTTAAATAGTAGAAGTAAAAGTTTAAAGATGTTAGTAACTGCACAAAAAAACTTCCTGGTGTTTCAATTAGGAGAAGGAATGTAGGCAAATGATATATGAAATATGTTGTTGTTGTTGTGTGTTTCTCTTACAAGTGCAATTAGAGTCCCAAAAAAAAAGACAACCAATTGTAGCATAAAAAAATAAGAAAATAAAAAAAGGAAAACTGATCAGTGAGTTAGTTCTTGTTATGACTTTGATATTAATTTTAGACTTCTCACTTATTAAAGAAAGTAACCCCAGCTGTTAAAACTGCTAAGAACCTGAAGAAGTTGGAAAGAAAATCTAACAACGTATCTGTTAACCATACGTGACTGAGAAAAATCTGATATGGATCTGAGATAATCTGATATGGAAAGCTTTACGTGAAAAATTAAACCAGATCCAGATACTTTTATTACAGTCAATCCGTTAGTTACTCCAATTCATATTCAACAAGAATGATATTTTCTTATTTGAATAAGCAATTTAACGTTCAATTCTTAATACATAAGGAAGAGTAATTGCCTCCTTTTTATCAGTTGCAATTTTTAAGAAAATTGTTAATGAAATATAAAATACATTTCAAACTCTTTTTAAATGGGTGTTAGTGTTTTATAAAGTCTTTCATAGGATTCTTCTAATATTGAAGTTTCTGTAAACAACGTACAGAAAAAATTTTTTTTCTGTAACAACATTTTTCAGTTGCTCTACTATTCCGTTGTTACTGCATAAAAGAGAAAGAAGCCAAATAAAATATTCCCTTTTTTTACCCGTCTTTCTACCACATAATTCTGTAGATAAAATTTGTTGCCATGAGATACGGCAGCGGCTTAAATGTGATGCCATTAAATAGAATCAGCTTTAATTTCATATAAATTTTGGCAGCTTTGGCAGAATTATAATTATTAAAAAGCATGTCGAAAAGAAAAAAATTTATTTTAATAAAATATTTATATAATTTCGGTTACCCATGTTTGTTCTAAATTTATTACCAACGAGCCGCATAACTTATTTAGATCTTAAGTTAATTATAACTTCTTTAATAACGCCTTCTTTTTTCTTCCAAGCAAATTAGCATTTTGTGTTACTTATGGGGTGCCACTTAAACCATTTTATATCCGGTTGCTAATAAATATATCTCAAACAATACACTCATTAGACAAGTAAATGTTTGATCATAAATTCTAATTAAAATTGAACAATAATTCAAAATCTACTAAGAATTTATATGAATACCGGGTTAGCACTCACTGCCATCTGGATGTGACATTTAACAGAGATGCAGAATTATTTTCTAATCAGATCTAAACTAAAACACATTCATTCCACTTGTTTAGATAATTAGATTTTATGTGAAATTAATTTCGCTTTAACCTACAAATCACACAAACGAATTGATAGGTTTTGTTATTTCGAATTAATAAAATTTCATGATAACGTGTGCTGTTTATGTAACAGAATTGTAAGAGATCAAAGAATTTCTTTGGGCCCCTAATCAAATCAACAAGCAACAAAATTAAAAGCCTGCACGATTTAATGTTGAAACATTTTGATTCCATAAGTCATGCACTCAAGACTTACAAGCTTTAAAAAATCGTAACAATATAAAATGAAAAAAAAAACTTACAAAAATATAAAACAAGTCGTTTTCAAAATTTATTTACATAAATTATCAAAGAGAAATTATTTATCTCAACAAAATGGTGTTGTTTTTATTATGATGCGTTGCTGCTTTAAGCGATCGGCTTTTTTCAATCCATATTTTCTTGAAAAAAGTAAAAAAAAAGAAATACAAAATGTGTAACATTTTTGTGAATAAAACTGAAAAAGAAAATATGCTGCCATCGGCAGTTTTTGTGTGAAATCTAAATTTTAAATTTATTGCCGCACAATATTTTTGTGTTCACATTGAAATTTAAATATTTTGATATGCAAAATTGTATTGTAATTTGCTTGGACTCCCTTAAATATCTATAAAAGTAGTCTTATTTTTCAGTAAATCGCTTCATTAAAAAAGATTTTTTTCGATTTATTGAGCACATATTTTGCAAAAATTTTTGTTTATTAATTAAGTAAAAAGTTAATGATATCTGCATAATAATTTTGTATGAAGAAAGCGCGATATAAAATATATTAAACCGGAATGCCGGGTATTGAGAAAAATAATCAATTATTAAAAAAAAAATCTAAATATTCTGAATGCTGGATTTAAGTACTTCTGAACAAACACTTTTGTCAAGTAGTTGGGAAATACGCGACAATTTTGTCGCTTAAAGTTTCATTGAAAATGGTCCTCATCATTCCAATGAAAAATGCACTGTTTTCGTTCAGTTTTTCAAATACACACTTGACGAAACTTCAACGAAAAAAAAAACGTCTTGGACGATTTGAAATTCATAAGCAAAATATTGTGCAAAGAGTCCGTGTCCGATGTCCATCGACGAGTCGATGTTTCAGGCTCATTCTCAACACTTGACTGTACAGCTGTCCTGTTTGCATCACTGCGGTCGCTATGAAAATATTGGTTTGGTCTATTCGCAGCATTCGTACCGTCAGCCTCGAACATATTGAATAAATTTCACACAGTGGCCTCAAAATGAGTTTGATTATGAAGAACAACTGCTTGAGATTCACGAAGTCATGCAGTGAAATTTCGTTTCGATGGTACATTTTCACAATGAAAATTCTTTCTTGAAGAGTCTAGCATTTGATGGCCACAATTTATAAACTTTTTATTTAATAAACGTCAAAGAATGACAGTCAACCTTCTTTGTAACCACATACTTTCCCACAGCTCATATCTGTTACAAAACCTATTTTAGAAGAACAACAAAAACCATAAGGAATATAATTTTCAAATTCGTACATGCTTTTGGAAATTGTCCTTTTTAAAAACTCTTTTATTTTAATTACGTGTTGATTCTTTTTTCTCAAAATCTTACTAAAAAATTCAAAGTGATCAATTGAGGGGTTTTAGCTAGTTCTTATAAGTATTTCACTGGGGCTAATGCCAGAACCTTTACCCCACATTTCTTAGAATAACTAAAGATATTTATTTCAAACTTCCACTTAATAAGTGAGAAGTCTAAAATAACTATCAAAGTCAGAACAAGAACTCACTGATCTTATTTCCTTTTTTATTTTGTACGTTTTTGTTCTACAATTGGTTGGCTTTTTTCCAACTCTCAATTAGTCTATTTTAAGTTTTTTTTTACAATTGGTCTTATTCTACAATTGGTTGGCTTTTTTCCGACTTTATTTGTAGTTGTAAGGGAAAAAGAGAAAAAATATATAATCAAATTTATAAGTCTATTCCAGTTGTATTATAAAAGACTTCTAAAATTACTTAATTTTTATTTTAATCATCCTTATATTACTTTCTGCTTAAATATTTTTCCTATTATTTACCTATAGGGTGTTTTTTATAGAGTGCTACAATTTTGAGTTGGCATCACTGCTTTATTTGACCACCCATTGTTAAATGATTGTTAGCTTTTGTTTAGTTCGCTGCGACATTTTATTATGGATCGACTTACATCAGAGAAACGCGTGCAAATTGTGGAAATTTTTAATCAAAATAATAGTTCATTCGAAATTTTATTTTTCGATGAAGCCCATTTTTGGTTGAATGGGTACGTAAATAAACAGAATTATCGCATTTGGAGTGAGGAGAATCCACATGCTTCTGCCGTAACATCACTCAACATCTACAGAAAATTACTGTTTGGTGCGCTTTATGGGCTGGCGGAGTCATTGGCCTTCAAAAACAATTATGGTCAGAATGTTACTGTTTCTGAAAGTTGGTGTTCCAGATTGCGCCTTGTACGCGCCAGCCTTGGCGGCCACATGGCAGAAAACATATTTATGGCAGAAATCATATTTAAACATTAATTTCATGAAATTTTCTATCCAATAAAGACCGTTTCGTTGATATCAAAAAATATTTTACTATGTTTTATTATGATTTAAACTTGAATCACTCTATAAAAAAAATAAATAAATAAATGCTGAGTGAAAAGTTCTGAACTACCTTAGAGGAACATCATTTACGCCGAACCCGAATGTTTGGTCGGACTCTACTGATTAAAAATGAAATGAACCACCAACTTTATTTAAAGTATGAAACGCCAACAATCTTACGAAAGGGGACAGTAGTTGGATAATGCCCGTTCAGATCCGCTATTTATATCGTTGAGTCTTTTACACATATTAAACTTATTTAAAAATGAATGGGATTATTAATAACTACATTTGTTGCAGTGAAATAGGGCGGCTGTTAGCAATAAAAGACTATAAAAACGAGGGTTGTAAATTCAATAACCGCCGAATCACTTTGTAGGTTATGTTTCTTATAAATAAGAACTTAAATTTATCCAGGTCTGCCGTGTACAGAGACACAGCGATGTCAATACTTGGGCACAACCATCGAGTTGCTGCAAGTTAGGAAGCTCATTTCTACTCACCTGTTGCTGTGGAAATCCAGCGTAATTTTTTATGATTTACAGCTTTTGAAAGGAATTCGTAAAAATGCATGAAATAGCAAAAAGGAATTTGCTATCGGCTTCAGAACTGCAAGAGTTCTTTTGCTTCTTAAATTCCTGCGCCTGCTTTAATTTTACCGGCCACTTGTTACACGCGTCTAATTAATTGTCATCGCTGGATATATATTTCTGCTCTAATCTCATTTGCTTATTAGAAGAGTTTTTTTTTGTTTGTTTTATATACGTGATATATTTTATTTGTTTTGTATTTGAAAATGTTGGCGTTTTTCTTTTGTTGTGTATTTTTGAATTTGGCTTTTTATACAAACCACACCTTTTTTCGTTGCATGAGTTGTTTGTATTGGCTAAAAAAACAACACATTCAATATACAGATATATTATTGAGAGATTTTTGCAAAATAATATGTAATTCAAATATTTATTTATTTTATTTACTTTTCTCTACGTTGTTGCTTTCAATTGTTTGTTTGGTTTTGCTGCTTTTATTTTATGAAAGTGTGAAAAGTGTTTATTTGTGTCTGTAAGTTGTTTATTGCGCTCTTAAACTTTGAAATCTGTAGTAATTTTACAATCGAGTATGGAAATTGAGTTGGTTTTTACTACCATTTTTAATATATATTTTTACACACATTTAAATTATTCAAGCAAACAAAAATAGTTATTAATTATTTGAGGAATTTCTGCTTAGCAAAAAGCTTTTCTTTCCAAACGTTTTGCTTTTATTTTGCTTGTTTTATTTGTTTTATTTTTTTTCATGAGGCTGCTCAATAATATTCTGCTAAAAGCTATTGAATAGTTTTGGAAAATTTTTTAAAGAAATTCTTCAAATTTTTAAACTGCTTAATTGTCTACTATATGAGTAGTTAATTATAATTAAAAAAAAGCTTTTTGTTTAATATTTTTACGACTGAGGAATAAACAGCGAAGGATTTTTTTTATATTATAAAAAATATGTTAATACTCTTGATCTTTCATATAAAATATATTTAACGAATTGATTGAGCTAAATTGTTATTAAGAGTCAGCGCGATTAAAATTAAATTGAAGGGTCTTATTATAGTTTTAATTATAATAATAATTATAATAATTATTATTATATTATAATAATAATTATTATATTATTATAATATTATCATAATAATAATTATAATTAATAATTATTATTATAACCCTAGAGGAAAGATGTCCTGTTACAGGACACGTCTAGTGATAGCTTCCTAGGGGACTAGCTACCGTTTCAAGTTCCCGAACTTAGTTAAAGAGATACCTATAATTTTCTTAAGATATTTTCATCTTCATATGATCGGTGACAGATGGTACTGGTCTTATTATGGCGTCCTTATTAACACTCCCAGTTTTGGTTTCATAACAACCGGAAATAAAACTGTTCTAGAGTAGCCTGTAAAAACTACACTTCTTCTGATGTTACGTTGAGGAAGGAAATTTTATAAGCAAGTTTGCTCTAGTCCAACTACACCAGTCACTACTGTTGCACTGTTTGTAACACTTCCCTTTTCTCCTGTCATGGGACGGGAACCTTCAGTAAAATTGGTACAACATTTCCCGCAGGACTTTTTTTTAAATTATTTAAGATATTATTTTTATTTTTTTTTTTTAAATTCAACGAATTTGGCGGATGGCTGAAATTAATTTCGTTTATTTATTTAAATGAATAATAAACTAATTCAGCCAAGTTTTTATTTCAGATTATAAACGACTTTCAAACTTTTTTATTTTGGCTAAATATTAATTTATAATCAGTTTAATATTTTAATAATATAACCATATTTTTCATAATTAGAAAAGAAGAGAATCAGCACGAATAGAAATGAAAATTGCACTACAACACGATTATAATGGAAAACTGCAAACAATTTCCAAAATACAACGAAAGTTGTCAACACTTTTTTTGTTGTTGCATTAAACGAGTGTTAGAGGTGGTTGTTTTTTTATCTTTTACAACTAAAATTAAAGTTGATAAAGACTTCCTATATAAGACAATAAAAAACACTCTGAAAGGACATGAAGGAAATAATTAAACGGAAACCCGTGGACTAAGCAAACAGCGTGTGACCTTTAATTTGATACAGTTCTCGTATCCTTTTTCATAACAAAATAGAAATCAACTAACAAGTGGTTATAAAGAAAAATATACATGAGCACTACAGTGGCTTTCGTAAACAGCTGTTCTGCTTTGAGGTGTAACTTGAATATTTAAAACTGATTGTGGCTTTTCCTTGTGCTTTAGAATATTTATTATATCTGTTTGAAATTCAAAAATTTTTTTAACATTTTTCGACAACTTTTTTTAAAAGATTTTTTTTAAAAGATTATTAAGCTCTTTTTTTAGTTTTATATTTGTTTGAATAATAAACAAATTTTTTTTTTAGTTTTTCTGTGAGATCATGGTGGAAAATTTGCAGGTGACCTGCTTTAGCCCCTGTGAAAGTCTTTTAATATTCAACTTAAATTTTCAAATATTTTAAGAAGAGAGAACCAGCACGATTTACATCTAAAGTTGAAGTTTATTTTATTTTCTTTTAGCTATAAATTTGAATTATTAATTTAAAAACGTCTGTTATGAATTGCTAAATCTGTTAAATTCCAAACTACTCCGGTTGTCTTTATTTTTGGATGTAAAAAATTTTTCTTATTACCAATATATTTTTTAATTTAAAATATCATTTTTCTAACTTCAATTTTAGAAAAGTTTAACTTAATCGAGCTCGGAAATGATTCAGATTTACTAGATAACTAAATACAAGACTTAAGGAAGACATCTTTAGACTTGCAATTATCTGGTCAACTTTACATAACTCTTTAATTTTTATTACAAGCTGATTCTTTTTTTCCAAACTAAAATAATTCAAAGTGATCAATTGAGCGGTTTTATCTAATTCCTATAAGCTTTCCACTGGGTCTAATGCAGTTCATGAGGGAACCTTTAGCCAACATTTTTTAGAATAACTAAAGATATTATTTCAAACTTCCACTTTAATAAGTGAGAAGTCTAAAACAACTACCAAAGTCATAACAAGAACTCACTGATCACTTTTCCCTCTTTATTTTCTTACTACTCTAAATGAAGATCTTTGAGGAGTTTCTTTTCGAAATACGCACCACGTAATTCAATGGTTCTGTTATCAAGAAATGAATGATGAAATATAATTTTCCAGAAGCCTTTAACTCGTTTCGGCTAATAAGAACGCAAATTTAATGCATAAATGGCCAGTGTAAAGTAGACAGTATCATTAAAGAAATGCAGAGATATTGACCCACATTACATAAATATTTTTTAAGACCGAGGCCAGTTACAGCATTCTATATCGGTCATAAATTATATTGAAATTTCGACTTATAATGAATGCGGTAATTTGGCTTCAGACAACTTATAGAATTATAAAAATAACTTTATATAATTTCATGTCAAAATCATTTCATATATTAACCAACATTTTTTTAAAATCTTTTCTTTGTTTGCTACTGCTTTTCATAGGAAATCTACTCAGTATTTGCAATAACAACTAATAAAAATCCAGCCCTGCAAACAGAGCAAATATTTCAAGAATTCACTGAGACAATAACTCCAATTGTATAAAATAATAAGAATATTAACGCCTGTTTAAGAAATAATTTAAAAAGAATTAATTTTTGGTGCAAACAAAACCAACTCTTAATATTTCCTCGTTGCTTCTATTAAAATCTTTTATTTCCTTAACACAAACACGCTGTTGCTATTTTCCAATTAACAATTTGTCAAGAAAAATTAATCGCTGTTTATTATTTATCGCCTAAAAGAGAATTTAAAGAAACGGGTTACAGTCATCAACCGTTTGAATTTTGCATTTGAATTGTATTTAAATTGCAGACGTTTAAGATATTAAATTGAAAATCAGCTTTGAATGCTCCAAATCATCCGATTAACAGAATACTAATTTATTGTGTTAATTTGAAAATAATTTATGCGATAATTTATTCCTTTTTTTTTATTTTCATGTAGAATAAATTATTTAATATTTATTATTTTGGCAATAAATATTTTTATTAGTTTTTATTACTAAAAAGTTTTAGTCTTATTATTTTGTTTTTATTAAATAAAATTTCTATTTCTTTTCTTGTTGCATTTTAAATGTTCTAGAGTTTTGTTGTTTGACACAAAAGTTTTTTTCAATAAACTTCTACAGATAATTATCACACGCACGTGCGTAGTACCTACTCGTCACATACTAACATCCACGCACATATTCGTACTGGCATACAAACACATGCAAGTGTGTGCGCAAACACTTTAAATATGATAAGGTAATTGTACTGCTGTTGTTGTTATTGTTGTTGTTGCTTTTGTCAAAATATAACACCCAAAAATCAAATTACGTTTTGTCTTTTTTCTTTCTTAGCCAACTATTTCGTTTTTTATTGAGTTGTTTATGTATGTGTGACATGTATTTATTTATTTAAAATTTTCTGTCCATTTAAGCGTTTGAGCGACGGCCTTTTTCACTTGTTTCTTTTTTTGAAATCTTTTTTTTTTTTTCAGCCCATTAAATGATCGTTAATTTTTTCCCCAACTACTTTTGTTGAATATATTTATTTACTACTCAGCCATCGATTGAACGGTTGCTTGTTTATTCGGTTTGTAGTTCAAAAAATAAACACGAACGTTTTTAAAGAGCGTTTTGTGTGTCTGGTGTGTTAAATAATGTAGCGAACGTTGGTACGGGCACCAGCAAGAAGCGCGAAGTACCACTAAAGACTGACTGTGATGTTAAACAGTTCTGCAAAATGCCTTCAATATACACAAAAGCAACATCAATAGCACATACACAAGCAAACGTGTGTATGGGAGATACAACATCAGGCAGGCAGGCAGGCAGCGATTACAGAGACTCAAATGAATAACCAGCCAGTCTGCCAAAATATATAGAAACTTAAAATACTTATAGACAATCATAGACAAAATTATAAACATACAGAAGACGTTCAAATATAACGACGACGATGATGTTGATGATACTCCAAGTCTAAAACGGGTATCTTATAGAGTAGGGAAAAACCTACCAGCAGATGCTCTGTGCTCTAGTAGAAGCATCAATAGCAGCAGCTCTATTAATATTAAATCTACTTTAACAGCCATGCTTGAGCTGCCTGCTCGTAGCATTTGCTGGTTGAAACAAACCCAAAATTCTTAAGTATTTCAAATTGATCGTTTCGTCCATAACAGACAACTGTTATCATATTTCGTGGTAGTTTAACACACGATGTCACCCCGAAGATTTCAAACTTCTTAGAGACACTCTTGCAGAGCACACTATTTGCTAAAAATCACAACATATTTTAACTTTTCCAACAAGCAAATTCTTAAATATTCTTAACATTTTAAAATCAAATGTTGTTAACAGAGTTCAAAAGTAAACAATTGATGTGTTAAAAAGAAAAGAGTACTTCAATGGAAAAGAGAATCTCTTCTGCTATTTAACATTAAACAACATCATGTTGCGCATTCAATAAGCTGCTGTTAATGGTGCAGTGCCGTTAACTTATAAGAGAGTGATAGTTGTTACCAAAATCTCATTGATGTAATTGGCAGCAAACGAGTATAAAGTCAAGTCCGTTGCTGTAGCCTTGTGTCTTAACTCTTTTCATTTTTTATTTGCTAAAATATGAATATAAAACATAATTTTATTGTGAATTTATATTAAAAAGTAACTGTTTAAGGAACTATTGAATGCAAGAGTGATGATTTGACATAAAACTATTTAAATGCCTGTTTGCATACTTTTAAATACTTTGACTGAAATAATTATTAGAATAATTATGTAAACCTTTTTAAAACACAATAAGCAACATAAATATTATATCCCTGCTCTAGAGATTGATTTTTAGATTCTTGCTGTATTTTTATCTATTGAAAATTACATATAAAATTTTCTAATATATTCAAGACCCACTTATTTGCATTTGTTCTTCCAGCTGATCCCCATAAAATAACCAGAATTAAAAAAAACCCAAATTTTGGAGCTTCCTTCAAGAAATTAATTCTCATAAACCTCTTTGATATTAATTATGTGCGGATTCTTTTTTCCCAAAATGTTACTCAAAAATTCAAAGTGATCGATTGAGGGGTTTTAGTTAATTCCTATTCGCATTTCACTGGGGCTAATGCAGATCTTATTTTTTTCTTCATTTCTCCTACAACTACAATGAGAGTCGGCAAAATTTCAACCAATTGCAGAATGAAAACGTAAAAAAATAAAAAAGGAAAAGTGATCAGTGAGTTCTTTTTATGACTTTGATATTTGATTTAGACTTCTCACTTATTAAAGTGGAAGTTTGAAATTATATCTTTAGTTATTCTAAGAAATGTTGGGTAAAGGTGGTTTCCTGGTGATCTGCATTGGCCCCAGTGCAATGCGCACAGGAACCAGCTAAAACCCCTCAATTGATCTCTTTGAATTTTTTCGTATGATTTTGGTAAAAAAAGAATCAGCACATAATTAAAATTAACGAGTTTAAAAATTATTTATATATATTTTTAAATCTTCAATAACCGTCTATCATTCAAAAGCATTTTTGAGTTCCAAGTTTTTGTCTTAAGTCTTTCGTTTGCAGTATTGTTTCTACGGTCAAAAGAGAACACAACGTTTGTTTTCCAAGTCTTTTATTTTAAATAACTGAAAACTTTATTTTAGGATTTTTATAAAACAAAGTTGTCGATTGTGAACGAAATTTTGCGTTAAGTTTTATTATTAAAAGTTTGTGTCTGAAGTCTTTTGTTTTATTACTTATATAAATGATATTTATATGAAGTTGAATTTTTAAATCTTATATTCTGAGTGTATTATATAGCTAAGTTTGATTTCCCTGTCAAGAGTTTTGAATCGTAAATTTCCTTAAAATGTTTTCCATGATTCTTTCACTTTCTCGAAGCTTCTGTCTGAAGCCTACAACCACCTGCAGTATTTTGTAGAGATTAAAATTATTGTGTCCTGGATTCTTATACTCTAAAGTTTTTTCGTGGGCCAAGCTAACAGTAAATTAATGTCTCATGTCTATTACAAAAGCTGATAATTTATTAATTGCCATTTCCCATAAATTTTTTCAGTTGTTTATTAAATAAAGAAGAGCAAACAGTAGATTCGAATGACAAGAGTTTTCTACAACCGATTTTTTAGTCAACCGAATTTAATTCTCTTACTGCAATATAACGATACCCGCTTCAAATAAATTCTGACCTGCTGAATTTGTCTGGTTGGAATATCTTTCAATAATATAATAAAAGAACTAATTTTGAGAAATTAGCAATCACCGATCTTTAAGCAAATTAAATTATTAAAATTTAACTCTCCAAGAATTATTTCAGTACTACAATTTCGATTTGTAGAATAGCCTCTTTCTTAAACACTTAAAAAAAAAAGTTAATAAGCAAAACATGTTAATGCTCTTTTAATATTAAAAACTGTTATTAATTTTTGGTATTTCATTCATAAGTTATTTGCTCTAAGCCAAGACTCACCACACACTTTAACATTCTAACTTAAAATAATAAAAAAAAACAATAGAGCAAAACTCTGCCCAACCAACAGAGTTTGAGACTGTAAATTAATTTCATTTTAACAGTAAAACTCTTTTAAGTCTCTTACATACACTTTTATCTCTCTCAAATAAGATTTAAAAATATAAATTTAAGTGGGCTTTAGAAGGCTGAAGCCAGACAGAGACCGCTATTGAGGATTACATTTGTTATGCTCCTGCTCTTAAGCCCCTTTGTTGTTTTATTTATATAACACTTTTGTTGTTTATTGATTTAATTTGATAAACAGAGTATGCAGGGGTTTGTGTTGGTAGTAACTGTTGTTCTCATTTAGTTGACCAATGCAGATCACTGCTATTATTTGAATGCGTATGTATGAGTGCGGAGATAATAGATGGAAAGTGTACAAACAAAAACAACAAAATAAAATGACGTTTTCTGGTTATTTCAATGTTGTTGTTGGTTGTTGCTGTATTTTACTACTCTAATACTCCACATTAGCAGTGATCTTTTCTTTTATATGAATAACGTCCACGACGTTGTTGCTGTTATTCTATATTCAGTTGGTTTTATTGTTGCTGCTTTTCTTTTTTTATTCAATTTAACAGGGCGATGGATAAGAAAACGGGGAGTGGCTTATTTTCAAACTGCTCTAACGTGGTTTTAAGCCATCCACATACATCCATACATAAACACACACACACACACATATGTACCATTCGGTTGTACATATGGATTCATGCATGTGTTTCGTGTATTTACATAAATAAAATTTCGTAGTTTTATTTAAGCAGTTTTTTGTCGTATTTCATGTTCATCAATACCAACAGCTGTGGTTTATAGTTTAAAAATTATATGATTGAGTGGCCGCAGCGTCTGCGTGTGTGTAAATATTTGCTTCAGACATGATTACATTATGTTATAATTACAAAAACTACAACAACCGCTAGGTGGGCAGCCTATAAACATTGTTTTTGACTGCAATTGCAAGCCACGATCATTAAAAACAAAAAATGGCCAGTGCTGCACATGCAAGCTATTGACCATTTAATCAAATGCAGTTTTCCTAACATTTTGATATTTTTTTTTTTCTGACTATCGTTTTTGTATAATTCGTTGCTTAACTTTAAGAAATGTTTAATGTATCTGTGGCCGTTGCTTTATGTGTTTTTATGGCTACAATAAAATAATTTGTATTTAATGTACGATTTTAATATGAACTCGTACAATAAACAGCTTGAGTTTGGTTGAGATCTTTTTTCTGCCGATCTCCCAGCGTTTTAGTGCCTCAACCTACTGTTTTTATAACTGAAATATTTGCTTTTTAATTGTTAAATTGTTACTCTAATACAGTTTGTGGCAATTGACAGTTAGCTTACAATCGCACGTTAATAGCCAGATTAACTTATAAACCTTTAATCATTTCAAAGCATTTGACAGAATGCAGCTTTTAAAATTTTATATCATGAATCGTGAATAAATGCAAACAAACCGTAAAACTTCTGGTTATTAAAAGATAAAACTCTGAACTGAAAATATCATGGAATGAAAATATCATAGATGACAATTTACTTGGACCATAAAATAAATCACATAAAAGACTGCTTTCAAAGGTTACTTGATCGAAGTTGACAATGTGTCGTTCCAAATACATATTGAAAATATCATCAAGACTATAATGCCGGCACTGAAATGCAATTGATTCAGTATTCGAAATACCAATAATAACAAAAATGTCATAAAATGTTTGACTCCTTCATATAATTGTCACTTGTGTAGAGAATTGATCATATTAAAATAGATGCCGAAAAGAGACAAAAAATTTTCAATAAAAACTTTTCAAATTGAAATAATTACTGCTATAAAATAATTCAAAATTTACAAAAAAAAAATTTTATAGCAAATTTCAATATTAATTAATTTTGAAGTTGTCAAAAATTTTCTATGGAAAATAGTCAAGTTCTTAAAAATTGGTACAGAAAATTTTAAAATTGGCAAAAATGTATTTATAAAAAATTGCCAAATTGACAAACACAACAAAAACAGTTTTTTACAACATTTTTAAAAATTAAAAATGTAAAATTTTTATAAACAATTTTCAAATTCACAAAATTTTCAAATATTCAAATTATTGAACACAAAATTTTTTATAGAAAACTTTCAAATTGGCTTACAATTTTCAATAAAAATTAAAAATTTATAGAAACTCTTAAATTGACAAGAATATTTTAAAAGAAAGTTTTAGTATTGAAAATAAATTTCCTGCAATATTTTCAAATAGACAAAAAATTATGTATTCAAAATTTTTAAATTGGCGAAAACTTTGCCATAAGATATTTTAATATTAAAAAGAAACTTTTTGCTGGAAATTTCCAAATTCTAAAAATAATTTCTAAGGAAAACTTTCAAGGTAAAAAAAAAATTTCTATATAGAAAATTTTCAAATTCACAATAATTTTATTAGAAAACTTTAAAATCGGCAAAACTTTCTATGAAAACTTTAAAATTGGAAAATAAACTTTCTAAAGAAAATTTTCAAATTGATAAAAAAAAATTTCAATACAAACTTTTTTAATTGAGAACACTATTTCTATAGAAAATTTTAATATTGAAGATAAATTCGCTATAGAAAAATTTTAAATTGATAAAAAAAATCTTTATAGAGATATATTTTCAAATTGTTAAATATTTGCTACCAGATATTTTGAAATAAAAAAATGTCCAAAGAAAATTTTCAAATTGACAAAGAAATTTCTGTAGATAATTTAGAACTCGGAAATTTCTATAGAAACCTTTCAAATTGATAAAATAGTTCTTATAAAAAATTTTTAAATTCAAAAATATTTTATTAGATTTTTTTTAAGTTGAAAAAATTTTATAAAAAATTTTAAAGCTGAAAATTCTATGTAGCAAATTTTCAAATTTTCAAAATTTTATCTTTACAAAATTTTCAATTTTGCAACATTTTTTCTATAAAAAATTTTCTACAGAATATTTCCAAATTGACAAAAAGTTTTTTACAGTAAATCTTAATATTAAAAAAAAATATATATTAAATAAAATAAAATAAAGAAAACATTTCTATAATAGAAATTTTTAGAATAATTCTGACGGCGTTGTGAGCTGTGAATTGGTGTAGGACCCAATACAATGCAGGCATATTGAAGCACTTAAATCATAAAAAAAAACATTTTAATTAAATAAAATTAGTAACTGCAATTATATTAAGACTTTCTTTAATTACAATATTTTTAACGCATTTTGTCGTGTCAGAGTGTTTTCATCTGTTAGTGCGTGTTGGCACAATCGTGTCTAAAATTGTGACAATTCATGATCAATAAATTGTTTTCTGTATTAAAAAGAAACTGCTCTCAAATAATAATTGAAATTTTTGTATAAACACAGAAACATGCCTCCTTTAATTCTATGAAGCTGACAAATTTCCAATAAATTTTCTCAACACTCAAGGGATTTTCATTTGATAATACGAACGAACTGCTGTTGGAACTACAAAAAAAAATGATTGATTATTTGTTGGACAAATATGAAACAGAACAGTTAAACTATTTAAATGGAAAATTTGCCAAATCATGCCGGAACAATGAAAACAGTTTTTCACAAAATAAAAATAAAAAACAAAAAAAGGAGAGAAGAGCAAAAGTCACTTATATTAGAAGGCTTTCCCGACAATCAGATAAAAGGAGTTTAAACCAGCACATAACTCTGTTTAGGAAGGAGTTGACAGTGCAAAATATTTTACAAGAATGTAACATTTTTGCTACAAATTGTTGTTAACAAAAATTTCCAAAAATAAAATCCAAAATTTGAATGAATTATTTTGTTGAAAATAATCCTCTTACAAACATGAACTCAACTATCAAACAAAATGTAGGCCTTGATAAATTCAATATTTCCACAGATTTCCAGCATGCGACCAGATATTTTGTATCAGGAAAAAAATTAAAGCATGAAAATTTAAGAAAGAAAGAAGGAGCAGATATAAATTGTTACTTCCAACAAAAGGAAATACACACAAAGTCCTGTAGGAAACCTCTGAAACCGCAGTGTGGCTTTAAGGATAAGAGAACAGCAGCAGCATGACTATAACGGTAGCGTAACATATTAATGGGTTTATACAACCCTTTTTCTTTTGCGCTGCGTCTGTGTGTGTGTGTGTGTGTGTGTGTGTGTGCCAAAAGCAGGTAAGTATTTCTTAAGGAGGTGTGCCTCTGGCTGATATCCTTGTTTGCTAGTGGCTTTTGTTGTTCTCTCTACACCATTTTTCGTCATGCCAACGGCTAGAGAAGTCAAAAAGGGTTAATCTACGATAATAATGAGTTGCGGGTTTTTTGCTTTCGAGTTTTGTAGCACATTATCTACGGTTAAGCCTTTGATAGCAGTTCTCTGATTTGATTTTGCGGTGTGCATGCGGCGGAATATTGGATTAACTTTAAGCCAAACAGCAAAAAGTCAAAATGTCATATAAATTACAGGCAATAAAAAAAAAGATATAGACATAGAAAAGTAGTTCGGCATGAGTTATCGGAATTCTAGAGAATTATAAAATTCTCCGAAAGAACTAAGTTTTCATGATGTTCAGATTTTCCATTTAATATGCAGATTTGTTTCCATTTAATATAATCAGCCATTTTTGAATACTTATTCTGAATATGCATTTAAAACTATCAATTGAATATCAAAAATTTCATATCCAAAATGAACTGTTAGAGCAGGGGGAATTTATAGCAGATGTCCTCGAGAGTTGACTAGGACTCAGTTTTTATTTGCCCTGTAAAAATGGCGCATAGAAAATATTTGTAAAAGTATTTTAAAAGAAGTTATACTTCTTCAAGGAAAGTTTTTTTTTTGTCAAATAATTACCTAGAGACAAAGAAAACTTCTTTGCAATAATTAATAAAATGGAAATAAAAGGAATTATGATTTAAATTAAAACTGCTAATTGTTGGAAAGGTCTTTTTAATTCAGAACGACATGATAAATATTAAAAAGAATAGTCTAAAAGAAAAAGTTTAAATCAGTTTAAATTATTCAACTTGCTAAGAAAAGTAGAGCAGCTGTTTTAGAAAGCCGCTACACTTTTCTCACCAGTATCTTTGTTTATTACCAGTTGCGTTACATGGGTTAATTGAATTTGATAAGAGTTTATATTTTTGCCAATTTTATTATGAACAAGAATACGAGAACTGTAGTAAACCGGTGATTATTAAGTTTGGTTATATTCCTTCAAGTCCTATTTTTCTGAATTTCTGCAAAAGCTAATAAAATTAATTATGATTTAAATTTGAAAGTCTAATTGTTCGAAAGGTAATTCAGAATGACATGATATGTATTACAAAACTTAAGAGAAAGTCTAAATCAGTTTAAATTATTCAACTTGCGAAGAATAGCAGTATAGCTGTTTTTAAAAGCCGCTACACTTTCGCCATCAGTACTCATGGGTATTTGTTTTAATTATTATCACTCTTTCGAAGACTTAATTGAATGTGATAAAAGTTTCTATTTGTAACAATTTTATTATGAAAAACAATACGAGAGCACACTTTTGTTAAGTCCCGGTATTGTCATTCAATTATTTTCTTCTTGATATATTTTCTGAATTTTCTACTCCCTGTCGTTGAAGACAAACTTTTTTGGTTTAAGCTTTCTTAAATACATCTGAAAGTTTTTGCTGAAAAATTGATTTCATTTCCAAAAGACATGATGAATATTCCAAAGCACAAGTGAAACACCACAACAATTATTAACTATTCAATAAATAAATTAAAATTTAATTCATTTATTCTGAAAATTATTACAACCCAAATACAGCGATTCTTTTGCGAACATCTACTGTTGATATGCTGTGATACGGAAGTGTTTCCACACTCTTTCATTATTTCGGCATTAAAATTTTTATTGCAGACGTATTGAAAAAATGTCTATACAATGTATGGTCTTATAAACAGCTTATAAGCCTAAAATATTTTATTATTATTTATTTGTGTATCAGTTCTTAAAAGTTTATTGTTTCCAATTCATTTCCTGGTTGTTGTCTTCTTTCATACTCTTCTTTATTTTAGAAATTTTATTTATTAATCTTAAGTCCGTCTGTCTGGCAATTAGCACTGCTAAAATGCCGCTAAAAAATTCCCTTTTTTAATATTTTTCATTGTTGAGATGTCAATTTTGATTATCAATTAGCTGGGTATTCTCCCACAGTTCGAGTTTTTCTGTTCGGCATTAAAGCACGGTTGTGTTAATTGTTGTCGGCTGATCTCAATGATAAGAGCATGTCACGGGTCTCTGAATATTATTGATAGAAGTTAACACCATCATGTAGTAAAATAGCAAAATACAGAGCACCCTCCTTCTTCGTCAGTACAGCAGCCCAAATCCCCAGTGGAAGTAAGAAGTAAAAATAGCCACAACATATTCTTCTTGTCTTTATTTTATGTTGTATTGCATCGCATAAGTAGGGGTCATCTCTAAGTGCGAATGGTCAAAAAAAAAAATATATATATATTGAAATGGAATTCAATATTATTGGACTATTTGACTCGGTAAACACTGGCCTGCCTTGAAAGACTTTTTTTAATATTTTTTGGAAAAGCTTTTTCGAGAAAATGTTTGTCAAGTGTGTCCGCTTCTTTTAATTAATTCTCTTCTTATTCACCGAGTAATTTGGAAGATTTTTAAAATCCTGATCTTATCAACAGCATTATTTTTTTGTGAATAGACAATTTTTAATACAATTTTTAAATGTTTTGTGAATTTGTTTAAAATTTATTTGAAAAGCTTCTCACTTATTAAAGTGGAAGTTTGTTATAAATATCGTTAGTTATTCTAAGAAATGTTGGGTAAAGGTTCCCTGATGATCTGCATTAGCCCCAGTGAACTGCGAATAGGAACCAGCTAAAACCCCTCAATTGACCACTTTTAATTTTTTAGTAAAATATTGGGAAAAAAGAATCAGCACATAATTCAAATTAAAGAGTTTTAAAAACGACAATTCCCCAAAATATGTAGTAATTTCAAAAATAATGGTTTGCTTTTTATTTAGAGTTAAAAAGCAACCGAAAATCGTAGTTGAAATTTTTGCTTTTCTTAGATTTTATGTTATTTTGATATTGTTAATTTTTATTATAAAAATGAGCTGGATAAATTAAGTTCCAAATTAAAAGAATGTAAAATATAGAGCATTAAATTGTTGCTGTAGTTCCTTTGAAACTTTAATTCTTTTGATTTTTATTTCTATATTTTTGAAACTAAAAACTCCAAAACATTTTTCACCAAACTAACCTCAAACCTTTCGTTATCAGCATTGTGCCGACATAATTTAACAATGACAACTGCAACAATACAACACATTATGAATTCCTCTCCAAAAAAAAAGAAAATGCACAACACTTTTTTCCGTTTACAAGTTTTCATTAATGATATTGATTGATCGTTTTGTAGTCTTGTTGAAATGATAAGCATACACTTGAGCTAATTTATAACAAACAAAAAAAAAATATGTACAACAATTTCCAAGCAGCCTTATAACTGGCAACAACTAACAAAACATGTAGACAATTTGTTACAAAAAGCGAGAGAAGAAGAAAAAACAACAGACATTATAAATGCATTTTAGTAGAAACAGAAAAAAGAGAACATCCTTTTTGGCTTTCAAAGCAGCAACTACAAACAAACAAAAAAAAGAAGAGAATTCTGGGTCCAATACTTGTGAGCAGACCCCCAGAGACAGATACCTACAGATATAAAACTAAATTTAACAAAACAAAAAAAAAAAATAAACGTAATCAAAGGCGGAAATTACTTTAAATTGACAACATTTGTAAAGCCTTAAAGAGCAACACCAACAACTTTAACGCACAGGAAAACCTCGCCAGCCAGCCAACAAGTCAGCCAGCCATCGAGTCAACCGGCCATGCAGCCAACATATTCAGCTCAGTTTGAAGGGTTTGAAAGATATTTCACACTTCGTTTTTATTGTGCTTTTTTCATCTCTGCCATTTTATATGGCCGTTGCTATTGTTTGAATTGATGTCAATCAATATTGATGGCAAACTTGAAATTTTATGAGGAAACAAAAGCATTTTCTTGTTGAAAAATGCACAAAATGATTCTTTCGATTTCTTTTCTCAAATGATTTTAAACATCAATTATAAAATAACTATGATGGATTGTTTGTAGCTCCGATTTAACGTCACTAGACAGACGATGGTGTTTCATACAGACGTTGGCATGAATGAAGAAAATTAGCTCAAAATTATGGCAGATTTTGACATGTTTGCAATTAAGGATTAGCGTTTGATTATTTTTTTTTTTTTCTCAAATATAATTTGGAAAATGTTTTTTTTTTCAATTGCCAGTTGCAATACAAAAAACAATATATTGTCTGCTAGAAATCGCTGAATTAAATATATTGACATTTTTTTCATAGTTATAAAAGTCTGCTTCCGCTACAGAAAATCAACGCAGGACTGTTAGTGTACGTATTTGTTGGCAGAATGTATTTGAAGTCCGTTTCCACCTTCTCCATCACTCATCTGATTAACAGCTTGACTATGACATTTCAGTATAAAAAAAGAGGCAGATCTGCTCACTCGAAGGTTTCAAACTAGTTGAGCACGCAAAATTGAGATCAATGATCGTTATATTTTTATTTTTGTTTGAAAAATTTCATATTAATTTTGCAGATTGTTTGACGCAAATCGCCTAGAGGTGATGAATAATATGATAGATGAAAAATATAACATGGACCAGAAAACACAACACAACGCAACGCAACACAATATTCAAGGCTTTTAGCGCACTTTTGAACAAATCAAACACGCATATTTTAATGTTTTTTTTTTGTATGGTCAAAGCCCACAAATTGGCTGAAAGGCTTTTTTCATATTCAAACTATTTCGAAAAGAAAATAGACACACATAAATTTGCATACACCAGAAATTATTTGCTAAAAATTATTCACCGCAAGTGGTTTGTATTGGTGGCTGTAGAGACCACATTTAAAGAAAAAAAAACAAATCACATGACTGATATTAGATTTCATTAGAAGCTGTGATATGGCGACCATGTTTTAATATACTTTTTTTGTTTGTTTCCAAAACTGGTTCGTGTTAAAACAGTATTTGTCATTATCAAAGACAGTGATTAATTTCATTATAATTAATTATGTATTTTTAGTACTTTTTTCTTTCTTTTCGATGATCCACAACTTGGAGTTGTTGTTGCATTCACTTCCAAATGAATTCAAGTTAATAGGAAATTATGTATAAAATATTTCTATAGTCTGTGTCACCTGACATCTTTTTGGCATTTTAGAAAATCATTTCAAAGACAAAATAATTTGAATATATTAATTTCAAACTTATAAATCATAAGTTTGCTTTCAGCAATAAATTAATTCTGTACGAAAAAGAGGTCTCTTTTATGCCATGAAATTTTAATAAAAAAAATATTTTTCTACCAACACCAGAAACAATATTAAGGTCACTCTGAATTAATTATCATGTTGACATTTTTAAGGTTTATGCAAAGCTAAATATGTAACTAAAATGTCGCAGGAAAACATCAGATAAACATTAATAATCTAGGGAAAACATATAAAGATTTGACCAGAAATCCGTGTAACTCCGAAAAAATCATATATTCTTAAATTCCGAATTTTAGAAGCATTTGAATACCATTGAAAAGAGTCTTTAATGCATTACCAGCTCATAATTTTATATCAATTTCAAGAACTTCTACAACACCGAATATTAAACAAAAAACCTGAATATGTGAAACTCAACATGTGTTTTAAAACCAAGTCCAACAGCACTTGGAGCTTCGTAAATGTATATATTTGATACAGAAATGGAAAGTTCGTATAAAGCTTGGTGTTCCGAAAACATATTCGATATTCAAAAAAATTTTTGCTTTTAAGAAAAATCCACCTTTTAAAAGTCCAAGTTACTCCGGAAATATAAAAATTATATTTTAAATTCACATGACAAGAGACATTTGAAAATACATCTTAAATACTATAATTTTGATTGTGTGCTGATTCTTTTTACCCAAAATCTTACTAAAAAATTCAAAGTGATCAATTGAGGAGTTTCAGCGGATTCCTATAAGCAGTTCACTGGGGCTAATGCAAATCATCAGGAAACCTTTACCCAACATTTTTCAGAACAACTAAAGATATTTATTTCAAACTAACACTTTAATAAATGAAAAGTCTTAAACAAATATCACAGTCATAACAAGAACTCACTGATCACTTTTCCTTTTTTATTTTCTTAAGTTTCCATTCTACAATTGGTTGGCTCTTTTCCGTCTCTAATTGTAGTTGTAAGAAAAATAAAGAACAACAACAATTAATATTAAAAATTTTTCGGAATAACGCAATAAATATCATGGTTTTTAAACTATTTATAGACATTTTTGTATTATTTTCCTAGTTTCCTTGTGATCTACTTCTGCGAAGAATTTCACTGTGTAAAATTGGCTTCTCTCCTGTTTAATGATTTTCAAAGCTTCTGCTTTTAGGAAGCTGTTTTTCTTTATAACTCAAAAATAAGCTGAGGAGAAAGATTAATCATTGAAACTTAGATTTAAATTGCAAAAGCTGCGTGAATTTAATTTGAAAAAATACTTGTAAAAATCAAGATCATATATATCAGCTGATCCATCATGAGAGTTATCATATTGATTTTTCTTTTAACTATTAACTTGCGAAAACAGCCGAAGGAAATTAATATTTAGTATTAAATATTTTTCGAAATAACGAAATAAATATGTATCATGGTTTTAAAGTTTTTTTATAGTAATTTTCTGTTACTTTCCTAATTTCCTTATGATCTACTGCTGGGCAGAGTTTTACAGTGTAAAATTTGCTTCTCTCGTGATTCTTTTAGGAAACAGTTTGCCACTGTTTTCCTTTATAACTCACAAAACAGCTGTGGATTGAGTTGCTCAAGCCCAGTTTAATAATGGTAACTGTTTGATAAAAATATTTGTAAATATTAAGATCATATATATCCCCTGATCTACCATGAGACAGACAAAAATGCTGATCCTTTTTAATATTAAAAAGTGCTCATGTTAACTTTAGTCTATGTGTCTTAAAATAACAGAGGACTTATAACACTTAAAACTCTTCGTTCATAACAATTGCAGCTACTTGTTTTTACTGTTTGCTTGCCAAGATCGCATTAATAAACATGCAAATAAATTGAAATTAAACAGCAATTAAAAATATAGGTTTTGTTAAAGCTTAAGCCCTCTCTGACATCATAAAGTATATTTAGTTTTCTTCGCAATAAAAACTAAAGACAGAGTTGTGGTAATTTTCATCACGTCATCATCGTCATCGTCATCATCATCATCACCATCGTGATTGCCATTGTCCGTACCAGACAACTGGACAGACGGGCAAACTGGCTGTGGAAACTAATAAAATAAATAACTTTGCTAACAACTACTTAAAAGCGCATGTAGATGGTCGAGACCATAAGTAATTATTAAGATTAGAATGACATTGTTAAGTTATTACAACTCAACAATATCCAATAACCAGCAAGTAAATAGCGGCAGCAATTACAAAATCTATATTTACACATACACAAACACACACACACACACAAACACACACGTACATACGCCTTACATATGGACACCATGGCAAACGATATATGTATCTAAACTTCTGAACATTTTACATGCCCGTTTGATAGTTTTGCAACACACTCTTGCGAATTGTGAAACTCTTTATTTGCTCGTACTTATGAACTCGTATAAATCTATTGAAGGTTGTTCGTCTACGGCTGCCTGCAGTTGGCAAAGGTTTCGTTGTGTACTGCTCATAATTATTTCTGTATATTGTGAAAAATATTAAAATATTAAATAAAAGGTGTGATTAAATATTAAATTAATTTATAAGATTCTTTTTTTTCTTGTTTTTTTTGTCTGTATTTATCTTGCCAGTTTTACTTAAACTCATGCATATTCATTCAAATATTTGTGATAAAAGTTTGCGAAAAGTAAATTATACATTTTCGAAGTTGAGTGCAAAATTTTGATAACAAATGACACGGCAATTCTTCATTCTTCGCAAAGAAGGGGGGCTAAATGAAGTCATGAAGAATGAGGTCATATTTCCAGCTTTAAAATTTATTTAAGAGTTTAGTAGTTCTTTCGTATTAAACTGATTTAATAAAGTCAGATACGGCACCAGATTTTATTCAACGAAAAGCTGCAGCCACATGAAAATATTGCACTATTAGGCATTAAACACAATAACGACAACGGGCTACAGACTACAACTTGTCAAAAATGTGCTTATATACGAATGATTATTTTTACTACTACCGGCAACACGGCTACTGGTTGTTGTCCCTGCTGTTTTTTCGTGGTTGTAGTCCATTTCAATTAATTTCTATTTTGGTGAGCGATAATGAGTAGATGCAGTGTTGCCAGTATAATATAAATAAATTCAATTATTGTAAACTTGAAAATATATTGTTTTATTATACAAAAGCAAATAACAAACTACATTTCCAAGCTAGTGAAATGATTTCTTGTCATATATTGTAAATATATTTGATTGGAATAACACTATTTAAGAGTATTAAATATATGGAAGCGGCTACACTGGCGTTTGAAAAGAATTCTACTACAAACAACAACTCAATGTTATTGATTTGGTAGTGTCGTTTTAAATTGTATAGTGAAGTAGCTGACTGCGAGGCGACGATTGTAGCCAACGATTTTTGTAGTCGGTGTTCGTGTAGCCTGCTGTCATTATTGTGTTTAAAGCTTTATTAAGCAAATTTATATAACACGATCTTAATATATATGAGGAGTGATATTTCTTGTGGAACTAAAGGACACTACCACAAGCCAATGAAAAGTCCTTTTGGAGGCACTACAATTCCTTTGCTTCAAAAGTGTAAATTTCTTGTGTATTTTCGACTCATCAGGAAGCCATCCAAAAGTTATTTTACTCGCACAAAGTTGGCAGTTATTTGAAGTTTTTATATATAAAAAAAAGTATTTTAATTTATTAAAAGACCTTAATGATTAATTTCAAAAATGTTTTATGCATATTTGAGCGCTGTTTGGCAGAAGTCTGCAGTTTATTAAAACGATAAAATTCACGTTGGCACATGAGACGGAAACAACTGTTGCGTCCTTGATCCTGTATAGAATTCGAAGCAAACTTCATTTATTAACGATTTCAAAAAATTATTAGAAACAACATATAGAAATCTGATTTAATTAACAACAGAAACACGACTTGGGAACCACTGGAAAGGCGACAATAAATAAAACTTATTGAAGAGACAACTCGTTGTAAAAAGAATTAAATATAGATTTACATCACTTCCAGGTAAGTTTACCATCGCATTGACTTCTTTGGGAAGTCTTTTTTTTACTGAGACAGAAAAAAAAACCATTGGAAAAGTTTCCTACAATCTCTATTCCGCACAGTGGGATCAGCTGAATAATTTCGTATTCTACTTGTACTTTGAATGATTTGTTTTACATCTTTGAAACATATTCAACGTTTATTTAGTGCTTCACCTTTATACTTTTAAACCTAAAAATATCATTTAATTCCCACAATTTTAATTCCTTAAATTTATCATATTGACTAGTCTGACCTCCCATAAGCCTCATGTTGCCTAAATTTGTTATACATTCCCGCAACAACGTTTATGAATATTGATTACTTATTTCAATTTTTTCCTTCTTTTTTTCTCTTTTTGAAATCATCGTTTTTTCGACAACTAGTTCGTGATTTTAAATGATCAATGAAAACAAAATACCACACATATAAAGTTATATGACTACTTAAGTTCACAGTGAAACTCACTTTCTAAATTATAACAAAATCCATTTCCTAATTCCTTTATGTTATTGAAACTACACCAAACAAATTCAAAGTTACTGTTTTTTGTGAGTATATGTGTGCATGTGTGTGTGTGTGTGTGTATGTGTGTGATACCAACAGCTTAATCATGTTGTTCATATTGATGCACTATAATGATAATAAAAAATCAAACAAAACCAAATTCATTTGAGTTTTGTTTGTTTTTAATTGATTACTTGATATTGTTAAATAGATGGCCAAAGCCAAATAAAAATTGGAAAAAAACACACACACACACAAACTAACAATATATCATTAAATGTAGTTAACAGAAATGGTTTTACTTTATGAAATTCCCACGCATGACGGACTTTTGATTATTGAATGAGTGGGGCCAAAAATCTTTAAAGTCATGATATAAATCATTTCGTTTAACATGTTTATTAGAGAACAACAGAAACCCACTGTGAGCACAGAAACTTAAATGAGATCAAAAACATCAATTGATACGGAGGTTATTACAACAATAAAAAAAAATTTTATTATAAATAAATAAATGAAAGTTTTGGGTTTAGTTTCATTGAAAAATATATCGGATAAATTGATATGAAAAACAAAGTTTTTCATAAGAAATTTTTTATAGAGAAACTATTGCTTTTTCACAGGGAATTTATTAACTTGGGCCACAGGATGGGGCATTTTGGATAGCAGACATAGAGGATAGTGACATTTAAATGCCCTTGGAACACAAAATGAATCGTCTAAAGAGTAGTTCATGTGCCACTCATCGCGAGTGGCACATGCACAATGGGTATATGAAGAGAGTGAAAGTGAGGGAGAGAGAAATCAGCGTCTTTACTGTGGACCAGGTATGAGGCGGTTATTTCCACTAAAGTTTTGACTCTCTACTTTTTCTTGGTATTAAGAAAGCAGAAATAATTGCAGTCATGCATTTATTGGATCATCTGATTCAGAAACAGTTGGCGAGGAAGAAAGTGACCGTCTCGCTACACAATCCAGCGGTGATTGAGAGCATTCGGCAAGCTTAAAGTACATTCCAAAGTCGCTTTCAAAAGTGTTCCCATGATAACGCTCTAACAATCGTTTGGGTTAACAGTCACATCGGCTGGAAAAGAAGTCGCAAAAACCAGGATCTAGTGCGACGTTAAACGTAGCGAAATCCACGATGACCCTGGAATATAAAACGAATAGCGAGAAATAACGACAGACATGAGGCCAGTATCATATAGAGCTCAGGAATGTCATAGACAACCCGGCTATGAAAGTTCCCAGATAGAGGCGAATATCCTACGCCTGGTTGACTGCGTAGATTACAGAACATGAAAACAAAAATTCAATTGTACCGACATAGAATCCAAAACGCTTATAATGTCATCAGTCGATGACTCTACGAAGAGCAGAAACAGAAACTATAATACTCGAAATTACAACAGAAAAGGAGAGAATTAATTAAAAAAATTATTCGATATGTGACAAAAAATTTGTTAAATATTTCGAATTCCTGCTGACTAGTGTACTCTTTAAAATTAAAAAATGAGAAAAAAAAATTCATTTTGCAATTAAGCCAGACTAATATCTTTCAATTTAGTAAAATATTTGGAATTTTATTACCTATAACTCCTTTTGAGTGCTCTCCGAAAATTTCGGAGCAGCGCTGATTTTGATGTATGTGTTGAAATGAGGATATAATATTGCATTTGAAAAATTTTCACATTACTGATATATAAGTAGAATGAATTAAGACTATTGGGGATTTTTCAAATTATTTCGGAGTAACTTGGATTTGAGAGTTTTTGTTGTCTTAACGGTGTAATAAGTTTTGAATGCTCATAAAAATTAAGTTTGTTGTTTTTGACGACATAAATTTAACTAGGCATTTGTGGAGTGCTTTGAAAATTTTCGAAGTTGGCATAAAATGTTACTAATGTAAATAAAATTAAAGGTTGTGTTTGTTGTTTTTGATAATATGGCAATAACTCCAAATTTTCGGAGTACATTTAAATTTTTCGGAGTTGGTATTAAACTTTACTAGTGTAAATAATATTATGATTTGTATTTGTTTTTTTTTTTTGACCACACCAATTTAACTCCGAACTTTCGGAGTACTTTGAACATTTTCGGACTCGGCACAAAATGTGATTTATTTAAATAATATAATTTGTTTTTATTGATTTTGACCACATCAATTTAAATCCGAATTTTCGGAGTACCTTAACATTTTTCGGAGTTGGCGTAACAATTGTAATTGACTGCTTTTTAATGTATTAAACACATTTCGAAAAAATTTCTGACTTCTCTTGGGTCTTAAAAAGGTTAATAAAACCATATGCCAGTTGGTGATCTCTAAATTTTCTTTTATTAAATAATAATAAAAAACAGGACTCCCACGTTGTATCATTAGCGGAAATAACACAAGCCGAAACTAAACAACATTTAAGAAAATCAATTAACTATTTACTCTACCAGTCGAATATAAACGTCAAACTAATATTAATTTAATTGTTGATGAAACTATAATTATAGACCATGACCATGTAATTAGGCTACTTAAATACAGAAATAAAATTGTTCAAGGAAAACCTTTTGCTACTTGTTATACGCTTGAGTTAAACAAGCGGCTAAACTCCAAACTGCAAGCTGACAACATGTGTTAGGAATTTGAAATTTCCAGCCAGAATTAGAGAGATCTAAAGCAGGAAAAGGATATAAAAAAAGAAAGAACTAAATCATGTTTTGCAGAGTGACTTTCAAAATTCGTTGCAGGCTTCTTAAGGCCAACAGCAAACATGTGGAACAGAAATCAGCCGGCAGTTTTGCGGTTTAAATAAATATCATAAACAATAAGTCAAAGGAATTTCTGGTAAAATATTAAATTCATTCATATTTTGTTTAATAGTTTGTGAACACATTAGGAATTATATGTGTGGCTTAATTTCTTATTAAAACAAAAAAATTTCCCACTCTCACATGTGGCCGGACTTAGGACACAAGCGTCAGTAGGAATTTTAAAGTACTCCTCATGAAATATTCTGCCCAGACAAATCTAGGATTTTTTACTTTCAAATCTTTTCTATTTTCTAATTTTGTTTTTTCGTTTGTTTGGTTTTGGCTTATTTAAGGACACCGAGATTTTAATCCTGCTGCCTGTTAAGCACTCACTCTTAAAAAACGTTCAGTTCTATCAATAAATAAATATTTTTCTTTATATATAGAGACTTTTGAAATATTTTGCTTCAACGATTAAATAAAATAGAGAATAAAAAGCAATTGTGCGAAGAGTGTTAGATTGCTTATTTGGTTGTTTGTCAAGGATTATAGTCTGGTTTTGTTGTCCAAAGCAAAGAGCGTGCAACACACGCTCTAGAGATTAAAAAAAATATATACAAAAAATTAAAGAAACAATAACAAAAATCATGTTAATTGCCAGGCTATTGGCGTAACACTGTCTTTTTTTCTTTTTGCCATGTTTAACTTTTTAACAAAACGACTGCTGGAGTTTCAATTTAGTGTTCAAAGGGCTGTTGTGGATCAGCTGCTTCAAATGATGGATTACTTTAGCTTAACACAAATTGAGTATGGTGAAGATCATTGCTAGAACATACAAAAAAATTGTTTTCCTTTGCTTAAATCACATGCAGGACATTTTTTCTTCAAATCTAAGAGAGATTAAATTAAGCAAATTAGAGAAGAAGTCCTTACGAAACACTAAAACTCTTTCTTTATAATTTTGGTTAATATTTTATTAAGAATTTTTTAAAAAAATATCCTTTAAGGACATTTTACTCTAAATTATACAACATACAAAGTGAATTCAAGGCTTGTGTCTTAAGAAGTTATTATATTAATTATTAACACAAATTCAGGATGGTGAAAATCAATGAATTGATCACGGTTGTAACACACAAAAAGTTGTTTTCATTTTTTAAAGAACCTAAAAGAGATTAATTTCAGCAAATTAGAGAAGAAGTCCTTATGAAATACTAAAACTATTTCTTTAAATTTTGCTTAATAAGATTTCTGCTTCAAGGCCACAATGTAAGTGTCCTTTAAGGATATTTTGCACTGAATTATACAACATACAGAGCGAATCCAAAGCTTATGTTTGCACTTTGAAAATGATTATACACGCAGTGGTCTTAAGAAATTATTATATGGCTGCTTCAACGATGGTGAAGATCAATGGATTGATCACGGTTATAGCACACAAACAGTTGTTTTCATTTTTTAAAGAATCTAAGAAAGATTAATTTAAGCAAATTAAAGAAGATGTCCTTATGATATTCTAAAACTCTTTCTTTATAATTTTGCTTAATATTTTATTAAGATTTCGTTTTTAAAACAACTACAGAAGTATTGAAAGGAATTGATATCCCTTTAAGGACATTTTACACTCAATTTCACAACAAAAAGAGCGAATCCAAAGCTTGTCTTGGTACTTTGAAAATATGTAATTGTACCAGCAGTGGCCTTCAAAAATTATTACTTGGCTGCTTCAAAAGATGGATTATTTTCGCTTAACACAAATTGAGGAGGGTGAAGATCATGGTTAGAATACACAAAAAAATTGTTTTCATATGCTAAAATCACATGCAGGACATTTTTTTTTAATAATCTAAGAGGGATTAAATTAAGCAAATTAGAGATGTCCTTATGACTTTTTTTTTCTTTATAACTTTGTTAAGATTTCTGTTTCAAAGCCACGATGTAAGTGTCCTTTAAGGATATTTTACACTAAATTTTACAACATATAAATAGAATCCAAAGCTTGTGTCTTAAGAAATTATTATATGGATGCTTCAAAAGATGGGTTATTTTAGCTTATGTGTGCAACATACACGGTTATAGCACACAAACAGTCGTTGTCATTTACCAAAATCAATTGCAGGACATTTTTTTGAAAGTATCTAAGAGATTTTATTAAGCAAATTACAGAAGATGTCCTTCTGACATGATAAAACTCTTTCTTGATAATTTTGCTTAATATTTTATTAGGATTTCGTTTTAAAACCCCTACGAAAGTATTGAAAGGAATTGATATCCCTTTAAGGATATTTTACACTAAATTACACAACACATAAAGCGAATTCAAAGGTTGTGTTTGTACTCTGGAAATAATTATACCCGCAGTGGTCTTCTCTTGTTCCTGAATTTTTTTTTACTCTTTTAGTTATAAAAATCTTAATAAATAATTATATAAAAAAACTCAGCAACGCCGTCTTCATATCATCACAGTAATTTTGTTTATTTTGTTCCCTACCACACACCTAAAATCTAGATCAAATAATAAATTTCGGTTTTAATACTCAAAACCAAATATTTCTTCGTTTAATAATTTGTTGCCTTAAATTTTTATTACCACAATATTTTCTTCTTTATATTATTTTTTTTATTTCTTGCTCTTTACGGTAACACCCCAATTTGTTAACGCCCACAAGTTAATTGCATTTTTCTTTGTTGCGTTTTAGTGTATATCTTTTCTTATTTTTAGTTTTTTTCTTATATATATTTTTTTTAATTCGTACAAACAAAAATCGACACGCTTGCCCAAAAGGGTCAATATCGTATATGAGAAGAAAAAAGAAGAAAAAAAAATTAAATCAACATTTTGACGTTCCTAAACAGGGACTCACAGCAAAACAGCACATGAATACATCAGGAAACCTACACACCATCATCAAGTTTGCCGGCTACCACTGCTACACGTTGTAGGAGAGCCTGCGTTTCCTGCACATCTGTGCAGCCAACAGTTCTAGAATACAACTGCGTGTGTGTGGTAAATTAAGTCATGAATGTTTCGTTTGCTTTTACGAAAATTTCCTTCCCCCGATCTTGTACATGATGAGTTAATTATCCTTTCATCACATGCCGTTGATGGCGGTGGCAGACAAGCAACAGTGTTGTTTCTTTTTTTTGGGATATTCCTTTCTAATCGGGATATTTAGGATCACTAAATGAAAATATATTTTATCGAAATTAACCTAAAATTATTAAATGACTATAAATTGTTTTCAATTAGATAGATGTTGGATAAGGACAAAAATATGTTAAATTTTACTTGACTTTTATTGCAGGAAACTAAAACGTTTAGATGCAAACGTTTTTCAAAATTAATTAGACTTGAAGCCTTTAATTCAGCCCCGGTTTATGGCTGATTTAGTGCTTCATTGGTTTTTGTTTGGAAAAGCTTTTGCTAACATTTCATTTCGGCCAACATCTGCCATCAACTATAAATATGTTTATATCCCTTTTGAGAAGCAGCTTTTTCATCAATTATAAATTAATTTAAGTTGTATGAAAACAAAAAGAAAAAACTAGATTTTATGCTTGCAAAGCAATTTCGTTTATTTTTTAATTTAAGCTTTCGTTAATTTATTTTAATTTCAATTTCATTTAGTTTGAAATCACGATTCGTATTGTTTTTTTTTCTGTTTTTTTTTTGTTGGTGTTGCAAAGCAATAAGCAATTTGAAAATAATTTTGCTATTTTCTAACCATTTTCTAGAGCTGCGCTTAAAAGATGTACAATTTTGCATGCTTTTTTGCGATCTATTCCTTTTTTGTTGTTGTTGTTTGTACGGGTGTTAGTTAACTTTTTATGCAATTTTTTTTTTTTTGCTTTAAATTTAAAACAAACGAATACACACTGCGTTCTTAGGTTTAATATATTTAAACGTTTGTTGCAAGTAAATAAAAATAAATTCGTGCTCATCTCTATAAAGTTAAAAGCATAAGAAAAAAAGTTTATGTTTATGAATAGAACTGGAAAAGTCATGATTTGCTTATTATGTGGGTTAGTCAACAAAATGTGATAAGTTTAGTTAACTGATATTGTTTATAGAAGCCAAAAGGTGTTTTCTTTTCTGAAAAACATGTGAGACTCTTTCACTGCTTTTCTAAAAAGTGGTAAATTGGAGGAGTTTTAAACCCGGAATTATTTTTCCCAAGTGATATCTAATTAATTTTTTTACAAATTCTTTATTTTCACTGATCAGAAATTAGCTGCTTTCTGTTAAAGGTTGTAAAAAAGGTTGCATTCTTTTCTAGAAAAGAAGTCAGCTTAAAGCTCTAAATATTTCTAAAAATCAAAGACAATAAAAAATGGAATAAAACACACTTTTTTTATTAATTGAAAGTTATTTTGCTTTCGAGTTAATATCTGTGAGAATTCTATACGACCAGGAAATTGGAACTAATTTTCCAATTTTTTTTTAAATATCAATTATATATATATATATATATATATATATATATATATATATTATATTAATAAATATAATTTTCGATTATATCTCCATTCGGTTGCTTTAAGAAGTATCAGAAGAAAGCCAGGAAACTTTCGTGAGATTTCTTGCAGAGCTCGTGGACAAAGACTTTATAAGTCGTTTAATCAGAGGCCCATCAAAGCTCATAAACGATGCGGCACTAGATTATAAAGAAAAATAGTACGGTTTCTTATTTATTTTCATTTTTTGAAGAAACTCTGATGTTTATTATTTTACGGCCTTCCCACTTTATTCTTCATACTTTTTATACACAATTTCAAACGTTTTAATTATTAAAAAAATAATATTTTGTACTGAAAAATTCTACAATTAATAATTTTTTTTTTTTTTAGTAGGACCAGCACTCAGGGGACAACCTCTACACATGCAGTGCATTGCGCTGGAACTGGAAAGGAGGGGATAGTGTTAGGAGGACAGATTAGAAGATAGAAAAGTTTTTGTCGCTGTTTTCACTTTTATTACTTCGTCGGTGAATTTTTTGCTACAGATACCGACGAAGGAGGGTGCTGCTGTATCCTGCTCTTTTAGTACATGACGGTGTTAAGCGCTGTCAGTAATATTCAGCGACCAGTGCTATGCCTTCGTCATTATGACAAGTCGTCAACAATTAACACAATCCTGCTCTAATGCAGATGAGAAATATTCGACACTATATTGATGACTGAGTGCTGAATCGAACTCGGGACCTCAGACATCGCAGTCTTGTGTCTTACTATGTCAGTGAGTCTTACGACTCACTCCAAAGAAGGGGACGTTGTTTTGCAGAAGCTTTTCAAATATCAGACGGTTCTGCCCTCTGAGTTGACACTGAGAGTAGAATCATGTGATAAATATTTTAGAAAATCTATTAACCGTTTTCTTAATTCACTTAAAAGAAGTGTTGCTTATATTAATTTTCAAAAAAATTTTACTGTGATTAAATAATTGCATATAATTTCCTAATATATGCCCTTAAACATTCAAATAAATGCCCCTTGACAGTTTTATCTGCATGAAACAAAAGACTTAAGACAAGAACTTAATTTAATATATATGTGTCCTATATAAAACAAACAATTTCACAACAAGGATGTGTGGAAAACAAAATGTTGACTTTGCCAACTTAATTGTCAGAGACACCACTGAATGTTAAAAAAAAAACAACATGAACTTTCTTGACAAAAACCGTTGATGGCCCTGAGAAATCTCTGCCTTAACATGACAATTTACTACACTGATCTTCAGGCACTTATTTAATTTACTTCTAAACTGGCTTTAATTCATTTTACCTTAAAACCTTTTGGTTTTATTACCTAAGAACACCTGTTTAACAGCTGCAGAAGCACAACCACAACAGCAACAACAACAGCAGCAGCGAACAGAAGATGAAAAAAAGCTTCAAATGTGTCAAATAAAACGACAGCTTAACAGTTAAAAACTGCGGCGCGGCTCAAAACAACAGCAACTGCAACAAAAAAATAAATTTCATTTTAAAAAAATATCAGGCAGATGAACACACAAACTTTTATTTCATACTGACAACAACAAGTACGTGTTTTAAAGCATTTTAGACGAGAACATTAAAAAAAATGCTCAACAGCAAATGTTTATAGCAGCTCGTCTTGGCTTTTTGTTATTTTACATTTTATTTTAGTTGTTGATGCCTCCACCTTCCTTCCAAGCAGCCTCTGATTTCAATTCATTTTTTTTGAGCCACTAAACGAACAAACGACCTTAAATGTTAGTCATGGTATAAAAAAACAAATTTTATATATAATAATTTTACATCCACAAAAAACTGAATTCATGTAAATAGAATCTAATTTTTTTTTCAAGAGGGAAGACTATTTCCATAGTTGTTTGTCTAAATGGAGCCATAAAGTCTTGCTGGGATTGTTCTGTTGCAAGTACTGGTGTAATGAAGTATTAGATTAAAAAAAAACCCCTTTATTTTTTTGTGTAAATACCATTAGGTCAAGTTTAAATTTGTCTTAGTTATTCATTCATTAAGAATGTTTTTTTCTTTCTATAATAATTATATGCATAGAAATAGTATTGATAACTTATTCTTTATTTCCAATAATATTAAGATTTTAATAAAAATGATTTATTTGTTTGTCGAGAAAAGCGTACCTCACGCCTTTTTATATTGGATTTTTTTTTCTGTTTGTTTTTTGCTGTCAATAGTTTTTTGCTGTTTAAAATAATGTTTTATTGTTTTAAATGCTGTTTTGCTTTAAATCATGTTTAACAATATTTATTGTTTTATTTAGTAAGTGATTATTTCGGTGTTATTTTAAATATGCATTGAAAAAAAATATATATTACAAACAATGTCACTGTCACTTAAGCAAAAAAAATATAGATATATTTAAGAAAAAAATTATGGGAAAATACCACCTCTTGTCTGAATGGTGTTGAAATCGTGTTCGAATACACTACCAAGCAATTGAATGGTTGGTTGATTCAGAACAAAATTAAGTTCACAAATGGGTTTTACCATCTGCTTAGATACTTTAAACAGGGATCTGAGTAGTCTTAGGCGCATCACAAATCGCTGAAAATGCTGTGCACTAATCGAGGATGTTGTAATTTTTACAAACCCACTCGCAAGTTGGTTGTCTTCATTCAATTTGCGAAAAAGCATGAAATATGCAGCAAAAGAATTCAGTTTTCTAAAAGAAAGATTAACAACAGCAATTTAAAAAAATATATATATATTCAAAAGTTATATTAATTAATTTCTATAGAACTATTTATTGCCATAATAAATTTAATTGTTAGGAAGATTCAATTCAAAATATAAAGGAGCAAACATTTCACAAGTACCGAGAAAGTTTGCCTTTTATCCTCTTTAATTTTAATTCTGTGCTGATTTTTTTTTCCTAAAAGCGTACTAAAAAATTCAAAGTGATCAATTGAGGGGTTTTAGCCAGTTCCCATAAGCATTTCACTGGGGCTAATGCAGATCAGCAGGGATTCTTTACCCAACATTTCTTAAAATAACTAAAGATATTTATTTCAAACTTCCACTTGAATAAGTGAGAAGTCTAAAATAAACATCAAAGTCAGAACAAGAACTCTTTGATCAATTTTCCTTTTTTATATTCTTACATGTTTATTCTACAATTGGTGGGCCTTCTTCCGACTATAATTGTAGTTCTAAGAGAAATAAAGAACAACAATAGCTAATAATTGTTTTAATATAAAAACAATATATTTAGAGTTTGTCTTCATTAACAAGGAACAAACTAAAACGGAAAATAGGCCAAGAGGAAAATAATCAAAAGGCAAAAAAAGGACTCCGTTAATATTCAGGGACCAGTAACATGCCCTCATCATTGAGATCATCCGACAACAATTAGCAAAACCGTGCATTGATGCAGATCAGAAAAACTCGAACTATGGGAGAATGTAAAGCTAATGGATGGCCAAAATTGACATCTTAACAATGGAAAATATTAAAATAGATATAATTTCTTAGCGGCATTTTAGCAGTACTAATTGCCAAACAGACGGACTTATTATAATTAATTATTAATAAAAAAATTTCTGAAATAAGGGAGAGTATGTAAGAAGACAACCACCAAGAAATAAATTGGAAAAAAATAAACTTTTAAGAACTTATTACAAAAATTAATAGCAATAATAAAATATTTTAGGCTTATAAGCTGTTTATAAGACAAGACATTTTTGCAATACACAAGCGATAAAAATTTTAATGCCGAAATAATGAAAGCGTGTGGAAACACTTCCATATCACAGCATATCAACAGTAGATGTTCGCAAAAGAATCGCTGTATTTGGGTTGTAATAATTTTCAAAATAAATAAATAAAATTTGAATATATTTATTGAATAGTCAATAACTGATGTTGTATTTCCCTTGTGCTTTGGAATATTCATCATGTCACTTATTAAAGTGAAAGTTCGAAATAATATTTTTAGTTATTCTAAGAAATGTTGGGTAAAGGGTATCCTGATGATCTGGATTAGCCCCAGTGAAATGCTAATGAGAACCAGCTTAAACCCCTCAATTGATCACTTTGAATTTTTAGTAAGCATTTGGGAAAAGAGAATCGGCAGATATTTAATATTAAAGAGTTTAACAAGAGAAAAGATGTCGTAACTCACACACAGTAAGAGCTAAAATACGTATTGCAAAGATAGTGTTTTTTTACGATTTGCCTTGATCATTATTATTGTGCTTTTTAAGAATACACCACAAAATCGTACAGTTTCTTAAGAAGTTGCACAAAGACTTAGAGCAAGATATATTGAATGTAATAAAATAACGTAAGAATCCTGATACATAAAGTCTTCATCCTAAAAAAGTTATAATTAAAGTTATTTCTTTTTTTCCAATTAGTTTAATGACCTTAATGCCAACTTAATAAATCAAAATTTTAATTGATATTTTAAGCTAATAAATTGAAATTTGTAAAACAATTGTACTGCTATTTAATTGTCTACTGCAACCTGATTGAATGCTATTCAACTAGATTTAGCTTCCCTTCGCCATAGAATTGTGGCATGAATCTCGTTTATATGGGATCAAATAAGTCATGGTTTTGTTATAAAATATTAATAATAGAAAGAAAAAATATTATTTAAACTCGTTAGTCTTAACATTGACATAAACAGCAGGCTATCAAAGTGACACTGACACTTAAAAGTTTAACAAGAGAGTTAAATTATTTAGGGCAAAATTGAAAAGCAAAAGTTGTTTGGGGAATTAGGAAAACGAGGCAAATGGTGTAGAAAACCGATATAGAATGTATAGTGTTTATTTATAGCGGGCTTTTATTAAGCCAAATGGTATATACAAATTATATTAAGGCCTAAATAAAACAATAGACTTAAGACACAAACTTTTTTCACATAAACAATATCTTCTCTTCTCATTCAATTTCCCACTGATTCGTTAACTCTGTTGTAGTGAAAATTCCCATGGCAACCGTTTGTTTGTTTATCACTTTATTTCTAAGCCTCATGTTACTTTACAACGCTCTAAAAATTACTCAAGTCCAGCTACTTTCTTTGTTAAACTCCAGCCATAAATAAGATTTCTTTAAGTAATTTCACAGCACAACGACAAAATATCTTTAAATATTTTGATATCCCAATTTAAGCAGCTTCAACTATAGAAATCAAAATAAATAAAATCAACATAAAAACAAGAAAAGGAAAATAAAATAATATAAACAGTAGCCAAGGGATTCAAGCAATAAAATGCAACCAAAATATGAGTACATAAAATCAAATCAAATGCAAACTGCCTAATAAAAAGGAGTTAAACTGATTTTTTTCTGAGTTTAAAAGATATTAATTTTTTCTAATACTTTTTTATTAATATTTGAAGTTTGTCTTTCCACAATAATATGAATTGGAAAATTTTGTAAACAAGCAGATTGAGGAGTTTGTATTTGTAGTCGATTCTCACAAACTACTGAGATATTAAAAGCTGAAACTGATTCAACTAAAATAAAAATATATTTTAATTGCATGTGAATCTATAGAAAGTTGACAAAAAGAATATTTTATGACATCATTGACAACTTCAATAACAAATTTAGATCACACAAACGCAATAATTGTGGGAACCCAGTGTCCCAAGTTATCGCATCACATCGTACGCACTAAATGTTGACCGATATGGAGGTGTTACTTCCAGCAGTTCTTAACCTTTTTTATTGAATTTTTACTTTTGATAATAGATTTAATTGTTCGAAAAGTGTGTTTAATTTAGAAAGACATGATGAATATTCCAAATCATAAGGGAAAGTTGATATCAGTTTCTTATATTCCAATTACATATTTGGACAGAACAGCTGTTTTCGAAAGCCGCTACATTATCTGCATCAGCACTCATGTATATTTTAGTTTCTTACTACTTGTTAGTGGGTTTAGTTGAGAGTGATAAAAGTCTCTACTTGTAACAATTTTATTATGAAAATGGATACGAGAACTGTATCAAATTAATGGCAACGCTTTTTTGTTAAGTATCTGCTCCGCCGTTTAGGGCTTTTAGCTAAAATACTGAAGAAGTTGATTTCTGAAATGCAGTCCTTATTGCTTGAATGGATAAATAGCTGTGGGTATCCTTTAGTGGCCAGTGGCATGCCAGCCGAAAACAGTGACAGTGCACTGACTGTTTAAGGATTTGAGCCAAGAACTGGAAGTTGGTTCGTATGTTAAAATAATTGCTTTACTGTTGGCTTAGATTTTAAACCGATGCGATAAAACACAAGAATGTGTGATGTACTTAAGAATGAGTCTGTTATGAGAAAATCTGATGCCGAACAGCCAGCAGAAACACCAGAACACGGAATGGTTCCACATTCAAGGTCGCTAGACTCTCAATATAATGAATAAGCAGGAACCGCAGGGATATATCGAGTTCCGTTGTGACAAGGCACTGGATGATTGACAGACATTTTTGCAGAATAGGTCTGTTTTATAAATAGTTCCGTCTCAGGAGACATGAAGGAAGTAGGAAAGAGAATGTTGTTGGTGAATAAACAGGAACCGCAGGGATATATCGAGGCTTACTGTAACAAGGAACTGGATGATCGGCACACATTTTTCCAAGGGAGGCCTGTTTTTTAAACAGTTCCGTCTCAGTAGTCGTGAAGGAAGAAGGAGAAAGAATGTTGCGGATGAATAAACAAGATACGTAGTCCAGGCCCGTTGTGATGGTGAATAGACAGGAACCGCAGGGATATATCGAGGCTCGTTGTGACAAAACACTGGATGATTGGCGGACATTTTTGCAGGATAGTCCTGTTTTCAAAACGTGAAGAAAGTAGGAAAGAGAATTTTGTTGATGAATAAAAAGGATCCGTAGGGATATATCGAGGCCCCTTGTGACAGACATTTTTGCAGAGACCTGTTTTATAAACACTTCTGTCTCAGTAGTCATGAAGGAAGTAGAAAAGAGAATGTTGTTGGTGAACAAACAAGGTCAGTAATCGAGGCCCGTTGTGTTGGTGAATAAATAGGAGTCGAGGCTCGTCGTGACAAAACACTGGATTATTGGCGGACATTTTGGTAGCATAGTCCTGTTTTATAAATACTTCTGTTTCAGTAATCGTGAAAAAAATAAAAAAGCGAATATCAAGGCACAGATTTCAAAGCAACCATAACCTGGCCGTCCTATGAGTGTTATCACAGACTTAGTTGGGAAACTAATGCCACAAGTTGGTTATAGTATCAAGAATAATATCCTTAATAGAGTGCTGCATGCATTTGCTGATAGTAACGTATTTTGGTTTGTCAGAAATAAGGCATTTAAGTTATAATTGAATGCCGGCGTGCAGTGGGCAGCCACGTAAGCTAACCAGCCATAATTAAACATTCCCAGCTTGTGCTGGAATCGGCGTACGATCTGTGGGCTTTTAAGCGGTTTTTGTGTCCTTTGTCCCAAATAATGCCCCCACGATCCTTAATGCCCTGTTTAGATATAATGTGTCTTTGGTATTGGGCATTGGGAATCTCTGTTTTCACTAGTCTATTTGCTTAGTGAAATAATCTCAAGGTTTGTCTCTCTCAGTTCCCAAAAAATATATATAAATAAGAATCAAGTAATTGTAACGTTTTTCTTTCCTCCTAACGATTGTTATTAGTGTTTGCTAACACAATTAACACTGACTCTTTTAACGACATGTTATGATTTTCAAAACGCTAAATATGATAACAAATGGACCATAAATAGTTTTAGAACTAGACGATATATGAGACTGTTGCTCAAAGACTTGTTTGTACGTTCAAACAGTGAGACTCTTTTATAAGGTTTTTAACCTTTTTTTATTATTATTATTATTGTTTAATTTCTCAAAGAGGTGCTTTGATTTATTTTTGATGTTTGAGAAGTTTTTTTTTATTTTGTGGATTTTCAGTTCCTAAAGCTACCGCCGAACGTTGAAATTATGTTATAAGACTGTTTATGAGTTGTTATTTGTGTTTTGGAGATATTCAAATAATTCCGTGAATTTGTGCATGAAATTCATAACATGACGTTAAAAGTTTAATGAATGAATTAGTGATTAACATGCCCCAGTGTAATTGTAGGGAAAAAAACGTTTTATATATAAAAAGACAACGCCGGATGCGGCTTTTTGGGAAGCAGACTAGTTGTTCAAGTTGAATGAATACCGTAAAAGTTTGGCTGAAATAAATTGAAAAACGTGTTAAACTTTTCTTTGTTTGCTGGCAGAGAAGGGAGAAAGAAAAAAAAAAAAGGAGTCATTTCTTAAATAGTTGAAAATTTAGCAGGTCATAAATTTCAACAACATGATTTTTCACAGCCGTTTAGAATTGAGCAATAATTTCGTTTAAATAAATACTTTTTTGTTGCCTCCGCCATCTCAGTGTTACAAATACCGCTTAATTAAGGTGAGAAATTGATTTTTCTAAGCCTCGTCAGTTTACAAGTAACAATGATTTAAAAGCTGTCTGATAGACATGATAAAATGCCTTCAAATATTTTAATAAAAACGAATTAGTGAGGAAAAAAAAGAACAAACAAACTAAATAGAATGTGGGAAAATATCAACATCTAAGAACTATTTGTAATTTCCATTGAGTTTTATGTTAAAAACTATATTATAATCCCATAATTCCAGAGACATTTTATAAGCTCCTCACAATATTCCACAGCAGGTTTATACTGCCACTTCATGTCACTTGAGCTTGTGTTGGTATATTTTTGTTTTAAATTCATTTGTAACAATTAAGAATATTCTTGGATTTTTTTCCGTAAAACTTTATATATTTGGAGCTGTTGTTCTTATCTTCTGGGCCAACCCAAATATCACACTTTTTCTAAATGAATTTTTATTAACAACCTTTTGCTCCTCTTTGAAACTCTATTTAATCATGCATAGCAAATCGTTAAAAAATAACCCAGTTTATTTTAAATAAAACTAAATATATATTAATAAAAGAAAACTTCAAAAGAATTGCGTTTCCAACACATGTATTACACCAGGCAACATGATTAATTTTTTTTTATATAAAACTGGCTATTTCACAATGTCGAGAGAATTCTTTACTTCATATAACTAAACTGGTTTTTGATTCCGTAAATCACAAATTTCAATAACATTAAAACAATATAAATTAGATTTGAAAGAAGAAGAACTGCTTATTAGAAATTCTGTTTCAATGTGAAAGTTTTAATCAAGTCGAACTAATTTTTAGAATAAACTCGCCTTGATACGCTTCTGACAGCTTGCAGGAGACATTTTAAACACAAAATTTGAGCACAACAAAAGATAATGTCGACCTCCGTTAATATGTGCTTCTCAAACGTCCTTTATAATAAATAAACGGTAGCACGAGCGACGTTATATGTTAAGCCGTGTTATTGAAACTACAGCTGTGCAACTGTCGAGTGTTTAACTGATAAATGATAAAGCCGGTAACCATAACACTCTAGTGAAACAGACTTATGATTTTTTTAAATAAATTTCCAAAATCTAAAATCGTTAAACACACTTCAGTCTATTCCCATTGAAATGCCAAAATCAAACCAAGTAGAAACCATTTGATAGCTGACAAAAAGAGCAGCCAGTTAAGACAAATTAAATTTAATACCTGTATAAAAACACCCTTTAAAAATTTTGTCAAATTACAGATGTTGTTCGTTAGGATTCTTTGTATTTTCACATTAAATTAAAACAAAAAGTTTGACCCCAGATCGGTAGATCGGTATTAATACAATTCCCGTATGCAAATTCATTATAAAATTATTTTATATCGGGTGTTTTTTTAGCTGCATGAGAACGAAATATACGAAATACTATTGCCGATTTCTTTTCTAGTAAATAATGCAACATTCTTCACACTTTTTAACAGAAAATATGAAAATTTTGCCATTTGAAAACAAGGAATTTACTAGAAATCAATCCAACATCCTGCAGGAAAAATAATTTCTGTTTTTAAACTCTTTTTAGAAAATAAATTAATAAAATGTTACATGTTTTCTAGAAAAGAAAACGCTCAATGATTGCTGAAAATGTTGCACTGAGTTGGCATTAATTTTCAAAACAAATCTGGTGACAATTTTATTTTCGCAAAAGGGTACAGTTTACAGGATCAGTGGTTAGCGCGATGTGAAACTGGCATAATTTTTATGGGTCTTTGCAAGTTTTTGTCTTATACGCTGACAAGCCAAAAAGGTCCTGGAGGGTTAGAGGCTTTTATTCAAGCCACTATTGAAACCATAAGGCCAGCAATCAGACTCATTGAACGGGCCATGATTCACGCAAGCATTGAAAATTATTAAGTTATAAGAAGTTTTGAGCTTTAATTCATCTTACAACTGATGTCACAGAACTGTAGCACCTTCTGAAAAACGTGTTATTTTATTGTGCTATTCAGGATGAAACTTTTAAAAGGAGCAGCTCTCGAAAATAGGGCTGGTTTACCTGCTGACTCCTCTATTAATCCTTTAATTGTTTCTCATGTCCTTCGAACACTAGCCCATTAAATATAATTAAGATTTTTATAATAAAGAAAGTTCGTTATTAATGCCTAAAACATTATAATAACAGCATGTCCCAGGACATCACTTAATAGCGTTTTGTTCCACAAATACATTTTAAACAACAACAAATTTAAAAGACTTATTATTTTATTTACTCATATCGAATGATATTGTGGGACAGGCAGCAAATTTCTGTTCATTAATTCTTGTTCTTTGGACAATTGATTATGTGTGAATCATCATTACGAATAACGTGCTACGAGCGCTCGGTGCGAATTTATGAAAATTAAAAAAAAAATTTGGAGAATATCGCTAAAAGTAATGAATGAAAGTTTCTTAAAAGTTAAGGTCAGAAACTGGAAAATGTATCAACAGGAAATGTCACAAAAGTAAATAGAAATACTTTTTAATTTCGTGTTGATGCTTTTTTCCCCAAAATCTTACAAAAAATTCAAAGTGATCAATTGAGGGGTTTTAGCTGGTTCCTAAAGGTATTTCACTGGGGCTAATGCAGATCATAAGGGAACCTTAACCCAACATTTCTTAGAATAACTAAAGCTGTTTATTTCAAACTTCCACTTGAATCAGTGAGAAGTTGTAAGTAAAAATATTTCTTTTTCTCTGTTGCTTAGTGTTATACAAATATATTAACCGTCTGTTATCTTAAGAAATATTAATTTTATTTTCTCGCACAAACGCTGGCTAACGAAGTAAGAAAAGAAAAGCCAACGGAATCCGTCTTTAATCTTATTATATTTCAAAAGAGGGAGAGAGAAAAAAAGCAGCGTAAAATATGATTCCAGTTGCTTTAATAAATCCCATTAGAAACAAATTTGAATTTACCAAAGTATTAATTTTATAATTTAAATGTTAATGGCACTACAAATCGGTAGCGCTTTTATAAAATGTTTGATATCGCCAACAACAATAAAAATATGTATATGAAACAAGATAAAAATGTTAATGAACATGATTTAAATTATGGCAGCGGGTAAAAGTTGAGTCTTTATTTTTTTTTCTTTCTACTTGTTTATCGCACATTATAATCGAATTAAGTGTAACAGAAAGATATGAAACTTTTAATTAAAAGTCTTTCTATTGCCGCTGTTTCTTTTTCTAAATATGCAAGAAGACAAGGCAAGTGAAGAAAATAAGTTCAGATTTAGAAAAGTGTTTGTTAATCGCACGAAATTGTTTTAAAAGTTTTAGATATAGTTTTGATATGAATTCTTTTTTCAAAAATCAATTATAAAAGAGGTGTTTTTTTGTGCAGCTTAAGACAGTAAGTAAAGAATATATTTTTGGTTAATAATGCGTAAGACTTGAGCAACTAACAGTTGTGGTGAAATAGTACGGCGCAGGTCATGCGAGAGTATTGTCTTGGCACCATCAGCTAAAAAATTGCACTTTTTAAGATCCGCATTTACTGTTATTTTTTCTTTTTATTCTAGAGATTTAATTTCCCAAATATATTGTCCATATTCTATTCGCTATTCTAATTTCTTTAATAGCATTTCTGTGGGTCTTCTCTTTTTGTTAGTGTTATAGATTTATTGTTGTTGTTAATTACGAAATTTGTTAGTGTACAAATTCCCATGGACGTTTAATATTTTACAATATTTTATACGCTTTGCCAATTTGGGAGTCTCACACAGATCGACAAAAAATATGTCCACTGATTGGGAAAAAGTGTTGTTTTTGTTGTTGTTAATCATTAAAGAAATGTCTGTATGTTTGAGAGTGGTGGCCGAGGCTGGTGGAATTCTATAACCAAACGGAGTGTAAGTGTTACATGTATTATAACGGTTGGTAGGTACCTCATCATTATCGCAGCTTCAAATGCGTTTCGTAAATAATTTTGGGTAAATGTTTGACTGCTATTTTCTTTTTTGTTTGTTTGTTAAATATCGCCAAATAACCTCTAGAACATTTTCTCATACCACAAAATTATACTGCGTAGACATTTATGTCGTTTGGCCAAAGCCACCATCGCAACTTATATATAAAAAAAACCAAATAAAATGAATCCAGTAAAAAAAAACAGAAACATGAAACAGGTGTGGCTCGTATGCTAGTAAATAGCCAACAGAAGAAGACAAGAAAATGAAAAAAGAATCAACAATATCATCAGCTCAATATAATAGAAGAAGGATGCTTGTTGTTTTGGCATTAAACACAAAACCGAAAAAAGTCCAATCCAATCCAATCCAAAAAAAAAAGGAGGAAAAAAACATCAACTGAAAAATTGTAGGAAACCAAAGACTGCACAACATAAAGTTTAATCTTTTCATATACATTTAAAAGCAAACTTATGCCTTGTTAGTTCATGTGCTGTTGTTGCTGTTGTTGGCTTTTCTTCCAAAAAACTATTCTGCTCAAATGTTTCCTTCGTTTTAAGGTCAATTTTGTTAAGTAGTTTTTTCTTTTCCCTGTTTCTTTCTTTTTCTTTTGTTTTTGTTGTTTCTCCTTTTATTGTTGTTGCCGTTCAAAAACGCATTATCGTATGGCATCTCGTTTTATATCACATCACATCTATTTTGTTGCCAACATTTCATATTGTCATATATTGCAATCCTAAAGTTTTGCTTTACCACTCTTTTCATTCCGTGTTATTTTTTTTTTCTATTTTTTCCTTTTGCAAAGAGTTTAAATTTGAGAAATTAAAGCCTGAAGTTTGAAATATAATCAATAGGTTTGCTTGTGTTTCCTCTTTTTTCTTGGTCTTTTTTGTTGTTGTTGTTGTGGCTTGTTGGCCAAAAATTGTACACTTTGAACTTTGGCTGAACAGTTATAGTCATCATATCATACGAATTTTGTTTGACTTGGGAACTGTTTTAATATCATATTTTTCTCTAGCAAAATATATATAAAATTTTCTTTTGCAAATAATTGACAGATTTTCATAAAATAAAAAAGTGTGTTAGTAAAAACAAAGTGTGTGACCATTAAAAAAATTTAATTAAAGTTTAAGCCCTGGTGGAAGTCATTTAAAGAAAAAAAGTTTTTGTTTAGGTCTGATAACATCCCACCAGCAAAAATATTAGTTGCTTTAAAATTTTTTCACTCAATATGTTCTCAAAAAACAGACAGACTTCCCGAAAGCTGTTGTTATAAGTCCATAATCTCCTTAACAATTTATTTCGTTACATAAAATTCGCTTCAGTTGTACTGGATTTTCTAGCCTCTGCTTTAGATTAAAAACAATTCGCTTACTTCCCTCAAGGTTTCTTCCCACTGTGCAATATTTTATTCTAACATGTGTATTTCAAAGTGTTTTAATGTCATTCATTCATGGCATTTCCAATGTTCTTATTACAACACCCAGGGGATGTTTTTGAGCTTAAATTTCCTTCCTAAGTCTTGAGTATTTAAAAGGAATATATTTTCCACTAGATTTGTTTTACTCCTCAAATGAATATGTGCTTAAGTATGTGTTTTATTAATCTTTACACCATCTTGCAGCAGGCATCTCTGCCAAACATCTAATAAAAATTATAAGCAACACAAGAAGGTAGGATATATAGAAAGAAAAACAAATGCCGGCTCAACACAATAAACGCTGTGACAGTTTGCAACATGTTTTCTGTTACTAAAACAAACTTCTGTTGTGTCAGATTATGGCTTTTGAAGTTTCACTATCTCTGTTATTTCACATGTTTCTTTTTTTTTTTGTCGCAAATATCATGTTGCTGGTGTTACTATAACAACAGTTAATCATGTTGACGGTAAACGTTTGATGTAAAAAAAACAAACAACTTTTACTTGTGAATATTTTTTTAACTTGGCCCTTCAAAAAACAACTTAAATCATAAAAACAGTACAAAACTTAAGAAAATTTTGTTCCAATTTTAAAATGTTTATTGTTTTTAAGGATGTATTATTTTACATATTCCAAATTAAAAAATATTTATCACAATAAAAAACCCAATTTCTTAGAAAATTAAGAAAAATACCTCATTTCTGTCATAAAAATATAAAATTTCGACGGTCAGATTTTTTCCATAATTCTCTTCAACTTATAAAACAAACATTCAACTTCCTGAAATACCACTCCAGTCTTTTATTATTTACAGCTGTACGGTTGATTACTATATCATGTCCATCATTGAAACTGAAACCTTCCATTCAGATCAACTGCATGAATTAGAATTATTATTCTCTCTTTTTTCTCAATTTATATTTTTGAAGACAATTAAATTCTCTACCATAAAATTGTTTAAATTCAGATATTTTTATATATATGCAAGTTTTGTTTTGTGCAAATTTTGTTTTATTTAATATTTTTTTTTTCCAAGGAAAACGCTGCTATTTTGAAGATCGTGTCAACATCATCAATTTAATACACAACATAATCATTGATATTATCATTATTTCAAGACCTCTATCATTTAAGCTTCTCATATATGATCAATGGTTAAAGAGGAAAATGCTTAAGCAGATACAAAAGCAAATGAAAGATAACCCAAAAAATTATATGAAAAATGGTAAATAAAAAAAAATATCTTTATGATGCCAGTTCAAGACGACTGGGAGTAGGGCTACAGTGCATACAATCCTTGAAAGCAAATTTCTAAAATAATATTAATAGAGTTAAGGGTGAAACAAAGTGATAAACTAAAACCGAAAAATTGAATTAAAATCTCAGTTGGAATTTAAATTCTCAATAAACCACAGAGATGAAACTTATACTGCACGCTATTTTAGACATCTACTTAATAAAGGGTGTTTCTATGGGGGTATTAATTTTTAAGTTAACATTTTTGTTAACCGGCGTTTACTTTGCCAACTGTCAAGTGGTGTGTGTTAACTTGGGTTTGTCAGTGTTACGCTTTAAGATTTATTTTGATAGTCATGGTTGTGTTCAAGAAACGTGTCGCGCGAATTTTATTTGGCGAAAAAGCTGACTTTTGTTTGCACAATCTTACAGCAGGCATCTCGCTCAAACATCTAATAAACATTAAAAGCAACACAAGGGGGTAGAAAATATAGAAACAGAACTGCCGTATTTGCACAGATGATAATCCTTAGGTATATGACGAAACATCAATACATCCTGAAACACTGACTGTTTGGTATCCTTTTTGTGCTGGTGAAAAAAAATGGTGTGTACTTTTTTCAAACCGATAATGGCCAGTAAGTTGCAGTTAATGGTAATCGCCATGGAACTATAATTGGCGACTTCCTCGTCTTTTAATTGAACAGCGATGATGTCCAACAGCTGTTGTTTCAACAAGACAGCGTAACATATCACGCAGTTCATCCCACAATTAATTATTTATTAAAGGAAACATTTGATAACCGCATCTTTTCATATTTCAGCCCCATTAAGCTCGTGTGACTTCACGCCGCTGGACTATTTTCTGTTGAAATATGTAAAGCCGCTAATTTACAAGGATAAGCCCGAAATTATTGAGCACTTGGAGGAGAATTTTCCTGGTGTTATTGCCAACAAAGGGGACATACTTTTTTTTTAGAAATAGTAATCGAAAATTTGACCTCAATATTAAAGTCCGTCCCATCCAGGTATGGCGGTCATATAACAGAATCATAAATTATAATACTTGAAAAATAACTCTCGAATAACAGAAAACGTAAGAAAATAAAAAAGGACAAGTGACCAGTGAGTCCTTGTTATGACTTTGATATTTATTTTAAACTTCTCAGATATTAAAGTGCAAGTTATATCTCTAGTTATTCTTAAACCCCTCAATTGATCACTTTGGATTTTTTAGTAAGATTTTGGGAAAGAAAGGGTCATCACATAATTAATACTAAAGAAGTTAAAAAACGACAGTTTCAAAAAGTATACACTAATTAAAAAAAAAAAGAATTAAATTAAATTCGTTTTGATTTAAGAAATTCATGAGTGTATTAAAATTTTCCTTAAAACCCCTTCCTTATTAAAAAAAATACTTACTTTTCACTGACAACAGTTTTCTTAAAATACTTTTCTTTGAATAAGATTAGGGTCAACTGGTTAGATTCGGTTTAAGGGGCTACATCCTTTCTGACACTATCCTCTTGGATACAATAATCCAACCCCTTTATCCTTTACCCTAGAACAGTGTTATATCTTAATGAATGACTCTCGCGGCATATTAAAACCTTCTGTGTCCTTCGAAAAAGAGTCTACTTTAATCGGCTCCATAATCGCCTCACTGTCTCCAGGCGTGTCAGATAATACAGCCCCGGAGTCGCTGACTTTAAAATGGCACTGAGCTGGTGTCTTGTGTGGCTCTTCATCATGCCATATTTAATTCTTCACGAGTTTTAATTCTCCTATAGAGTGCCTTAAGCTAACTTAATTTTTTTATTATATTTGTTGTGGTCATTGAAAAGAATTACAATTATTATGATTTTGTTGTTTTTGTTGTGTGATTGGGATTGGGATTTTGGTTGATGTTGTTTCTACTCATACAGATTTGTTTGTTTATTAGGCATACCGAACATGCCATCATGCTACACAATGAAGAAAAAAAGAAGAAAAAAACTCGTACAATATCATGGCAAATGGAATACGTTAAGTACTCGACTATAAAAATTGTTGGATACGCCAGTGTCGTTGTTATTTAGTGACGCTGATAGTGGTGATGGTGCTGGTGCTGTTTCTGTTGCTAGTGTTGTATGTTGCTGTTATTTCTACTGCTGCTGCTGCTGCTGTTGCTGCTGATGACGATAATGATTGTGGAGATATTTTTCTTTTCTATTTTAACTTGGCAGTTATTTCTTGTCTAGGTAGTCATTTAAAATCTTTATGTTTTTGATCACATGTTGGCGCGTTTATGTTGTCTTATGATAACCAAGAAAAAAAAAAATTAAATTTTGGCCATGTTATTTTTGCAACGAGTGCTGGTTAAGTGAAATCACTTTTTTCGTGTAGATTTTTTGATGTTTGTCTCTTTTTCGAAATGATAACGTTTGTTGTGTCTTTTTTGTTGTTGTTTGTGTGCTTAATTTTTGTGATTCTTTAGAGGTGGTAACTTTCTAAGCATTAAAAATTCGTTTTGATTGGTAAATAAATGAAAGGGTTAAGAAGTCAATATGTCAGCAGATAATATGGTAAAATAATGCGGAATGTCTTAAAGATGATTATGCCCGTAATAACAAAACAATGTTCGCATTTGAATGATATGAGTGGTGATTTTATTTTCTTTTTCTTTCCATTTTCATTTTTGTTTAAGAATATGAGCAAATTTTGGCAACAACTTGTCTGTAAGTTTCGTTTAAGTGACAAGGTTAGGGACTTTTAAAAATAGTATAACAAAAGTAGGTCACAGTCATAAGAGGCAGGCAGGCAGGCAGCCACTATTTTTAGTATTTATATAAAAGTTTTATTAGCCTTTAACTAGTTTGCTGCCAATGACTGCCACATGACAATGGCAATTAAATGAAAGCAGTAAAAAAGTAGTTGTTTCCTTCTTTTCTTTTTTGTCTTTCAAATAGCGTGTTAACGCTTTAAGCGGTTGTCTATATTTATGAGTTATAAAACGAATTAAGACTACAATAATTCGATTAGCAGGAAAGACTTTTTTGTAAAAGTATTTATTCACTTGGCAACAAAGCAGTTGTTATGAATATAGATTAAATGCTTTTTTATTAGAAAACACAATTCGAACGGTAGGAGACACGTTATTTTGTTATACTATTAAATTGCTCCTGCTATTTATTTAATCTTAAGCACCAGACTATAATATAATAGAAATAGAATATAAGAAACTATTAAAAATGTTTAATTGATATCTTATTAATATATTCATTATATTGATAACTGTTTCAACAAAGTTAAGGTTTCTTCTTAAACCAAATAAACTGATTTCAAATACAATTAAATACAGTTAAAACAATTTTATTTACTCCTGTTACAGAAATTTAATCCAAATCGCTCCTATTAACTCATTGAATGAAAACTCAAAATATTTTCTTTTTCTACACAAACAATATAATTGTCCCCTCTAACCACTTATTAATAATTTCACAGCGACTGCAGTACGGCCAAGAAGGCTTTGAGTATAAAACACACCGTCAAAAAAAAAAAAGTCACTCTGCAGCACACGTTGAATTAAGCACTTCAGAGTCATATAAATATCCAACTATTCATCTTCTGCAAAAGCTGTCTTTTAAGCTTTATAAAGAGTCATTTGAATGGTTGTATAAAAAAAAAGAAACTAAAGAGAAGGTACTTAAGCTCTACTACTCGTGCTGTAAAGAAAATATCTGTAGTTATACTTTAACCATTCAAGTGAGTCTCCTTTTTTTATTTAAAACATATTCTTGACTCAAGTTTATGGTTGCAGCAATTTGTCCAGTCTTTCATTCATTATGATGATGGTCTGATTTCATTTAAGCGGAATTGTGCCATAAAAATCTGTCTTCTGTTTGCGTAAGCTTTTAAAAACAGAAGTATTTAAGGAAAACTAAATTTCTTTAAACAAAAATTATAAAAAATCACTCAATTTGTCTTAAAGAATTTTGGCTTGTAACCACCACCCTCGTATTTATGGCAGAGGGTAAAAGCAAATAAAAAATCAAAGAAAATAAATTGTTTTTATTTTTTATATTGTTGCTGTTTATTTGCCGTACATTATGACCTCTTGACTGACAATATCAAAACGCCCACACATTTGTGGTCTGCATTGTTTTTGCTTCTTAGACACACTCTACCCAAGACTTGGTTTCAGACTGTGGGAATTATTATTGAATTGTAGGCTACACTGCAGTTTCGAAGGGGCAAGAAATGACAATAAAATTAATTAGGTTTTGTTGTTACAGTTGTTCAATTCGCAAGTCTGGTGGTAGTATCGTTTATTGTTGTAATTGAAAAGACAATTTCATAAGAAAATGTCTCAAAACAAAAAAAGAAATTATCTTCTATAGGCTAATAGTTCCAAAAGTGGTTTGAATGCAAGAAGATGGGAAAAATATTTAAGATAAAGTCAACATCAAGTGTTGTTTAATTAAGAACACTTTTCGAACAATTAGGAGATCATAATTAAATTTAGTACTTCGTTAAAAAACAATTACAATTGATAAAAAATTGTGTGTTAAATATTTCCTTTTTAAGACGCTTTAGTTGAAACTGTATTTGCAACGATAAATGATACAACGTTGCTTGAGAATTAAAGAATTGTTACCTGATGATCTGCATTAGCCCCAGTGAAATGCTAGTCAAAAGCCTTGATCACTTTGCTTTTTTAAGTACAATTTTGGAGAAAAAGGAATATTTAATTTAAAATTGAATATTTCCAAACAAGTACAAATTTAAATACCAAATATTGTTGTTTTGGGTTGTGTTTTTGTGTGTTTTAATTTAATAATTTATTTGTACGAAAATAAAACAAAAAAATTGGTATTAATAAATCCTTTTATCCAAGAAATTAAATTACCATAATGGAATTAGCACACGCATACAGTTAAGGCGGTAGACCACAAATAATAAAAGCTTTGAAACATATAAAAACTTTATAAGGATATTAAAGCTTTTGCTAAAACATATTAAACAAAAAGTTGGTTAGACGAAGACAATATCCTGGCAGTTAATGTCAAAGAAAGGGTTCACAACACTCTCCATTTATATTTCTCTCTTTTAGAAAAAGTAAACAAAATACATAAACTTTTTGCCCCCAACACACACACACACTTGCACCCTCTTGCCAAGTAAATAATTTATTTCAAAGTCCATGTGTTTAAAGAACACCTTGCCACACTGTTTGTTTGTTACTGGTGGCCAATAGCAACCATTTCCTAAACAAAAATACCAATACACAAAATATTAACAAGAAAAGCCAAATAAAACAGTTTAATGTTTAACAATTTGGTGACAAGGAAACGCGAAAATACTCAAACGAAAATCATTTTGTTTAAAGGAATTTTCTTTGCCCTTTTTTGGCCAACATAATTGTCATAAATATTTTGGTTTTAGTCTGACTGAAGACTCACACGAAACTGCAGGTATTTCCGGCAATTAAATTTATATAAAATATAAAATAGAATATAAATTTAAAAAAAAAGAAAAAAATTTAGTGCATTCAAAAGTAATTGACCTTTAAGACAATGAACTTTTCATTGTTGGCATAATTTGTGAACAGTAAAATAAAAAACATTGACCGGTAACAAAAAGAAAAAAAAGAATAATTTATGTGTGTCATTTAAGGCATGATTACTGGAGCTGAAGGCCGGCAAAATCACACGTTATTGGATATAAAGAAACAGCAATGGGCTAAAGAAAAAGGTTAGTAAAACTACAATATTAACAAAAAAGTTGCACTTAATGCTTCAAATCAGACTGCTTGCAAGCACTAAAAAAACTCCCGATAATAATTATAATTCAAAAAAACTTGGAATACATCTACGGAACTAGATTCATGAAAAAAAGTCTTAAAGTTAATTTTATAAAGTGAACAAAAAGAGTTTGCTTGCTGATGTCCAGGTCCTTTGAAGCGGACTATTTGCAAACTTGTATTAAATTTTATAAAAGTAAAAATTGTAAAAGTTTCTTAAGTTCAATACTGCTGTATTAACTAAAAGATTCGTTCAGATATATTTTACCAAATAAAATAAAAAAATTTTTATCAAACATAATATCAGTATTTATAAGAAATTTAAAAAAATTTTTAAATCTCTTATTAAAACTTCGTTAAAGTAAATGGGATTTATTTCCATCAACAAATAACAAATTAACATCCACAAATTAATTTCATTTAGAAAAAAAGTTTAACATGTTGTTTAGCTTTTTAAAATTTTATTGCATATTTTTAAATTTTTATGGAAAACTTTTTCAATTTCTGATTGAAACTTTTCATATTTCTTATTAAAAATACTATATGTTTCATATATTTAAAAAATGTTATTAAAATATTTTAAAATATTTTATAAAAAACATTTCCAGTATTTTTTAAGTTATTAACAGCATTTTAGAATTTTAAAGTATTTTATCAGTAACTTTGAAATCTTTTATTAAAAGCTTCTGTACATTTCAGTAGAAATATTTGAATATTTTATTAAAAACATTTAATGTAATTGTTTACAAAAATTATTTAAATAGAATTCACTTTTTTATTTGGAAAGTTTTACGATTTTGTACGGAATTTTATTTTAATAGGGGTATTCACACCGAGTCTGTTAATCCGGTAATTTGTTAGTTGGTAATTTGTTGAAACACTTTACTGTGAACACACTTTTTGTTCTATCTCAGTAGTGCGGTAACTTTTGCTACAAAACAGATGATTTAAATTTATTAAAAAGCAAAAATGCCTCGAGAAAGTGCAAAAACAAAAATAGTAAAAAATTTAATTGAAAATTCTTTTTTTTTTTCTTTTTTTTTTATTCGTTTTTTGTTACCGAATAACAAGAAAATTACCAAGCTTGTCAGACTGGTACTTTGTTACTCGGCAGTTCGATAATTTGTTAATTTTACAAAAACAAAATACACGTAAAAAACTATCGAATAACGACTAACGAATTAACAAGGCCGGTGTGAATCACCCTAATGTTTCACAAAATATAATTTCTTTTAATTTGACAATTTTTTTAACGAAATCTTAAAATAATTTTAATTTATTAAGATAATGTTATAAAATTATTCAATTTATTTGTTTGTATTATTCCAAAATTTAAAAATATTTTATCAAATATAATCAGAATATTTTATCAAAAATATTTCGATTATTTTATAAAAAATATTTCGAATATTTTATCAAAAATAATCACAATATTTTATAAAAAAAAAAAAATTAAGAATATTTTATCACGAATATTTAGAATATTTTATCAAAATTATTGAAAATATTTCATCAAGAATTCTTAGAATATTTTATCAAAAATACTTAGAATATTTTCTTAAAAAATATTTTGAATATTTTATGAAAAACTATCAGAATATTTTGTCAAAAATATTAACCCCCTAATTCATAAACGATTATTACAGTTAATGAATGCTTTAAGGGATATTTAACCATACAAAATCCATACTTTAAAGCAACTTTAATTTTAATAATCGTTTATGAATAACAGTGTTAGAATATTTTATCAAAAATGTTTAGAATATTTTATTAAAAATGTTTCGAATATTTTATCAAAAATATTTAGACAAAATTTTCCCAGCCTTTTATTAACATCTTTACAAAAATTATTATCAAAATAGTTTCAGGATTTTAAAATTTGTATAAGAGCATGTTTTTTATCATAAGTTCTTTAAATTTTAAAAATTTTTTATAAATTCTTTTTCAATGTATCAAAAAAAATTTAGGATTTTTTTCAATATGGAAACAATTTGTCTTTAATATTATTTTAACCGAAACTTTTAAATTTCTATCAAGATATTCAAAATTTTTTTATTAAAAACTTTTAAATTCTTTAACGCAAATTTTAAAATTTTTTATTAAATGCTTAAAATATTTAATCAAAATAGTTTTGATTTCTGTATCAATAAATTTAAAATTTTTAAGCAAAAATATCCAAAATTGTTTAAACTTTTACTGAAAATTTCATAAACCTTTAATAATTTTTTCAAAATCATTTGTTTTTTTTTCTCTTGTTTTCATAAATATCTTTTATGTTTTCTGTTTAATAATTATTGAAAAGCATTTAAATTTCTAATAACAAAACATTTTAGTATACTTTTTCCTTAATTTCTTGCGAACAAATTAAAAAATATATCAGAAACGATTCAACTTTTGTACTCAAGCTTCAGATTTTTTATGAAAAATTTTCTTTAACAACATATTAAGAGATATTAAAAAAACATGTTTTAAATTATTTAAAGAAGTATTTAACAATACAAACTTAGAAGAGTGCTGGAATAGTTTTAGATCTTTTAAACTTTTCGATTTTTAACAACAACTTTTTAACTAAAATTTCATAATTATCGATATTTTGTTAAAAACTCTCAATGTTCTCTTTTCCGATATTTTTTCCTTTAAGAGGAAATCGCCAAATTGGATGAAATGTTCTCCTCTTCAATGCAGTCATCATCTTCCACACACCATCATCAGAAAATAGAACGCACCTCGATACGCACATTTTATTCAAACCTGGATCTCAGCCAGTCCACTCAACGAAACTCACGTCAGAAATTGTACCATCAACAACAGCAGCAGCACCAACAACTTCAGCAACTGGAACAACCCTTCAACGACAACATGCAGGCTTTAATGTATAGAAATTCTAACACAAAACATAAAACAAATTTACAACACTCCCAGCCAGCCTTAGACAAGCAGCTAATGAAAAAAGGCCAAAGTTATGACTACATGAACAATTATACGGGCAATAATGAAGAGGAGTTCTTAGACGATATGGGCAACGAAGCAGATTTTGAAGATATTGGCGATACTCCTTCCTATGCAAATACGTGCAAAAATATTTATCCTCCTGGTAGAGCTCCTTTGCTAAATCAACGTCATAATACCACCAGCATGATGCGCCAACAACCAGGCCAAGGCAAATACAATTATGTAGAGTTAATGCCCAACACTTTGCAAACAGCCAAGGGCAGAATACAAAATCAGGCTACAAACATGCAACGTGTACGAAGTCCTAGTTTGCCTGTCATACGTCACCGGGGTGACTATTTGAATTGTAATCAACAACAACAGGATAAAATTCCTTTAAAGTTGGCACATAACACACAACTTGTTAGTGTGGATCCAGGTAACCAGCAGCAACAACAACATCGACTAAACAATCGGCTACAGCAACTACCAGGAAATCCTTTGAACAACGGTTGCCATGAAGAGGATACTTCAGGATATTTAAGTGATTCTCCCAAAAATATACACACCCCAAATATTTGGTTCAATGACGGTGCCAGCCAAGTGGAGAGTTTAACAAGTGCTGCTGATGGCAGTAGTTTGTTGTCGCCCGAAGGAATTGAGTATGTGGGCAAACGAAGCAAAAGATCGACAATGAATCAACAGCAACAGCAACAGCAACATCAGCAGCATACGAGGAGAACTGTGAAGTGCCAGCAGACGCAAAATGATGAACATGTTTTGAACAAAACTTATATTGTGAAGAGCAGAGGACCTCAGCAGCAATTGGTGGTGTCTTATGACAACGACGACGGTTTGGCAAATGCCAAAAGTTACCACCATCAGCAGGAAGGGTGAGATTGTCAGGATATAAAAATTATTTCTTGTTTTATAATTTTATGTCACATTCCAGCTACTACCAGTCTTCCAACTCGCCCTCAACACCCAACCGAGATGTTTCTACATCAAATACTTATCAAATCCATCACACCGATGAGTCCGAAATTTATACCCAACACAGCCAGGAGGAACGTGAACGAGCCAAGTGGTGTTATAACCAAACACAAGATCACCAAAGCAAACAACATCAGCAACAATATGGTCCCGGTTGGCTGAGTCGTGGCCTTCATGATCTCAAAGACAGCGAGGATGATAGCCAATCCATGCAGTCATCTTCTTACTTAAGGGGGCAAAATACCCCCGTAGAGCCGCACATACTCGCTGAGCGTTTGGATAAGAAACGCAAGGCAGCAGAATATCACATGGCTATTAAACAGCAATTGCAAGAAAAAGAATCCATGAGAAAATGGGAATTAGAAAAACACCGACAGGAGGAGGAAATCGAAGAGGAGCGGATAAGAAAACAAAAGCAAGTGGAACAAGAGCGCTTAGATGTTGAGCGTAAACAGCAATTGGAAAAGGAAGAAATGCAAAAGCGGAAACAACAGGCCATGCTAGATGCTCTAGCCAAAGCAGAGGAGGCAGCTAAAGTGGCCAAGCAAAAGAAGCGAAATAAAAAGTTTAAGCTGGACAAAGATACAGAGAAGGAGGAGGAGGAAGAGGATAACCAGGATAAGCACGTAACAGACAAAATAGAAATAAAACCCGAGACTAAACACAACAACCAGGAAGATTTTGAGGAAATAATAAAACCTGCTGCTGGAGTTAGCAACCAGCCAACCAGGGAGCACTCCATAGAGCAGCAAGGCAATAAGCACGTCATACAGCAGGAAGAGAAGACCCTAATAGGATCTCCCATAAATCTAAGAAAAGCTTTTAGTAAACCCATACTAACCTCAACAGTGCAGCCACCAAAGAAAGCAGAAACTTCTGCCACCGAAAATGTTGTGATCATGCATCCTGCCACTTTAATACCCCTGCCCGTTACCACGGATATTTTGGGCTTGCAAACGGCCATAGGAAATTTACAAATAGCCACTTATTTAATGCAACAACAGCTCAAGCCTCCAACGGCAGCTTCCACCGATGATTTCTCCAAAACCACCGCGGGAGCATACACCCAAAGAACAGATACTTCGATTAACACGGAAAGTGGTTACCAGCCGGATAAGAAAGAAGAAATTGAAAAGTCAACTCAAACAGTAAATGTTTTTAATGATGAAATACCAGACAAATTTCTGCAGGACTCTCTGGAAAAAACGGTTGATTTTGAAGAAAAAGTAGAAGACCTAAACCGCATGGCCTTGATACCTGTAACAAAACGCCTGCAAGCAAACGTTAGCGAGTCCTCTGAAGATTCCAAGGACACTCAAGACACCAAAATCAGTCAAGATGTGGAAACACAAACGGAGCTGCCCTTGAACTGCGATCTGTGTTTGTTTCATGACAATTTTTACAAAGTTTTGCTCAAAAGAGAAGTCTCTACGACTACCACAACACATACAGCCAAGATTAAGACCAAACCTGCCAAAGAAGCTGACAAGGATCAGGAAACTACTACCACGACCACCACAACAACCACTACCACTTTCAAGGCCAAATCTAAAGATAAGGATAGAAAACGCAACACCAAAGAAGGTCATAATAAAATCGATGAACGTCCCAAATGGGGTGTCAATCGACCCATTGTGCAGTATGTCAAGGCTAGTGATCGTGATCCATTTTGTTTGCGCAACAAAAAGAAACACTGTCAGACAGCGGCGGCTAACAAACATTCACGTTCCCAGTCTGTGGACTCTAGGCTGGAGAATCACAAAAAGGACACAAACGATAAAGAGGAAAATAACGAAAACGATAGCAGTGAAAATTCGGAAGATCAGGAAGGGTTTCTGCTCAAAGCCCGCAATGTGTGCACGGAAATTTTACCCATCAAAACGGATGAAAAGGGGCGGATATTTTTGAATTTTCGTGAAGCCAGTGCCATCATGAACGAGGATGAAATCAAGGAGAAATTGAGACAAAAATATTTTAATTTCGGCAGGATTTTACCCAGACGCAGCTGGGCCTCAGCCTCCCAACATTCCGGCATAAATTACACAATTCCCCAAGTAGGCGACATAAATGGGGATTAAGGACTTTCATTTACAGTCTCAATGGGGTAGATGGAGGGGAAGAACGCATTTAATACTACAAACATTTTTTTGCACTTTTAATAAAAATATATAGAACATTAATTTTTATAAAATGGGACAATTGGGAAGAAGAACATGTCGGAGTGATTTGTAGTTAAAGTCTAGATTAAAACCAAACGATTTGATTTTAATCTAGACTTGAAAATTTTGTTTCCAAATGCCAAGCAATTTCTAAGATTTTTGCTTCTCCTGTTTGGCGTTAAAAAAAGACTTTGCAGGACTTCACATAAGAAGTGACCATAATCTTAAAAACTTTTGTGAGTTGTAGAAGTTAATTAGTGTGAGTGAGAGGCAAAGTTCTCGAAAGAGGATAAAAGATCAGTGGTCTGGCTTGATTGCCTGCGAGGATTCGCTACTGACTGACCCAGAACTGCCTTGCGACCTAAAACAAAGTCCACATCTGTCGTGAGGAAAATTAAAGAATATCAAGACGACAATGCTGAAGTATATTTTAATTGATATCGCCAATACTTTTTCTAGCAGGATCGGCTCTTAGGGGATAACCTCTGCTCAAAGGATATATTTTTTGGCTGGAACTAAAAAAAGAGATAGTGAATAGAAGAAAATTTCGGTATTAAAATCCACTATTCGCGAACAACATTTACTTCATCCAACTCCATCTTCAATAATATTTCTAAGACGAACAAACATTTTTCAATACTGATCTCAGTACAACCCATTTGGCAGTACACGTAGTATCCTCCTTAATTAGAATCTCTTTTACTCTATTTAGTTTTTATAATTTTTCTGCAAAATAAGGCCGCTCATCGCATGGATTTTGTTTTAATAGCTGGCAATTTATAAGAATATTTTACGACTCTACCACTTAAAAGTTTTCTAGTTTTTATTATTTTTTGTTTTTTTTTTTTTTCGTTTCTACTTTTATTACCATCATAAAGCTTTCCACAACATGAACTAGTTTAGCAAAAACATCAGTGAGGTTGGCTACGCCCCACCGAAGGATTTATATGCCGTAAAATGTAAAAAGTTGAAACTATTTAAACTACATTGTATCACTAGAGTCGGTCCAAGGCTGTAAATCATCATTGATACACATAAAGTTTGAAGCTTTTCAAAAAGTTGTATTATGTCGGGTTTTAAATTTCGCTGAAAGTGAAACAGTTTGGAAAACAATTTTACTGAAAGAGAGTTAATGCACTTGTATGTGTGTGTGTGTGTGTGTGTGTGTGTGTGTGTTTGAAAATGTGTGAATCGTTTTCTTTCTTGTCTTTTTTTTCTGTTGCTCATTTTAGTTAAACTACTGACATAACAAGTGTTTAAATATTTATGACCCAAACAACATAAATATTTTTGGTTTTTTGTTTCGACTTTTGTTAACACCAAAACCTGACAGTTGCAATTAAACTTGTGCAGAAAAAAGCGATAAATGTCAGTTGAGAGATACGTATGATTTTGTTTGCCTCATGCGAATGCTTCAGTTGTTGATGCTGGCTGTTGCTGTTGTCTGCTGCTTTTATCTTTTTTTTTCTTTTTTCCTCTTTGATTTGTGCACCTTTCAACTCTGTGTCGGAGTTTTATGAAATATGGTATTAAAAGCAACGTTTTGTAAAAATCTATTCAACTATTATTTTGTTTTGCTGCATACAATATTAAAGTTTTTTATGCGTATGAGTTTTTTATTTGCAAGATAGCAAAATGTTGCTCAATATCATAATTATTTCCTAGAATAATACATCAGCAAATGGCAAATAGATTCAAAGGATATACTGAATTGACCAGTCAGAGGTAAAACAACAATGGAGACAAATTCGTTTGCAGTTGTTCGGACTTATAAATAATTATTTTGCCATGATGAAATTTAATAGCTCAAGCTTAGATTCAAAATACTGAGTTTTCATCTCTCAACTTTTGCTTTCAAATTTGTATTATCCAGAGAAATTTTTGCTAATTTGACAATTTTCAAGGGATATTCTTCTTCTCTTAATAAATAAAAATTACATTTCAATGGAAACAGTTACTCATAATTATTTCAAATAAAAGCATAACAAATAACTTATAGAAATTATATATAGTATTTGGCTGATATTATGGGCAGTCATTTGGCTTCCCATCCATCATTCTTGTGTTTAACATCATCTAAAAGATGTTAATTTTATATATTTTTTTCCATTTTTATTATAATTATTTTTTTTATCAGAATATTGAAATTAATGACTTATTTTTCTTCAGATTAAAATAATTCTGTAATTTAATGATAAATCATATGATTGTCTAAGCTATTCTAATAACAAGCCCTCATTCACATGACATTGGCTTTGTCAAAGCATTGCTGGCTGGGTTGTTGGCAGAAAAGTTTTATTTCAAAAAAAGCGAAAAAACAAAAGAATTTTTAATTAAACTTTTTGTTTACTTTAACTTTAATAATAAATGAAAAATGGAAAAAAAAAAAAAACAAAACAAATTAATTTAATAATATGATTGTTATTGTCACCTCGAAGTTGTACAATGAAACTAGAACACATGTGGGAATATCTCGTGCCTTGCCATAATGCACATTAAAACAATCAAAATATATAGAAATAATAATAAGAAAATAAACAAAAAGTTATATTCAAACGGCAACAGTCAACTTGTGAGTACTTATAAACCTTCCAGCATCATACAAAATGATGTAGACAAGTTTGAATCAAATCTTTCGTGGTGATTTTTTTTTCCACATGCACGTTTAGTTTTTCCTTTTGCTTCGATCTTTGTTTGTTGTCTTTTACAATTTTAAGGTCAATTTTATTAAGTTGCATTGAACTTGTTGGTTGCAATAAAAAGAAAAAACAATATAGAAAATAAAAAATTTATTAGCTGATGCTTGTTGCACAATATGTGGAAGAGAGTTGTAAACACTGTTTCGCTATTAAATTCAATATAACCAGGGAGTAGAATATATTTTTCACATCTTTAAACTATTTCCTAAAACCTTTTATGAACGATTTTGTAAATACAATAAAAAGACAGTAAAAACTAGACTCAAAACATATACTTTACCGAACTTAAATGTATGTATTCATTAAAATTGTGTTAATCATCTACAACCAGCTCTTTATGATGGGCTAAACATGAAACTAATTAAACGAATATAAGGGGTTTCTTATAGGGTGATTTTTGTTATTGTAATTATAGTTTAGTGTTGAGTACTGAAACTTTAGTTCTTATGTAGTGCTTCTGGAATTTCGTTGGAGCATTGAAAAATGTTGCCATATCACATGCAATACTTTTAAGTTAGAAAAACGCCAAAATATGATTTACTTATATCAGGAGCATTTAAATTTTAGTATAGGGTGTTTTTTATAAAGTGATACAACTTTGAGTTGGCATCACTGCTTTATTTGACCACCCTTTTAACAGCTGATAGTTGCTTTTTGTTTAGTTTGCTTTGCCATTTTATTGTGGATCGACTTACACCAGAGCAATGCGTGCAAACTGTGGAAATTTTTAATCAAAATAATAGTTCTGTTCGTCAAACTTATCGTGTACTTCGTCCATTCGAAAATTTATTTTTCGATGAAGCCCATTTTTTGTTGAATGAGTACGTAAATAAACAGAATTGTCGCTTATTGATCAAAAAATTCAATTATTGATTATTGTTCAAAATTCAATTGATCACTTTGAATATTTGGTAACACTTTGGGAAAGAAGAATCAGCACAAAATTCAAATTAAACAGGTTTAAAAGTTCAGCAGTTCAATTTTATTTAAGATTACTTCGAGGAGTTTTCATTTTAGCGTTGTATATTTGAAAAGTTGGTGAGAAATGGAATTATATTTTAGTTAAGTTGAGCTGAAATTTTAGCTTGTATCTCTTTAAATGTACCTCTTAAATTTGTAATTACATCATTTAGTTTTATTGCGCTTCATGAAAAATTCTATATTTCCTTTCAAACTCAATTAGAGTACACGAATCATGGCTTCTTTTAAAAAAATAAAAGGGTTTAAGGTTTCCACAAGAAGAACCGTAAATGATTCAATATTTCATATGAATTGTTTAGTCAAACGAAATTAACGTTTTAATCGCGAACATAAAATAGCAAATCTTAAATTACTGGAGTTATTAATCGGTTATCAATTAAACGATTAATGATTAATTCAGTAAATATTCTTTTTTATATGAAAGGAACTGATATAAAAAAATCATACTAGACGAAAGCAAATTTGTAGACCACAACAAGAAGCAACCGATTTTGGTTAAACATAATTATTCGCTGGGATATATTGAAATAATTATTCAGAAAGTAATTTTTTTTTTTTATTATATACCAACGAACCTGTTTATCTAGAAAGTAAATCTTGTTAAAATACATGAACACGTAAAATAAACTAATTTTTTGAATTTGTTTTCTGTTGTTTTGACTTGTTTTTTTTTTCTTCTCCAATTAATCAATCAATATTTTGATGGATAAGAAATTTTTATAAATAATAGAATCTTCATTAATTATAATGGCATATGAAAAGAAAAATTAGCTTAATTTTAACAACAATAATAATACTGTTCTGCTTTTTAAAGAATAACCTTGAAATCGGTTTGGGTTCTGATTAAAAATCACTCTGTGATAAGGGGCGTTCTCGTGTTATTTTTATTACTTAATTACTTGATTTTTTTTCTCCCTTGTTGCTGCACATTAAACATATTTCTGAAGTAATTTTATTTTAAAAAAATAATATATATATATAAAATATATGAAATATAATTAATAATTTGTGTAGAAGAAATACTTATTTATAATAAAAAATAAAAACAAGCAAAAGTTGTTTAAACGAGAAAACTTAGAAACAAAATTATTTAATAACACGGCAATTAATAAGTCAAGTTGAACAATTAACTTTAGAAAAACGATGAGAGCAGAATCATAGAAAATATGTTTTTTAGTGGTTTCAAAAATTTTTTTTCGATGTTAATAAATTGAAATTATCAAATTTGCTCCTCCGCCGTATTCACATCCTTCTTAAACTTTGCGCTTTCCATTTCATTTATAATAATTTCCAAAATAAAAGTAAATACTTTTTTTTTATTTTCTATTAAAATTATATGATTTCATTGAATTTGCTTGTCAATTTAAATGCACTTTTTGTCTTGTTTTTAAAGCTTCTTTTATGTCTTCTTATACAAGAAATCTTTTTGAATAAAAGTACTGCTGCTGAGTCTTTGTTGTTGGTTACTTAATTAACCAGCATTTTATTGTTAATTAAGCAAAAAATTATTTTAACAAAAGAACTTTTTATTATCTTTTTTGTTGCTTTTGTGTCTTATTATTTTCAACATTTTTTTCCTTTTAGTTTACAAGTTATGATGTTGATTTAACTGCAAGATATATCTTTGGGTCAATGGGTTATGTTGATGTTTGGAAAAATGATTTCTTGGCATTATTATGACAGCTGTAATAGTTAATTGTTAAAGTCATAAAGTAAACAATTGATAACGTGAGGTGTTTTGAGGTTTTGTTATTAAATCCTTTTAAGTGTTTGCCAGCACAGACTAGAATAAAATTACACGTGCACTAAATAACTTTATGGGATTCATATTTTGATTGCAGATTAATATGACGAATAAAAAATGTGGTCGCACTGAGAGTTTGGGATTTTCAGAATGAGCAGGACAGTGTCTGGTTTTGTAAATATGTGAAAGAAAATTTAATTAATTTAATTAATTATAAGCCAATTAAGTACGCGCTAATTTTACTGAGAACTATAATTTTAAAAACCCTGGTCCCCTGTTTCAAAAGAAAATTTTTTTAAACACAATTCAAATTGTTCTGTTTTAAATGTAAATTATTAGAACGGAATTTCTATCCAAATACACAAACAAAATAAAATGTTCTCTCAAAAAAAATTATATAAAATAAAATTATTAAAATAAAAAAAAAATAAAATAGTGCAGGTAATTAAGTTTCCCGGACCGACAGCTTAAGCAACTTAAGTATTTCATAGCCTTTTCCATTTTCCCCCAACACATTTCTAATACGTTTTCAACGTTCATAGACTTTTAAGTCTAAAACAAAAGACTTAAGACACATACTTGTCAATTTCGTTTAAATGGAAAATAAAATCACATTGACACACACACACACAGAACAACAAATCTCACGAGAAATCTTTAATATTTCCAGCATGTCCAAACAAATCATGGGAGTTCAGCACAGCATGTGTGTGGTCTTGTGAACTTCTTTATTTTAATTTTATTTTTTTTTTGTTTTTGTGTTAAAGCTTTCATATGTAAACAATATTGATTTAATTAACATGTTTGTAATAAATTTCTTTAAAAAATATTAATAAACAAAAATGTTAAAACAGTACACACATTCATCAAAGTTATTATTCGTTTCCATTTTGTCATGAACGTCATGAACGTCACTGGCCATGCAGTTGAGCAGACGCGCCTGTAGGAAATGGTCCGAATACTGAAGTGTTGTGGAGTAAAAAGTTTATACTGCTGCGAGTATTTGTTTAAAAATTTCATAAATATTAAATATGTTGAAGAAATTATCACAATCGTTTGTATTCCAAAATAAATAACAGCAATTAACACTTGACTGAAATGAGGGCTAAATCATAAAAACGAAAAACTAAAACAAAGAAACACTGATGAAGATATTGATTTCTGGATGTCTGGATGTGTAAACTGCGGTAGGTGGTACGTCAACTTATGCTAATTAGCTTGCGCCAAGATGAACTTTCATGTATTCTAAACTGAAGTCTTCAAAGTGTGTAGGAAAATGTGTAACGCAACGAGACAGTTTCTTACTGGTGCAACGACTTAGACAAGTTAAAATGTCATGAAGGGAAGTGCTGTTCGAGAGGTGCTTTCAAAACGACATAAATTCTGAAGCCAGAATAAAAACAAATAGAAGATCTTTCTTTGAAAGCAACTGTTTAGAAGGGGGAAAAAGAAATCCTTTTGCAAAGTCCCTCATTGAAGAGGGACATTTTTAAAACTTAATATTTTCAAAATACTTCATCATCAAATATTTTGAAAAAAGAACTCCATTAAATAATATTTTCGAAGGAGTATTTTAACTCGAAGTTTTAAAATGACGTTTAATAAAATTCAATATTTTCTGTGCTCTTTTCAAAAATTGTGTTTTTGTGATCTGTATTTTTAAGGACAGAACTTTTTTTAATAAACTCTTTATGAAAAGTCTTCATTAAAACTTAAAATTTTTTTTGAAACCAACTATTTAGAAGAGGATAAAGAAATCCTTTTGCAAAGTCCCTAATTTAAGAGGAATAGTTTTAAGACTTAAGATTTTCAAAATACTTTTTCATAAAATATTTTAACAGAGAACTCTATTAAATAGTTTAAATTTAATTATGTGCTAGTTTATTAAATAATATTTAAATCGAATTTAAACCGAATTTTAATCGAATTTTATATATGACATTTAATAAAATCCAATATTTTCTGTGTTTTTGTGATCTGTATTTTTCAAAACAGGAAGTTTTTTTATAAATACTTTTTGAAAAGAGTTAAATTAATAAATACTTATAAGCCCACGATGTCACTTGATATTGTTCGGTGGACAAAATAGATTTTAAACAAAAAAAGATATAAAAATATATTTTTGTTGAAATTTGAATGAAGTTTTTTTTTTAATTTCATACTGATTCTTTTCAAAATATGTTACTAAGAAATTCAAAGTGATCCCATGCGCACTCCACTGGGGCTAATGCAGATCATCAGGGAACCTTTACCCAACATTTCTAAGAATAATTAAAGATATTTATTTCAAACTTCCACTTTAATAAGTGAGAAGTCTAAAACAACTATCAAAGTCATAACAAGAACTCACTGATCGCTTTGCCTTTTTTATAACTAAAATTAAATTAATACTCTTCGGTATTTAATTTTTTATACAAAAACGAATGGAATTTTTATAAAATAATTTTTTTATTTCAATCAAAATTTCAGTATTCTCGGTATATATCTTCAAGATAACAATTAACAATAAAAAGTAGAAGTATTTATATAAAAAATAGTTTTTGTTAAAATATTGTTCTGAAGAATATATTCTGAGAATATTAAGATATCGATAAAAATAAAACCATTAACGCTATTTTATCAAAATTGACCTCAAACTCAATATTAATATTTGGTTCTTTTTTGCTATAAATAGTTTTTAAAGGTCCTTTTCAAAATCTTCCTTCTTCAAACGAATTTGTTTTTAAATATATTTCAAGAGTTACTAATGCAATTTTTTGGGTCATATTTTTTAGTGGGTATATTTTCAATAAATACGTTTCAAAATGTACTTTTTTCAATTAATAATTTTCAAGTGTTATTGAAAAATACATTTTTTAAAAGCCAATTTATTTAAGCGGACTTTCTTTGGGAGGTACTTTTTCAAAAACTACTTTTCTCAACAGATACTTTTTACACGAATTTTTTTTACGGGTACCATTTTTAAAGGTACTGAACTAAATGGAAGTTTTTCAAAGATACTTTCTTTCACATGCACTTTCTAGGAGGTACTTTCTAAATAACAATTTATCCAGATATAATTTTTTACAATTTCGTAAGACGTAACTTTTTACAAGATTTTTCAAAGGATTTTTTTTTAAATCCTCCGTCTATCCTTAATATTTTGTAATCAATTGTGTGTCTTGTTGATGCATTAGGGCGCAATGTACTTTTTAAAAGGGTATTTAATTTTCAAAATATTTATTTTCAATATAATCGCGCAGATTTTATTTTCCCAAATTGTATAAAAAATTCAAACTGATCAGCTAAAGTGTTTAAGCAACTTTTATCGCTTATCATTATCATTAAAATGCGGGTCCCACATGTCTTAATCGATCATTATGATTTTCTAGAAAATTTTGGAAAATAAAAATCAACTCGGTTATATTTGAATTGAAGAGCTTAAAACGTTAGTTGCTAAAAATAGAATTCCTTTTAGTAGTACCTTTTCAGAGGGCAATTTTTTTTTTTTTTTAACTTTTTAAAGGTGAAGTTTTCAAAAGGTGCTTTTTAAAAACGTTTTGTGAAATCAATATTTGACTGGAAAACATTTTGAGGCACTTCAGAAAAGTACTTTGCAAAGTTTACTTGACAAAAAGTAGGTCAGAGGAACTTTCTAAAATAAATTTAGAGTTACTCTTTTTGATAGTTTCAAAAATAATTCTAAAAAATTTTGTTAAAAACTAACTTTCAATTTTAAAATGTAATTAAAAAAACGTCCTTTTAAATTTTGTGAAAAAAGACTTAATCGATCATTTTAATTGCTTAGAAAATTTTGGCACATAAAAAGTACCTTTTCAAAGGGCAATTTTTTTATTGGAACTTTTTAAAGATGAAGTTTGCAAAAGGTGCTTTTTAAAAACGTTTCGTATAACATATATTTCAATGGAAAATATTTAAAGAGATCTACACGAGCACTTCAGAAAGGCGCCTTGAAAAATTTAATTGATAAAAAGTAGGCCTGAGGAACTTTCTAAAATAAATTTAAAAAAATTCATAAAATTTTTTAAGAAATTTTGTTAAAAACTAAATTTAAATTTTAAAATATTTTTATTTCAAAAACGTAATTTTAAATTTTGTTTAAAAAATATCTTAATCGATCATTTTGATTTCTTAGAAAATTTTGGGCCATAAAAAGAACCTTTTCAAAGGGCACTTTTCTTGAAACTTTTTAAAGATTAATTTCTCAAAAAATGCTTTTTAAAAATGTTTCGTGTAACAAATATTTTAATGGAGAGTATTTTGAGGCACTTAAAGGAGGCACTTCAAAAAGGCGCTTTAAAACAATTTACTGGGCAAAAACTAGGCTTGAGGAACTTTCTAAAATAAAACTAATGCTGTTTTCTTTTCTCCAAAAAAAAGTGCAACATTTTTTACACTTTTCTACAGAAAATGACAGCATTCTGTGAATTGAAAAATAGGAATTTATTAGAACTTAATCCAACATTTAAGGCGAAAAATAATTTCTATTTTTAAGCTTCTAAGAACTGCCACTTTTTAGAAAAGAAGTGCAAAAATGTTGCACTTTTTCTACAAAAGAAAACGCCGTAAGAGCTACCCTTTCAAAAAGTTTCTAAAAGATTTTGTTGAAAACTTATTTTTTATTTCTAGATATTATTATTTTGTTAAAAATTTTGTTTTATTTTTAACAAAATCTTATTTATAATCGAAATTTTCTTAGAACGAACTTTCAAAAGCCATTTTTATTTGCTTTAAAATATATTTTCGAAAAGAGTTTTATTTAAAAATACAACGAGCATAGTGATAAAGTACTTATTATTCTATGAAAAATGAATGTATTCAAAAACTTACCGCCTTCATCCTTGTCGATGAGGCATTGATGTGCATCAGGTGCCCCATATCTGAAAAGAAAAAAGAAATTGATTAATGTAAGAAATTTATGTGGGTTTTAATAATTTGTAGCAGATTTATTGATTGAATCAGAGCTGGTAAAATACTCTACCTCTGTAATTTTTATTTTCGTCTCAATTCCTTTTTCCCAAAACTTTATTAAAATATCTAAAAGGATCTACTTGTTTAACGATCATAAAATAAAGTATCGAATATTATTTTAAATATCTGCCAAGAATTAATAATAATAATTTGAAAAAAGTATTATCGCATTTGTCTGGCTGATCTATTTTGCTTGACTTTTATTTCCCGCTAATTTCTTTAGCATCAAAACTTAGTCATCTTAATTTATTGGCTGATTCGTGCTTTATCTTTATAATTGATTATTATCTTTTAATAAAAATATACAAATAATTAACTAGAATTCAAACTTTAAAACTTTTAATTATTTTCTTCTCTCCAAGTAATTAATTAGATCCGGTTCAGAATGTTAGATGTTTCATTATTGATTCTTTCTTTTTTTTGTCGTGTTTTTTAAAGCCATAATTGTTCTAATTCCAATAACTTGGCAAAATTCCCTATGATCTTTACAAAATACGTACAACCTGGATTATTGTATGTTAATTGTAGTGAATTGTTGTAGTTGTGTTTTATTTTATATTTATATCTCCATTAAAACAGCAAAGGTCACTTGCAGTTTTCCATATATATATTTTATCGTAGCCGTTCACTAATAAACTTTATTGTAATAAAGCAATTTAAATGCACTCCTACAACAATAAAAATATAACTTGCAAACAGTGATTTAGTTTTTTGGAAAACCCCTTAATTACTTACAAATTAAATCATAAAAATAAAACACTTCGTACACAGCAAATTAATTGTAAAATTTACTTGCAAAAAAAAAAATAATATTAATTCATATAAGAAATTTAATATATATAGAAAGAAATCTTTATAAATAGCAGGGGAAGTACAAATTAGTTGCTGAGTTGACGGTCGAATGAACTAATAAATAATCTCAAATAAAACAGTTCATTATCGTTATATTTTATTTATTTATATTTTTTGTTTAGTGACAAATAAATTGTTCCAAAATTTTAAATAAATGTTTTTTGGCTAAATATTTGTCACATCATTATTATCTGTTACAATTGTACCCTACACGAGGTGCTGCAACTGGCAGTCATTTGTGAGACACCAAAGAATTTTGTAAAAATTATATATGAGTGGAACTTTAAGGACTTTAAATATTTAATTTTCAATAATATAAAATAAAATTTTATTTATTAAAAAACTCCACAATTAACAGTCTAAATCAATTTTGCTTCATTTAAATTTAGAAAAATTTCACTTCATTCTTTAACTTTTAAGAAGAATTGAAGGGTTTCAATATATCGCCATTATTTATATTAATTAATTGTGGATGGCTGATATTAATAGAAGTTTTTCATAACTTGCAAAATTTAGATTTATTATAACCATTCAATAAATAATTCCAGACTTTTTTTTTGCATTAGTCAATTATAGAAGAGCTTTTTTAGAACTTAAATCCTTCAAGTAGGATGTCTCTAGTGTCTCCATTGCTTTCAAAGCCTTAAAAAAATATTTCAAAATATATCATATATAACATTCCTCAATACAACTTTGGTGTTCAGCCTAAGAAAAATATTTGTTTGCTCTTGATTTTATCAAATAAACAAAATCTCCTCATGGTGTCGGTGTCAGTAGCCCAGCAGGGAAGTTGTCTTTACAAGAACACACACACAAAAAAGAATATATAAAAATGAAACATCTAAAGCAGCAAATATGAAACTTAAAATGAGCCAAAACCCAAAGAAGTTATAAACACATTCGATAAAAGGAATTCGTTATAAAGGCCTCGAAGAAATACAACACAAACATGTACAGAACCCCGGCAACAACAACTTCAACAATGAGTGTGTTAATAAATTTTATAAAAAGGTTAATCAATTGTGGTCACCCCAAAAAGCAGAAATAAAAAAATATATGAGCTAAAAAGCCATAAACACACGCGATACAGCACGCAAAAAGGATGTGAAATACATAAGCAGTTATCTAGATCACTGCAAGAGAACATCATTTAATATAAAAAGAGTCCCAGTCAGGCAAAGAAAGTCGTGGAATGTTTATAAAAATTATAAAAAGCGACAAATTTTTAAAGTCATCACATTTATCATTTATTTAAAAAAGGAAATTAAGAAACCATATTTGCAAAAAAATATACAAATAAAATCAGCAAACAATAGTTGTGGTATTATAATTTCAAAATCTTTTTTCTTTTAAACAAATAAATACCTTAAAATAAGAAACAACAACAAAAGAACATGAAAAAAAGAGTAGAGGGCAGAAATCTTGTTTTGTAAATCATGCAAAAATTTGTATCAATTTCAATATAATTTTTGGAGTGGCTTTAACCTCTACGTTTTGCTGGTCTGTAAACATAAATTTTATTTTATGCAGTCTTAAAGCCTGGGCCCATTATGTTCTTTAAAATTATGTGCAATTTAGAGGACAATGAAACTGTTTCACATATTTTCAAAGCAGCAGATCAACATTTATACAACACACACACACAAGTCTTTCATGCGATCGGTAATAAAATATAAATAAAATTTGTCTTATAAAGAAAAAAATTCTTAAAATGCACATAAATATTTTGTTCATTTTATTGAATAGTTTTCTTGAAATATTTCTCATATCCTTTTCTTATAGTTTATGGAATCATGTTTAATAAAGAGAAAAATTGGTTTATGAATTTTTTAGGGTGTAGCTGGAAATGGCAGTTAGTGTTGTTGTAAGACAATAAAAAGAAAAGGCATTGATTTAGATTGTAATGGGTGGTGTTGCAGCCTCCCTTAGGAAAAAAGGTCCCACTGTATTTTCCTTAAACATAAACTGCGGTATTTATAAAAACAAATCCTGTGTGTCTTTAAACATAATTTTGATAAAAAAATTGCTTTAAAGTATTCTTTAAGTTGCCTTACTTTTTTTATCAATTAAGTCTATGAAATATAAGATTTTTTTTATAATCAGAAAAATTAATTTAGTTTTGGAACACTATTTTCTACTTTGAAACTTTTACTAGTTTCAATAAAAATTCTACTTTAATTGTAATTTGGTGCTGATTCTTTCTTCCCCAAATATTTTTAAATAATTCAGAGTGATCAATTGAGGGGTTTTAGCTAATTCCTATAATCATTTCACTGGTGCTAATGCAGATCAGCAGGGAACCTTTACCCAACATTTCTTAGAACAACTGAAAATATTTATTTCAAACTTCCACTTTAATAAGTGAGAAGTCTAAAAGAAACATCAAAGTCATAACAAGAATTCAATGATCACTTTTCCTTTTTATTTTTTTACATTTTCATTCTACAATTGGTTGGATTTTTTCCGATTCTAATTATATTTGTAAGAGAAATAAAGAACAACAACAACTAAAAATTGTGTAAAATGTAAAAACAATTTATTTAGAGTTTTGATAACACATGTTGTTTAATTTTAAATAATTAAAAATTCTTTGCAAAGAAAAGTTTTTCTAAAATATTTGGGACAATGTTTTGTTGACAGAAAGAACATTTTGGGACAGACATTTTTATGTAAACTAGTAGTACACTTCTATATTAAACAAATAGTTTTAAACCATTTAAATATTGTAGAATTAAAAGGTAAGAAAATAAAAAGGAAAGTGATCAGTGAGTTCTTGTTATGACTTTGACTTTTTTTAGACTTCTCACTTATTAGAAAGGAAGTTTGAAAAAATGCCTCTAGTTATTCTAAGAAATGTTGGGTAAAGGTCCGCTGATGATTTGCATTAGCCCCAGTGAAATACGTTTAGGAACTTCCTAAACCCCGTCAATTGATCACTTTGAATTTTTTATTAACAGTTTAAAAAAAAAAAGAATCAGCACATAATTAATATTAAAGAAGATTTCCAAAAATATGTACTAGTTTGAATATTATAAAATTTTTAATAATAGAAAACCTAAATTCGTCTAAATATTTTGTCTTTTTTCAGTTTTCTCAAAATAATAACTTGATTTCTTAGCACATTTGCAAAACACAACCGAGAATATTTTGTGGGCAGGTGAGTACACAGTGAGATACAGTGTAGTAACAATGTATCGTACAAGATATCCTGCTAGAAGTGCTACATCACAAGTAAAGGGCCTTCCGAAACGCTTGCTTTTATTAGGAAGGTTGTACTTGACAAGATATTTAAAATACCAGAACTTCGCTGCTTCCTATAAGAAAAGCTTAAGAACAACTTTTACACAATTTAAAATTTGTAACTGAAATACTTTGAAAATTTCTTGTCTTTTTAAAATATTTAAAATATTTCGATTTAAAAAACAATTCGCTCTAAATGATTAATGGTATTTCATTAAAAATTCATAAACATAAATCAAACAAAACGATCTTTAAAATCAATTAAAGTCCGTTAAATGGAAAACTCCCTGTCACACAAAACGACAACAAATATTAGACTTCCAAAAAAAAACAAACAAAAACAAAAAAAGAAAGAAAACAGTAGCTAATCTACAGGGTATTTAACAAAGCAAAAGTAGGTGAACTATAAATCTACAAAAGATGGAGAACAAAAAAATAGAAAAAGGATATTTTTACAAAAATCAAAACTAGCAAAAACCTCTTCACAATACACACGGGAAACAAAAGATATCGAAACAAATGATTTTCAAACGCTATTGATCGCATACAAATATTTCGAAAATAATAATTAAAACTGGATATAAGAAAACATGGCACACAAACAAAACCTGGGCTTTTCGATTTTGAAAATTTACAGGGTAAATATTTGCTAACAAGCCATGCCGCTCTTTTAAAGGGTTAGTCTTTGTGCCGTACATTTTGCTAGACGTTTTCACTTCAAAAGGGTCTGAGATGCAGTTTGATTTTTTGCAAAAATTGTTTTTTTTTTTCAATGATTAATGATTTTGCACTAGAAACGATTTAATTTCTTTTTTTTTTTTGCCGAATGTTTGCCAACAATAATTAAATTTTGGCATTCTGGAGTAAAAAGTTTAAATGTATTTGTTTACTGTGACAATTGATTGTTTGTCAAGATCATTTAGCATATTTAAGAGCACTTCAAACAACTCGGCAAGTCATGTTCATTTTTTTTTTGTGACTTCCCTAAAACATCATTAATCTTGAGAAAGTTAAGCTGCAAAAGATTTTTCTTATACCAGAATTAAAGGTGACTTTTAAAGAATATTTTTTGTTATAGAAAAATTTAAACTGAAGAAAGAGATATACGAATAGAGCAGCTGAGATTGTATTTGTTATCTTTGAAAATTCATTTAAAGTGTTGGTAACTATTGACTTTAATTTAGTAAAGGATTTATCGCACTAGAATCATAGATTTTTTTTGTTTGAATAATAGAATCGTTTGCCAGATTCGGAAATGGTCAAGTCCACAATTTTTATAACGTCATAGGAAATTATTGAAACTGTATTTTACTTTTTAAAGTTTCACAGGGGAATTATGAAACTCCTTTATAAAGAAAAATATGAAGAAAATGGTTAAAATTATAATATCGTTGTATTCAGAAAAGTCTGACTGTTTTGTGTGCTTCTTGTGCTGCTGGAACCATCGATCCCTACTTCGTTAAAAACACTGCTGGGTATAATGTCAACTTCAAAGCTGACTTCAAAGAGCCTTGTTTACTGACTTGTTCGTTCATCATGATTAAACAGCCATGATGTGCCGGTTCTAGGGTTTTAATAAGATAAAGCAACATGTCTTGCAGATCGTGTTACAATTGTAAAATGTCCTGTAGGATCATGCGATTTAATGCCGCTGGATTTTTTTCTATAAGAAAATATCAAACCGTTGGTCTACGCCGATAAGGGCGACTGACCACTTGCAGGATGCAATTGCCCGTACACGGCCACATTTGTTGGAAAAAGTCATCGATAATTGGAGCTCCAGACAAGACTACATCCAAGTCATCCGTGGGGGAAATATGCCAGGAGTCATATTTTCTTTACAAAGCGAGAGAATTATTTTTTTTTTAAAGAAGAGATTTCATGTCTATTTAATAATAAGAAAATCGTCTTTATTTCTATACAAAAATTTTTGAATACTTTTTAGAAGTATTTTAAGGTTTTGCAATAATTATTAATAAATTTTTTAATTAAAAACTTTCTAATTTTCCACCTGCTAAACGTTTATCAAATCAGGTATGGCATTTGCATATTATAAGACGATATATGCTTTTTCATGCAGGGGATTTATGCAGAGTGGATCCAAAGTCATACCAGCGAGTAAAAATGTAATAACTTTTTTTCTTTTTGCCAACCACAATATATACTTTCCACCACTTTTAAATTTTTTTCCAGTATCTTTTTACTTATATTTCTCTATATATTTTCTACTCTATATATTTTTCTACAAGTCTTTCCCATTAAAAAATATAAAACTAATTCTAGTACACAATTGGAGTCGGAAAAAGGCCAACCAATTTTATGTAGAATAAAAACGTAAGATAATTAAAAAGGAAAAGTGATCAGTGAGTTCTTGTTATGACTTTGATATTTGTTTTAGACTTCTCACTTATTAAAGTGGAAGTTTGAAATAAATATCTCTAGTTATTCTATAAAAAAGTTGGGTAAAGATTTCCTGACGATCTGCATTAGCCCCAGTGAAATGCGCATGGGAACTAGCTAAAACCCCTCAATTGATCACCTTAACTTTTTTAGTACGTTTTTGGGAAAAAAGCATCAGCACTTTCCTTAAATTAAAGAGGTTTAAAAAATTATAATTCCCCAAAATATCGATTTCAATACTCCCAGCAAAAGGAATTCACATTATCTAGCAACATTTTCTTTTGATTTTTCATTGTGCTAACCCCAACGACATTAAAACGAAAACTATATAATTAATTTAGTTATAACTTTTAACAATTAACTGACAGTTTAAGAGCTTGCATAAATTTAAAACATATTAAAAATGAAGAAAATAATAGAAACATATTTTTAAGTTATAAAAAAAGCTGCATGACCTATAAAATAAACGTTGTTAATTTGCCATAAAAATTTCTTTCGTTCTATGTCAGCTTAATTGTTTATGTTTAATAAAACTTGGCTTCAAATCCATAATATAGAGTAACAAGTAAATTTTAAAGCAGCCAAATATTAATTCAACGATTTTTTTAATGTGACCACATAAATTCATGACAAAACACAAGACATAAAATAAAAGGCAACAATTTAAAACTAAATGCCATAAAATGTGGCACATGGGGAGGAGCAGACTAGGACCCCCCATTAACAAACAAAAACTTTAGATCTGTGTTGATTGAAAAGTTGTTGTTGTTGCGAGCAACCAAAAAACTAGGCGACAGAAGTAATTAAAAATCAAATTATGATGTCCACAAGAAAAAAATATAAGAAAAGAGAAAAAGAAAAAGAGCGATGATCGTGAACAACGTCAACAAGAATTTTATAATGAAGCTGAAGTTGTTTAAATCCCAATTAAATGTAAATATTATTACTATTATTGGTAGGGGTTTATGTAAAACATTTAATTAACATTTAATCATTCGATTTCGAAGTCAATCACCCAGCATCATCAGCAGCAGCAGCAACATCATCAGTTTTATATGATGTCGTTCGATTCCTGGGCTCAACACAAAGACTTCGTTCTGTTCGTGCTGTTCTTCCTCAGGTGTAGTGGCTTAAATGAATTATGAGCTACAGACAGATAGACTTGTCTGCAAGTGCAGACAGAGACGTTCATATAAAAATATTATAAATAACAAAGAACTACATGCAACCATGACCAGGTTTGATATCGCAGTTGAAAAGTTATTAAAATACGATTGACGATTTTAATGTGATTTTGTAAACCATAACATTTTATTAACATAATAAAATCAATACGATGGTCAGTATTTGGGTTGTGGTCTTTTACTTGTTTGTGATGACTTAAAACGATTCCATCAATGTCGTATTATATTCTGATTAAAGGTATTTTTGGTCTCAGTTAACCCTGGAATAGCAACAGAAGGCTTCTTACAAAATGGAAGCAATACGGTTGTACTACACGTTCAAACAATTTAAAAGGTTAAAAAAAATTTCAGCTTGGGAATATAGTTTTATAATTTGGATTAATTTGTTTTCGGAAATTTAAAATTCATATTCCTGAAGGAGTTTGTTTTCTTTGTCAACAAAAGAATTAGATCTTCTTAATCTTTAATTTTAATTATGTGTTGATTCTTTTTTCCCAAAAACATTCTAAAAAATTCAAGTGATCTATATTGTTTTTGTTGTTTGTTTATAAACAATTAAAATTTTACTGTCATAACAAATCCCCTGCTTTCTAATGTTGTTTTAATGCACTGTGTAGGGGTCATTCCCTGAGTGCTGCTCCAAGACATGAACGTGAATGAATAAAAGGAAATATCCTTATAAACCTACAACTGGACCTCTTTCCTTTTGTCCTTTTTTGATTGGCAAGAAACTTAATGACAAGACTGATAAAGACATTTAAGAAGATTGCGAATTTGCTGCAACGATTTTGTTCCGTTTTGGCTTAAACTAAAATTCCTTTCCAGAGTGCAGTCTCATATTAAGTTCTTTTCTGAAAAAGAATGCTACAATTTTTACACTTTTTAGGAGAAAAGGGCCATATTATGACTTTTGAAAATAATGAATTGATGATAAATTAATCCAACATATTTTACGAAAAATATTTATTGTTTCCAAACTCCTACAAACTGAAAATTTTTCGAAAAGAAGTGGAAAAATGTGAGCTGTTTTCTAAACAGATAACGTCATTAATGTTTTACATAAAAAAAAAACCTTTTTAAACCTTAATAAGAAACTAGCAACCAAAGAGTTTCTTTGGCCTTTCATACAGGGTTAATATAAAAAATGTTTCCTTTATGGTAAGTATTATCAAGACCCTGGCGTATCATACAAGGTTAATAATCAACTTTGATTTAATTACTTTCAACAAACCTTTTAAACTTTCGTTTGTCAACATTTTATTTGATAACCTCCCAAAAACTACAACAAACTTAAAACGACATGATTTTGTATGTCATTTGATTGGCTTCGCTTATGATCTTGTGTCTTCAGCCAGCATCATCACCTTCTTCTACATCTTAATCATAATCATCATCATCATCATGATCATCGCTATACCACCAACATCAGCCTGAACTTTTGTTTGTTGCTTAAACGTTCATTTAGGCCGCGCACAACGTGGATGTGATTTCGTTTATTGCAAATTTAAATGCTTAAGTTTCATTTATGAAGAAAAAACATTTAATAAGGAACTAAATATTTGTCTCCATTTATTGTTCTAGACAATAGTTTTGTGAAATAAAAGGAGTAGAAATTAACTAAAAATGAAATCTATATAAATTGATAAAAATCAATAAGATTATGAAGAAAACATTTATTTGTTTATTATTTTTAAATATAAGATTACTGGCGTCTGGCAAAAGACACAATTTTTAAATGGTGTAAAATCAATTTTTAACAGAGAGGCTGGAATAAATAGCAGTGGGGTTAACTAAATATTTGCCAAAAAATTTCTCAAACAATCGTTTAACGTACCAGAAACGTTCTTTTATTTAAATCATAAGAAATACTGGACTGTTAGTATTTCGTGTTCTCTGGCTTTAAACTTGACTTAACTCTGGTAATTATTTACCCCCAAGTGTTTTTCCCAACTCTCGTTTCATGCTTGCCCATTTGAAAGAAGGTGTTGTTTGCCTATTTTGTAGTTAAACTATTTTTATTTTCTTTAGTTTTTTTATAAAGCATTTTCTTTTTTCTTCCTTAAATCTCAACATCTTGTTTTTCCAGTTATCATCATTATCATTTGCTATAAATTTCATAATTAATAATTGTTTTAAAATTTAATAAATGATGGTTGTTTCACTCAGCCTCATATTTACAAAATACCATGTAATTTGAGTAGAATTATGAAAAATGGTTATGGTCTTAACAAAATATGTCTAGATATAATTGGATAAATAAATGTCTATTGCGCGGGGAGCAAAAAAGAAAAAAAAAAAGTAGTTTAACAAGAAAATCTTATGAGCTGAACTGAAGGCGTATTATTAACCGGTAGAATAGTTTTCGTTTTTCTTTTTTTTTTCATTTAACACACTTTATTATTATTTTGTTTTTGCTATTAAATTAAATAGTATCTCGTTTTGTATGAAATTGTATTTATAATTGTGCACATGAAGTGAAATTATGATGACTGGTGTTTGATGGCAATAAAAATGTTTGTTGGAAATTAAACAAGACTAATTGGAAGACATACATTTTTAGTGAAAAGTCACAAGATGTGTGCCAAAGTTTTATATTAATGACAGATAAATTATAAAATACATTCTTGTCTTTACAAAATTTTTTATTTATTGCCAGAGAACAAAATTTAAAATTAGAGAAACGTTGTGGTACTAATAATATTTTGGGCAAAAATACCTAAAAAATAAATTCTAAATCATCTTGTAAGAGTAGTTTGCTTTTTTAAGTTGAGAAAAATATACTTTACTTTTTTTTAAACTAATTGAAACTTATTTTTCATGGGAATTGTGCAAGTCATCTTTAGCAATTTCTTTACTGCTGCTTTATCTGTTGCAGATTGTGGCGTTGAAGGAAATAAAAAGCTCAGCATTCTTTCGATTAAAAATCCAATGCAACCAAGAATTTTTATTTCAAATCATTTTGAAGTGCAATTTAATTAATTTTATACCACTTTTGCAAATACTTTTTTTCTATATTCCTGTCTGTTCTGTAAATCACGGTGTTTTTAAGTCCAGTAATTTTATTATTTTTCAGAGTTTTATTATTTTTTTAGTTACATATATAATAATAGCGTCAGTTATGATACCTGAAAAAAGTCGTTTCTAATTCTAAGCATGTCTTCAGCATCACTATATATATTCGAAATCGCTCGATTTCAAATCGACGCGTTTTGCAGAACAGGCCCGATTGATTAAGTTCGATGTAGTGTTTTTTTAAATAATATTTTAAGATTTTTCATTTGTTTATTCAATATTTTGTTAACAGGTTTTTTACATCCTACGGAATAGGTAATTGAAAATGGAAAAGAAAATCATAAGTACGAATTCCTGCTCGATATTCCTGATAACGATTTATTGTATAAATAAAACAATTTATTATAATTGGAGGAAAAATTCCCTGAAGGTGACCAACAGAGTTGGTCGAAATATCGAAGAAATAAATATATATCAAAAGAAAAATTTTAATATTATTTTATTATATAAAAAGACCTCAAGCCGAAAAGGACATCACAAACAAAACAAATTTATTCAAAAAGGTCTACATCAAAACATATTCCGAAAAATTTAACTTTTTTGTTTTTATTCAAGTTTATTTATTTTATTTTTTTAAAATAATTCATAAATAATTATATAACTTATTTCTCTTCCAGCATATGAAAGAATAAAGATAATCTTGAATTTTTAAAAGCTTGGGGAAAAAATCAGCACGATTGAAATAATATTGAGGCGTTAAAAAAATTGCCAAATATATAAATTCAAATCATAAATTTACTTTTTTCTCAATTCTTATTTGCTAGAGTCCTAGAATATGTTTCTTTACGACCGTGGAAGCAAATCACGGTATTCGACATCGATCTTATTTTCAATTTATATTGTATTGAAATTTTTATTGATATCGAATGCCGTAATTTGATATTTTACAATTTTCAAAGTTTTATCAAAAACTAGTTTCAATACGCTCAAGGACACCCACCTAAGAGAAGCCAATCACTTCATTATTTTCTTTAAAGCATTTTAAGTTGCACAATATTTTAAATCATATTCCAAATCTCTTACAATATATTTTAAAATATATTCACAATCTCCTTAAATATATTTCAAAATAAATTCAAAATCTGCTTCAATATATTTCAAAATATATGCCAAATCTTATATATAATTCAAAATATATTCAAAATATTCTTAAATGCATTTCAAAATATATTCAAAATCTAATTCAATATATTTCAAAATCTTGCTAAATATATTTCAAAGAATATTCAAAATCTCCTTAAATATAATTCAAAATATATTCACAATCTCTTTTAATATATTTCAAAGTATATTCAAAATCTACTTCAATATATTTCTAAATATATTTCAAATCTTACATATAATTCAAAATATCCTTAAATGTATTTCAAAACATATTCAAAATCTAATTCAATATATTTCAAAATATATATATATTCAAAATCTCCTTCAATATATTTCAAAATCTTCCTAAATATATTTCAAAGAATATTCAAAATCTCCTTGAATATATTTCAAAATATATTCAAAATCTATTTAAATATATTTCAGGCAAGACATGATGGATTAATTAAGTGCAGGAATTGATGCAAAAAGCTTTTTAATTTTGATCCAGATCTCTATTGTTTCGGAGTCGATTCAGAATTTGAAATGTGTCAGTGTCATTGTGATACGTTACACGCCATTAATTAATCTTTTTTTTAAATAATATTTTGCGCTTGAGTTCTGAAAAAATTTTAAAAATCATAATATATATTATAATATAAAAAGTGTATTTTATGATATAAAATAATATTTCATAATACAAAAATTTCATTTTTTTAAGTTTTATAATATTTCGCAGAATGTCTTGTTTTATCGAAAAGTGATCAGTGAACTCTTGTCATGACTTTGATATTTCTTTTAAACTTCTCATTTATTAAGGTGGATGTTTGAAATAATATATTTAGTTATTCTGGAGAATTTTGAGCAAAGGATCCCTGATGATCTGCATTAGCCCCAGTAAAATGCATTTAGGAACTGATCACTTTGAATGTTTTAGTACAATTTTTGGAAAAAGAAGAATCAGCACATAATTAATATTAAAGAGTTTTAAAATGTATTCAATTGGAAAAGACTATTTAACTTTTTCTTGAGTTGAGAGAAGTATCAGTGGTATTAAATACAGGAAAAGACTTAATTTCATTTGATCGATAGGGATAAAAATTTTCGTGATATAAAACACTATTCGAATACCCACAGGCGAAAAAATCTAACAACTTTTGTGTCACGGATGCCTTATGAAGGAATTTCTTCCCGAATAATGATTATAAAAAATCATAAGCAAATAATAAGATTTAGGGCCTCTAATAAAATTGCATTTCCTTAAATAGATTTTTTTTCTTTTGAAATGCAATCGCACATGTGGCAAATAGCAATTAATCTTCTTTGATAACTTTCATTGACCCTAAAACTTAATTTACGGCAAAGTTTCATGCTTTAGCAACCAACTTTTATGTATGACTTTTCAAGACTTGCCTTTAGGCCTTTTCAGTTGTGAGTACTTTGGAAACACGTTCTTTAAACATAAAAAAACGAGCGTTTAAAATAAATTTATGAATGCCACCAACATGTTTTCGAGACAATTTATTTTTCTACAAAATAATTTATTCCTGCATATGAATTGTTATAAAAAAAGAATAAAAAAAAAACAAAAGAAAACTATGAGTTAAAACGCACCTGGCATAATAATTGTCTTAAGCATTTTCTAAATTTTATATCTCAAAATCAGTTTTATTACAAAACAGTTCCTTTGATTCGAGTGGTCGAGGGCCATTCGTTAGGGTTTTTGTCATTCCACTTAATTTATGACTGTTTCTAATAAAGTATTTCAATTGTTAAATAAATCAGTGCATTGACTTTTGGAAAAGTTACGATCTGATTGGCGTGGTGTCATGATATATTGAAATTTAATTATAAAAGTTTATTTATTCTTTGGAGAATGGTTAAGGATTTTATGAAATTGTTGTTATTATTATCAGTATTATTATTATTATTATTATTATTATTATTATTATTATTATTATTATTATTATTATTCTTATTAATATTTTTACTAACTTATCATAGCCAACTTTATGTCTTGCATTAACTCCATCAAATCAGGACTTTAATGTGTATCAAAAATCGTTGGGAATGTAAGTGTATTTAATGTTGTAGTTCCTATTCGCTAGAATACATTTTTGACTGTAGAACGGCCAACTATAACAAAAGAAAAATTAGTTGGAAAAAATAAATCCAAAACAAAACTAAAACAATTGCCAAACTTCGAAACACACATTTCACCAGCAAAAACTTTATCTGTCGCCAACATCTCTGTTTCCCAGTAAGACAACATTTTTGTAATAATAATTAATTTTAACACTCCTACCAATAAATGCTCGAATGCTCGTAAAAACCGAAATTATTTTCTAACCATATTAAAAAATTGTTAGTGTTTTCATTTTCCCAAAAGAAGGTTTTTGTTTTAGCAAACATACAAAAAATATATATATATAAATAAAATATAAAAAAAATCTGCACATAAAAATACCACATACAGCCATGACGCTTATCTTGAATCAGTAGGGAGAAACACACACACACACGTTCCAAGTTTTGACAACACAATAATGTGACAAAAGAAGAATACCAGGAACTAAATGTCAATTATTTGTTATACAACCTCTACACGAGATATTGATATTCCATCGCTTATTTGTAGTTTATGTGTGACGTGTTGCACCAGAATTATCAGTAGTTACGAGGACAAAGAACAGCAGCGAACAGAGCAGTTGGAGGACATACAAGAGTGCAACAGTAGTGAAACAAACAAAAAACAGTAGAAATAACAAGCAGTAGTTAGATGAAAGTTAGAGAAACAATAACGAAAAAATAGGGGTACCGTAAAATAAAATATCTTTTTATATAAATATTTCAGCTTATGGTGCCTTGATTGGAAAAGGTACTAGTTTTTAAAAAGTACCTCTTCCTTTACTAAAGCGGCAAATTTTGTTTTGAAAGTTATTATATCTAACAGGTACTTTTTAAAAGGCAGACTTACAAGAAGTACTTTTTAACAGGAACTTTTTCCTAAGAGTACTTTTTAATAAGTACTTTCAAAGAAATTACTTTTTGAATAGTAGTATTCTAAATTATACGTTTTTAGAAGGTGCTTTTATGACAGGTTCATGTTCAAAAGATACTTCTGTAGTTAGTACTTTTTAAAAGGCACTTTTATTAGGGGCGATTGCTATATGTTTGCAAATAAATTTTTTCAAGTATTAATTAAAAAAAGTTACATTTTGGAAGGTACTTTTTTCTAAAGCCAGATACTCTTTCAAAGTTACATCTTAAGAAAGTATTTTTTTTAATAAAATTTTTCAAAAGGGAGGAAGTTTTTTAAAATTTTACTTTTTTAATAGTCACTTTTTAAAAAGTACCTTCCCAAAAACATATTTCTAAAAAGACTTTGTCCAGCAAGTTATTTACTTAACGCGTAGTTTTTAAATATTAATTTTATAAAAAGCACTTTTTAAATAATTTTTTGATTTGATTTTTTTTTTGTACTTTTTAAATAGTACTTTTTAAAAAATTTTGTATATTTTAAGAAACTGCCTTTTTAACAGGTACATCTACAAGAAATAATTCTATAATAAGTATCTTTTAAAAGGTACTTTTATTAAGGGTACTTTAGAAAACGTATTTTTGTAAATAAAGTTTTAAAAACGGTTTTTTTTTATAATAAAATTTCTAAAAAAGCATTCTTTTGAAAAAAGCATTCTTCTTAAACTGTTAATTCTTTTGTAAATTGTTAATTTTTCTTTTAATAAATCTTATCAGAAGTTAAGTTTTTGTAAGTAGTTTTCTATAACGAGTACTTTTTAAAAGGTACTTTTATTAAGGGTGTTTTAGAAAACTTACTTTTTAAAAATAAAGTTTTTAAAAAAGTTTATTTGCATAATAAACTTTCTGAAAAAGCACTCTTTTAAAAGTTTTACTTCTTATGGTACTCTTTTAACGTACATTTCAGCGTACTTTTTAAAAAGTACTCTTTGATAATTTATTGAAAAAAGGGTATTCTTTAAAAACGTATTTTTTTAAGTTGTAAATTTTCTCAATAAATATTATCAGAAGTTAAATTTTTGTAAGTTATTTTTTTTTGTTGTTCTCTTTCAAGGATTACCATTTTGAAAGACATTCTTTTCGGAAGATACTTTTTAAGAAGGTACTTTTTGCAAAGTACTTATTTCAATTATGCTTCTGAATTAAATACTTTTCAAAGATCCACTTTGTTCATTAGAATTTTTTTCATATTCGAGCCTTTTTTAAAGTACTTTTAAAACAGTACTTTTCAAACAGTACTTTTCAAACAGTACTTTTCAATATATCCCTTTTTAAAAGTTACTTTTACGAGATACTTTCTAGTAAATACTTTTTAAGGAGGTACCTCTAGTAAAAGGTACTTATTTAAGAGGCTTTATTTTAAGAAATAGTTTTTGTAAATGGTACTCTTTCAGAAGGTACTTTGCTCACAAAGTATTGTTCGGAAGATACTTTGGAAAAAGTAACCCTACTTTTTGAGCAGGCACTTTTTGCGAGACGTACCTTTTAAAATGCCTTTTTTGAAAAATAGTTATGCTTCCGCAATTGCTAAATAAGTACTTTTCTCACGTCAAAGGGACACCCTGAAAAATCAAAATAAATAAATTTTTTTTAAACAATCTTGATAAATCTTAAATCAATGCCAAAAACCACACAATTGTCATAAATAAATTTGTTACCCAACAAGAGAGTTCAAGATAAAACACACACGTAGTTCCAGTATTAGACTGAATTATTGGGCAACACATAACATTTGGATTCAACCAGGAAACAGCAGCTACACTAACAATATCAAACAAAAGTACCAAAAAAATTTTAGTAGCCCAGCAGGGCATGTTGACACATTAATTGTTGTCCCCTTTTTATCAAACACGGAGTGTGTGTTTTTCTAAAGGGATTTTTTCGTTTAATTTATGCTCGCAAACAAACACACAAAAGGACAAGATTTCTATCTTGAAATTTTATTTAATTTCTTTCTGCCATTATTTTCATTGTTCTGTGAGTTAAAACAGTTGTTCAATAAAACTGAATTAATTTCATTTTCATATTTTAGTATGTGTCTTATCGCTTTAGAACATTCAAATCAGTGTTCTTTTTTTTTAGTATCTGAAACTATTGTTTCATTAGCGCTGCTATTGTGCGAGTAGTTGGTATGCGGGTCCTATAAAGGAGTGAGTTTAAAAAAAAAATTCACCATTAACTTCCGTTACATTCTGTGAAAACTGTGGTTTGATTTCCTTGTAAAAAGTATTAGATTTTTTAATTTATTTTTTGATAAACCAATTAAGGTGTGAATGGGATTTGTGTTTGTGGAAATATATTTATTTCCGGTTGATTTACTTAGTCATGGTGTCGATGTGATAATAGAGATGTTAGGAAACGGTGACGGTTCTATAAGGAAGAGAAGTTAAGTAAATTCGCTGAATTAGGAGAAATTTTCTTTATTCGAATTTAAGCCACAGTGCAGCTGCCAGCAATTTTCAATTATTTTGAAATATATTTCTAATTGAGATATGAAAGAGAGTTGGGAGGCAAAAGTTTTCATGTCTGCCTGTTATTGCGATGCATTCATCTTCATTTATTTACTGGTTTTTATTATTTATTATTATTATAATTTTTTTTCAATAAATTAACATTAACATAATACAAAGTTAAATTTGCATTCACCAGCTGTCATGTGCATCAATTCCTACAAAACTTGTTTGCATTTTGTTGCTACTAAAGTTTCGAAATACTTATTAAATAGTTTTTATAAAAAAGTACAATTTTCGTTAAACACTTTTTTTATGAACTGGTTTTTAAAAAGTACTTCAGTTTGCATGTACTTTTTTTATCCTCTGAGACCAGAACTCATGGTAGGGCCCGTTCATATGCGATGCATTGAGCCAGACCTAAGAAAATAAGTTGTAGAAAGAGGGTTAGAGGGAGTAGCGCCTGTAGACGTTCGATTTGAACTCCAAAATTAAGCGTAGCAGAATAGACCCCCGTAAGAAGTTTATTCTTACGGGGGCATGCGTGGCGCAGTTCACTGACAGTCCGACAAAGAAACGTTACTCCATAAGTGAAGGGCGTGTAGCAGGCAAATATAATCGATTTTCGGGGAAGAGATTTCAAACATCTCCTGACAACATTCCACATTACGTTGATTCTTCAGTGAGTTAATAGAGTTGGGTACCCGACTGTGACCGGTGAGCTTCTTCGATCTCTTGTTAACGCACTCGAGTAACCTCAAAAGAGGCTTTGAAGCACCAGCCCATTCATTTCTATTTTTAATTCTATTTTTTTCCAATGATTTATTGAAATACAATTTTTAAAAGTAACTTTTTTAAGAAGCTTTATTTAATAGGAACTTTTTTTTTAATACTTTTTAAGATCGTACCTTTTAAAAAGATACTTTTAAAAGGTACTTTAGAAAAACTCTAATAAATGGTACTTTCTCAAAAAGGTAGTTGCTTTAGAAAGTACTCTTTTTAATAAGTACGTTTTAAAATGTACTTTTTTTTAAATACTTTATTTAAAAGGAACTTTTTTAAGAGACTATTTAGTACTTTTTAAATGGAAATTTTCAAATATGATAATGAAATAAATGATACTTTGTCAAAAAGTAATTTCTATTTTTATTTTATTTTCTAAGTACTCTTTTAAGCAGTACTTTTTTAAATGTGGTTTTTCAAAAGATACTTTTTAAAAAACCCTATTAAAAAAAATTCAAGATGTTCGGTTTCAAAAATACTTTTAAAAAGTACTTATTAGAAGAATTATTAATAGGTAATTTTGCAAAAAGTACTTTTTTTACAAGTACTCCAGTAGAAAGTTTTTTTTAATGAAGTTATTAAGCAACAAGAGAATTGAAGATAAAACACACACGTAGTTCCAGTATTAGACTGAATTATTGGGCAACACATAACATTTGGATTCAACCAGGAAACAGCAGCTACACTAACAATATCAAACAAAAGTACCAAAAAATTTTAGTAGCCCAGCAGGGCATGTTGACACATTAATTGTTGTCCCCTTTCTAGAAAATTTTTCTTAGAAAATTTTTCAAGAGGTACTTTTTTGAAAAACCTTTTTAAAAAGATATTTAAAATTACTTTTTCAAGAGTTTTCTTTTTCAAAAATAACTTTATGGTAATTTCTAAATATAAACTTTTTATGGTACATTTTTAGTTACTTTTTTAATACGTACTTTTTGAAAATATATGCACTTTACCATAAACTTTATCATAAAAAGTACTTTTTGTAGATTTATAAGATTGTTATTATTGTTAAATTAAAATCAAAACAAGAACTTTTTAAAAATTTAATTTTGACTACTTTTGTTCTAGAATTTTCGCTCAATAAGAAGAAAATATTTCGCTGGATGATTTTTTATGTCACTACGCATAAATTGTGTCTCATTATTGAAATTTTTAGTGGTTCAAAATAAATCACCAACAAATATTTTGGCAAATTTCAAGGGAAAAGGTGTTCATTTAAATATCTAATAGGTCAATAAACCTGCCATGAATATAATCATTCCTATAATTTCTATACCTTCGACGTTGATTTATTAAGAAATTTCCATTAAATCATATATTGATCAGGTGCATTTTTAATGGGACAAAAATTGGTCCAGTATTACAAACGAATTTCAAAACGCGCTGTAACTAATTTCTTTAAGGTTTTTTTAAATGATTTTTTTTAATAAAATGCTTTAGATCAATAAATCATGTCGTTTATTATGTGATTGGCCCATGGAAATGTGTTACAATTTTCCATTGTTTTATAAATATTTATAACACTGAAGGCATTAAGAATTTAAGAAATAAATAAAACCCCAAAGAGCATTAATTAATATTAAAGAAAAGAACTCATAATAAACATTCAGACTTTTTTTAAACAAATTTTTTCCCCTTAATTTTTTATAACAAAGAATTTATAACAGCAGCAGCGTCTTGTAAAAATGATCAATTGCCTGCTGTTGCTGTTGATCCTTTTGTAATAAAGAGCAGAAATTAAAATGAAAAAAAAAAGAAAATTCTTATGACTGTTTTTTGTTTATTATTTGGGCGCTTTTTCAAATGTGATTTAAGTGAAGAAACTCATCTGCCTTTTAATGTTCCAGATAAGAGTAACAAAATTTGTTAAGCATTTGTTGGTTTTATGGCTTGAATCTGTTTCGATTTTGTTCTTTTTTTCTTTTTCAGAGTTTTGTTTTTTTATTGTCATTGTATTTTGCTGGTATTCTTTTCAAGGTGAACTGGCCATCTTGTTGGCCATAATGATTAATTGCTTTAAATTGATTTATATATTATTTTTTGCAGCAGTTCTCCTCTGAAGATGTCGTCTGGGTTTGGGGCGTTGGTAGTGTTTGAAAATGATTTGTGCTGGATTTATAAATTTTTTTCTTATCTTATATATATATATATATATATATATATATATATATATATTTGACTGCTTTATTAAATGCAATTCTTTAAGCAATTCTATTTTAAGGATTTTCGGTTTTATACCGCTTTTAAAAAGTCCTGAAACTATTTTCTATATGTTGTTTTATTGAATATAAATTTTCTACTCAAATAGTTTGCGGTAGATGTTTATAAAATTTAACTTCACACACCTAATTTATCATACAATAATACAATTAATAAATTGAGCAATTAGTAGTTAATTGTATTACTAATAGCGTAAAACTTGAATTGCAACCCTGGTCATAAGTATGTTTATTAAGAGCTGTGTTTAGCGAGCGGAAAAATTTCCTATAATGGCGAGCCAAAATTCAAAAATTTTTATAAACTGAATTTTCAAACAGACTGAATAAATAAATAAATAAACAAAAACGAAATGGCTGGTTACTTTCGATTTGCATTTCGCTGGAATAATGAAAGGAGCGATAGCTACTGCTTTCTCGAACTTTGCAAATTTGCCAAGTTTTCCTTTTTCTTTTTTTAAGCACTGACGATGAAACAAAAATCGATCGTAATGACTGCAAGAGATCCATATTTCTATTATATGCAAGTAAGATTTTTTAAATCAAAATTTGCATCCATTTTTAAAATTTACAAACAGGAACATTCACGAAAGAAATAAAATAACGTTTTTTCAGCTGTCAAATGATAATTGAGTCAATAGATTTAATTGCTCAACTAAAATTAAATTGAGTCAATTAAGAATGTATGTCGGAACACAGTTTTACATTATTTTTATGATTCAAAATATTTTCCCCCTAATTCACAAACGATTGTTAAAGTTAATGGATGCTTTAAGGGATCTTTAACTATACAAAATCCATACTTTAAGGCCACTTTAATTTTAATAATCGTTTATGAATTAGAGGGTTGATATTTATTAAAAATTACAAGAGCAAAAAGGAATTTTTCAAAATCAAATTATAATTAAAATACAGCAACAGAAAAAGTATTTGAAATTTATTTCATTTTATTAGCAAGTCAATGCATAACACTGTCAATGCATTACTTCGAAGGGAACAAAATAGAAATGGATTAATTTATAAATGTATATTTTTTTGCAAATTAATATTCACCAAATGTTTCCAATAAACCCCAAATATACTTTTTTATTTCAGCAATTATTGCAATATATTCTTTTATATCTCCTCAAATGATGTGCAACTAAAAGGATTTTCTTACATCAGAAATATATACCGAAATAAAGTCATCAAACAGGATAGTTAAGTTGGAAGTGAAATATATTATTTCCTCAAATGACATTAAGTGTGTGACAAATTTTAAAGCAGGAAATCGACATTTATCACAGAGCTACTAGTTTTATGGAGTGGAATGCTGCACTTCCTTTTTTTACAACTTCCTCAGCATACATTTCTTAATTGCCCTGAACTCATTTCTATTGCTTTTGTATGTTGGAAAAAGAAGTTAGAAAAAAAAATAATAATAACAATAACATATAAAAAGTACACATCCATTAACGATTTATGCCATACAAAAAAGAATTCGTTCAACCTTTTGGTGAGAGTAATAAAATAGAATTATTATAATTAATGGCTGACTTAATCAAGAAAAATGTATTTTTCTTTCTATTCGTGTGATATTATAATGAAGTTATCAAAGGCATGAGACATTGTCGGTACGAGTATCAAAACCTTAACACCTTTTTAACTGTTAAAGACATCACACAGGAAAAGGGTTGTTTGCTCGGTTCTGTTGATCATAAAAGTGGTCAAACTTAGGAAACCACAAGAAAAGATATTTTGCAATAAAACATTTTTTTTTCCTCCGTTAAAGTCATAAAAGTCAATTTGATATAGATTTTGTTTTCCTAAGGGGTTAAAGGGTTTTGTGAAAGTAATAAATGGCACAAAAAGGTTGATTTCATTTATTTAAATTTGAATATCGGACGCTTTGTGTTTGTTGTTTTTGTTTTACAACAAAGCAAAACCTCTAATTAAGAAAACACTTGAAATGAGTGACTTGATAATTTTTCAAATGCGCAGCTATTTTTTTATTTGTGAACAAAAACATGTCGTAGATTAGATTAAGTGACTTTAAGGAGAAACAAGGACCGCAAGTTTTCAAATTATTTCCCTAAATGGAACAACAAAAATGGAATTGCCGAATGACTATATTAATCATATCTAACGCTTTCTGGTATATAGTTTAATATGATTTTTATTTCAAAGACTGCTGTTTTCGGATACACATGATTATCAGGCTTTTTTTTTAACTTGGACTGCCAGTCTCGATGTTTACTGTTGCGCCAGAGAAGATGGTGTTGAGAGAACAGATTGAAGGATAAAGAATTTGTTGCAGTCTTTTTTATCCTTAACTTTGTTGCTGAATTTTTGCTACAATACCGACGAAAGAAATGTACTGTAGCCCATTATTTAGTACAGGACATTGTCAACCGCTGAGGTATTGTTTAGGGACCAGTTCCTATGCCTTCGTCATTGGAATGGGACGACAGTAACGAATGCCACTTAATGAAGATTAGAAAAATTCTATACAACATTCACCACTGACTACGGAATCGAATCAAAGATCTTGGGCCTTATTTATCCCCCCCACGTTATAATGATGACGGCTGCATTTCTGTGACTATAAAGTCTTGCATTTGCTTATATATCCCAGAGGTCACATATTATGACACTTGCAGACACATTTTTTGAAATGATACACGGGTGTTATAACAACAGAACTGTACAGAAATGTAAAGGATTAAGTCCTCTGGATATTAAAATGGTAGGATAGAGTCCTCTTTATATATAAATGGACGTACTGACTTCCAAATCTACTTTATAGCAACTATTGAGCGCAATAGCAGATTATTTCTAATCAGAGATCTGCAATGAGTACTGAAAAAGCAAGGGGACCTGAGTCTTGACTTAGGAATGCTTGTACTTATACGCAATCATACTTATTGGAAGGCTATAGATTCAGCCACTCGCGATACTTATACTGCAGAACAACGTTCTTAATTTATATTGATTTCTCTTCTAGAAAAGAATGCAACTTTCTTAATTTATATTGATTTCTTTTCTAGTGAAGAATGCAACATTTCTTACACTTTTTAAGAAAAAATGGCTACAGTCTATTATTTAAAAATAAAGAATTCTTTGGAAATTAATTCAACATAATTTTCGAGGAAAATTTGTGTTTTATAACTGCTCCCAACTGCCACTTTGTAAAAAAAAAAAGTGAAAAAATTTTACATCTTTTTTAGAAAAGAAAACGCCATTTGACTCTTCTCAAAATCCATTGATGCTAGAAAATAAGCCTCAATATTAAAATATTCAGCATGTTTCATGTTTGATTTTGCAGGACTTGAATCCAGGTTAAGACGAGGAAGTCTTTGCTGTGCATCATATGAGTTTGTGGAAGAAAAGGAGGAAGATAGTGATATTTAGGAGGAAGCTGCTTGTAGTTCCTTTTTTTTTTGTCATTTATTTTGATTCTTTGATTCCTTATAAAGAAAAATATCAACAAATTTTAAATGAAATAGATTTCAATGTAGCCAAACTGCTTTCAAATAAAAATGATCTTAAAGAGAAAAACTCTATATTTTTCACTTCAAACCAGCAATAAATTCTTTTAACACAAACCAAACAAAATGAACGGTAGATATGTATGACTTTGGAAGTAAATGATAACTGATAAAATGGAAGCTTCCTCGACTTAATCGGGACTAAGAATCAGAAGAATTTTTTCTTATTATAACGAGAATTTGTTGAAGCAAAATTTCTCTGTGCGAATGTATTCAGGCAGCTTCAAAAATGAATTGAAAAAAAAAATTGAGCAGCAGAAACTTCCTCGACTTAATCGGGACTAAGAATCAGAAGAATTTTTTCTTATTATACATACTTATTTGTGGGAATTGTCGTTTAAAGTCTTTAATTTTAATTTTGTGCTGATTCTATTTATCCAAAATGTTACAAAAATATTCAAGGTGATCAATTGAGGGGTTTTGGCTGGTTCTAAAACGACTTTCATAGGGGCCAACGAAGATCATCAGGAAACCTTCTCCCAACATTTCTTACAATAACTAAAGATATTTATTTCAAACTTAGAGTTTAATAACTGAGAAGTCTAAAACAAATGTCAAAGTCATAACAAGAACTCACTGATCACGTTTCCGATTTTTATTTTCTTACGTTTTTATTTTGCAATTGGTTGGCTTTTTTGCGACTCTCAATTAATTAGCACAAACTTAAAATTAAAGCATTTTTTTTTTTTGTTCTAATAAATCAGTTATGGATCAAGTAGGTTCGATTCATAAATCCAGCCATTGTGAATATTATAATGACAGGGGATTCAAATGCGTTGCAGCTCAAATTTATGGATTAACGTTACTGTGAGTAAATATACATCGAATGATGTTATTAATGCAGTTGTACTTAAAATTCCATGAATGGTTTCAATAGCAACAATTCTAACCCCTGCTGATTTCGTTTTCTATGTTTTGAAATTGATAAAAATATAAAACAATTCGAAGTTATTTTATTACTTTTTCTTTCAGCCAAGTGTTAATTGATTCGAAACATTAACAAAAATATATACAAGTTGAGATTAAATATATTATAAAATTTCCAAAAGTTTTGTGAATGAATTTTTGCCAATATGAGTGGCTTAATAAAACATGTGCTAACGTTTCATTTAACAGTCATGGAGGTAATAGAAATTTTAAAACAAAATCTGACACGTTTTTGTTTATTTTGAAACTCCAAATTCATTAACTAAAAATTATTGCTTTTTCTAAATGATAATTAAGTTAGAACAAAAAAAGTTAATTTTATAAAAAGAATGTACCAGAGGGCAGTTTCGAGCTACGAATCTATTGAGGCTGAAACTTTTATTCTGTCACTGAAGTGAAGCCTGTAACTGCCACATATATTCTCAGCCTCTGAGCTGTTTATTTATTTTGCTTTATTATTTAATATCACCGATTAAATACCAATATATTTAATATTTAATTTATTTAATATTAATTTTTGTATAATAGATTTAAAGTAAAATAATATATTAAATAAACTCCGCATATTCAATTTTCTTTAACAGAAACAAGCCTTAATTTTCCTAAACACTTTCAGCATTTTCGCTTGCCAGTTTGTGTATCGAATAGAGGCAACTAATAAATCAGCATATTGTGGATAAAATATTTTCAAAAAGTCCATTAATATCAATACACAAGACATTAACAAAATAACAACCACAGCAACAAGAAAAAAAAGAAATATAAAACAAATAAAGAAACAGAATATTTTTTGTAATCTCGGTCTGTAATCACATGCTGGCTCTAAATTCGCATAACCGCCCCGTATAAACACCCACTTTTATATGTGTTCCCTTTTTTGTTTGTTTGTTTTGTTGTTGCTGGATACATTGTTGTTGGCCCAGCAGACTTCAATACGAGTATTTACAGCATCAGAATAAAAAAATAAGCGCACATATTCATCTACTCCTTTTTTTTTAAAGTTTACGAAGAAAAAATATAAGAAAATAAATGTTATTATTATTGGATTACAAACTTTTAATTCCATTTAATTTGGACTCTTGTGAAGGAGAAAATAAAGAAGATATTTTCACATGACCAGCAACCACACAACGGTCATGGCATGTCGATCAAATCGCAAAAGAGAGATCGAAATTTTCGTTCTTTTGTTTATTTTGCAGTTTATTTATAGGGTTCAAAATTTATATATAAAATATAAACAATTGCCGAGGTGATCTACATTCAGAAGGCGATTTAAAGCAACAAAATATATGAGGAATTTTGTGTTCATGTTTATTTTCTTTCTAGAATTGCAGTTAATAAATTTTTAAAATTTTGTATAGCAAATCTCCGGAGACATAAAATCCTAATGGAGAGTTGAAAATCGGTTAAAGTTTTATATATTTCGAAGACTAAATTTCATACTTTTTCAGAACGTCAAATATTGTTCAGAATGTGAACATACAAGAAACTTCTAGGAATTAGTTCTTGTGCTTCCTGTCTTCCACAATGCATTGTCGTCTTATATATATATATATATATATATATATATATATATATATATATATATATTATATATATATATATATCTTAGAAATTTAATCTACAATATTTTTAATACTAAAATGCAGACTACTAAACTCAACCCGTTCACTCATTCATTTCGTTTTAAAGAATATCAATCAGTTTTATTTGCCACTCTAATTAACACTTTTCCAAACAAGTGGTTTTGTTTTAAGCTTTTCAAGCTTAAATATAATTTTAATTATAGTTATTTGAAATACATAATATTTCCAATAACAAAAAAACCAACAAAAATGTATTTAAAGTAGCACTAATTTTAAAAACTACAAACAAACCGTTATGGGATAATGGTAAGATATTGATATTTTTCGACTTTATTGCCAGCAGGGTGTGTATGGTTTTGTATGTGAGTGTGTAATAAGTCAAGCATGTTTGTTTAAATATGATATATAAACCAAGATAAATATGTTTTCAGATTGATGAGAAAATAAAACAATTCAAAGTTTTTTTTTTGCTTTCAGCCAAGTGTTAATTGATTCCAAACATAAACAATATATATATATATATATATATATATATATATATATATAAAAGATGAGATCGAAAATATTATAAAGTTTCCAAAAGTTTTGTGAATGAATTTTTGCCAACATGAGTGGCTCAATAAAATATGTGCTAACGATTTACTTAACAAAGTCATGGAGGTAATAAAAATTTTAAAACAAAAGCTGACACGTTTTTGTGTATTTTGAAACTCCAAATTCATTAACGAAAAATTATTGGTCTTTTCTAAATGTCATTGATAATTAAACTGAAACGAAAGTTCATTTCTAACCCCGCTCAGTGGAGGTTTCTATTAAATGAAACTTCTATTTTGAAGTCGTTATTCAATTCATTATTCAGTTATTCCCTTTATAAGATAGTGAATTATATATATACATATATATGTATATATATATATATATATATATATATATATATATATATATACATATATATATATATATATATATATATATATATATATATTTATTTATTTATTTAATTATTGTTTTGAAGGACAACAAAGCGGCCATATCAGCTATAAATTGGGTTTACACTTCGAAGGCCGTTTATTTATTAATAAATTATCCAGACATTCAAAAGTATTAAATGTTTGGCTTCCTGGACACGAGGGTTGCTCTAGCAACCATATTATGAAAGCAATTGCCAAATAGGACGCATTCCTGATTCTGATTAAAGCGAACCACAAAGAGTTTAAATATTCAGGGAACTGAATTTAAATATATAAAGAGAACTGAAAAAGAAAGAAATTATCCTGACTTACTTAAGGCCTCTCCGGTGGTGAGTAGCCCAAAGAGATATAAAAATATTATTAAAATGAAATTTATGTTGTTTAAAATTTTTCTAATTTTTTACCTCCTTTTTCAAATAGTAATATTCTGTAATATTTTTAAACTCAAAGTCTCTTTATGTGGAACTCTTTAATTTTAATCTCATGCTGATTCCCTTTTCCCAAAATCTTACTAAGAAATTTAAAGCGATTAATTGAGGGTTTTTAGCTAGTTTCTATCCGCATTTAACTGGGGCTAATGCAGATCATCAGGGAATAATTAAAGATATTTATTTCAACTTTCCACTTATTAAGAAGCTTAAAACAAATATCACACTTTGTTGCCCAGTGTTGTTAAAATTGGTTGAACAGAAAACTCTTCTGTTAATTTATTTATTAAGTATTTAACGTTACTAAATATTAATTTTTTTCTTACTTTCAAAAATAAAGTTGTTAGATAATTGTGATTATGATCAGCTAATTAGAACATGCAGTTATTTAATTATAATAAGTTTGAAATAATGGAAAAAAAAGTTCGTTATTATGGGTTTTAATCAATTAACTAAAAAACTCGTAATAGAAAAATCGTCTCTATTGAATTAAACAAAACCTAGAATTAAAGTTAAAGTTGAATATTTTCAAATTGTACATGAATTTTGCAAATAATTATAAGACGTTCTATGCTTGAAATTAGCAAATAATTTAATCTGTTGGAATAAATTTGAAAAGATGTATAAAAATATTGAAATTATTATTTCCATAAAGTGTATGAGTACTCGATACTATAACAGCCAACGAAGATGATATCATCCATAATAAGAACTCACATATTTTGCAACAACACGAGATTACAAAAAAAAAAAAACAAAAAATTTATAATAAAATTAATAACATGATATCAGACAAAATAAAGCAGCTGGACGAGAAAAAAGAATTATTGAATTATAAAAATAATTCAATACAAGCAAAAATTTAATAAGTGCGGGTTAATAAATAATTGCAAAACATGACTTGATCGAAAGTTTCAGGTAATTTGTTCAATTTGTTTTTTTTTCAACCAATATTAATATCATGTATTTACACTGTGCAACAGGAAAAAATAAAAATAAAAATCAATAATTATAAAAGATTTTCTTTAAATTTGGTTTCAATATACTTTTCAATTTAATCCATAACAAATAAGGCAAATATTTAATAATTTAAAATTATAAATATATTTCGAAACTAATTTGATATCTGCTGACTCTCAATATTTATAAAATTGACATGGAGTTTCATTTCTCTTCATTTGGCTTCTGTTTGTGCTTTCAAGATTAATAAAAAACCCATCACTAAACTTTCGGAACTCGTCATATTCGTAATTATCATATGAAATTTAAATTGATATTAATTATTAGTTGTTGTTGTTATTTATTTCTCTTACACCTAAAATTAGAGTTGGAAAAAAGCCAACCAATTGTATAATAAAAACGTCAGAAAATAAAAAAGAAAAAGTGATCAGTGAGTTCTTGTTATGACTTTGATGTTTGTTTTACACTTCTCACTTATTAAAGTGGAAGTTTGAAATAAATATCTTTAGTTATTCTAAGAAATGTGGGTTAAAGGTTGCTTGATGATCTGCATTAGCCCCAAAGAAATGGGCATAAAAACCAGCTAAAACCCCTCAATTGATCACTTGGAATTTTTAATAAGATTTTGGTGAAAAAAGAACCAACATGAAATTAAAATTAAAAAGGTTTAAGAGATTGATATCATTTCTCAAGCCACACAGCAGGATGGTTAATGTTTTTCATTATTTTATCACGGATTTACGCTTTCAATTTTTTTTATCACAAGTAAAGTTAAGCAAAACATTTTAAAACTCCTGTTCTGAGAGTAGAATTTGTCAATCTTTTCAATAGTTATTTTTTTAATTTCTCTTGATTTAGAATATTGAATCTGATAGAAAAGTTTTTATGAAAATTTTTACTACAACTTTTTTCAAACTCGTTTCAATTCATGGATAAGCTGGTTAATTTATAAATTAATATACAAACTTGAGTGGCTTTACAACAATTGAAAGAAATAAAAGAAATTACATATATTTTAGCAACAAAAGGATATACCAACTTTTTAATACTCAACCACAATGATTTATTTCTCACAACCGCAATTGTTTTGCTTCCACCACATTTTGCTGCAGAAGTATTCCTTAAGCAACCACAACGTTGCGTGTGGGCTACCGGTATTAGCGAACTAAATCAAGTCATCTGTCATATTATCAAGCAAAAGTACCAAATTGAAGGCGGCAGTTTGCCTTTCAAGTGCCACTAAACACTAGATAGAAACTGCATTAACAACTTAAAAAATAAGGACTTGAAAGAAACTTAAATGTTGGTTACTCTAACCACGACTATTAAAGACCACAATATGAGCACTAATTTTGTAAATTTTCTGAAAGGTAAAGAGACACAGAAACAAATAAAAAATTAAAAAAAAACCAAAAAAAAAAACAAACAAAAAAACAATTATGAAAATGTTTATGTTTAAGGTCATGAAATTGTAGGCTACCAAAACCGAAAAAAAACTTTTAAAACAGTAGCCACCAAATAAGTACAAAAGCCACAATACAAAGTCTAACAACTGGGAGGTCCTGAACCACGACCGTGGTAAAACAGCACACACTCGCACACACCACATTCAATGCTCAGACGGCATATGATATTAACAAACATTTAACAGAACACACACACACACTTGGAAAGTTTGAGAAATTTGAAAATTCTCAAGATTTTCTTTATGAAAAATTGCTGAAAAACAAACAAAAAAAATGAAAAAGAAGCAAAATAGAGGAGAGGAGAAAAAACTATTTTGAATTTTGGCTGTAAATGCAAATATCAACACCAGTAGGCGACAATCTAACCAATTGGCCACGATTGGTAGCAAATGCTAATAAAAAGGAACAAAAAGGAAAGAATTGAAATAAAAAATAAATAAAAAAAATGAAACAATATAAGACAGAAAGAGATTATTTGGCCAAGATAAGCGCCACACGATAAAACACCAAATTTGAAGGTTCCTTTGTTTCGCAGCAAAATTGTTACTTCTTTGGCAAATAAAAAAGCTTTCATATTAACTTTTCTCTCAAACTCTATATATTCGCTATCAAATCCAGGCAGGCTTCGACTGCAAGTGCTTGTAGTAGTGCCAGATATGCTGATTGGCATTAATAATGGATTATCACGAAATCGCCTTTTATTTTGATTTTTTTTGTTTTTTGTTTTTTTGTTTCTCAACAATTCCCTGCTTGCTATTCGTTGGCATGGTCACAACAATAACATAACATTAGCAAAATATGGAAATTATTAACCCAAAATGCCATATCGTGTGATCATCATCAATGATGTTCAGGCTTGGAAAACATTTGCGAAATATAACTAAACGATGCTAGAGAAATTTCTAAAGATCTATATGATGCTGGATATTTTGATGACGATATGATGATGATGTTTTTTAGTTTTTTATTTTGGAATGGCCTTTATTTGCTGCTGCAGTTGTTACTGTGTTACTGTTAAGATCGTGGTGTAAACAATATCTTGGAAAAACCTACAAGAGTACGGTTGGTTTTGGTTCTGGCAAGTACAACAATATAAAAGGATTTATGCCAAGACCTCATGGAAATTGTGACACCCTACAGCACTTATAGCTCTCTGGTCATTCTAAATATGTATCAGGGATATAAACAAAAATTATAACTCCTTAATTAATATTTTAAAAATTAGTGGCATCTTAATATCATTAACAATATAAAAACTTTATTCTCACAAAAATGAGCACTTTGGCTTATCACAGGTAAAGTTAAGCTTAAAGCTCCTGCCAGCAGAATATTTTTTTAATAAAGTTAATAACTCCATTTATTTTATAAAAGAAAATTTACATTTTAAGAAAAAGAAATAAGGAACAAATAAATATATTTAAAAAAGGTCTACAATAAAACATATTCATTTTAAGAATCTTTCAAAGCAGGGCTGGGATTGCGGTAACAAGTATTTCGTTTTTTCAATTTATTTTCCGAATTATTTACCCGCACAAATGCTTTATAAATAATTTCCTTTTAAAAACTTAAAAGCCTTAAGGCCATATTTTTGTCCAACTCATATTTTGGAATTTATTTCTACATCAGCACTGTACGGCCCTGTGCCTTAACTATTGCATTAACTCGCTAAATCACTTAGAAAACAATCCTACGTTTTTTTTTTCTTTCTAGAAAACGTGCAACATTTGTTCCCCGTTTTTTTCAAAAAGTTACAGTTTTAAAACAAAAAATGTTTTTCGTAAAAGATGTTGGATTGATTTCTAACGAATTTCATATTTTGAAATATCAAAATATTGGCATTTTCTATTAAAAAGTGTAAAAAATGTTGCATTTTTTTCTAGAAAAGAAATCAATTTCAATACTTTTGTAAGATTTGGTATTTTTTATTTTTCTTGATTGTACATTTTATATTAAGTTAGTGATTAACAATAGTCGGTATCAATTACTGTTGCCGAAGTAGTAGCAAATATCAGCGTTGCCACAACTACATTGAGCATTTTTTGGCTAGTGATATAAGGCCTTGAAACTCTTTATGTTTAATTATATACTGATTCCTTTTTCCCAAAATCTTACTAAAAAATTCAATATGATTAATTGAGGGGTTTTAGCCAGTTCCGAAACGCTTTTCACCGGGCCTAGTGCAGATCCTCAGAGAACTTTTACCCAACATTTCCTTAGAATAACTAAAGATATTTAGTTTTGTTGGCTGCGTAAGGACTAGATCCAAGTATTGAAATTCATATTCAGTGGAGCTTGGCAAATGGCAATGCAGTTGAAAACGTATCGAAATTTGCTTTCAAAATATAAAGAGATCTGTTCGCAAGGATCATAGATAGAGCTCTTTGTTCATGTTACGGTCAATATAACAGCGGGTTTACTGAGCGATAGAAGTTAATTTCGCATTTCAATGTAAATGGCATATAAATACGAAAAGTTTTTCTTTCGCATCGCATCGCATAGTAACTCCGCAGGCCTAGTGGGCAAGTAATTTATGCATTAATTCACATTCATTCGCATTAATTTGCGAAATAAAACCACCAACAAGGCGAAGGAATTTGTATGGTGATTTGGCGTGTCGATTCGTTTTAGTTGTTACTTCGTCGGGCTTTTTCCTTCGACTAAATGAAAATACTGTCTTAAAAGGATCTTGTCTTACAAGCCTATAAACAATAGATTGTGAGAGCATTGAAGCCATCTGACAGCGCCAATTTGAAACTAAACTGAAGATAAAAATCCATATCAAATAATTTTCTTAACTGATGAAGAGCAATTCTATTTAAGAAGCGAGAGTTGCCCGTACTTGTATAAGACAATACTAATGAAGTCTTTGAAAAATCAAAATGTTTTCTCTTTAAATTTACTTCTTATTGCGCTTTATAGACTTCCAGTATGATCGGTCCCTATTGCTTTCAAAATTATTTAGAAGCTGCAGTTACAGTATATAACCAACACTATCGAAACATATTGTGTGAAGTTTTGCTACCAAAATATTTATCAGCTTGACATCAACGACAGTTGGTTTCAGCAAGACAACGCAACTTTAGCAATAATCTTACTATAAAATCAATGAGATAACAACATTATTTTCACCTGACGCCCTGTTGATTGGGGGAAAGGGTTTATTTGAATGATGCAATCAAAGGATTAGGGTATTCAGAAAAAAACTAAAAGGAATCTTTTAAACCCCTAAAATTGCTTGCAATGGCGAAATTTGAAAGTAGGAGAATCAATCCAAGTCTGAGGAGAATAAAATCCAATCAATTGAAATTAAAACTCGGGATCAAAATCATTCCAAGCTAATAAAACAACAAGAGTAACAAAGACCTGCACACGTTGTTATGGAACACTCCAGCATTGTAAGTAGAAACGATCCCACGATGCTCACATTTAATTCGTTTTATAACAAAACATCATCGAGATTGTATTAAGAAGGCTGCGATTGAGGTAATAATTTCTGTTGGAAAATTTCCTCTGACTTTCGGCATAAAAATCCTAATTAAACTACCCTTCAAATAGTTTTAATTTCCAAGCATTTAGTGGTCCACACTTTCGTCGCACAAACGCTTGCTTCCACTAATAATACCGCCTCATTAAAAGTATATCAACACTTAACTCCCCCATATGAAAAACATGGCAGATTTTTCATTAGAATGTAAGTTAGTTTGAAGGTTTTTTTGTTGTTGTTTTATTTTATTTTATTTTATTTTTATCTTTTTTTCAAATATAGAGTGTGTGTTACAGTAACTTATTTATGCAACTACTGTTTTTATTTGTTTATTTTGTTATTTATTTTTTATTTTTGTCGTAACTAAATCGTGTAGAGATTTCAGTTGTTTTAAGCTGCTTTTACATTAACAAACGGAGGCATTTTTGTGTAGGAAAAAGCTGTGGTATGAGCTAAAAATGTATTTAACGTGATCTTATTTTTGCGCCTTTTAATCACGATTCTGCATAAATAAACAGCTTTAAGAATCAATGTAAAATACATAGACACAAACATAGGCCATGCACACCAACACAAGCACACTGGTTTCTATATCAGAGACTTTAATAAAAATTTCAGCTGCTTTATAAATATATAAAACAAAATAATATATACAAATTAAATTATATTGCATTCAAGCAAATGTTAAGGAACAAAAATATATATAAAAAGTTTATTAAAACAAATTACTGTGATGTTTTACTTGAAGTCTGCTTTTAATTGGGTCAACAATGACCAATTTACCGTTTGGCTTTAAGTACCGCTTAATAACGTTTATGAGCTTAAAGATAACACTTCAGTGTCATTTATACCGCCACAGTTAAAATACCATCAGCCAGTCACCAACAACAACCAGCAAACAATCCAGCCTTTAAATTGACCATAAACAATGACAGAACCATATTAAATGAAATTATACCACAGAAACCTTAAAGTGGAGAAGAAAAAAATTATATAAACTGAAGTTAAAAAAACTGTTATAAATTTGTTAAGCTCAGCAGCCATAAACAGCCTTTATTCTGGCCAAATCTTGTAAAAGTTTGTCTACAGTGTTTCCAGCAAAAATGAGACAATATCTTTAAAGTGTTCTATGCACAGACAGATATTTATATTTATAATTTCTTGTTTTTTTTTTGCCTTAAGTAAAGGATTGACAATTGACAAGCTTTTTTGAACCACAAAAATTTTATCTCTTTGCCCTTTCTTTCCTCTGGCCTCATGATCATAAATTTGTGCAGTACTTCTGAAAGCACTTGAGATGGTTAAAAGAAAACAGCCACTTAAAAGAGGATGAATAAGAAACAACAAAAAAAAGAGACGTGGTCTTACATTGATTTGGCTTATTATATGCAAATTATGTTTACACGGTTCATTTTAAAGGCAGGCAGGCCAAAAGCGAAAAAATTTAATAGAAGAAACTCACAATAATAGAGAGGCCAGAGGAACAATTTTTCGATTTTTGGAGTTAATTTTTTGTTATAAATAAAAGGCAGCAGGGAAAGGAACTAATTTTGTAAAAAAAATTCAATGTATTTTCAATTTTAAGACAATAAAAATTTTTATGTTTTTATAGAAAAATCTGAAGGGCCCAAATAATCTCCAAGAGCTTTTAATACTCCTCGATATTAACAGAAAGAAATGATTAAATAAAAATTAACTCTTATATTCTTATAAATGATGATTAGCAATATTACTGATGATGAAGGTGTGGCGGCTTTCGAAAACAGCTCTGCTGCTCTGCTGTTAAAATTGATTAATTTAATTGATAAGAACTTTTCTTTGCAGCCTGGGATTATTAATCCTGCCTTTCTCAAATAAAAACACTTTATCTTCATTGATTTGAATACTTGAATGCTTGTGTTTTGAAACGCTTTCTTCATTTTGTTACATCTGGCCACCTTTTAACGAAAAGCTGAACCTAAAGTTGCCCAAATATATCACAAAAACTTGCAACAAAAAGCCTTATAATAAAGTTAAGCAGAGACGTGGACACAAAATGCAAGAAAACAAGATTTAAAAGGTCTCTAAGATTTACATAAAAATTACACTGTGCAAAGATTTTGGTATTTAGTAATTTTTATTACAATTTTTCAATTGAAAAATCTGGAGATAATTTTTTTTTAATATTTTTATTTTTTTAATAATTTTACATCTTCTTTTTATAATTATTTCTTGGGATTACAAATCCATATATTTTATTTTAAATTCAACAAGTTCAATATAAGATTTTAAACGATTTGAATCTGTTGCAACTACAGGTAGGTTCATATGAAGAACGCGAGGCATAAATAGATTTTTCTTAAGTAGCGTTTCAATTTTTTCTTATGAATACGAGAGATTATTCTTATACAACTTTTGCTCTACACTGTGATTAACACAATTTCCTATATCCGTTTGCAAATTACTTCTACCACGCCTGTGCTTTCTTATCTATCCAAATTGTTCTTTATTTGAATCAACAATTTTTTTTTCTGCTTTAGTTTCTTTTTTTTTTTATTTTATTTTATTTTATTTAATTTCGTTTTATATTTTTCTTATTTGTATCTTTTTTTATTTAAGCATGTGTAGTAAATATGCTGCGTAAATTTACAATACAATATATTGTCACAAATGTTTTCACTGACACTTTGACAGTGATCGAAATGTGTCGCATATTCAGCATCATTTTGGTTGAAATGACAGCAATTGCGGGCGGTTTTGTCACTAACAAGAAGAAAATTGCAGCAATTTTCATATGAGCAGACATACTTTTATATATAAACAAAAAAGAAAAAAAAAACGAAGGCAATACACCAAGAAGTATTAAGCCAAAGGTTTCCCATAGTTACCAAGAAGGCAAATCAGTAATAACCCAGCGAATGTTGTGGCATTAATTTAGAAAATATCTATTTTAAGATGCTAATATTTCGAATCACTTACAGAAAATTATTTTGCAATTAAATCAATAAAATATTTTGGGCATATTCTGAATTTAATATGTTCTGAATAATCTTCTATTCCCACGAATTTTATAAGAGCAACTGTATGTCATGTGTTGAGCAACGGAAAATATCAGTTAAAGTTTTGTCTCCTTGACAAATTCCAAAACTGTAATTAAACATTTTCAACACTGTACAATTTTTTTAATTATTATATAAAAATATTTTCACAAAAAGAAATCTCAAATAGTTTATTGTAAGTATTTGTTTAGTGTATGGAACGTTGCTTTCCTTTTACATTTCCCTACTTTTTTACAGTGTGATATTGTAGCACTGAAAAAAGTGTTGCTCATTGTATTGAATGTTACTTCACTTTCCACTTTTATTATATATTATGATCACCAATCAATTACAATAAATTTTTAATTGCATTGAACGTTACTTTCCTTTTACATTTCCCAACTTTTTTTACTTTTCTATAGTCGCATTGAAAAAAGTGTTGCTTAGTGTATTGAATGTTACTTCACTTTACTTTTATTATATATTATGATCACCAATCATTTACAATAAATTTTTAATTGCATTGATCGTTACTTTATTGCTAGTAATTTATTACTTCCTTGATATATTAAAATTTTAACAAAATTTATCGTTCAATGAAGTATTAACATTTTTTCCGGTTAATTATTTCATTATAAGTTGCTGTTTAGTGTGTAGAACGTTACTTTCCTTTAAACGTTTTTTTACTTCTTTAAAAAATAATATATTGTTACAAATTGTTTTTAGAATTTCCGATTCAAATCATTCTTACTAATAATCATATATTATTATATCTTGCATAATGTAATGAACGTTAGCTTTAGCATAAAAATTAATTGATATTTGTTTTTAATTATTAACAAAATTTCTTTTGCTATCTTCTTTTATTCCTCGTAGTATAATTTTATTAACAAGTTTCTTATAAATATTTTAAGCATTTAACAGTGTATTGAACGTTACTTTGGCAATATGCACAAATATGCGAAATCAGATATAGAACTGCTAAATATCCATGCAGCTTAACGTGACCACTTTTTAATTGTTTTATTTTTAATTTTAGTTGCAAGTTTTTCTGTGTTGAATTAAACAGAGATCCTTTAGTTAAACAACAAGCATTTATGAACTTAAATTCTTGTTATTTATGCTGTAGAGTTTCGTTTAAATTGTTGTCTTGAATCAGCACTCAGGAGATGCTGAGCATTGCGCCAGGGGGAATAGCCTTAAGAGGACAATTGAGCACAGATAAGACTAAAGAAAATTTTTTGTAACTATTTTTTAAATTTTACTTTGAAAGGTGAAGTATTCAGCTATTTGGCACATGACAGTGCTCATCGGTGTCGGTAACGCTCAGCGACTAGTGCTATACCTTCCTCTTTAAGACAGGTCGACAACAATTAACTCAATTGTGTACTACAGCAGATCGGAAAAATTCAACACCATTCCCAATATGGCATTTTATACGGAACGTATTGAGTTTTATGATTATCACACAAGGCTCCTAGCATGCTTTTCTATAATATATAACTCTTTTAATCACTTCTATTGAACGTTACTTTGAAAATATTCTTATATATGATTTCGATTCAATATTTAGGCTGTTACAAACAACATAATACCAGCCAAAGGTTGAAGTTGATATCGATAATATTAAAAAAAAAATATTTTCAGAGAACGATTATGTACAGATTTCTATAGCTTTTCTTGAAAGTGTTAAGGTTTATCATCGATTGGAATTGTTTTGAAATCACAATATAGTGTGTTGGGTCTAATAGAGATATATGATATGTATTGAACGTTACTTAAACTTTAACGATGCTAAAAATAAAACTTGCACCAGTAAAAACACCATTTGGCATAATAAATATATATTGAACGTTACTATTATACGTATAAGCTTTGGATCTGCATTAAGACACTTTTATGTTTCATTCATGTATAAATGCGCTGAGCGTTATTGCTGCAATATTCTAATAAATGATTCTGGTTTAGGTTCAAATGCTTTTGAATGAGATTGAGAAAACTGGCAAAATCTGTTGAAATATCTGTCATACGATATCAAAATTTCTTATATTAATATTGTGTTTGTATGTTATTATTTTGATTGATATCAGCTAAAATTGCGAAAAGTTTTTGAAAAATATGCGACAATAGTGTATCGAACGTTACTTAAATACAGCTTAAATATTATCTGATTTTGAATTACTTAATTGCGAAAGGAAATTAGCAGCACCAGACAAGATCATTATGATTAATTTTATTATTATTATTAATTCTTCTTTTTATAGCTTTTTTGTTGCACAAATTGTTCGCTGGTTAATTTTCATATGCAAATTTGCCTCAGATGCTCTTGTTAGTCTAGCTTTTAAGGATTTGGTGTTTTCAAATTGTCATACTAGAAACGAAGCTATCTATCCTAGAAGAAAAGCTAAATTGAGGGAAACATTTGCATATCTATTATATCAAAAGGAGAGAAAACGTTTTTCGCTTAATGTATGACTCCAGCGATACAATTGCGTAAGGCTTTAGGCCAACATCAGGGTACCAGCAATGAAGTGAAGAGAGCCGGAGAATTGAAAGCCAGGTAAGATTTCTTTATTGTTTTGATCTCTTATTGTTTCGATTGATGCTGAAACGTTGTTGTCATAAGATTGATATGTTCGATTATAAGTTATTTACGGTCATAATAAATGCAGAATTAATGCATTTTTGTTAATATTGACACTTGTTGAAGAGAAAACTACTAAAAGAAAACTTTGTTTTTTTTTAAATAAAACAAAACAAATAATAAATTGTGAAAATAAAAGAAATATATAAATCGAAAAATTAGAGCATCGTTGTCGTTTTCTATTTCCCATTAATAGAACTTGTTACATGATGAGAATTTCTGGCAGCATAATCTTCTTCTTAACAACTCTCCTAAACATTTGAAATATTTCGTAACTTGTCGATCTTTTTTTTATTTCTTCTTTTGCAAACATTAAACATTGAGTAACATTAACTTAAACATTATTTTAATAAATTAGATTTTTCACTTTGAAGCCAACAATACAACTACACCAAGAACATTTAACGAAAAGATTGTAGACAATTTCTTAAAACTACAAAATGAGCGTAGAAATATTTTTCTGAATGTGCATGTTAGTGGGTTGTTCACAATACAAATTAATTGCCCCTTTGCACGCGCCTTTTTTCAAGTTTGTTTCCATATTTCACCTACAACACCCAAATGTTGTTCGAAATGAAAACAAACCGCAAACAAATAAATCCCAACAACTTGAATAACCATCTAGAGGATGTTTTCAGATCTTGTTTTTTATTTATTTTATTTTTTTGGTTACTCAATTAAAAAAATGCTTTGCTTTACTATTACAATTACTCAGTGTTTTGTGTTGTGGTGCACAGTGGGGAAATTTACCTTTTCGCTGCTGGTCTGCATTAGCCCCAGTGAAATGCGGATAGGAATTAGATAAAACCCCTCAATTAATCACTTTGAACGATATTAAAATTTTAACCATTTTAAACTATTAATTTTTTTCACCAAAATTCTAACACTTCCCTACAATACCAGCCCTGTTGTATATCAGTGTATATACTTAAACGGTGCCTCAGATCCCGCGATTTAATTTTTAACACCGGCTTTGTAATATAGAAAAGTACTGGGCTTTAAACAAAACAATACTTAAATTAATTAAAATCCATTTTCAACTATTAATTTAATTCACCGGATAGTTTTTGTAGTTAATTATCAAATTCTGGGATTCCCCTACAACACCACCTATCTTATATGTCAGTCTATACCGTAAACGAAGCCTCAAGTCCCGTGTTCGATTGCGAACTCAATCTTAATGATGGTATCAAATTTGTCTGATGGGCATTCGTGCAGGATTGTTGTTGTCTCAATGACGAAAGCAACTCTAACTGATGAAACGAGGCCCGCTAATTGATCGTATATTTCTTAGTGTTAAAGTTTTATTCGAGGACATGCACCCGCGTAATTTAATTAACCTCCGGCAGAGTTTCTACAACCCAAAGAAAGTTTTTAGCTCTCGTTTAATTATTAGAAACAAGCCAACATTTTAAGAAATTTCACAACTATTTTTAGTATTAAGGAGCTGTCATGGACCTTTCTTGGCCCACTGTATAACTTAAAAAAAAAGAAGCCAAGTGACCAGCAAAAACTTCAAACGCTGCTGATCAAGACATTATCGATTTAGAAGTATTTTTGCGAGCTGTTGCTGAAGTTCTTCTTGCTCCAGACTATGCAGTGAGTAGTACATGAATTGCAGCTCAAACTTAACAGTCTTACATATTTTAAAATTGGTAAAACATTTATTGTTTTGTTTCGTAACAGCAACACACACACACACACTGAACAAAATAAATAAACTACAATATTTACTCTACTGCCAGCAGCTTGTAAGTAAAACATCTTTTAAACTGATTTTGGTAACTTATTTTTGCTATTTTCCATTCTTTTTTCTTTTCGTTGTTTGTTTTCATTCGTGTTCATTTAGTCTAACACAGCGATTTCTCCCTAGAGAGAAATCCAATTAGTTGTGGCGGCGCGGCGGCATATCTTAAAGATTGTTTTTGCGTTTTCCTACGTCTATTGCGTTATTCGTAGCACATGCAAAAGGATTATACGGCATACAATTTTTGCTTAAACTACTATCAGCTTGTAACATGTTGTAAAATGTTTAAAATTCAATTGTTCAGTGGTCAATCGGTAACAGTAACACAAGAAGAAGAAGAAGAAGACGAAAACACATCGTTTCCACTAACAGACTATGAGAAAGAAACGAAACGCGGTATAAAGAAGTTTATAACCTTACAAAAGATTAAAATCTCTACATCATGCTTAAGCTACAAGAAGACGAAAAAAATTATATATTTAAAATTTTTTAGCAGCAGTGTGCCTGAGCGAAGGCTAGAAAACAAAATTATAATTGCAAATTTCTTTGATTTTTCTATAGTTTTACTGTAAAATTTAACACGATTAAAGCAAGAAATTAGAGTTTTTCTTTATATAACAAAAAGCTTTGGCAAAGAAAAAGGTGTGAATGTTAAAAATGTTGCCATAGCAAAAAACAAAAGACTTAAGACACAAGCAGTGAGATATATTAATTAAAACTTTTGCTTAATTAAAGTGATATTTACCAAGTTTTAAAGGTTTATTTGTTGGTGTTATTAAAATTGATTGCTTTTTCTTAAGCAACATGTTTTAAGGCGAATAATCGTTCGAGGTGAATATAAATTGAATTCTTGATCTCAGGTTTCGTTTTATTTATTTAATTCAAATATTGGAAAATTTGTTTCTAAAGATTTAAGGGAAAAATAAGTCTTCATAATCATAATGTCTTAAGAATACCAAGATATTTAGAAAATCTTTCTTCCCTTTTGATAATTCATGTTTAAAAATATAGGGTGTTTTTTATAGAGCGATACAAGTTTAAACCATAATAAAACGTAGTAATATATCTTTGATATCAATGAAACTTTATCTTTGATAAAAATGAAATTTTATGACATTAATGTTTAAATATGATTTCGGCCATATGGCCGCCACGGCTGGCGCGTACAAGGCGCAATCTGGAACACCGATTTTCACAAACTTTTCGCAGCATTTGCAGCCGTATCTCGCCGATAGCTCTTCGAATACTGATGTCCAGGTGTTCAATTATTTGTGGTTTATCGACGTACACAAGTGACTTTACACAATCCCAAAGAAAATACTCCAATGGGGTTAAATCACACGATCTTGGGGGCCAATTAATTGGGCCATTTCGTGAAATTATTTTTTCGTCAAAAGTTATCTTGAGTATATCAATTGTAGCGCCCGCTCATGTTCCCATACCGTTCACCATTGACAGTAACATTCTGACCATCACCGTTTTTGAAGACATATGGGCCAATGACTCCATCAGCTCCTGAGGTGCACCAAACAGTAATTTTCTCTGGATGTCATGGTGTTTCGACAAAAGCTTGCGGATTCTCCTCACTCCAAATGCGACAATTCTGTTTATTTAAATACCCATTCAACCAAAAATGGGCTTCATCGGAAAATAAAATTTTGAATGGACGAAGTGCACAATAGGTTTGACGAACAGAACCATTATTTTGATTAATAATTTTCACAATTTGCACGCGTTGCTCTGATGTAAGTCGATCCGTAATGAAATGTCTGAACAAACTAAACAAAAAGCAACTATCAGCTGTTAAATGGGTGGTCAAATAAAGCAGTGATGCCCACTCAAAGTTGTATCACTCTATAAAAAACACTCTACAGTTGTTCTTCTATTTAACCATACCGACTAAAATATCTGATTGTGTTGCAACTTTTAGCCATTAATTTGGGAACATATAAAACAAATTTAGTTTTTAACAATTCTTTTATAATCATCTCCATTGATTTACTCATGACTTTTGGTTTTAGACCGAAATTCTGCAAGACCCCAAGAGGATAGTTACGACTATACCACTTGAGAATTTGTAATTGATTAAAGAAAAATTCTTTAATTTTAATTTCGTGTTACTAGAAAATTCAAAGAGATCAACTGAGGAGTTTTAGCTAATTCCCATGCCCAAATCATCAGCGAACCTTTACCCAATATTTCTTAGAATAACTAAAGATATTTATTTCAAACTTCCACTTTAATAAACGAGAAGTCTAAAACAAATATCAAAGTCATAACAAGACCTCACTGATCACTTTTCCTTTTTTATTCTCTTACGTTGTTGTTCTTCAATTGGTTGGCTTTTTTCCGACTCTAATTGTAGTTGTAAGAGAAATAAAACCGAACAAGAACTGAATGATGATCTGCATTAGCCCCAGTGATATGCGCAAAGGAGCTGGGAAAAACTCCTGCATGAACAATTTAAATTTTTATAACAACTTACAAACAGAAGTTAAATTATTTTAAATGTTTAAAACACTATTTTCCACATCTGTAAGGTAAATGAAATTTTTTATTTTATTTTATTTCAATTCTTTTCTATTTAAACACATTGAATTGCTACAAATTCTTGCATTAATTTTAAATCAATTTTCTTCACAGCTTTACGCTTCTCTCAATACCAAGAGATTACCAAACGATTTTAATAAGAAACGTCGAAAGAAGCACAAAAATTGTAAAACCACATAAAACAGCTGGGCGTAGATAAGAGCCAAAAACGAAGTGTTGAAGAGTTTAAAACAACAAACAACAACGGCAGCTAGTCTAAAAGGTATTGTTTAACGAAAAAGTGGTTTTAAATGTTTTTTTTCTTTTAAAATTTATTTAAAAAATATAAAGGGGGAAGCGAATTATATATAAATTTTGTTTTCAATACCAGTAAAAGAAACCTGCTATAAAAAAGATTTATAAGTCCAAGTGAAATCATTTATCATGCTTAATTAAAACAGAAACAGGCAATAAAGATGTTTAAACATCAATTTTGTTTTTTTTATTTATTTAAAAAGATAACCGATATTAAAAACCAACAACCAGTTGGCCGGTTTGTATTGTTGCTCTTTTTATTTTTTATTTTGAGGTGACACTCTGCTACAGATATATAATTTTTGAATTTCAAAATATAAATTTAAATCTAGATTCAAGATCTCTTTTTGTAGTTTAAAACAAGATTTATTGTCGCTTTAATAATTGTTAGTTGAAAATTCCTTGAAATTTATTTAATATTAATTTCAAGAAGAAAAAAAACTTAATTTACTTGAAGCAAACTAGTTCAGCTAAAGTTCTTTTATTTAGGAATTTCCTCTTAATTTAATAATAACGTGTGATTTTTATTTAATTTAAGCGTCAATTCTTTAGAATTTTATATTTTCTGGTTTTACATTTTGTAGATCAATAACGAACTCGGCATTAAAACAAAATTAGCTATTTACAGTGAATTCATTTCATATTTATTCGTTCACATTAATTATTTTAATAGAAGAATATTTTCATTTACTTTGAGATATTCCCAACCATAACGAATTTTAAATGCCCTATTTTCCTTCTCCATGTTTCTATAAATTTTCTTATTATTAATTTAATTGAAAGTACAAAAACTGTTAATAGATTTACTTATTATTTCAAAGTTGTTTATAAAATTAAAATTAAAACACTGCAAATTGTATAATAAACTGTTTTCAAAGTCCGCTGCACTGCTTTCATCAGGTACTAGACAAGTCAGGTATTTTTTAACCCCTTTTTTTATGTATAAAATTCTTTAATTTCGCAAATACTTCAGTTTTATTTTAATAACGTGAAAAATGCAAAAAAGTTTAAGACTTGAAACCATTACACCAGGCAACAAATTTAAAACTTTTTGTTTTTAGATTTTAAATATTTGTTTAACACTTTAATTTTCAATAAAATTGTTTCTATTCTCTTGTTATATTTACCAACATTTTTCAAGATCTCCGACTTATATTGATTTCTTTCCTAGAAAAGAATGCAACATTTTCCACACTTTTTAATAGAAAATAGCAAAATTGTGTCACTTTAAAATAAGAAATTTTTTTTAAATCAGTCATACATAGATTTTATATATTTGATTTATATTTTAATTTTTATATTTACCATAATTTTTAAGATTACAGAGTTATATTGATTTCTTTTCTAGAAAAGAATGCAACATTTTCCACACTTTTTAATAGAAAATGGCGAAATTCAGCCATTTAAAATATTAGAAATTTTTTTCAAATCAGTACAACATCCCTCACGAACAACAATTTCTATTTTGAAACCCTTTCAAAGTGCTAAATAAAAGAAACAATGTTGCATGTTTTCTAGAAAAGAACACACTATTAAACTTGTAAATAAATAAATAATTCTTAGCCCAATAACTAAATTTCTATTCCATCTTATCAACTCCGCGTCAAATATAAAACGACTATTGCCAAACGACTTAACCAACCACCTCTGCTTTGTGTAGCTCATCACTTCAATGAACAACTGTTTGTTAGTAGCATTTAATACAAAAAAAATCTAAAGAAAAATCTCAGTAATCAGTTTTAATCTGTAAATTGATTCCAGCGTACTACAAACTTAATCTGGTATTTAATATTTTCTCACTTCTGTGTGATGTCATTAAAAACAATAAAATTAAATTCACACCTCAATTGTTGAAAATTACAGCAAAAATTCCAGTGAAAATAACTCTGTTAATTAGAACAGATTTTTGTTTGTAAATCAAAAGCATTTTATTTGTCTTATTTAACTTAGTCACCGGTTAAATAAAATTGTATTGAATGTGTTAGAGTACTTATAAGGCAGCAGTTCCATTTAATCCATGTCATATCTTATAGTTGGTTAGTTTTTAACAAACATTGTATTTATTTCAGAAAAGCAATAACCGTTTTTCTAAGTAGTTTATTTCTGTTTATTCGTTATAAAGTTGTCAAGTCGTTTTTATAAGGTTTTTTTTTGGTATTTTAATTTTATGTGTGTGAATGTGCAAGTGGAAATTTGTAATCATAATTAAGACCACCTGTTGTTAAGAAAAATTAATACTATTAATTAGTTTGAGATGTGGCAAATGTAATAAATTGCTATTTTCAACGGTTATAGAGAACAGAAATAAAATTATATGAAGAAGAAGATGAAAGTCGTTTTACAAAACAACATTTTCATAAGATTTTGTTTATGAGGCAATAGTTAGGCTTGAGCAATACAAGCAGGCTTAAATCATTAAATTAATTTGGTGCAAATATATTTCATAAAAATATATTTATAAAAATTCATATGAGTTCCAAGCAGGTGCTATTTTGGAACTACTCGAAAACGTTGACAATAATTTCTTTGGCACAAGTTGAATCAACATCTCAGTTGTAGTTGAAGGTGTGTAGGATTTTTATAGAATATTTTATCCCCGTACAAGCACAAAAAACATATGGAAAACTATTGACCCTAAAGGTAAAATCACTATATTTAGCCGTAACGCTATCGAAACCTGTGCCTCGTTTCTGTAACTGATGTGAGAAGTTCTGGCATCGAAAAACTAAAAAATTATTGTGTTCATGCTCTTTATTATAGGGTTATCCATAGAATAATTGTTGATTATTATAAAAAACTAACAAAATTTTAAATGCATTAAGAAATATATTCTGACTCATTTTGTATTTCACAGAGTGACGACAATTTTTTCGATGCAAGAAGTTCTCACTTCAGTTACAGAAACGAGGCACTGGTTTGTGGTGATATTCTATGCTTTTAAGCTTTTCGAAGTTAAAAAACTATCATTTTAAACTCTTTAATTTCAATTATGTGCTGATTCTTTTTTCTTAAAATCTTATTAAAAATTCAAAGTGATCAATTGATGGCCTTTAGCTAGTTCCAAAACGCATTGCACTGGGGCTAATGCAGATAAGCAGGGATTCTTTACCCAACATTTCTTAGAATAACTAAAGATGTTATTTCAAACTGCCACTTGAATAAGTGAGAAGTCTAAAACAAATGTCAAAGTCATAACAAGAACTCACTGATTAATTTTCCTTTTCTATTTTCTTACGTTTTTATTCTACAATTGGTTTGCTTTTTTCCGACTCTCATGGTAGTTGTAAGTTGTAATTTTCAAATCAACCGATTTCCTCTTGCTAAGCGGTGGTTTATTTTGTTTTGGATTCTTATAAAAAAAATTGAGAACATTAACAATTCAGAAATATATTATCGGATTTCTTCAAAATAAATAAATTTTTTCTATATTAATATTTTTATAGGCTAATTGTTCTAACTTAGTTAAAATCTCAGAAAGACATGATGATAAATATTCCTAGGCACAAAGGAAGTCAACATCAGTTTTTATTCAACTTACACAGCAGAGCAGAACAGCTGTTTTCGAAAGTCGCTACACTTTCATCTGATGTTGACTTCCTTTGTGCCTAGGAATATTTATCATCATCTCTTTCTGAGATTTTAACTAAGTTAGAACAATTAGCCTATAAAAATATTAATATAGCAAAATAAAAATGTTCAATAAAAATAAAATCACAATAAATTTTTTCGTTTACGATATCATGTCAGCGGATTGGCTGATCCGGTTTGAAATTTGAAACATGTTCTCTTTTCAAAATCTACAAGTTCAAATCGCTTCATGTTCAACTAAAATCGAAGTTCAGCGATATCCATTACAAATCTGCAAGTTTCATTTGATGCGGCTAAGCGGATCACATACGTACACACGCACAGACAGACCTACAGACACAAAACGAAGGGCTCTCAGAATTATTCGGGGAAGTTTTCTAGGATCTCAACTAGTAAAGATTTTATGAGAGCTTGATATTTTCAAAATAGGGTAGAACCAATAACTTTCCGATTTTTTTTTTAATTTTTCATTTTCCTAACGGGGACTAAAAAACCAAAAACATCTGATGGAGTTAGAAATAAAACTATTTGGGAAATACTTGCGTTGTTCAGGCTTTAAGACTAGGACTTGAAATTAAAACACTTACTCCCTTATTCATAAAAATTATGAAAGAGATATAAGAGTGTTATAAAGCAAATTTCATATGGAATTTTGTTTTATTACGCTGTTATTAGACTCTCATAATTTTTATGAATAAGGGGCTATATATTTAAACCTCTAAGAGTACGGTCACACTTTACAAATATTTGCTGTAAAAATCACTTGGAAATTATTATATTTTAAACACCATCGGTGTTCTTCTGTAGGAAAAGTTTTTAGTAAAACCGTCCACTTTAAGAGAGCGTAAATACATTTGAAATATTGAAAAAATATAAAAAATACTACACGCTAATAAAAACCTAAAAGAAGATAATTTTGAAGTCCTCGTCATAAAGCCTGAACAACACAATTAAAAGAATTTAATACGAAAATAATATCTAATAAAATATATGAAACAAAGAATACAATTTTCAAAACAGTTAAACATATCCTGTACCCCAAATACGATCATGTGCCGACTACACGATCAGTCCAAAAATTGAAATAAAAAAACGAATTTGCCTTTCTTGCCTGTGAAATGAAAATTATTTAAACTAATAATTTGAATTGAATAAATCGATTAAAACTTAATTCTATCATTCAAAATAAACTTCTAACAAAGTCGTGACAATTGTTTAATTTATTTTTATTTATTTATTTATTTTTTTCTTTAATTAAAAAAAAACGCCAACAATCGATTACTTCAACACACGGTTTGGCAATTGTCATTCGATGCCACGACTGTTGCTAAAATCACTGATGGTGGTACAAAATTAACAAGATCTTGAAAACGAAATCAGTCAAGATCCACAAAAATACACAATTACCTTAACAACAAAATCAAGGCAGCAAATAACACACAAACAAGCAAACAAACAAATAAAAAACAATATGAAATAAAACAATTGGATAACACCTGAGCTTTAGCATCATTAAATGGTATAACAAAAATCTAACACCATTCGAAGTAAAAAAATTAAAACAAAAAAAAAAAATTTTTAATGTTTGTTAAGTACTTGTACAAACTGAAACTCTGTTTAACCTTAAACTAATGAAGTGATCGTCAGCATGATCATCAACTGCTTCAGAACACTTTTCCCAAATAATTCTCAAATCTTTTCATGCTACTCTGACCGACTAAACTGGCTGTACAACAATGACATTAAAGACAAAACAAAAGGAAAAAAAGTATTTAGAAAAGAAGAACAAGACGCTCCCACAAATTAAATTGGCTTGAAAGACAGCAACAGCAATTTTGAAGGTGGCAAAAACGGATTTTGAATTTCATTCTGCTTTTCGTTCTAATGGCCAAACAAAACTTCTCAAATGAATCAAAATCGTACTGCTATTGAAAATTAACACTTCAATTTGTTTGTATATTTTTAAAACAAAAAACTTAAATCTCATGCCCGGTCACACTTAAATGCAAGAGAATTCTTACAGTTGCTCAATTCGCTTTGAATAATTTTATTAGAAACCCAAATAATATCTTTTAAATATATATTTTTTTCATTCTTTCAAGCTTAAATATTTTTGTTTTATTTCCGTTTGCATTAATTTTAACAATTTCCATAACTCTGTCCTTCCTCATGCATGTCAATACTATTTTTCTTTCTCATCAGTTGCTTTTATGTTTAATAATAAATTTATTTGATTTTTTGTATTATTTTCAGAATATTTTTCTATTGATCTTATCGTTTATCACTTGCTTGTTCTATTTTTGGTATTTAAAGTTCATTATTTCATTTGTGGTATTTAGATCTTTAAACATTTGCATTAATATAATAAATTAATCTGATTTTATAACAACAATAAAAAGTTTAATCAATATGCTTTTATATTAAAACAATTATTATTTGTTGTTGTTCTCTACTTCTCTTACATCTACAATTAGAGTCGGCAAAATGTCAACCAGTTGTAGAATAATAACTTAAGAAAATAAAAAGGAAAAGTGATCAGTGAGTTCTTGTTATGACTTTGATGTTTTTAAGCTTCCCATTTATTAATGTGGAATTTTGAAATAAATATCTCTAGTTATTCTAAGAAATGTTATGACTTTGATCAATTTTCAACAAGATTATTGTAGGACGGGAGTTTTGAAATAACAAATTTGCTATTATGACATTTTTACAAATAAAATATATAAGAAAAAAAGTCAGATTATAATAATATAAATTCGAATTTATTTGCGTTGGAGACTCACTCAATTCATTGAACATTTGCCTTGTTGGTGCTGAATTAAAAATAATAAAAAATAGATTTATAATAAAAAAATAAATTGTTTTTAATCTCTTTTTTAGTCTCAAAGCCTATTGTGCATTTTCGTTTAGTTTAGTATTTAGTTCTCGATTGGTTTTTGGAAAGTTTGTGCACAAACTAACAGATCTTGAAATGTTTTGATAAAAGCCTGAAGTCTCTTGATGATTTGGTGTAAGTGGAAACGCACAGTGACTAAAGAATGGACATTTCAAATCTCTGATGTTTAAAAATATGATAGGAAAATGAGGCAAAATATTTTTATATTGGCTAGCGCATAAAAAATTATTGTATTCTAATTATAAACGTCATAACTGAAATGGATCAGAAAAAGGTTTGTTATCTAAGTCTTATGTTTTGCTTCGTTAGCTTTATCCCATATAATTTTCTTATATTAAAATATCTTATATAAAATATCTCTTGAAAGATAAGAACTATAAACTTAAATCCTTTTGTACACATCCTTGAAACAATCGCTTCCGCCTACACTTTGAAAAAAGGATATTAATTTAATAAAATAAAAATGACTGCAACGTGATGTTTCCATGGCCACACGCACGCATACATTTCAGATGCGAAACAAACATCTTAATATTGAAAGTAAAAGATAATCTCTAAAATAGCAATTTATTTAAACACAATTAATTCCGGCGGAAATAAATGTGTATCAATAACCAGTCATTATCATTCAATATGAAACCATCAATTTAGATTTAGACCGTAAAGCAATTACTGCGAGACTCTTACGAAAACACACTAATTCGCACGCCTAAAATAATTGACATTTTGTGGCTTCAAAAATAAAAATAAAAAAATTAAAAGAAGAAAGCCTGCACTCAAACCTGAGCAGAGTGAATTTGTTCGAAATAACACACGGTGTTTTGCGAGACTGATGCCGTCTGGTAGGCAGGCATTTATTTTCCTGCCGCAACTTGTGTGGCATATCTGTTATATCTTTTTGTTATCTGTTTTCTTTTTTTTTCTCTTTTCCTTAAAAACAAGTGCAAAAACCTTAAGAATAACACAGACTTTTTTTCAAGAAGAATTGAGTAATTATTTCTGAGCCATCAGTTCTTTTTACTGTTTAAAATGGTATAAGTGTTTCATTGTTTTTGCTGTTCATATAATAAGAAGATTGATTTAAAGGCAGTTATTTAGAATAATTAAGATGTTGCACGTTTAGCTGACTTTTGTTGTTTTAAAATATTTCTCTTGCACAAACATTTGCTCGCTATGCGTGTGGCTATTTTCCCAGGATTTTAACTAAATTAATATGGGCTGAAGTATCAATAGAGAAATTCAATTTATTAAATGTACTTTTCTTAAATATTAATAATATACTTCTTAACAAGAAACTCCAGGTTATAGAAGAGATAAAAGGGATGATTAAGAAATTTGTTAGCATTAATTTATTAAATATAAGAATTATTTGTTTTGATAGTTTGGAATTGGGTTGAGGTCTACTCGTGATTTTGTACTGGAATATTTTGATACCTAAATTATTTCACATAAAATAAATATGAATTCCTCTAAAATTAAAAAAAAACTTAACACCATTTTTAACATAATAAGATTATACTGTGTTCAAACATGCATTTTTAAATGAGTCAATTTAATTTTAATTGAGCAATTAAATCTAGTGTTTACATATATTCAATTTAGCTGACTCAATTATCATCTGACAGCTGAAAAAAACATTGTTTTTACTTGTTTCGTGCATGTTCGTGTTTGTAAATTTTAAAAATTTATGCAAATTTTGGTTTAAAAGAAACTTTACTTTTATATAATAAAAATATGGAGTTCTTGGAGTCATTGCGATCGATTTTTGATGCAAAATTATCAGTGCTTAGAAAAAAGAAAAGGGAAAACTTGACAATATTATAAAGTTTGAGAAAGCAGCAGCTGTCGCATCTTTCATTATTACAGCAAAATGCAACTCAGAGGTCATCTTCTTCACCAGCCATTCCGTTTTTGTTAATTTATTTATTTACTCAGTCTTTTTTTATTATATTATATATTTTTATTTTTTTATTATATTATTCAGTTTCAAAATTCAGTTTGTATATTTTTGGAATTTTTGCTCTCCATTATAGGAAATTTTTTCTGCTCACTCTTTTCTTAATAGACACACTGATAAGTTTAACGCAATTAGTGCTACAATTAACTACTAATTGCTCAATTTATTAATTGACTTATTATATGATATATTGTTATCAATTAAGGCCTTAATTGCAAAAAATCCCCTGATTGTGCAATTAAGGATTATGTCTGAACACGGTATTAATGTTTTACTTTTATCGTTATTTCGTCTCGATATTACGAATATTGAAAGTTATTAACTATAAGTTCTTTAACATCATTTTTTTGTTGTTTGGTTTTTTATATAAAATTTTAATTTTATTTGAAATAGTACGTTTCTTTATATAAAAAAATTTTTCAACATTTCGAACAATTTTCATTCGTGTAATATTTATGGAATGCAATTTTTTGAGTTGTTATTTCAATAAATGCTACCTTAAATATGTTTATTTAGTTTAAAAAAATTGATTGATTTGGTAAAAATTTTTCATTATTATTAAATGAAAATAATTCTTAATATCTTAATACTTTGCAGTGGCATTTTTAATTTGCTAGTGAGTGCCTTAAAAAATATAAGGGTTTTGCTGGATCAAAACGACAGAAAGTCTTTCAAAAACTTGGAATAAAACGTTTAGAAGGAATAGAAATGTGGCTGACTGAGTAATTCAAAGAATATTTAGAAGTGGCGAATAACTCCTCTTGTTCTGGCCCTTTCTCACATTCAATGAAATTTGCTTTAACACACAACTCTTTTACACGACATTAACGAACAGAGTGATTGTCCTTTCTTTATACAGAAATGATTTTATAATTTTTAGTATCTGTTATAGATTTCTGTTTATAATTTTCAAACTTAATAATCCACTTTATGATAACCCTTCTAATTAACTAGGCTGATTGAAATATCTGTAATTGAATAGTTCCTTTCCTAAAATATAAAATAAAGCAAACAACTGTTATATGAACCAATTAACATGTCAAAAATGTCATATTGTCATATGATTTATGTCCTAAACGACAGTATTATAACACAATAATAATGCCAGTCAATTGTTCAATTGTAATACTTTAAATCAATTTAATAGAAAATATTTTTTTTTCTTAACTGTTTGCTGATTAATTAAACATTTTAGCACGTTTCTTTTGAAAAAATATACAATCAACTTATTTAGTTTTCAAATACAAAAAGTATAATTTTTTGTTTTTCTTTTTTGCCTTATAGTTTTTGTTTAAATGTAACGCCTTATTATTATAATTTTCCTCAATAATTGCTGACCATATTTAGATTAATAAAACAAAAATCAAATTGAAATTGTATGGCGAGTAGAAAAAAAATATAAGCAAAACAAAACGTTTTCAATTTAATTTGTATGAAATGAGCTCATATCGCCTTATAAACGGTCGCCAACAGGTCATTAACCACTTTGTAACAGCAATTTTAATGCATATTGAAATTATTTTATTTTTACACAAAAAAAAAATTAAAAACAAACTAAAAACTTTGTTAACCATATTAAAACATTTATATTATTTTCCTTTTACAATAGGTGTTTAAAAAATAATAACCAGCAAATAAATGGAGTTAAAATTTAGCAACAGGAATTTTATATCACGAAAATATAGTCGGGCCATCAGTTTTGTGCTGTCATTAAGAGATTCCCAGTTGACAAACTGTGCCACAGTGTTTGCTGGGGATGGTACAATATGCCAGGAAAAGTTCTTGGCTAAAAACATTTTAAGAAAAATATAAATTTGCTCTTGTCTTTAGCCACCATTTTTAAATTTATTAATTATCAACAACATATTTCACTGGGTTGCTTTATAAACAATTTTATAAACAATACAATTACGTCTCTATAGCATGCGTATTTAAGCTCGATTCAGGTGCGTAACAGCAGTAGAACCAATTATGGTTTATATAAATTAAATGTGTGTCGCATACTTAATTTGTAGCAACGCGGCTTAAAGCGATTCTTTTCAATTTATTATTTGTATCACCTCTCCTAAATAAGTTATAGTTTTGCAGCAAAAATAATATAATAAAATGATTTACTTAACTTTTATTAAGAAATTTGTGTCCACATTTTTTGTTTTAGTTTTACCAGTTTGTCATACATGCTGGCTTATTTGGCTGTCAAAAGACATTCAGTTTTTTTTTCTGTTTTCAAATGGAAAGGAAACGCTATAGACTTGTTGGAAAAAAAAACTGAAAAAATGCTCGCTTATGAACAGCAAAAGTTGGTGTTTGGTAGTAATTTTTATACAAAACTTGTCAAGAATAATAAGTGCGAATTATAGAATGAACCAAAAATAGTTGATGACTAAATCTAAGACTCCATAAATTGAAAATGTAGAAAATCAAGTAAAGCAGGGCGGTAACAACTTTATAGGGCTCAATTGCGTATAGTGATTTTATTAGCAGCTATTTGGGTAGCGTTACAACTCATTAAGATAATAGAAATTATTAGTTTTTAAGTCCATGATAAAGAAGATGAATTGTAATCAACTGATTCTTTAAGATATTTTTCGGAAAGGAGGCATCATATTTATGTAATTTTCATGGCATTCAGTTTTTAGCGATGATATCGGGCATATGTTCGCCTTTGCCACGAGTTATATTATTTATTTGATCAGTTAAATAGTTGACTACTTTTTTGTATAAATCTATCCGTATAGTGGCCTTACCATTGTAAAGCTTAAGGAAATGTTTCAGTATATCCTCCTGTAAAAGTAATCCAGAGTTAACCGCCTCTTCGCACGAATTAGAGGCCAGGAACGAACACATTTTCAGAAGTAAAGTTATCACCAAATTTAATTTGTAATAAATCGGATGTGAACTGCGTTGTATTACAATTTATGTTGTCTTGTTGGAACCAAATATTAGCGAAGTTTAGGACAATAATTTTTGGAAACAAATGTACCATTAAAATGGCTCGTGGGTGACGATGATACTGCCAGCCTGTAAAACGTAATTGAAGCAATAATTTTTAATCGAAATACAACAGTTTTCTTTATTGACATGACGTTTGTTAAGCAGAAATGAGATTCAGCACTTTATAAAAATGTTTTGCTAAAAATACTCATCTTCGGTCAGTCTCACATGAGCCCAGTCAGAATTAATGCTAAAGAAACGATGATCGTTACACACCACTTTTTGCACGATCTGAAACTCATAGACACGAAATACAGGATCCTTTTACATGAAATGCTTCACTTAATCGCAGAACAAGTGCCACCGAGCTGAAAGCGATGACGGATCGAAGAGGCGATCTTTTTTTAATACTTTTTTTGTGTGTTTTTGTCATGGAAGGATAATCAGGGGATGAGCCCTTCATATGCAATGCAGGAACTAGAATGGAGGGTTTAGTGATAAGGGGACAGATGAAATGGAAGAATTTTTTGCAGTAATTTTTAATTAGCCGCTGTTTGAGGGTACTGTATGCTCCTCCTTTATTGTACGATGGTGTCACAATCTGTTGGCAACGATCTAGGTGGACAAAAAGTTACACTACGATGCACTAAAGCAAATGAGAAAAAGTCAGAACCATAATTATGACTGACTGTGAAGTCGATCACGAGATCTAAGACTCTTGTCTTGACAGCAGCATTCTAATTAATGCTATTTTCATTACGCACATCACATTGTCTTGTAGATGGCTTTTAATCGAGAAGACATCAATAACTCATCAATAACTGCAAAAGTTGCTTGTTCTCCCAGCCGATTATGGTGCACGTAAAAAAATATATGAAGTGTTTTATGAGCTGTCAAACTATAGTTATCGTTATCGATAGTTCTTCTGCTGAAAAGCGGTCAATAAAAGGAAATATATTGTTTAGTTATTTTGTGTTATTTATAACACCTTTTCTCGACACTTTGTTGGACAATTTCAAAAATTATTCTTATACTGATAATGAAGCAGATCAGAATGTGTTAGTTGAGCTTCCAAAATAAATCATGTCGACGTGTTTGATTATCCTGTAAAAGGTGTTTGAACATTTTCGCTGATATATCCCATTTCACTTTTGGTCCTTCGCCAGGAGAGTTGTCTTACAAACTATTGAAATCACCACTGATTTTGACAGCATGACTATTTTCTTTAAAGTCGTATGTAACATATATAACACCTGCAATATGCAAAGCACTGACTGGTTATGCTTCTTAACAACCACAAACTTTTCATTCATGAGTTTTTTATTCATTAAAAATGTTTGTAGTTGAATTTCTTTTTTGTTTCTAATTTTTAATTCACCAAAATGGGTTAAATTAATAAATAAGTTTCTAAAAGCTTCAACTGCATGCTAAATATTAATTTTGTTAATATAAATTCATATACAATTTGAAGTTTTCTAAGTAGAAAGAGTATAATAATAAAAATAATCCACGTTTTTGTCATAAACGTCACACTTCCCCCAAAATCATTGAATCAGTTGTAAAACTGATTCAATACTATTTTTGAATTTAACTTTCAGATCTTGTAAGTTAAGTGTGGATTTTGTGGCCGCGCAATAATAAAAATGTAAAAAGTTGTCGTTTTTTTTTTATTATGAATTTCTAATAATAATTTCAAGTAGTTAAACATTTCCTGTCATAAATTTAATTATTTTTTAATGTTAAACACTGCAAAAGCATAACAATTAGTTTAAGAGTTCGGAGTGAAAAGAAATTCCGTAAGAGAATTATACGAAAAGAATTTTGTTTTTATTGAAATTGTATTATTTTAACCACCGCGATTCGGAGATGGTCATTCCGTTCCGCTTATTTATACTAAAAAATTTTTCGAATCACATTTTGGGGAAAAAGAAACAGAACGAAATTAAAATTAAAGAGATAAAAAAAATTAATTGTAGAAGCACACAAAAAGATTTATTTTCCATAGACTCAAGAAAATTATTTAACAGAAGCAAATAACAGATCAAGTAACTATTCACATATAAATTTTTTGATGTAATTAAAGCCTCTTTCAAAAGTTCGTTTAATCCCAACAAATCAATATCCTTCATCAATCCGAAAGATGAGTAAGTGACAATAGAGAGGTCTTGTTAGTAAAACCTCTTATGAAATTGCACTGCGCGTAGCTCCCCTTTTATGTCGTGTATTACCTTTAACGCACACACTTGTCCAGCTCATGATCATATATTTTATATTTTATTTGTTTTTTTTTTCTATATATATTTTTTTAAGCTTCAATTTTTGATTTTTATGCAGAACTTGTTATTTTGATTTAAACAAAATTTTCATTTAAAGTTTGCCGCTTCAGTTTTATCAATGGTTTTCTTAAAAGAACTCTGACCAAAAGCAGTCACACTCACAAACAACAAAAAAAAAGAAAAATAAAAATAATAATAATAATACGAAGTCTGCTCAAAAATGATGGTGAATTTTTTGAAACGCTTTAATTTTATTTATGTGCTGATTCTTTTTTCCCAAAATGTTACTAAAAAATTCAGTCATCAATTGAGGGGTTTTAGCCAGTTGGTATGCGCATTCACTGGGGCTAATACAATATTTCTTTGCCACAAGTCTAAAATAAATATCAAAATCATAACAAGAACTCACTGATCACGTTTCCTCTCTTATTTTCTTACATTTTTATTCTACAATTGGTGGGCTTTTGCCGAATTGGCGGCGCATACGATGGTCGTTTGCCTTTAATTTCTGCACAAGTTGAATCTTGAAAACTTTTAAGCCAAGATCTTTGCGTAAAATCTTCCATAAAGTGGAAGGACACAACCCCAGTTGCTGAGAACGGCGACGAATTGATTGTTTAATAAAAAAAAAAAACAATTTATTTAGAGTTTGTCTTCATTAACAAGGAACAAACAACTTCAGAAAATAGGCCAAGAGTAAACAATTCAAAAGGCAACAAAAGGACTTCGGTAATATTCAGCAACCAGTGACATGTCCTCATCATTGAGATCAGCCCACAACAATTGTGTTAATTAATGCAGATCAGAAAATTTCAAACTGTAAGAGAAAGCAAAGCTTATAGAAGGCCAAACTTTACATCTAAACGGTAGAAGATATTAAAAAAGAAAGAATTTTTTAGCGTCATTTTAACAGTGCCAAATACCACAAAGACGGACTTAAAATTGATAAATAAATTATCTAAAATAGGGGAGAGTATGAAAGAAGACAACTAAAAGGAAATGAATTGGAGCCATTAAACTTATCGCGCACTTCGTTGTCGGACCAGATTTACTGTTACTGATAGTGTGCATCCCATGAGATGCACTGGAAAATCTACAGCCGCTGTACAGGACAGCATTGAAGATGATCCTACTCAATCAATTCGTCGCCGTTCTCAGCAACTGGGGTTGTGTCCTTCCACTTTATGGAAGATTTTACGCAAAGATCTTGGCTTCAAAGTTTTCAAAATTCAACTTGTGCAGGAATTAAAGCCAAATAACCATCGTATGCGCCGCCAATTCGGCGCATGGGCTGAAGCACAAATTGATTTTGATTTCAAATTTCCATTCAAAATTTTATTTTCCCATGAAGCCCATTTTCGGTTGAATGGGTACGTAAATAAACAGAATTGTCGCATTTGGAGTGAGGAGAATCCACAACCTTTTGTCGCAACACCGTGATATCCACAGTAAGTTACTGTTTAGTGCGCTTTATGGGCTGGCGGAGACACGGCCGCAAATGCTGCCAAAAGTTTGTGAAAATTGGTGTTCCAGATTACGTCTTGTACGCGCCAGCTGTGGCGGCCACATGGCCGAAATCATATTTAAACATTAATGTCATAAAATTTTCTATCCAATAAAGACAGTTTCATTGATATCAAAAATATATTACTATGTTTTGTTATGATTTAAACTTGTATCACTCTATAAAAAACACCCGATATAATCGAATTTATAAAAAAAAAAATAAATTTCAGGCTTTCGTATAACAACCAGGTGCCGTCTCGTCGTGGCTCCCTCGTCATACTTTGGCCAAAAGAAACATCATAATTATGCCTCCGCTACCACATTCTTAAAAATTAGTTCCTTTTGTGATATTTTCTGGTTCACAAGAGTGAGGAGTCCCATTAAAAAACAGATGTATGTGAAAGCTAAGGACATGGACACGAATCACTGTGGGCTAAAGGACACACCAAAAAGTGCAAATCACAAGGGCTTCGAGTGCAAATAAAATATAATTATGAAATAAAACTAGAGTGACTACTTTGAAGAAAACTGAAGAACTGAAGTGGATATATGAATAAATATAACTGAGTCAGTTCGCCTTCTTTTTTGAACAGCCATCGTATACACTCCTAATAAAACATTTTCATAATGCACCCACTATAACACTCCAGAGCTTTAATGCATATCAGAAATAAAATTTAAAATACAAAAAAAAAAGAGACTCAAATTCAACAACAAAAACAAATTGTTTAAATGCATATAAGTTTATTACATCTGTTGCATATTGTGGCGTGGTAAGTAGCATGAAGTATGTTGCATGCATGCGTTCGTTCATCAAACGCCTGTCAATTTGTCGGCACTTTTTGTTGGCAAAAATAATATTAAAAAAAATTCTATTAAAAAAAAAGAACTCTATAGAAATTTCGTGGATGTTGAATGAATTTACACTTTATTTCATGGCTTTTCTTTTTAAGTTCTTGAATATATTTCTTGTCTTTATTTTTTAATTTTTTTCTTCTTCTTTCTTCTTGTTTTATAACTGTGAAAATATATTCATCAATGGCAACATATACCAGAGTACATATAAATTTAAATGAATATCATACATTTACGTTAAAAGCTTTATTAAAAAGGTATTAAACAGAAGACAACAACAACGACAACAAAAGAAATTAAAAAAAAAACTGAATTTTCGTATTGTACTGAATTTCGAGAACTGCTTTATTATGCAAGACATAACAAGTTACGAAAAAAAACAATTTTAAAGCATTTCATATTGTCCGTACCAATTCGAGTTTGGTTTTGTACATTATTTTTAAGGCTTTTTGACTGATTTTTCTTTCGGCTAATAATATGACAGGAAATGACATGTATTGAATTGAAGGTAATAAATAATGGAAATATTATCAAAAGGCAATAAAAATGATGCTTTTAGTTTTAAAAATATGACCAGAAATCTAAATTTATTTACAGCAGTTTCGTTAAGTTCAGCAACATAATTTTTTCTTTCTTGTAGCAAAAGAATTTTACACTGAACAACATGTAATTCTAGCTGTAAACAAAAGACTAAGAAAACAAACTTTTTTTCATACATAAAAAATCACAGTTTCTTGACACTTTATAAAGTTTTAAAAATAAATTAAAAAATTGACGTTTATAAATCAATAATATTTCTAATTAAATTTATTTGTTCTTTCAAAATTGTAGCACTAAAAATTTTATTTTAAACGTGCCGATTTCTTTTATTCCCAAATAATTTCAAACTAATAAAATTGAATTCTTTTCTTGCAACCGTTAAATATTTCTGTAACAGTTTCTCTGCATTAACTATTCTTGGCAGAATCGTACATTTAAGAGCTCTAAATTCTTCACTGATGATCACGTTTTTCTTTCTTATAACCATATTTCAATAGCATGTAGTTTTGTTTCGTATTTTTTTTGAAGATCCATAAACATTTGCACTCAATATGCTATTTTTGCATAATACAACAAATGCGTGCCAGACCATATTTAGTAAAAAATCCAAACATAAAAGCATATAAACACTTAAGCAAAATAACGAAACGATCAAGAAATAAATAGCCAAAAATATTAAGCAGAAGAAAATATTACAAAGGAAAGGCAAAATCACACATTTTTTAAGAAACAATAAAAACAAGAAGAGAAAATATGATAAAAATTAATCAAAATATGACGGACTAGTAAAATGATATACTTTTTTGATAAATAAAAATTTTTTTTATTACTCTTCCAACTACAATTAAAGTCGGAAAAAAAGCCAACTAATTGTAGAATAAAAACCTAAGAAAATAAAAAAGGAAAAGTGATCAGTGAGTTGTTGTTATGACTTTGATAGTTGTTTTAGACTTCTCACTTATTACAGTGGAAGTTTGAAATAATATCTTTAGTTATTCTAAGAAATGTTGGGCAAAGGTTCCCTGATGATCTGCATTAGGCCCAGTGAAATGCGCATACGAACTAGCCAAAACCCTCAATTGATCTCTTCGAATTTTAGGGAATTTTTAAGGAGTCTCAAAATCATTTAAAGCTGTCAAACATGGACAAGATTTCGTAATTAACTGTGGCTTTTACTGAAAAATAAAATAAAATAAAGTAGGAAAACTGCTTCGAAATTTATTTTGTTACAATTTATTTCATTTTAGAAATAATTTCCCAATCCCATTAAATAAAAAGTTATTAAAATCTGGACCATTCAAAATGCTATTTCACTTAATTGAAATTTGTTGAGTACAATAAACTATGAGTAACGTTCAATACAATGCAATAGTTTAATAATCCTTAATCACATTAAAGCAATCAAAATAAAAAGTTATTAAAATCGGAACTATTCACGATTATGTTTCCTTTAATTAACATGTTGTTCCACAGAATAAATTATGGGTAACATTCAATACGATGTAATAAAATATAACAATTCTGTAACATGATTACTAAACTATACTAAAGCAACAAAATTAAAAAACGCCATAAATGATGCTGCCCATCATTTGAAAATCGATATCGCTTCATTGGTATTTCAATTAGTGGGGTAACGTTCAATACAACGTCATATGATAGAATAATAACAAATACAAGCAAAACGAAAACCTGAGCGATTGAGAAAACTTTTCAAAGTGCAATATTTCTTCATTTAATATATCAAAATGTTTTCCAAAGTAACGCTCAATACATTTACAGAGGCAATAAATATTTTGTCTTTTCTAATTCGTTATGTTCCAGGCTGATATGCATTAGAAATTTACTTGTGAATTGGATAGTTTTTGATGAGTGAATGTCATCTGGAAGATATCAGTTGTCTTGACTTGTTTTTTTTTTTCTGTGGTGGATTAAGATGGAGCCATAGTTCGTCCATAACAATGAAAAGGCGAAAAAATTACTATCAAATTGCATAGAGGCAGGCAACACCAGGCGACACTTTAAAGACTTCTCTCACTTTTTTTCTTCAACAAAACCTTGATTTCTTTCAAATCTTCCGTTCATATTTAGAATATATTTTTATTAATAATTTCCATCAGCTATAATTTCTGATACATTCGTCTCGCTACATTTTCGCTATAGTTTTTTTTTTGCGAAACATGTTTGTTGCACATTCAGTTCCAGCCAACATTTGACATTTAAATATGTGTGTTTATCGCTCACCAGCAACAACAACAACAAAAAGAATGCATGAATGCATTCATACATAAATGTCATATGATATCCCTCTCACATGTGAGTTGATGATGTTTATGGATTGTTTTGCACACTTAAAGCCAAAATGAAATGTTTTCAAAACTATAAATCAGTAAAACCATATTTTGCCATAATGCTGTGGCAAGAAAAACTAATTACTAGACCTATGGCCATATTGAAAGACTCTCAGGTCTCTTTATATGGCTGAAATCACACACACACACAAGCACCTAAACAACGAGTGGAGAGCAAAAAATAAATAATAAATAAAATTATATTACAGAACGCAGTGCCTTTAAGCCAGAAAATGCCAAGTAAACTAATTGAATTTACAGCAAAAAACTGCACTTTACATACGCTGTTTTATATAGAAAAATATGGTTGAGGAGAAAAAATGCACACACTCACACTCATCTTTTTATAGCCATACATCAGCACAGATCTCACGCAATTTATGTTGGTAAATTGTTGTGCAAAGACAACAACAAAAACTGTTAGTCTTCAAATCAAATAGAAACAGCGTTTAAATAGCCATTCACATCATTTCAATTTAAAGTCATTATTACTAAGCAGAAAATTTCAAGAATTTCATAATTATTTATGCGGCTATTTTTTATTTTTATGTTTTTTGCGCGCTTTGCCCAGAGTGCACTAAATAACCTTAATTGTTTATCACGTTAAGTGGAGTGCGGTAGTGGCTTCTTCGATTAATATGATATTAAAATGTTTTATTAAAAAAGGTCATTTTAATCTTGCCTTCGCCATGATATAACAAAAACATATATTTATTTACAAATAGTTTTATGTGTGTATGTGTGTGTGTGTTGTTTTTATGTTTCAGATTTTTCTTCACGTCTGGGGTTTATGGTTTTCATTTAATATTTTGCTCAAAGTTATCTTTGGCACTTTAAAAGAAATATTGCCACGGCAGAGCATCATCATTTAGTAGATGAGAACAACATAAATTGATAATGGAACAGTGGTGTGATCAGTCGTAAGTGTAGAAGAAAAATTATATACGAACAGGAATAGTTTTGCTTAACTCACAAGCTCTTTTCAATCGTTTGCAATAAGATTTGAAAGAATAATTTCAAACAAACTATTCAAAATAAAATTATAATTATAATTATTAAAAATTCATTTATTTTCATTTTGAAAAGCTGAGGTTGAAATTGATTTTACAAAAACTATAACCGCCATATAACAATTATTATAATTGACAACAGTTTAAGCGAAACATATTTTCTATTTTTTTTTTATTAAATCAGCCTCTTGATTTCATGCAAAAACAGACAACATTTTAAAGTTTTTTAAGTGTTAAACTTAAACAACATAAGAAAAAATTATATTTATTTTCTAAAGTATTGAAACACAAAACCTTCCTAGAATTCATGAAATTTCAAAATAAATTTTCTGTAATTTAACAAACCGCAACGTGTTTTATTTTAAATAAAATTTCCATATTGTTTCGTTTATAATCTTTACGTCTTATTCCTTCAGGATTTAGCAGCAACAGAGAAGAATATTCTCCTTTAAATTTTTTAATAATAAATATTTCAGTCATATTCACTACTATTATTATATATATTTTTTTAGTTTCAATTCCAATACCTTCAAAATGCAAAGAATATTTTTTCACGTAACGTTTAATAAAATTTTTGAATTATATTAGCAAACATAATATTACAGCATTACAAAATCCCTTCTACTTTTTGGTAATTGTAATACATTATAGGGTAACGTTCAATACAATTTACTATAATAAAATTACAACTATAACATGATTCCTAATCACACTAACGCAATAAAAGAAAGTTATTAAGATCGACAGCATTAAAATTTCTTTTACGCCAAAATAAAATTTTATTTAGCAGAATATATAAGAAAGTAACGTTCAATACAATGTGTTACAATGTAATTCTGTAACATGACTCTAAGCAACAACTATAAAAGGGTATAAATGATGAGAATATTAAAAACATATATTTCGCTTAATTAAAATTTCATTCAATATAACATATTACGGTTATCGTTCAATACAATATACCTGATAATATAAAACTACTGTAACATGATTTCCAATCGCACTTAAGCTATCAAAACGAAAAGTTATTAAGGTCCACAGCATTCAATTAGCTATTTCATCAAAATGAAATATCATTCAGTAGAATATATTATAGCGTAACGTTCAATACAATGCTATACAAAATAACACTTCTTAATCACATTAAAGAACGCAAAATAAGATATAATTAAAATCGAGAGCATTCAAATATTTATTTCGCTTAATTAAAATTCCGTTCAGAAGAATATATTATGGGTAACATTCAATACGATGTAATAATATATAATACTTCTGCAACATGATTACTAAACTACACCAGAGCAACAAAATTAAAAAACGCTATAGATATGGGGAGCGTATAAAAATCGATGTCGCTTTATTAATATTCCAATCAGTGGGGTAACGTTCAATACAAAGCAATATAAAAGAATAATAACAAATGGAAGCAAAAAGAACACCTGAGCGATTGAAGAAAACTTTTCAAAGTGCAATATTTATTCAATCAATATACCAATATATTTTCCAAAGTAACGCTCAATACTTTTTTTTCTTAAAACACTTTGTTAATTGGCTAGAAAACTGTTGAGACATAAAATTTTTAAGGGCTTTTCTCGCAAGATTATTATTTTTGATATTAAAAATCTTGAGTAACGTTCTACACAAGCTTTTTGTTTAACAGGACAACCTTTTACATTTTTATAGCATCATTTCGTGTGATCTTTTAGCTGCTTGAGAACTTTATATGAAAATACAGAACAGAAGTTTTAATATAATTTCTTATTATTTCGGGATATTTCTTTATTTAATACTATTAGCGGCGTATGCCCGGCTTGGCAGCTACTGAAATTTTTAATTTCATCATCAAAATTTTGGACTACTTTTTCAAATAAATGTGGCCACATTGCGTGAATGGTGGCTGGAGTGTTGGCTTTTAACATTTTAAAACGCGGCTGGTTTGCTCGCCTAAAAGACTAAACAAACTAACTTCTTAAGAAGTAAATTTTTTTTCATATTATTTGACCTCAAGTATTGACTGCCTAACCACTGTCTTTCAGCACAATATCGAATGCCGTAAAGCTGCGACAAGAAGCAACTCTTATGACAAATCATCATCGGAGTAATTGTCGATGCATTGTGTAGCAATTAGAACAGACACTTTGTAGCGCTACGGCAAACGTTTTACAACAAATTTAATATCGTTATTGTACAAAAAAAATACTACAACTACAACAACAACAAAGAAGAAAATTGATGTATAAATACTGGCTGCCGTTACTGCCCTTAATGTGCTCAAGGAAATGATTAAACATTTAGTAAAAATGTTTAACGTTTTATGTTGCTGCAGTTGTTGTAGTCTTTTTCATTTCATTTTCAAGTTGTTTCAACTCTTTGCTCTGTCCAACCCCCCCAATCCTTTCAATGTGCATCAAACACTCTGTTCTTGTCATAATTTCAGATATTTTTACAAATCACAACTAGAAAAACACGAGCATTTTCATGCGGTTGATGTTTAAATGTACCGGCTGTCTGTATATCAACTGCCTGATGGCTGATGATTCTTACAAAAGTGCCATGATGGTGGTCATTATTTGGCCTTAAGTAACAACAAACGTTTAAGTGATTAACAGCATATATAACACGCGCTTTTTTTCTCCTCTATACTCATTCCTTTCATCTTTACACTACGTGTTACGTTTTTCCCATCTTTCTCAAATATCAACTTGAAGTGTTAAGAAATTAATACTTTGTTGTTTGTTGTTTGTTGCGTAAATTGCACAATAATTGTTTTGTTGTGCAGTTCGTTTGCAGTTTGCAGTTTTCTGACCCTTATACTTTCGCAACAGCACCAATAACAAATTCAGCAGAAGTTGGTTTTGTGAGAGAGTGCGATTTGCTGGCATTAATGTGCCATAAACTTAACAGCTCCGCTAGAGTTTTGTGGGGCATGTCCTGGAATCACTATAAAAACTAAAGCATTTTAATTGCAGCCATAAAAATAAGTCAAAGTTAAGTTTTTTTATTTTTTTCTTTTTGTATTTAATGGTATAATTAAATGTTAAAAGGCGCTAAAGTGTTTGAATGTTTCCAGATTTTCTTTCCCATTAGATGCTAAAAGCAAACAACAACAGCTACAAATAAATTAATAAAAAGCAAAGGCAGATTTAATGTGTGAAAAAGAAAGGCATCTTAAATAAATAGAATGTTAAGAATTTCAAAATGTTATTAATTGCTAAGGAAAACGTTTAACGTTTTATGATTTCAATGACATCTTGATTGAAACTTTTATTTGGACGAAAGACTAAAAACTACTTTTTCAATTTGCATTTTTCTTTTTTTTTATTATTGGATAATTTTCCTTAATGACAAAGAGGAAGTTTTAATTTAAGCAATTCAAAAAAATTCTTCATTGATAAATTTAATTAAGGCTCAGAGGCATTTTTTACAATTGACGCCTTAATTGATCACAATTTATCATACAATAAGTCAATTAATAAATAAAGCAATTAGTAGTTAATTGTATCACTAATTGCGTAAAACTCGAATTGCAACCCTGGTCATAAGTATGTCTATTAAGAACTGTGTTCAGCGAGCGGAAAAATTTCCTATAATGGCGGGCCAAAATTTAAGAAATATACAAACTGACTTTTCAAAACGAAATGGCTGTTGAAGAGTGTGACCTCTGAGTTGCATTTTGCTGGAATAATGAAAGATGCGCCAGCTGCTGCTTTCTCAAACTTTGTAAAATTGTCATGTTTTTTTTTTCTAAGCACGAATAATTTTTAATCTAAAAGCGGTCGCAATGACTCCAAGAGCTCCATATTTCTATTATATAAAAGTAAAATTTCCTTTAAATCTAAATTTGCAACCATTTTTAAAATTTACAAATACGAATATTCATGAAACAAATAAAAACAATGTTTTTTCAGCTTTCAAATGATAATTGAGTCAGCTAAATAGAGTATGTGTGAACACTAGATGTAATTGCTCAATTAAAATTAAATCGACTCAATTAAAAATGCATGTCTGAACACAGTTTTAGTTAATGCTAAAAGACAAGTTCAATATTCTGACACCATAAATTTATTTATTATAGTTGTACAACAAAATAAAGCAGCTGTTTTGGAAGGCCGATGCATTTTCAATCTCACTACTCATGTGTATTTTTGCATACAATCCGACAACTGTATGAAACCGATAAATTCTGAGTTTTTCTTTAACTTGTTTCTGAAATTTTCTTTAATTTTTCTTCTAGCCAAACTTTTTGGGTTTGAATGGAAAACTCCTATGAAGTTTCTAAGAAATTCGGTACTTTGAAAAACCTTTTACGGTACACCATTTCGATATAGAATCAAGTTGTTTGTTAATTTTTATATTAAGCGTTCAAAATTAAATTGAAATCAAAACATAATTAAAACTGAAGAGGCTTCAAACTCCCAAAAATATGTATTTATTTGAAAATCAAAAATGCAAGTGCTTGTGCAAAATAAAACAACACTAAATGCATTGTTTTTATATTAAAACGATTATTAGTTGTTGTCCTTTATTTCTGTTACAACAACAATTAGATTCGAAAAAATAATTGTAGAATAAAAACGTAAGAAAATAAAAAAAAATAGAAACGTGATGAATGAGTTCTTGTTATGACTTTGATATTTCTTTTAGACTTCTCACTTATTAAAGTGGAAGTTTGAAATAATATATTTGGTTATTCTAAGAAATGCTGTTTAAACATTCCCTGATGATCTGCATTAGCCCCAGTAGAATGCACATGGGAACTGGTTAAAACCCCTTAATAGATCACTTTGAATTTTTTAGTAACATTTTGGAAAAAAAGGATCAGGGCATAATTAAAATTAAAGAGGTTCCAAAAATCACATTCATTTTCGATCCCTGCCACAAGCATTTGGGGTTTGAAAATATGAACTTGTTTATTTAAAAAAATTCCCTTAAAGTACACACGATTTTTTAATATTTTTCCTGCACCGTTTGAGAAGCTTAACTGGCAATTTTACTGGTTATTTCAGCTGTATTTCGAATGCCACTATTTGAAATTTAATTATGGGATAAAAGAACAAAACTGGTATGACTTACTTGAGCTATTTTTTCATTTACAAAATATTTGTGATTGTTGCAAGAAACCGACTTACCTGAAAGAAAATGAGAAAAGAAAATTTATTGATTAGATTTATATATTTAGAAAAAAAATTAATTATTTTAAGTTTGATTAACATTTTTAATAACTGTTAAAAACACATTCATTTGACGAGTTCATGTCTTGGTCATGTTCTTTGTTTTTGGTCAGATCGTGACCTGCTACAATCAATCTCTTGTATCAATATCTTAATCTATTAGCACTTGTTATTTTTCCATTAACAGTTTTTAACTAATAGAAATCCCTTTTTTTCTAATATAAACAACAAAATCAAAACAGCAAAGGAAGGTTCTTAGCCAACGTGACTTGAAATAAAGAAACTGATCCTAAATCCTAAATTTTGTTTTATAATCGAATAAAACGAATGAAATGAATGAAACAATTTTAAATAAACATTTGAGCCACACAACGAAAACAAAGAATCAAGCAGTCAATGCCGCCAACCAAATTGGTATCAATCTTTGGTGGGTTAAAGGCAATTGAGAGTTGATTTGAAAGAACGCCAAACCAAAAGCCAAAGTAATAAGAAAAAGGCTAAAAGTGTAAAGACTACAAAGTTAGTTGAACAAATAATAAAAGAACGTTTGTGTTTTGGTTTCCTTTTAGTTTTAGCCACTCGGGGGTAACCAAAAGACAACAAATGCCTGCCAAAGAAATTATGATGATTTGAAATCTGTGTGTGTGTGTGTGTGTGTGTGTGTAAATGCACGCAGTCATCATCAGTTTTTGCTGTTTTCTTTAACAATTTTATTTGACGGCATTTCAAACGCACACACATACCGACTTTATTTATTTCAAGTAACGTAATGCAGTCTTTTTAATATATAAATTTGCTTTTTTTCACTTTTCTGATACCCAAGCATTTAGTGTTTTGTTAAAAAGAGTTCTTGTTGTCCTAATAATTGTGTAAACAATAATGATGCATCTCTAGTGGCCAGAATCGGTAGTTTGTTTTAGACCAGTAGTTGTTGCCACGGTTGGCTTAAAAGGCGGCATTTCTTGCTTTGACTTTTTTTAAATAGAGACCAGAAAAAGAAAATAATATTGAGCGATGACTGCTGGCACTTGTAAGGAAAATAAAGAATTTTCTTTTAAAGAACTCTTACAACTCAAGCCAATTTCTTTGGTTTTAGCGGCAGAGGCAATGACGTTCTTGCACTTTAAATATTAAAAACAATAATAACAAATACTAATGGTGAGCAAACAATAGACAACCGGTGTTAAATGAACGCACACACACACTTGCGTTTAGTCATGTTTGAAAAACCTCACACTTCTTTAACAATTCGTTGGCAAATGATGTCTTCAAAAGACGGAATAAATGATGATCGAAAATATTTAGCAGTTAAGGAAGTTAATGATTCAAATATAATAAAATTAAATTTCGAACGTTTTTTGTTTTTTTTTTGGAATCTTCTCTTATTTTTTAAGATTTTTCTTATAACAATTAATAGTTTTGCTTGATATTTGAGGTTTTTTTATATGCTTTTATTTTTTATTTTTTATGCATAAGAAGAGTCGAAATTTGTTGAGGATAAAGATTGTAAATAAAATATTTAATATGGCGAAATTCATTAACTTAAAATTATATTTGATTTCAATTCATTTATATCATTCCTGCGTCCCCTGTGCCTTCATCCAAGCATATATACGTTATAATTATGCGCTACTAAATGAAAATTTAATTCAACAAATTAGTACATATTTTGGGGAACTGTCGCTTTTTAAACTGCAGCGAAATTTAATTAGTGAAAGCAAAAGTTAACGATATAATTTTGAACTTATTTGATGTTAACTGATACATTTTGATCTTTCATTATATTATTAAAAAAAAAACGTATTACTTTTTTGCACATTAACTAAATATATGGTTGGTTAAAGTAGTGAACACTAGACTACAAAGTCTTAGATCCCGAGTTCCACTCCGCACTCAGTCATGAATATGGAGTCAAACTTTTCTGATCGGGATAAGTGTAGAATTGCGTTGATTTCTGTGGGCTTGTCACAATAGCGGAGGTATAACACTGGGCGCTAATCATTACCGACAATGATTAGCACGTTCCCGTACTACAGCAGGAAAATACAGCACCCTCTTTCCTAAAAAAGGAAGAAAAGTTGTTTTTTGTTCCCTGATATATGACCTTCTCAGCTTTTTATGCCAACTTTTCAGCCTATTTATCTTTAATGTAATCAAGGACTTATTCATAAAAAATATTTTTTTTAGCTTATAACCTGCTTATAAGATAAATTTTGTATAGAAAATTTGTCTTATAATCGACGTATATATTTTTATGAAAAAAATCCTTTAAATATAGCAAAAAATAAATCAAAACAACATCTTAAAGCGTGATTTTTTTAAAATAAACGGACGATACAACTTCTAAATTAAAATTTTTATCTGTTTAATTTTAATTATGCGGCGATTCTTTTTTCCCAAAATTTTACTATAAAAGTCAAAGTGATCAATTGAGGGTTTTTAACTGGTTCATATGCGCATTTCACTGGGGCTAATGCAGTTCATCAAGGAACCTTTACCCAACATTTCTTAGAATAACTAAAGATATTTATCTCAAACTTCCACTTTAACAAACGAGAAGTCTAAAATAAATATAAAAGTCATAACAAGAACTCACTGGTCACTTTCACTTTCTTATTTTATTACGTTTTTATTCTGCAATTGGTTGGCTTTTTTCCAAGAAATCAAGAACAACAACAACTACTAATTTTTAATTGATGGCAAGTTTAGTTTTTTATTGTTTACTATCTCAAAAAAATTTTTGTTCCAGCCCCTAAAATTATATTATGTAGTAAAAACAGTATATCCCAGTGTTGGAGAAAGTTTTTTTATTTATACAACAAATTTATATAGAAATCATTTAGCAAAAACAGTGTTTCCCAGTGTTGAAGGAAAGCTTTTTTTCATACAATAAATTTATATAGAAATCATTTAGCAAAAACAGTGTTTCCCAGTGTTGAAGCAAAGTTTTTTTTTCATACAATAAATTTATATAGAAATCATTTAGCAAAAACAGTGTTTCCCAGTGTTGAAGGAAAGTTCTTTTTCATATAATAAATTTATATAGAAATCATTCAGTAAAACAGTGTTTCCTAGTGTTAAAGGAAACTTTTTTTGTTAACACAATAAATTTATATAGAAATCATTTAACCATTATTTCCCAGTGTTGAAGGAAAGTTTATTTATTTCATTAAAAAATTTTATATAGAAATCATTCAGTAAAAAAAGTGTTGGATGAGGCTTTTTTTTATACAATAAATTTATATTGAAATTATTTAGTAAAAATAGTTTTTTTCCCAAAGTTGGAGGAAACTGTGTTTTTCCCTAAAACACGTTTTAAATGCAAGAAAATATTTTAGGTGAATTTTATTCATTTAATTTGTCTTAACTTAACACCAATACAAAATGATCTTCAATGGAATGAAACTTTTATGGTATTAAACAACAACAACAAAAAATATATATCGCACACTTTATTTAAGGCGAGCATCACTGCAAACTCCTGTGGTTTCCCCAAGATGTTTATTGGCGAACTAAACAAACTGGCTGAGAGATGCATTTTGATTGTGAAGAGTATGATGCTGTTTGAAAATCAAAAGACTTAAGTTACAAACATTAATGCTATTGTCTTAAATGCGCCGAGATCAATTTGCAAATTTACACACAAACCAACAGTTACACAACGTAACATAAATTTTACACTTTAAACTTACAAAAAAGAAAAAACACTCAAATAGCATCACAACACAACAACAACATAAACTAAATCACTTTTTGTTCAAGGGAAATACTTAACAATTGCACATCGTTTGGCACATCCAGGCAAGAGTTTCCTATAAACTTGTTGCAGTTAAGTTTGGTTTTGTAAGACAAGCGAAAAACCCCCCATTGTTTTACCACCGTGTGTGTTTTTGTTGTTCGCCAGGAGACGTTTAATAATAACAACAACCAAAATAGTGTTTATGTCAAACTCTTGTACACTCATGTTGTATCAACACATGATGACAGTCATAATTCTTTAGCAGCCACCAATGGCGAGCTAAACTCTTAAAGCAAAAGAAAAAAAAAAGAAACGCTTATATATTCTTTTTAAAAACGTATCACCAAGTATTGGGCAAAATTGAAAATAAACTTAAGCGATTTCAATCTTCAAACACAAAAACACATTAAAACTGAGGCTGTTTGATGACAAAAAAAAAAAAAACTTAAATGTGTAGTTTGAATGCAGAAAAATATGTTTAACAAACCAGCAAAATGTCAACACCATCCATTCAGCTTTTTGTCTTCAAATTGTTCATAAAAACAAACCTCATCATAACCATTGTTATTTGTGATATCTGGTGCACACACTCTGACACATAAGAGACGTTCGTGAAATCTTTTTAAGGAAATCTCACAGAGAATTTATAGTGAAGTTTTTAACATATAAAAGTCTTTTTCTTTTATTAATTTTGGTTTTTTTAGAAAAATCTCCCACGGCTTTTAAACTGAAATCGTAGTAAATGGATATGAAACATGAAAATTGATATGATTTTAATTTTTAATGCGAGTAATAAGAAAATTACATTATGGATGTGTTTCCGCTGATCTTTTTCCCTAAAATCGCTGCTCTAGTTAATTGTTACAAAAAAAAAAGAAAAAAAAAGTAAATTAGCTGCTGCACGCAGAGGCAAAACAAAAGACTTAAGCAGCGAACATACAAGCTGGCAATTGCAGGCTTCGTAACTGCCCTGGATTATTATGAGTTGTTTCGGAATACATAAAAAATAATCGCTAAATATTACGCAGATTGTAACAGGCAAAAGAAATATGTCGCAAATTTCTTTCAGTCAGTAGAACAATTGGGTTAGTTCGTTTCGTCATCTGCAATAGGGCTCATCTACTAGTTTTTCAACTTCGATTCCGGGAGAAGTAAAACCTAGAATTTTTAATTTATTACTTATAACTTAGAGAATGAGCCCCCTTATGACATGCATAGTGCCAGAACCTTCAAAAGGAAGAGATAGAGATCAGAACAGCTCTGTTGTGTCGCTGCCAATTCCGGAAAACAACTCCCACAATCAACCGAAGGACTATAAACTCCTTCTAGCTTTTTAGTTATAACACTTTTTCTTAATTGAAAACAGTCTTACCGCTTTTATTATTAGATAATATTGGCAACAATTTTAAGGCCAATCATAGAAGGCCATCAGCATGTAGGGTTTTAAACGGACACACATTGTGAAGAACGCAGTGGTTTTTCTATGAGAGATTTTTGTTGAAGAAGTTAATTCACATGGAAGCGACCACCATATCTAATTACTGCACACTCTTGGGATTATTTAAAAAAAATAGTCCATATTATTTGAGTCTAAAACCCCCCAGCAATCAAATAAATCACGCGTTTAACGATATAAATTCAAAAGTTTTCAAAATATTTTGAAAAAGCCACGAATAAGCGAAGCAGAAGAAATACAACTTTTACAAGACATCATTTTACATAATTAAATGAAGGATATTGTTCATTAATTTAATATAAAATAAAAATTTAACAATTCTGTATTACTGTATTAAATTAAGTTTTGCAATGAGTTAAAACCAATTCGGGAATTTCGGACCCGACTGCACAAACATGATTCAGTGTGCGATCAAAACAATCTTCAGCTCATTAATCATAAAAGATAATTGAATTATTTTCGATCCCTGCCTTAAACATTTTTGGCCTAAAAAGTGTTTGTATTGCTGCTTCCTAATGACAAATCTGTTTAAAAATAGTTTATTCTTTTATTAAATATGCAAGTTTATGTTGGTTTATTTGAAATGATTTATGATTCTCTACATTAAATTGTGATTTAATAATAATTTATGGATCGAATATTAAACACCTTGAAATGATGTCATTCACGGCAACAACACCCTCTGTAAATGCCAACTTTTAAAACACTAAAATAACAGCCAAGAACCAAGTCAATATCGACAGCAGCAGCATTTATACGTTTGACTAGAGATGCACAAAATTTCAGCTTAAAAGCTTTTAGAAATTGATACCGCAACAGCAAGCAGATTTTAAGGATCTGCATTAATTTCAAAGAGAGGCAGAAGGAATTACTCACTCGTGTCCTCGAGATGTTCTGGCGAAATTTTTTGTGTGTATTTTTCTTTTCGAAGAATAGGGGACAATGCAGTCGACTTTTTTATTAATGCATTTATGATTGAATAAAAAAATATTCAACACGATTAATATTTTCTAGCAAATTCAATGATCTACATTTAAATAGTTCTACAAGTCAATATGTAAATTTCAATATTTGATATGCCAGTGGGAACAAGTGCTGGCGGCAATATTTCAATGCCTGGGTATTGACTTAAAGTTATTTATAATAATAATTATTATTATTATTATTTTCTTTGGCATGTGAGGAGGGTTTAAAATGCCTTCTCAGTTACAGTGGCCGTCGCCAGCTGCATCGAGTGGTGTTTCCACTAAAACAATCCTCCCTACTTTTCTGGTATTTGCCTTCATTAAACCGCTTTCTGCATCAATTCGTGGATGAAAAAGGACCCTCTTTATGTACACACGTCTGGGCCCGCCGTTCTTAACCATTTTGGATTTTGTAATTGGTTCTGATGAGGATCTAAAAAGGCTGGACGCGTTCTGCTAAATGTTGGTCGATGTCCCTTTTCTTCCTCCGCAAAGTTGCGGCGGTCGCTTCCTTCAAGCATTTTTCCAACAATGTTGTCAGGAGTAAGTTCGCCGATCTGTTCGTATAGGTCACTTCGCTCCACCTGCCACTTGTTGCAGTCCAAAAATGTGTGTTCGACGTCATCATGTCCTGCTGTGCAGTACATGCAGTAGGGATTCCCTGTCTTGCTCATGCGGTAAAGACATGTTGGGGATGAGCCTCGCCGTCTATATGCCAGTGGTTTCCGCGTTCCACCTATTTTTCCATCGCTGGATTGTCCTGGACCTTCGCTCTACACAACTACTAACAGGACCGATTATTATTTATTATTGTTTTTGAAATAAATAATACTTTTACATCCAACTAATAATTTCCTACTGGCAAGTTTCTAAACAACACGAAATAACCCTTTTACAGCACCATATTTTACACTCGATTAACAGCAACATTTTAAAATAAAAGACAGCTTAAGCGATACAACAACAAGATAATTTAATTAAAATCACTGTAATAAACACACCCCCAGTGATTTACAAAATAAAAAAATATATAAAACCAAATAAGTGACAAAATAAAAAATATATTTATAAATTTGTATCATATAAAACTCGTTAACATATTCTAATTTGTTTTAAGCGTTCCAATCTTTCAATGACAGCCTCTGCCAAGACAAAGAAATAACTCTATTCCAATTTGAACAGTTCTTTTTCTAAAATTTTTTATTTTTAATGTTTCTAACAAAAAGTGTTAACACACTTAAAATGTTATTTTGTTTGTTTGGCTGCATGGCTGCTGTCAGTTGTTGGCAACAAAATGTTTAATAAATGCAAATAAATTCAAAATAATCGAAGTTAAGAAACTCTCAAATGATCTCAGTGCATTTTTCATTTGAAATATTTTGAATTTGAATTTATTTACAAGTACTGTGCCAGTCTAGATTTGGTAGTGTGTCATATTTAAAACGCCTTTTTGAAATTTCATATATTTATTTTTTCGTTGTAAATAAATTATACATAAAAACCAAAGCAGAACACTTTGTATGAAAAGCTGCTGTTTGCACTATGGACTGCAAGCACAGTAATATGGATGATGGAAAAGGAGGAAAATGTCGTTGCATCAAATCAATATCTTGACGTTTAAAATATTTTCAGAAAAAACATATTTTTTATCACCGGTTATAAAAGAGTTGCGAAATATTCCATGCCCATGATATCTTTCGATACCATTTTGGCTACAAAAAAGCATTAAAAAATATCTAAAATTTTGTTTTGTCATCGAGATATTATGTACAGTTTTTTTTATTATTTGGTAAAACGACCCACTGTGTATTTAATAGTTTTTATTTTTAAAGTATTTCGAAAACGTCTACATTTTGAATAGATAATTTTTTGCCCACTTAATATATCATCGGGATATTGTGTACAGTTTTTTTGTAATTAAGTAGCAAAAACGAGCCACTGTGCATTTAGTAGTTTTTATTTTTAGAGTTTTTCAAAAACCTCAACAATTTCAATAGATAACTTCTAACCCACTTCAAAAATCATCGAGATATAATGTAGTTTTTTTTTAATTATTTAGTAAAAACGACCCACTGTGCATTTAGTAGTTAAGAAGTATTTCAATAGATAATTCTTAACCCACTTTAAAAATCATCGAGATATTATGTACAGTTTTGTTTTGTAATTGTTTAGTATACACGACCCACTGTGCATTTAGTAATTTTTTATTTTTAAGTTTTTTTTCGTTGTCTCTTTTCTTTGTATCATGTGTGATAAATCATGTATTCAAGTTAAGAAAATTAAGTTGCTTTTAGCTGCTGCAGTTCATTTTTCCCTCTTTTCATTAATTTAATTTATTTACATTTTATCGATTTATTGATTGCAGACACATGCACACATATTTTGAGAGTTTAAAATTGATATTAAAATATTGATTTCGTAGTTTAAACGAGCGCAGGGTAAGACACTGTGAATATGATTTATTTTATATGAATTTAAATATTGTGTTTGTCGTTGTCATCACACGGTTAAAACGATCGTTATCTGCTCTTAAATGGATTATGATTTATAAAGGCAATTTAGAAAGAAATAAATATAAATTTCGTATAAATAAAACTAAATTTAAGTATTTGTTTCGTTTTATAAATATTTATAATGAACTCATAACGAAGCTTTTGTTCGCATTTAGTCACGTTGTGTTGGCAGATAACCCAAGCGTTTTCTTTTTTATTATTATTTATTATTTTTTTCTGAAATATGCTGCCATTTTAGAAGGAAATTTGCAAAAGTTTTTGTAACTGTAACACGATTAGAAACCTGGTTGCACAACAATTTTGCTAAACATGTGTTTGTGACAAACTTGCCGTCAGATTTGTAAGTTGAGAAGAGCAGAAGAATGTATTTTACAGAAATTAGAGAAAATGTTGTCGAACAAAAGAAAATCAAAAGCCAAAATGTTACTTTAAAAAATTTATATAAAAAAGTTTTCCTATATCGTGACGTACGTGATAACTTATAACATGTCACAAGGTGATTTTATTATAAAGATTAAATATATTAAAATATATACTAAATCATGGCACTAGTACATCGTTTTAAGTTGCAGGTTGGATACGGTACCAGAATGGTGGTAGTAGGAGAACCTCAAGAGAGCTATTTATATAGAGAGTTTTTATAACTTTGTCATATTTTGCTGGAAGTTATTCATATTTTAGAAATGCAAATTGCGGTGATAAAAATGCTGGTGCAAGTGTGGTCGCTATCGAAAAAAGTGGTATTCTGCTTTTTGTATAGAAAAGATTATAACAATTTTATTTCGCAGATATCCGGTAGTAAAACGTTTCGATAACATAAACTCTTGTGCAGAAAAATTATCCATCTCGAAAATTGTTACATAATTTTCTGTATTCGACTTTTTCGTTATTAAAATTTATAGATGTCAACACTTGACCGAGGTATAAGTTATCGATAGCAAAATCATTTTCAGCCTTAGTTTTCGATCAAATTATATCATACGTAAAAGCATTAAGTCAGGTTCAAAATTTTAATATAAAATTTTCGATAACAAAGGGGTAGTAGTATTTTTCGATAGACGTGTGTATCGACAATAAAATTTCTCGATTACAAAATTTTCGTCAGCTTTAATTATTGATTCATTTATGATCTTTTCTTTTTGATAACAAAATTTTCGATAGTAAAAGCTCTCGGTCGCAGGCCTTTTCAATAATAAATGTTTTCGATAACAGAATATTTTCCAGCATTATTTTTCGATAAATAAAATTTTTCGAAAGACAAATTTTCCTCAGCTAAAACTTTTGATTCTTTTAATTCTAGATAGATGGGGAATACGATCTTGTCTTTTTGATAGCCAAATTTTCGATAGTAAAAGCTCTCGGTAGAAAACATTTTCGATTTTAGTATTATTTTTTGATAAAACAAAATCATACATAAAAACAAACAGTCAGGCTCAAAATTTTAATATAAAACTTTCGATAACAACGCGGTAGCAGTATTTTTCTATAGCAATATTTATCGACAATAAAATTTTTCGATAGCAAAATTTCCCAGAGCAAAATTTTTTGATTTATTTAAATTTAGGCAAATAGCGAATATCGTCTTTTCTTTTTTATAGCAAAATTTTTTTATAATAAAAGCTCTCGGTCACAGGCCTTTTCGATAATAAATTTTTTCGATATCAAAATCATCTTCAGCAATATGTTTCGATAGAAATTTTAATACAATTATATAATTGTTATATAAAACAATGGTTATCCTTTGATTTTCTGAGAAAAAAATCGATAGCAAAATTTTTCGATAGTAAAATTTTCCGATAGCAAAACTTTTCGATTGTAAAATTGTTTGATAGTAAAATTTTTCGATAGTAAAATTTTCCGATAGTAAAATTTTTTGATTGTAAAATTTTTTAATAGTAAAATTTTCCGATTGTAAAATTTTTTAATAGTAAGTTTTTCGATGGTAAAATTTTCCGATAGCAAAATTTTCCGTTATTAAAATTTTCCGATAGTAAATTTTTCCGATAGTAAAATTTTCCGATAGTAAATTTTTCCGATAGTAAAATTTTTCGATACTAAATTTTCCGATACTAAATTTTCCGATGGTAAAATTTTTCGATAATAAAAATTTTCCAACAAAATTATTTTTTGTGAAGAAATATTTTCAACACAAATTTTTCGTTAAAATTTCAACAATGAAACTCTCCGATAGTAAAATTTTCTTAAAAAAATATATTTTAATAGAAAAATTATAAACTTTTTCGAATTTTCAACAGCAAAATTTTTCTATTAAATAGTTCTTGCAAAAAAAAAGATTTTCCGAAAAAAATATCTACAGTAAAATTTTGCGAATGTGGAATTTCCCGATATCAAAACTTCACGATGAAAACAGTTCTTGTGAAGGTACCGTAACCAGTCCTAGTTTTTATTAAATTTTCGATAGCAAAATATTTTTTGATAGAAAAACTTTTTTAAAATTATTTATCGAATCACAATCGATAACGCAATTTGTATGACAGAATTTGTCAAATGTCATACAAAAATGAATTATTGGCCATAGAAAAGTTATTATGATAAAACTATAATGCAATGAAATATTAACATAAACAAGTGCTCAAAGAGGAGAATTATTTCCAAAGCCAACAATTTTTGGAGCATCATTTAAATGCGACAGTTCATAAATATCGTGTAGTGCTCCTGCATATCGATCGGATATCGCAACATTGTCTTTAAGTAGGTTATGAGAACTTGTAAAGACTTGAGCCACCTTTTTGTTTCCTTCTCTCCAGTTTAGCCTTTTGCCAGGGAGGCAGGACAGCGTTTTCTTTTTTTTTTCATTTTTATTTTGTTTTCATTTTGCTTTTGTATTCTTTGTTGCTGTTGTCTGTGTGTGTTAATTTCTTAATGATTTCTAGTTGGTTACAATTTTATTGTAACTTCGTTTAGCTGTTTTAGACGATTATGGTGACGGTGGCGGTGACGGTGGTGGTGGTGTTGCTTGTGGGAAATAATCATTATAGAACATCTTCGTTTTTGGGGCTCAACTTATTGTTGTTGTTGTTGTTGTTGTTGTTGTGTGCATTGAGTTTGCGCTGCTTTTGGAGTATTTGTTTTTAAGCATTTATGGTAAAGTCACGTTGGCATAATTTGTTTTATGTTAATGTTGTCGTATAAAATTGCTAAGAAACCGAACAAACGTACTGCGACAAAAGAAGAAAAAAATAACATCTTAAAACAAGTTAACAAAAATCCTTTATAGCTTCTTCTTTTTGTATATAAGCAAACAGTTTTTTATTTTTTATTTTTGTTTGGATCAACTTCAATGAATTGGTATTTAATTTGAGTAGCCAATGGTTTATATTAAAAAAAAAGAAATAACAACAACAACAACAAACGAAATGGAAAACATTTAAAGATTTGTAAAATTTTATTTTGCATTTTGTTTTAGTTCTTTTCCCCCCTCCAACTCTTCTTAAGATTTAAGAAAAAATCAATTTTCTTCTTGTTGTTCTTCTTTTTTGTTTGATAAAGCGAACAAAATTATATTTCTTTAAGTCTTTGGAGCACGACATTATTGTGTTGTTGATTGTCATTGTTTTCGGGGGTTTTTAATACAATTGTTATGGTTTTTATGTTAAAAAAAAAATATTATGAAAAAAGAAAAAAAATACCATCATTGTTGCATTTAGTATTAAAAACAATTTGCTACTGTAATGTTTTTAAGACAACAGAAATCATCAGGAGAAAAAAATTATTTACAAAATTATTTAAGCATAAAGCCAAAGAGAAGGATAAAAAAAACTTGAAAGAAAGAATATTACAAGACCATGAAGTGGTTAAACGTGAGCTACTGGAATTTCTTGTAAATATTTCTGTTTAAGTTCAATTGTATCTGTTCACTTTTTTATAGTTTCTTTTTTATAGTTTCCTTTTTTATATTTTGCAGCTTGTAACACTGAACTAGAACAGTAAAAGTTCTATAAAAGTTTAAAGCTCAAAAACTACTTGATTCTTTCTGCTAAGCGCACAGTATATATTAAAAAAAAAAACATGTGCATTTACCTGCTTTATTAATTTAAATTTGTATTCTTTTTTTTAACGTATGGGAAACCCATGACATAAGAATACAAATATTTTATCATAAAATGATAAGAATATGAATGATGTGCAACATGAAAATACTAATTTAAAGTGCTGAAGTGCAGGCATACGGAAACTTACACAAGTCGTTCATTAAAAAAATTATTAGGAAATAATAATTAATAAGAAAATAGAAAAAGAAATTTATTTTATTTTATATTTCTCTTACAACTACCATGAGACTCGGAAAAAAGCCAACCAATTGTAGAATGAAAACATAAGAAAACAAAAAGGAAAAGTGATCAGTGAGTTCTTGTGATAACTTTGATAGTTGTTTTAGACTAGTTAATAATCTTTATTAAAAGAATGATAATAAGTCAAAAACTACTCTTACGGTTATCGAAAAAAAAGCAAAAAAAAGCTTGAACTTTGATCGAACTTCCCATGATGATGACCCCTGCATATGCAGTACGGCAATTTCTTAACCCTTTTAAGAAAATCAGTACTACAACTGCGGAAACTAAATAAAAATAAAAAAATTTTAAGAGTACGCTCAGAATATATAGAATTTGTTGGGTTCTGCGAACCACTGTCGTTGCCATTGGGGCTGACAACAATTAACACAACCACACAATAACTTATTCATGACTGAGAGTGGAGTCGATCCCCTTCATACTGTTGGTGTCAGCTATTTTAGCCCACAGTGTACTCAGTATCCAGTGCCTGGGCGTAACTCACGTCCAATATTTCCAAAAAAAAATGCATGACAAGCCAACCGATCGGCCGATATCTTTAGCAATTTCTCTAATACCGATATTCTCAAGGGTTAATGTGCTGGTGCGTCCAGGACAAGCGTAGTCATTCTTATCTGCTCCACCCTGTTTAAGAATTTCGTGCCAATTCTAAATATTTTCCTGACTCAGAGTTCTATCATTTCATGCCGCTGTCAATATTTCAAAGGCATGTGAGAATTTGATTCCATTTTTTTTCTTAAACTTCATGCAAAGTTCCTGAACTTATTTTTTTTTTTTCTTGAAAGCCAAAAGTTGCAGGACTCTAACAATCAAATAAAATGCTAAAGAAATTTATTGCAGCGTACCTCAATCCATTTAATAGAGAGGCAGTTCTCGTTTGCAATTTTCTCATTACAAATTTTATAAATCACTTAATCATTGATAATTATTGAATAAACAAAAACACTGGAGTTGTACTGAGAAAGTGCAGCAACTTTTGACAATAGCCCCATTCTATTCTGCTGTGTGAGTTGTAAACTAAATTGATGCTGAGTCCTGCATTAATCCTTAAATTGTTTATAATGGCTTTCGAGCCCTCGTCTACTTTTTATAATTTAATTTGAAATAAAGAAATATCGATATTAATTCCTAAAATATATGAGAAGTAGAGTGTTAAGGATGAGTACAATAACATAAATCTTACTCCTATCGATTGATTGTACCCCAAGACGATTGAAATTTCACCCTGTATTGTTAAAAGCCTTCCCAATTTTATGTAATACTTTTTTAAAATTGTAGTTTTTTTAATTTCTACATATTTTTTGAGGAATTTCGTTGTTAAAACCTCTTCAATTTTAATTTCGTGATGATTCTGTTTTCCCAAAATGTGACTAAAAAATTTAAAGTGATCAGTTGAAGGGTTTTAGCTGATTCATATAAGCAGTTCACTGGGGCTAATGCAGAGCATCAAGAATAACTAAAGATATTTATTTCCAACTTCCACTTTAATAAGTGAGAAGTCTAAAACAACTATCAAAGTCATAACAAGAACTCACTGATCTTTTTTCCTTTTTTATTTTCTTACGTTTTTATTCTACAATTGGTTGGCTTTTTTCCGACTCAAATTGTAGTTGTAGGAGAAATAAAGAACAACAACAACTAATAATTGTTATTTTCATATGCTTAAGACTTTTATTTTATATATTTATATTTATTATATAATAATTTACGCCCTGCCTCTGTGTAAATTATTTAGAATAGATTGAGAAATTTTTTCATTTTCCGAAAAAGAAATATCTCTTTTTAGTAAAAATAATTTAAGTTTATATAACGACAGCATTTTATCTAGACTGTTATATAAAAGTTAATTTTAATTTCTTGCTTTTCTTAAACTCTTCTAACAAAACTGAAGTCCTCTAAAGAAATTAAAAAAATAATAATAATAAACAAACTTCAATATTAATTCTATGATGAAAACACTATTATTCTCTTGAATAATTGCAAATATTTTCATTTTATAAATAACTTTATTTCGCTTAATCGTGCATTCCTTATTAAAATTATATATTTTTCATGATAAATTTTTATGATTTTCCTTAAAGATTTTTTTTATTTTCTTATTGACAAGCCAACAAAATAAAATTCCCATAATTACTAAAACAATATATTTGTTTAAATGAATTTATTTGTAAATTAATAAATGAACAACACACACGTTCATTAATTTTCAGCATAATTGTATGAAAAAAGCAATTTATCAACTCGCAAGTAGTATTTATATTTAACAATAATAACATTTAGCAAAAGCTTTGTAAATACGTTTCAGCAGAGAGCCATACATTTGAGCCAACAATTTATCTGATCACAAATGACATGCCTCGCAGGCATACAATCATACAAATTTTTAAATGTCTATAAGAATGAATAGCATCAAATGAGCAAGTGTAAGTAAGTATGTGTATGTGTATGTGTATGTGTATGTGTATGTGTATGTGTATGTGTGTGTGTTTCTTTGTTGGTAACTCAATTTGTTGCACTGCTTGGTTGTTGTAATTTTGTAAAGAAATTTATTATGATTATTATAACTTTTAACAACAATTCGTAACACGGAGATTGAAACCTGATGTTTTTAGATATTTAAAAACCACAAAATCAAATTAACGATTTGTTTTGTAATTTTATTTAGATTTTTTTTTTGTTGTTCTTTAGATATGTATGACTTTGTTTGCTAAATTACATCCAGCATATAATTAAAGTTACACATGTTAACATATTGTTAGACATTCGTTGTTTTAAAGGAGCGTCTTCAACATACTTTAAGCCCCGACATCTTCTTTAAGCATTTTAGCAACATGCGAGAGGGGCTACAACACTAAATAAGTTCTGAGATCCGAGCAAAATACTTCAAATTGTTTTCAAAGCCAAAAAGTTCAGAGAGGTTTACAAATGAATTGCATTCAGGGGATGCCCGAATAATAAAGGACAATGTTGGGAGGACACATGCAGAAAGCTGAGAAAAGAAAGAGAAAGTACGATGGCACTCGCATGTAAGCTTGTCTATATTCTTTTTATTTTTTTAGCCACCCTCGTTGCAAGATAATTATATTTGCCTAATCTGTGAAACAAATTTAAATAAAAGCAAAATCCGGATTTATATTATTTCATCATTCAAAAAAGACACACAAACCAACTCATATTAAAATTAATCAAAGAGAACAACAACAACAGCAACAACAACAAATAAATTAAGAAAAAAAACTAACTACAACAACATCTCTATATCATATTTTTGTTCTGTATATTTTATAGATTCAACTTAAACTACCCGATCGTTCGTTTGTTTGTTCGTTCAATCCATCGACTCGATGACCTTTTTTACATCTCCGTCTGTCTAATGAAGCAGCGAAACACTGCCTTATTATGATAATTAACTTTAAATAAAATTGGAAAAACGTTAAATTAAATAAAAAATAAAAACAATAAAATAAACGAGTACCACAAATTAACGTACTTGTATGTCAGAAAGTATTACTCGACCAACTATAATTAGAATGATGAGCCGTTTTAATTGCTGTTGCCAGTCGTTGGCTTGTAAGTGTGCAAGATTGTAACTGAAAGTTAAACTTTTAAGTCGTAGTTGGACATAAATTGAAACTATTTTTTTAATAAAATTTTATAAGCGATTTCATTAATAAATATATATATATATATATACATATATATATATATATATATGACAGCTAGAAAAATGATTGGGCTAATTAAAACTCCACTATAAACGTTTACGCGCGAGTAGTTGTGAAATTTATCAGTTAAAAAAATTAGTTCTCTGCCACGTTAGAAGTTTAAGTTGTGGATTAATTTTTGTTCTAAATTTATAATAAAAATACTTCACAGTATGTTGCCAAACAATATTTTTATTGCAACTCAAAGTTCTAGTCTTAAAAGAGTCCACAACAAATTATTACAAATTTTATACGAGATTAAACAAAAATCCTGGTCTTTTGTTTCCATCAACAATTCAACACCAGATCACAAGTGTTTTCAGAAGTGGCACAATCATTTAAGATCATAGAATAATTAAAGTTAAAAAGTTATTTTTATAACAAACATTTTCGATATAATAAATTCACTCGATACAATAAATTCGCACAAGAAAATTTTTACCAATAAAATTTTGTACAATGAAAATTAAAAAAAAAAATCTCCATGCAAATAATTTTTCTATTAGATGTGTAGGCCGGTGCTTCAGTCTTTTTTTTTTTTTGTTGTACTCGAAGAAGCTTATCGGAGAAACCTCTGAGCATCGTCGCTAAGTGGGATGCGTTTTCTTGTTTTATCGTTGCTACCATGGGATGTGATGTAATAAAATCAAGAAACTTTTTCCCGGACCCAACGGAGTTTTTCAGCAAGAGCACATGCATTTGTGAGCCATATTCCAGAGAAACTACCTGAAGAGGTAGTCTTCTCTGTCACCTTCCAACGTTTGTTGCTTTAAATTTTTTAATAAATTTTTTTCGTTTAAATAAAATTTAAATAAAAATTTTCTTTAAATTTTATTTTGTAAACTTTTTTAAGAAAAACTTTTTCGTTGAATTTTTTTAATTAAAATTTCTTCGTAAACTTTTTTATAAAAGTTTTTTCCCAAAAATTTTTATAAAAATATTTCCCCCATACATATTTTAAAAAAAATTTATTTAATAAAATCGTTTTTCAAAATGTTTTTATAATAATTGTTTATACAAATTTTTTTCACTAAAATTTTTTGCTTAAAATTTTTTTTCAAAAATTTTCTATGAACACTTTTCATAAAATTGCAGCGGCCAACCAGTCCTCATGTGAAACACATTATATACAGAAGTCCTCCCCGACGCTTTCAAATAGCGAATGTGCGCCCCCTTTTTACAAAACTTTTTTTCATTATTTCAAATTTTTTTTCATAGATTTTATTTATACGACTTTTTCATAAAATTTTGTCATATATTCCCTTCCATAAAAATTTGTTTATATAAATTTTTTTCATAAAAGTTTTTATAAAACGTTTTTCATAAAAAAGATTTTATAACATTTTTTTATTAAAATTTTTTTATTAAAATTTTTTTATTAAAATTTTTTTATAAAAATATTCTTTTTTAATTTGTTTATAAAAATTTGTTACAAACATTTTTCCATAAAATTTTTTTAGATATAAAAAGTTTTGTATAAAAATTTTATTATAAAAATATTTTATAACTATTTTTCACAAAAGTTTTATCATACAATTTTTTTTCAAATTTTTCCATAAAAATTTGTTCATACAAATTTCCATAAAGAGGTTTTTATTGAAAAAATTTAGGAAAATTTTTTAAATTTTTTTTATTGAAAATATTTTAGAAAAAATTTTCACAAAAATTCATACCCAAAATTTTTACATAATACTTTGTTATAAAACATTTTTATAAAAATTGTATCATCAAAAAATACTTTATAACTATTTCTCTCAAACATTGTCATGCCAACTTTTTATAAAAAGATTTTTATAAAAAATATTATTTTTTTTCAAAAATATTTTTTAAAAATTTTTTCATAAAAACTTATTAGAAATATTTTAACATAAAAATATATTTTCATAAAAATTTTGTCATAAAAATATTTTATAATATTTTCATGAAAATTTTTTCATACAAATTGTTCATAAAAATGTTTCCATGAAAATTTTTTATAAAAATCTTTTATTAAAAGATTTTTATTAAATATATTATTAAGTATTTTTATTAAATATTTTTTTTAAATATGTTATATAAATTTTTTTCATAAAAATTTATTAGAAATATTTTAACATAAAACTTTGCCATCAAAAGTTTTTATAAAAATTTTATCATAAAAATATTTTATAATATTTTCATAAGATATTTTTATAAAAATTTTTTATAAAAAATTGTTCCTACAAATTTTGATAAATTTTTCCATAAAAAATTTTTCAAAAAATTTTAGAAAGCTTTTTCTATTAAATTTTTTTTATTAAAATTATTTTACAAAATTTTTTTCAACAAAGTTTAATTAAAAAAATTTTATATAAAATTTCGTTAGCAAAAATTGTTTTATAAAAATTTTTTAAAAAAATATTTTTAGAAAAATTGTATTATAAAAATATTTTATGATAATATTTTTATAAACATTTTCTCTTACAAATTTTTTATAAACGTTTTTATTGATTATTTTTCTTTCTTTATTAAAATAATTTTTTACAAATTTTTTTTATTAAAATTTTTGTTTACAAATTTATTTATTAAAATTATTTAATACATTCTGTTATAAAATTTAATTTTTTGAAAAATTTTTAATAAAAATTTTTTATAAAGAGAATGACATCTTCACATGTACTCCATATAAAAGGAGTAGAACTTAACAGTCTGGCTTAACTGCTTGTTCACTGAAGTCTCAAGACTGCGATCGACTTAATAACATTTAAAACAGAATTGATTTTCAAAAGTGTTTTAGAACGATAGTTTGCGATATCAGCGAAGTGGCAGATGGGTTTTTATATAAAATTCTATTCTTTAACAGTATTTCCGAAACCACAGTTATCGATAACATAATTCATTTATAATTTGCTTAGCAAAAATTGGTGAATTTCGTAATGAAAACCAAATGAATTCTATTCAATATTATTCATGTTAGAAAAAATCTATTGCTGATGACTAATAAACTCTCGTCAGTGTATGATGACGCGCTGGTGTGAATTTACATGTGCTTATGAGTGTGTGTGTGTGTTTGTATTTGTTTATATGAATACAATTTCTGTTGAGCTGTTCGAATGTTGATTTTATTTAAAGTAAAATTTTTTTGGTTTGTATGAAATTTTCATTAATAAAATAAGTTTCGTATTTTTATTTTATTTTATTTTTTCTTCTTCTCTAGTAGTATGAGTTTTATTTTTATTTAGTTACACCGCAATAATTTCCGGCTGCTACTTTGTACTCAAACCTAATGCTTTAGGAGCTGGAGGTAGTGCAATTACTTGCGAGCTGACAGCGTGTGAAAATTCTAATGCTGGAGTTTTTTTTCGTTTGTTGTTTGTTTTTGTTTTAGTAATACAAAGAACATTAAGTTTTTCTGTTGCTTGAACAGTAGATGATTTGTAAAAATGTTTCATTGATTGGTAGTGCTTTTTTTTTTTGCCCAAGTCTTTGCTTAGTGTGGCCTGGGTAAGCGGAACTAAACAGCAGAATCTCTCATACATATTGAATATTATATTCTATTAGACAAGTTTATGGCTGCGTCATAATTATACAGTAAATGGGAAACTTTTTATTTAGTTTAATATTATTTTTAGAGTTCTATTAGTGTTGGCTCTAAATTAATTTAATAATTGCTTAAATGATATTTAATATTTATAACAAAATGTTGGGAATGCAAACAAACTAAATCGACCAGCGGCTATTAATATTCATTAGGAGAATATTTAATGCAGCAGCATGTTTATTTTTTATATTTAAATATTGAATTTAAAAAGTTAATTACAAAACTTGTGAAAATAAGCAGCAGCAGCTTTAGTTTATAAGCAAGTTTGTGCCTTAAATCTTTTGTTTCAGTTGTTACACATATTCCATTAACGTCATGTTCAAACAGTTTTATGGCGGCAATATCAGATGCGGGGGAAATCTCAAAATAGCCATATATTATTGTCAAGTTATTAAATGTTATAAATTTTATGGGATTAAAATTCATATAAAAAGTTAAACACATCAAGAGGTTAAATTGGAACATTTATTATTCCGACGTCTGTTTGTACGTTGGCAAACGTAAATGAATAGAAATGAGAAAAACGAATTAGAAACGATTGAAATTCAGGTAAAACCAATGGCATTAAATGACAAGCTATTTAAAATATTGGCCAGCAAGCAGTTTGTACTGGTATTATAATTGCAATAGAATAAGAAAAAATATTTATAAAACAGTTTATAATTACTGGCTGTTGTTGTTGTTGTTGTTGGTATGAGGTAAAATGTTGTGATGTGATGTGAAGTGATGTGATGTTTGTAGACAGAAATAAATTGTGTAAAACAAAGAGTATTCGTAATTAATTTAATTAAGTAGTTTTAATTGCAGGTTTTCAAAATGAAACGTGTTGTAAATGGAGTCTTTCGATTTCATATCAATTTCTTTTTGAACAATTTTGTGTATTAAATTTAATTTCAATGTTTCTTTAAGCCACAGCGACTTGATAAGTATTTCAAAGCACAAGGAAAACTTAACACAGCAGAGCAAAACAGCTGCTTTCGAAGGCCACTACATTTTTATCGTCAGCACTCGTGTGTATTTTTGTTTATTATCACTTGTTAGAGGGCTTCATGGAATGTGCCAATTTGATTATGAAAAAGGATACGAGAAGTGTAACTAACTTTTGTTTAGTTCCTGTGTTGCTGTTTCTTCATGTCCAGATTTTATGCTCGGCCACATAGAAGGAGGCTTTTGCCTCCTTTGTTTATATTGACACCAACTGTAGTCTTCGAAGGTCCTCTCAACGTCTTGACACCTTTTCTAGTCACCCTGTTGCTTAATTTGTATCCTTTTTAATCAAAATTTCCCTTTTTCATATTTTCAAATCTATATAATCTTCCCCTTGAAAAGAAAAGAAAAACTCACCTGAATATGCGACTGTTTTGATAACAAATAAAAGAAAATTAACAACACAAAAAAAGCCAAGTCTACAAATTCCATTTCTTGATAAATGGATGCAAATTTTTAAACTTGTTAAACTATTAGCCAAACCTAGACAACGACAAACAAACAACCAAACAATCAAATAAAAAATATACTCCTCTAGAAAGCAGAATAATAAAAGCCAGAAACGGGGTCTGGTATTACTTTAAGCCTCATTTAAAAATATACCACCAACAATTGCGTCTTTGTTGACTTCAATCCCATTCATAAGCCATACTTTATGCTAAATAGGCTTTTACAACAAACGTATAACAAACAAAATAAAAGTTTTTTGTTTGTTCTTTTTTGCTTTATAAGCAGAAGTCCAAACAAACATCGATGATAATTTCACAAAAAGCTGCTTATTTAGTCTGGTACATCTTCTGGACGATTTGTAAGCATGTCAAACGATGTTTTAAAAAATTATTGTCATTTTATTTGCAATATTTTCGTTAATGCTGTTGTTGTAGTTTGTTAATCATTTTACCTACTCACTCAGTCACTCTTGCGCCTGACCCTAGTGGGTTATGTTGCGGCTAAAAGCATATTTTGTTTGTTTTTTTTTTTTTTTTTTTGGAAGAGGTATAATTTTCATTTGTGCGATTCCACCCAAAGACGTTACGTTATACTTTAACCTTAAAAATTGAGTGCGTTTGTGTGTCTATTGAAATTGGGAGAGATTTCGTTTCATAGTGACTTTTAAATGCTGACACAGTGAAAATGTTGTGTTTACAAATAATGCACACTAGATTTGATAAATTCCTGCAGAAAAGCTTCACTAAAGACAGAGGCAATGGTGCGTGTCATTAGGCTTTGGTAAAGCCTGGACTTGTGGCTATCAGCCAGGTATTTGAATAGTGGAGACATGCGCTCTGGCATCTGCGATGCAGCTCGAAGGCCCAGTGAGCAGTTGTAAAAATTACATTCACGTTCCTATGTGGTGTTAAGAAGGCACTCCTTGAGTTTTTGATTATTGTTTCACGAATAAAAAATTGACTCACTAAGTGATCGAGGTTATAAACTTTAAAAGAAATATTCCAAAATCTATTGTAACTCAAAATGTAAAAACAATAACATTCAAAATATTTTTTATTAACAGCCAATTAAAAGTTTTCCAATAGAAGTTATTCTGTAAAAAATTTTAACGTTTGTAATTTTTCCATAAAAATATAGGTCTAGACCTAGAGCCTGAAGAATAATTATAAGAAGAATTTAAGTCTTTCTATTCCCAAAGAGGGATTAAAATATTTGCTTAAAATTGTAAGTTCCGAAAACCACTTAAAGTGGTCAGATTATGGATGGAGTTTAAAAACTGTTTATGAATAGTACAAACTCTTCAAAAGAAGTTGGAAAATTGAACTTAATTTGTATAAAAGCAATTTTTGAATATCCTATTATACAAAATTAAAAAAAAAGTCATAAATTTTTCGGTTTTACTTCGTTCGGCAGAAGTCAAGTTTTCATCAGCTCGCGAAGTTATCAGTTCCTAGGAAGCTTTCTTAAATACTTTCGAAAGGACGCCAATATATATCCTTGTTCGTATATATTTGTTTACTTGGGCGGGTATTTGTGTGTTTGTTTCAGTATGTGCATGCGCGTGCATGCTTGTGAAATTATGTGAACCGCCTTTAACTTTGAAATGAAAGTGTTCTTCTAAAGTTGAATTGTAACCGATTCCGTTCAGTTAATTTTGAAAGATTTAGGAATTTTGTTTCCCAAGTATTCGGAATAATTTTTAATCGGTTTTATTGATTGATTTTGGACACTCATCAGCTCTGGAAATTAAGACAACTTCCATCGCTGTAAACTGGGCCAAAATTCTGAAATCGGTTCGAGATATATTGTAACAGAAAAAAATTTTGCAAACAAATTTTTATTTTAAATTCCGAAATTAGATATTTAATCAGTTAGTGTTCCCAAATCCACATCAATCACAACAACAATCGTTTGACTAATTCCAAAGTGTGAATAATAAAATAAAAGTGTTTCAGTTCGTAGCGCTCAAAAGCCTAGAAAAGCACAACAGAGAATGTTACGATTTCTGCGATTCACACTAGCGGAGATTTGATATTTATTATATTTATATTATATATATATTTATTTTCATGGACAAGAAGCGTGCAGTAGCGAGGCTTGTCTCAAAGTTGGTACAGTTTTTCCACAAAAAAAAAGCTGTCTGTCAGGGATTTATAAATGACATCAACGGCGCTCTAGACTTCCTAAAAATGGTCTTGCAACTGGTGACAAATCGTAGACGTATTAGACTTTGATGCTGATGAACAATCGTCCTAAAGGAAGAGTCAAAGGCCAAATAAAACACGTCAAGTTCGATCAATATTAAGTGGAGTAGTGCATGAGAAGTTAAGCATTCAAATTTATTAGGTTTGAAAGCGCTTGTGCAAACTAAAACAACTTATGTTGTCAACACTCCAAATAAATTGTTTTTATATTAAAACAATTATTATTTGTTGTTGTTTTCTATTTCTCTTACAACTACAATTATAGTCGGCAAAATGTCAACCAATTGTAGAATAAAAACGTAAGAAAATAAAAAAGAAAACGTAAGCAGTGATCAGTGAGTCCTTGTTATGACTTTGATAGTTGTTTTAGACTTCTCACTTATTAAAGTGGAAGTTTGAAATCAATATCTTTAAATATTCTAAGAAATTTTGGGTAAAGGTTCTGCATTAGCCCCAGTGAAATGCTTATAAGAATCAGCTAAAAGCCCTCAACTGATCACTTTGAAGTTTTTAGTAACATTTTGGGACAAAAGAATCAGTTTGATATTAAAATGAAAGAGTTTAAAAAACGACAATTCCCCAAAATAAATACTAATTTAAAGGGCAGTTAATTTGTCCTATTCTGTTAAAGATGACCTTAATGTCTCAGTGGCCTGCTGAGAGTTTTTAAGAAAAAATTTGGGCAGACTTTTTAATACAGAATATTAGAACTCTACATCAGAAATTCTATATCTGTGGTGCTCTCTGTGGTAAACTTCTTAAGGCCTAAAAATATCCTGAATAAAATTTAATTGAAGAGAACTTTTGAACCGCTCCTAAAAATCTATGCTGCCTGCTGATCTTTAAAGTAGGCATAATATGTTTTATAGGGTGCTTTTGAAATGACTTTTGTTGGCTACAAAAATTGTTTCTGTGGCATTTATTTTCTATCATAGTTTTACATTTAAGCCGTTTTTGCATTGTTATTAATAATAATGCTGCTTTTCGTAGGCACTTTTTTGTATCCTTTCCAAAGCAGCCACAACCAGCCGTTCAGCCGACCGAGCGACCACCTTTATTTTTTAACATCTCAAATGTTACGCAGGCGAAAAAAATAAATAAACTTAAGCATGTTTAAGTCATATTTTTTTATATATAGAATTTTGTTTTTCTGCGGTGGCCATAAAGCTTTAACAAATTGTTATTGTTGTTGTTGTTGTGGTTTTGCTTTTATTTGGCATTTTAAAAGCAATTTTATTAAATGCGCTGCAAAAAAAAAATTAAGAAAAAGAAAATGCGACAAATGATCTTTGAAAACAAATGGACCACCGTCACATAAACTCAGCCATAATACGTCGACTATTTATTTATTGTAGAGGTTTTAAGTGGCGAGTGGTTTTTTTTTTTTTGTTTCTTCAGCTTTTTTATGGAGGTTTTCATTTCTTTTGGGAAAGAGTTTGGGAAGGAGTTGGGATCTTTGAAAGCATTATTACGGCCATAAATGTGAATTCATTAGGTCACTTTATTTCTGTCATTCGGTATGAAGAGTTTTATTAAAGTGTGTCACAATATTGTTTATTGTTGGTTATAAAAAAATTGAATATCATATATTCGCTTTGCTGGATTCTTTTTCTGTTAGCAAAAGACCCCTCATATATAATTGTTTTTAAAGAAATTAAGGCGTTAAAAACTTAATGTAAGCAGGGCTCATGACTAAAGAACTATTATAAAGATATTATTTTCAAGATATTTTAAATAGATCTTCCAACTTGTATTCATTGAGAAAACAGAAACAAAATTATGGTAGCCAATTACACTTGATTCTCTTGACCCTTTTCCTCTGCTTCAATTATAATTTTGAAGGCTTAACATATCAATTTATATATTTTCTTTAAACACAAACCATAAATCATAACTTCTAAGGATTAACTGTTACTTTGCAAATATTTTTTGTTTATAAAGAAAAAATTCTATCGAAATCCCTTGATTGTTAAGACACGTACAAACCGGAAATTAGATTTATTGCAGTGATGCAACATGCCAACGAAAGGGAAATACACATCCTTTACGCACACTGGAGCTGCTCACAAAATACAATTTAAACATATAACGAGCAGTTTATATTCTTCTGTTTATAAATCATATTTGCTTGCGATACTTTACATTCATATTGTCATTATTTATAAAAATTTGAAAGCAACACAATATATATATATGGACTTAGCTCGTGTTTGTTCTTTTCTTATTATCATTATTATAATAATTTTTAGTTTTTTTTTCTCTTTATGCAAAAGGAAATCTATGTTTGTAAAAAAACCGTCACAACTTTATTGTAAAACCAGGATTATATATTCTTTGCCTTTTTTAATTTCGAATAAAAAAAAAAGAATAGCGTACAGTTGGTTATATGAATTGGTTTGGTTGAACGCTTAACAATACCACGTTCTAAATGTGAGCGGTGTTTTCTTGTACGTGATATGTTTGCAACATTTATGAGTGACTAAACTGTTGACAAAGTGAAGATATTGAAAGAAGAAAAAAAAAAAAAGAAAAGAACGAACAAATTTAAAACAACTACTGTAATAAGAACAAATAAAGGAAGCACATCCCTTCTGGTTTCCAACTCATATTTATTTATTTTTAAGGCACTTTTAAAAATGCTATAGCGTACATTAAAGCAAAATTAAGTATTTTTAAACCTCATGGTTTTTTTAAAATACACAAGTAATAAATATAACGCAATTTTTCAAAAGTTTGGGTTGATTAATTAAAGGAACTGATTAGTTAGATGAACCGATTATTATGAGCCGATTAATGATCAATAAATACAAAACCTCGATTAGTTTTAATCGATCAAATAACCGATTAAAATCAAGCCCCTATAAATTGAATACCCTACGAAATATAGGGTGTATTTTATAGAGTGATACAACGTTGGCATCACTGCTTTATTTGACCACCCATTTAACAGCTGATAGTTGCTTTTTGTTTAGTTTGCTTTGACATTTTATTATGGATCGACTTACACCAGAGCAACGTGCGAAAATTGTGGAAATTTTTAATCAAAATAATGGTTGTGTTCGTCAAACTTATCGTGCACTTCGTTCATTTAAAGTTTCATTTAACGATGAAGCCCATTTTCGGTTGAATGGGTACGTAAATAAACAGAATTGTAGCATTTGGGGTGAGGAGAAGCCACAAGCTTTTGTCGAAACATCTCTCAACATCCCCAGAAAATTACTGTTTGGTGTGCTTTATGGGCTGGCGGAGTCATTGGCCCATATGCCTTCTTCAAAAACGATGATGGTTAGCATGTTACTGTTTGCGAAAATTTGTGTTCCAGATTGCGCCTTGTACGTGCCAGCCGTGGCGGCCGCATGACCAAAATCATGTTTAAACATTAATGTCATAAAATTTTCTATCCAATAAAGACCGTTTCATTGATATCAAAAATATATTACTATATTTTATTATGATTTAAACTTGTATCACTTTATGAAAAAACACCCTATATATCAAAAATTAATAAATGCATTAACAAAAAAACAACAGCGTAATCAAATTATGGAAAGAAATTTACCAAAATATATAGAGGGAATCACTGTAAAAACAATTTTGAAAATTATTGACGATTAATATAAAACACATGACACTTTTTATAGTTTTCGACTCTAAATCGATTTTCATTTCATACTAGAATGTCAAGCAAGTAAAGCGTATCAGTTACTTCTGTAAAGGGTGTTTTTTTTATGCTGCTTGATAAATTATTTGAAGCGCTGACGAAGAGTATAACGATCGTCAGTTAATCACAGCCAAGTCAAGAAGGTGGCATCAAATTGTGAAAAGGCCGCTGAGTACCGTTTTAAGATGTTCGCGGTGGGGATGCTACTGCCACCACGGCAGATCTGTATGCCCAACTTTGGGCCACTTTCCTAGTTCAGCTGTCATGTATAACGCAATATATGTTGGTTCTTTCAGACACCAACTGTTGCTGATTTAATAGCATAAGCAAGTGACTTGAAATAATTTGAAAGGATATAGTTAAGAGCTGTCAAGCTGCACGACCCTCAAGGACAATTAGCAAGTCCATTTTATAAACATACATTTTATAAACATACATTTTATAAACATACATTTTATAAGCATGTCTTATTCCAGGAAAAGTGATCAGTGAGTTCTTATGACTTTGCTATTTATTTAAGACTTCTCACTTATTGAAGTGGAAGTTTGAAATAAATATCTTTAGTTATTCTAAGAAATGATGGATGAAGGATCCCTGATGATCTGCCTTAGCCCTAGAGAAATTCTTATAGGAATCAGCTAAAACCCCTCAATTGATCACTTTGAAATTTTTAGTAACATTTTGGAAAGAAATAATAATTCAAATTAAAGAGTTTAAACGAAAATTCCTAAAAATAAGTACTAATTTCAAAAAGAAATTAACTTTTGCGCGGAAATTTTTGCAATAAATTATCCTTAAAAAAAGACAATTTAATAAAAGATTTTTCTGTCCCCTTTAAATAATTTTTTATATAAATTAAAAATTTTTTTTAAATTTCCATGTACTGCCTCCTGGATTCGTTTTAAACCTCCTGAATTATACTTTAACCAATTTTCCGTTCTCATTATTTATTAACAACTCACAATTCGTATGTCCTTTTTTGTAGGGTTTTTGATTATGAATATGATTGGTCACATGCATGACTGCAAGTGCGGGCATGAGTTTATGCGTGTGTTGGTGTGTGTGTTTGTGTGCGTAAAGCTTATCTTTATTAAGAAATTCAGTAGCCGTTATGACTACAACGTTTGGTGGTAATCATCAATATGATATCTTGATTTTTATAACGTCCACACACAGACACATACACACATTGTATGAGAATACGGTCTGGTGTCCCTTATGAATGCAATAATACAGGCCCCTGCAACAATATAATACTGGCATAATGAAACTTGTGGTAGTTTAGTTTTCTTATTAAGTTTCTTTTTTTTTGCCTACTCTTTTTATTGCTGGTAAATAAATCATGCATTTTGCTTTGCATTTGTGACATGTTTCATATTGTTCCTTTTCATTCATTGTTTAAAGCGTTCGTTTTATATTATTCTTGTTGTTGTTGTTGTTGTTGTTCTTTCTTCTATATTGAGTATTCTTTCCTTGACTGAAATTATTATTGCTTTTCCTTCTCTACTGTTCTTATTTACTTGTGATAAAATTCCACTATCTGCTTGGAATATTAAATAAATAATATTAATATATTTTTTTTTCTTTCATTAAAGTTAACGTGTGATTGGCTAAGAACTCTTCTGCTGAGGAAAATTATAGGCTGTAAAGTGTATGGTTTAATGTTGAAATTTGTTTTGTCATATTGACGTTATATTAATAACAAAGAACGGATGTGTATGTTAATCATCGTCATCGTGATCACTGTGATGTATATGAATGAATCAATGAATGAACAATTTATTGATTAAAGAAATCAAAGAATAAATTAATAAAATTATGATTATGAATTGATATGGAAAATCAAAAGACTTAGGACACATACTTTACTTAGAACGTGGAAAATTTCGTAGAATTGATGGATTTTTTTTTTCGTCGTAGTTTGTTTGAATGTAATAAAATTTTTGCAGGCAGTTTTCATAATTTTAATCTATTGTTGGCTGAGTTTTTTAAATGGAAAAATGTTTGTTTTAAGGAAAACGAAAATCACTGATTAGATCAAGACATTTGATTTACAAGACCACAGGAAATATTTTTACTTTTTATTGTTGTACAGAATTATGTTTGGGCTGATTCTAAAGTTGTATTCCCTGCAGAGAGTTGAGGTTTCTATGGCACGTGCAGTCTTGGAGTAGAGGCCTGATTGAGAATATTTATTTTTTTAAATAATTTGAAATATAATTCACAGAAAATTATATATCTGGACACTTGAAAAAGAGAACAGGGCATAAGAACTTTGGAGTTTTATAAAAGCAGTTCAAAGTTTTTCATTCCTCGACGCGCGAATGAATCAAATTTATCCCCAGATACTTTTTACTGCTCTTAAGATTGAAGAGGCCCATGAAAAGACCGCATTTGCGACCCATTATTTTTATACCCTTCACAATAAAGTGAATAAAGTTTGTCATTCCGTGTGTAATTTCTTCGATATTAATATGGGACCCCCATAAAGTATATTCTGGATTCTTATGAAAAGCGATGACGATTGAGCGATGCCCGTCTGTCCGTATGCCCTTCTGTCCGTCTGTATGTACGTGAAATCGGTTGTCCCTACGCTCCAGAAGAGCTAAAGACTTCATTCTGGAACAGATGGATTAAAAATGAACTTAAATAGAGTGATATTTAGAAAAATCCAATATACGGAGCCAGAGCTGGGAGGCTTACACCTATTTCTCGACCCAAAATTAATACCAAAAATCAATTATTTTTTTGTTTATTTGTAAATTGAACCCTTTTAATGCTTTGGCAAGCCTCAAATTATGTATTAAAAATAAATATAATAAAATTTTTTCCCCGGCGATGGGAAATTGATAAATTTGTTGGCTCATTCAGCATTTTGTAGTACATGTGATAACTAAAATATCTAAAATTTTTAATTCTTTCTTAAATAAAGCGGTCTTATATAAAATGAAGGCTTGCATTGATAAAAAATAATTTTTTAAATTAAAACTTCGTTGCCAGGGATGGGAAATTGAAATTTTCGTATACATAAAAATAACCAAATAGACAACCAACGTCGTTTTTTCTTAATTAAAACTTATTTTATTTCAGAAAATACAAAGTAGGAATAAAAAATTTAAGAAAATAAGAATTTCGATTTCAGGTACTGGAATTATTTTTGTGGTACATGAAAGTGACCAGAATGTTTAAAAAGTTTACGTTTTTCTTAAATAAAACCGCTTAATATATCATGAAGATTTGCATTGTTAAAAAAATATTTAAATACATATAAATTTTCGTTTCCAGGGGTGGGAAATTGATTCTTTTAATTCCCAAAAGTAACCAAAAAGTTAATTGACATTGTTTTTCACTAATTAAAACTACTCTTTAATTCAGGGAAAAAAAATGTGTATCAAAAATTTAAAATATATCATAATTTCGATTCCAGGGTTGGACAGCTGCAACATTTTGTAGTACATGAAAGTGACCAAAATGTTTAAAAATTTTACGTTTTTCTTAAATAAAAACGCTTCATACATAATAGAAATTTGCATTGGTAAAAAAATTTTAATTTCGTTTTCAGGGTTGGAAAAACAATATATATGTTTTATTTATAAAAGTAACCCATAAGACAACTGAAGTTCTTTTTTTTTTTGCTAACTAAAACTCTCTTAAAACTTAGGACGAACAAAATTGGTACTTAAAAATATATGTAACGCCAGACTTACTTTGCTGAAGGGTATATAAGATTCGGCACAGCTCAATAAAACACTTTTGCTTGTTTTCTTTACTCCACATTAAAGATTGCCAAGTCTAAGTAGTTCGCTGCGTCTTTTGTAAACTATTTTCTGCTTATATTTTTTGCAACAAATCCTATTTAATTATAGTGATTTGCTATATATTCTTTCAACTTCCTTAACTAACACAAACATAAACTTTAAATGCCTCACACACTTTTATGACTAGTCTTGAAGTGTTAAAAATTCAATAGAACAAATTATATTTTATTTCTCATCATCACCTTTTCGAATTCCTATTCCTATTACAGTGACCGTACATTTAATGAATAAACAGAAATTCTGTAGAAACTGATTATTAGATAATAATAACAAAATGTATTTAATGGTTTGCTCAAAACTATTAGTAGAATCACTTAAATAAAGCGAATTGCGTTTGAAAAAAAGATTTGCGAAACATGCATATTGTTAAGAGATATTAAAATTAACAGCAGAACACATAATAATGGATACAAAATTATTATTTAAAGAAAATTTTATATATAAAGAAAACTTTATTTATTAATATGTTGATATCTGCCCTGAGCTTTACAAGTCTTTAAAATTTTACACGGTATAGCAAAAATAAAATCATGTTCTGTGGATTGACCTAAATAATGGAATTACCGAAGACTGCAAGTGTATTAAGATCAGTGAAATTATTTTTCATAAGACAAACAACTTCAATATTTTATTTATGGAGTGTGATTTAAGTGTCCTTTTTTTAATTTAATACGACTGGATCACTCTGTTTTTTAATATTAAAGGGGAAATATATTAACAAAAATTGACCTCAAAGCCTTGTCATACATACTCTTTCCCATATCCTGTTGTTTTTAAAAGTAAATAAAATTATTTAAGACAGTTCTTCTTCTTTCAGTTAAAACAGTCAAACCTACACCGGCCTCTTGATGCATAAAATCTAGGAAATCTATTTGCACAAAATCCTTTTATATCTGTTACACTTTGTTTGATTTTTTTTATATTTTGTTATTAATTTTTTTTTTAACTTTAACAAACTGCTGACTAATCACTTGGCATGTGGATTGTTCGAAATGAGAAAATAAATTAGTCCATTACGGTGGCTGAATAATACAATAATGGAATCAAACATTAAGCTGTTATTTTTAGACGATTTGTTTTATTATTGTATGATGAATATTTATTCGTAGTGAAATAATTAAATTGAATTTATTATTCAACGCTTAAATAAATAAATAATTCAAATGAAACTCAACATCAAGAGCAAGTATTATGATAATATTTAAATATGAATGATTTATTTCATTCAAAAAAACTACTTAAATATATCGTGGAGAAGTGCAAGGTTGTGCTAATGACGGGCATAATTTAATACAATTATGCGAGATTTTGCCCGAAATAAAGACAATTATTGTTTCGGTTTTCTTTTAAATAAAAATATAAAAAATTATCAGCTTTTTACTTGATATAAAAATATTTATTGGAAAGCATTTCAGTACAAAAAATATTCTTATATTAAATCAAAATCATTTTAGCTAGCGTTTTTGCGCTCAGAAGACCGGTAAAATTATTCAATAATATAAGCCTGAGATTAGCTTAAACGAGTATGTGGACTCGTCATTTTCTGGCAGTGATGTGACAATGCAAGTCTGTGGGTTATTTAGTATCCTACCACACACGAGGGAGTGCCATTGGCCATACAAAATATAACTCATAGTCAATAAAGTGTCTCAAAGGTTGTTGGGGGTACTTCTAATCCTACGCTGTTCAGTGGGTAATTCTAAATTTTTTCGCAACTTTATTTAATTTTTGAAACACACAAACTATATAAGATAATTCATATTTTGGTAGTCTAATGTCTCACGTAAAATGCCTCTTATTCTTAATTTCCGAAGGGCAAATTCAAAATGTATCGGAAAGTCAACCATAATTTTTGCCCACAAAAGCCTTGATATTTTGTTCATTTATGTAATAAGAAAATTGTCAATTATTGGCATTAAAATAATTGCAAAATCAATTCTTGAACGTGTACAACTTGTTCCGAAAAAAGTGTTTTTGAAATGATTGTTAAAAGAAAAGAATTATGGAAGGAAATTGTTACTAATTTATTATATCCTTCCCACAAATTCCTTAAGATGTTATTTGTTACATAGCATGATAGCAAAGAAGCCCCTTAAACGGGCTTTATGACTGAAGCAAAAACCACTTTAAAATTGTTTCTTGTTCTTTAAATAATTTTAAGCTTCAATTCGAAAATTCAAACGATTAAGGAATAACAAAATTTTAAAATTATTATCATAATGTTATGGATAAGAGAAAATTGAAATTGGAATAAAATTGAAAATGGAATAGTGAAATTGAAAAAATTAATAGCATTTTCTTTTCTGGAAAACATGTAACATTTTTCCACTTGTTTTGTAAATAGTACAAGTTTGGAGGAGTTTTAAAACAGAAGTTAATTTCCGTAGGTGATGTTGAATATATTTTTAATAAATTTTTAATTTCAGATAACTAAATGTTGCCATTTTCTGCTAAAAAGTGTAAAATCAGCTGAAGTGACTCAATATGAATCAAGTTTAAATAAATTTTGTTTTAATTTTGCTCAATTAAAAAGGCAACAATGATTTTATATCTTTAAGAAAATTTAAATCAAGAAAGTTCGGCTTAAAAAACAGGAAAGAAACAGTTCAGAAATTTACGATTCGAAGAAAGTAATCAAAAAAGGACTCAACAAAAAGGCGTGTAACCACCGGTTGGACACACTTCTCGTAGAATTTTTTTATAGTAAAATTAAAGCAAACAGAAAATTTTATTATTTTTATCCTTCCAATAAAAGGATATAAATAAAAATACACTTGAGTATTTATGATAAAAGTGTGTTGGCTTTCGCAAACAGCTGTTCTGTTCTACTGCATATATGTAATAGTTCAATATAATTTTTACTTTCTCTAGTGCCGTGGAATTAAAAATACTTTTCGATTTTATGACATTTTAAGTCAACAATTATTTGGTTATATTTTTTCTATTGTTTTTAATTGTAGAATAAAAACGTAACATTAGCAACAACATTATTACAACATCAGAATCAATATTGGCAAGACAATATGAGTTACTAAAGATTTATTTTACCTAAGAAAATCCTGTATAAAAAGTGCCTACACCCTCCTGATAAGTAATCATGAGTATTTTTTTTACTGCCAATTATTTTAGGTGACATGATTTTACATTTTTGTAAATCAATTGCTTTTCTTAAAAAATAATATATGAGCAACTGACTCACCTTAATAAAATGGGTTATAAATAGAACAATCGTGTACGTACCTGAAACGATAAGAAACGATTCAAGTTATTATTATAGAAATAAGAGTATCAATAAAATTTAGAACTAAATAAATAAATTTAGAAGTACTTCCTTGTCTCTTTTGTTTTGAAAACTTATAAAAAAATTGTTTTAGAAATTGGCTTGATTAAATGTAAAACACAAACGAAATCTATTACAGAAATTTAATAAATTTTAATTAAAAAATAAAAACAATTAAAGTCGGAAAAGAGCCAACCGATTGTGGAACAAAAACGGAAGAGAATAAAAAAGGAAAAGTGATAAGTGAGTTCTTGTTATGACTTTAATATTTGTTTTAGACTTCTCACTTATTTAAGTGGAAGTTTGAAATAAATATCTTTGCTTAAATTCTTCTTATAATTCTTCGAGTCTTAGACCTAGAGCCTGAAGAATAATTATAAGAAGAATTTAAGTAAAAAACAAGGTCGAATAAAATTAAAAAAATAATTGATAAATATCTTAAGTTATTCTAAGAAAAGTTATTCTAAGAAAGGATCCCTGATGATTGGTATAAGCCCCAGCGAAATGCGACAGGAACCAGCTAAAAACCCTCCATTGATCACATTGAATTCTTTAGTAATATTTTGGGAAAAAAGAATCAGCACGAAATTAAAATTAAAGGAGTTTAAGTATTTAATAATTTGATACGTCGTTCATTAATTCAAATTTTATAGCTTCACTTTCAATCGGTAAAACAGAAATTATTATTTAAAGAAGTGCAACACAAGCTTCTTTTAGTTTTATTGGAAAAGGCTTTCGGAGCTTTCAATGAGAACTTTTAATTTGTAGTATTTGCTTCCTTAACGTATCCTAATTTATATAATTTATATAATTATAAAATCAAAAACGGTATTTTAAATTTCCAATTATAGTCTAATTGTCGGAATATTCGAATGTAAGCAAAACACTGTCGAGATTATTTTTTATTATAAGTTGAAGATTTTTTGTTGTTCGTACAAATAGAAAGAAGAGTTAGCATATTCGAATAACTCTTACTCGAATGGCAACCAAAATATTATTTTAATACTTTCAAAAATATATCGGCTACCAGCGTTCATTTTAGGAAACTCAAAGCACTGGTCTTTGTAAAATATTTCACTTTTCAAAAAACTTGTAGGGTTTCAGTTTTCATTAATAAAATATATAAAAAACCTCAGATAATAAAAGCGTAAGAAAATAAAAAAGCAAAAGTGATCAGTGAGTTCTTGTTATGACTTTGATATTTGTTTTAGACTTCTCACTTATTAAAGTGGCAGTTTGAAATAAATATCTGTAGTTATTCTAAGAAATGTTGGGTAACGGTTCCCTGATGATCTGCATCAGCCCCAGTGAAATGCTTATAGGAATTAGCCAAAACCCCTCAATTGATCACTTTGAGTATGTTTTATTTTGAATAATAAATTGCATTTAAATTTATTTGTTTTGCTTGCCCTCGACTAATAATAATATAAAACATCCACATGCTTCACAATGGGACCAAAAAACTTTAAGTGATAAAACCCGGCTTTTGTACTCTGGACTCTGCTAAAAATTTATTGAATCTTTGCTCTTCCCTTAATTCCATCTCTCCTGCAAATATAAATTTATTTCTATAATTTATAAGACTCTGTGAAATTCGTTAGATTCTTTTTTTTTCCATTCCTTCGGCACAACAACTCGAACAGTTTTAGTCTTTATGATTCATAACAGAGTTTTAATATTTTTAATTTATATAAAAACATGATTCGAATATATTTCAATATAAGAATTATTCGTACATTAAATCGCAACAATTTCAGAGCAGATATTAAAAATAAATTCAAGTTCTAAAAGAACGATTTTACCGTAATAAATAAGTTGCTTAAGAAAGTTTATTGTTTCAATTAAAAAAAGATTCAGATTCTTAATTCCGTTACGTAAACCAAAACATAATTCCTTCCACCACTAGCCCTAAATCTATAATTTTTCCATGAAATTTATTAATAAAACTTAATTTGTTATAACCTTGACTTGATTCACCATAAATATTTTTTTTTTAATAATTTTGCTTCATCAAAAATTATGTAAATTTTTTTTAAAGAAAAAAACCGTGTTATTTTTATTTTTTTGTTCTTTGTTTTCTAATCCAACAATCATGTGGGGGTGTTTATTTTTGTTATTTAATTTGTTACTTCCATTATATATTTATTCACAATAATTTCTTTAAAAACTTCATTTGCAATTGTTAAAAAGTTTCGTTAAAGTTTTGAATTCACGTGTAAGTTTTGTTTGGTTTTTTTTAGTTTGTTCAATGAACTTAAAGACATGGATGGCGTGTATCATGTGTAATAATTGTTGTATAAAATTGTTAACTTTGAAAACGACAATTTATTTGCTTTTGTTTTTTGGAGTTCTTTTTTTTCTAGCTTTTAAATGCAAAGACAAATTTAAACAAACTTAGAGTCATTGTTAGGAAAATATATGAAATATTGTAAGACACATACACGCTTATAATTTCTGGGTTAATTTTGTTGTAAACTTATTTACAATTTTGTGCATTGTTATTGTTATTTTTACTATTTATTTATGTATGTATATATTTCTTGAAGTACTTTGAATGTAGTTAAGCATGGTTTTGCTGTCAAGGTTAGCATAATTTTCAAAGTTAGCGGAAAATTAATATGATGCACGCATGAGTGATGCAAACGATTACGAAATATTCTTGACATAAGAAAAAACAAAAAAAAATATATATATTAAATAATAACATACAAATGACAATTCTGTAATGAATTATAAGATATTAAATGTAAAATCATATATAATAAATATCAATACAAATCAACCTGAAACGAGTCAAATCATAAATTTAAGGGCACTATAAAATATCTCCAGGGCTCAATTCAAAACCTTTTTACAGACGCAAAAATGTTATGGTTGCTCTCCTTTTTTGAAGCATAAAACATTTCTCACACGCAACAAATAAAATAAAATTTTATAATTTTATTTCTAAAAACTTATAAAAATTGTTAAAAAAAAAAATGAAAAACAAAAATCACTCAAACCCAGGACATTAAATATTCCTCACAGCGTGTTATAAAACGCTTAATAAGGAATTCCTAAAATCTCTGCCATAAAGAACGAAACTCTGTGTGTTCAGAACTCTTAAAAGACACTGAAAAGGAAAAAAGTAACCACAAAACTGTCACTTGCTTAATATTATTGTAATCATGTTCAATGCGTTTGTTATTTGTTTTATATGTTTAATGTGGCGCCACTTGTCTGCCTCACAAAAACAAAAAACAAAAAAACAAAAAAAACAAACCAAAATATATATCACAAAAACCATTTTTTAAAACTCGATATCTTTTTTTCTTCTTTCATAAACATAAAAAGTAAGACAATAAGAAAAGAGTAACACAGAATTCTATTAACTTGGCCCACACTTGTTGAACGTGACCCACATTATAGTACAGGGGTATATACAACTGCAGGGCTGTTGTTTAAACCACAATGTTTCCATTCAATTTTTTGTTTTATATTTCAGGATTCTAAGGATATATATTTTCATGTTGTGATTGGCAGAGTGTTGATGACTGTGACTGGGTTTTGTGATATCTTTATATGTCCCATTCTTTTGTCTTTGCCATTGTTTTATCTGTCTATCTTGCGCATAAGTTATAGTGAAGCCATTTATCTAATCGAGTGTGTGAAAAATAAAATTAATGCAACAAATTGTTGCAACAATTGTTTTTGCCACCTTTGAAGAATATATACTTGGGCTTAGCTGTTATAAGTAGAACACCTCAAAGACAGATGGAGAGATAACATTTTTTATCGTACGAGTTCCTTGTAATTGAAATGATAAAAATCGTTGTTGTTTGGAAAAAATTTTTCTTTTAATATCGTTTTAAATAATGCGAAAACTGGTGTAAATAAAAAAAAAATTTAAAAACCGAGTTCACATTTTCTTAACGAATAAGGAAGGCATCTATGTTTTTTTGCCCGGCTCTAGTTTCGTTAACGAAATAAACATTTTGACAACAACAACTTTTTGTTCTAAAAGTTTATTATGAAACAAATAGTTTTAGGAAAAACAAGTGTTTTATATTATTGGTTTTAGGAAAAATAAATTAATATTTAAAAGCACTTAAGAGTTTGCAAAAAAAAATTTTATATTATTGATTTTAGGAAAAAAATCATATTTAAAAACACTTCGAGTTTTCAAAAGAATATCTAGAAAAATAATTTTTAAAAATAACCGTTTTAAGAACATATTTTTTTAAATATAAAAATAATTTTAATGCCTATATTTTTATGGGCCGTAGTGTGCTCCTTGCAATATATTTTTAATATATTTTCAAAACCATGTTGATCGAGCAAATTTTCTTTTTGAAAAATTGCTTTTCGATAAGTCCAGTTTTTATTTAAATATTTCTTTAAAAACACAAAGAATTTTATCAAGTAACGCATTTAAAAAATTTATTAAGAGATTTGGAAACATGTTTTTAAAAGCAAATTTTTGCATCAGCTCAAATCTATGTATATCAAGAAGTCATTATACATATAACAAATTTTGTAATAAATTGCTTTTAAAAGAAAAAAAATTTTTCAACAAAGCAAAATAAATGCATAATAAAAAAACTCCTTTTAACCATAAGTAGTTTTAAAATCGAAATCCCTTATTGTTTTTAGTTAAGAACCTTTTCATATAAATTCATGTCCGCTAAATAAACTTTTTATAACAAAAAATATATATAATTCGCTTGATTATGGTTGGCATTTTTCGTCGTTAGTTTCTGCAATTTAAAATTTGAACTCCTTGTCGTTAATCTATTTCAATTTGAAGAATTCTAAGATGAAAAATGGAAAACGTAGTTGGGCTGCAATAATTTTTCAAAAGGTGGAGGTTTATCATATTCAAATTTGTTTTAAAAAGAAGTGTTTTAAAAAGTACCCTTTTTTAAAAAGTACCCTTTATAAAAAGTTAACTTTTTTAATGTCATTAAGTAGAATTTTTAAAAAATACAGTCTTTTTAATAGCACCTTCCTCATAAGTACTTTTATTAAAGAGTTCCCTTTTAATAAATACTTTATGGTAAGCACCTCTATAAAAAGTACCTTTTGAAAAATATATTGTAAAAACACCAATTTAAGAAGTACATAATAAGAAGCGCCTTTTTAAATTACTCCCCTAAAACAGCTTTTTCCAAAACCCATATCGAAATAATATTTATTAAAAAGTATAATACATAAATATATGGTTACAAACAGCACCTGTTTATAAAATGTATTATGAAAAGTACAATTCCGGAAAAGTACCTTTTATATATATAATTTTTTTAAATTTGTTTTTCCAAAATGTACTTTTTTGTATTACAAAAAATTTTTTAAGATTTTTTTATATTTTATAAATTTTGCTTAAAAATAATTTTTTTTTAAGGAAAGGGTGTGCCTTCATGGAACCGTACCTTCAGATTTGTAATATATGTATCCTTACAGTAGGGTAGCAAAAGGATTATTACACGATGGGCTAATTTTTCGCAAAAATATGTTATATATGTTGACTATATAAATTGAATAATTAACTTTAATATATTTACCTTAATTAATGCTCATGAAAAATTGTTTCCCCTTGAATTTCTTTTATTATTTAACGACCGTACCGATAACCGATTTATTCATGCTACAAAATCTGGCAACTCTGCTGCTAATCACTTGAATTTCTTGCACTTCTTTTAAAAACAAATTATTTGAAATCACATCAGCTTCATATACAAAAAACACAAACACTTTAATCACCCCATAAAATAACTGCTCTCCTTTTTTGTCTTTCCTTAATCTCTTCTTCTATGACAATGACACAAACAACAACAAAGAAAAAAACTTGAGTATGAAATTATTTAGAATTTATGTCTTTACAAATGTAAGCATTCCAAGCATGCTTATGTACGTACACACAAACAAACATACATACACATTCCTTTGCTTTAATAAAGAACATATGATTATGCCGCTATTCTAACAAAAACAAAACAACAAGACCTTTTGCATATTGAGGCATATTATTTGATTTCTCTTTTTTTTTGTCAACTTAACAATTTATTGGGAATGATTTTTATTAAGTTCCTTTTACTTACGATAATATTTTACACTTTGACTTTAATTGAACAGATTAAATTTATTGAAAAAGCACTTTCAAACGAACGATTAATTTTTGCGACCGATTTCAGTGGTGAATGCCTGAGAACTGCATGTGTACAATAAAAGGAGGGAAATAAAGAGTTGCCAGAATAGAGAGATTAGATTCATCTGAGATTTGCCATTTTTCTCCTTCTAAACGAAACTGATTGTTGGAATTCAACTATTGGGAGATTAAAAAGGAGTAAACCTTATTGAATCTTGGCCTTTTATATCACGGAAACTACGTTAAATAGACTTGGAATTTCAAAAGCATATAAATAGTGCTCAAAAATTATTTGACTCGTGTTTCGAACTTTTTAAATATTTTCAGGATTTTAATATAAATAGATAAGTGTTCTACTTTTTGCTACAATTACTTATTTATATCTTAATGTAAAATAATTTCTTAGGTGAAACAAACTTACAGAGAAATATTTTGGTGAGTGGAACCTATTATTGTACCACGATATATTATTTTAATTTCAGTTTGCCAATTTAGTTACATATTCTTAAACGACGCATATATTCCCCTTTTTAACATCATTAAAAGCAATTAACAGCGAAGGGTAGCTCCCAGTTGCATATGCCAATATTTTGTTGGCTCCATAATATTTATTGGAGCTATACCAAATATATCTTTGTTATAATAGAGTTGGTGTCAGTGCAGCCGTTTATCTTAAGTCTAACCAACAAATTTAATTTTGTAACAGTGTGGCAATACCTACACCTACAATATAAAAAAGGTGAGTAGACTACATACAGAAACCAGTGCTACCATATTTTTAAAATAAATTATTGCTAAAAATAATATCTACAATTCCCCAATAACTAAAATCAATATATTAGCATTAAATTTATGCAAAAATTATTCACGTTTCCCTAAAATTTTTTTCTTTTGCAATTCATTACATCAATTTTCCTTCCGTAAGACAATTAGGGTGCAAATGCAGTTGATTTGCGGAATTCTGTATATAAAGTGGTGACAAGAATAATATCCTTTTTACACTTTTTTTAAATATATATTTCAAAAAACTTACTGTGATGATAAAATACGTATATAAAAATAATTAAGAAGTAAGTACAACTTATTTGAGAATATTAAATTGTACATATATAGAAAACAACTTATGCTATCAACACTCTAAGTAAATTGTTTTTACAAGAAAACAATTATTAGTTGTTTTTGGTCTTTATTTCTCTTACAACTACAATTAGAGTTGGCAAAATGTCAACCAATTGTAAAATAAGAACGCAAGAAAATAAGAAGAAAAAGTGATCAGTGAGTTCTTGTTATAACTTTAATATTTGTTTTAGACTTCTCACTTATTAAATGAGATGTTTGAAATAAATATCTTTAGTTATTCTAAGAATGATGATCTGCATTAGTTCCAGTGAAACGCGCATGCGAACTTGCTAAAACCCCTCAATTGATCACCTTGAATTTTTTAGTAACATGCTGGGAAAAAAGAATCACCATTAAATTAATATTAAAGAGGTTTAAACATCAGTTCCCAAACATATGTAATAATTTCAATATATATATATATATATATATATATATATATATATATATACATATATATATATATATATATATATATATATATATTTGTCCTAGTGCGGTACGAATAACTCCAATCTGGCAGCGCCGGCAGTAACAATTTCATGCAAAATCGCCGCACAGGCTGACAACAATGACAATTAAAGAAGAGATTAAAGAGAACTTAAGAAGACGAATTAAAGCAAAAATAAAATTTTATTATTCGCCCCAATTTGTGTCCATTATTTTCTTTGTTTTAGAGGGTTGCCACGCAGTTAATAAGAAGTACAATTTAAAATTAATTTTTATTTAGGGTAACGATGGAAGTATAAGAGGGATTTTATTTTAGTCACTATTATATATATTATGTATATATATAAAAGAACTATTTTGTGGATGAGGATTATTAATTTTTTATTCACAAGAAGAAAGGATTAGGAGAAGGATGTAATGAAGAACATTTTATAATCATTTATTTAAATTTTAATTACTTTATCTATTAAAACTAGAGTAATTTAATGTTATTATTAAATCAACAGAGACCGCGTGATTCTTTGAAGTAAAACAATGTTTTCATTAGAACTAATAAATGAGCCAGTTCACCTTCTAAGCTAATAGACGAAATTAATTATATAAATTTTTCTATCGTTCTAGTGTTTAGTATAGAATACTCAACTTGATTATTATAAAGTAACGCTCTAACAATTTTCTTAATACAATTTTAGTTTTTTTTTTTCAGATTAAATGATATTAAATCAAATGACAAACAAATTTATATTGGGGGTGATGAAAATATTTGGCCGTAGATGAGAATAGTTTCAATTATTTATTTATAACAACTGATGTATTACGCAGGATAAGCACTTTTTACAATAAATATTTCTTTTTATATATGTTTTCAAAATGAAATAAATTATTACATTTTAATACTTTATTACATTTACATACTTTAGAAATAAATTTTTTATCACAATATTATGATCTAATTTCCTTGACTTATTTTTGGTTATTTTCTTAAGTAACGTTAATAAATTTATAGCCTTTGAAAAATACTTATATTGTATCCAACACTGACGAGAACTTTTCCTACACCTCACAAATAATTATCGAAATGAATCACTGCAAAGTAAAAACGCCATGTTTCAAATAACCTTTAAAAATATGACAAAAATAATTGAAACACAAACTTTTTTTTTTTTTTTTGAAACAATTGAACTTAATACACATTTACCCAAACACACTTGCAAACGAAACGATAAAAGGCTTGATTGCATTTCGATGTGTGTTTTCGTGTACATATTTTTCCCAATTATTGAAGCGTTTGAATACATTGACAATCGACTACATAAAAATATATATTTTTTTTACTTTTTTGTTAACTGATTTTTAGCTTCCCCCAATTGACCTTGAAATATATATATTTTCTATAACATTGTAACTATTTACTAAAGTTATAGTTAAGTTTAAGTGCATGAGTTTGTGTAGTGAGTCTTTAATAGAATAGTTTTTGTTGTCGTTGTTGTTAGTGTATCAAACAATTTTCATGTTGTGATTTTTTTTCTTTTGAAATTGTTATTGTATGCGGAGCAGTCATTACAATTGTATTATTTGAAGCTAAAGTTTAGATATTAACAGAAATGTTTTTAAGACTTTTTATTTTTTATTTAATTTTTGTTTGTTTGTTTTGTTATTGTTAAGTAGTTACAGAAAATGAAAAGAAAAATCTAAATTCATTGTAAAACAACAACTGAAATTATATGTAATAAGAAAAAAATAAAATAAAAATAAAGAAAAACAATAAACAATTGCGTTTTCTGTGTCACAGAAAATCACACAAGCGACCAATTATAATTAAATGGTTGTTGGAAAAATTATATTTTATTGTTAAGAACATTGAAGCGGCAAATAAATGAAAATAAAAATATTAATGAAACTAAGATGTTAGATAAGTTTAACAACAAATAGTTGGAATATATCTTGAACAATGAGCTTTAACTTTTTAAACAAACAAATTAAGTCACAATTAAAAACAAAATAAAAGGAAAAGGATTTCATGCTGAGGGCCAATCCACGTTATTTTTTACATCATTTATTTGTAACTCAAAACTGGATAAAAAGCTTTTCCAGAGAAGCTGAATTTAAAAAAGAAAATCGTGTTCAATTAGAGGTATAGCAAAATATGAGGCTGGACGTAACGTTCAATACATAGAGAAACCTTACAAAATATTTAAATAAAATCAATGAGATATCATTTTCTTTTAAAAAATTTTTAAGGTAACGTTCAATAGATAAAAACTGTTCCCGCATTTGTCACCCATAACTATTTAACATTACCGGACCACCTCTCGAAATATTTAATTTAAAAATATAAAATTAAAATTTATTTTTACAATTTTGTAAAGTAACGTTCAATACATAAGAACGGCTCTTTCGGCAGCCTTATATATATAACATTATGAAATCACCTCTAAAAATATTTAATTAAAAGAAAACGAGATTTTATTTTATTTTTGCAATTTGTTTAAAGTAACGATCAATACATAAAAACAATTCCCGCCATTGTCCGTATTAAATATTTAACATTATAAAATTTAAAAACATTGATTTTTCTATAAAATCACTTTCGAATTATTTAAATCAAATCAAGGAGATTTAATTTTATTTTTAAAATTATCTTAAGGTAACGTTCAATACATTTAAGTAGTTAGCGCATTTGTCAGCCTAAAAATTTATATTACGAGAGTTATGAAAACAAATTTTTCCAATCTTTCAATATAATGAGATTAAATTTTACTTTTGCAATTTTTTAAGTAACGTTCAATATATAAAAACAGTTAGCATTTTCATCAGCTTTAAACATGTACCATTATAAAAGTTATGAGAATTAATTTTTCTATAAAGTCAAAACAGTTTTATTTTTAAAATTTCAATTTTCAGGGTAACGCTTAATACATTAAAGCAGTTCCCGCTTTTGTTAGCCTTAAAAATTTAATATTTTGAAAGTAGTGAAAATATAGTTTTCCATTTTTTAAAAATAATAAAATTTAGTTTTATTTTTGCAATTTTCTTAAGATAACGTGCATTACAAAAAACAATTCCCGCTTTTGTCAGCCTTAAAATTTCAAAATTAAGAAAGTTATGAAAACACTATCAAAATAATGAGATTTTATTTTATTTTAGCAAATTTTAAAAGCAATTTTTAAGGTAACGTTCAATACATAAAAACAATTCCACATTTTCTTCAGCTTTAAAAATATTTTATAAGCGTTATGAGCATTAATTTTTCTAGAAAATAACTTTTCGAATTATTTAAATAAATTCGATGAGATTTGGTTTTATTTTTGCAATTTTTAAGGTAACGTTCAATATATAAAAACAGTTAGCATTTTTACAACCCTAATATATTTAGCATTATAAAAGTTATGAAATCTTATTCTTCTACTAAACCACATCTCGAAATAATTATATCAAAATAATGAGACTTAATTTCATTTTTACAATTCTCTTATGGTAACGTTCAATACAACTGTTCCCGTTTTCGTCAGCTTTAAACATTTTATATTACAAAAGTTATGAGCATTGATTTTTCTATAAAATCACTTTTCGAATTATTTAAATAAAATGAATGATATTTAATTTTACTTTTGCAATTTTTTTAAGGTAACGTTCACTTACTGCCTGTTCGCCGATGTCGAAAGCTATCGTTCGTTCGAATAAATAGCATTTAAAACAAAAACAATTTTCAAAACTTGTTTTTGTTTTGAATGTTATTTATTCGAACGAACGATAGCTTTCGACATCGGCGAACAGACAGTTAGTTTTATTTTTAGAATTTTCTTAAGGTAACGTTCAATACATAAAAATATTTCCCATTCTGAAAGTAATGAAAATAAATTTTTTCCATTAAATTACCTTTCGAAATATTTAAATTAAATCAATTTGATGAGATTTAATTTTATATTAGCAATTTTTTTTTAAGGAAATTATTTAATGCTCTAAGAATTATTTGAAATATTTTTGTTTTAATCAACCAAATTCGGATGCATATTTGAAAATCTTTAAATAAAAAATTAACAATATTTTCTTCTTATTTGTCTTGAGTGCCTTAAAAGTCTGCAAACACGCATTTTTCCACCCGAAAAAGAATAGCTGAAAACAAAGGACAACGTGGAAATACGAAAATAGTCTTTCTTTTTTCCATACACACGTTTTTATTCAAATCATAGTTTGATTTCGTATATAACTGCCGGTTTTATTTTAAACATAAACTCACGCATTCTATGGCTGCTGGTAGAAAACAAAAGCAAACGAAGTGAAATCCTGGTTGCGCATAAAATACATACTCAAACGTTTAAGGAGACAATAAAATTTCTTAACAAATTGGAATCAATTCAGTAACATGGATCACGTTTTAATTGTTAAACAAAGACTTTTTGCCCGTTTTACTTGAGAAAAAAAATATATTTAACATACAAAAGGAAATTTGAAAAATGCAAAATAAAAATAATAAAAACAGCATTAAAAGCTTTTTAACAAATTATTTTGCATGGGAACGAGCAAACTTTCTTACTTCAGGAAAATAAAAACAAAAACAGCTTTTTTCTTCAACAAAATTCATTTTTAATGTTCGCTTCAGTTTAAATTTTAATTGCAAAACAATTAACTTGATTGTCTGGGCCGAAATTTCATTGAAATCTAAAGCAGATACACCATAAAAGATAAGTTTAAGTATTTAAAATTTAAGCGTAACTTAAATATAAATTAAACACTTTTTAATAGCAACTTCTGGTCTTTATCTGACCTCATCTAACAAACAGAGTTATAAAACGTTATTAGCAACCAGTTCGCCATGGAGTTGTGGGAACTTAATTTACTTCAAGAATCGGGTTAGTAAAAAGTCATTGAGAAAAATTGTTGTTTTGATTTAATTGTTGCGGGAAAAAGACTTTTACTTTTTGTGCAGCCAAATTTGCTTTACATTTTTCTCCTTTCTTTCTATTTAATTTATTTGTTTAATAAAATTTCAAATTCTTTTTTTGGTGTTAAGCAAATTAACATTTCAATTACCAACCAAACCTTTCATCAATTGCGCTGCTTATTTATCTATGGAAATTAGTTCTCGTTTCTCTAACAATCCTTTTCCTCATCCCAACTGCCGTTTCAATTGATCTATTATTTTGTAACGTGATTTTCCTTTAAATTGTATTAAACAAATATTTTGAAAAGTCGGTGTTTCTTTCTTACCAAATTAAAGAACAAACATAAGCGGACCCAACAACATCAAGGGAGAGTAAATGAAACTCTTTTTGTATTTAGAACAAAACACCGACCGAACAAAATTAAATGAACAATTCTTTTTTAGCTTTAATGGCATGAAAAAAAAGACAGCGTATAAAGCAGTTGGCTGCACACGAAAAAAAAACGAAAAGAAAAGAAAATACTTGTTCAATGGACATGAAAGTAGTTTAATGGTAATAATGGACTATTTAACACTATTTAAGATCTTTAAGGACAGGCTTATTAGTTTAGGCCCAAACTAATTGTGTAGAGGTTGAAGTGTATGTATTCAGGCCAGGTTTTTATTTGAATATTTATTTAACACTTAACATCTAGAAATATGGAAGAGAGCGGCTTGTTAGAACTGACCAGACATCACAAAGTGTAGGAACAACAAATTTACAAGGAAAATTAATTTGGGAAAAGGGCTAAAGAAAACTTATGATGCAAATAATAAAAAAAGTAATAATAATAATAATAATAATAATAATAATAATAATAGTAATAATAATAATAATAATAATAATAATAATAATAATAATAATAATAATAATAATAATAATAATAATAATAATAATAATAATAATAATTCTAATAATAATTATAATTATAATAACAATAATAAATAATAATCGGTCCTGTTAGTAGTTCTGTGGCGCTGGCAGATGGACGGCGAAGCTCATCCCCAACATAGAGATATGGGCACAAAGAACTTTCGGGAAAGTGAACTACTTCCTGACACAGTTTCTGTCAGGGCATGGTTACTTCGTCAAATGGATTTACCGCATGGGCAAGACAGAGCATCTCTTCTGCATGTACTACACAGCAGGACATTAGGATCTCGAACACACGCTTCTTTACTGCAACAAGTGGCAGGTGGAGGGAAGTGACATATGCGAACAGATCGGCGAACTTACTCCTGATAACGTTCGTTGTTGGCAAAATGTTTGAGGGAAGTGATAAATGAATTGCCGTAGGCAACTACGTTGAAATTCATTTTACGAAGGATTAAAAGGGACATCGACCAACTTTTACAGAATGTGTGTACCCTTTTAGATGCTCATCATAACCAATTAAAAGGATCACAACGGTTGCGTATGGTGGACCCAGATGTGGGCACATAAGGAAGGGTATTTTTTCAGGACGTTTATTCTGGGCCTTCACGAATTGATGCCGAAAGCGGTCCCGTGAAGGCAAACACGAGAAAAGAAGGGGGAGATTGTTTTAGTAGAAACATCACTGTAGTGTGATGTCATTTTAAACTCTCCTCACACGCCAAAAAGAAAAATAATAGTAGAGAAATAAAATAAAAGGTTATAAATTTGCGGGTTTGAATTTTTTCACAACTAATAATTTTTGGCGTTGTATAATTTTCTTTCAAACTAAATTAATAGTAAACTAAAATAATAATAAATTTAAATACAAAAAATAAAAAATATTGGTAAGACTACTTGTGAATTCGCGTTTTTAAAATTGTCCATTCAATAATTCTGAGGTTAATAACTCCAATTTCATATCAATTTCAAAATAAAATAAAAATAATAATAATAAAATTTACAAATTTGTATCATGAAACTAAAATTGTGGAAAAATGTTTATCTCTAAAACAAAATTATTGCTAAATTTATTCGAGATATCCTTTCACTCTTTAAAAGAGTTTATTTTTTTCTTAACAAAATATCACTTCAGCTAAGAAATTAGTGCCAAAGTACTCGGCCTTAATTTATATAAAAATCAGTAACAATCTTTATGTGAATCTGGGCTGTTAAGAATATGAAAAAAAAAATCTCATAAAATATAAATTATTTTGAACAAAAATTTAAAATCTATATGCATTAAAAAATATGTTGTGAGAATTTCATCAAAACATTTTGATCGAACGTGTTTTATTATTTTTTTATTACCGTCAAATAAATTTTGAGAAATACTTCGTCAGGATATATAAAAATTTAGTTGTCTTCTTGATGTCGATTATTATGGAAAACGTTCCTTACAATATATTTTTATAAACACCAAAACCATATGAAATATGTAGAACTGATTAAGTTACAATATCAAGTTACAATATCAAGAAGCAAACTCAAGAATATATCTGGGTAACATTCAGCTGATTTATTATTGTCATAAGTTTTCATGAGTTTTATTGGAACGTAATAGAGTTTATTTAAAAAAAGCCTATTGATACTTAAAATAGTTAATATGGATTCAAACATATTGGTAACGTTCAATACGTTTTTGTATAACCATAAACGTAATGAAAAGTTTGATTAGATTTATTATCGGGCCTTCATTATAAGTAAAACAACTTTTAAAAGTAACGTTCAATACAGGGTTTTACTCAACAGCGAGGAAGTAATTATTATATAAATCTCTACTTTATCTTGGATTTTTTCGGCTGCAGAGATCAAAAGGTTTTTATTATTTATGTTTCACTCTTAATAAAAAAAAAACTCAATATTAATAAAATATTTAAAAAATTATTTCAGTCTGATTAGTAATATTTGTCTGAACATTTAATCCTATAAGTTCGAATAATTTGTATTCATTTCACCTTGATAAATTTTAATAACCAAATTTCTATTTTTGCACAGAACAATTGCAATAATGGCAAATACTGGTAACGTTCAATACGTTTTTGTATAACAATAAACCTGTAAAAAGTTTTATACGACTCGCTTCCACAATAATTACTGTAAAGCTGAAGATCAAATAATTTCGTTCGTTTCTAACTAAACATATTTTGGTTACGTAAAAAGCCATAAATTGAAAAAAAAAACAAATTTATATGGAATATCTAAAAGCTTTTTATTTTTCAATTCTAACTTGTTTAATTTTTAGATCAATATTTCCAACAAAAAAAAAAAAAAAAAAAAAAACAAACTCCCTCCTCTCAATGCTGGTGATGTAACTCAAGTGTCTGTTTAAATATCATCGAATGTAATTCTCACTTTTTGTTAGAACTCTAGAGTGTTTAATATTTTTGTTCTTTTTTATATTTTTTTTTATTTATTTTCATGTTAAATTAATGTTTACGTGGTTAATGGCACTTTTAGACCATTTGGCAGCAAAGAGATCTATATGGATTTTTATATAACAACAACAACAACATCAGCAACAACAACAACACACCAACTTGCAAGTAAAAGATATATCAAGCACACTTACCCTACGAGTGTATTAACAGCATCACTTACCCAACATCAATGACCATTAAACGCTGATAAAAGACAATCATATGCACAGTGGGCTTGGATGAAGTATTTACATGAAATTCTTCATCATATGTGGCATAAAAATGGATGCCGTTCCTGCCACTTTTAACTTGGAGAGAATATCCATAGAAATTAATCTTCCCATCCTTCCTCCCATAACCAATTTTCTGAGTTCTGCCACAAGCCATTGGATATGTAGGGATAATTCAACTAAAGCTTGGACTAACAAATATATGTAAAAACAATTGCGCCGATTTGTTGTGACCAAATAACGCTGATAATTAGGGGACTAGTTTTTAAAAACAAAATTGTGGTCAGCACGACTCCCTAGAGTTTTCCAATCACTATAATGACCCACTTCATTATTATTTCGTAAGAAGTACTGTCTGCCCTACCGGCGTTTTTTTTAATAGATGAAATGGGGACTTTTGAACGTCTTAAAGATTGCGTTCACTTCGAATACAAAAATATGATTCTTATAATGAAGGCGCGATGAAAAATCGTATGAAACTTTTCACAGGTTTATTGTTATACAAAAACGTATTGAACGTTACCATTATTTGCCATTATTGCAATTGTTCTGTGTAAAAATAGAAATTTCGTTATTGAAATTTATCAAGGTGAAATGAAAACAAATTATTCGAACTTGTAAGATTAAATAATACGATAAATATTATTAATCAGGCTGAGATTTAAATCAGCGAATTTAAATTTTATAATTTTTTAAATGTTTTATTACATTTGAGATTTTTTTTATTAAGAGTGGAACATAAATAACAAAAACTCTTTGATCTCTGCAGCTGGTGGCTTTCGAAAAAATAAAAGACAAAATAGAAATATATATAGAATAATAATTTCCTCGCTGTTGAGTAAATATATGTAATGAACGTTACTTTTAAGGGTTGTTTTACTTATAATGAAGACGCTATAACAAATTTTATGAAACTTTTCATAGGTTTATGGTTATACAAAAACGTATTGAACGTTACCTATATGATTTATGCCTACTCTGTGCACCAATAGGCTCTTCTTTTAAATTAAAACTCTTTTACGTTCAAATAAAGCTCATCAAAATTTATGCAAATAATAAATGAGCTGAATGTTACCGATATATATTCTTGTTTTTGCTTACTGATATGGTAATTTAGTATTTAATATTTAATATAATCTTAGTGTATAAAAAAACCATTGTAATGAACGTTATTCATATTAATCTATATAAGACAACTAAGTTTTATATATATAAAGCTTATTTAACAAAAATACTCTTGCGCTTAAATAAAACTCATCAAAACTTATGCAACTAACAAATGAGCTGAATGTTACCCAGACATATTCTTGAGTTTGCTTCTATATATTGTCACTTGATATTGTAACTTAATCGGTTCTACATATTTCATATGGTCTTGGCGTTTATAAAAAAATGTTGTAATGAACGTTATGCATAATAATCGATATCAAGAAGACAACTAAATTTTTATATATCCTGACGAAGTGTTCCTTAAAGATTATTTGACGCTAATAAAATAATATAAAAACATTTTCGTTCCAAATGTTTTGATGGATTTATTGATGAAAACAATTTTAAACATAACAGATATATCATTTTTTTTATTAATCCAATAATAATTGCCAACGGTCGTCCAAATTGCTCATAATGTATTTAAAAATTTTTATTGGAAAACAAATTCAAATAATAATATTTTTAATACATTTTTATTCTAATCAAAAAACAGGGACTAAATTACTTCAATCGATTTAGATTGAAATATTAAATAAAAATTTTGAACGTTATCGAATTCAGTAATTTGACTCCAGCAATTGTGAATACTCTCCTTATGCTCGGCCATAACCCGGATTATCATTCCTGGCTGACCGCTGGTCTGATTTCTGGATCACATTATTCTCGGTTATTTCAAACAATTTTACCTCTAAAATTTCACAACATATTTTTTTAACGCATATAAATATTAAATTTTTGTTGAGATGAGAAATCCCTTAAATAAAAATAAGCTTCATAATTAAAGATAATTCTTGATATAAAAACTCTCAACTTCTTGGAGATCTAAATGAACACATTCAGCAAATGTGCGACACAAGCGATGCTCGTCGCTTGGCTTCTATTGTTGCACAAACTGTACAGGCAGATAAGCCAAAATTCTTAAAAAAATCTATGTAATTCTATGTAATCGGATGATAAAGTTTAACAGGATGATAAAAACCACAACGAGTCATCATTTCAGTGCGATCTTCAATACTGCGCTCTACAGCAACAAAACTCCTATAAGTGTCCACATTTATTTTTGTTGTTGAAGGTGTTAGAGTCGAGATGACTGCAACTGGTTCAAAAACAATCAATCATAGAGGGAACTGTTTAATATATCAGCAATATTTTTGGACAAAAGGAGGGACTTTTTGTTTCAAATACTATAATTATTTTTTATAACATTTTGGGGAAAAAAGAATCAGATCGAAACTAAAATTTAAAGAGTCTTAAAACGACATATTCCCAAAAATGTACGCATTTAATATAATTATTTTTATTATACATTTTCATTTCTTGAATAGCTTAACCACTGTCTGGCGGTGCATCAAATACGCTGTACATAAAAAGAGCCAAGTAAAATAAATAAAAAAGCCAACACTATATCCCCATACACAAAAGGTTGATAATATTAGTTTTGTTGCACTGCTGGGATCTTTAAAAAGTTGCTGTTGCATTTACATTTGCTGCAGCAGCATAAACTAACTGATTGTCCATCCAAATGTCTGAGCATTTATTCATCTGCATGGTTTTTGTTTTTGTTTTTCTTCCAATAAGATTTTTCTTTTCTTCTCCCATTCTTTTTGGTACCATAAAGCTTTTGCTTGTTGCACCGTTTGTGTAAGTGAAATAGTGCAGCAGAGTTCGGTAATATAAATGCTTCGATACCGGGACTTTTGGCGGTACTAAATTGGTAAGTAACAGGGGTTGGAGAGGAAAGTAGAAAATTTATCTAAATAGTGTTCAGGGGATTTTTCAACTCAACTAAAATTTAAAATTAAAAAATAATTTGTGAAATTTTTTAATTAAAATGGCTTGAAATAACCGAGAATGAGGTGATCCAGAAATCAGACCAGCAGTCAGCCAGGAATATTAATCCTGGTTAAGGCTGAACATAAAGGGAATATTCACTTCATTCGCGAATGTTATGGAAATAAATTTAATGCTGGAGTCAAATTACTGTATTTAATATCGATCGAAATTTCTATTTAATATTTCAATCTAAATCGATTGAACTAATTTAGCCTCTGCATATAAATTTTTCCAAGCAAATTTTGAAATAAATTATGAGCAATTTGAACGACCATTGGCAATTATTATTGGCTTAATAACAAAATTATATATCTCTTATATATAGAATTTTTTTCATCAATAAATCCATCAAAACATTTTAAACCAACATGTTTTATTTTTATTTTATTACCGCCAAATTAGCTTTAAGGAACACTTCGTCTTGATATATAAAAATTTAGTTGTCTTATTGATGTAGTTTATTACGGGTAACGTTCAATACAATGTTTTATTATATGCCAAGACCATATTAACTATGTAGAACTTATTAAGCTACAATATCAAGAGGCAAACTCAAGAATATATCCGGGTAACACTCAGCTCTTTTATTATTTGCATAAGTTTTAATGAATTTTATTTAAACGTAAGAGAGTTTTCATTTAAAAAAAAGAGCCTATTGACACACACAATAGTTACTATGGCATAAAATATATTGATAACGTTCAACACGTTTTTTTGTAACAATAAAACTATGGAAAGTTCAATAAAATTTGCTTTGTTATCGGGCCTTCATTTTATGTAAAACAACTTTTAAAAGTACGTTCATTATATGTATTTACTCAACAGCGAAGAAATTATTATTCTATATATTTCTATTTTGTCTTTGATGTTTTCGAAAGCCATCAGCTGCAGAGATTAAAGGGTTTTTTAATTTCTATTGTACTCTGAATAAAAATAACTCGAATTTAATGAAGAATTAAAAAACCATATTTTTAAATTTCTTTATATGAACTTCAGTCTAATTAATAAGTTTTGTGTTATTATTTAATCATATTAATTGGAATAATTATATATTCATTTCACCTTAATAAATTTTAATAGCAAAATTTATATTTTTACACGGAACAATTACAATGGCAAATACTGGTAACGTTCAATACGTTTTTGTATAGCAATAGCTGATATGATGATATATATTTAATGTTTCTTAAATACACCATAAACTTTCATTATATTTTAAGGAATTTTAAAGGTAACGTTCAACACTTGTATTAAATCACTTGAAATTACTTAGCACAAGGTTTCATGAGCTCCTATAATATATTATGGAGTTTTAATCAAAGAAATCTATATTGTTACTTTTAAGAGTATAGACTAATTTGTGTAACGTTCAATATGCTTTTGTTAAGGTCTGGTATTTATTTTCAATGAAATTTATTTTTGTGATTTCATAATAATAAATAATAATAAATTTAATAATTTTTTTCGTTTATTTTAAAAATATATTACATTTTAATAAGTTTTCCTCTCATATATATTTCCCTGGTTGTTAATAATTTTCCCTGAATTTATTTTAATATATTTAAGCTAAATAAAGACAAATTACTACGCCTGTAATGATACTTTTCGCCTTGACTGTAGTTCAGCTTAGAACTATTGTATCGCATCATTTTGCTATTTCAGTTTTAATCTCATTTTCTTGTATTTATTGGCTTTTTGCTATAGATATTTTTTATGAGATTTTCTTATTGTGCCATATAATGGCAAAGAGAACATTAAAACTTTTCGCCTGGTTAATATGTTATTTAAGTTCATTTCAGACTGCGGTCTAGTTCAATTTACTCAACTTGAAATTTCCTTTTATACGATTTTCAAGGCCTGATAGTTTTAGTTGTTTTTTTTTCTCCTTTAAAGGTGACTAAATGAATGACTGAGTGTTTGAATTTATTTAACAAGTGTTTAACATTTTCAACATCTTTTCCAATTGCGTTGCAGTTTCATTTTTCCAAAGTTCATCTGCTTTTGCATGTTGTTGTAGAGTCTAGAGCCAGTGCGTGTGCTTCGTTCGCATTTGTGTGATACTCAGTCATATTTTATTAAAGTGATATTTCTTTATCTTTTAATGTATTGGTTTCATTTTATTTACTATATACATATTTTTTTTCTCTAGTTAAGCATTTTACGCTTTTACTGCTTTATGGGTTTAATAAAAAAATTATAGATGCCCCGACTAAACAGTTGTAGTTAAATAGCATTTTTGTTTAGAGCACCAAAAAGGTTTAGTTGGGGTTTTTATGGGAGCATTTTAATTGAAGATTTTAATATTCTTCCACTTAAGAGGTTTTCTTTTTACCAAAAACACTTGTAACCAGCAGAAGGTAATAAAAAATTTCCTCCAAAGTTTATCCAATGAATAGAGAGAAATACTTTGTTAAGTAGTTGTATTTCATAAAATTTCTTTAAACAGTTTTGAACGGTTAAAGTTTTTCAACAGAAAGAAAATCAAGCAAAATTGTTTGCTTGCCCGGAATGTTGTTGCATCAGCATTTCGAAGAATAAATATATAACACATGCGACTTATGAAAATATATATATATATAATGAAAAAGCCTTTAAACACCGGCGCTTAAAAACCCATCTAATTAGTGATCTTGGGCACACGATAGTCCACCTTAATTTAAACTACATTTAAGCACACCCTTTTAAATTATACACAATCAACAGGAATGCTAAAAAGAAAATAAACAAAATCAAGCCACAATAAAAGCCAACAACAACAATAACAACATTCAACCATGCAACAAGACAATTTTTTCAACGGCTGTCCTCGCCAGTGTCCGTCCATTTATTTCATAATATCTGTCTTACGAAAAATAAACATTCTGCAACTCAACCAACTCAAACCCCTGGGAGTTTCTTTATATTTTTTCTTTTTTTCCATACAAAACAAACAACAAAAAACTGCGTGTGGAGTCATACCAGAGGAACAAAGCAAAAAAAAAAAAAAAAAACAAAAACAGCCAAAACAAAATACAAAATGTTCGTGTCGATTAAAGTGCTCTGATTAAAGTCATGAAAAGTTGCTCTTCATTTTAACTCCGTGTCCGATATGTATTCCAGCGAGTGTGTATTACCAAAGTCAATCACATTCTTTGGCTACAGCCAAAAAACAGTTTTTATTTGTTTTTCCCATTGAACTTCCAAAACAAAAAGACAAGAAAAAAACACATACTCTGCTGATGTATAAAAAAAAAATCGTTCACGCAGTTAAACTGAAACGCATTGACTGCAGCATTAATGCCAAAAAGAACTGCCATCCCAGTTGTTGGCAATAGCGTAGAGAAGAGTTAGTGGTGTTGGCTGCGTTATGGAGCTGGAAAACAAAAGGTTCACTGCAATTTGTGTTACACTTGAACCTAAAGGTCAAATTGTAGTGTTTATTTTATGTGTTCTGAAAATACGAAACAAACAACTCGTATAGAAAACGAATTGTAAAAGACTTTCAAAACACGCTTGTCATGAACTTTAACAAGAAACAACGCATGAGAGAGACTTTGTTTTATGTTGCTCGAATGCCCTTCAATTTGAAACATAATTTTAAAAATCATTTACTTGATAACTGAGTAATGCCAGGTCAAATTGACAAAGAGTTATCCATGACCCCGCCGATTTCATTTTATTCAGTAAACAAACATTTTTTGTTCTATTTAAAAGTGGTTCACTTTCTTTTTCCAATACCTTGATCATCATATCAGACACAAAAACGATTTTTATGTCATTTTAAAGTGAACAATTTATAAACTAATATATGACACAAACATTTTTATTTTTTTGCAAAAAAATTAAAAATATAATATAGAAAGATTTAGTCGAGGAACGTGTAAATTTGTATGTGAAATTTTTTTATAGCTTCGCTAAATGTTTATTAACGATCCTTTAATTTCCAAGGAGGTGTTTCTTTTTTTCTATTTTAATATAGTACATATAATTTTTTTTATCAATATCTGAACGTAGTTCTTTATAAACGTACTTATGACCAGGGTTGCAATTCGAGTTTTACGCAATTAGTGAGACAATTAACCACTAATTGCTCAATTTACTAATTGCCTTGTTGTATGATAAATTGGGGTCAATTAAGGCCTTAAATGAGGAAAATGCCCTAATTGCGCAATTAAGAGGTATGTCTGAACAGGATATAAACTAAGAAATCAATATAATTAAAAAACAAATAAAAACAGACTTTTTAAGAAAATTAAACTAAAAAATTTATAAATAATTTTGAAATGGTCTTAAATAATGAACTAAAATACAAGTATCGGCTGTTTTTTATAGAGTGATACAACTTTGAGTTGGCATCACTGCTTTACTTGACCACTCATTTAACAGTTGATAGTGGTTTTTTGTTTAGTTTGCTTAAAGATTTCATTATGGATCGACTTACACCAGAGCAACGCGAGCAAATTGTGGAAATTATTAACCAAAATAATTGTTCCATTCGGCAAACTCATCCATCCAAATTTTATTTTCCGATGAAGTCCATTTTCAGTTGAATGAGTACGTAAATAAACAGAATTGTCGCATTTGGAGTGAGGAGAAGCCACAAGCTTTTGTCGAAACATCTCTCAACATCCCCAGAAAATCACTGTTTGGTGCACTTTATGGGCTGGCGGAGTCATTGGCCCATATGCCGTCTTCAAAAACGATGATGGTCAGAATGTTACTGTCAATGGGGAACGGTATTGGGAACATGATTCGAAGTTTTTTCGTACCTCAATTGGCTGGCATTAATCCTGCCACATGCCACACAGCTACAATTGATTTACTCAAGGAAACTTTTGACGAAAAAATAATTTCACGAATTGGCCCAATTAATTGGCCACCAAGATTGTGGGATTTAACTCTATCGGACTTATTTCCTTTATTGAGGTTATGTGAAGTCTCTTGTCTGCGTCGATTAACCACAAAGAACTGAACAGCTGGAAATTGAAACATTCGAAGAGTTATCGGCCAAGTACGCCCGCAAGTGCTGCGAAAAATTGTTGAATATTGGTGTTCCAAATTGACTCTTCAGCGCGGCCAGTAATGGCGGCCACATGGCCGAAATCATATTTAAACATAAATGTTACAAAATTTTCTATCCAATAAAGACCGTTTCACTGATATCCAAAATATATTACTATGTTTTATTACGATTTAAACTTGTATCACTCTATAAAAAACAACTACTAATTATTATGATAGAAAAATAAACCGTGACCGCTTTTTGCCCATCGTATCGAGCGCCCGACGCTATTTTTCGCAATATTAATTCTGTTTTGGTTCATTATTTTTGTAGGAGTATTTTTTACTTTATTTTTATTTTTATAGTTCGACTATTTTAAAAAGCAAATTTTTTTCGTTGTTCTAAACTATATCTTCCTTTTAACTTTAATAAGCTTCGCAAGCACGTAAGACTAGAAATAAATTTTTAATTTTAAAACTAAGAGTTTAAAGCAATTATTAATGGTGGGAATGTCTACACAGAAATACCTTTTGACTGATATAAATTTTTACAATATTTATTGAGGATAAGTTAGTTAAAAATGTACCACAAAATTATATGCAGTGTAGTTGGAAACAATGATTGCACGTCTTTTTACTTTTTTTGCGCTTCCCTGAAGTTTTCCCATGATTTTTGATGGCCGTACTTTATTTTTAATATTATCATTATTATTATTTTTATATTTTAAAGTTTGTTTGTTTCAATCAGTTATTAAAAATCAATATCATCATTTCTGTTATATAAACGTTTCCATTTGAATTTATGCCCTGCGATTTGTTTTAAATTTCACATTTGATTTCATGTTAAATATTTCGCTCTCTTCCCTGCGCTGTCTGCATTCATTTTAAAGAATTGTGTAGCATTTATTTGACATAAAATATTAAATTATGGCATTTATCATCATCATCCAATCAAACTGCAATTCAATACTTTTAAACTGATTTCTTTCTTTTTTCTTTACTTTTCTTTTTTTTTGTTTTCTTTTCTTTTCTTTTCTTTTATTTCTTATGTGCTCAAGTTTTGTCTTAAATATTTTATTTCATTTAAAACAGCCACCCGTTGGCTTTTGATTATCTGTTAAGGCAACAAAGTGTGTGTTTGAGTTGAGAGTATTCTGTGGCACAAGTTGTTGTTTTCTTTTTTTTTATTATTTTTTAATTTTACTGTGGAGTTTTGAGTGTGTCAGTCAGTTGGAGTTTGTAAACTGTTAAGCAATTCGAAATGAAATGAAATAATCATTTTTGAAAATATGTTGATGAGTATTTGTGAATAAGAAGATTGATTGTAATTCTGGCTGAATTTGTTTCAAATATTTTCGTTTTCCTTTTGAAAATCAAAGACTTTGTTCTCTCAGTGTCTGATGTTTTCCTTTTGGGACAACAAAATTTAAAATCTTTTGAGCAACTTTTTAGAGAAAATAAGCAACTGCATGCCCTTAACAAATAATGGTTACTGAGGATCATTCTTTTTTTGTGTATTTGACTTGCCAATTAGCATTCTTAACGCTTATTAAAGCTTAAATTTCAACTGCCCAAAATTAATGGGTTAATTTTGCAGTTGAAAAAGTGCTTTTTTCAGCATTTAGTTTTTGTTAGAGCTTTTAATGTGCCAGAGAATTAAATACTTTGTTAGTTCAACTAATTAAAATAGTTTAAAATAGAAAACCATCAAATAGTTATTATTTTGCTACCAGTTTTAGATTTCCCCGAAATTAGTTGTCATAAATTTTTATTAGGCACACAGACAAGCTGTTTAGTATTTAATTTATGATGATTATTTGTTTTAGTTCTGTTTGTTTTTATATTCCATTTTCCTCTTTGGTTTTGGCAATCAAACCCAAAGACCTCACAGTGAGTTTTATGTGGCGAACCTGGTAATTAATTTGTGGCTACAAAGTTTTGCCTCGTTTCTTTTCACTCTCCTTGTTTTTCTTTTAATAATTTTATTACATTTCTTAACTACATGATATCAATTCCATGCTATTTTTAATGACAAAAGATCATCAACAGATATAAAATTTTTTTTATTTATCTATTTTGTGCCATGTTTGAAAGGCTAACAAATTCCTTTATATATATTTTTTTCAACATGATCAACATGATGTTTATCTCTCTTTTTACATGACATTAGAAATGCTTCATGATCACACTCATTTAAGGGTTTGGGAAAAGATGCTTTAATATATGGGGCCCAACCTGCTGTGTGTCAGAGCAATTACACATGTCCGAACCCTTATTAAAGGCTGAAATAAACTCAGACTTACAGATGTTTCTCTCATAATTTTATTTCCACCAGCAAGAATAACATACATTTGATAAGTGATACAGTTTAATTTTTTTTTTTATCATGAAAATAATCTGAAAATCCTTAAGATAAAAATCAGTTGCTTTACAAAACAAATGCCAGGTTTGTTTTATCATGAAGAGAATAACCAGAAACTGATGTAGGAGCTGGCTGGAGTTCCTAGGAAAACTCCAAATAACATTTAATTGGCTATTAATTAATAAACTAGATTTCTTTTCATAGCCTGGCCGTTTTATTATTACCATGAAAAAGGGTTTAGTTTATTAAATATTGAAGTTTTTTCTCCAAGAGTTCTTGGAATGTGAAGAGTATGAAAACAAAAAAATAGGAAAAATCATTTTTCACTTTAGCTGTCTCGTTTAAATAGTTCTGGCCTCAGAACAATATTTATCTAAACCATATAATTCAACTTGTTGGCCAAATCATTTAATGCATTTGACAATTAAGAAGCTACTTCAGCAGCTCTCAAGCGTTTAACTTTGCTGTGAAACCGTTTTAAATGCATCGTCGTCAGCAAACTCATCAATACACTGTGCAACAGAGGCAAAACTTTAAATATAAAACCAAAAATAAATAAAGTAAAAATAAAGAAAATAAAAATAAAAACACCTCAGCTTAATATAAAAAATAGGAGAAAAGCAATGCCCCTTATTATGTAACTACTTATAAATGTCACGTCAACTCAATATAAGAAACTAGACAATGATTGACAATTTTTAACAGATTTTTGTTTTATCCAAGGCCTTGAGAAGTAATCACATGCTGTCATGGGGGGTAATTAAATGTTGTCCACAACCAGTAGCTGAGAGATAGACTCGGGCAAATTCAATTACATTCTTTTCAATTACAATTACATGTAATTTTTAAATGAAATTTGTTGAATTATAATCATAAATATGTAATTGTAGTTGGAGAAAAAAGTTTTATTTATTATAACAAAGTTTTTAAATTAAAATTACAATTAATTAAAATTTGACATCTTTTATTATACAAATTAAATTGTTGTATTAATTTTTAAAATTTGTATAAAATGCAATGGGGTATTATTTTAATTACTAAAAATTAATATTAATGCTTTTCCTGTTATCAATTAATTACAATACATGTAATTGTAATTGCTTTTTTAAAATTGCAATTACATGTAATTAGTTTTTACTTGATTTCAATTAATTGTAATTAAAATTTTTTTTCAATTACAATTACTTTTCAATGAAATCATGTATATTTTTATATTCAATTACAGAAAAAGTAAGTGTATTCGAACTGAGTTCAAATATAAGTAAAATTAACTAATTAAATTAATATTTCATAGCCAAGTCAATCTAAATGTTGTTTGATTTTTTTCAATTACTTGTAATTGGAATTGTTTCTTGTTTTATTTATTATTAATATAATTATATTTGCTCTTTTTTCAAATACAATTACATTTAATACTGGTTCAAAACTGTTTTCTATCTAATTTCAATTAATTGTAATTGAAAATTGTTTTCAATTACAAATACTTTTAATATATTTTTCATTTTTTAATATTCAATTAAAGAGAAAAAAAAAGAGTGCAGTCGAACTAAGTTCAAATACAATTAACTAAAAATTATAATGGCATTTGTAAGTAATTAATTAATTAATATATTATCTATCCAATTCTGTGTACTTTTAGTTGGGTTTTTCAATTACTTGTAATTATTATTATTTTTTCATTTATAATTTAAGTAATTGTATTCGTTCTTCTTTGAATTATAATTACATGTAACAGTAGCTGGCTTCTATTCAACTTCAATTACTTTCAATTTAACTTTTCTTCAAATACAATTATTTTTTATCTAGATGTTTCTTCTTTCTCTATTAAGATAGAGCAATTGAACTAAATTCAAATACAATTAAATAAAAATTGTAATGCCATATATAATTAATAACAAAATTTAATCATTACTGATCAAGACTGGTAAGTGTGGTATTTCTATAATTAATTAAATACGATATTATTTCTTCCATTCTGTGGAATTGTAGTTGACTTTTTTCAAATACTTGTAATTGTATGTTTTATTATTTATTATTTAAGTAATTGTATTCGATCTTTTTTCAATTAGAATTATATGTAACAGTTACTGGTTTCTATTTAATTTCATTTAGTTTTAATAAATTTTTTTTCAATTACAATAACTTTTCAATGAAATTCTTTAAATTTTTTATTCAATTACAGCAAAAAGTAAGTGTATTCGAACTGAATTCAAATACAATTACATAAAAATTGTAATGGCATATGTAATCAATTACATAATTTAATTTATGCTGAATAAATATTGTATTTCTATAATGAATGAATTAAATTTATTAATTATACTAAATTAATAAGTTATAGCCAATTCCATGTAATTATATTTGATGTTTTTCAATTACTTTTAATTGGAATTGTTGCTTATTTCAATTATAATCAAAGTAATATTATTTGTTCTCTTTTCAATTACAATTACATGTAACTGGTTTTTATTTAATTAACGCTTTTTTCTCCTATATTCAATTACAGCAAAATATAAGTGTAATTGAACTAAATTCAATTACAATTACAAAAAAATTTGTAATGCCGTATGTAATCAATTACAAAATATAACAAGCCCTAGTCTAGTTGTATTTCTGAGATATTGTCTTTACGTGACGTTGAAAAACAGTTACAGAATAGAGGTGAATATTTATACTTTCGAAATATATATTTTCTTTTTATATTGATTTATTCTTATTGGCCTTATCGATTTATTATTTTCTTTATAGTTCATATTTTACTACAGTGGCGTTATTAAACAGATTTAGTCTGAGTGTCATTTCAGGAGGACTAAAACTTTCCCCACTTTTTCGCAAATAGTTTACTTTGTTGTCCAGTGCTATCAGCGTTTTGCTCGCACAGATGTTAAAGTTTTTATCGTTTAACTAGACTCCTTTACATTCGTTTTTCTATAAACACACACACACTCACAGACAAACTGTGCAAAGAAAAGCACCACCAAGAAGCTTCACGATGTCACTGTCAATGTCACTTATAAAGCAAACACTCCTAAACTTAAAATCAGCCAAAGCCAACTACAACAACAACAGCAAATAAAAGAATAGCAAAAGATATTTAGACGGCGAAAATTGTATTCAAAAAAAGCAGTATTTTCATAGCAACTCCATAAGCATATTTACTGCATATCATCATGCCAAAAGAAACAGTTGCAGCACTTGCATACGAGCATCAATGCTGCATGATGATCATGAGTAACAAGTAAATAGAAATAATAATAATAATAGTAGCATATGAGCAATAACACTGGCCGAATGATGAAGAGACACAAACTGAAGTTTTTGTTAGGGAACTTATTAACTGATCGCAGGGTGGGAAAAAACATAATCTCCCATATTATGAATGACGATGTCGACGTCACGTCAACACGACAGCAAAAAATGGTCACTTGTCTAGTCCTTGTCGCCAGACTTTGACTTCTGGTAACGTGTTCTATTAGTATTATACGCCTTCGAGAATACCAAAAAGCAGTTAATAATAATTAATTATTGTCGTCAATTAAATAACAAGTGAATATTTTTTTCTGTCGTGTTGGTGTGACGTCGATGTCGTCATTCATAATATGGGCGAATATAATTTCAACAAAAAGAAAGTCGAATATTATTCAACAGGACATAAATTAAAATCTGATTGAATTCCCCATATTTTCATATAAACTCTTTGGTAGGTCCTTTAACGCAGATCCTTCGATGGTGGTCGAACACCACCGCCCTGTAGTGCGTCTCCAAGACCGGTAAATAAACGAACTTCAGAACGAGCTTTGCTGCCATACGCTTCTTACTGAAAATTTCCAAAACATTTTCAGGGTTTCAGACAACCCTGCGGACATTAAGAGCATCGTTTCTAATTATAATTCCATTATTCTTCATAACAATTCTGTTCACTTTTTGAAAATTTTCCTGGGTTATTGATATGCTGGGACATTCAGAAGTTTTCAACCTTTGAAAATCATTTAGAATCACTTGCAAAAATTCTTTAATAATCTCCGGAAGTCACTGCCAACACTACAAGTGAACTTGAGCATTTAATTCCATTTTTAGCGCAAAATTTCCTGCAAAATTTCATGGAGAGATTTACTTTGAAAAGATTTGATTGCTTTGAAAACCAGCATCGAGAAAAATTGTTCAATTTCAAGAGGAATGAGACACGCCTTAAGTCCAGGAGGCAAATCGCAGCATTTGATGTTGAATTGTATGGAAATCTCGATCGATTTGGACTGCGATAATTTGGCCTCTGGTGTCCTTTCTGCTGGAATAAAATCTGTTCTTAACATTCTTAAATTTATTGTAGCCACTCATTTTAGTTAGACTGTAAAACGTTTTTATTTGATTCTTTCCAATATGATCTTGCACTTGCTCAGTTAATCGTTAAGAGCAACTTTAAGCCAACATGGTTAAAGAACAGCCAAACTTCCAGTTGCCCATGATCCATTACTTCGAAAATCAAAGCATACAAACACACACACATTAATGCACATTTATACTGAAAACAAATGCATTTCGTACTCAAGGCAAAAGCTGCTGACGAAGATGACGATGACGACGATGATGATGATGATGATGCATTCACCAAACATCCATATATTTTATACAAAATGTTGCAGTTGTTTTTGGTAGCATCTTTGAATGTTTGATTTTGTTTTTGTTTTTGTAGTTTTAAACTATATAAGCACTCATTGAATTGACATTTAGTGAATACGAGCACTGCTGAAGCATCATAACAGCACGTTGGCACGTTTTTGTGCCAGAAAACCACAAGACAGAAACTGAAGCATGCAAAAATTTTATACTTCCACATAAATTTATTTATATTTTCGAGTTCATTTTTATTTAAAACTTATTTTATTTTGCTATTGAAATTTTAAGTACACACGTATGGTTTATATAATTTTTTAGGCATCTTTATTTATGACTGCTCTTTTTTGTCGAAATATGGGTGAATTGTGAACAGAAAAGAAAAAATTTAAAATCAAACGTGATTGAGTTTCTTTAATATCATAAGGTTTTTGATTCCACTTAAATCTTTTGGAGCTGCCAAAACCGGTTTATTTTTATAAGCATAATTATATTTAATTAATAAAATAAAAATTATTATTTATATTTTTTTAATGGAGTTTATTATTGAATATTTATGTTATTAAATGAAAATTTATTTAAAGAGTTTAAAAAAATTTCGTTGTACGTTGTTGTGCAACATTTAATCGAAAACCATTTTAGTTTATCTCTATTTAACGTTGCACACCTGCCCCTGTTTTTACGGGTCAGATATGGTTATTCCAACACTATAAAAAATATAAGTTAAAAGTATTGCAAATAAATAATGATAATAAAATGGCAGGCTTAAATATCAGGAGTCAAATTATGACACCCGATAACGTTTGAATTTTCCATTTAAATCGTATTGAAATTAAGATCGGCAGCAAATACCGTGTATGAGAAATCAAATCGCTTCTTATTAATATTCAATTGGATAAATATTTTTCACAATGTCAGCCACAAAAATGAAAATAATTTAAAGAATATAAAAATAAAGTTTCATTAAAAATGAATTTTTGATAAACGCATTCTTTTCCAAATACGCCGCTTTCATTGTTGGAAATACTTTTCAAATGTCGTCCTTCTTGTGCGGGACGTCCTTCTTGTGAGGGTTCTGTAATTTTAGTTACGAATTTCGTTATCGTTGACTTCCAGTTCAGACACTTGCTATTTCCTCAAAGACATTCCCAGCCCTGACTAACTTTGCAGGAGCCAATTTTGCATGCTCTTTTTGTAATCAAAATGCATTCCAATTTTAGTATTGATTTTTTTTTTGTTTTTTAATTTTCAAGAAATCTATGAATCACAGTCATTTTAATATCGATGTAAACGTGTTAACATTTCTTTCCTCAAACGTCAACAAAATTTTTTCTTATATTTTTTTCTTATATTATTTCTTTTTATAATTTTTTGTTTGTTTGTTTGTTTTTATGTGCCACCGTCAACCGAGCCCATTGACCATTTTTATTTATTTTATTTTAGTTATGATATGACTTACTTGCTAAAACATTTAATGTTAAGCAAACACATTTGTCTTTAATATAAAAGCAGCACTAGTACACTCTTGCAAATAATTGCGAGATGCGCGACAAAGTGATAAGGAAACAATCTTGTGGTATTACATTTTATTCTTTATTTCTTGCAATTTATTTTTGATACTGTCTCAAAAGGATAATTGAAGAGTTTTTATTTTCAAAATCGAACATAAATTTGAATTTTTTACTGCAGTATTAAATAAGAATTAAATGCCCCAGGCTGCATGTTCAAACATGATTTGAGGTTCGCAAAGTAGGCGACGTTTGTTTTTCTTAATAAAATGTTGTTTTGATATTGATCAAATATTTCCTGGGGAAGTTAAATTTCCTTAACATAATATGGTTTATTTATAATTAAAATAAAAAGAAATTTGTTTGTTTGTGCTGTGTTTTTCGGCTTGAGGTCTTTTTATAATAAAATAATATTAAAACTTTTCTTTTATTATATATTTATTCCCATATTTCGACCAACTCTGTTGGTCATCTTCAGACCTCAAGCCGAAAAGCACATCACAAACAAACAAATTTATTCAAAAAAGTTCTACAACAAGACTTATTCAAATAAAAAGAAATTTCAAACTCAAACAAATAATTTAATTAGTACATATCTTGGGGAATTGTCGTGGAGGACACCATTCTCCGCATTATTGTTGCAAGAAGTAAATGAGAATTGGAGCGTCCCATATACCCCAGTGGGGGTATATGACAGAAGTCCCCTTTAAATTATAATGCCACAAGGTCTTCTATAGAATTATGCAAAATTCCAAATGTCTATTGGAAAAGTTCTTTGTCATTTTAGGCCATTTCCCGGTTCCATACTTTCGTGAAATAAAAATTATTTATTTTGAGTGCATTTCCCGATATTATCTGGACTGGTTTTATATATGAAACCAAGTGGTCAGTCGCTTCATAGAATAACGGCTTAACATAATCCTACAGAAAATAGTCCACAGGCCTTAAATCGCACCATCTCGGAGGCATATTTACGGCTTCGAAACGAGAAACTATGAGACTACCAAATGGTTCCTTTAATTAATCAATTGTGGCAGGAGCTGCGTGACATTTTTTTTACATCTCGTTGAAACCGCTGCTGTTGTACCTCAGGGTTGTCCAACTGATGAACGAATATGTCGCCAATCATGCTTCTATGGCGATAAACGGCATCGTAAAGTGTTGCTGGATAATATCCAGAGTATCACCAAGCCAGCTATTAAGCTTCCTAGACTTAAAAATAAAGTTCAATGAAGCCAAATTCTAGCATTCGATAGCTATTGAAGTTTCCTTTTAAATTGTATTAAAATTTCGCTCAATACCGAAAGCGAATATTTGGCTGCTGAATTTCAAAAGTCAAACAGTTTGCAAATCTGGTATTGCCAATCTTTTAACCAAACTAAAAACGTGGCCTTATCATTTCGTTGCTTGTTGCCAGCGAATTTCTTTGTATTTGTGTTTCGCAACAAGTGCTAAAATACAATATTAATATTTAAACGTGCAGATGGTGGGTTCTGGCTATTAACAAGCAGCCAAGAATTGAGAGAGCAAAAAGAAACAAGAAACTCAAAATACTTGTAATAGGCCGATTTCTGTTGTATTTCTTATTATATATTTTCTGATAAATTTGTACAAGCAGCTGATATCAAAAAAAAAAACTTTATTTAAATAAAATTGAAAAAAAGAGAATAGGAATAAAAGAAATAGCAAGAAACGTTATCGATTTCCTTTATTAGTTGGCTTAAGTCTTATAGATATGCCAACATATTTGCCAACCAGCAATTCATTCAGGCATTTGGCTGCGGCCTGCTGGTTAAAACAAACTGATCAATATTCAGGGATGTTAATGATGACGTGTGCTTTAAATTAATTTGTGCCTTCTTTTGTTTTAAGCCATCATTTTCTAAGAACTTTTGTGGCAGGCAATACAAACGAGTGTAGAGTTTAAGTATGAATGATTTTAAAAATTCTGAAATAGTTGTTGGTCTTTTTTCTTTCAATTTCAATATATTTTTTGTTTGAGAAGAAAAAGAAGAAAAAACAAAAACAAAAAAAAAAAACAAAAAGAGAATTCAATATAGTTTGAACTCGTGCTAAAGGCGTGTCATTTGCGCGTTTCATTTTCCTCGTAGTTGGCCAACAATTTCGAATCAAGTGTATGCGAAGTGTTTGAGAACTTGTGCCAAGTGCAAATTCTTTAACACGTTGGACTTTTGGCTTTTTATGGCTTTTATTCTGTTTCGACTTTTTATTGCCACTCGTATATCGGTTGGAGTTGTTAACATTTCTCTTCTAGGCATTTGCACTCGTACATAAATAATATTTTTTTATTGTTTTATTTTTATTTCATTATTAATATTTTTTTTTGTTAATTTAATTTTATGATTTTTGTATTTTGTTTAAATATTGGAAGCATGCCAAACTGCCGTTATATTAGGGTGTGTTGCAAGTAGAAACAAATAAAAGAACAGAAGGTTTAAAAGCGTGTTTAACAAAATACGTGAACTATAACTCCATTAAAGTATTTTGCATTGAACAAAAATATCATCAATTAATTATGAAAATTAAATAAATGCTTATAAATATTTTTTTATATAATTTTTTGAAGCGGTTGTTTAATGGAATTTAAATGAGATTTTTCACTGAAACAAGACACCGCATTTATAGTTTCTCTGTTTAATTATCCAACAAAGAAAAGTGTTTTGAAGAAGTGTAAACTACTGGCTAATGATGCAATTAAATATTTATGTACGAGGTGTGTTCAATAAAGGGAACAAGTGCTTTGAATATTTAAAGAATTTATGTTGTAAGAAAACACAATTAAAAAAAGGGGAAAAGAATGAGGATAAAATTTTGGTTTAAATTGCAAAATTTTTATCAAAAATTTTGACAATTGAAATTATTGAAAAACCACACAGGAGACTTAATATTTAACACATTCAGCTCTCTGCACTTATTGCCTGGCCTCTGAGCATTGAAAATAACTTTCAAAGGACAGCTTTTTGCTACAATTGAGAACATAACAAACACTGAATCCTTGGAAGGGCTCAAGGACACGCCAAAAAATATGTCACAATTACTGCCAGGATTAGTAACAACGTTATAACAACATCAGTGTCCCGACACACTGTGGGCTACTAAAGTTTTATTTTAGCTAAGAAGAGCGTGTATCAGAAGTGTGTACAACCCCCTGATAAGTATTCATGAGTATTTTAAATTACTGTTAATTATTTTAGATGACACGATTTAATATTTTTGTAAAACAAATAATTTTTTTAAACAATCATATATAAGCAACAAACTCACCTTAAGAAAAAGGGTGACAAAACATAATAATCCTGTACATACCTGAAAGGATAAAAAAGGATTCAAATTATTATTTTTATAAATAAAATTTAGAACGAAATAAATAAATTTAAAAGTACTTCTTTGTGTCTTTTATTCTAAAAGCATTTGAAAAATTGTATGGCAAATTGGTTTGATTAAATGTAAAATACAAACGAAATCTATTACAGAAATTGAATAAATTTTAATTATAAAATAAAAACTATCAGAGTCGGAAAAAAGCAAAACCAATTGCAGAATGATAACGCAAGAAAATAGAAAAGGAAAAGTGATCAGTGAGTTCTGGTTATGACTTTGATAGTTGTTTTATACTTCTCACTTATTCAAGTGGAAGTTTGAAATAAATATCTTTAGTTATGCTAAGAAATGTTGGGTAAATGTTCCCTCATGATCTGCATTAGCCCCAGTGAAATGCGCATGTGAACCAGGTAAAACCCCTCAATTGATCACTTTGAATTTTTCAGTAACATTTTGGAAGAAAAGAATCAGCACATAATTCAAATTGATAAAGTTTAAATAACGACAATTCCCCAAAATAAGTATTTATTTAAAAATATTTTAAGTTTTATCCTCCAGGTATTTCCCCTTTGAATAGAAAACTCTTGTGATGCCGTTTTTAATTGCTCGAAGTAGTTCTGTTTTAAGATTCTTGCCAAAACCTTAAGTTCTATCGCTTTTTATATTCTTAGTCGTCCTTCAAGGATCTCTTCAGTTTCGCAAATATAAAAAAGTCACACGAATCCAAATCTAGTGCACAGGAAAAACAAATTTGGCATCAAAATTAAAAAAATTATCAAAATTTCCATTCCAGGGTTGGATAATTCCTATATTTTGTGGTACATGAATGTGACCAAAATGGTTATAAATTTTAAGTTTTTCTTAAATAAAACCACTCTATACATTATGAAGATTTGCATTGTAAAAAATTAAAATTTCTTTTCCAGGGGTGGGAAATTGATTTTCTTTTTCATTCATAAAAGTAACTAAAAAGGCAACTGACGTTGTTTTTTTTTCCAACAAAAACTTTTTTATAAAGGAAGAACAAATTTGGTATCAAAAAATTTAAAAAAAATCACAGTTTCGAATCCAGGGTTGGAAAAGTGAAATATTTTGTGGTACATGAAAGTGACCAAAATGGTTACAAATTTTAAAATTTTGCTTAAATAAAACCACTCTATACATCATGAAGATTTGCATTGTAAAAAATTAAAACTTCTTTTCCAGGGGTGGGAAAATGATTTTCTTTTTCATTCATAAAAGTAACCAAAAAGGCAACTGACGTTGTTTTTTTTTTGTAACTAAAACTTTTTTATAAGGGAAGAACAAATTTGGTATGAAAAATATTTAAAAAAATCACAGTTTCGAATCCAGGGTTGGAAAAATGCAATATTTTGTGTACATGAATGTGACCAAAATGGTTACAAATTTTAAATTTTTGCTTAAATAAAACCACTCTATACATCATGAAGATTTGCATTGTAAAAAGTTAAAATTTCCTTTCCTGGGGTGGGAAATTGAAATTTTTTTCATTCATAAAATCAACCAAAAAGACAGCTGACGTTGTTTTTTTTCTAACTAAAACTTTTTTATAAATGAAAAACAATGTGGTATCAAAAAATTAAAAAAAAAAATCACAGTTTCGTATCCAGGGTTGGAAAAGTGCAATATTTTATGGTACATGAAAGTGACCAAAATGGTTCAAATTTAAATTCTTTTTACTTTTAAAAAAAGTCTTTTTACATCATAAAGATTTGCGTTGTAAAAAAATTAAAATTTCTTTTCCAGGGGTGGGAAAATGAAATTTTTTTCATTCATAAAATCAATCAAAAAGGCAGCTGACGTTTTTGTGTTGTTAACTTGGGAAGACAAAAATTGTAATTGAAAAATATAAATAACGCCAGACTTACGTTGGTGAGGGGTATATAAAATTCTGCACAGCCGAGTACAGCACTTTTACTTGCTTTTTTACAGCACAAGAACGCTGAACAAACGGACTGTATCAACGCAATAAAAAGTTTGCTGAACATGGAGAGGCCACGAAATTGAACATATTTGTGGAACAGATATCGTATAAACAGTGTTCTATATATAGACTTTTTAAATAACAAAATTCATGAAACATTTATAGTTAATTAATTTAATATAAAAAGGAAGACATTTTAATATCTGGTTTTGTTTTTTTTTTCAATTTCTTCGTTCAAAAAAACGTAAAGAAATGCATGAGTTGCTTTGCCTTTCAAATTTGCAGCATTTTCCAGCTGCTGGAAAATCAAAAAATATCTCAAGGAACACGAGAATAAAATTGGTGTTCACATTTGAAGTTTTAAATTTTTTTTTTACTAACACTCAGGGCTAGTTTTGACCTTTAAAAAACTAACAACTCTTTGGGTTAATTCGAAAACAAACTGTTTTTGCATGTCTTGCAAATAATTTAACTCACCGGCCTCTCTATTAAAAAGGCTGCTTGCGAAATTCATTAAATTGAGATATTGACTGTACAGAATCGATGCAAATTCCTCAAAACGTTGTCACTCTTGTTCAGGTGAAATATTTGAAAAATTTATTGTCAATGTTTTTTTGCTGCTGCTTCTTTTTCTTCTCCTTTTTCGTTTTAAACAACACACAAGTACCGTGTGCAACATTTTAAAATACTAAAACTATTTGCAACTGCTTGTACGCAAATTTTTCCATGTTTGCCAGCAATTTACCAAGTCGCCAAGCATTTTTATGCTGCTGGCCTGTGAACAATTGAAACTAAAGCGAAATTTTATTGGTGATTTTTTTCTTGGTTTTTTGTAGCATGTTCGATTGCATTGATTGTTTTACATTTTACACCTGTTTTTGAACTTTGAAAAAATTTAAAAACGTTGTTTTAATTTAAGACTTTTACAGATTTCAGTTGCTGTTTCTCGGCTTATCGGCGGCTGCTTGTGTGAGTGTTGAGTTGACAACAGCACAAAACGAATCATGTTGAGATATAATCGTAACATTATGCGGACATACCATTTATGTTAAATATTGACAGTAAAGTGTAAACTGAAACTTATAAAGCCCAAGGAAGTGATGTTTATCATTAAACGCCTTTGGCTGAATCAAGAGGTATTCAAAAAAGTTTCTTTTTTATAAAAAAAAAAATGCATAAAAACCCCTAAATTTAATTTTGTGCAAAACAATAATTTTAGTTAATTATTTCTTATATTTAATAATAGAATCAGTTTGATTTTAATGACGATTTATCTCCACTTTTTCATATCTTAACCTAAGCAAAGTTCTTAGCTTAAGTCTTTTGTTTTGTACTATATTTTTTTTCTTTTAATTGACACAATTAAGGCATGAAATAAAAATAATACATTCATGCCTTAACGATGAGAACTTTGAGGGCATTAAAACATTTTATTTTATGAATCATTTTTCAAACAAAAAATCTAACTTCATTTTACGGAAGTTATATGTCGCTTCTATTTTCCTTTAACTAATTTTTTATACATAAAACCGATCACTTGAAAAAAATCTAATATTTAATAATAATTTCTCCAACTTCCTTTGAGGTAACAACAAGCAGCATATGGAAATGACAACAGGTCGTTTAACTTTCGATATTTATGACCAGTAAAAAAGATCATCGTTAGAAATATATAAGAAAAATGAAAATAAAATAGAAAGCAAAACATATTGTCATTGTGGGGAAGAGCAAAGAATGAAAATTTATTAATGAAAAACTCATAAAGAAAAACGAAATGCGCCGCAGAAGAAAAATAAAATCACAATTTTCTTTCAACAAAAACAGAATGTCGTCAATGTCTTTCATATATATTTATTGCAAGAATACAAATACAAAATTGAATGCAGTGGCCATATGCAAGACATATAAAAATATATATATTTTAAATATAAAACAAACAAAAAAAAAAGTTGTAAAAGTAACATGGAATACTAATTTTTCAAGCACTTCAGTTCAGTTTACGATATTGAGTCCATCATCATCATCCATCCATCCATCCATCCACCTGAACGCACTTCTTGTCTACTAGTCAGTCTTTCTAGTGTCGTTTTTTTTTTCATTCTTCTTTGAGACTTATTTTGTGTTCGCAGCCAGAGACAGACACATGTTCGCTTGTATTTATTCTTTTCATTTAAGCCTTAAAATAATATTTAAATCAAACCGGATGTTGTGACAGCATTTGCTTAAAACATGATTTCTTTCCATTAAATACTTTAATTTGAACTCTGCTTCATATATTTTCTCTGCTGGCCAATTAACAAGCTACTTTTTTTAAATTTATACGAGGGTAATTTCTCGGGTTTTGACAAAAATTTGATAAATTTCTTAAAAACAATATATAAAAGCTTGAAAATTTTTTCATAAAAATGTCTCTCAGATACTTAGAAAATTTTCGATAAAAATGAATTTAATTGTAAGATATTTTCTTTGCAAACAATTTTTCAGATTATCAAAATTTTTCTGTGAAAGGATTTCTCAGACTGTAAATAATTTTTATCGCAAAAATTTCTCAAATTTTGATAAATTTTCAAAGAAAAATACATCTCAGATTTTCTATTAAAAATTTTTTTGTGGCAAATATTTCTCAAATTTTGATAAATTTTCAAAGTAAAATACATCTCAGATTTTCTATCAAAAATTTTTTTGTGGAAAATATTTCTCAAATTGTAAAAAATTTTCAAAGAAAAAACATCTCAGATTTTCTATTAATATATGTCTCAGATTTTATAAAATTTTTTGTGCAAAAAAATTTCTCAGATTGTCAGAATTTTTCTGTGAATAAAATAAGAGATTTTCTAACATAAAAATGATTCAGATTCTGAAAAAATTTTTTCATGAAAAATATCTTTCAGACTTTTAATGAAAAATATTTGGCAGCTTGTAAGAAAGTTTCTTCAAATAAATGTCCCAGATTCTAAAAAATTGTTTATGGAAAATTTATCTCAAATAATTTATTTATTAAATTTTCTTTTAAAAAATGTTTAGGATTGTAAGAATTTTTTTTTTTAGAAAAAATAACATATTTTAAAAGATAAAATTGGCTTAGATCAAAAAAATTTTTATATAAAAAATATGTTCCAGATTTTCAATGGAAAATATTTCTCCGATTGTGAAAAGTTTTTTTTCGAAAAAATATCTCAGATTCTAAAAAAATTTTCTATAAAATTATGAGGCATTTTATATAATAAAATTATGTCTCAGATTGTGCAAATTTTTCGGTCTTAAAATGTTTTAAATTGTGCGAAAATTTGTGTGAAAAATATTTCGGAAATTATGAGAAATTTCGTATAAAAAATAGGCTCAGATTGTGGGAAATTTTCTATGGCAAAAATGCCTCGGATTGTTGGAAATTTTCTATGAAGAATATATCTTAAATTTTCAATGAAAAATATATCTCAGAATGTGAAAAATTTTCATAGAAAAAATTTTTAAAATTCTGAAATATTTTCTATAACAAATTTGTCTTCAATTATATTAATTTATATAATAAAATAATTTCTCTGATTGGGAAATTTTTCGTTAGTAAAATGCCTCAAATTGTGAGAAATTCTGTATGAAAAATATTTCTCAAATTCTGAGAAATTTTCTTCGAAAAAATATCTCATATTCTAAAAAAATGTTTATGAAAAATTTAACTCCAAATACGAGGCATTTTATATGACAAAATAATGTCGGTAATAAAACTGTCTCAAATTGTGAGAAAATTTTCCATAAAATATATTCCTCGGATTGTGAGAAATTCTATATGAAAAATATATTTCAGATTGTGAGAATTTTTCTATGGCAAAAATGTCTCATATTCTGAGAAGTTTCTTATAAAGAATATATCCTAGATTTGCAATGAAAAATATTTCTGTGATTGTGAGCATTTTTTTTTATTAAAAAAGGTTTAGGATTGTAAGAATTTTTCTGTTAATAAATGGAGGAGTTTTCTAGAAATTTTGTATGAAAATTATCTATATGATTTTCTGTAAGAATTTTCTTCGAAAAAATGTCTCAGATTCTAAAAAAGTTTCTATGAAAAACTTATCTCAAATTATGAGAAAATCTGTATGAAAAAGACGTCTCAGATTGTGAGAAATTTTTTAAGACAAAAATGTATCAGAATGTGAGTAGTTTTTTATAGAAAATATATCTCCGATTTTCAATGAAAAATAATTCTGAGATTGTGGCAAATTTTCTATAAAGAAAATATGTCAGATTTTAAAATGTTTCCTATAAAAAATTGATCTCAGATTTTCTATGAAAAATATTTCTCAGATTGTGCGAAATTTTTATCCATAAAACTCTTCGATTTTAAAAATATTTTTCTATGAAAAATTTATATAAAATTATAAGAAATTTTATATAAAAAAATTATCTCTCGAATTGTGAGAAATTTTTATCTATAAAGTTCTTAGATTCTAAAAAAATTTTTCTATGAAAAATTTATATAAAATTATGATGACATTTTATATAAAAAAATAATCTCTTGAATTGTGAGAAATTTTCTATAACAAAACATGTCTCAGCTGGTATGAAATCTTTTATAAAACATGTTTCAAATTCTAAAATATTTTTTATGAAAAATATATCTCTCAAAATTTTCTATTAAAATTTCTGTCAGATTTGCAGAAATATTTTTTTTTAGAATAAAAGATTTTAGGTTTTAAGAGTCGGTAGCGAAAATATATTTTAAAGAAATTTTCTATAAAAAATATTTTTAAGATTCTGTGCAATATTCTATAAAAAGAATTCTGAGATATAAAGAAATTTTCTACGAAAAACTTGTCTCAGATTCTGAAATATTTCATAAAAAATGTTTTATAACAAAAACTTTTCATATTGTGAGAAATTGTCTATAAAAAATATGTCTCGAATTCTGAGAAATTTCCTTCAAATATAAATTTTTTTTTTATAAAAAATATGTCTATGAAATAAATGTCCCGGATTCTGAATATTTTGAGATTGAAAAAAAAATCATCAGTCTTTTAAAAAATTCTTTAAAAGAAGTGTCTTGGTTTGTGAATCATTTTTTATTACAAAAAAAATGTCTCCGATTCTAGTATTTCCTAAGAGAAAAGATTTCTCTAAGAATTTATATAAAAATTTTTCTTTTTTCTTACAAGATTTTTAAAATATTTCACAAAAATTAGAAAAATATTTCCATGTTTTATATTGAAAATTTTGGTGTTCTTTTTAGACGAATTCTTAGACTGTGAACAAATTGGCGAAAATTTCTATAAAAATTTTTTATATTCAAAAACTATTTATTAAAAGAAATCAAGCCGGATTCTGATAGAGTTCTCGTATTTTAAGGATATTTTTTTGGGAGAGAATGAGTCTTTAATATGAGAGATTTTTTTACACAAAATTTGTCATATTTTCAGGACCTTTTTCTTTAGAAGAATATTTCTCAAATATAAATATTAGAACTAACCTCGTATCTAACTTGTGGTTAAACGCATGTAACCTTAATTCAAATTTTTATGTTACGATTTTTTTATTCGATATCAAAAACCAAAAATCAGAAGTTGTTTAGAATTTATGTTTTTTATCGAATCATTTAAAAATTCATAAACTGTTTGTTGCAGGTCTTTCTTTTTTTTTTTGGTCGTCTAAGAGTTTTTTGGTTGGTTTGACGCCAGCTTTTGAGCCGTGTTTTTTTTTTGTTTTGTTTTTTTTGTTCCAGCGGTTGAGGTGTTGTCACTTTGTTTAAATGTCTGTGTGTGTGTGTGTTGCTTTTATTAAAGAAAACAAAAACAAAATGTATTTGCTTTTAGGCTTTGATATGGTTTTGGTTTATTTGGTTTCATTATCATGCACTTTACGGGAAGTAGTGCAGCCAATTTTTGTTTAAGTATGCAAACGGTGTTGCGTTCACTGTCTGCGTTTTAGTGTTGTACTTGGCATGTCTCTGTTATATTTAGTGGACTTTTTAGGGCACGCCACCGGGCTATATTAAGAATTTTATTGCTCATATATAATTTAAATGATTCTCCTGTTTTTATTATCAAATGTTTTTCTGATATTTTATTGTTAATAAGTTTTAGTCCAAAAAAAATTTTATTAACAAATAATAAATGATTTTGTGGTTGTTGGTTTTAATTGTTTTTGGTTATCTGTTGCCACTTACCCATTTTGGGTGGAATTTTATGGACTAATGAAATGCGCACTTACAAACAAAGACTACAGAAATGGCCTTTGGAAAATTGTATAAAACAATTTAAATCTTGGCCAAACAAAAGACTTAAGCAGCATGCACTTGTTGCTTATCATTTCATATTTATCGATCTCAATATGAATCGATCTTTTTAAGATAAATTAATGCAATTTTATCACAATTAAGTTGAAAATCTATAAGTTTTTTGCTACAAAACACTGTTAATGTGCAGTCTTTTTGATGTTTGGTGGCTGTTATTTAATAAAAAAATTTATTTAAATCAATTTATGTAAAATAGACTTTGTTTGTTAATAAAAATTCTATTTAATAAGAACTTTAAGAAACTGATCTTACAGAAGTGTTTGTAACAATGTTTTGCGTTCTCCTTAATTGAAAAGGTTGGTGGAAAATGCAACCTCATTTTTATGCAAAATAAATCGATTTAAAAATGTTCTTAAAAATATCTACTTATTTTTGTTAACCGTCCTTTTTGTCACTATTTTGCAAAATAAATACTTTTTCACAATATAGAAAATTATTTTTTCATTTATAAAAGAAGAGTTGAAATTGAAAATTTCACAAGGACGCAAATAAAATCGACTTTTCAAAAATTTTCTCAGAAAATGCTAAATTTTTGGTAGCAGCCTCCTTTTTGCAAGTATTTTCAGCAAAATAAACAATTTTTAAAAGTAGAGAAAATTGTGTTTTAATGTATGAAAGAAAAATTTAAATTGAAAAATTCAAAAGGACACCATTTTTGCAAAAAAAATCGACTTTTTAAACATTTTCTTAGAAATTTCTGCAAAATAAATCAATTATCTTCCCTAATCCAAGCAAATGCAACTAAAGGATTTTATAAAAGGTTTATAAATCCACTAAGAAAGGATTTTGTGGATAATCGATTGCGAAGGGAATAAATAATTGTTGAAAACGTATTTTTCTAATTCAGAAGGACATGATAAATATTGTATAAGTCATCAGAAGAGTTAATATACTGAAGATAAAAAGTACAGCAAAACAGCTGTTTTCGTGTTCCGCTACACTTGCTTCAGCAGTACTCCTGTGTACTATAATTCTTATATTTTACTTATTAACTTCTACCAGGCGGCTTAAATGATGATGATATCTTTTCTAGAAAAAATGCTAAATTTTTGCACTTTTTAATAGAAAATGGCAACACTTTGCTGTTTGAATATTAAGAATTTATTAAAAATTAATTCAATATGATTTACGAAAAAATAATTTCTATTTTAAAACTCCTCCAAACTGACACTTTTTCGAAAATAAGTGAAAACATTTTGCATGCTTTTTAAAAAAGAAAACGCCTTGAGTTTTTTTTCGCACACATTTTTGTTCGGTAAAAAGGAATACGAGAAGTGTATAACTTTTGCTGTTGATTCAGTGGCATTAGGCTTGTATATGAAATTCCTATTTTTAAAGATTTAGAAATATTTCTAAAATTTATAATGGCATTATTTTAGGCTATTTGCTCATGTTTGATCTCTTTCTTAATTTTTACAAGGTGGACCTAAAGAAGTCCCCCGATGTTGTTTGGCCTTTCAGAATATCGGTTGTGTTTCACGCAGTGTATGCCGTTGCTTTGTCTTATAGGAATCATATGTCCCCTCTAGTCCTAATTCGTTCAATTATGGTAGAAAAAACTGGGTTATCATGGACCTACAAAGTGCACCTTCTACTGTTATCACGTCCTCGAATAAAATATTTCACTCGATGATTCCTCCAGCTTGAGGTCACTTTGAGCGGGTGTAATGGGTGCTCGTGCATCACTCGTGGACATTTTTTGGTGCCCCAGAAGCGATCGTTTTGCTTGTTCACGTACCCGCTGTGCTGGAAACGAGCCTCATCGTTCATTATGATCGTCCACTTCGTCCTCGAGATTGAGGAGGACCTGGGCATCCGCATTCGTGGGGAGTGCATCACTGTATGGCTCGTTCACTTGTACTCGATATCTGTCTAGTTCGTAAATGTTAAAACATTACGAATATAAGAGCATCTTCCAATAGGGTGATTTCTTTTGGGCCAACTTGTACATCATTCATAATTTCTTTTGCCCATTCCAGGTAACGTTCAACACCATTTTTTATTATACTTTAACAAATTAAATTACCATGAAACTATAGAAAAAGCACTACAAAATCTTTGTAACTCAATATAGATTTCGATATAATATATTATGGGTAACGTTCAATACAATTGTGAATGAAAGCAGACTGAAAATTTTAATAAAATTTCTTGCAATTTAATATTCGTTTAATTTGGAAACTTCACTAAAAAGTAACATTCAGCACATTTCTGCTAGCATTAACGCTCGTTTAAAAACTCATAATGGTAATTGGCTGTTGACATATCAAAGTATTCAATGACGTTTTACAATTAAATACAAAAAAAAATTTGTTTTATATGCAATATGTTAAGTAACGTTCAACACACATTCATGTATTCATTTCTTATTTATTTATTATTTTTATTCTAACTAACTAAAAACGATTAATAAATATTTTGTTAAACTATTTCAAACAGTTTAAAACCATTTCATATTTAAGAATTTCGTAAAGGTAACGTTCAGCAAACTTTTGTTCTTAAATATTAATGACGTAGAATATATTTTTAAGCAAAAGCATAAGTTTAATTTGCCTAAAGTTGTTCTTGTGATATTTTATAAACTCACTCAGTAAACTGAGTGTTTTCTGAAAGTAACGTTCAAGACATGTCGTTTTACCATTCTTTACAAATTCACTACTGATATGGATATTTTACGATGATTTACAGTTTGCTGAAGGTAACGTTCAATACAATTCAGGAAAGCAATACAAAAAAAAGTTATGAAACGTGACTTTTTATTTAGCCGAAATAAAATATCATTCAGTACAATATGTTATAGGGTAACGTTCAGTACAATACAATATAAAATAATAATTTTTAAACACATTAATGCAATCACAATAAAAAATTATTCAAATCATAAATGTCAACACAGATTTGACATTGGCCGCCATTTACAAATATATGAGCATCTGCCAATAGGGTGATTTCTTTAGGGCCCACCTTGTAGTTGACTGTTTTGCGAGATTTATTGAAAAAATTGTTTTTTTTATTAGAAACAATTATTATTTTTTTTATTAATTAACGTTAAATAGAGTTATTGTTTTTAGTGAAATTTTCATGATTTCTGAGTATCTTTTTGACATCAATAAGCCAAAATAAAATATTGTTCATTGGCTGTTACATATTTTTGTAACACAAATCATAAAAATATGGGAAGAGTTGATATTGTTGCTGTTGTTGGTGTCAATATCTCTGCTGTATTTACAAAATACCTGTCCGAAAAGCTGCATTAATGTAACACTTTTCTTGATTCGATTTGTTTAATTTTATTTTGTCTGTGATGTTGTTTGATATGACGCAGTGATTGAAGGTCTTAATACGCATGTAAATGCCTGTTTCTTTGCATGTCACTAAATGGCTTTTTGAAGTCTTGACTTTTTTTTTAAGTTTTTGGTAATTTTTCGGTTCCAAAAAAAAAACTCATGGCGCCAAATGACACTAATGTAACCTGAGCTTGATGTGATATTATTTTTGTTTTACTTTTTTTCATTCATTCATCTGTTGTTTGTTGATGGTGTGTTGTAGCGCTTGTAACGTTATTGTTTGGTTTCATTATCTAGTGTTTTAGTTCTTTTTTTTTTTCTTCTTCTACTTTTATCTTATTGTTTGGCATTTGAGTTAATACTTTTTTTCTACGATCTTTCTGATGGTGTCTTTTGGATGTTGGCGCCTCGTTCGTACACTCTTTTGTTACACCATTTAATGTTGTATTAGATTACTAATTTTTATTACAGTTTATCTCTGTGGGCTTATGTTATGATTTTTAATGTTATTTATGTGAGTGCATGTAGATGTTGTTGTTGTTGTTGCTGTGGTTGTTTTATTGGAAATAAATGAGTTTGATTTGTGACAGTTTTTAATAAATTATTTCCAAATTGTTTTTTGATTTGTGTGCTGCGCATTTGTCATTTGAGAGGGCCAAGTTTGTGATTGACAAATTAAGTTCATTAGCCAAAGGTTTTATAAGTGTTGGCCAACATCCAAAGCAGTGTCAAGTATTTGGAGTTTAAGTTTTAGAAAAAGTTATTCAATATTACAAAAATGATGGTTGCATTTTTTAAGTTTCATATAAAATGATTGCAAATTGTTTTTTCAAATCGTTAAAAGATATATTCCGGTGATTTTTCTATTTGATTTTCCATAAGATTTGTTTGGTTGGGGAATGATTTCCCATTATCATATAACAAATTTTAATTTCAATGATTGAAAAATTAAAATTAAAAATTAAAAGTAATTGAAATGAGACCTTAAATCTATTCAGTGGGTTCCCAATAATTTGTCTAGTCTGTTAATGTTTCATAATATAGTTTAACTAAATAATCATTGGTTTAAATTAATTATCCTGTAGTTCAAAATGTTTTAATCGTAAAAACGGGTGATCCATTTGTTCAATGCAAAGTAGGAATAGATAATAATTTCATAAAACTTTTATTTCAAAATAAATTATTTCAAATAATTTCCTAAAAAGATTATTGTATCAAATTGAGTTAAATTTTGTTGGCGACATGAACATTTTTCTTGCTAAAGTAAATAAACTTCTACCGCCCACTGTATTGCCAAAACTGTTTCTTTCTAACATGTATTTTGTTAATTTTTTATATCTCCATTTTGTTAATAATATTCTTTTATTTATTATTTTTACTATTTTATAAACAACGTACGTAGCCGCACTCGATTACCACAAATTATATTGATTTTCAGACATATTCGAAGCATTTTTGAAATTATTTGAACTGATTCGTTGAGAAGCTTTTGTTTTTAGCTGAAAAGAATACGAAAATGTTTAAAAAGTAGGCGTTGATTGGCAAACACTGAGACAGCGAGTGCGCAAAATATTTAGTTTTTAATGAAACTCCTGTCACGTAACAAAATAATTGTTTGTTTTAAGAACAATTTGTTGAAAATGTGTGTTTGCAGAAACGCTTACAAAGTTGACTTTTAATAGTGGAAGACACAAGTCTGGCAAATAAGTAACAAAAGTTGTTTCAACTGCTGGTGCGACTTCTAATAAACAACAACAAAAAATATGTTTTATATATAATTGCAAATATATAGTTGTGGACTGCATAAAAAGCTTTAATTATTTTTCATATGGTTGGTATTTAAATTCGGGATTTTACTAGCAGATTTCTGTATTGAACGTTACATTTTTATTGAGGTCAAAAAATCAATCCTAAAATTAGGATTCAAATTAAAATTGAGACTAGATTTAAGTCTGAAAACTAAAACAGCTAAAATTGTTTTTATATTGAACGTTACTTTTTTGTTGAAGTAGTAAAATTATTTTGTATTGAACGTTACATTTTTAATGAGGAAGTAAAATTAATACTAAAATTAGAATTCAAATTAATATTGAGACTTGAGATTTAAGTCGCAAGACCAAAAAGCTAAAACTGTTTTTGTACACAAAAACAAGTATTAAAATTATTTTGTATTGAACGTTACATTTCTAATGAAGAAATAAAATTAATATTATTGGGATTCAAATTTATATTTACACTTAAGATTTAAGACCCAAAACTATAATAGCTAAAATTGTTTTTGTATTGAACGTTATTTTTTTTTTTTGTTGAAGTAGTAAAATTATTTTGTATTGAACGTTACATTTTTAAGGAAGAAATAAAACTAATACGAAAATTAGGATTCAAATTAATATTCACGCTTTAGATTTAACTCGCAAGACGAAAAAGCTAAATTATTGCTGTATTGATCGTTACATTTTTACTAAAATTGATATTGAAATTCTAGATTTAATGCGTATTTATTGAGTTAGTAAAATTAATACTAATATCAATATTAAAATTAATATCAAAATTTATATTAAAAATTTAAATTTAAATCGCCCAACAGGGAATCAGAAAATTTTTATGTATTGAACGTTACATTTTGAGCTGGTGAAATTAATTCTAAAATCTATATTAAGTGAACATTCAAATTTTATATTTAAATCGGAATACTAAACAGCTGGAATCGTTTACGTATTGAACGTTACGTTCTAGGTTTAAATCGTAAAAACAAAAATCGAATCTTTTTTGCGCAAGTAAAATTTATACCAAAATATATATTAAAAATAATATTGAAACTTTAAATTTAAATCGCAAGAGCCAAGATTATTTGTGTATTGAACGTTACACTTTTATTGATAAAAAAAAAATATATATTAATATTATTATTAATTTGCAACACTGTAGAGCAGAACAATTTTATGTATTGAACGTTACATTTTTAAAAGTCCTATCAGAGTTTCAAAAAAAAGCAATTTTTTGTATTGAGCGTATTGAGCAATTTTTTGTATTGATATTGAGGTAACAAAATTATTACCAAAATTAATATTGACGTTATAAATTAAAACTTGCAAAAGCAGAAAATGTTTATGTTGAACGTTACATTTTTGAAGAACTAGTAAAATGAATACTAAATTAATATTGAAATTTTAGATATATATCGAAAAACTGAAAAGCAGCAATTTCATTGTATTGAACGTTACATTTTAGTTGATATAATAAAATATATATTAAAAATAACACGAAAACTTTAAACTTAATTTGCAAGACCGTAGAGCACAACATTTTTATGTATTGAACGTTACATTTTTAAAAATCGTAACAAAGCCCTAATATTTTTTCTATTGAACGTTGCTTCTGATTGAGGTAATAAAATTATTATCAAAGTTATTATGGACATTTTAAATTAAAACTTGCAAAAGCGAAAATCAGAAAATGTTTGTGTTGAACGTTACATTTTTAAAGAGCTGGCAAAATAAATATTAAATTAATATTGAAATCTTAGATTTGCATAGAAAAACTGCAATTTTTGCAGCCATTCCATTGTATTGAACGTTACATTTTTATGGTTGTAAAATAATTTGCATTAAAATTCACATCGAAACTTGACATTTAACATTAAAAAAAATATTATTTTTTAAATATATTTAATTAAAATATAATTTACTATATATTTTGCTAAGAACTATTCAATTTATTTGTGAAATACTTTAACCTGAATCCACTGCGAATTACAATTAAAGAGGAATTAGTTTGGCATTCTTTTAATTCTAGAGATGTTTTCAAACGATTATTTTGTGATTTATATTTTTAAATAAATAATCGTTATTTGGTTTATAATTAATTACATCTTGTAGTAGATATTATATTTCTGTATTTTAGCTGTTACCAACCCACTGTTATATAAAACAACATGGCGCATATATTTTTCATTTTGGTATCACTTATTTAACGCCTTTTTTTATTTCGGTTTAGCAGAGCTAAAAAGCCACCAACAACCACCATCGATCGGGTGTTTTGTTCAAATTTGTTTAATATTCTTTGTATTTATAAAATTTGTTTTTTTTTTAACTAAAATTGTTATTATTGTTGCTTAATTCTTGACATTTTTAAAGCGATTTATTTTGTTTATTTTTTATTATTATTTTTTTTTTGTGCTCGTCTCTTGATATCGTATATCATTTACTGTTTTGCTTTAATGGGAAATGTTTGTTGTTCTTATAGTGGTTATTGGTGTTGAAATATGTGGCTGCCAGGGGCCAACAAAATTAATATGATGTGTATTTGATTGACAAAATTGGTTAAGAGATTAAATGGGAAATCCACCTAAAAAGGAGACAAAATGCTGGTCAGCTAAACCTGTTGCTGTTGTTGGGTGGTCAGACACATAACTTTAGGCCTTATTGATTTGTTAGACATGTTTTATATTAGAAAAAAAAACTCTTTATAGAAAACAAAATTATAAATTTTGATTTTGATATTCAATTTTGTAATCGTACAACAGATTAATTTTTTATTATTTTAGCATGATTTTCGTATATAAAATGTGTGGCTTCTGCTTGAAAAATTCGCATAAATGAAATGCCGGTTGGGAAAAAAAAATTCCTAAAGCCCTTCAGCGATTCACTGCATTTCATTTTAACTTTAATTTTAATTCCCTCCAAAATACAAAATCAATTGTTTCACCATTTTGCCGCCTAATCAGTCAGGTAAATTGATTTAACTTTGCAGAAAAACTCCCAAAATCCTAATTGAGCCTCCTACAATTTAAAGGACTCAAAAATAATATTTTAAAAAAATTGGTTGCAACTTTCTTCTACGCCAAAATTTAGAAACTATTAAAAGGACACTGATTCCATGTTGTCATTCAGCAGTTTAAAAAATTGATCCCTGAAGCAGCTGAAAGAATTTTAATTAGATTATTAGATCATATGTCTCCACTAAGTGAAGTGTCTTGGCTAAATGCTCATTCATATTAATTATTTAAGTTTTTATTTCAACAGCAGAAATTAATCAGGTGTCGTGGAAATATTTGTTAACAAGAGGCACATAATTAATTTTATGACTTCCGTTTATATTGAAGAATGCAATAAATTAACATTTAAAAATTTCAATTTAATAAAAATATAAATGCAAAAGTATTTAACGATTTAACACCAACATTGAACGTGACACTTAAATAAAGTGCACCAAATTTAGCCCTGAAATAATTAAGTGAACTGTTGTAAAATAAATCGCTGGTAAAATTTTTATTTCACATAACAATTTTAAATGATTGAACCAATAAAATACAGGCATCATGGAAACCGATCCATTTCTAAAATGTCAAAGCGTGAGAGACTTTAACCCTCACACTGTGACAAAACGTTTCTTAAATAATGAAGTTATTAATTAAAGCATTTGAGGGATTTAAGAAAGTTGAAGAAAATATTTTTGTGAGATAAGACGAGGCCGCATAATTCAAGGACCATGCGAAGGTCCTATTAACTTTAATTATTTTGTAAAGAAAATGCGTTATTCCCGGGCCATTATTATTAAGTCCTGGGCATAAATGGGGGACTTAGAATTTGACACTAAAAATAATTATAATTTTCAATTAAAATATGCGTGTTATCAATGGAAAGAACTCTGCTAATTTGCTGCAGTAAATGAACATACAACAACAAATAAATTTGTAGGAGGAATATTAAAGGAGACCATAACTGTTAGGGGTCCTTTTCGACCTCCTTTTGAGCCGTAGTAGTTAATTGTTTCATCAAACTAAACGTGGCACTTTTGATAATTTGATGTGCAGGTAGCGGTATATTTTTAAAATAAACGAAAAACAAAAACATTAAAAAAATGTTTTCGATTAATCGATTAGCGGACATAAATTATTCGAATTTTTTTTCGGATTTGAGCAATTTTAGAATAGTCCAATTAACTAAGTCTTAATTAACTAAGTAATTAATCAATTAATCGATTAAAAATTAATGGTTTGAATACCCTAATAAATATGATTAGATACGACTTTATTTTAAGGATATGACATGTCAAATTTAAATGTTCTATGATTAATAATGTCAACCAGACTAAAACTCTTTGGATGTACCCCGGAAATTTCATTTCAGAACGCATCTAGTCACCGCTTAATTCCTCAGCACGATGAAAACTTTAATCCTTTTCCAACTGATCTTCATTCAGGAGATAAACATATATAACACGAATAAAAGTTTACCCTAAATAATATTTAACTATTAATTAATTTCTATTTTGCTTCCTTGAGAAATTCCCCCCTCCGAAATATTACACTTGAGCCACAGTTTTCGCCAACATCGAAGCACTTTTGTTGTGCAGTTTTTGGTACGGTTTTGAAACTTCGCAGCAAAACTTCTTTCATTTCAAGTAACTTTTCAATGTTTGACATACGAAAAAAAGAGAAACGATGATTGCCAATCATCGGCCAATATTCTTTGGCAGAATATTAAAAATACATTTTAATTTTAGCACTTTTAAAGCGAAAGTGTTTGGCAGATTTAAAGCCCAAAATTTACCAACAATTTGTATTCAATTCTATTTTCTTGTGCATCATTTAATTGACGCATTTCTTTGTTCAGTCGAATTTCTGTACGTGGATGACAAGTTTCTATTTATATGGCCCTTGACTGTGCCAATTGAAAATTGTGCAGATTAAAACTTTTAAAATTGAAAATTTAAAAAGTTTAAAGATTAAAAAACTAATTATAAAAAACAACAGTATTTTTTTAAAATCACAAATGCCACTTCTTTAACTCTTTTTTTTCTTCATTAATAATCCCGGCATGAAATGGGCCTAAACCAAATACTTTAAAAGTTATTGGGCGATGAGTACTGAATTTATTGTTTATTAAAGATGCACATAAAAAAGTTAAAAAAACTTTTTTATTTAGGCCTTACTAATGTTGGTTTAATTGCCGTTATTTCTCTAACAGCCTGAAGTAAAAGCTGAAATAATTTGCTTTTTGTAATTTATGAATTTAGGTAAATTCTCTTGACTTTGTTTCCCCTAAACACCGACGACACATGAAGCATTTAAGCAAAAAAATAAATAAATAAATGAAATATTTAAATTTAAATATCGACTACAAGAGCCACAAAATAAAATATATAAAAAAGTTTGCCTAAAACAAACACGTGCTGCTTTAAATAATAAACTTAATATTAACACATATAAAAGTCATTCGTGTTGTTGGCTGGAATTTTAATCGCTTAATTATAAACATTTAAACGACCAGCTCTCAAACATCAGCAGCATTAGCAAAGGCAACAACTGAAACATCAACAGTAGCAACCAGCAGCAGCAGCAACAATTTCATTTTAAAGGCTTTAGTTTTGTGTGGTTGTAGTTGGATGTGAATGTACTCGTTGCTGGTACTTTTAAAGTTGGGCCTACTATTTGATTTGTTGACTGGCTGCGGCCTGCTTTTGTAAGCCTGGTTTTGTAAGAAGCTTTAATGTTTCAACGGGTGTATATTTTGAGTTGTGCGTGTATTTGTATTGGCAGTTGTCGTTGTGTTGATGTAAAAATGTTTCAAACTCTGTCAATGTATTTCTGTTGTTCCAGCAACTCCAGCGTGTTGTATTTTGTATTTGTTGTTTTTTTTAAATATGGTTTAAAGGCAAACACACACACACTCTTGCAATTAATGGTTATATATTTTAAGGGTACGGTCTGAGATAGTGTTGCGATATATAAAGAATTGTATTCATTATTTTCTAATTTAATAACATTTATTTCATATGATCGGTTTCTTTATGATTTAAATCCTTTTAGTTTCAAGGCGAAACTAACGAAAAATTTTTATTCGCTGAACAAACCTTTTATTTATTCCTTTTGGTGTAAAAGGATCACTCAATTAATTAATTTGGTATGACCAAATATCATATTCATTAGCTAGTTGTGCAACCATTTGCGTTTATTATACGTCTGTTTTTCAACCATAATTTAAGCAGTTAAAATAATTTATGTTTTAAACGAAAACAAACTTTAAACAAAATTGTTCGTGGCGCAAAATTTTCATCCTGCCATAAAACTTAAATTCTATTAGCTTGAGAGTGAGCATTTTAAGTGGAAAATTAATAGGACCGTAAAGATAATTAATAAAAATTTTAGTGAGCAAAAGTAAATATTACGCAAGGCAACGGTTATAAAAATTCACTAACACACAGACACATGTAAATATAAATTAACAAAAACTTCATAAGTAATAAAAAAAATTGCTTAAATAAATATATTAAAAAAAAAATAGGTGGAAAGTGTTGAAAGTTTTCATTATGTGATCTTTTCAATATGTGGGCCGCATGGAAACCGCGAGGATGCTTTTAGCGATCGAACACTCTAAGAAATAATTTGGGCTGTTATTATTAATTTTCTGAATCAAAAAGTTTTGTAGTATTCTGAAAAATTAATAGTTTTACTGGGATTATTTTCTTGCAAACTTTGTTAAGGATCAGTTTCAGTGTTTTATGGCTGCAAAAGGATACGTTTTAGTTTCAAAACGAACGTGAACGTTTCATAGTTGAGTCTAAGAATTGTTTTCACCAGAAGGGACTCACAGCAAAAATTTATTAAAAAAATTGATTTGAACGCCTAAAATCTTTTCAGTTCTAAAAATATTTTCAGTAGAAAATACATGATGCCAATTGATTCAATTTTCTTTCGATGTTGTTTGCTTTAGTTGTTGATAATTTTCAATTATTTCTCATACGATTTGTCTATCAATCAGACCGCTTTCGGTGACATGGCTTCTGTTCATTCTTTGTCACTAAACAGTGTCTCTTTTGATGTTGAATTAAACGTGGAATAATACCATGACATCCAGCCTACCGGGAAATGCAGTACTCCGGTACTGCGGCTAACTTCACTATATAAAGAAGTATACGAGCGCTTAGCACGCCAAAGAGACATAGTTTCATTGGAGCAATTTGTTACCCCTCTCTTTAAAATAACCCAAGCCAATCTATTAAAGGCCATTATTACAATTTCATGTTAGTTAAAAGTAGGATTCTATCAGACGTAAATTAATATTTCCAGTATTTAAATTTTACACAAACACTTGCATTATGAAAACGTAAGAAAGTAAAAAAGGAAAAGTGATCAGTGAGTTCTTGTTATGACTTTGGTAGTTGTTTCAGACTTCTCACTTCTAAGAAATGTTGGGTAAAAGTTCCCTGATGATCTGCATTATCCCTAGTGAAATGCGTTTAGGAACTTCCTAAAACCCCTCAATTGATCGCTTGGAGTTTCTTAGTAAGATTTTGAAAAAAAAAAGAATCAACATGACATTAAAATTAAAGTGTCCCAAATTAAATTGACGTTTCAGTCCATCCAACATGTGAAATATATTTTTCATAACTAAAATATTCGAAAGTAAAAATATTCTGTTGTATTGTCCCATAGAACTGAGCGCTTGTCTGGCGGTTCCTTTTATATGAGCACAAGTATCCTGTTTTATTGTACTATAAAACTGCGCACTTGTCTGACAGTTTTTACCTTAATTTAAAAGTTATTTAGATCTGGTAGATTTAGTGTTATCACATTCGAGTCTCTGACAACTAGTGACTGTGCTAAAAGGATACAAGAACTTTGTTATACATGTCGAGAGGATTAGTTCAGGATATGATGGCAATTGCCCAGTGCAAAGGATGTTTCATATTCTATTCCTTAAAATTTTTGCCAGACTTATAGAAAGTGTAGTTGAAGTGTTTCCTATTCTTTGCCTCCAAACATTTGCCGAGCTTGTAGAAAGTGTAAATTAAATAGAGAAGACTGGAAGGTTCACCGTTGCAGGATCTGTAACACTAAAACGCGTAGCAGACTTCATGATTACTTTTCATACCAAGCAGAGCTGTCAATGTTTCAATATTTCCTACAGACACGCTTATTTGTCACATTTCCTTTAGCAAGTAACTCAACAATGAATGCATAAAGTAAAAAGGACTTCACAAATAGGTAGTTGTTACTTGTAAACTTTTTGCTTGATAAGAGTAGGCTTTTATAAAACTTATAAAAGGTTGGCATTTCTTTAACGAACCTGCTTTCATCTTATCGATCACTTTAAATTAAAGTAGAATTATAATAAACTCTTTAATTTTATTTATGTGCTGATTCTTTTTTCTCAAAATTTGACTAAAAAATTCAAAATGATCAATTGAATGATTTTAACCAGTTCCCATGTGAATTTTACTGGGGCTAATGCAGATCATCAGGGAACGTTTAAACAGCATTTCTTAGAATAACTAAATATATTATTTCAAACTTCCACTTTAATAAGTGAGAAGTCTAAAAGAAATATCAAAGTCATAACAAGAACTAACTCATCACGTTTCTTTTTTTTATTTTCTTACGTTTTTATTCTACAATTGATTGGTGGTGGTCAATATTCAACCAGTAGAGAACTTTATTTTACTTCTGTAGTATTTGTTTCGGTGTCAGTTTTTTAAATCGTGTGGATAAGCCCCAGAAAGCTTGTCCACTTGGACCAACAGGAGTAAAAAATTGACATCGATATTTACTCTGCGCTTAAACCTTCATTGAGATAAAAAGTTAACACAAATCATTCTTAGCTCGGGAGGAGTTCTATTGATTGTGTGTTTGTACACTCTCTGTTTGTCTAGTTCGAAAATGTGAAATTTGATCAACAGACGATGTCGTTTTTTATAATTATAAAATTTCCCAATAAGTAGAATATTTTTTGGAGCCCCGCTGTATGTGAAGGACTAAAAGTAGAGCTCAGAACATCTCCCCTCCATTTTGCCAAGTCCCAGAGTCCTTGTCACCATAGAAATTATTATTCAGCATATAAAAGCAGGGAGGGCCTTCATTGATTCAGTAAATATTTTCCCTATAAAAATTATTTCAATTATTAAATTAATAATTTCAATGAAATTCAAAGTATCGCTTGAATTTCTGTACGTTTGCTGGGTGAAGAAGTAGCGTAAGAAAACGAACACAAATTTTGAAATATTTTAGAAATTTCTTTTTGTCTTCCAATAAATCCCATTAACGCACAGTGATTAACAAAATTAGGGCTTTAAACAAAAGCTTTGAATATTCTTAACATGACGAATGGGTTGCTGAAACACAAGACTCCCTGGCCAAAACAAAAGACTTAAGACGGAAGACTCATTTTGAAAAGCAGGTCTTTTTTTCGATTAATTTAAAATGAAACACAAGTTTTTAGCAAAATATTTTTTTCTCTGAATATTTTTTATTCTCTTTTTTTCTCAGTGATTTTACAAATTCAATAACTATTTACAACACGTTAATAATTTCACTCCTAAGAAACAGTAACTAAAAGAAAATTTTTATAATAGACTTGTAGCCAACCAATTTTATAAACAGAAGATTTTTCAGCCAACGGCTGCTCAACAAGAGATTTTCGGCTATAAAAGTTATCATAAACTGCACACTAACGAAGAAGGGAGATTGAAAACGAAATAAAAACTAAAAATTAAAACTGGATTCATATACAACATCGTTGTAAACATAATAACTTTATTATAAACAATAAAACCTTAAACATTTAATTTCTTTTTTTATACATCAACTTAAGCTAAAAGAGATAATAATTCGACTAACTATTCTTACGAGATAATATTTGGATTTTTGAGACAATTTATGCTGCTGGGCCAGAGAAGGCGCCAGCGTTATTTACACTTGAACACACAAATTGTTGTTACGCTATTAAAGTACTCATTAAATTAAATTACTTGCATTGACTATGAAGGGCTGGATGGTTTGAGTTTCGGTTTCTTAGCATTTGCTTAGCCTTTGGCTCTCTTCTCTGGAGCAGAAAGAGCGGTGGATTTGGTAGGTTTCTCTTTTACTTTTTTCTTTATGCCGTCAACTAAACACACACGATACCTCTTTGGGCGTGATGAGAACTGAAGGAACTGTAGGCAGCTTCGTTTAGCTTTTGCCTTTTTATAGCTTCCGAATCGGAAGAGTTTTCAGAGTTTTCATTCGAGGTTTGCAGTTGATAAAATTTACGCCGTGTATTTGGATCTTCGCAGGTTTCACTCAACACGTCACTGTCACTGTTCACTGAGCTTCTGGATGTTTTCATGCTCAAGTCCATGGGACAATCCTGGTTCATGGGCTCATGGTGGCTGGTGGGCAAGGGTGTGGTCTCGTGGCTAATGGAGCACACTGAAACGGGTGAGAGTGATTGCATTTTGGCAGCAAAAGAGGGTTCAGGACTGATTTGTTGTGGTGGTGTTGGAGAGGCTTTAACTGCCATCGGGTTGTGTATCGGATGATGATCGTTATGCTGCTGATGGTGTGCTGGATCTACTGATGAGACAGGCGATATTGTGGAATGATGTGATATAAGAGATCCACTCTCGTGCTCGTCATCATCACCCGATACGCACAGTTCAGGAGATTGTCTGTTTGAAGGGGGCTGCGGCTCATGTTGCTGGTGCTGTTGTGCGGTTTGCTGCTGTAATTGTAGCTGCATGTGCTGATGATTGTCCTCGTGTGTTATGGATTGTATGGAATGATGAGCGGGTGAAAAACGCGACTGAGATTCTCCAGAACCAGCTGAGTCTACGGATTGTCTGTGTTTGTACATTTCGGAACGATAGACAGCATCAGCAGCGGCTGCCGCTGCCGGATGGTAGCCAGGAAACAATAAATGTGGTGGCATTTGAAAGGCTGAGGTTGGCGAACCGGTAGACATTGTGGGCAACGAGTTCATCATATTGAAAAAGGGTAGAGCAGCTGCGGACATAAACGGCGAGGCAGACATCTCTGGCAAATAGGAAGGATAACCCAGGTGAGGAGCGCCGGCGACAGCTAAATGTGAGTTTCTGTGTGAAAATTGTTGTTGAGCAGCCACAGCAGCTGCCATATCACCGAAGGCGGAAGCGCTGTTGGGATTTGTGACTAATGTGCCATTGGAGGCAGCTTTGGAAGCGGCTTCCACGGCTTGTTGTTGCTGTTCTTGCAACAGACAGTGTATTTTGAACCAATTCGAGCGACGGCCATAGCGTGAGCCACCCTTGGACATGCCGACGGTATAACATTTACGCAAACGGCAGGCTTTACACGTGGTGCGATTCTTTTTGTCAATCACGCATTTGCCGTTGTTTTTGCACTCGCTGATCGAGGAGAGATTGTTGTAGGAGCGGCCAAAGAACGACTGAAATTTGAAGTGGAAAAGCAGCTGAATTATTGAAAAGATTTCATATGATTTTCAGAAAGACTTTTCTGCTTGACTTTTATGAATTGAGAAGTAATCGATTTTGAATGTTCGAAATATTTCGAAGTTAGATTTTTCTACTTGTGTATGTTATTGCAAATGCTTTTAAGCAATTTTTATGTATGGTTTTCAATATCTGCACCAGTTTTTGTACGTTCGAAAATTTTCGAAATTAAAATTTTTCTATATATTGGTTGTTTTTAAGATGCGTGCATATTTTATATAAATAATTGCTTTTGTTTGAGTATATTTAGTGTTTAAATGTTACTTCGAAAATTTTCGAACTAAAAATTTTTTTCAATATTCGTTATTTTTAATATGCCTGCATATTTTGTATACATAATTGCTTTTGTTTGAGTATATTTAGTGTTTAATTGTTAGTTCGAAAAATTTCGAACTCAAAATTTTTTTTTAAATATTCGTTCTTTTTAATAAGGGTGAATATTATATATATATATATATATATATATATATATATATATATATATAATTGCTATGGTGTAAGTATAATTAGTATATAATTTTCAGTTCTAATATTTTCGAAATTAGAATTTCTAGATTTTTCTTTGAAAAAGCCTTTATATTTACTATAACATCAATTATAAGTTTGTGTTTAGCTTTATAATCGTTATATTAATCCTCGAATTGTTTTTAAATATATTTTCATTTAATAAAATATATTTTAAAATATCTATAAATTTTTATTTTCGAATATACATACGTATATACCACTCATACATATACATGTAAGTTTTTAAATTTATGAGTTGTAGCTTTTGTTTAAATACCTTTAATAGAGTATGTTTTGTTTGATATATCTTTTTCGAAAACAGTTTTTCTTAAAACATTTTTTAATTTATTGAAAATTTTTCGAATTCGAAAACGCGCAAAATAGTAGATTTAGGTAAATTTCCTAAGAAAACCTCTTGCTTTCAATTGTATTTAGAAAACGATATAAAAAAATTTTATGTTCGAAAAATTTTTTCATGTTCGAAATAATTTCGAAAATTTTAAATAGTTCTAAATGAAGTTTTTTATAGTTTTAGAATAGTTTAAAGTTTTTTTTAACGTAATTGAGTATTTTTTCAAGTTCGAAAATTTTCGAAAAGAATTTTTTTTATTTGACTTATCAGATCTGTTGGAAGTAGATTCTTTTAAATTATAAGATTCGTAAATCTTTTTATATAACGCATATTTGTGGTTCTTATAGTTTATTAATTATTATTTGCATGATCGCATATCTCGTAAATACTGAGTATTTATTTATTATTTAAGAGTTGTTTGGTTTTAATAACAATTTTTAAACTTAAAAATACAATTCATATTTCAAGCTGAAAAATTCTTTTTATATTTGAAACATAAGTTATTTTTTTATATTAATTCGATCTGATATTTACCTTACAACCCTCGCAAGTGAAGGCGCCAAAATGAAAACCTGCTGCGGGCTCTCCGCACACTTTGCACGTTTGATTCATCTAAAATGAAAATTAGCCCAAACAAATTTGGTTGGTATTTAAATTTAATTGACACTTAATATTTATCCATTAACTGAATATTATCTCTTATATTAAAACTCACAATATCGTACATCATTTTTTGTTAAATTAATATTATGACTGTATTTCGTAGTTTGTTAAGAAACTTACAGACGACTTTTTGCATCCCCGGGAATGCAAGTGTTTGCTTGTGACCGCTTAAGACGAGACTAAAAGATTTCGTTTTTTATTTCTGGTCTATATTTTGGTTCTCAGTTTGCATTTATATTATTTACGACTTTAAGGAAAGAGCAGAAAAATATTAATTATAAACCAGGAACACTGTTGGTGTTATGCAATTAAAAAATGTACTTTTTTTTACGATCCAGCCGCCAGGTAGTAGAGTATTTTAGTAAAGTCGTTAAAAAAGAGAACCTTGACGATTACAATGGCCAGTCATAAAATTAAAAAATTTCATAGATTTTCCTCTTTGCAAAAACCAAATATTCTGTCCAATTTTTTTTAGGAATTCACAAAAATTTCCACGAATTGTTTTAATAAAATTTTTTAGGATTTTTTTGTTTTTGTTTTCTCTCAATTGTAGGATATGTGGTGAGTTTTTTTCGCACAAGCCGGCGCGAGTTGTTGGCAGTTACACTTACCTGAAAGTTGTGTGCGAAGATATAAATCCCTTTTATTTAAAAAAAATATATATATTATTCCAACGTTTAAGGGCTGGATGAAGGGTCAGCTACAGTTTGAGGTTTTGAGTTGTAATTTTTTAACTGTTCACTTTTTTGTTTTTGTTTCTCCTGTTATAAGCAACACTTTTCTTTATTAAAAATATATTATTCTTTCACTTTTGCTTTTTGGCAATATTTTTCTTTTCTTCTTCTTTTTTATCGCAAGTCTCTATTTATTATGAAATAGTTCTTTAGTAACTGGCAAAGTTGTTGTTGGAACATTCTTAAAAAATGCTTTAAAAAACTGTTCAGTTTTTTACGAAGCCTCAGAGACTTTTTTGTGTTTCCTTACTCATATCTAGTGGTGAACAAAATACCCTAACGTTGTTACTTAAGTTTAAATACTAACCAGCACAAGCGCACAACAGTTAAAATCGAATCTGTTAAAACGTTCCAAACTCTCAAATGTAAGTTAAAAAACAGCTCTTATTCTAGTAAACGCTCTTTAATGTAGCCAAGCAAGCCATCTCCTTTTAACTAAACAATTTTTATCGAGACTTGCCTTGTCTTTTTATTCATTATAAATTTTACTTGGAAATTTCTCATAAGACAAGGGTATTGAAAACAAACGGCTCTTGCAGTGTTAACCGTCGACAAACATTCAGAGAAGCACTAGACGTTTAAAACTAACAGACATTTTCTAACATGAATGAATGACTTCTCTTTTAATGGAACTGTTATAAACAGAATTGCAGTGTTACGGCTGCAGTTTCATGGGAAATCCCTTGCCAAAGTTGCTAGAAGAGTTAAAACCTTTTATTTCCTTATTCATATTTAACAGTTTAAATCATATTCTTTAACTCTCCAGGGTTAACAGGGAATGTTAATGTGAACCCCAACAGTAAAATACTCTCTTAAGCTTTTCTCTAACATTTGAGATCATTAAAAAAATATTTTCCATAACATTTCAAAAAATTTTTCATATTATTTTAATAAGCAAAAAAAAAAACAACAACAGTCTAAACGAGTTCATTGCAATACCACCGATATAATTCTTTACTGTTCACAGAGCAATTGAAGTCAGTTGGAGAAACTCCTCCTCTTTTTTTATTTAATAAAAAAAAAAAAAGAAAAAATGTATTACACGGTACTGATATTTACAATTTACGCTGGTTTTATTTTTTAGTCACTTATTTTATATACACGGACTTGTAAACATTTAGAGCTTCTTTTTAATATGAATTTCATTTTAATTTATTTTTCCGTTTATGATTTATGGCAATATAAAAATATTCATTATTTGCATTAACGTAATAAAAACTTGTTGTTTAGCAATGGCGGTTATATTATATTTCTATCATTATAAAAACAAAAATTCATTAGCTGCACGTGCAAGAAAATAGTTTTAGAAATTAATTTAATAATTCAAATAGTTTTTAGGGAAAATATATATTGAATCAATGAAAGCGGCCGTCCTTTTTTTTTTTTCTTTTATATGAAGAGTAATAATTTTGATGGTCACAAGGACTCGGGGACTTGGCACAATGAAGGAGAAACGTTCTGAGCTCTACGTTTAGTCTTTCACATACAGCAGGGCTCCAAAAATTATTCTACTTATTGGGAAATTTTATAACTATAAGAAATGACATCGTCTGTTGATCACATTCCACATTTTCGAACTAGACAAACAGAGAGTGTACAAACACACAATCAATAGAACTCCTCCAGAGCTTAGAACTATATGTTTTTGCTGTTTATCTCAATTATAAATTGAAGCTCTTAGCGCAGAGTAAATATCGATGTCAATTTTGTACTCCTGTTGGAACAACTGGACAAGCTTGACGCCACTTATACACACGGTTTAAAAAACTCAGACCAAAAAGATTACTACAGAAGTAAAATAAAGTCTTCTGCTGGCTGAATTTTTTCCACCGCGCGTTTGTGAAAAATACGGGGCTTCAAACAAAACAAGCCAACCAATTACAGAATCGAAAAACGAAGGATAATAAAAACAGAAAAGTGATCAGTGAGTTCTTGTTATGACTTTGGTACTTGTTTCAGACTTCTCAGTTATTAAATTGGAAGTTTGAAATAAATATCTTTAGTTATTCTAAGAAACGTTGGCTAAAGGTTCCCTGATGATCAGCACTAGCCCCAGTGAAATGCGCATAGAAACCAGCTAAAACCACTCAATTGATAATTTTGGGAAAAAATAATAAGCACATAATTAAAATTAAAAAGTTTTAAAATTGTCTCACTCTTGTAATCTGACTTCATCTGTCCTTCCTTCGATTCTGGAATAATTCACTGCTTATTCCCAGAAAAAAATGAGAAGTATAAGAATGCGAATTTTTATTGACCAAAAGCAGCCACTTAATTTATTACAAAACCAAAAATTTCAGAACGATTTTAATCAATTCTATCCTGATTTGTTTTAACAGTATTTACTTGTATTTTATAGTATAAAGAAAACTAAAATAGTTGTTTAATTCTTAAAAAGGAAATATTTTTTGGTATTTCAAAACGGACTTAAAATTTATTTATTATTTATTTATTATTTACACTTAAGTTTTTATCTCCTAGAAATCTGGTAACGATTTTTGCTACCAAAAGGGGGTTTCTTTATTCCATAAAGTTTTTTTTCATAATTTACATAAAATATTATAGTAAAATATTTAGTTGTGAATGGGATGTTGTTTGCGGATGATTGTTAAAAATAACTGAATTTTAATGAAATAAATTCAATGATTTAGTTAATTGGAAAAATAAAAACAAACATTTTAGTCATCACAAGTTGATGTTTTCCTATCAAACAAATAATAAAAAAAAAAATCTCATCATAAATTGATATTAAATTTTTGAATGCATAAACCAACACACGCCACGAAACGATATGGAGGGCGCGCCATATATTATATATATATATTTTTGACCGCCTTCTCGCGAAACGGTTCACTGTGCGGCGTGTGGAAATTTATAAAGGTTATGTGACAGAGATCACTGAAATCCTTGACGTATAAAATAATAGCAACAAATAAGTATTCAGTTACTTATTTTAGTTCTTCATAAAATACAAATCGAAGTATTTATTTTTCCAACTAAAAATATTTAAAATTTTACAAGATGAATCCGTTTGACCTATTCTTGATATTAAACACAACTAAGTTGGAAGGATTCGTGGCCTTATATTTTTTAATTCACACAGACATGACAACTATTCCAAAGCATAATTAAGAGTTACATCATTTTCACACCGAACATGGTTTTATTAAAGTCTGGTTTTAACTTTAAAACCCGGTATTAACCTACAAAATGATTCTGTTAAAACCAACTTTAAAACCATTTCTGGGGACAAATTACCTCATACGATTTCGAATGAAATTTTAATACAATTTAAATATAAATTTCGAACGACATCGACTACCGTAATATGCCCTTTGCATTGGCTTAAATTAGGTTTTATTAACTGAAACTTTGTTTGTCTCTGTGCTAAGTTGAGTGCTGCCAAGTTTTGCATCAGAAATTTTGTGTTCCTGTAACTTCTTAGTTTGTTGACGTTAATTGGCCGCCTTTTTCTTGTGATTTAAAGTCGCTGGATTATTTTCTCTAGAGGAATCTAAAAGACCGGATTTATATCAACTAACAACAAATAATTAATGCTCTGAGAGCTGAAATTGGGCGGTGCATAGACGGGACAAGTAAAGTTTTCTTGCGAAATGTGGTTAAAAACTTTTGTGAAAAGAGTTGAAGTCTGCAGAAGAGCTTCAGTTTAATATTTGCCAGCAGTCTTAATTTATTAAAAACTTGTATATTTCTCGTTGGTGGTTGGTATTAGTAAAACTGAATTAGCCACAAGGCAAAAGTGTCCTTGAGCCAATTTACTTTCTAACCTCAAACTTACCCACCGTGGACATTGACAACTGGCGTAAATATTTCACACTCTTAAAAAAAATAATAAATCATAATGCTGAACTATGACTTGAGTAGCATCCTTAATGTACAACTTCATTTTGTGCTAAAATTAAACTTAAATTTCTTATCACTTTTCTATCCATTTTTTAACAATCAGTTTTGGCAATTAAAAAAATTCTTGACTTTTTGTCCATAATGAAAACTAGAAATTTAAAAAATAGCTCTCATCTTTAAAAAAAAAACTCTACAATAATTTAGAAGTCAAATATACAGTTTTTTAAGAAAATCAAACCCTAAAAAACGTATGAAATTGATAAAAAAAAAATATTGACGCAAGTCTCAGCAGCACACCCAGAATGTCCTTGAAATTAAAACCGTCAAAAAGAAGGAAATTTATGGCCCACAAACAACACAAAATCATAAAAAATAAATGGTTCACGTGGTGTTTTGTTTTCTCACCAATTATTTTTTATAAAACATTTTATTTTTTGTCTTTCTTGCCAATTTACTCTTTTACTTCTGCGAATCTGTTGAAAATGTTATACAACTGACTGACGGTGTTCGTCATGCAGTTGACCAAATTGCAACGTAAATGTGACCTTTATTTAGCCCTTGGCTATAGTCTTCCACGGCACAACGTACTCTTTGGCTGTTCTCGTTTCCTAGTTTACGGGTTAGCAGTCAAGGTTTATTAGGAAACACTCGCCCAACAAAAACAAACACAACAAAAAAGTAAAAAATCAAAACCAAAGAATTCTTTCAACAATAAAAAATATTATTTCCTTGGCTGTTACAAGAGCTGATGACAAGTCATAAAATCCACACTTACACACACTGAAATACATCCTGAATTATTATCCTGGATTTTATTTGTTTCGCACATGCAATTTTTTTTTTATGTTCGAAGAGAGTTAGAGGCTACCTAAACACGTGATTTATTATCTAATACGCGGACGAACTCTGTCGCAGCCAAATATTATACCAGGATAATTATTATAATACTCCTAGTGAGCGAGTTTTATGGCTCCGGCTGTCCTTGTCTAGCATTTGTTCCTGTTTTGACATGCAACTCTTTTTGTTGGTCTCCGAACAAGAGCTAATTTTTTATGATTTTATTGTTTCCATTTAATACTCTCTATCCTGGGTAAGGATTTAGTAAAAAACTCAATCCTTGTGTTAATTTAAATGCCAGCAAAAACAATATGTTTTTTTTTGTGGAAACACCTTTTGCCTATTTTGGTTAGAAAGTGTTTTGTAATTTACAAAAAAAAAAAAAAACTAAATACTTTTTAGCGCATAATAAAAGTTTTTAGCCTTGGAAAGTTCTAGGATAAAACAAAAAAATTAATTATAAAAAAATACACGTACGCTGTTATGGACTTGTAGTCAATTAGCGTGGTGTCCTTTTTTTTAACAAGGACTAGTTTGCATTTTTTAGCATTAAAATTGTTCTTTTTTTATTATCTAAACTGTTGGCAATTATTTGAAAGTATTTTTTAAAAAGGTAGAGTTAATATATAAAATAACAGGAGGCAAACGCAACAGCCTTGAGTTAATTTGAACTCGTTTGTCAAGCGAAATTTTCAAAATTATTAGTTACTCCCGAAATTCTAGAAATCTGGCTTTAGAGTCAATCCTTTGTTGCCTTTAAACTGATAATTTTCCTGGAAATTATGAAATATTACAAAATGTTATTGAAAGAAATGTGGCCTTTTTTTAATATCCTGCTAAGACGGCTTTAAATAAAAAACAGGCAGAAAATTTCTTCTAAAAGAAAAAATGGTTTATAGAGGTTGGCGTGTTCTAGGAAAATTTAACCCATAAAAATTAGATCTGAATAATAAAAAAATTCTTGGTTGCCAGAAAGGATGGATGAAAGAAATAATCAATAAAACAATTTAATAGTTTGAGGAAAGGCCACTAATTGTTTCAAATTTTTGTGTAAATAATATAATAAAAAATTATTTGATAAAAAGCTATTCCTAATAACAGGTTTTACCGGAAATATTTTCAATAATTTACAGGCTATAATTGTTCTATTGAACGAAAGAAAACAAGTAAAAAATCAAAGTATCGGTTCACACATGCCGACTAATGATGGAGACCATTCCGTTTTATTAATTATTATTAAATATCATGTCAAGAAATTGTATCCAAAAAAAAAAAAAAAAAATTAGTACTGATGTTAGGGATCTAGTGACTGCCTAAAACAGTGTATATATTTTTTACTCTTTTTATATATAACTTCTTCCTCTTTAATTTTAATTTGGTGCTGATTCTCTTTTCCCAAAATGTTACAAGAAAATTCAAAGTGATCAATTGAGGGGTTTTAGCTGGTTCTCATAAGCATTTCACTGTGGCTAATGCAGATCATCAGGGAACCTTTACCCAACATTTCTTAGAATAACTAAAGGTATTTATTTCAACCTTCTACTTTAATAAGTGAGAAGCCAGAGAACTTTGTTTTAGCTATTTTTACTTCGCCGGTGAATAGTTTCGCTAAAGTCAACGACGAAGGCTGGTACTGTATTCTGCTGTTATCGCACATGACGGGAACGCTCAGCGACCAGTGCCTTGCTTTCGTCATTGAGACAAGGCGACAATAATTAACTCAATCCTGCATTAATGCAGATCAGACAAATTTGATACCATATTCAAGACTCAGTGCGGAATCGCACACGGGACTTGAGGCATCGTTTACGTCTACAGAGTGATATTCAAGGGGAATGGTGTTGTAGGGGAACCCCAGAATTCGAAGAGTAACAAAAACCACTATCCGCTAAATAGAATTAATAGTTGAAAATTTAATTTAATAAATTCAACAACTGTTTTGTTTTCCTAAGCCACAAACGGCCGGTGATAAGAACTAAATCGCGGGATCTGAGGCATCGTTTAAGTATAGAGATTGATATACGAGTGAAAATAAATTAATAGTTTAAAGTGGAGTTGAAAAAATTCAGGCTTAAAACTCTTTCATTTTCATTTCGTTCCAAGTAATCAAACTTCCACTTTAATAAGTGAGAAGTCTAAAGCAACTATCAAAGTCATAACAACAACTCACTGATCATTTTTCCTTTTTTATTTTCTGACGTTTTTATTCTACAAGCGGTTAACATTTTTCCAACTCTAATTGTTGTTGTAACAGAAAAAAGGAACAACAACAACTAATAATTGTTTTATTATAAAAACGCTTTATTTAGAATGTTGACAACGTATAAGATTTTGGGAAAAAAGATTTAGCACATAATTAATATTAAATTATTTTGTTTATTATAAAATAAAAATTCAAAAATTCATATCCTGGCTCATCCAGTATTTCACAGAATAACGACTATTATTTTGATGCGAGAAGATCTCAGTTGCAGAAACGAGATACTGAATGCTCCAGATTATTACACGGTGACACGTCTTCATCGTTCATGCAGAGCATTATGTTAAGCTAAAATGATCTGTCGATCAACTTAATTTTAAATCATCAGCGTGTAATAAATTAAATAATTATTTCCTTAAAACTTCCACTTTTGCTTATCACTAATTCAATCTTAAACACCCCTTTTCATTCGTCACTAATTTTAAAAATTATGTTTCCTAATCTGTTAAATAATTTTTGTGTAAAAACACCACATAAATAATTAAAAAATATATCCGAGTATTTAAAATAATAATTAAAAATCAATACTAACAAATTTGTTTGGATATAATTTTGTTCTTCATTTAAGATTTAGCAACAATTTGTTTTTTGTATATGAAACATGTACCATGTTCTTTATCTTTTTTTGTATTTTTTGTTTAACAATTTGTTAATTATCATTATAATTTGTTTTGGCTAAATTTGTATTTTATTTATAACATGTTTTAGATAAATTGTTTCCATAGATTCTTTCTTCTTCTCACATAAATCAGGTTTGTTCAGCTTCTTTTTAAAGCAGTTGGCGAGATATTTAAAATAAATTATGTTTCATAGTGTCGGTTAATGTCATAATTATGTTGAAAATATTTACAGATTATAAAACAGATTTTAAAACTATCCGGATTGTGGTGTTGAGATAAACTGTTTGTGTGTTTATTATATAAACAAACAGTAGACTAAGAGTTTTATAGCTGTTGCAGCTATTAAAGTATCTAAAGCGTTGCAAAATATATTTCCTTTGTGGATAAAAACATATTTTAAATACATCGCAGAAAAGCTAAACTTTGGCTTATTTAATTAGCCAAAACTTGTTGCTACTCTTTTAAGAATCTATAAGTTTGACCATCTTCTTTCTAATAGACCACTTCCTTGCATTCTGAGCAAAAGTTTTTTTGTGTTTTTTTTAATATTATTTACGTTAGTTTAAGTCATCAATCTTTATAATTATAATTCCGATAGGTATGAAATCGTTAAGGAATATTTAATTTGCTTTATTTTATATTCACTCAAGATTTATGACCATCGATGCGGAAGTATTGAGAATTAAAAATTTTTCAAAAACAAAACATATTTTATGATTTTATGAAACTTTGATTATAGATTTTATTGTTTAGTGTTTTAATTTTAACACATAAACAACAAAGTTTTAGGCAAAAGAGATAAATTTTAAATAAGACGATTAGTTGGGGTCCATAAAAAAATTTTTGTTCAATATGTTGTTAATGAAAGCAAACAATTTATATCTATAAATTATTTTAATTATACATAATTTTTTTATTAGACAGTTTTAGATGTTTAATAATTAATGTGTGTGTGTGTGTGTGTGTTATATAAACACAATTCAGGTGGGCTACTTATGGATTTATACTCGTATATTAACCCTCGTTTATTTGAAATCTCGCAAAAATTATGTCATTCTGTGTCCTCATTCCCACTATGAAACTTGTGTTGCTGCAATTCTTGTTTCGAGTGGTGAAATATAATTATTTCCCTTTTAAGTTGTTTTCGCTCTTCCGCACTCTGAAGTCATGAGCAGCTGCTGCAAAATATGCAAGTGTGGACCGGGACTATTCTGTCGCAAAATCCAGTTTATTATCTGCACTAAAAGAAATGGACCGATTTACATTTGAGTAACGTTGGGATTTCTTGCAATTTCTTTTTTACATTTTAATCGGAAATTGTAAAAATATGTCCTACAAAATTTGGTCGGAGAGAAGGACCCGCAGTTACCGGGGTATACACAAGTTTACTGCTAAGGTTCGGGAGACTGATTTTCTTGTAGATGTCCCAGGAGTTGGGCGTGCTTGTACATTGTATAAACCAGAAGTTAAGGCTCGTAGTCGCTCTCCAGAATTTAATATATCAGGCACCACTCAACGTTGAAATTTATAAAAGATCTCCCCAGAACGCCGTATAAAATTTAATAGATTCTGCCCCGTTTTTCAATTCTTTAGATGAACCAACGAGACACTGCACGCTGAAGTCGATTTTGATTAAAAAAAAAAACAATAAAATTGTTTCTTGGGACAAAATTGCTGTATTTGAGGCTCAGCAAGCCCACTGTTCAGTGCGGCTTGTGAAATGGAGGCATCACTGGCCCATATTTTGTCTGATAATGAGGACACTGCAACTATCAAGTTCACTGGGGACTCCATGATAACCGATTTTCCATACCTTTTCCCTCTTCCTGGTAATCATGTGAACGATGTTTGATTTCAACCGGATGATGCCACATGCTGCACACCTTATATCACAATCGATTTATGGCGTCAAAGGTTTGAGGACCGTTTAATTGGAATGTGCTCAAGTAATATTAATGAACGTTATTCATACGTGACGTAACCTTTTGTGGTCGAGTTGGCATTGAACTGCACCATGCATCACAGAAAGAATTCGTTTTTTAGCCGAATTGTTCGTTTAAGGAACAGACTTCCTGCGGAGATGGTTCCTGCCACATTTAACTTGGGAAAGTTCACTACTCCCTCTATTCCCTTTTCCCCCAACCTATTCCTAATACTGGCACAATATATCGCATATGCAGGAGTCATCTCCATCTGTTGAGTGCTGGTCCAGTACAAACAGAAATTAGAAATAGCTGATATACAGGGGCCATCTCCTGAATGCTGGTCCAGGACAAAAAATATTAAAAATAGCTGATATGCAGGGGCCATCTCTTAAGTGCTGGTCCAGGACACAAAAATATCAAAAATAGCCTGATGTGCAGAGGTCATCTCTTGAGTGCTGGTCCTGGAAAAAAATGGTAAAAATAGCGGATATACAGGGGCCATCTCTTGAGTGCTGGTGCAGGAAAAAAATTATTAAAAATAGCCTGATGTGCAGAGGTCATCTCATGAGTGCTGGTCCTGGAAAAAAATGGTAAAAGTAGCGGATATACAGGGGCCATCTCTTGAGTGCTGGTCCTGGACAAAAATATGTTAAAAATAGCGGATATGTAGGAGCCATCTCTTGAGTGCTGGTCCAGAACAAAAATTATTAAAAATAGCCTGATGTGCAGAGGTCATCTCTTGAGTGCTGGTCCAGGACAAAAAATATTAAAAATAGCTGATATGCAGGGGCCATCTATTGAATGCTGGTCCAGGACAAAAAATTTTGAAAATAAGCTGAACTGGTGATGTCAATTGTCTGCCACAGAACGTCAATTTGACACCGTTGAACTATTTTCTGTGCAGCCACGTATTATGTCGACAAATCACAGCCAAGTGAGCATTTTAAGGCCAACTTTCGTGATGCCATTTCCGAGATAAGATCCCATACTTTGGCAAATTTGCTCCAAAAGGCGTGCAATTAAATCGCGGTGTACTGGGAGACCATTCTCTGCAGTCATACAAATTCAATCGTATGCCATCTCTAGTCAGAGCGGTACTTCATGGCAAAGAAATCAATTTGACAAAATTTAAACTTTTCCTGGGTTATAGAATTTTAAAATTTATATTTTTCCTTAAATAATCTCATGAATTTTCTAAACAATTTTTAAGTTACAAAGTTTTGTAAGTAAAGAGAAGGTAGCCGAAGTGGAATATAATAACGTCGATAAAAAAAATTATTAATTTTTGTTTGTATTGTTTTTTTTCTGGCTTCCATTTTGCGCAGGACACATTTGAAATAGGTTTTGGTTTTTATCCTGATCTATTATATATATATATATATATATATATATATATATATATATATAAATATTTCTCGTTCAGTAGATTTCTCTAAAGCAGGCAAAATATTTTCAAAGCTGTCCCTAAAGAAATAAAATTTTAAAGGATTATTTAGTTTCCCTTGAAATATTGTGGTTTTTCCAAATATCCGTTAAACTCTTTACAGAACAATAAAAAAGCATAATTTCTCACCAGACCTGCGGCACATGTCCTTATCCAAATAGGTTTTGAAATACTCTCCATGTTAGCAAATATTGTACACAATCCAGACAACCTGACATTTGGTAAGCCCTTGTTGGCTTAGCAGGACTGGCATATAAACACATGCACCAAAAGCAGAATATTAAGAGATTAAATGTTAAGGATTAACCTGCATTAGATGCAGCTTAAGCAGTTATGTTGTGTCTGCACATGTGAAAACTTGTGCAATTTGGAAAATACTAATCACACGATTAAATCGCTTAAAGTGTGGAAATTTTTTTTCACAACATTCAAGATTTAATTGAGATCGTTTTTCAGCTAAATTAGAAAAAAGAAAATAACAAATTTGGTGTGTGTGTGTGTGTGTGTGGTTTTGGGTTAAAGAGAAAACCAAAACAAAAACAATTTAGAGAATCAATATTTTGCTGCTAAAACAAGCAGCAGCAAGAAAGTGATATGAAACCACAGAAGTGCTAAAAGGAATGCATGATATTAAGTCTGTCCGTCTGGCTTTTCAACACCATGAAGTCATTAGTATTTTACACCTCTAAACAATAGCAATTAGGAGTAGATGTGAAATTGCAGTTTTAGTTTTACATTCCATGGCCTGGAAAATAGTGTCAACTTCCGCTATCAGGAGTGGGGAATTTTCCATCATGCAAATCCCAAACACATGATGTCTAATAAATGTTTTCATGGTTTAAGCTGTTGGCTATTTGTTTTTATAAATAAGTTTTTATAGATATTTTTTTAGTCATAATTTCTGCATAAATTATTTCATTGGCTTTGAATTTGTCTTCTTTGGCCTCTCTTAATTTATAAGAAATTTCATTTTGAGTTGTTTCTTTTGCGTCTATTAAATTTCAAATAATTTTTGTTGGATGTCTAAATATTGGAAACTAAAACTGAAGAATGGAATTCCCAAAATGTCTTGAATTTCTTTTTTTTTATCTATGATTTATATCATTTATTTCTTATTGCGCTATGCCTGCTTTTATAATTCTAATTGAGTTATTAAGATCATAATTATTATTTATGTGTTCATGCCAGCTTATCTGAAGCATTGTTCTCTTGTCATATTTTAAGAATTTGGAAATATACAACAACCCTTTTTATTTAACCATAAATAAGGGACGGTCTTGAGAGCCTTTATTTTAAACTTAACCTTATTGTTTTGCAAATTTGGTGTGTTTGCATGAATCACATTTTTGTAAATTGAATTATTAATTAATAATTTTCATTTAATTTTTATTCAAATAATTTTTAACCCAAATATGATTTATCTTATCTGATTTGCATACTTAATTAACGTTGCCAAATACTAAAAGAAACTACAGTAATTCTAAAATAAATATATAAATAAAGTAAAACATTTGCGTTGCTACACTCTTCAATAAAATATTAATTACAAAATTTACAATTATTGCATAAGTTTAATGTACGTAAACATATTCTTTTTGCTGTTAAAACAAACAGTTGTTTGAGCATTTTTCAAGTCATTAACCTGCAGCATAAAAACCACGCACAAAAATGCAACACTAAGCACTGACTTAAAATACTTGCTACTCAGCCCGGTTAACAATATTTTGGTATTAAGCTTAAGACCTCTTTGGTGATTTCGTATTTAAACATTTCGGTTTATAATTGAATAGCCAGCACAAATGACGGTTTAAAATTGTAATTAAATTGAATTAAAATAAATAAAAAATGAATTTTATGCATAAACAAAATCAAAAGAAAAATATAACGTTTGTTCAACAAAAAAAACAAAAACTAAAATATAAATAAAAAACAAGTCAAATGCAACGCATGAACGGATGCCACAAAAAGATGGACACACGTTGGCTGCTACCGCCAACAACAAAAGCCAAACAGCAATCGGCAATTAATAACAATAGTTGCACGTTTACACAGGCAAACATGGGCAAACACACTAAGAAAAGCACTTACCAAACAAACACGCACACACGCACGCACTCACACACACACTAGCATATAAATTTTAAACCAATATTGTTAGCAGTTTTGAGCCTATAGAAAAGCATGGCACATAAATAAGAAAAAATATATTAAAAAATATACAAACAAAAAAAAAAAAACTACAATAAAAAGTTAAGCACGTTAAACAACAAGACAAGTGCATAAAATAATCAAACAACAAGTAGTAAATTTAATAAAATGTAAATTGAATTGAATTAAACAAAAAAAAAAAAAAAAAGAACACAAAAAAAGCTTCAAAAGTTAAGAAAAACCATTAAACGTTTAGGAATTTTCCTTTAACCACGCACTCGTCATTTTGTCAGTCTCGCAGGCACAGAGTAAATTTATAAGAATAAAACAATAACAGTAACTACATTTCCTGTATGCTTTTACTTGTTGTTGTTGTTGTTATTGTAAAAAAAAGCTAAAGGTTAAAGAACTCTAATTATGCGAGAGTAGTCACAGAAATAACAAAAAGAAAGCAGCAGAATCGCAAATCGATTGCGATGAAATTGAAGTTGGATAAGAAGCATCGCTGGCATAAAAACTTTTAGAGTGGGAGTAGTTAATAAAATAAAATGACGGGTCAATTAAAATAAAAATTTATTAACAATTGTCCAGCATAAATTTTAATATGTTTAAAATATTTTTATTTATGAAACATATAAGCGCATATATTTTTAATATTTAAATATTAATCTACTGCTCAAGATTATTTTATTTTATTTAAAGAATATAAATCTTTGGAATTAGATTGAAATGTGTAATGAAACATACCAAGAAGAGTAACACTCAATACAAAAAATTATATATTGATATCAAATATCAATGAAAAAATTAATAATATTTTTTTAATATTCAAATATTGATCAATTCTTTTTTTTTGTTGTTATTTTAATTAAGTATTATAAATCTTAGTAACGTTCAATACTTCCATAAGCCTCAAAGTTAACTAAATTATGCAAAAAAATTAAAATTTATTTTAAATATATGGGTAACGTTCGACACATATATCTTATCTTTAGTAACGTTCAATACACATTCCCAAAAAATTTTTATTTACTTTTAACAAAAACCACAAAGTTAACAAAATATAAAAAAATGTTATTATTTATCTCAAAATATATGGGTAACGTTCAACACATATCTCTTTAACGATACGCGGCCTAAACAACTGATAAAGTACTTTGTATATCATCACACCTAAACAATTCAAATATTTTTTAATCAAAATAAAATTTTTTTTATCATACTGAAAAGTGTTTGGTAACGCTCAATACATATTGTCACGAGTTAGAAATTTTTATTTAAAAAATTCTACGGAGTATTTATTTAATTAAACTATTAAGTAACGTTCTTTACATTTTTTATTAAAATATATCATAAACTATGATGATTAATATATCCTAAGTAACGTTCAGCACGTATTAGTATGAGTTAATTGTTTTTACTACAAAAAAAAATAATAAGTGACGCTATTAATATTGCTACACTTCTCACAAAAACGTAAAATAAAATCTTAAATAAAATATTTTTGAAAATTTGCGAAATTCAAAAAGTGTTTCCAGAGCTGGAAAATTTTATCTGATTTTTGGTATATAAAAGTAACAAGACAAAGTTAATTTTAAATTTTTATTATTAAGTAGGGCTGTTGTACACACCACCCTTTACTTAAAAAATTGTTGGTAACGTTCAGCTCATATACTTTTAATATACAAATATTCATCTAGTGCTTAAGAATTTTTTTTAATCTTAATAAAATATTATAAATCTATGGAATCAGATTGAAATGAGTAATGAAACATACCAAGGAGTGTAACACTCAATACAAAAAATGTATGTTAATTGATATAATTGAAACAATTAATAATATTTTTTTATTATTCAAATATTGATCAGGAGCTTTTTGTGATCTTAATTAAGTGTTATAAATCTATGAAATCAGATTGAAACTAGTAGTGCAACATACCAAGAAGGGTAACACTCATTACAAAAATATTATGTATATTAACCAATAATATTTTTTTAATTTACAAATATTGATCAAGATTTCTTTTATCTTAAATTAAATTGAAATGAGTAATGAAATATACCAATGAAAAGTAACACTCAATACAAAAACTATAGATTAATTGATATAATCAAAACAATTAATTATATTTATTTTAATATTCATATATTGATCAAGACTTTATTTTTGTTATCTGAATTAAGTAATACAAAATCTATGGAATCAGATTGAAGTGAGTAATGAAGTCTAGCAAGTAGAGTAACACTCAATACAAAAACTATATATTAATTGATATAATTGAAACAATTAATTTTTTCATTATTTGAAATTTGATTGAGTTTTGAGATTATTTTTTATCTTGTTTAAATTATATCAATTAATATGTATATTTTTTTGTATTGAATGTTACTTTAATTATGGACATTCGATATTTCGCCCACCATATTGAAGCTTCTTTGGGAAATATTTTTAATATTTAATATAAAAATACAAAAAGAACATGAAAGCTGCAATAAATTTATGAATTGTTTCAATAATTTTAACAAAATTTTTTCTTTGTATTGAGTGTTACTCCCCCTGGCATGGGTCATTGTGACAAATTTAGTTACATGAATGGAATTATTGCATATAATTGGTTATAGATTTTAATATGTTTAAAGTATTTTTATTTATTTATTTATACATTTTTTTTCTGAAGCAACAAAAAGCTTTTTATTTTAATTATTATGAAAAAAGTTAAGTTTTCTTTTAAAACTAGTATGTTAACTTGTTTCTAATTTCATTTATTTGCAATATTAGCTCAACTAATTTATTTATTTACACAAACATAAGCCGTAAAAAACCAAGCAAATATTTACTAGTTCCTTTTTTTTAATACAAGTAAAAGTAAAATTCCCCAAAGTCAGGCATTTACTTGATTAAATATATGTAATAAATTTTTGGCCTTATTCATAAATATGCGTTATGCTTAGAAGCTTCTTATAACACGACTGTTCCTTACAAAATCTGTTGTGTTACAAGCAACCAAATGCTTTTTGTAAATAAAGCTTTTTATATATAATTAAGTGTGATAAAAGTTGTTTCAATACATTATCATTCGATTAAGAGTTAATCGATTAAATCATTATTCTATTAAAAGTTAATCGATTAAGTTATTATTTGATTAAAAGGTAATCGATTAAATTAATTTTAATACAATTGATACAAAATAAAAAAGATTTCGAGATAAACTAAAATATATTCAAACATCTAAAAATTTTAATGAATTTTTAATCGATTAATTTTTATTTGTCATTTGTTATATTTTAACTTGAATAATTTTTCTAAATATTAATAAAAAAATTTGATAAGAATTTTTTAATATATAATTTTTCAAATGAAACTGTTCGTATCAAAATATTTTTTTAACCGGGACCCGCATTCAAAGGGAAGCCCTACCCAAACAACACATTGTCCCTGAATTAGAATACGAGGGAATATTCTTCAGAAAATGATTGAGATTTTTTCGTATTCATTGAAATTTGTACTTCATCGACTAGTCTTTTGCTACAGTACCGAAGTTGGAAAGCTGTAAAGCGCTCTTTCTTTTATGACAGAGTTACTACCTGTCGATATTATTCAAGAGAAAGTGCTTTGCTTTAGTCAGTGAAACAGATCGAGAATTATTCGTCTTTTTTTTTTGCCTTAATAAGAATAACTGCCTATTCTTCCCTGGCTAGAGCCTTTGTCGATTGAAGAAATAGTATTTAAGACAAGAACTATTTTTGAAATTGTTTGCGGCATCGGCTAACAGGCAGTTAGCCTGTTATTTATGAATAAGCATTTGATTTAAAGGGTCTACATTTTAAAGCCATTAAATTTTACTCATATAGTTTTGGAACTGCCCACGTTTCTAAAAAATTATTTATATTTATTACAAATATCTGGAACCGAAAGTTTAATTTATTTCAAATTTAATTTGACTTACAGCATGATGTTGATGTTGTTTGTTTAATACAAAAATATATATATATATAAAATAAATAAAGAGAGTGAGATACCGAACGCATTCGATTTTCTATCGCTTGAAATTAGAAAATTAGAATTAAATATGCACAACACAGTCTAGTTATAATTTAATGAAAAAATAATGCATTCAAACGTCTGACTGGCGCCCAAATAGTTTAATTTAATTGTTTATTAATTGTAAATTTCTCATCGCAACAGATACACTACAAAAATGCTTTAACAACGAACACCGAACCTTTAAAACAAAAGACTTGAGTAACAAACTTGGTGTTGTTTGCATTTCGATTCTTTAATACAATTCAATAAACTTTAATTCAGTTTTTCTTTCAAACTCATGAATGAATTTAATTCAGTCATTTTGGAAAAAACAAGTGTTTTTCTTTTATGTCTGTCTAATTGTTGAAGCGCCCAAATGAATTTCAACGAAAAATACGATCGTTACCATTGTAATTAGCTGGGCAACATGTTCATCACGTTTCTAAAGTCCAGTCAAGTCTGTCTTACTTATGGATTTTATGTTAATGATCTTGTTAACTCGGGATTTCTTTACTTTTAATGGTGTCCTTTAAGCCAATTGCTTGCCCTGCAAATGGTTTATAGCGTTTCGGACGCCAGTCTTCCGTTAACTTTTTTTCTTTAAATATACAACTCCGCTTGAAAAGAAAAACTCAAGTTCCCACGGGATATTGGAAATGCAATTAGATGTGTGATGAAAATGTCATTTGACAATCCCCAAATAATTATCAGTATTTTAACTGTGACCATGTACAGTTTTCTTTTTTGACAAGACTTCAGAGCGAGCCGCCTTATTAAGTTACTTAACCGCAGAGGTGTTGGTAATTGACTAATTAATTGTTTAAATGTGTTATTAGCGGTCGGTATCAAAAGCTATTTGGCTGTTAAATGAAAACTATACAAATGAGACATTTATTTAATTTATACAAACTATTTGAAACGAGACAAATTTTTATAATAAGAATGGTTTTATATCTTCTAGCCGATTTGTGTAATAAACAAAAGATTTAAGGCACAAGCGCAATGGAGACAATAAGTGGTTGAAAGACAAAAAACGCCGCCACATAAAAGAGATCGCCTCGTTCTTGTAAAATCATGTTAATGAAAACGTAAAACTGATTATAAATTATGTTATTAACTTGGAGAAATAAAAAAAAATATATATATAAAATACGTTCAATATGAGTTTAATATTTTACTTGACATGAACTAAAACATTAATGAATATTTAATTATACATTATATTAATTTATAAGTAACACTCAATACATAGTTTTTTAAAACTACAACGCTAATCGATTGATGAATCTTTTTTTCACATGTCAACAATTTAAATGTTTTCAAACAAAATAAACTAATTTCTTTAGTAACGTTCAATACACATTTTCATACATTTTTTATTTACCCTTAACAAAAACCCCAAAGTTAACTACATTATACAAAAATAAATAAAATTTATTTCAAAATATAAGGGTAACGTTCGACACATATATCTTCTATTTAGTAACGTTCAATACCTACTTTTATAAACTTTTTATTTGCACTTAACAAAAACCACAAAGTTAACTAAATTATGAAAAAAAATTCAATGTATTTCAAAATATAGGGGTAACGTTCAATACATATTTCTTTAGCGATACAAAACTTAAATAATTGATAAAGCATTTTATATATCATCACACCCAAACAATTTAAATATACATATTTTTAACAAAATGAACATTTTTTTAATCGTATTGAAGATTGTATAGTAACGCTCAATACATTTTGTCATGAGCTAGCAATTTTGATGTAACAAATTCTACAGGGTTTTTATTTATCTCAAGAAATAAGTAACGTTCATTATAATTTTTTATTGGAATATACAATAAACTATTGCTGAAGAATTGTAAGTAACGTTCAGCACGTATTTGTATAAGTTGATTATTTTTACTAAAAAAAAAAATTAATGACGCTATAAAGTTCTAAATTATGCTATACTTCTAACAAAAACATAAAATAAAATCTTAAATAGAATATCTTTGAAAATTTGCAAAATTCAAGAAGTGTTTTCAGAGCTGGAAATTTTTATTTGATCTTTGGTATACAAAAGTAACAAGTCAACGCTAATTTTAATTTTTTGTTTTTAAGTAGGGCTGTTGTACACACCAAGAATACGATATCGTTGGCTCTTTTACCTGCTTAAAATGGGTTGGTAACGTTCAGCTCATATATTTTTAATATACAAATATTAATCTACCGTTCAAGATTACTTTTTAACTTTTTGAAATATTATAAATCTATGGAATTAGATTGAAATGAGTAATAAAACATACCAAGAAGAGTAACACTCAATACAAAAAATTATATGTTCATTGATATAATTGAGACAATTAATAATACTTTTTTATTATTCAAATATTGATCAAGATTTTTTTGTGATCTTAAGAAATATTATAAATCTATGGAATCAGATTGAAACGAGTAATGCAACATACCAAGAAGAGTAACACTCAATACAAAACAATTAGTAATTTTTTTTAACATTCAAATATTGATCAGGACTTTTTTTGTGATCTTAATGCAGTGTTATAAATCTATGGAATCAGATTGAAATGAGTAATGAAACATACCAAGGAGTGTAACAATCAATACAAAAAATATATGTTAATTGATATAATTGAGACAATTAATAATATTTTTTTATTATTCAAATATTGATCAGGAGCTTTTTGTGATCTTAATTAAGTGTTATAAATCTATGAAATCAGATTGAAACTAGAAATGGAACATACCAAGAAGGGTAACACTCAATACAAAACTATTATGTATATTAATCAATAAAAATTTTTTAATTTACAAATATTGATCAAGATTTTTTTATCTTAATAATATATTACAAACCTATGGAATTACATTGAAATGTGCAATGAAACATACCAAGAGGAGTAACACTCAATACAAAAATTATATTTTAATTGATATAATTGAAACAATTAATAAATTTGTTTGAGTGTTGAAGTTAATTTTTACTTTGTTTCAATTATATCAATTATATATATTTTTTTTTGTATTGAGTGTTACTTTAATTATGGACATTCGATATTTCGCCCACCATATTGAAGCTTCTTTGGGAAATATTTTTAATATTTAATATAAAAATACAAAAAGAACATCAAAACTCAAACAAATTTATAAATTGTTTCAACAATTTCAACCAAATTTTTTTTTGTATTGAGTGTTACTCCCCTTGGCATGTTCCATTGTGACAAATTCAGTTACAGGAATGGAAATATTAAATATGATTGCAAATAAGGGATTTGTAATCTCTTTAACTATTTTCATACTGTGATAATAATCTTGACACATTTTTGGTTTTTTTTAATGAAGTTGGAGCGACTAACCCTTTATGAAATTTCTTATTTTTACCTTCCTTGGTTTTATTTCATAAGAGTTAGTTTCCCACTAAAAATTTTGATTATAAATCATATTGAAATGATTTGTCATATTTTCAATTTCTGCGTTTCTAATAACACAAATCAACAATGTTAATGATAATCAGCCATTTTCATATAGAAATCAGTTGTACAAAACTAAAACAATAAATCTGAGCACTTTTTATTTCGCATAAATAGTTTTCTAAAACGTAACAATGGGTTGGGTGAAAAGATATGGCAAACATTAGCTAAAGACTTTGGCATTAACCTTATGAACTGAAATCAAAACAGACGCCTTTTGTTTTAACCATTTCGGATTTTATTTGTTTCGCATTTCGATTATTTGTTTTTTCCCCCATTCCAAACAAACAATACGGCAAGTGGTCAATATTGTTTGTTTTAGTTGTTATTATTTTCTTGGTAGTTACTTTTCAAAATCAGTTGTTTATTCAAAACAATAATAATAATAATAATAGGAAATATATTTTTCTAAACTTTTGGCTACTCAAGCAGCAAAAGCTGCTGTATGAAAAGAAAAATTATTTTTGGTGTTTTGAACCAAAAAATGTGGAGTGTGTTTTATTTTTCTTGCCCAGCTTTTTGTTTCGCCCAGTGAACTTTGCCAAAGTTTTACAAGTAACACTCAACATTTAAAGAGGCATTGTGTACACACACACACTCATACAAATGCTTATTGTGGTCTATTGTGCTATTTCTTTAAGTTTGGCAAAAATCTGTGAAATGAAATCTTAAAAAAATATTTGAAACAATTGCATTTATTTTTGGGCGAATAGTTGGTTATTTGTTTGGTTTATTACAATGAACTGATTTTTTAAATTTTCGATAAATAAACAAAAACACATACAATTCATTTATATGAATCTGCCTGCACAGGGGATTCCCTTATGGAGTGTTATTTCCAGCAATAAAAAAAATTTTATTCTAAATGAAACCGTCTAACTCTGTTTATAATTCACTCATCTTTGAAATAGTTTTATCTTCACTAACAAATTTTCTATGTCCCAATTTATCAACTTTTCCCCCACCCTTTTAACTTCGTTGGCATCATGGCAAACGGTTCAAACTTTTAACCAGCCCAGCAAACACTTGCTCAACTTTATTTTCAAGCTCATGTTTGATTGTTTTGAAGCCATTTGCTGGAATTCATTGTTATTGATTCCATTCTGCAATAGTTGCAATAGTTTAAATAAATATTTTTATGCTGTTCAACATTTCCACAATCATTATTATTTTAATGATGATCATCATGAGCTTGATTTTAAGAAAAAAGGGGGTGTAACTTTAACAATAAAATAAAATAAAATCTCTCAACTTTTGTTTGCTGTTTAATAACAATCAAACATTGAAACAAGTTCGATCAAAAATAACGCCCTGAGGGCGATTTTGGTAAAATAAAAAGTTAAGCAGTTGCACCGGGGAGGGTATCCTTAAACAACATGCCGTGACTGTTCACTATGCACAACACTTGTTGCTTGAAATATTATGTTTTTGATTTACTTTTTTTTTTTGAAAAGGCTTTAAAAATTTTATAGTCAAGCTTTTTGTTTTATAAGTACAACTGGGAATAGAGTTCTTCCCTTTTTCGCTCGTATCTCATATCCATTAAGATTTGCTCCAAATTTGTGTGGGTGTTGTTTCTTTTATTAAAGCTTGTGTTGTTCTCGTTGCTTTTGGTACACAACTATTGAACTCTTAACTCTGTGTTTTTCTTAACCAACTCATCTGTTTTTCTGGCGATAGCAATTCGAAATTTTCTGCAGCTTCAATTGCACTGAAAAGACCAACACAAATTTTTGGAGATACACAACGAGCTTGGAAGTCACTACATTTTTTTTTTTCGTAAGATGTCACTACATTTTTAATGTTAAATAAAATTTAAATTATAACCTGCTGATTCAAAAACCAGTGCTAAAGTTAATGAATACTTTAAAGGAATTTTAGCCATACAAAATCCATACTTTAAAGACACTTTAATTTTAATAATCGTTTATGAATAACAGCGTAAGTATTTATAATATATTATATATATATATATATATATATATATATATATATATATATCTATATATATATATATATATATATTTCTTTATTGACATAAAAATAGATTTAAAACGTAATTAGCTAAAGACAGTTTGTCAACAACGATTATTAACAGAAACTTGGTGAAATAAAATAATCGCCCATATTATGAATGACGACGTCGATGTCACATCAGCACGACAGAAAAAAATTCTCACGTGTCATTTAATTGTGAACAATAATTAATGATTATTAACAGCCTATTCATATTCTCTAAGGCGTATAATATTAATAGAACACGTTAGTTAGAAGTCAATTTCTGTCGACAAAAACTAGACAAGTGACAATTGTTCGCTGTCGTGCTGATGTGACGTCGATCATAATGCGGGCGACTATTTCCACTTAAACAAAATTAATTTTTAAATAAATTTTACTACTGCAAAGTATTTTACTTTATTCTGTAATTATTGCTGACGTGACGTCAACACGACATCAAAAATGGTACACTTTCTTGATCTTAATGGACAACAATTAACTCTCACAGGCTCTGGATATGGGAAAAGTCTATTAGAAATGATTAATTTCTTAAGAAAACGAGTACAGTTGAGTTCTATTTTTGATATTGACTTAAAGTGACTTTGACTAGTAGTTACAGAATAAGGAAGATCGCTGAGCACTTTATCTCTTTTTTATGCGATTTCCAAAGGAGTGAGTGCACTTCATAAGTAAACTAGTTTACCCAAATTATTTTATATCGATTTATTTTTCGTTAACAGCACATTGCGAAAATGCGCCACGCCTTATCAAATCTATAGCGCTCTCAGTCTCCTCAAGGATCCGTATAAATCAACCTCTTCCATGCACCATAAATCGAATAAAACGTCTATATAGGCGGTCGAAAAGTAGCCTCGTTTGAACCGCCACATTTGCCAGTAACAGCCTGACCACGGTTGGCATTTCTCGCTACTGAAGTCAAAAATTTTTAGTGAAGGAAAAACACTGTATTACAAATTTTCCAAATGCGGGCGCCTTCGCTTATTATATGATCTCTAATCCTACACGATAATTTCTTCAGTAAAATAAATAAATTGTTTTTATATTATTAAAACAATTATTAGTTGTTGTTGTTCCCTTATTTCCCTTATAACTACAATTAGAGTCGGCAAATTTGTCAACAAATTGTGGAATAAAAAACGTAAGATAATAAAAAAGGAAAAGTGATCAGTGAGTTCTTGTTATGACTTTGATATTTCTTTCAGACTTCCCACTTAATGAAGTGGAAGTTTGAAATTAATATCTTTAGTTATTCTAAGAAATGTCGAGTAAAGGTTCGCTGATGATCTGCATTAGCGCCAGTGAAATGCCTATGGGGATTAACTAAAATCCCTCAATCAATTTACATTTTTTAGTAACATTTTGGGAAAAACGAATCATCACAGAATTAAAATTATAGAGGTTTAATCATAATTTTATTCAACTCCATAACTATTACTTTTATTCACCGAAGTTTTAAAACTTCCCTACAATACCAGCTCTCTTATAGGTCAGTCTATAAACGTAAACGAAGCTTCAGGTCCCGTGATTTAATTTTAATATTTTATTCACCGTGTAGTGATGGTTGTTACTTGTCAAAATCTGGGATTCCCCTACAATACCAGCCCTCTTGCTAGGCAGTCTATAGACATAAACGATGCCTCAAGTTCTATGTTCGATTCCACACTGAGTCATAATTATGGTATCGAAATTTTCTGATCTCTATTACCACAGGATTCTGTTAATTATTGTCGGCTTGTCTCAATGACGAAAGCATGTCACTGGTAGCTGAGTGTTACCGCCATGTGCGAAAACAGCAGAACACAGTACCCGCCTCCGACGTTAACTTTAGCAGATATATTCACCGGCGAAGTAAAATTAGCTTAAAACGAAATTCTCTGGCTTCTCGCTTATTAAAGTGGAAGAATGAAATAAATATCTCTAGTTATTCTAAGAAATGTTGGGTAAAGGTTCCCTGGTGATTTGCATTTGCCCCAGTAAAATGGGTTTTTTGTTTGTTTGTTTATTAAGCCGAAATTTGAATAATTATATAGCTATATTAAACAATAGTTGATAAGATAATGTATAATATTTACAAAGTCCCGAATTCAGGCGTTAGGAACCGGCTGAAACCCCTCAATTGATCACTTAGAATTTTTTTAATAACTTTGTGGGAAAAAAGAATCATCACAGAATTAAAATTAAAAGAATAAATAACACTTCAGGGATATTTAAGCGCTGACGGACTTGTCAGATCGCCCGTGTTGATAAATCGTCATAAATAAAATGGCCCAATTCCGATATCCTTTAGCCTTTTCCTTCTAATTGTTTGCTGTCTAACGTTATTTTTCGAACATTTATTTTGCTGAGAACATTTTTTCCATCCCTCTTGTTAAAACTTCCGGTGAAACTTCCCCGAACCCTTGTCGGCTGTTCTCTTAGAGGACTTCAAGAGCCTAAAATTGTATTCATTATGAAGAGTAACCTGGAGGGCTGGGCCCTACCAGTCACTATAAACGATCCAGCCGAAACTAAATTACAAACAGTAAATCTAAGTTTGCAGCAAAACCAGGATCAGTTCAATAATTTTCCTTCTAATTGTTTGGTGTCTAATTTTACTTTTCGAATAACTCAACTACAAAATTTCGATTGCTAGGAACGATCAGGGGCTAATTTTTTTCATCCCTTTTGTGAACCCTTCCCGAACTCTTGTCGGCTGTTCACTTACAGGACTTTAGGAGCCTAAAATATTATTCGTAAGAAAAGTGCTTTAAGGACAGGGCCTGCCAATGAGTAAAAATCTTCCAGCCGAAATTAAATCACGAACAGTAAATCATAAGATCAGCTTTTGCTTTAAGTGCTACTAAAATTTGCAGCAAAAGCCAGGATCAGTTTAATACTCTGATTTATTTTGATGTAAAACAGGCAAACTGATCATGTTTGCTGGCGGCCATTGTATTACGATTTTTGTTAAGTCTTTTGATTTCTACAGATTCTATTTTATTCTACTCATTTGCTTTATTTGCTGTTGCCAAAAGAGATGGTCTTATTTTATTTTTTATTATTATTTTTATTTTTTTTATTCTACTGCATCAGCCATAAACAACATCATGATGATCATTTTCATCATGATCGTCGTCATCATTGCCATCAACTGTTTTATCAAAATCTTGTTATTGTATTGTTTGATTTTCTGCTTTGCAATGACCTTTAACTGTTATAAGTACGGCACGATCATCTTTGATACTGAATTAAACATTCCTTCTTCTTCTTCTTCTTTTTACTTATTTGTTGTTGTTTTGTTAACTTTTTCATTTTGCTGGCTTAATATTTTTTTAAAATGCAATTGTTGTTTGCCAATATGTGGCACATGATTGTGGCATGTTTTAGCCATGGGAAATGGTTTAGTTTTTGCTAAATGAATTTATAAAATTCAAAAAATCAATGAATTTATTTAAAGTATAAATAACATTAAAGTTGGAATGAATTCATTAACAAATTTATTTCAATTTATTTATAATTTTTCCCCTTTTTTTTTTGGAAAATATGACATATTTCTTTTTGTTTAAATTAAGGCGTTGGTTCCTGGCCGTACTTTCATATCTTCTGCATTAAATAAGGTTTGCAGAGGTTTTTATTAGCCTGCTCGTTTTAATAACATGTTGTGTGTGCGTGTGTGGGTGTATCTAAATCGTGGGAAATTTCATCTTAAAAATTGACCAAATTGTTCTTTTACACACAAACACATACACTCACATACATCACATGTTCTTTAAACGTATGGAATAATCAAAGAATAATCCTTAACTTTAATAATAAGAAACATTTTTTTATTGTTGCTGTTGTTGTTTTATTTTAGAGCTGCGGCTAGAATAACACTGGCTTGGATTGCATGGTTTTGGTTATGAACCGTAACGCAATTTATTTATACAAGATAAATAGAAAAGTTTTGGCTTTAGCTCGCATACAAGCAGCCAACTGGCCGGCCACATACGAGTTTGTGAACGAGTGAGTGCCAGTAAATAAAAATCTGTAAAATGTTGTAAATGGAATAGTCACTGTATTTTGTTTTAGATGCTGCTCTCACACGCCCCCATGAGCGACCCGCTTTCATCTTATCTAGTGGTTTTCTTATATCCCCAATACGAAGTACCCTATAGCCGGTAAAGTGGACATCCCAACCAAATGAAACAGCCAACAGAATATTTCCAAATAAGTTGAACAAAAACTTTATTTTAAGGTGGGACTCACAACTATTGTGCCGTATTTTAATTGGATCACCCTTTATTGACACATTAAAAAGTGATTTCTATTCTTAAAAGTCTCATTGAGTTATTTTCAATAACAAAGTTTGTCAATTAAGTACTGCCGTATGCGAAAGGAACTAAAATGTACTTGAAGGATGCTTTAAAGTAGATTTTGTTAGAGAATATTATGTTGAAGCGCAGGTCAACTTCACTTAAATACTTTAGCATGAATCTAGTACACGCTTCGTGCTGTTAAAATAAATGATCTTTCTTCCACACAACGTGCTTAAGAGTTTTCTTAACATTCTGAGTAGACTATAAAAAGTTGAACTATAAAATTAAAATAAGCAAATCAAGAGGAAGGAGAGGAGTTTAGTTTTAGTTTATTAAAATAAAGATGCGAAAATAGCCACACTCCCATAATCAGTACTTTTTTATTTTTATAAGTTTTTATTTTCAATTATCAAATGACTTGAATTTCATGTACTTGTAAATTAAATTTTTTTCAATATAATTCATATTTCTCACCTTAAAAATAGATATCGATATAACAGAAACGTGCACGTACCTGAAAAGAAAGAATATAAATTATTATTAAAAATATAAAAAAATGATTAAGAGTGTCAATAAAATTTAAAATCAATATAAAAAAACAAGTCTTTTTTGCCTCAACTGGATGTTTATGAAATCTTTTGAAAATATGAGATTATTCTTTTAACAAAATTAACATTTTCTGTTGTTCAACTCTGCTGTGCAATTTGAATATTTGAGAATTACATTAAGGGCGTTTTCTTTACTCAAAAACATGTAACATTTTTTACTTCTTTTAAGAAAAGTGGCAGTTTGTAGAGGTTTTAAAATAGAAATCATACTTCGTAGTGTGTGTTGGATTAATTTCTTATATATATTTAATTTTCATATGCCATAATGGTGACATTTCCTGTTAAAAAGTGTAACAAATGTTGCATTTTTTCTAGCAAGAAAAGCAGCATAAGTGTCGCTTTCTTTGGCTTGTGCTAAACAAAAATAGCAAAATAAGTTCTTGTTTAACTACAGATATTCAAACGCAAAGAGTTTGTTTTGAGAAACATGAAATAAAAAAATTAAAAAATAGGATATGAAGAAAGTTAAAGCGGCAACACAGGGAATTAAATAAAATTAGTATAACCACCGCTTGGATACAATTCTCGTATATTTTTTTATAATTAAATAAGCACTAATGGAAACTGTTAACACATTCTCGGAAGCCGCCTAACAGCATAAGCTGTGATGAGAAAACTGTAGCGGCTTTCGAATACAACTTTTTTGCTCAGACAAATAGTTAAGCTGATATTGACTTTTCGGGCCTTGATATATGTGTGACTTAAAAACATGTATTGAATGTATTGAATGTATTGAAAACAAATTGCGTTTTTTAAACACACCTCGTTTATTAAATAAAGTGATGATGAAAGTATAGCGGCTTCCGAAAACAAGTCTTCTGCTCACTTAAATAGTTAAATTTAAATATTGATAAATATTGACTTTCCCTCGTGCCTTGAAATATGTGAGACTTAAAAATACGTTTTGAACAAAATGTATTTAAAAGAAATTGCCCTTCTAAAACGCACCTCGTATTACAAATAAAGTTCATTAAGGTTTAAGACCTTCTGGCGGCAAGCGCGTGTTACGATCGGTTTGTTATAGTTCTCGTATGCTTTTTCATAATAAAAGTGGTAAAATTAGTAGAAACATTCAGTTAGGCTAATAAATGGTAATACACCAGACTAGTGATGATGACAGTGTAGTGGCTTCCGAAAACAACTCTTTTGCTTAGTTAAATAGTTAAATTGATGTTGACTTTCCCTCGTGCCTTGAAAAATGTGTGAATTAAAAATATTTTTCGAACAAAAAGTATTTAAAAGTGATTACGTTTCTAAAACACACCTCGTATTACAAATAAAATTCATTTGTGTGATATTTTTAGGTTTAAGACCTTCCGGCGGCCACACAGAGACTTAAGTTACCATCGCTTTGATACACTTCTCGTATTCTTTTTCATAATAAAATTGATTGACTGATATATTAAATGACAATAAATAAAAGTACACATGACTACTGATGACAGAAGTGTAGCGGCTTTCGAAAACAGCTGTTCTGTTCGACTCTGTAGGTTGAATAGTTAAATTGATATCGACTATCTTTAGTGCCTTGGAATAGTTGTCATTCCCTTGGTGACTTAAAAATAATCTTCCCACAAAAAGCATTTAAAAGTAACTTCGTTCCTAAAACACACCTCGTACCAGCAATAAAGCTCATTCAGATTTAAGGCCTTCTGGCGGCAACACAGGGACTTAACAAAAATGTATTACCATCGATTTGATGAACTTCTCGTATCCTTTTTCATAATAAAATTGATTGACTGATATATTAAATGACAATAAATAAAAGTACACATGACTACTGATGACAGAAGTGTAGCGGCTTTCGAAAACAGCTGTTCTGTTCGACTCTGTAGGTTGAATAGCTAAAACCGATTTTGAGTTTCCCTCGTGCATGGGAATATTTGTCATTCCCCTGCAGACTTAAACAAACTCTTCGAACAAAAAGTAACTTCACTTTTTAAACACACCTCGTATTACTCATACAGTTTTTTCATAAGATTTCTTTCTTTTAAGATTTAAAGCATTTTGGCCTCGATATTACAAATAGAGTGCATTAATTTAAGTTTAAGACCTTCTGGCGGCAATACGAATATGGTTTGATACACTTCTCGTATCCTTTTTCATAATAAAATTGATATAAATAGAAACTGTTATCATATTTAACTGATATAAATGACATGAACTTTACAAATAGAGTTCGTTCCTGTGATTTTTTTTAATTTACAATCTGCTGGCTTTTTAGCCACTAACTTTTTGAATGTTAATGAAATTTGCTTTTAGTTGCTGTTGTTCTCTGAACTTCTTCATATCCTATTTAATAAAGTGTTCCCAATTCGTGTTGGCCGGCTGTTTAAGTCAACCTGATGCTTACCAAATTATAAATGATACCCTTTGCTGTCTTTTTTATTTTATATTTTTTGTTCTTCAGTTCTTATTTTTCCTTTAGTTGCAATTTGTGGTCGTGGTGGTGGTTCACTTTTATTCAATATCATGCCCAGCGGCTGTGTTTAGTATAAATTAAAAGCCACAAAGCAAAACTAAAGCAAAAACCTATTTGGATGCTGCTTGACTATTGTGTCAGCTTGTTGAACTTGTGATCACCTTCATTTAATTCGCTCACCTACGTTTGATTTCCAAATAATTTTGAGAGATTTTTTTCCGTTTTCAAATTATAATAATTTTTTTTTTTTTTTAAATAAAATTGCCAACAATTTGAGCTGTTCCGTTTGGTATTTAGTTTAATATTTTTAGTGAAACTTGTTTGGCAGAAAAATTAACATACAAACTGCCATAAAAAATAAAGAAGAAAAATATATGAAGAAGAGTTTTAAAACAAATACAAGTTCAATACATGACTGCGATCATTTTGAAAAATCAACCTGACTATTATGATTGACCTTTTTCTTTTGTTAAATCTTGCTTTGGCTGGCTTTTGTTTTAGAGTTTAATGCTGGGATTTAGTTCTTTTTTTCTTACTTTTTCTTACTGCTGATCTGGCACAAACTGGGATTGTGTGGTTTTTTTTCTTGTTCTTTTGAAGATCTTGTATATCACCTTTTAACGTTGCCCCTTTTAATGCACTCAAATCACACAAAACCGTACAAAAACTAAACAGAAGATATATATAATAAGTTTTTGTTTGTTAAACAATATCTGTTAAAATAAAACCGCCCATCGCCGCTGAAGATGCTTATTGTTATTTGTAGAGTCAATGAAAGCATTCACCTTTTATCTACTTTATTTAAATATATATTTTAAGTTAAGCCAACATCAATGTGGCTTCAGAAACCTTCCCAAAATATGAAAGAAAAATAACTGCTTGAATGTGGTCCAGTTAAATCATATAAAAATATTTCTTTTTTTTTCTTTGGTTGAGGTTTACTTTTTCTTTAACGTGCTCATGATAATTCGCTTTTGTATGGCGTTCGTTTGGGGGAATGTAATCACGATTTACAGAATTGTTTTACATAAAATTTCACACAGTCTCGAAAGGTGGCACCTTAAATGGGCAGACATATTTTGCTTAATTTTGTTATTTCAAGTCAAACATTTTGTTATTCTTATTTTATATTATTATTTTTTGGCAAATTATTTTTATTGTCCTTTAAAGGACAGAGTGTAAATTAAAATTACAAAAAAATATGAAATTTTATATAAAAACTTTACAAATCAAAATCACCAACCCCCAACAGCAGCCAAGTTAATTATGCTTCAAAAATAGCAGCGTTTATTTACTCTAGACATTAATGCAATTGAATGAGCATCAGACTAACTCCCCTCCTGGCATTAGTTTTCTTATGTGAGAATATAATTGTTAGAAAGTCCTTAAAATCCGTTGGATATAACATTCAATTTAATTGGGAAATTTTCTTGCTATAGAAATTTCCAAGGGATCTGTAGCATCTTTGAAATTCTGTTACCGGTTGTAGCATTTGCACGCGAATCTACGCGTGTGGTCTTTCTATTTTATTTTATTTGCCCATCGCTCTTGTCACCGTTAATTGTTAATAAAAATCCGTTTTTAATTTCGCCCAGAGACTGTAAGTGGTCTTATATTTTCTTAAATGATTTTCACATTCATGTTAAGCCAACACTTGTTTGAGTAACTGACTCATGTTGGTTGGCAACAAAACACAAATAAACACACACACACGCATACAAACACACACACTTACACACGCACATACAGAAGAGTACATAATTTCTTATTTGGGTGGAACCTGGGCTATTTCCTAGTCCAGGCAAGTGGCCAGATTGTTTGCTTTAATATTTTTTTTTATTTATTTAAACGATCCCGTTTTTATTTGGGGCTCTTGATATATATTAATTTCCAAAATCAGATCAGCTTTTTATAAGACACATAAAGGAAATTTAAATGAATTAACTCCCTTCTTAGGCCCGGTCGTAAATCGTGGTACACTACGAGCTATTCAATCGATTTATTTCTCTTCTTTTTTTAGTTCCTAAATGAAATCTGGTTAAAAACTCCTCCATGATCACATTGAATTTAATTTTTAGTTCGAATTAAAATTAAAATTCATGAACAGTTTCAAAATCTATATAAAATATATATAAAATAATTTCAACTGTTAATAATTGAGCTATTAATAATTTAACTTGACTTTAACAACAAATAAATTAAAAAACTTAATCACTCAATTGATTACTTTGAATTTTTTGTAAGAGTTTGGGAAAAACAGAATCAGCACAGAAATAAATTTAAAAAAAATTAAAGTTACGAAAAAAAAGCTTTTTTTTGGAGAGTTTTAAAAAACGACAATTCTCCAAAAAAATGTGTACTAATTTGAAAATTAAATATAATTAAATAAAAATTAAGATAAGAAAAAATTGTTACTGCAAACATTCAAACGAATGGGAAACAAAAATGCGAAAACAAGCACATGAAATATATAATCGAACGGCAACACCGTGTATGAATTAGTATTAAAATCAATGCAATTCTCGTATGCAAATTCATAATAAAACTTTAATAAATAAAAATGCATTCCATTAAGCCACTGAATAAATGCAAATAATATACAAATTTATACATGTAAAAAAAGAACGATTGTGGCGGCTTTCGAAAACAGCTGTGCTGCTCTGTTTTGTAAATAAACTACTTAAAATGATGGTGAGCTTCCATGGTGCCTCGGAATAATCATCATCATAAGCCTATTAGTGTGAATTAAATTTGCAATAAACAATAAAGAAGAGAAAAAAATTTAATCGATTAAAATTTAGATAATATTTATAAACATGTTTTGATACATTATAAAAGCTTTTTTTGTGTCTTTATTCGATTAATTATAAAACGAATAAAATATTGAAACGTATTTTATGCTTTTTCTTCACGAAAAAAAAATTTTAAGGAAGCTGTTTTTAAATAAAATCAATCGAATAATTTTTGTGCGAGTAATTATTTATTGTAACAAGTTTGGAATTAAGAAATTGTTTTACGCAATCCAGCAACTTTACAAAAAGATTATTATTTTAGAAGTTATTTAAAAAGCACTACTCTAGTATTTATGCAAATAGCACGTTTTAAGTATTCATTATTCGAATAATATAATTATTTTTAAAAATTTTTAATCGACTAATTTAGATTAATAATCAAATTGCATTGAGATATTTCGATCAGCATTATTTTACTGTTATATAACATAGCTTTAGTAATATGCGAAAATTGTATTCGATTATTCTTGTTCGAATAATATTATTCGATTAATAATATTTCAATAATTTAAGAAATTTATATATTATTTTTGTAGTTGTGTAAAACGCCATACAATGATATTTATGCGGATACACATATTTGAGTATTCATTATTCGAATAATATAATTATTTAACAAAATTTTTAATCGACTAATTTAGATTAACAATCAAATTGCATTGAGATATTTCGATCAGCATTATTTTACTGTTATATAACATAGCTTTAGTAATATGAGAAAATTGTATTCGATTATTCTTATTCGATTAATATTATTCGATTAATAATATTTGTCTAAAACGTAGTTGAGTATTCATTATTCGAATAATATAATTACTATTTATAGTTTTTATTCGAATAATCTTATTCAAATATTTTGACCAGCATTATTTTACTGTTATATAACATTTGTTTAGCGACATAAGTAACTTTTATTTGAATAATTTTATTATATTTATCTAACTCGATTAAATTTATTAGAAAAATTTTATTCGAATAATTTTCAATCAATTAATATTTCTTAAATTTTTATTTTAATAGTGTTTAACATTCATTAATTCATAATATTGCAATTATTGGTAACAAAACTTTATCGATTAATATTAAAATATTTATGCAAATACCATTTTTTAAGTATTTATTATTCGAATAACATAATTATTGTTAATAGATTTTATTCGAATAATTTTATTTAAATATTTTTCAGTAGTTTACTTCTATATAATATTACTTTAGTGATATAAGTAAATTCAATTCGATTAAATCTGTGCGATTAGTTTTATTCGATTCATTTTATTCGAATAAATTTCAATGTCTATTTTATTGCTGTTTAACATTCCTTAATGAATATTATTGCAATTATTTGTACCAAGAGAACTTCTCTTAGAAATGAATCGATTAAAGTTATAGTATTTATGCAAATAGCATTTTTAAGTACTCATTATTCGAATAATATAATTATTGCAAATAATTTTCATTGGAATAATTTTATTAAGATATTTTGACCAGCATTTTTGAACTGTTCTATATTACTTTAGTGATGCTACTCGATTATTTCTGTTCGATTAATTTTATTCGATTAACATTTTTCGATTATTTCTACTCGAATAGTTGCTAATCAAATAAATTTTTTTATATCTTTATATTAATGACGTCGAACTTTCTTCACTCAATTTTACTTGCAACAAAAGAAATTTCTCATAAAAGTTTATCGATTAAAATTATTTCATTCATTATTCGAATAATATAATTATTGCAAATTATTTTTAATCGAATAATTTTTTTAAGATTATTTTACTGTTCTATATTACTTTAGTGATTCTATCCGGTTATTTTTATTTCTTTAATATTATTCGATTATTTCTTTCCGAATAATCGTTAATCAAATAAATTTTCCTATATCTTTATTTTAATCACGTTTATTTTTCTTTAATAAATTTTACAGCAGTTACTTGCAACAAAAATAATTTCTCATAAAAATTAATCGATTAAAATTGAAGAAAATATCATAAGTAAATATTTAATTTTTAATTGCATTTTCTTGTACCAGTTTTATAAAAAGCATATAAAAATAATATGTAAAATTTATTGTTAGTCTTTTCTCTAGAAATCTATCAGTTTGAATCGGTGGAGTTCTGCTACCAGTTTGGTTTGATTCGGTTCAACCGCTTACAAGTTATAAACGGGCCACACACTTACGCACACAAAAACACAGAGCCACACACACATATACACACATACATACAGACACACTTTCATACAGACGCACATCCATACAGACATAAGTAGCGGCTCTTAGAATTAGGCAGGAAAGATTTCGAAGACTTCGAAATGCAAGATCTGATGGGAACTCGATTTTTCAAAACATGGCAAAATAAAAAACTTCCCAATTTTTTATATTAAAATTTTAATACAGGAAAGTTAGAAAATTTTTTTACTTTTCCGTCGTCATAGTGTTCGTGGCATATGAATTAATATAAGGACTTTTTACCAACGTATAATTCATGTTGAAGCGGAAGTTGTCCTGCGTCTCAGAGAGTTTCTGGATTTCAAAGAAATCTTCCCTCTTAATATATATAAAATAATTAAATGATATAAAATAAGTGTGGCATCTTAAAATATTTTCCAAGTTTTTTCTATTTTCCATAATAAACTTTGTATTTGAATTCTATTTTGCTGCTTTTCACAAAAATCTCTCTCTCTCTCTCTCTCCGATTAACAAACTAATCCAATCAAGTGTGTAACTTTGGTAAGACCACGACTCGACGTCCCAGTAGTTGTATGATAAGAAATCTGCCGGTCCAGCAGTTAAACTAACTGCCAGGCTATTTGACGAAATTGAAGCACATGAAGTGAAATAAAAATTGACGCAGTCACATTTAATAATAATTTTATTTTTCTTATTTTTTTTTTTGCTTTTCTTAAATTCAATTTTATGAGTTTAGTTGGCTAAAACTGTCTGGAAATGCGTGCAAAATTTGTGTGCTTTAAACAAAGTGATTGCTGGCTGGGAAGAGGGGGGAAGGAGTAGAGCAGAGCTTAAGAGTTTCAGTTTGGCTTAAATCTTGGCAGTCGGCTAAAGAAATCCTATCATTGTGTTTGACATTTAGTAGCATTATTTCATGCGAAATCACCTGCAGATTATGTTTATAGGCTCACATTATCGTTACACTTTTATTATAATTTACAAGTTTGCAGAAGTTTCGCCAAAGTGCCACATGAGCAGGCATATAATCATCATGATCATGATCATGATCATGATGATGATGATGTTGATGGTGATGGTGTTTGCGAGTAACCTGTCTTAAATTTAAATATTTATAATTTTCTTTTTTTCAAACAGCTTTATAGCGGCTGATATGGAGCAAAAGGCGCAGAATTGAACTGCTCGCAGTGAGTCTGTCGCTGATTAAAATCAAAGCTGTTTTGTAAAAATATGAGAAGAGATCAGAATGCGAAAACTAAACTCTTCATGTTTGAACGATCACACACACACACACAGTCAGGGATTTTTTTTTTCAATTAACATTTTTATTTGAAATTATTTTTACAGCTCATTAAGTCAACTGTTAAGCGGTTGTAAATTTCAGCAGATTACGAAATATTAAGTTTGCATTTTTAATGCCACAAACACAAACTCTTCCGTGGCAAGTTGCGTTCTCAGACCACACACATCGTAATTGTAACATTCGAGTTGAAATTATTTAAATATGTTTCCTACTTTTTTCCTTTTTCTGTTTTCCCCGGACGTATGAGAGCTGGTGTAAGATTGGCATATAAGTGGCAAATAACATATAGATTTAATGCTTTTAAGCCTCTTATATGTGGCAATAAAAGCAAACTTTAATATACGATTTTTAATTTTCACATGCTCACACATATACGCACACACAATTGGACATGCATACAGCCACACATACAATTTTGATAGATCGAAGTTGGGCTGGGGAGGAGAACATTCAAAGAACTAAATGTCATTTTGGTTTGATTGTAAAATTTAAGAATTAAAAGTTACGACAATAAACTAAAAAAAGCTGAAGGTTTTATATTCAAATTAGAATTGGTTTTAAGATGCTGTTGGTGTGTGTTTTCTTTCCAGTCCACTGGGCAGCACAAGACAGTATGAAAATTCTTCTTGAGACAATTATAATTCTTATTAGAAATCTGTTCTTGTGCTCAACTCAAGTCTTGTGTTTGACAATTTGACATACAGGGGGAGCCCTTAAATTCGAATTGGAAAATCGCTAAACGAATTAAATCAGAATTCAATTTTAAAATCAGAATTCTCTTTGAATAAATCACTCATTCAAAAGCTGTTAGAATTTTCATTATTTTGAAAATCTAAAATGTTTAATATTTAATTCATAAATATATCAAAAATATTCTAAAAGACAAGGAAATATAATAGAGCTAATTTCAGAAATGGCTTCACTTTCGTCAGCAGTAGTTATAAGAATTTAATAAATTTTTTGGCGGACAAATTTGAGGTTAGGAAGTAAATCGGCTGTCAAATGCTGAAACGTCAACAGTTGAGCTGTAATTTTTTGACTTTTATTTAGTAGAAAGTTGGAAAATTTTTTCAATTGAAAACCTGTTTCCAGAAGTCGCTTCACTTTGACCAGCAGCAGTTATGCGAATTTGATTAAAATTGATTTTTATACAGAGTGGCCAAATTTGAGGTTAGGAAGTAAATTGGCTGTCAAATGCTGAAATGTTAACAATTGAGCTGTCATTTTTTGACTTTTATTTAGTAGAAAGTTGGGAAATTTTTTCAATGGAAAGCTGTTTCCAGAAGTCACTTCACATTCATCAGCAGTGGTTATACAAATTTGATCAAAATTTGTTTTTATATATCATGGACAAATGTGAGGTTAGGAAGTAAATTGGCTGTCAAATGGTGATATATTAACAGTTCAGCTGTCATTTTTTGACTTTTATTTAGCAAAAGAATGGGAAATTTTACCAAGTGAACGCTGCTTCCAGAAGTCACTTCACATTTATCAGCAGTAGTTAAAGGAACTTTACAAATTTTTTTTTTATATATCATGGCCAAAATTGAGGTTAGGAAGTAAACTGACTGTCAAATGCTTAAATGTCAATAATTGAGCTGTCATAATTTGACATTTATTGAATACAAAGTTGGCAAATTTTTTCTATGAAAAGCTGTGTTCCGAAGTCCCTTCAAATCCGTTAGCAGTAGTTATACGAATTTGTTTCAAATTAGTTTTTATACAGGGTGGCCAAATTTGAGGTTAGGAAGTAAATTGGCTGTCAAATGGTGAAATATTAACAGTTCAGCTGTCATTTTTTGACATTCATTTAGTTGAAAGTTGGGAAATTTTAGTCATGGAAAGTTAAACTCTTTAAAAAAGAATATTAATTATGAAAATTAGCTGTTTAAACAACTTAATTTTTCAACGAAATTGTCTGTAGTGATGGATAGCATTTTCCATTGGCCTGATCTGTCAACAAATAAAATTATTGCTTATGGGACCTACAAAATCCACCAGTATTCTTGAAAAAACTATTACATTTAAAGAAAGTGTCCATATGGATGGGTTTCTGGTCAGTCAGCATCAGCGGCCCCGTTTTTTTTTCGAAAGTGAATCGTGGAACTCCTGTACTACCAAACCGAGATAAACGATTTTTTGTACCCATAATTGGCATATTTTGACAGCAGTGATATTTTGGTTTCAGCAAAACGACGTTACAAATAACTCAGCCAACGAAACGATTCACTTGTTACTTGAGAAATTTCCCAGTCGCTTTATTTCTCGATTTGGGGATGTCATTTGGCCGCTTGCTGGACTATTTTCTCTAGGGCCATTTTAATAACCGCCCTCACGTGAAGAAACCGCAATAAGTGTAGTTACGAAAGAATAAATTCGGCCCTGTATTGAGGAGAAAATTTACTCTGAAAATAGTGATTGTTTTAAAGAATCACTTTGTGAAATTCAAGCAACTTGTCCTCCTCTAATCAGGCTCCTTTTGAGATCGTTGAACATAATTTAATTGTTCAATTCATATTAACATATTTAAGAATGTGTGTGAATTCAAGTTTTCTTATATATTAATTTAATCATGTAACTTTTAATAACTCCCCTTGAATTATTTGCAGCATTTTCTAAAGATAATATTTTGCCAAAGCAGCTGATTAGTGGATCTGCCAGCAACATTCTGCTACTAAAATCTTTGTTAATTATTAAGATCATTTTCTAAAAGACTTCTCATGACGTTACAACAACATAAATTAATTAAAGCAACATTTTGATAGTCCAATTTCGGTCTATTTTTTATTGCTTTTCATTTTTATTATTATTTTTTTTCCGAACCAACACTTTAATAGCGCTGTTGCCTTGTACAAACTGATCAAACAACAACTAAAACGTTGAAATAGTAAAAGGAATGCCGCTGCAAGTTTTAAATGTTTATGTGGAGTATATAAAAGAAAATATGTTCCTGCTCAACTAAATACACTCCCACAGTTTTCTCGGTACTGCAAAGCATAAGGCCAGCATGTAGTGCATGTGTGTTGATGTGTGCGCTTATTTTTGCTTTGCAGCCTTTTAATTTAATGAACTCATATTTACAATAATGATGGCGACCAGGATGATGAAATATCTTGAAGAAAAATTACTTCTTTTTTTGTTGTTGTCATGTTGCTTAATCTAGTATCGCCCTGGTTTTGTTGTGCTGTATGTACGTTGTTAAATTTATATTATCGTGTGTGTGTGTGTGCATTTAAGCCTGCGAAGTATATTTTTGCTTTGGCATAAGTAGAAATTTAAGTGCCTGTTTTATGTCAGCATAAAGTTAACTAATTTACAACCAACACAAAGTTATCGCTGCGCCGACTCATTACAGATTTAGTGATTTGTGGATGTATTTTACCGATTTTAATTATTCTGGGCTTCAGTGATTTGTTTCTATTCTTTTTTTTTCCTATTCATTTTAACAAAGAAAATCAATTGGTTTGGCCTGAACTATTCTTATTAAATTTGGCTTCAATTAAAGTTGTTAAAATGCAGGCAAAAATTAATTGAATTAAAGCTTAACCACTACAAAAAATTGCATCGCGTATTTTTTGGAAAGTTTAATTCCGGCAGACCTTAAGCGCTAATTTTTATTACCAATTAATTATTTATTTATTAATGTTGTTAGTATTTTTTTTTCCATCAAAGGCCAGCCATAATCTATAATTCTTGCAAATTTATTGTTGCTGTTAGTGGCTGCAAACAAGTTGTATATCTCTGCTTTTCAAATAAAATTTTTATTTATTTTCCATTTGTGCGCCGATATTATTGTTAATGGATATTTCGAATTGGAATTCTGTTTCAGCTGTTTGACACTTTTACAGCCCCGTTGATGTATGGCACTTAAGCGTTGAGAACGATGTAATAAGAATTCGTATAATTTAATTTGCCAAAGGAAATTAGAAAAAACAAACAGAAACAATTTTTAATTATTGTGGTTACAAAGCAAATAAAAGATCAATGGATAATTAAAAAATTTTGCATTATTTTCTAGAACAAAATTTATGCTGATGCGGATTTGGAAAAGCCGCCAGCGTGGGGTTTTTCTGCTGTTTTAATTGCTAAAAAGTATATCCGTTTAGTGGGTTCAAATTAAAGAGGATTTAATTGCACAGAAGTTTGTTGCTTAAGTCTTTTGTTTTGCTTACATTGAGAGGCAAATTGTGAGAGTTGATAGCGATCGAAACACGATATATAATTTTTAAAAATTTTGTTTAATATCTTATATGGCAATTGGGCCGTTAAAGTTAAATTATGAGAGTGGTTGCCGATCAAATTTTGTATCGGTTGCTGCATGAGAATCGTTACTTCGATAACAGTCGTTAGACCACAACAACGCTTCCAAATTGTAGAAATTTAATTAAAACAAACAATCTGTTTAATAAATTTTTAAATAATTTCCTCTTCTCCCCTGTCGACATCATCCGCGTACTAAACAAGTAGTTCGAAAAGTTATTAATCAATTTCGCTGTCGTTTGATTCTTTTCGATACAAACGCGTCATTCAATACAAATAAAGACTGCTGCTGTAAAGCGTTCCGAACTGGTTAGTGTTTGTCCTTCGACTACATGGAAAATTCGTAGCCCGCAGTTTTACTAAAAAAAACTTTATTTCTCTACAAGACTTTCCAATCGGGAGGCAATCAATTTTCTTAATTATACAGAAATATCACTAAAATTGCACTCACATCAATCAACTATTTAAAGAAATAAGCATGACCAATATTTTTTTAAATTTATTATGAACTCTTTAAAATGATCGAATATTTATTTGTTAAAAAAGAAATTCAATTAACAACAAGTATTGCTTCAGTTGTCGGTTACACACTCGATTTGTTAAAGAAAATATTTAAAAAAATAGTGGTTACGTTTATTTCATGATATATTATATGAACTTAATTTTTAAAAAATTTATGAAAATATATTTGATCTGTGTTAAAATGATGATTCGTTCTCTCAATCGCTCACATCAATCAAATATTTAAGGAAATAAACATGACCAATAATTTTTCAATTTATTTTTAATTTTTAAAAAGAGCAAATGGTTTCCATCGCTTGAGTTGTCGGTTACACACTGGATTTAAAAAAAAAATTTTATCAAAAAATAGTGGTTACGCTTATTTCGTTACCTTAAGAAATTTCTTTTATATGAAATTGTTGAAAATTTCTTCTTTTTCTCAATTACATAGACATTTTTCCAAAAAAAAAAATGTGCTGTTTTCGCAAAAAAAAAAAAATCAATAAACAGTCAGTTTAGTCTTTTAGCGATTCAGTTACACACGATATATTATAGAAAATATTTTTAGTGGTTACGCTTATTTGGTAAAATATGATAGATGTGAAAGTAGCTTAATTTTTTTTAAATAAAAATACTTGGTCCGTTCAACTATACAGAAATATTTCTAAAGCTGCGCTCACATCAATTAAATATATAAAGAAATAAGCACGACCAATATTTTTTTTAAAATTTACTATGAATTTTAAAAATTAGCGACTGATTTTCATCGCTTCAGTTGTCGGTTACACACTCCATGTATTTTAAAAAAAATAGTGGTTACGTTTATTCCATCAAATATTTGATAGATATAAACTTAACTTAAGATTTTTTTTTATATGAAAATATTTGAAAATGAAAATTCCTTTTATCTATTACATATAAAGCTTTCCAAATTTACATTCACATCAGTCAACTGTTTTAAGAAATTATCGTAACCCATATTTTTTTTTAAACGATCGTGTGCTGTTTTAATTAAAAAAAATTTAAAACAATCAATTTAGTCTTTTATAATTGCAGTTTCCAGTTATAAACACGACATATAAAAGAAAAGTTTCTTAAAGTATAAGTGGTTACGCTTATTTGGTCAAATATTTGATAAATATGAAAGTAGCTTAATTTTTTTTTTTAAATAAAAATATTTGATCCGTTTAAATATGATGATTCCTTCTCTCAATTATACAGAAATATTTCTAAAGCTGCGCTCACACTAGTAAAATATTTGAATAAATAAGTGTAACCAATAATTTTTTTTTTATATTTATTTTTAATATGAACAAATGGTTTTCATCGCTTCAGTTGTCTGTTGCACACTGGATTTGTTAAAGAATATATTTTAAAAAAATTTTGGTTACGCTTATTTCGTCAAATGATGGATATAAAAGTAGCCAATTTGTTTTTTAAATTACTTCACCTGATGAAGATTGGTTTTTTCAAATATACAGCCATTTTCCTAAACCTGCATACACATCTGTCAAATATTACATGATATAAGCGTAACCCATAATTTTTTTAAAGCGATCGTACGCTCTTTCCGCAAAAAAAAATTTTTTAATAATGGGTTTTGTCTTTTATCGTTTTCGTTTTTAGTTATACCCACGATATATTAAAGAAAACTTAAAAAAAATAGTGGCTACACTTATTTCGTGAAATATTTGATAGATGTGAGCTTGACTTAAGAATTTTAATTTTTTTTTAAATATTTATATCTGCTTGACTTAAGAATTTGTATTTTTTATTAAAATATTTATATCTGCTTCAAAATGATGATTCGTTTTCTTAAATATACAGACATTTTTCTGAAGTTACATTCACATGTATCAAATATTTCAAGATATAATTGTAATTATAAATTTTATTAATATATTAAGATGTTTTTCAAATGCGCAGGACTTTTTTTTTTGGTAAAAAAAGATTTCAATACACAATCAGTTTGATTTTTATTGATTGAGTTGTTGGTTATAATCGTGATGTATTAAATAACAGTTTTTAAAAAAATAAAGGTTACGTTTGTTTCGTCAAATATTTGTTAGAAGTGAGAAAAGTTTAAGAAGTTTTTTTTTAATATGATAATAAGAAAAAAACTTTAAAAAGGCCCACAACTTTTGAAATCTTTTTTAAGAATAACTTTCATTTGCAATGATTTTTTTTCAATCGTATTTATTTCAGCGCTAAGTATCTCGACTTTTATCACAACGCTTGTTATTTTGGGTAAAAATATTCTTCAAAGTGTTACCCAAATATGCTGCGAATTTAATATTATTATCTTTAGCAAAATGATTCTCATAATTTTCAATGAATTTATAAAATATTACCCTCTAGAGATGCCCGTTCAATTTTCGTTGTCTTATCAAAATTTAAGCATCTAAAATATTTTCAAATTGGCCATTTATGGCAGAGAAAATAAAAGCGAAATATAAATATGAAATAAACGGCCACTTGGACAAAAATGTGAATAAAAAAAATAAAAAGTTGGGAAAAAATCAAGATGAAATGAAACGAAAACTGCAGAAAACAAAATGCCAGGCCGGCAGTGAAGCTTCAAAATGAAATTGACAACAAAACGAAATTATGAAGGCTGCCTAAAGATTTTCCTAAATGTTTGTTTAGCTATTTCTTAATGACATAATTATATGGTTAATATTTTTGTTTTTTTATATTTTTTATATTCCTTAAACTTTTAAGCTTCACTGGCCATTTAGTCACAAAAATATATCATTTACAATGTGGATATTTAGCAATTTAAAATTGCAACTGATCCGCACACAAAACTTTTAATAAGGCCTTTTTGTTAAAACAATTTTTTGACGTTAACAAAAATTTATATAAAAATATCATAATTTTGCTGCGGTCCACAAGGCTTTTGTGACAAAAATCATATGGAGCGCGCAAAAAACGTAGCAGACATAGGCCACATTGTTTTGTCTTGTGATAATTATGGCTAATTTAAAAAGGGTTAATTAAACAGAGACAAACACTCATGCTCATGCATGCGCGGGCACTTACACACATTGACAAAGAAAAACAGCAAATATAAATAAAAAATCAGGCAGGAAAAAAAACCGTAAAACAACTTCACATGTTATTAAAAATATAAGTTTATTTAGCATTGAAATATTTCCTATTGAAGTCACAAGAAACGAGGGTTGTGGTTTAAGTCAAGGGCTGCTTAATAATTAATTTAACAGTCTTGTTTAGCCCACCTTAATTAATGTACATTCGGAATCAGCTTTATAGTTTTTGTTATACCTCTTAAAAAAAATTCAAAATTTACGCCAGAGTATCCTTGAATTTTCTATATAAAAAACACTCAAATTATTTCCATATTTTTTAAAAAAAATTCTTTAATAACAACCAATTTTTATCTCCAACTTTCTACATGTTTTCTCCATGATGAATTACTCCAATAAAAATAGTAAAATAATTGATTAACCCGGCATCCTTTTCTGCAGCCAAACATTTTCTATTCACCCACCTACAACAACTAACTGACAATGTGACAACAACAAATCATTGATTTTCAATCGTTAATAATAACACACACACACACACACTCGAAAAAAAGCATAATTGCTGCCTTTATAAGTCATAATACCACATATGGTCAATTGGAGTTGGCAAATCATAAAAACATGAACAAAGAATTTATAAACACTTTTTTTCTTGGCCCAGCAAACAGCCAATACAAACAACACAACAGCAGCACAATTCCTCTGTCTCTGTTCAGTGTAGGCTTCTGTTGCCTTAAATGCTTCATATTTAACATCTTTTCAGCAACAACAACAACAAAAAAAACATAAAACAAAAAACAAAAAAACAAAAGTAAATAAATAAAAAATAATGAAAATTACAAAAATATTTTAAGCGAAAATACTGCTGGTATATGAACTCGTTTGTATCCTTCAAGATAATGAATTATATACGCAGGCCAATCAAACTAAATGAGAATATATAATAAAAGTATAAAACTGATCATTCAGACTCTCATGGAATTCAGAACATTGTGTCATATTTAATACAGCAAAAATTTTTAATTAAACATTATTTGTAAAACCTGCACGTTTTATGGAAAATATTTCATTTCTATAGGGAACGTATTCTGAACTGATTTCTTTTTCATTTTTTTTTATTTTTTTTTATTTCAGTTTCTGTTTTTATTTTCATTTTTCCTCTTGTCTCATTTATTATTTATTGGTCTGTTTGGCTGCTTTTAATTGTGATCCTTTTATTGCCATCAATCTGTTGTTAAGTATTTATTAAAGAATTTTAAATAATATTTATTGTATTTCTTTTTAGGTTTGAATGAATATTATACCGCATATTAAGCGGAGAAAAAAGTTTAAAAAAGAAAATAAAAAATAAGAAGTATAAAAACCATAAATTGACAAGAAATTTCATTATTGACTAATAAAATGATTTAAAGCACCATAGAAGAGTCCGCAAGAAGTATGAAAATAAACATGTCCTGTAAAAAATGAATTCAAGGAAAATCAAATAACCTTTAATTAAAGGACAGATATGTGCAATTCAAAGGTTTAATGAAACGTGAAACCATATTGTCCATATCAGTGGCGAGTTCATGTGTGCATTTCCAATAATTCGGAAGATTCCGAATTTTTCGGAGTAATTTATTTTGGTAAATTTTAAGATTTTTGGCATATTAAATGTACTTGAGTGCATTTTTTGCAAGGTTTTTGTGATAAGAATTTTCGGAATCATTTCCGAATTTTTCGGAGTACTTTTATAAAGCATCCTAAAGGCTCAGTAAAATAACTGGTATCCAATGTAGCTAAAAAAATAGAGTTGGAGCTTTTATATATTTAGATGCTGTTAGAGCGAGACTAAAAATCCGAAAGTTCAGTCATGGACTTCGCGTTTAGTGATGAATATGTTACCGAATTTTCTTGATCTGCTTTAAAAATGCTTGTATTAGTTGTGTACTCATGAGGGTAACTCAGCATTATCGATAGAAACTGTTATGTGCTGAAGGTCGCATTTGTCGCCACTGAAAAAAAATCTCGCTGGCGAAGTCAAGGAAATATATAACTGCAATAAACTGTCTGACTTGTCATCAACACTGTCCGCTCTTTTTACGTTAAAGAAATTTTCTATTCCAGTCTACCAAGCGCTGCTTCAAATTTTTTTCCTATTCTTGAAATAAATTCCCGAAATTCTTTTGTATAACAAGTTTTCGGAATAAATATAATTTCTTCGGAGTATTTTTTTATTAACTAAAATATTTAAAGTATTTGTGATGCATATTAGAAATTATTTTAATTTCTATGTTTTTTGACACAACTTCTACTTTTTCGGAGTAAACTTTTTAAAATAGTTTTTAGTTTTGTGATGCATTTTATTCAAGCAATTTTTTTCGGAGTAACTTAAACCTTATTAAGTTAATGCAGGAATTTCTGATATTTTGTATATAAATCAAAGACATTAGACTCACTCCGAATTTTCGGACAATACCTTGATTTTAGTTCGAAAATTTCCTTTTTCAATATTTCTTGATTTTAATACTTTATATTATATATTTCCTATATATTTGGGATTGAATTTTTATATACGCACTCTATTTCTAATCTATTAATTTTTTCGGAGTAACAGATTACTATTCTTTGTTATAAAATTTAAATCTCAGGCAACTATAGAATTTTCTATTTCTTGGTTTTCTGATTTCAGCATATGTACTCTGCTCCTAACATTTTATACACATTTCCGGAGTAATCGATTATTTTTCCTTCTATTTAGAAACTTTTAAGCTACTCTTTCCAGTTTTTAATTCCTTAGGTAGAATTTAAAATTGTGCATATAGTCGTAATTGTCTATATATGTTGTCGAATACAGGCTCTACTGTTAATGCTTCGAGAATTTTTTCGGAATAACAGATTAAATTTCTGCTTCTGATTAGAATTAATTTTATGAGCTGCTCTTTAAAGTATTTAGATTCCTTAACGAATTCAAAGATTTCCCAAATTTTTGAGAATTTATTTGGGAATATATACTCTGCTACTAATTTATGATATATTTTTTCGGAGTAGCGTATTATTTTTATTGTTCCATTTTCTTCGCCATTTTGCCGAGCTTATCTTTAAAGTTTTTTAAATTCTTAATTAAAATTAACGATTTTCTAAATAGTTGGATATTAAGTGTCGAATATGTTTTGTACTTCTATTATTTCATGTTTTTTTTTTCGGAGTAACACAATATTTTTCCCTTTTTTTAGCATTTGTTCTGAGCTTCTTTTTGAATTTTTTAGATTTTTAACTTAATTTAAATATTTCCTAAATGGTGGGAATTTAGTTTGGAATGTTTTGTGCCTCTAATATTTTAAGAATTTTATTTTCGGAGTAATGAATGCATTACTTTCCTTTTTTATTTTAATTGCTTTTATTTTATTCCGTAGAGTTTTTCTAAATTTATAGATTTCCATAATATTAAGGAAGTAGGGCTCTACTTCTAATATTTCATATATTTTTTCGGAGTACCTGTCAATTTTCCCAATTTACTGAATTACATATTTAAGAATTTTTTACAGTTTTTAGTTTTTAGCTGAATTTAAAGGTCTTTTAAATATTTCGGAACGTGCTCTACTCCTAATACATCATATATTTATTTTTTTTTTCGGAGTAACAGTTAAATCTCGCATTTTACTAGATATAAAATCTGAAAAATTTGTACGGTTTTTAGCTGAATTTGGAGGTCGCTTTAATATTTCGGAATGTGTTTGCGTATTTGTGTTGTGCTCCTAAAGTTTTCTAAATTTATTCGGAGTAGAGGCGTATATTTCTATTTTTATTATAATTAACTTTAATGTAGCTCCTGCTTATTGTCAAGTCCATTGTGTACCGATTTTGGTAGGTATTTAAATTTTTGGTCGGAGTAGCGCGTTTGTTCCTTTATTTTTTATAAAATTTGTTCCCAAGATTTATGATATATTTTTATCATATTTAAATGATCGCCTTTAACTGGCTTTATGAGCAAAATTGTCAGCATGTGTCGCAAGCCTTTTTGTGTTTAGTGTGTTAAATTACAATGTTAACAAAACATTTGTTTAACACAATCGATTGTTTTTTTTTTTATTTATTTGTTTCTATTCTTTTCAATTGTGTATCTCGTATGTTACTGATCTTGGCTGTTTGATAAAATATGTGTTCGATTGTTTAAAAGCTGACTTGAAACATTTAATTGAATTTTTTCTTGTTTTAAATTTGTCTAGCAGTTTGTCTTTAATTCAAATAGATTTCTGATTAACTGATTATTAAAGTTTTATTATAGACAATAATTTCTGTTTGCTGGCTTATGAAATTACAAGCTTCTGATTCTGGCTGAATGTGTAGTTTTATTTATATTTATAGAAAAATAGTTAGTATTCAACAGGTTTAGTATAACGACATATAAATAATACATCTAGACGATGTACATACACCCGCAAAATAACCAGCAGCAACAGCAACAGCAACAGCAGCAGCAGCAGCAGTAGGAATAACACGGCTCGACTCGATAATTCAATAATAGTTTGAGCACAAGTACCATTGATTGTGGCGTAGAGACTTGAGCACTCAAAATATAAATAAAAACTACCCGTATAAATATTTTTGTATTTAAAATTATATTTATAAGCGAAAAATACTATAAAAATATCATTCATACATATTTCAAAATGCAAGCAACAAATCAATTTGTTGTTGATTATATTTAATTTTATTTCACATATTTTTTTTTCTTCTTTTTACTTTTTGCTAGATTTTATTTATTTATTTCAAAACGTATAAAATGACAGTTGAAAAAGGAAAGAAGCAAAAACTATTTCAGTGTGTGTGAGAGTATCTGTACGATACTATAATAAACGATTCAATGCGTTGATAAGTATTGAAACATGAAGACTGTAGAATTAAATAAATGAGGGCTTTTAATTTTGCAAAACACGTAATTGAAATTAAATCATTTTTGTAAAGCACATAAACAAAAACACTTTTGGCTTATAAAAAATATAAAAAAATTTAATAAAAAAACCAGCTAAAAAAAAACATGGCTGTCACAGTTGATATGCGAGTTAAATAAATGGGCTTTGGGCACGTAAAACTACAGAGACACCTAAAGTTCGGGAGACATTTTTATTTCAGCGTGTAATTAGTTTTTAGGAGGGTAGTTCGCATATTTAAAAAAACTATCTGTTTCCTAAACTATCAGTCCTACAGGGTTCAAGAGCCAGCAAGTGCAACTAAAATAAATAAATCAGTCCATTTCTTTTAGCCATTTTATTCCACTACAAACTCTCTTTTATATATCTCTTCTATACAAACTGTTTAATAGCCCCACTATAACCCTAATCACCCTCGCATAAATGCCATTTATTTACTTATCTGGTGTAGGCTTTATTACCAATCCAACAATTGTATTTTACGGCTTTTCAAAACCTGACTTATCGTTTCTTTTTCATTTTTGTTTTTCGAATAACAGAGAGAAAAAAAAAATTCAGTTTTTAGTATCGCACTGGTTTTTATGGCCAACGAAATTGTATAAATAACTGTTAATTAGACAACATTAGCAACAATTTTCTTGAAATGTATTTCATGTTTAGTTTTGTAGGCTTTTTATTGGCGTTTAATTTCTCGATTTGAATTTTTATTGGCTATTTAAAGTTGACAACTATTTGTAACCATTTTGTTGAGAGCTTTTTTTTTTTAAAAAATTCAGGTTAACGGAAGATTTTAGCTGAATTTTAAAAGCAAATGAAATGTTTGATAGAATGAGTGTGAGGCTAGATTTTATAAAATATCGTTTAAGAAATGACGTATTTTATTTGAGCTGGTTTCATTTAATTATATCTCATCAATATTTAACTTTTCATCAACATCCTGTCAAAAATAGTAGGGAATATAAGACAAGAATTTATTTCTGTGAACTCCTAATTATTTTTAAATGCATACAAAAAAGCAAAACTCCTTAAGAAGAGGTCAACTGCTGTAGGAAAATAGCACATAAGATATATATTCTTAATATTTTCTTTCCCTGACGATGACAAATAGTTATAGAACAAAAGCCTGCATATATTTTAAATAAAAATGATACTTTACATTTTTAGCATTTTGCAGAAACGTCTGGTAGTACAAGTTCGACCACTTGATATCAACAAAGTACTTAAAAGTGTACCATAAAAATATTTGTAGGCAGCGGAATAAAAATCACTTTTTTTTTAATATTTAAATTATTAAGCCTTTACACTAAAAATTATTTTGTTATAATTCGATTTGCTGCTTATCTACGTGAAATTGTTTTTTAAACTGTGTACTTTTAATTAGTATAAAGGGACAACAAAGTACTTAAAAGTGTACCACAAATATATGTATAGCATTTTTTATATACGATGCCACTTCATGGGCAGCCGAATAAGAAGCACTTATATTTGTTTTTTGCTTTGTAGTTATAGAAATTAATAATCTATTTGTTTGTTTGTTATTTACTTTTTCGGTAGGAAGTCTTTTTAATAATAAAATAAAATTAAAACTTTTTCTTTTTCAATTTATATTTATTTTAATTTCAATATTTCGACCATTTTTGTTGGTCATCTTCGGGGAGTAACTATTTTCTAAGCAAAAAGTTTTAATTTAATTTTATTAGTAAAAAGACCTCAAGCCGAAGAAATAAATAACAAACAAACAAATATATTCATTCAAACTAATAAATAATCTTGTACATCTTTGAATAAAAACTGTTTTGGAATGATTATGAAAATAAAAAAAATTAAGTTTATCTACCAAAAATTGTCTTTTAAATAGTATAATTTTAATTATTAAACGGGGACAATAAAGTACTTGAAAGTGTACTACAAAAATATGTATAGCAATTTATATATAAAGTTTTACTTCAAAAATGTCTATCTTCTGCAAATTTCATTAAAATTCTCAAATGGTTTATAGAAGTCTTTTGATAAGTTCAGATGTTTGAAAGTTTTCAAAACTATGGTTGAAATCTATTGACGATTTCATATAAAGCGCCAATGAAATGCATATAGAGTTGTATATAAACTTATAGTTTTATATAATTTTAACTTAAAATTCTTTTACACTAGTTTTATTTGTGAAAGAAATTCTGAGTGGTTATCTACCGAAAATTCTCTTTTGAACGGTATAACTTTAACTCAAATAGGGAGATGAAAAAGTACTTAATAATGTACCACAAAAAAATGTATAGCATTTTTTATATACGATTCCACTTCATAGACAGCCGAATGGAACGCACTTTTATTTGCTTTTTGTTTTTTAGTAATTAAAATTAAGAATCTGTTATATTTTTGACTACAAATAAATTTTGTATGATTAAGAAAAAAAAATCTTTTTTCCTGGTGCTTATCTACCAAAATTTGTCTCTTAAATTGTACCATAAAAACATGTGTAAGCAGGAAAATAAAAATCACTTTTTATTTAAATTAAATTATTAAGCTTTTAACTAAAAGTTAATATGTTTCGATTTATGAAAAAATGTCTTGCTGCTAATGTACCGAAAATTGTCTTTTAAATTATATAATTTTAATTAGTAAAGGGGGACAATAAAGTACTCCAAAGCGTACCACAAATATGTATATGTATAGCATTTCATATATAAAATTGCACTTCATAGATTTCTATCTTCTCTAAATGGCTTTCCATGTTTTCTTATTTTTCTATACACAACAAAAAGAATTGTCTTTGTAGCGGATAAAAGTTTTAAGTGTCTGAACATTTTCAAAACACATAATGATTGTTTGCCGGTTACTCGTCATAAAGTATATATTTATAAAACTTTGTTCACCGATTTGACGTCTTAATATTAAAAGCATATTTAGTTGTTCTGATCTGCATTAAAATCTTGTTAAGATTATATGTATTTAATAACCATTAATGAAAGGTGGGACACTTAAAAAAGTACCACAAAAGAAGGTACAACTTATTTACAAGATTCCACTTATTGGCAGCTGTTGGCTAAAACTGCTAAAGGATCTATAACATGTTTGATATACTCCATATAATTTCCAAAATTGTTATATATGACCCCATATCGTATATATATATATATATATATATATATATATATATATATGCTCGATCCTTATAAATAAGACAAATGAGTAAGCGAAGTCCGTCTGTTCGTCTGTCTTTACGTGAAATCGGTCTTTCGATTCCTATCAAAAATGTAGGACTTCTGTATTTGATTAATGTTTGAAATAAATTGAAATAGATTGACAATAAAAGTCGGCAAAATTCAATTAACATACAGTCCCAGAGTTGGGAAATTTGAACCTTTTTTTTGGAGTATCAAATCAATCAATCCAAGTAAATTTCTGGTTTTTATTAATTTTATATAACTTACGCCTTTTTAAAGAATTTAATTGGTTTAAGATTTAAACAAAATCAAAAAGGCGATTCCAGGCTTTCACAAACGAAAGATTTTTTTGGAACATAAAAATAACAGACCCACTTTATGTAGGAATAAAAAGGATTCGGCGCAGTCAAATAGAAGGAATTTCTCTTCCTTTTTTTCTATTTTTTTTTTTTCTTAGTAAATATATAAATTTATAATTTTATTTAAGTTTGACTTAAAGTTCTTTTACACTATTTTTGTTTGTGAAAAAAAACTTTATAGTCTTTATCTACCGAAAATTATTTTTTAAGACTGTATAGTATAAATTGAAATAAGGAGATGGAAAGGTACGCATAGAGAACACTTTTATTTGTTTTTTTGCTTTGTAATTATTAAAATTATTAATCTTGTGCCAGCAAAACTATTAAAAAAAAATTCTCACTGCTCATCTACCGAAAATTGTTTTCTAAAACGTATAATTTTAATTCGTTTAGGGGAACGCCTAAGTACTTCAAAGTGTACCACAAAAAGCACTTTTTTAAAATTGAAATTATTAAGCTTTTACACTTTTCACTTAAAGTTATCTTGTTATATTTCAATTCGTAAAAAAAATGTCTTGCTGCTTATCTACTAAAAATTTTCTCTTAAACTGTATAATTTTAGTTAGTATAGGGGGACGCAAAAGTACTTCAAAGTGTACCACAAAAATGTGTACAGCATTTTATAGGTACGATTCCACTTCAGAATTCACCTGTAGTTATTAAAAAAAAACACTTGTACATTTCTGGCAGCGGAGTAAAAATCACTTTTCTTATATTAAAATTATTAGGCTTTAACATTTTTGACTAAAAGTTATTTTGCTGTATTAATATTTATATAGGCTAAATTGTTCTAACTTGGTTAAAATCTCAGAAAGACATGATGATAAATATTCCTAGGAACAAAGGAAGTCAACATCAGTTTTATTCAACTTAAAAGTTATTTTGTTATATTTAGATTTGTAAGAAAATATTCTTGGTGCTTATTTGCATCAAATTATCTTTCAAAGTGTATAGTTTTCAATAAGGATAGCAGCCGACAAAAGTCTTATGTAACAAAAGTTATTATAAGAAAATCAATCCCTTTTATAAGCATTTCTTAGCGCTTATCTGCTTGTAATTATATTTTGAAATGCATAATTTTCATTAAGAAAAATGGAGAGCGAAATATTTAATAAAGTACCACAAAACAATGGGTAGCATTTCACATCACAGCAGGCCTTTTAAATTTTAAAATTTTTTAATATATTAATTATTAATTATTTGAACGAATATAATCTAAAAGAAAATTTTTGGAAAATAGAAAATAATTTCCTGAAGAAGCTAACCAATGATTAGCGAAATATCGAGCATTATATATTAATATAAAATAACCTCAAAACTCAAACAAATCTATTAATTATTAAAAGAAAAAAGGGTTAAAAAAGTAGACACAAGAGTCATAAAATTAAAAAATTGTAGGAAAATATATGCTGACTGAAGCTTGTCTTGGAAAACTATTATTTGGGAGACAAATTTGTTTAGCTAGAAAAATTTTTCTTTAAACTCAACTGTAACAAAAATTTTTAAATTAATTCTCCAGAGACTTAAATAATTAAAAATTATAGTTTTTAAAATACTGTACGATTTCCTATAATAATTATCAGAAGTGGGTGAAACTGCCGAAGCACGCCAAATTCATTTGGTCACATTCAGTCATATTTTGTGCAAGTTTTTGTTGTGTGCTAATTTGTTTATGAAAAAAAAACAGTGCGATTTATGACCATTTAAAATTTAACATGGCAAATTCGTGAGTTACAGACCAACACATGAAACGGTTCGTCAAAATAAAATTAAATAAAAAATAAATAAAAAATATATAAACAAAATGAAACAACGAAAATCGCCACACTAAATTAAAACATAAAACGAAAAAGTATTTTTCCACAAACTCTTTTTAAATGGTGTGTTACGACAAGACACTGTCCTCTCGATACACAAACAATTTGAATGTTTCATTTGATTTATTTTATTCTCCCGCTTTATTGGAAACACATATTTTTATAAAATGATCATTTCTTTATTACAAAAAAAAAATAAATAAATAAATAAATACAAATTAAAATTCATTTACTACAACTTTGCCATAATTCATGTCAACATTTAGTTCAGCTCTGCTGTTGATGGTGATGCAAACTTGCAGAGTTAAGCGTTCCTATTTTGAAATTTATATTTATAAAAGTTCTGCTTTAACTCAAAATCAGCTGAACCTCTTTGGGACTCTATTTTTATTATTTTTTAGAAGTTTTTTTTTTTGAACAAAATGTCAACACAAATGGCCAGGCAAACTTTTAAATACGTGAAACTAAAGAAGTAGCGAAGAAGAGAGAGAGAGAGAGAGAGAGAGGGGCAAAGGCAGCAACTGAAAGATAGATTGCTGGACGGACATTCCAACAGCCAGCAACTGCGATGAACACAAAAGCATTTATAAATTCTTGGCCTTTAGGCTGCCAAATATAATTTATGCCAACTCAACACAGTAGTAACCCTGCCGTGTAGTAATTTACGCTTGGCCAACACATTCAACAACAACAACAATAACAACAATAACTAACAGCAGCAGCAGCCGCAGCAAAAGTATAAAGGATGACTTTCATGATGCTGAGATTTCAGTGAATGTAGAAACAACAAAAAAAGTGAAATAAAACAAACTCAAACACGTTCGTGGTCAAATATGTCACGTTGGTCTCCAAAATCTACTTAAAAAGGGAAGCAAACAAACAAGCAATCAAAACCTTACAACATTTTAGCAAATAACAAATATGCCTCAATACACACACGCACACACACACACACACACACACTCTCAAAGACGCATGCTGCTACAAGCACCCAACAAACAAGAACTCAATTCACATCAAAAGGAACTTAATTTAATAGTTATTTTTCAATGAAAAGCCGGGACCCACATTTTATAATTATATTTTACAGAAGGGTAAGAAAAGGAGGAGGAGGAGGGTGGCACTATATTTTACACATACGGGACACTTTCTAATATAATAAAGATCTTCTTCAGGTTAGCGTTATGAATATTTAGACAGCAGGAGATTTTATTTTAAAAGTGTTTCTAAAACGTTTTTTCTTGCAAAAAAACTTTTGCGTAAGATTTTTATTAAAAATTGATATTTAATTGTTAATTAATAATCGATTATGTGGGAAATTGTGTATTAAAACTGTTTTCAATAAACGGTTTGTTAATATATTTTGGAGAATAAATTTTTTTCTTCTTAAAATTGCCTGGAAAATAAAGGAAATAATTGCTTTCTAAAAAGATTTCGAATATTTTCTTAAATAATTTGCTTTAATTTTACATGCAGAAAACTATTTTATTTCTTAGTTTGTAGTTCATTTTATAAATACTATTATTGTTATTATTATTTTTCAAATTAGAAATTATTTTTGGGAATTGTCGTTTCTTAAACCTCTTTAATTTTAATTATGTACTGATTCTTTTTTCCCAAGATGGTACTAAGAAATTCAAAGTTTCCATGCGCAATTCACTGGGGCTAATGCAGATCATCAGGGAATGTTTATCCGACATTTCTTAGAATAACTAAAGATATTTACTTCAAACTTCCACTTTAATAAGTGAGAAGTCCAAAACAAACATCGAAGTCATAACAAAAACTCACTGATCACTTTTCCTTTTTGATGTTGTCAACACTTTAAATAAATTGTTTTTACTTTAAAACAATTCTTAGCAGTTGTTGTTCTTTATTTCTCCTACAACTACAATTAGAGCCGGGGAAAAAAGCCAACCAATTGTAGAATAAAAACGTGAGAAAATAATATGGGAAAAGTGATCAGTGAGTTCTTGTTATGACTTTGATCTCACAAGAGAATAAATTTTCCATGAGCTTTTCACTTCTTTTCAATTAATCTTTTGTATGAATAGCAAGCCGTATTGTTTGCTGGGACATTTTGATATATATACATCTAAACTGTCAAACTTGCACACGTACTCATACTCACACTTTAAATCATGTTGCATCTTATAGTTTTACTTGGCCAAAGTAATTGTAGAGAAAAAGTAGAGAAAAAAAAACAAAGAAACAAAACAACAACAACAACATATCTGAGAAATTTCAAAAAGAAGAAGTGTTCAACTTTAACACAGCGGGTGTGCATGAATTATTAACGACAAGTTACAAACAAAATTATATTGCAAAAAACAAAAAAGAGAAGAAAGAAAAACACTAAGAAAACTTCAGAAAAAAGATGCCCACAAACTCTGGATGAGGAAGAATAAATAGAATCTGAAGAACTCACTCATACAATTTTTTTTTTTATTTTTATGCAGAAGATTCTTGTCACTTAAATAAAGAATAATAAATACAAAAGCGAGTCTTTCAAATATTAAATACCCTACACTGCAGATTTAAAAAAAAATTAAAGAAACTCAGTTTGGAAAAAAGGAAAATCTGAAGCTTTTAGGCCGTTTTGATTTTACTATGGTCAATATAATCCGCCTAGTGAGCGGAATAATTCAATCGCTAGCGATCACTAACGCCTTTATTTTTTTCTGCCCCAATTAATATCAATAACAGAGGGGCAAAGAAACGTTCCCACCCAAGAGAATATATTGAAAAAGAAAATGATCTTCTTAATAGTAATTTTCATTCCACTTCTTTAAACTCCATTAAACATGCCACTTAAGGACCGTGACTTGTGTTTCTATAAAATACAGATCCTGGAAGAATTGCAGCCAACCAGTTGCATTATATATTTAGCGCGATCGGGCTCATGTTAAGACGGCACAAGTTATAAACTTTGCGCTTAACAATTGATTTATTGCAAAATCAGTTTGCCCACAACCTTCCTTATTTCTGGATGTGCTTCAATGACTGCTTCTTTCATGGGACTTAAAGCTTCTTGATTATGGTTGTGTAAAAAGTTGTTGTTTCATAACCACGAGCCAAGAACTCTGGAAATAAGGGAAGCCAAAATTTAATTCACCAGTAATGATAAGCGGCCAGTTTTAATAGAAAAATAAATAAAAATTGGTCGCATCGAGTAGGCCATGTATGTCCTGGGCTACGACATATACGACCCGGTGGACGATATATCGGATATCATATTTAAAAATTAACTGCCATAAAATCATAGACCAGATTTCCATAATATAAAATGAATTCCTTCACTTCTTCTGTTTTGTTTTATGATTTTAAATTTTCAGGCAATTAAATAAACACCCGCTATTTTTAGTACTCATTTAAGCTGCTTATCTTGGCCTAAGGACATGTGCAAGCTTCAGTTTGCCGGACTAAGTGCCTCTATGGGCTAGTGAGTGATGCACTAGTCCAGTAGTATGGTTGTAGTGGATTCGATCTTATTTCCTGCTCTTGTCTAAGGGAGTTGTGAAAGAGTTTTTAATTTTATTTTTAACAAAAATTATTTCTTATAAAATCTCCTTAGAAATTTTTAATACACCAAAAGAAAACTTGTACGCTTTTTCATAAAAAAATTGGTAGAAATTAAAACAGTTTTTACATGCCATGAATACCGATCGGCTTTCGAAAACAGATGTTCTGATCTCGTGTGCAAATTGAACAAATAAAACTGATATTTACTTTCCCTTGTGCTCTAAAATATTTATCAGGTATTTCTGAATTAAAAGCGGTTAGTTTTAATTTTGCTTCAGTCTTTGTCGAATTCCACCATGGAGTCGCAAATGTTTGAGCAGTCCTTTAAAATTGTTGACCCTTTTACGTATATGAACGATTAAATAAATTTTTTTTTTATCAGAAAATGGGACGCAAATTTCTGCACGTGGGATCTGTAGGACATGCGCTAATACCTGCGTATATTCGCCAGTTCGTCCAGCGGAAAAAATTCCTACTGTTCGCTTTGGCATGACAGTGTAGACTCGCCAGTCAGTTACCGTGAATGGTGTTCGATATTGCGAAATAATATCGGATCTATGTGGTCACACAAGGTTTTTATATCTTTTTAATTTTAATTATGCGCTGATTCTTTTTATCCAAAATGTTGCTGAAAAATTCAAAGTGATCAATTGAGGGGTTTTAGCTGGTTATTAAATGTATTTCACTGGGGCTAATGCAGATCATCAGGGAACCTTTACCCAACATTTCTTGGAATAACTAAAGATATTTATTTCAAACTTCCACCTTAATAAGTGAGAAGTCTAAAACAACTCTCAAAGTCATAACAAGAACTCTCAGATCAATTTTTCTTTTTTTATTTTACTTCGTTTTTATTCTACTATTGGTTGGCTTTTTTCGACTCTAATTATAGTTGTATGAGAAATAAAGACCAACAACAACTATTTGTGTTTTTATTTTTATATAAAGTAAATTATTTTTATACAAAGTAAATTTGTAGTGTTTGGTGCTGAGATGCCAAGGGTGGTGTACCCTTGTTCTATTGTTTTCTGGGACTGACTGTACACGCTCTATACCTTCTTATAGGAAGTAGCAATGTAGTTAACCACGGAAAACTCCTCAGAAGATGCAGTTAGTTGAGGCGTCGAAACTAACTAGGGCAAGTGAGATGCAAAATTCTCGAGAGAGAGTAAACAATCAATTGTCTGCTTGCACTTAAAATATAATTGCAAACGAGGCTTGATGTTGACTGACTCACAGCTCAGAGTTGTTTTTGTTCTTTATTTCTCTTGCAACTATAATTAGGGTCGGAAAAAAAGCCAACCAATTGTAGAATGAAAACGTAAGAAAATAGAAAAGGAAAAGTGACCAGTGATCAGTGAGTTCTTGTTATGACTTTGATATTTGCTTTGGACTTCTAAATTATTAAAGTGGAAATTTCAAATAAATATATATTGGGTAAAGCTTCCCTGATGATCTGTATTAGCCCCCGTGAAATGCGTTTTGGAACCAGCTTAAACTCCTCAAGTGATCACTTTGAATTTTTAAATTACATTTTGGGAAAAAAGAATCAGCACATAATTTAAATTAAAAATCTAAAATTTTTAAAAATATATACCAAAATCATTTAACTGGACACTCCTAAATAAATCAAAACTTGAAACTCTCAATCAGTACGTGAAAAATAACTCTATATGCCCACGATATCAATATAAATTTCAATACAATTTGCAATAGAATTTTTATCGAAATCCAATGCCGTCCGATAATTTAGCCAATTCCGCTGGTTGTCTTTGAAATTAAAATTTTAATAAGATCTATTTTTTAAACCGCAGAAATTTCCTTTAGAAATAAACTCTTCCCCTCACATTCCATTTAATAATTTTAAATTTCTCATAGGAAAAGTAGCTGCCCCAGCAGTCGATTATTGTATTTTATTTATACAATTTTTAAACGTGGTTCTCAAAATATTTCCTTATTCAAACACTTGCATTCAGTCGCACATATTCAACGTCGAGCATTCGTAACAACACCATCATCATCATCATCGTCATCATCCACAACATTATTACAGCAGCTTCACACTCATCATCAGTTTACTGCTGAACTTGCAGTCAGTCGTAGTACCAGGTGTATGAATGGCACTTGTTCTGGAGGTACTTCTTGTTTAGAACAAAAAAACAAAAAAAAAGAACAACAACAACAACAACAAAAACCTTAACTAAAAAGGCTGTTTTTATGTTTTATTTCCCTTTTCTTTTATTATTCATTATTTATCTTTTAAGATTTATTTTTTATTTCTTATAGTTCTTTTTTTTCATTTTCGTTTTATTTGAAACGAAGTCATACTTAAACATGACTGTTGTTTAAGTATTTGTCAACTTTTTAGATCACATTCATTTACCAGAAGAGAAAAAAAAGGAACTAAAACTTTAAACGTTTTATTAAGCAAAAGAAAAAATAAAGACGAAAAAAAGGAGCAGGCAGTTATAATAAAAGAAATCATATCGTGTTGTCTGAACTTCAACATTGACATCCAGTTCATAGTAGTTGTAGTTGGTGTTGAAAATGTTGTTATTGTTGTTGTTGCTGCTGCGCTTTGGTTTCAGTTGGCTGTGGCTGGCTTTTTTGATAGTTGTGCTGTTGACAATGATCATGATAATAACATGATAAATGGCATTCTCTGGTTGTGTCAGACATTTATGGTTTGCCAATAATTGTTTCTTTTTTTTTTTTTTTTTTTGTTAAATTTTTTATTCTTGGCCAGCTTTTCGTGTATGAGTGTGTGTGTGTGTGTAATATTAGATTTTATGCTTTGGTTTTTATTGATAACAATTTAAAGATTGCCTAGTTGAGCATCAGAAAAAGTCCAGAAAAAATGAAGACAAGGAAGTGCAGTGAGAGCGAATCTTTGAAAGGAAAATGTATATATTAAAACAAAAGACTTAAGACACAAACCTGATCTTTTCCTTTAGCCAGCAGCCAGTTGTTATAAGTAGTTTGATGTTTATTATTTGCCAAAGCATAATAGAATTAAGTTAATTAAATGATATTTTGCTATTTTAGTTGATTGCTTTTTATTGGGCCTGAGTGTGCGTTTGAGCACAAAAACTCAATATTGCCAATGAAATTGAAGGCAGCTTAAATGCCAAGTGTAATTTTTGTCTATATTTAGTTGCGAGTTATTTTATGTGATTTCCTTTTTTCTGCTTTTTTGTTTTGTTTTTATTGTACGATTTTAGATAATAAGAGAGAAAGAAATGTTTGTTGGAACCGAAAAGTTAATACTTTGCTTTTGCTAAGTAGCTTTTGTTGTCAAGTTTATTTAAAGTGGAAGCAAAAAAAGGAATATCTTTTAATTATTTTATTTTTCTGTGATGGCGATTTGAAATAGAAAATTATTTGTTACATCTAACGTTGGTAATTAATATTGGAAAATATGGTTGACATGCTCCTCCGCCTGTCAACTGCTGGGGTCAACAAAGTGTTCATGTCATGGAGTCGCTAAAGGATCTTATTGCCAAACAATTAGTAAATTTTGAAACTCATTTAATGGTGGTCGCAATATCTCTTGTTTCCTAGTAATTTTCTTTTAAATATATTACAATTTTAATCATAATATATTTAATAATAATAATAATAATAATAATAATAATAATAATAATAATAATAATAATAATAACTATTCAGAAGGACATAATAAATATTCCAAAGCACCAGAGAAAGCCTTTTTTTCTAAAAATATACTGCTTTTTTTAAATGGACGTTTTGGAAATGTTTTAAAACGGAAATAGTTAGGATTTCGCACTAATTTCTAATAACTTTTATATTTTTATATTACAATATTTTATATTTTTATATTTTCTACCAAAAAGTGTAAGAAATGTTGCACTTTTTTAGAAAAGAACACAACATTGATTACATATTTTTCAAACATTCGAACATTTTAGTGTTATTTTATTTCATAGAAACGATCGACCTACTGATTTTTATAAGATAATCAGCCGAATCTGTAGTAAAAATACGGATACGTGTGCCACGAATAATAGAATGAAAAAACATTATTATTCTTAATGAGAGTATTTTCAGAGGTTTTTAAATTTTCCCATTGCAGATTTCCTTTCCTAAAATTGTTTCTGAAATAAAAAAGTATTTTTATTTCAAACCCAACTTAAACTGTGAATATGTGCTTCCCATATACAGTAGCTTCAACTCTGCTTGTAACAATTACACAACAAACACAACTCCTGAACAACATGTTATGCAGTTCAATTTTCAATTGTTATTGACACAACATTAACGAAAGGAACTACAAGCATGCCAAAACAAAAAAAGCAAAGAAAACAAAAAAAGGAGAAATAAAAGTTGCAAACTGAACGTTATGTGAGTCACACTTATGAATGCCATGGCAACGCACGACCTTTGGAGATCATGTACAGAAATTCGAGCACACAACATGTTACCACTTAACACAAGACACACAACACACAATGCAAATAAAAACAAAAAGCCACCCAGAGAAAAAAAAAAAAGAAACAGACAAAACAAAAATAAAAAAAACATATTGATTTAAAAGTGTGTGTTTTTTGGAGACCCAAAAAAAGGGTTTGGTGGCTCTTTAAATTGTCCACACAGCAGCTCACATATAAGAGATATTTTTGAAAAAAAAAACAAAAAAAATTTATACGAAAACTAAATCAACGATGTTGCACAACACACACACTTACACAAAAAAAAATATGTCGTTTAGTTTTGGTTTCTGTTCTGGTTGTTCGTTTTTATAAATTGTTGCTGATGTTTTTCTGAGCATTTAAAACACCATAAATAATGGCCCAGCAAAATCAACAGCATTAATAGTGACACAAAAGCAAAAACAAATGCAAAAGAAAAAAAACCAAAAACAACAACAATGTTACACAAAACATTCAGACAGGATATCAATTTACACTCGAACATAAATCGATTGTTTTGATAATCGTGCGTGATTTTTTTGTTTTCGTTCTTTTTTTTTCTTGATTCATTTAACCAACAAGGAACCAAAAGGACTAACAAGAATTTTCAAGAAAACTTGATTTAGCATAACGAAAAGAATTCGAAAATATATTTAGAAAATCAAAAAGTGGTCGGGAGTTTTTGATTCAAAAGATGGTGAAGGCTGCCTCAAGTCTTTTTATCAATTGCCACTATCCGAACTTTTATGCCCTGAAAGTTCGAATCTTCAAGGGACATGTGATAGTCGACCATAGAGTCCGCCGTGTAATTCGTAAATGATTGGGGCAGCTTAACTGTCTCTGTTTTCAATTTAGCGGGAACAGATGTCAATCACTTCCAATTCCAAATCAATTGTTTTTCTATTTAGTAGAAAAGTTAATCCAAAAAGATATTTAATTTAATATTTTGCCACTCTTCATGATAATTAATTTTCTGTATGATCAGCCATTCCAAATGCCATTGCAAATGCGAGGTCTGTTCAACAACTAAGCCGAATTTGAAAACTTTGCATACATTCGATTAACCTTTTTTGCTTTCCGCTAAAAAGATTTAATATTTTCAAAAATCGGGAGGTAACTGGTTTTAGCCCCTCTTGCAAGAATGGAGCTTTAATCAGCTGCTGACATTTCAACTTTATAGGCATCGTTCCTGACTAATTTTCGATGGGTGTCACTCCATCTGTACGTGTGTATGTGCGTGTGTATTTACGTGTGCGTTTGTGTATATGTGTGATTATTTATATATGTGAGTGCGTATATGTATATGTGTGGTTATGCGCGTGTGTATGCGTATGTGTATGCGTGTGTGTTTGTGCGTGTATATGTTTGAGAGTGTGTGTATGTATCTGTGTGCATTTTTGTGTGTACATGTGTATGTGCATTTTTCTGTCTATATTTGTGAGTGTGTGTATTCTTCTGTGTATGTGTGCGTGCATATTGTGAACGTATGTTCATGTGCGTGTATGCCTGTTCGTGTACATGCAAGTGTGTGTACACATGTATGTGTAGGTGTGTGTGTTTGAGTATGTGTATGTATGAAAATTTATAAAAATGTACGAGCGTGTGTGTGTATTTGTTTGTGGATGTGTGAGTGGATGTTGTGAGTGTGTGCATATATAACTTCGAGTGTTTGTGTATGATGTGTGTATGCGTGTGCGTGCAAGTATATGTGTGTGTATATGTGCGAGTGCGAATGTGTATTAGTGTGTATATATTCATGTGTATTAATACATGTGTGCGTATGTGTACGTATAAGCGTGTGTGTGTGTGAGTATGAGCTTGATTGTGTATGAGTGTGTGTGTGTGTCCGTGTGTATTTTAGTGTGTGTTTGTATGTGTATGAGAATGTATATGTAAGAGTTTATGTGTATGTGTATTTAAGTGTGTTATTGTGTATGTATTGAGGTGTATAAGAATATATAAGCTTGTATGTGTATGAGAATGTATGCGTAAGTGTGTGCATTAGTGTGTGTGATTATGTGTATGTCAATTTGTGTATTTAAGGTGTATTAGTGTGCCTTTATGAAAGTGTATAAAAGCTTTTGTGTGTATGTATGTGTATGAGAATGTATGAGTAAACGTGTGACAGTATGTGTGTGTGGTGTGCATGAGTGTGTTATTGCGTGTGATTGTGTGTAAGTAGGTGGCTACTTATTGGTTTTGAAGGACTGCACCGATTGGCAAATCAAGCTAGTGGCGCTCCCAAGCATTGTAACAAATTTTGATTTCCTGTGAATTTCAACCGATTCGAACCGGTAGATCTCAAAAAATCTGTAAAAGAATTATTGAAAATAAATAGTTTTCAAGTGTTTTTTTTCTTAAGTCTTTTAAAGGACTTTGCCAACCGATTCCACAAACTGGTCAGCCTTTGATATTGAAATAGACCAGATCAAAATCGGTTAATCGGTTCGTGAGATATTGCGAATAAAAATATATAGAAAAAAATGATTTTTGCTTTGAAAAACTGCGAAATTATTTATCTGATCAGTTGCTGTTCTCGATTCGTTTAAAGCAATCGAATACTGAATCAGTCAGAGTTTGTCAGGTGGGTTTCGGTTGGTTAGAGTATTAAAATAATTCAAAAGCACAACGGGAAGTTTAAGGGACGGCCTTTAGGGTCATGTATTTTCTAAATACTTCTTTCTCTTTCTTTAATTATGACCAACACTCGGGGGATTATCCAAAACAAATCATATCATCTCCATCATTATTCGCTTTGCCATTGAAAAACTCTTACCAAACTAACTCCCACCATAATATTCGCTTACAATATATTATCAAATTAAAAAAAAATAAATAGAGAACAACAAGTACAAAAAATTAAGACAAAGAAAACATGCTTTTTAATCGATTTATGTCGCTCAGCATGATTTATTATCGAACAGAGATCAAGTGAATGAAAAAGCAAAGAAATCGCATAAACTCTAGACTTTACAGCCATTTACACCATTTACTTGTGTACGAGTACTCCACTCTGCCGCATGCAACTAATTCCTAACAAAATTAACTCGCAACACACGAGTACTTATCGTCCTCATGTACGAGTATTTAAAAAAATTTATGACATTTTGTACGAACAATAAAAGAACAAACAAAAAAAACAAAAAAAAGAAGAGAATTGCAACATCCAGCCGATGAGTTCTTAAACAACTCATATTCATGTTGTTGGTTGTTTAAAAGCCAATGAAAACTTTATTGTAGATGAGCTTAAAATATTATTAAGGCCAAAAGGCCGACACAATACACTTCTTGGCAGCGACTGGACCAAAAGTTGGTTGCATTAAAACACATAAAACTTATTGACTTGGCCGTCCGTCCGAAACTATATATATATTGGCTTTTATCAGCTACATTGTTGTTGCTGTTCTTGTTGTTACTGTAAAGCTTTTAGAGATGTGCAGTGCTTCAGATACGTTTCATAAGTATTTGTATTCTGTAAAAAAATTGTATTTGCACTTCAAACTATTGAACTTTCTTTTGGCTGAGAAAGAGAAAAAAAATGGAAAAAATGAACTTTTCAACATCAATTTCGGATGGACAGGCAGAAGATCAACAAAAGAAAAGAAATGTGAGCTGGAGTATGAACTGAAGTTATAAATTGTGGCAGTTTGGTTGTGTAGGAAAATGAGAAATTAACCCACTTCAAGGTGGCAAAGAAACTGATTGAAAGCCAAGGAAATTAAATTAATTTTCTCTTAAACAAACAGGGAAATTTCCAGTAAAAATAGAGGATAATTTCCCTACATTTTATTGCGGCAGCCACTTTCACCTTCTAGCGAAAGGATTTTTTTCTCTGTGTAGAAACAGGAGTCAGGGGAATACCTCTACTAAGGCCGGATATTGTTAACAGGACATTTAAAAATAAATTAGAAGATATAGAGTTGATTGTAGCTTTTCTCTACTTTTCACTTCGTCGGTGAGGGAGGGCGCTGTCTTTTGCCTGTAATTGTAAAAATTCACATTTAAAGGATTAATTGATTCTTTAATGCTGATAATTTTAGGTAAAATTCCATTAATCTTGTCCAGGTGGGTGTTAAAGTTTTTTCTCTTCCATGGAAAAATTTAATTAAAACTTTATTGCAAATAATTTATTAACTGTAAAGCAAGAATTTTTTTTTCCAAAAGATAAGAAATAAACTTGTGAGAGTTATATCCGTTTTATAAACATTCCCAGTGTTTGAAAATATTTCCAGGGATTCATGGATCAGTTCCATTTAAAACAAAGAAAATTTTCGAAACAGTGATGTTCGTTTCAAAATGAGTTGCAACGATGTCTTGGCAACTCCCAAGTGTTGAAAATTTTGAAACAGTATTTTCTTGATTTTTATGTAGTTTTTATTTTTAGTCAGTAGGTTTCTTGATTCCGAAATTAAACGGTTTGTAAAGGGAACTTAATGGGAACTTCACAGTGACAATTTTAGACGAACTGTATGTGACCTTAAATCTGGCAAATCAATGTGACTTTTGTAACACCTGCAGTTTGCTAAAAAAATAACAATAAAATAAAATATAAAAAAAATTAATTAATTACCAACACATAAGCACAAGTGATGAGCCATCAGCAGTAAAAATAACTACACGGTTTGGCAGGAAAAAAAACCAACTATTTTATATTTCCTGGAAAAGTGACCAGCGAGTTCTTATTATGACTTTGATATTTCTTTTAAACTTCTCATTTACTAAAGTGGAGGTTTGAAATTAATTTCTTTTTTTATTCTAAGAAATGTTGGGTAAAGGTTCCCTGATGATCGGCATTAGGCCCAGTGAAATGCGCACAGGAACTGGCTAAAACCCCTCAATTGATCACTTTGAATTTCTTTAGCAACATTTTGGGGAAAAGAAGAATCAGCACATAATTAAAATTAAAGAGAAAAGTATATACATTTTTTAATAATAAAAAAGCACTAAAAGAAAATTATTTCAACTATCAAATTAATTTCTTTTAAATCAGAGCACAGCACCCACCCTCTTTTACTTGTCTAAATAAGTAAAATATATCTCGACATAAATATTTCCATAGAAAAAATTATTTTAAATCCCATATTTTATATCTCGACAGCATCTGTACGTCTCAATAAAAGCGAAAACACTTTGTAATTCCATTCAACAGAGTACTCAAAAACCAAATTGATAATTTAGATAAAAAACACAAAACAAATTGAAACTTCACACTTTTCCAAATGAAAATAAAGACTTCAAAATCATTTCAAATGGTTTCTTTTGCTTCAGTCTACTTGTAAATAAGATCTTTGAAAACAACAACAACAACAAAATATAACAAAATCTAACAAATCAATTGTGTTGTAAAAATCCAGAAGTTTTATCAGGCACGAAGGCAAACAAACACAAAAAACTAGCTGATTCATGTCTTAAAACACCAAAAACAGTAACAACTACATTTTTTATAGCAGCCCGCTCTGCTACATTTTCAAAGGCTGTTAGAAAAATACAAAAAAAAAAACAAAACAAAAACTGATAGAAAAAAGAATTCGTTCACAAAAGATCAAAGGCCGGTAGTTGGCTTTTTGTTTGACTTCTTTTGTGGCCATAAATATTTTGTACTTTTATGCTTATCTGTGATTTGAAAATGATTTATTCCACGGATACATTCAAGAGTGCGTTACAATTTATGACTGGAACAAAAAGCTGTTAAATGTTTTCTCAAACTTTCCCTCCCCTTTCCAAAACAAAGACTACGACTGCATTCTATAACAAGCGTTTAAAATAAAAAAAAAATAAAATAAAAACTGATTTGACAAATTGTTACAACTGTTAAATTTATTATGGATTTTTGTTTGTTTTTTTTCAAACAAAATAATTATGTCTTCTTCTTTCTTCATCATCTGGATGAATTCTTGTATTTATTTGTTGAGATTCGAAAGCACTTGAACGGGTTACAGTTGTTTTAATGCCATTAAATACTTTCGTTAATGAGTATAGTGAGAAAAAAATATTATATTTAATTTCCAAGAAAATGTTCCAACTCCAAACAAAAGACTTAAGACACAAACTTGGGAATATTTATACAACTTAAATGTTTTACAAGTTTTTTTTTTATATAACTTTGGTTGAATAAATTTTTTAATTCAAGAACTAAAAAAATTAGCTGTTTGTTAGGGATTTCACACCCACGGCATAAACAATTTTTATATGATCAGAGATCTTTAATAAATTATATACTTTTCTAATAGAAAATATCATGCAGCATCATTAAAGCGGACTTATTGAAATCATATAATTGATATAAATGACTTAAAAAGCTTTTAAGGATTAACGAATTCTATGGGGATTCCCAGTATTGCAGATTTATCTTAAAATATTTTTTTAAGACGAACAAAATCGTTTAAGCGAATATTTCCCAGCAAAGGAAATTTTTTAACATAATATTAAAATATTTAAACAAGTATTTACGCGAAAAATGTTAATAAAATTTGTCAAAAAACTATTTAAAAAAAAATTCCCAAAAAGGGAAATTTTATTTCATAAAAAATTCCATATAATTCAATTTAAATTTTCAATTTTTGTTTATTTGCAGAATAGTTTCCGTACGAAATATCAATAAAGTTTATCATAAGACCATTAAAAAAATTCCCAAGGACGGAAATTTTATTTCATGGGAAATTCCATAAAACTTATTTCAAATTTTGAATTTTAATATATTTGTAAAATAATTTTCGCAAAAAATATCATAGGCATTTTATTAAAAATCATTCGAATAAAAATTTCCCAAAAAGGAAAATTTCATTTCATAGGAAATTTCGTATAATTCATTTCAAATTTTTAATGGCGGTATATTTGTAGAATTATTTTCACGTTTTTTTTTTAAATCATTCAAATAAAAATTTCCCAAAGAGGGAAATTTTTTTTAATGGAAAATTCCATATACTCAATTTAAAATTTTCATATATTTGTAGAATGATTTTCAAAAAACCATTCGAACAAAAATTTCCCAAAGAGGGAATTTTTATTTCTTGGAAAATTCCATATAACTCATTTTAAATTTTGGCATATTTGTCGAATAATGTTCGCGAAAAATATCAATAAAATTTTTCAAAAAAACATTTAAACAAAAATTTCCCAAAAAGGGAAGTCCTATTTCATGGACAAATCCATATAAATCATTTGAAATTTCCATATATTTGTAGAAGAGTAGAATAATTTTCATAAGATATATCGACAGAATTTTTTTTAAATCATTCAAACAAAAATATCCCAAAAACCGAAAATTCACTTAATTAATTAATTCAGTTAAGAAATTGAAATATATATTCATGGAAAATTCCATACAATACTTTTAAAATTTTCATTTTGGTACATTTGTAAAATAATTTTCGCGAAAAATATTAATGAAATTTTCCGAAAAGTAATTTAAACAAAAATTTCCCAAAAAGGGAAATTTATATTCATGGAAAATTCTATATAATACATATAACATATATTTGTGGAATAATTTTTGCAGAAAATATCAATGAAATTTTTCGAATTATCTTTAAAACAAAAATTTCCCAAAAAGGGAAATTTTATTTCATTAAAAATTCAATACAGCTTTTTTTAAATTTTAAATTTTGGCATATTTGCAGAATAGTTTTCGTAAGAAATATCAAAAGATTTTTTTTGAAAAATAATTTAATTAAAATTTCTCAAAAAGGGAAAATTAATTTCTTATGAAATTCTTTATAATTAATTTTAAATGCCCATTTTAATAACATATGAGTGGCTCCATATATTTCACTTTAATACTTATAACATTAATAGGGAAATTATTTTATCTAAGAAATTTATACAATAACTACTTATGTTTAGGTTCTAATTTTTTTCAAAAATTTCCATGTTGTGCCAACAATTTCCAAATTGTTTAACCCTAAACTGATTTAGATGCTATAAAATATAATTTAAAGAGTTGCTATAAAATGTAAAACTAGCAGAAATGTTAACAACACGCACAAGTTCAGCAGTTGTATTAAAGCAAAATCATAACACTGTTATGACACGGGCCGTAGTGTTAAACGAAAGACTTAAGAAGCAAGCGTGCAACGAATATTTGCAATTCAGGATTTCAAACAGAATTTTTCCAAGTACAAACTCTTCGAATAAGAACTATTTTATTTATTTTTATTTAATTAGAATGTTATTAAGAGTCGGGTATTTGGATCACTATTAGAATGGATCAGTACTGATTTCAAGGTCGCTACACCATCTCATCAGTGTTTCGTTTTGTGTTCAATTGCTAATTGAATAAAATTTCACTCAAACGAGACGAAAGTGTGAAGACTTTAAATTTATAACATATTGAATTTATTGAATTGTATCAGAAAAAAATGCTGCCCTGAGGAACGATTTCCAATGCTTAAGGATTTGGGTGGTACTTTCTTGTTCAATATCTTTTATTTGAATATCACAAATTTTTGCCAATTGAAGACCTGATTAATAAAACACTTTCGCGGCAATAACTCAAACCTTTTGCAACAGCATTACAAAAGTCCAGCCCAGTTGTCTGCAACGCACTTTCGAATTGCGAAATGCAATTTTTATGGATTTTATTTCAATAAAAATTAAGACATGACCTTTCGTCTGAGTCATATAAATAATAAATATTTTATGTCAACTAGACTTTTACTAACGACCAAAAAATATTTGCTTGACACAGTTATTCGCTGGATATTAAGAAATTTTCAAATTACCAACAATAAATCTGTGGCCATTGGCTGCAATCATTTAGCCATGCTAATCACTCAAAGCAAACCAATCAAAGTGTCGCTATTAAAATCAGCCAGACAATTTCTTCTTAGCCTTCAAACACATGCAACTTTTTTTTTTATTAACAAGTCTTTGACAAAATCCTCTAAAACTTTGTTTGAATAAATTGTTAAAGACTTTGTGGCACGCTAAATTAAAGGCTATAAATCAATTTCTAAACAAAAATCAAACGGACGTAACTCAAGGCAACTTGACATAAAAATGGCAGATAAATTGTGGCAAAAATTTCAAAAATTCAAAACATCAAAACTGATTAAAGTTAAATCGCAGCGACAAGTGAAGTTGAGGCCACAAAAAAGCTAAAGACAAGAAAGAAAATTAAATTCAATTCAAAGGAAAAAACTCTATTCTTAGAGAGCAAAAGAAAAAAGGAGTAGAAGGAAAGAAAGAAATATAGATAACAAACTGTCATGCTCTTGGAGCACTGCAACAACTGTTAAGCAATAAAATCAACCACAATGACAACAACAACAACAACAACAATATCAGCAAGAAAATTAATATTGTCTACAGCTTGTAAATAATGTTGTTGTTAATGATAATTTGCTTTAGTTGTTGTCACTTGTTGCAAATGTCATCATCATCATCATGATCATAATAAAATAGAAATTTATAATTTGTGATCAGCCAAGAATTTTAAACTTGGCGAGTCCTCAAACGTTAAATGTTCTACATAAAGAGTTAAGCGAGAATTGAAGAAGTTGTAAGAACACAAAGAAAATAAAACGAAGAAAAAATAAACAAACAACTTTAAGCGCCATGAAATAAATTTCATATTGAATTATTATTTATGATTAAGGAAAAAAGTTGAATTGCAGCTGAACACTAACGATCAGACAAATTGTTGTAAAATATTTAAAAGCTGAATAAGAAGCCTTTAAAATTATGCACGAGATACGGTGGAGTTTTTATTCTTCAACTAAAAGTGAGAGTTTTTGTTAAAATCGATAAACTTTTTCAGTTGAAGGAATATTTTCCCACAAAAATTATAAAACTTTTTTTATATAGAAATAAATAAATATTTTTTGCTGAAGTCGTTAACCCATTCGCTGATTATGTGCAGATTTAAGGCCGTCAATTCCTAATGAAAACTCAATGGATATCGGGTATTTTTTTGTTTAGCTGCAGGTGCTTTGAAAACAATCTCCCGAAACAGATATATTTTTTATATAATTTTTTGTTTTATAATTTAGTAAACAATTTCATGCCATTTTTTTCTTTCAATATATGACCGCTGCAGGAACTGAGTCATCTGGTCCGTGGAGACAGTTCAACTTTTAACTATTTTATTTGAAACAAAACCGGGCACATGGTGGCAACGATCACTTGGGTAGTGGCTTGTGATCCTCTAAGATTTCCTCTTTTGTCGGCTTAAAGCACTGACATTCATGGAACTTAATTTAAAAGCCATAGAACATGACTTGGGGGAGGGCAAACCAGGGCACTCGATATCGATCGAAATTTCCATTTAAATTGTAGTGAAACTTCAATCGATATTCGCCCGTATTATGAATGACGACGTCTACGTCACATCAATACGATAGCAAAAAATAGTCACTTGTCTAGTCTTGGTCGACAGGAACTGACCTCTGGCAACATATTCTATTAATATTAAACGCCTTAGAGAATACCAAAAGGCCTTAAATAATAATTAATTATTGTCGACAATTAAATGACAAGTGACAATTTTTTTCTGTCGTGTTAATTTGACGTCGATGTCGTCATTCATAATATGGGCAATGGAATTTAGCAGTTGTTGTTGAAACAAAGTTGTCAAGAAATTATATAACTTTTTTAGAATAGGCATGGCATTTCTGACTCTGGTATGATTTAATTGTTGTTCTTAAAATATATTAAAAAAACAATTTTTTTCAGACTTAATTTCTGGAAAAAATGTAGAAGAATATTAAAACGACTCGTCTAACAATAAAAAACTATTTTAAAAAAAATGTGTATACCCTTCAGAAAAAAGTGAAAGGGTTCGTCAGCCCGTGTGTAATTTCTTCGACATGAATATGGGACCCCATAGAGAATATATATATATATATATATATATATATATATATATATATTCTGGATTCTTATGAATAGCGATGACGATTGAGCGAGGTCTGTCAGTCGGTCTGTCTGTACGTGAAATCGCTTTTCCCAAGCCTCCAGAAGAGCTAGAGACATCGTTCTTGGACTGATGGATTGAAAATGAACTTAAATAGTGTGTTATTGAAAAATCCCACAAATGCTTACAGAGCTGGGAACCTTGCACCTATTTCTCGACGCACAATTAATACCAAAAATCAATTATTTTTTTGTTTGTTTGTTAATCGAACCTATTTCATGCTTTGGGAAGCCTCAATTGTCTATTAAAAACTAAAAAAAATTAAAAAAAAATTTCCAGGGATGGGAAATTAAAAATTTATAACTAATGTTATAACTAAAATATTCAAAAATTTTAAACTTTTCTTAAATAAAACCGTTTTATACAGCTTGAAACAAAGGAAAATTAATTTTTCGTCTCCAGGGATGGGAAATTGAAATTTTTGTCTATCTAAAAGTATTCATATAGATAACTAACGTTATTTTTTTACTAATTAAATCAATTTTTTAATTCAGGAAAAACCAAAATTGGTATCAAAAATTAAAAAAAAATAAAAATTTCGATATCAGGCTTGGATAACTGCAATTTTTATGGTACACAAAAGTGACCGAAACATTAAAATTTTTCTTATATAAAACTGATTCTTGTCTCATTAAGAGTTGCATTGGTAAGAAAAAACAAATAAATTATATTAAAATTTTACTTCCAGGGATGGGAAATTTAAATTTAGGTCTGTATAAAAGTAACCAAGTACACAACTAACGTCGTTTTTTTACTAATTAAAACTATTTTTCAATTCAGAAAATAACTAAAACGGTATAAAAAATTAAAAGAATTAATAATTTCGATATCAGGGTTGGATAACTGCAATTTTTGTGGTACACAAAAGTAACCGAAATGGTTAAAAATTAAAAATTTTTCTTAAATAAAACTACTTTATACCTCATGAAGAGTTGCATTGATAATAGTAACAAAAAAATAAATAAAAATTTCACTTCCAGGTGTGGGAAATTAAAATTTTTCTGGCACATACAATATATTTTAGTACATGAAAGTGACTAAAATGCTTACAAATTTCAAGTTTTTCTTAAATAAAACTTATTTTTGTCTCATCAAAAAAAAAAAACCAAACAAAGTTATATAAATAAAATTTCTCTTCCAGGGGTGGAAAATTGAAATTTTTTTAATACAGAGGAGTAACCAAAGAGACAACTAACATCGTCTTTTACTAATTAAAACTATTTGTTATTTCAGGCAAAACAGAATTGATATCAAATATTTGAGAAAAATCTTAATTTCGATTCCAGGGTTGGACAATTGCAATAGTTTGTAGTACATGAAAGTGACCAAAATGGTTACAAATCTTAAGTTTTTCTTAACTAAAACCTTTTTATACATCACAAAGATTTGTATTGCAAAAATATATTTATTTTTTTCCAGGGGTGGAAAATTGGTATATTTTTCATTCATAAGAGTATTTTTTTTTTTAGCAAAATATAACTATTTTATAAATTAAGAAGAACAAAATTGATACTCAAAATTATATGCAACGCCAGACGTACGTTGGTGAAGGGTATATAAGATTCGGCACAGCGGAATATAGCACTTTACTTGTTTTTCTTAAATATTATTCATAAAAATAATTTCTTGACAAATAATTTGTAATCTTTTAAAATAAAATATTGCCTCCGCAAATTATGAGTAATTTTGTAAAATATTTACTTTTTCCTAAACACTTAGAAAAATATATTTCAAAAACAATTTAAGAAAAGCCCTTCTCTGATAAGTAATTATTTATTCCCGGGACTGTAAAAATTGTATTTTAATAAAATTAAATACTTCCCCGCGTTATAAAAAATGTTTAAACTATTTTTATGGTGACTAAGAAACTAAAATAATTTCTAGTTATTTTTGATTTTTTATAAATATTTTATAAAAAAATTTTGTAGGTTTGAAAAAAAAAAACGAACAATTTGTTTAATAATTTTCATGAATAACCCGCTCCCTCGTGGCTAAATATTCGGAGCTCAAAAAAAAATTTATATAGAAAATATTATTATTAAAATAATTAAAATATTTTATTATTTTATTACAAAAAAAATTGAATTTTTATTCCCAAAAAAATCGTTGATATTATTGAAAATAAATACTGTTGCTTAAGTCTTTTGTTTTGCTGTAAATTTCTTTCCTCTGGAACAGGTTTCTCCCTCAAGTCGTTTGTTTTCTTTGCGTGGTTTCTATTACAATTCTCCTGCTCGATGGTGTTGCCTTCTCCATTTAACCGTCTGCTACTCACTTCGTATGTCATTCAGCTAAAGAATCTTGTTAATTCTTTTCGTTACATGACTCAATTAATACTTTTTACTTATTTTTCATTTTCAATTTTATTGTTTTTCTTCTTCTTCTTCTTCTTCTTCTAGTCAAGTTGATGACAGTTTGTCTTTCATTTCAAATGTTTTGCACAATTCAATGTGTCACTTTAATGCTGCTATTTATTGCACACAATTGCCAGCAATTCTTCCTGTATTTGTTTCAATTCATTAAAACATTAACACAAAAAACAACAACAACAACAAATGTAGTAAAATATTTATAGAAAAGTAAAGAAAAGCAAAAAAGTAAAATAAAATACAACATCAGCAATTGTTGTTCAATGGAAATTGATGCGCAATTTGCAACAATTGCTATTGACAGCCAGTCAACAAATTTGAAAAAATATTATTTCTTGCTTTTCATATTCACTCGTTTGCTCGGTGATTTAGTAGTTTTTTTGCGATTTGTTGGATGCTCTCATAATCTCTGTTAGATTTTTTTTTTCTAATTTAATGTTTTAACGAAAGCAAAAACAAAAAACAGTTTGTTTTTCAAATGAATGTGACAAATTGAAATGTTTTATAATTTATGGAGTAATTTTATTAACTTAATGACTGATTCGTTAGTTTTTTATTTCAGCAGAATATTTTGTAAAAGTTTTAACGTTTCGCAAGCGATTTGTGTAACAGGTACGATTATTTACACGGTGCCACTACGAAAAATATGTATTGATTTCTGTAGCCTGAAATATTTTATATTTAAATCAATTTTGAATTGCAATCAAAGCAGAATTAGTGACGGAATTAATAAAAATATCGTCATCATTTGAAATAGATGTTGGTAATTATTTAAAAAAATATTATCCATCATTTTATTTTATAAAAGAAAATGCAATTTGTATCATTAAATAATTATATTTAATTCATTGCCCGGTGGCCTTTGGCCAAGAAATAATTCTGCATGATTATAAAGAGTGTCCCCAACATAACGCACAATGTTAATTACAAGCGACACTTCAGGGTCAAGTTATTTTGATCTTTCTTTGCTTCAGTCATTGTCGCATACCACCATGGCGTGGTAAATGATTCAGCAGTCCTTTAAAGTTATTGATCCTTTTACGAATATGGGCGATAAAAATCAAAATTGTTTGTGATCCGAAAATAGGACCACAGTCGACGGGATGGTATACAAATTTCTGCAAATGAAACCTGTAGGACATGTGGAACCTCCTGCGCATATTCGCCAATTCATCCCGCGGAAAAAAATTGCTACTGTTCGCTTTGGCATGAGAGAAGACGCGTCAGTCAGTTACCGCGAATGGTGTTCATTATCGCGAGATAATGTCGGTCCTCTTGTGGGCACACAAGGTTTTTAAACCTTTTTAATTTTAATTATAAGCTGATTCTTTTTTCCCTTAAATCTCACTAAAAAATATAAAGTGATCAGTTGAGGGGTTTTAGCCAGTTCCCATGAGCATTTCACTGGGCCTAATGCCAATCATCAGGGAACCTTTACCCAACATTTCTCAGAATAAAAAAGAAATTAATTTCAAACCTCCACTTTAGTAAATGAGAAGTTTAAAAGAAATATCAAAGTCATAACAAGAACTCGCTGGTCACTTTTCCAGGAAATACAAAATAGTTTGTTTTTTTCCTGTCAAACCGTGTTGTTATTTTTACTGTTGATGGCTCATCACTTGTGTTTATGTGTTAGTAATTAATTAATTTTTTTTAATTTTATTTTATTGTTATTTTTTTTTTTAGCAAACTGCAGGTGTTACAAAAGTCACATTGATTCGCCAGATTTAAGGTCACACACAGTTCGTCTTAAATTGAAACTGTGAAGTTTCCATTAAGTTCCCTTTACAAACCGTTTAATTTCGGAATCAAGAAACCTACTGACTAAAAATAAAAACTACATGAAAAATCAAGAAAATACTGTTTAAAAATTTCCAACACTTGGGAGTTGCCAAGACATCGTTGCAACTGATTTTGAACTGAACATCACTGTTTCTAAAATTTTCTCTGTTTTAAATGGAATTGATCCCTGCATATGCAGCGCATTGTGCCACAGTTAGAAAATATGGGATTAGAAGATCTGCAACTCCAAGTGAGTTGAACAGTTGACATGTCAGAGGCTTTAAAATTGCTGTGACTTTTATGTGATTCTCTGGAAATATTTTCAAACACTGGGAATGTTTACACAACGACTGTAGCTCTCACAAGTTTATTTTTAAAGTTTTCCCTGGTAGAGAAAAAACTTTAACACCCACCTGGACAAGATTAATGGAATTTTACCTAAGATTATCAGCATTAAAGAATCATTAATTCTTTAAATTTGCATTTTTACAGTATCAGGCGAAAGACAGTGCCCTCCCTCACCGACGAAGTGAAAAGTAGAGAAAAGCTACAATCAACTCTATATCTTCTAATCTATTTTTAAATGTCCTGTTAACAATATCCGGCCTGAGTAGGGGTCTTCCCCTGAGTCCTGTTTCTACACAGAGAAAAAAAATCCTTTAGTTAGAAGGTGAAAGTGGCTGCCGCAATAAAATGTAGGGAAATTATCCTCTATTTTTACTACAAATTTCCCTGTTTTTTTTAGACAAAATTAATTTCATTTCCTTGGCCTTCAATCAGTTTCTTTGCCACCTTGAAGTGGGTTAATTTCTCATTTTCCTACACAACCAAACTGCCATAATTTATAACTGCAGTTCATACTCCAGCTCACATACATTTTATTTCACTGATCTTCTGCCTGTCCATCCGAAATTGATGTTGAAAAGTTACTTTTTTTCCATTTTTTTTTCTCTTTCTCAGCCAAAAGAAAGTTCAATAGTTTGAAGTGCAAATAAATTATTTTTACAGAATACGAACAGTCTCGAAAAATGTCTTTATTTTATATGGGGCTGAGCAGCGTAATGTGCCACAATTAGAAAATATGGAATTGTAAGATGGAGAATTTGTTGTAGCTGTTGTTATACTTTTTACCTCGTTGGTGAATCCGTTGCTGCAGGTATCAAGGAAGGAGTCTATGACGGTGTTAATCATATCATTGGAAATCGTTCTAGCAGGCAGTAAATTAAAACAATTATTTGCCGAATCCGTAGAAAAGAATACTGTTAATAAATTTATAATTTTATAAAATCCAATTAGAGCTGCTCGTTTTGGAAACCAATTTGTTTCAGTAGTTATTACAAGGTTAATGCAATTAAAAGAGCATTTTAAAACTTTTTCCGATAAAATCTGACGCTGAATGTTGTTATTTTTATATCAAAATGAATAGATAAATATCAAGAAATAAATCTTATATCCTAAGGACTAAATCAAATTGAGAAAATAGTGGTTTTAATTGACTTATTTAATTTTTGAAAGAATAAAAGTAACGCCTCTGAAAAAAGTTCCTGTTATAAGGATTGTCTTGGAGCTTTTAGCACATCGCTTTTAGATTGATTTAGCTTAGAATTTGAAAAATAATTATTTTTTGCTTCTCCTACTTTTTTCGAGATAATATTTCTCAAATAGATGACCCACAATTAAATTTTTTATATATGCTTATGAAAAGAATTCTCATCATATCCCTCAAAATCTTTCATTAAACAATTTTAATAGGATATACAAAAAACTGTCAGAGAATAAAATGCTGAATCAATTCAAATGCCTGTTTTAAATTAATTAAACAATTTGATATCGCAAGTTTGCAAATTATAACGACACGTTTGCAACTTTTAAAGTGTTTTCATTTCAAATAATTTGCTTTACATTTCTCTAGTTTATATATATATATATATATATATATATATATATATATAAATCCGTATCTCTTACGAATCACAGTCATTTAATTAACATTTCTATTTCCTTTTATTAACAAAACAATTCATACAATTGAAAATTCTCTAATACAATTTTTATTAATTACTTTGACAATTCGCTGACAAAACAAGCGCCAATTGAATCAACATCATTTTAAAATTCAAAACTTGTTTAACATTTTTAAACAGCCAACTGAATGAGCTGCAAAGTTAATAACAAAAACACCAACAACAACAGCAACAAAATAAAATAAAAACAAACTCAAACACTCAACATTAATGCTACGAGGGTTTAGAGAACACATTTAATTATGGAAAAATTAATTATAAAAAATATAAAACTGCCGGTTGTCTCGCAAAAAAAAGCAACAAAACTGGCAAATTATTGTAAATAAATGAGCAGCCAAGAACCAACACAAGCACCCTCTACAGCTGGTTTTTGCTAAAGAGATGGTTTTAGTGTTACAACAGCGATAAAAAGAGCACACACTCATACCAACCACTGTGGAAATTATGAATATTATAATTTAAAAGTATACTTTCAGGCGGTTGTTAAACACAAGAGATGTTTAACTTAGATTTGAAAACAGAATTATTACGCACACTACCGCACGCATAAAGTCAGAGAAATTATAGCACCAGCAACTGCTTAACAGAACAGCAACAATTTGCACACAAACTGTTAACCTGTTAACAGTAGACAATCCAGCCAGTGGATTAACGGAATGAATTTCATTCAAGTGGAATGGATTTAATAAACAAACAGGATGAAGTAAATTTGGAATTTCTTTTAATAAAACAAATTTCCCTAAATTGTTTTATGTGTTTCAAAGCCTAAAGCAAATTTAATAAGATCATTTTAAGCGATTTATTTAACAAACAAGATTTATGTCTGCTTTGATTTATTTCAAAGCGTTGGTGCCAATTATCTCATATAACGATGTCATCATTAACTTCAAGTCTTTTTTGTTTTTTTTTTTTGGCAGCAAGTGTAAGTCTGTTAACTTTGTCAGGGCTTCATGCTTGTCATCATATTAAATTGTTTTAGTTTAAGAAACGAGGAACTGATTTGGTAAGCCAGGCAAGACAAGAACTCCATATTATTTATTAGGATCATTATTATTATTATTTTTCTTCGAACGTGCATTATAGCCTAAAGGTGCCGATTATTTTAACTGTCATACAGCGATCAATTTTGTTACTAAAGCTTTTGAGTGCAACATCCCAAATACCCTACACCAGGAAACATGGTTTAAGAGCTGTTAGAGATATATGACAAACAATTCAACTTATTAATAATTTCAAAGTACGGCATTAACGACATAAATAGGAAGGCCTCTTTATAAAAATGTTCATGCTGTTTCCACTTCATTTAATTTTCTTAATTAAAATTAAATTCTGTCCAAAATTACAGCCAATATCACAATAGAGGCAACCATTATTGTCAATATTTTTCATATATTTTTAACTAGAAATGGTGCTCCCCCTACTTTTATTATACAGCGTGTTTTTGAGAGTTTCATAACTTTGAATTGGCATCACTGATTTATTTGAGCACCCATTTAACAGCTCATGGTTGCTTTTTGTTTAGTTTGCTTTAAAATTTCATTATGGATCGTTTTACACCAGAGCAACGCGTGCAAATTGTTGAAATTTTTAATCAAAATAATTATTCTATTCATCAAACTCATCCATTCAAAATTTTATTTTCGTAAAAAGCCCATTTCTAGTCAAATGCTTACGTAAATAAGCAGAATTTTAGCATTTGGAGTGGCGATAATCCACAACTTTTGTCGAAATACCACAGCAAATTAGGTTTTGAAGCGCTTCATGGGCTGGCTGTTGCAGTCATTGGCTCATATGTCTACTGTCAATGGGGAACGATATGGGAACCTGATTCGAAATTTTTTCGTACCTCGATTAAGTGGAAATAATTGTGCTGACATGTGGTTCCAACAGAACGGAGCCACAGGCCAATTGATTTACTCAAATAAAATGTTGATGAAAGAAATAATTTCACTTAATGGCCCAATTAATTGATCACCAAGATCGCGTGATTTACCCCATGGGCCTATTTTCTTTGTCACTTGTCTACGTCGTTAAGCCACAAATAATTGAACACCAGGAAATAACCATACGAGGAGTTATCGTCCTTAAACGGCCTTATATGCTGCGCAAAGTTGTTGAAAATTACTGTTCCAAATTGTGCCTTCTACGCGCCAGTCATGGCGGCCACATGGCAGAAATCATATTTATTAATTTCATAAAATTTTCTTTCAAATAAATTCCGTTTAATTTATATTAAAAATATTTTTCCTTGTTTTATTATAATTTAAACTTGTGTCAATCTATAAAAAAACACCCGTTCTTATATTTAGATTCCTTAAGTTAAACAATTTAATGGACTTTTCTGATCAAAGCAAACGGAACAACTGGCTGAAGGCCAACACCAGCTAATCATTTTACTACAGCTAATTTTTTGATATGATAAGTGAATCATGCTGATTCTTTTTTTTTAAGATCTTACTCAAAAATCAAAGTGATCGATTGATGGGTTTTAGCTACTTCCTCAGCGCATTTCACAAGGGCTAATGCAGATCACCAGGGAATCTTTACCCAATATTTCTTAGAATAACTAAAGATATTTATTTCAAACTTCCACTTCAATAAGTGAGAAGTCTAAAACAAATATCAAAGTCATAACAAGAACTTACTGATCACTTTTCCTTTTCTATATTCTTACGTTATTATTCTACAATTGATTGGCTTTTTCCCCGACTCTAATTGTAGTTAAAAGAGTAATAAAATGGTCCACATGCAACTGGCCTGAGCCAGCTGTTCCATTCTTAAAAAACACCCATTTTAATGAAACTAAACTGTAAAGAAAAGGCAGGCCACCATAAAAAAATTCTCAGTACAATTCGTACTTGACAAGTGCCGCAGTACTTCAATAATGTTTTTGATGAGATAACAAATTTCTAATTTCAACTCGAACTCGTTGTCCTTAAAGACCGGCCATATTTAAACGAAAGCTGTCAGAATCTGTTCATGGCGTTACATCGACAAATGCAGCAACAAAAAAGAAGAAACACCAGATCCGATAAAGATTTCACAAGTTCCTTAAGCAGATAAATAGTTTCTTTAATATTAAACTCTATCGAATATTGACTCAGTTTTATTTCGATTCCATAAATAATTCTGGTAAATTGACGTCAAGGACGATATTCAAATTTATTTCTCTTCATTTTATTTAAATATTTCCACTTAAAAAATTAAAATTTTTTCCGCTTTAAGCAGATTAGGGTGTTGTTTTAACCAGCATTACTTCGCCTTTTCTCCCCCTCAAATTAAGATGCTACAAATTGTACTCTTTTTTTTCTATCTTATTTTTTTTTCAAATTCTTATTGCCACTCTGTTGCTTTATTAAATCACTTAAATTTGATTGCTACATTATGATGGTGGGTGTAAAAATTGCACTAAAAAATTTCAGTTCACTTAATTTGCAACAACATCATCAGCTCCGGCATTATTATTAAGTTTTCAATGTTTTGACTTAATTTTGTCAGCCAAAGTCGTAAACGATGTTCACGATGACGTCTCCAATCCTGAGTGTGGGGGCAATTTATTATCGAAGTAAGTTGTTTGTTAAAAGAGAGAGAAACTTTTGCCAGTAAAGACTTTAACATCATGGCAGCATATAATTTGAGTTAACCAGCGTGGGAAATGTGTAGATATTTTGAGAAGGATGAGTTTATAAAATTATATAGAGCAGCGATTCAAATGAGTTAAATAAAAAAGTTGAATTTTACAGGAAGGAAGTCGAAAGGAACACTATTGAGACTTGTAAAATTTTAATAGAGACAAAAGAAAATTATTTTATAAAGTTAAAAAAATATATTGAAAGAAAAAATCAGTAACAATTTGAAATATCTGCTGTAACGCTACGAAACTGAAGTTTTAGATTTTAATCTTTGACTCAGTCATGAATACAGGATGGAGTTTTGTTGCCCTGCATTAGCTCATGGTTCGGCTAATTATTCCTTTAATTATCGAGGCATGGCGCGCACCACATGAGTCATGGCCATTCATGAAAGTTGAGCCGATTAAAAAAAAATTTCTCAAAAATAATAACCAGCAAATAATTGAATTCCTCTAATTAAATCTTAATTTAGCTTCTAAATTTCTCTAAGCAAATATTTATGTCTTCTCTATTAAAAGAAGAAATTACTTATTAAAAAAAGTTCCTCTCTTAAGTCTTTTGTTTTGCAAACGCTATTCCATTTTGCTGTAAAAGGCTCATTCGCTATTGCTTTTTAAGTAAAATTTCAAGTGAAATTCCTTTTGAAAAACATCTCTGCCGTCCAATCACCACCCACTTCAGAAGAAGTCCTCGTTTGAATTGAAAATATTTATTAAATCTGAAAAAATTTCTTGGCCATATTTATCCCTGTTTCATATCAAAGCAAACACAACTGCAACAGCAACAACCTGAAATTCCTACAATTAAACCGTTAGATCAGTGCGTTGCGTTGTTTTTCGTTAACAACCAGCACAACGGCCAACTAACAACGCCCGTTTAAAATATGTTTTGTTAAGGTGGTGGTAATTTTCAGCATGATTTTATGCTTTTTTCCTTTTATTTTCTGAACACTCGTCTCATGAGTGCCATTTCCAATAATAATTACAACAATAAAAACTACAAAAAGAAGCGAATTTTTTGGAAAAAAGAATCCCGTGCTGATGTTGGCTTAATTTTAAGAGTATCAACGAATTTACTGGCTGCTACTTATTTAGCAAGAAACATTAAAAGCCTTGGTAACAGCAAAAGTTTGCAGGTACAATACTTTTTTGAATTGTAAACGCACGGACGCTGTGAGAATGCATGAAAACCACGATTTGAACAATAAAAGCTAAAACTCCGAAAAATTCAAAATCCAGTGTATACAATTTCTAATGAATATTGTGAGAAAACTTTATATCAGGAGCCCATAATCCGAAAAATATTACTCCGAAAATATTGTTCCAAAAATTTAAATTACGCTACTAAGCTAAGATCAAATCAAAAGTTGTAATTTCCCTAATTAGGATTTTATATATTTGTGCGTAAATCATCACTCCGAAAAATTAGTATTCCGAAACATTAATACTTTATGATGAGCCATAACCAAAGCAAGAGCTAAAACTCTTTAATGGCAAGCAGTAGTCTATGTTTTAGTCCGAAAGTTGTTACTCCGAAAAATAATACTGTAAGAAAACTGTACTCCGAAAAATCAATTTTACGGTATTGAGCTGAAATTAAAATAAAAATCTAACGGCCATTGATGAAAAATCATACTTTAGTCCAAAACACATGACTCCAAAAAATAGTACTCCGAAAAATTAATATTGCAATACTGAACTAAAATCAAATTAAAAGTTGAAATTCCCTCATGCCAATTTGTACTGTATGCTTTAGTCCGAAATTCGTTACTCTGAAATATATAATGCTGCGAAAAACAATACTCCGAAAAATCATTGTTGCGACTGGGATTTAATTTTTTAGTCCAAAAGACATGACACCGAAAAAAAGCACTCCGAAAAATCAATGTACAAGACTAAACTAAAATCAATATAAAAGTTGAAATTTTTTAATGCCGATCAGGAGTTTATATATTTGAGTCCAAAAGTCATCACTGCGAAACCTAGTACTACGAAAAACAGTACTCCGAAAAACCTATATTACGATATTGAGACAAATTCTCTTATTCCCAGAAGGAGTTTATATTTTGGTCCGAAAAACACTACTCTGAAATATAATAATGCGGAAAATAGTACTCCGAAAAACCATTGTTACGATATTGATCTGAAATCAAAATAAATTTCTAATGACGATTGGAATTACATATTTTAGTCCGACAGAGATGACACCGAAAAATATCACTCCGAAAGATCAATGTTACATGAGTTTATATATTTGAATCCGAAAGTCATCCCTCCGAAATATAGCTCTTCGCAAACAAGTACTCCGAAAAATCAATATTACGATGTTGAGCCAAATTCTTTGATACCAAGCAGGAGTTTATGTTTTAATCCGAAAGTCGTTACTTCGAAATATAATACTGCGAAAAGTAGTACTCCGAAAAATCATTGTTACGATATTGAGCTCAAATTAAAATAAAACTCCAATGACAATAGGAATTTCATACTTTAGTCCGAAAGACATGAGTCCGAAAAACAGTACTGCGAAATATTTATATTGCAGTAATGAAATAATATCAAATTAAAAGTTGAAAATTCCTAATGCCAAGTAGGACTTTGTGTGCTAGTCCGAAAGTCATGACTCCGAAAAACAGTACCCCGAAAATTCAATATTACGATATTGAGCCAAAATCAACACAAAAGTTGAAATTCTCTAACGACCACTGGTACTTCATATATTAGTCCGAAAGTTATCACTCCGAAAAATAATAATCCGAAAAATCAAGATATTAATATATATCATTATATATGTGTAGTAACGCTATAATTCGATTAAGGAGTTCATAGTTAAGTCCGAAAAGAAAATATAATGCAAAACTTATCTCAGCCATAGTGACTCCGAAAATAATTAAATTGTATAGAAAGTCATAACCCACCAAGTATTCATATATACAGCAACTAAAAGAGTTTTCCTGTACTTTTGTAACTTAGAAAAGTACAGGAAAACTCTCAAGTAAAATTTTATTTTCTTCTAAAAACTTTAAAACTCCGAAGAGATTTAATAGATTTGTGATATTCAAGATATTATTCCAGATTATTAGGATCGAAATGTCTTGAACGCATAAACGAACATACTCTATTGTAACCGATTTACCATTGGGCTGACGTGCCACCCTATAAGATTTTCTTTATAAAAATGTGTCAAGATGCTTCTTATATTATTAAAGTAGCACTGGATTTATTACCTTCCCTGTCTAACTGAAATTATTTACCAAACAGCCGAGGGAAAGATAAAATTTCTTAGAGCCACTAGAACTTAACGTACTTCCCTGTCACATCGATCTATTAACGAAAACAAAATACCTAACGTTTTTCGTTACTTCAATTTAATAAGAAGAAAAATTCGTAAATTTCTCTTAAATTTTTGCTGTTGCTGCTGCTGTTGCTGTTAATAATGTTTTTGTTGTTGTAAATAAAGTATTATTAAGTTTGAACTGTGTATAACCGCCATAATGGGTCGGTCACACAGAAATGTAGGCAAATATCCGAACAAAAAAATAAAAACTAAAATTGCATGCAAGTTGAATTAAAAAAAAAAAGAATATATTTATTGCGAGTGTGTGTGTGTAGGAAAAAATGAAAATAATAATAATAAAAACAACGACAAGCAGCAACCTGCACTATATGACACGATAGTGAGTTTACAAAGTAAACGAGTACGTGGCTTTATTACAGATGCACTGAAGCAACCACGGCCTGGTGTGGCAGGGTAGATATTCTATGGCCTAAGTGTGGCGTGGCATGGTTTCGGCTAGATTTTTTCTTTGGCTTTTATATTAAGCCAAGTGCATACACACACACACACACACATGCAGAGATATATTTTTTAGGAATGCAATCCAAAAAATGCAGATGAAGATGAGGCTGTAAACTTTAGGCAGACACACTCCGGTGCACGTATTAAACATTCGCACGCACACACACACACACACACACAGTTATGGCTTGAGAAGTAAGCACACACCTGTGTAAGTGTGCGTGTGTGTGTGTGTACGAAAATGATGTTGGCAACTAAAAGACCGTTAGTTTTGTGACTAAACAATCAATTGATCGCCCAAGTCTTATATCGTTTTGTTCATTCTTTCAGTTGTTGCAGCAACTGCTGCTGCTGCTGCTGCTGCGGCTGCATGTCGATTGTCCACTATTTTTGGCGGGACAGATCTATAGCTGAGCAAGAAAAAAGATATATCCATGCATACGTATAAAGGACAGACAGACAGACAGACCTACACATCACGTATTGAAATTGGTAGTTTGAGAAAAACCTGTAGCCGTGGATCTGTTGCAAGTATTTATTTATCTGCGCTCGTAGTTGATGAAGAAGGTGGCTTCTTCATCATCCTCCTCAATGATCATTGTCCCCATCATGTGCATCATGGACTGTTGTGTCTTTGCTGTTGTTGTTTTCTTATTATTGCTATTATTTTCATAGTTGTTTTTGTTGTTAAGCAATACGCATTCACGACCTTTGTGCCTCTTATGCTGGAAATAGTGAGTGAGTGTGTGTTTTCTGCTTCTTCTAGTGTGTCTTGTAGAGTCTTGCATGAATACAATTTTATGGATGATTTCTTTATTTTTGTTTTTGTAGACTTACAAGTGCGCCATGTATATCTTCGCTAAGTCTATTCTTTTGTAACATGGAAAATCCGATAAATCTCTAACAAACTTTTTCTCTGGAAGTTGGTCATGTTAAGAAGTCCCCAGTATGATAAATTTTAAAAGCGTCTATTTAACGAAAAAGGCTTTTTTTGATTCCCAGAGTTCGGTAAAATATCAATCCGAAATTTTTATAATTTATTACAAAAAATTTGTATTTATAATAGTTTCCTCTTTTAATTATCGAATCAGTAAAGTTTTGCAAAACACCAGAGCCAATAAAAATGTCATATCTCGTTATATATTAAATTCATTTTTATAGGCTAATTGTTCGAAAAGTGTTTTTTTTTTAATTTAAAAAGACATGATAACTATTCCAAACTACAGGGGAAAGGCAACATCGTTTATTAACTATACAATTAACACAGAAGGACAGATAAGCTTTTTTCGAAGGCCGCAACACTTTCATCATCAGTCGTCATAAAAATTTTAGTTACGACTTTTTTTTTGTACACAAAAAAAGAAAAGATTGACTTATAATTTCACATAAAAAAACCTCTAGACCTGGGCAATAGTTTACTCCGAAAATATACTATTTATTATTCACAATAGTATTTAGCCAAAGTATTGAAAAACTATGAAATTGTAATACATTCTACTATAATTCTAAACTCGAAAAAAGTTAAAGTTTCATTATACAGCGTGTTTTTGAGTTTCACAATTTTGAGTTGGCAGCACTGCTTTATTTGAGCACCCATTTAACAGCTGACGGTTGTTTTCTGTTTAGTTTGCTTTAAAATTGCATTATGGATCGTTTTACACCAGAGCAACGCGTGCGAATTGTTGAAATTTTTAATCAAAATAATTATTCTATTCATTAAATTCATCCATTCAAAATTTTATTCTACCCAGAAGCCCACTTCTGGTTGAATGGGTACGTAAATAAGTAGAATTGTAGCATTTGAAGTGACGAGAATCCACAAGCTTTTGTCCAAACTTTACAGCAATTAGTTTCTGAAGCGCTTCATGGGCTGGCGACGTCATTGGCCCATATGTCTACTTTCAATGGGGAACGATATGGGAACCTGATTCGAAATTTTTTCGTACCTCGATTAAGTGGAAATAATTGTGCTGATATGTGGTTCCAACAGAACGGAGCCACAGGCCAATTGATTTACTCAAATAAACTGTTGATGAAAGAAATAATTTCACTTAATGGCCCAATTAATTGGTCACCAAGATCGTGTGATTTAACCCCATGGGCCTATTTTCTTTGTCACTTGTGTACGTCGTTAAGCCACAAACAATTAAACACCAGGAAATAAACATACGACGAGTTATCGTCCTTAAACGGCCGTAAATACTGCGCAAAGTTGTTGAAAATTGCTCTTCCAAATTGCGCCTTCTACGCGCCAGTCATGGCGGCCACATGGCAGAAATCATATTTATTAATTTCATAAAATTTTCTTTAACTAAATTTGTTTCTTTTATATTAAAAATATTTTTCCTTGTTTTATTATAATTTAAACTTGTATCACTCTATAAAAAAACACCCGTTTTTATATTTAGATTCCTTAAGTTAAACAATTTAATGCACTTTTCTGATCAAAGCAAACGGAACAACTGGCTGAAGGCCAACACCAGCTAATCATTTTACTACAGCTAATTTTTTTATATGATAAGTGAATCATGCTGATTCTTTTTTTTAAGATCTTACTCAAAAATCAAAGTGATCAATTGATGGGTTTTAGCTACTTCCTCAGCGCATTTCACAGGGGCTAATGCAGATCACCAGGGAACCTTTACACAACATTTCTTAGAATAACTAAAGATATTTATTTCAAACTTCCACTTTAATAAGTGAGAAGTCTAAAAGAAATATCAAAGTCATAATATGAACTCTCTGATCACTTTTCCTTTTCTATTTTCTTACGTTATTATTCTACAATTGATTGGCTTTTTTCCGACTCTAATTGTAGTTAAAAGAGAAATAAAAGAGTGTGTAAGAATTGTAATAAAATCGGGCCACATGCAACTGACCTGAGCCAGTTGTTTCCTTCTTTAAAAAAACACCCATTTTAATGTAACCGTAAAGAAAAAGGAGGTCACCATAAAAGAATTCTCAGTACAATTCGTACTTGACAAGTGCCGCAGTACTTCAATAATGATTTCGATGAAATAATAAAATTCCAATTTCAACTCGTGCTCGTTGTCCTTGAAGACCGCCCATCTTTAAACGAAAGCTGTCAGTGTCTGTTCATGGCGTTACATCGACAAATGCAACAACAAAAAAGAAGAAACACCAGATCCGATAAGGATTTCACAAGTTCCTTAAGCAGATAAATATTTTCTTTAATATTAAACTCTATTGAACATTGACTCAGTTTTATTTCTTCTACCATTAATTCCCTATTCAATTCTATAGATTTGGTTGTTTTAAAACAAAACGGTTTCAATAATTCGTCTTGACTCCACCAAAAGTTTTCCATAATATTTTAAAATTATTTTATTCTTTTTTTTCTCCAACTCTTTTGCTGAGGTGGTCATTTATTTAAGCAAGAAGACGAAAGAAAAATTCAAATTGAAAAAATCAAATAGCCCAAAATAAAGCCTACAAACTTGGCTAATAATATATGCATACACCTGCTAAAATCCACTGCGAGTTGAGATGTTTCAAAACGTGTCCATGTTGTATGTGCGAGTATTGAATGATTTTTTTTTTTTTAGTTTTTCTTTCGTTGAATGCAAGTACTCGTTTAGATATTTTTATGTACTGGTTGTGATGTCAATATCGTGCTGTTAAAAATTGTTGTGACGATCATCGTAATGAGGAGAGAAAATTTTTATTAACAACATTTTTTTTTGTTTGTTAGTTGGTTTGTTTGGTTTGCCAGCCAAATAAGAAACATCTAATTTGATTATAAAATTAAAGAAAATAAGTGTTTGCGTTTGAGAAAAAAAATATATTAAAAAAATGAATAGAAACTATAAAACCGAAAAGCAACAACAATATGAGCATTATTTTTCTACATGTAACCCAAATATTTAAGCTAAAATATTTCGTTAAAAAAGCATTTCATTTTTGATGGGGGTCATGGCAGTTGTCTGGTAAAATTTAATTAAAAATTTCGTTGACGTTAATCGAATAGTTGGAATATGTTGACAAGAATTCATTTTGTTCAAGAAGAAATATATATATTTAGAACAGGTAAGCATGCTGTTTTCAAAGGCCGCTGCTGTTGTAGTAAGTGAAATTTGTTATCTAAAACTGCTGCAAACATTTTCTATGAAAAACTTTATATTTTATAACTCTTTAAGCTGATTCTTTTTTCCCAAAATCTTACTAACAAAAAAGAAATTCAGAGTGATTCAGAGTTGAGGGGTTTTAGCTGGTTCCTAAACGCATTTCACTGGGGCTAATGCTGATCATCAGGGAACCTTAACCCAACATTTCTTAGAATAACTCAAGATATTTATTTAAAACTTCCGCTTTTATAAGTGAGAAGTCTAAAATAAATATCAAAGTCATAACATGAACTCTCTGATCCCTTTCCCTTTTATATTTTCTTACGTTTCAATTCTACAACTGGTTGGCTCGGGAGTACTTAGGCCGGTATTATTAATGGGCTGTACAGAAAAATCAACTGCTTTAGAACGCAGCGGTAATGAAAAGGACTCCTTCACACTTGTAGTCTGCTTCTGCAAAACCTTCTGCGCACAATTAAATAATTTATTGCGGCTGACAGAGAACCCTTCCCAGATGCCAACAAATTGCTTCAGATCATGAAATAAATTTAAAATAAAATACAATTCTGTTAATGAAAGTGTTTTGTGAAAGAATTGGGCAAAAGTTTGCTTCAAACTTTTCTTACTTTTTGTGATGCTGCTGCTGCTGCTTTGGGTTTTTGGCCCGCCATCTGCTATTGATTTAAATCGAATAGGAGCGTAAAACTAAATGTTACTAATTAATGGCATTAAATTGTATATAAATCTTTCAGTCAAAAGCGTGTTGAAATGCGTACGGCCTTAAACACGCTGGAATATATATTGAAGTAACCAAAAGTTATTTATATTTTTTTATTTATATTTTTTCCTTTCAAGCGAATATTTGAAGAGAGAACAAAACAAAAAAAAAAAAAAAGGATTCAAAGTAAACAAAACATTAGCCAACAAATCTACATGTTATTGAAATGCCGCAAAGTTCTTGTGTTGCGGCTGGTTGTGAGTTATGCAGAGGAAATAAGGAGGCAGGGTGGCGAGCTTAGCCTGGAATCTTGTTCTGCGCAAGATTCCTAAGCTGGTAGTGAATTGGCTCATTACAAGACAACAAACAACAGCTTTAGATACAGATTTCTTATCATTAATTAAACTTAAGCATGTTAGCTACCGTGTTAAGATATGCTGTTATTTAGCTGCCAGACTTGGCTTCCTCTTTTCTTTTTCGTTTGTTTGTTTGTTTGTTTGTTGGTTTTTGCTTTAGTTACCTGAGCCGGCCGCAGCATCGCTGGCAAAAATCCAATCGAATGTTACCAAAAAATAAACAATCAAAGCAGTTAAACTGTTGTGTATTGCCAGCCTAAGTGAAAAATGTTTGTTATCTTAGACATGCGATCGGTTTCGATCATTCTTAGGCTTAACAGCAGCTTCTACAAAAAACTAAAAAAAAAAAAACACTCTCTATATATTTTGCAAAAAGCCAGCAAATAAAAGCGAAAAACACCAGTAGCTTTGAAAAGCCAAACGTAAGACTGAAAAATAAAAATAATATGTATGGACTCGTATATTCCATTGAATCTGCCTGCTTAACACGAGGTGTCGTTTTTTTCTCTCTCTCTCTTCTACTTCTTTTTTTTTCTGTGTGTTTAGTTTGTTTTTTAATTGTTTTAAAACACGTACACTTTATCCCCAAGAAAACCAATGAACAGTCAAAAAAAAAAAAAAAAAAAGAGATCCCAACTAAAATTATTGTTGCAACTTCTATAAACAAGGAAAGATAGCGGCATGTTTTGTTCAACTTTTTTTTTTTTACTGTTGCTATTCGTGGCTGTTACGATATTTATAATACACTAAACGTAGCCTTGTTTAGCTGTAGCAGCAGCTTAGCCAGGGATTGAGCCACAAAAAGTGTGGGGTTTTTGTGTTATTTCCATATCAAATGCCTTGTAAGGCGGCATTAACACCCAATAATGTCATTGTCTATTTATGGCAAATTTTTATAATTTCTGACAGAGTTATAAAAATAGTTAATGTTTAAATTAATTGCCCTGATAGCGGGATGATGGCTGAAAGCGTGCAAGGCTTCAAGTTATTGATAGAACTATTTGTTTTAATTTATAAGCATGTGTGTTGTAAAAGTTAAGTTGGCGAATTTTTTAAATTATTTTATAAGGACATTAAAAATATTGTCTCACATAAAAGGACTTGCAAAAATATAGTTTAAAATCAAAACTTACTTCTTGTACAGTTTTCTATAACTTCGTTTTTTTGAGAATAAAAGCACTTACCTGAAAAGAAATTAGAAAAAAGTTATTAATAATAGTTGATAATAAACAATCAAACAATAAAAATTATAATAAATAATAATAATAACAATAATAATAATAATAATAAGAATAATAATAATAAAAATAATAATAATAATAATAATAATAAAAATAATAATAATAATAATAATAATAATAATAATAATAAGAATAATAATAATAATAATAATAATAATAATAATAATAATAATAATAATAATAAAAGAAATTATATATATATATATATATATATATATATATATATATTTCATTTCCCGGTATTTATATAGAACTTTCTTTATTATAAAAATTTTATTAAAATTAATTGATGAAGGAATCAACATTAAGTTTGTTTTGAAACCAGAATAGCTTTGTTTTCGAAAGCCGCTGCACTTTATTTTTCAGTTTAAATAAAAGAAAACCAAAACAAATAAGTCAACCCTTCAGTCCCTTCAGGGCTGTTAAAATATATATTTTAAAGACAGATTTCATTTTGAAAGACATAAAAAAACTTTTAAATAAAGTAATATTAATTATTATTTGAAATTAATTAGATTAATTAATATTTTTACTGTCGCGAAACAAAATATGTGACAAGTACTGCTTTCCCAGACTTGGAATTTATATAAAACTTTATTTATCATAAAAAATTTTAATATAATTAATAGGCTAAATAACTTATTAATTAACGAAGAAATAATTTTTTTTTGAAAGCAGAATCGCTCTGTTTTCGAAAGTCGCTGCACTTAATCTTTTGTTTTAAGAAAACCAAACCAGACAAGGCAACTTTATTCCCTTCAGAGCTTTGTGGATTAATAAATTATTAAGAAAATGTTTTGGAGGCAGATTCCATTTTGAAATGACATAAAAAGCTTTTAAATTAATTAATATTAATTATTATTTTAAATTAATTAAATTAATTTATATTTTTTACTGTTGCGAAACAAAATATGTGACAAGTAGTGCTTTCCCAGACTTGGAATTTATGTAGAACTTTATTTATCATAATAAATTTTAATATAATTAATAGGCTAAATAACTTATTAATTAATAAAGCAATCAACTTTGTTTTGAAAGCAGATTTTCTCTGTTTTCGAAAGCCGCTACACTATATCTTTCATTTTTAGTAACAGAAAACCAAAACAAATGAGGGAACTTTATTCCCCTCAGGGCTGTCAGAATAAATATTTTAAAGACAGATTTCATTTTAAAATGACAACAAAAACTTCAAAATAAAATAATAATTATTTTAATTAATTAAATTAATTAATATTTTTTTTACTGTCGCGAAATAAAATATATTAAAAGTACTGCTTTCCTACACTTTACAGAGCATGTTTGTGAAAATATGACTCTTCTGACGGACGGTCCGACAAATGGATGGATAAATATTCGAACAGATGCATGGACAGCCAGACAGATGAGAGGAAAAGACCGCGTATTGTTGGCCATCCAATCAGACTGGATGAACACTCAGACAGAAGAATATACAACCAGACAGATGAAGGCAAAGTCACATGTACAGATGGCCTTCCAGACAGACTGGACACAAAAATAGATGGATGGATGAACACCCAGAGATGAATGGAAATTCCAGACAGGCTGTCAGGCAAATGGATGGACGAATAACCAGATATCCAGACAGATGAATGGACAACAAGTCCTTTAAGTGAAATCAATTCAGGCAGTATTTTTCAGACGCATTAACTATGTCATTAATCAGCCTATAAGTTTCGAGTTTCTAGGACAACAAATTAAAAAAAATCAAGAAATTAATTGATTTCGCCCTGCCGGTTGAAGCAGCTCAACATCTATATCAACTGCAAATAAATTTGATTAGATCTTGACTTTATGAAACATTTATTAGCGTGTAGTAAGACCATTTAAAATATATTATCTATTAAAAATAAAACAACTAATTAACTTTAATATAAGTTTTCGATCTTTTAGCTTTATTTTCGATCAATAAAAACTGTTTTCTGTTATTAAACACATCAGTATTTGCACTGGCCTTAAGCGTGTTCTCAATTTAATTTAAAAGGTGATTTATTTTCTCACAACTCCTAGTCAACACAGCCACAGAGTTAACGAGGTGTCATCAGGTCAGTTGTTTTTATTGTTGTTATTATTTTTTTGTAGCTTTTCTTTTTTAATTTAAACAGTTGCTGTAGCGGCTTCTAACCAACTTTTGACGTAGGCGATTGTGTTTAAAGCCATAAATAAAATCAAAGTAGATCGATCAACACTTTGGTAATAAAATATTTTCACAGATCGTTTCATTAATTGCCAGCCTTGAAGGCAGACAGGAAGAGCAACAGAAAAAGAGCAAAACATCAATAACGGCAGCGAAAAATACAAGAAGAAAAACCAAATAAATAAATGCAGCTCAAGATAAATTTCAAACTTTAAAAACAAAACTCTTCAACAGAAGTGTGGTGGTAGAGAGAAACGCAAGATTGATCAATGGGTTTTTGAAAACCTAAAGGCAGCAGCAGGCAAGCAGTAGCTGACTGCCATAATAGCAGATCACAAATGTCCCTTTTGAAACATGGCAAAAGAATACGAGAGTAGTTAAGGCAATGCCAGCAGTGGCTGGTTGTGGTTACCGCTGCAATCAGAAAAATGAAGAAAACGTTTAAGATAGATGGCCATTTAAGTGTTAAAGTTATTTGCACACTGGGGATGGTTGTTGGCTATGAAATAATACCTTCAAAAAATAACAAGAAAAAGAAATGAATGCATTTTATAGATCTGGGGTGACGATTGATCATCAATAACGAAACCATAATTTATCTCAATAACAGTTTTCCTAAGGAACTAATCTTTGAACGAAAATCGTTAGACAAAAGCAAATTATGCAATTTTTTTTATTTTATTTTTATTTTTTACTTTGTCCCAGGAGTTGCATTACAAATCGAGCTACCAACTTAAAATTTCATGTTCTTTTCCGCTTTTTTCCTTTATTTTTCTTTCTTTCTGTTTTTTTTTTTTGCTGTTGCTACTTGGCCAGAGATCAAAAACCAACGCCGCATTTTGGAAAATATTTGAAAAAGTAATTGTTTTAACAAATAGCGACTGTGATTGTTGTATTACCTACTGTTCCTCTTTTCTATTTACTATTCACTTAAAGCGACAAATAGTTGTCTTTTTACACCTGAATCGAATAGCTTTTATCTATCGAATTGAAATGAAAACAATCTATTTCTCACATCTTGTCACTTACTTGCCTTCAACAGTTAGCTGAAAGGGTGACCCGTCTTTGCTATAACTCCGAGAAAAGTTTAATGAAATTCGTTAGCGGCCAGGAATGCCCTGACTTTTAAATACTACTTGTGTTAAGTTACATGCTACCAAGTGTTGTTGCCGCAAATTTGAAATACAAAACAATTGTGTTTTTAAGAGGTGCTATTGTGGGGATCATTAATCGATCACACATGGAAAAACATGGCGAGAAGTTAGACAGACGGACGGACGTAGTAAAAAACTTCAAGATGTTGCCGCTTTTGGTTGTAAGGAATCATCAAACACAATTCATCGCATGTACAACATAAATCCTTCAGATGTTTGAAATTCAAACAACTGCTGATGTGATGTTAATGTTGCAATTGTTTAACAATTTTTTTTCTCAATTTTATTTCGATTTTTCCATTTTATATAAATACTTCTTGTGTTGTATTTTAAGAAGTCTGGCGTTTGGAAGACAACGTCTTAAGTGTTTGCGACTTTTGTGGCGAAGTGATTTCCCACTACCACAAATGGCAGCTAATTATGTCACGAACCTGATAAATTATGCTGTAAAACAGAGCTGAAATATTGTAATACGAAACGAGCTGAGTTGGCGATTGTTTTTTCTACTTCTTCTTCTTCTTCTTCTTGCCTTTTTTTTTATTAGCCAATAGAAGTTATAAAGTTGTAAGTCAACGCAAAATTAGTGCAAGTATATGATCGCTGTTGTGGATTATTTTATTCGAAATACAATTACGATTTCATTGATAATTGCAAAACCTTTTAAAGGTTTTTGCAACGTAACAACTGCATTTTCATAATGAAGGCCATTGAGAAAAAAATATTGTGGACTCAAAATTTAAAGTAAATAAAAACTTTTCCTATAAAACATTTATTCATTTATCAATTGAAAAATGGAATAAAAACGTACTGGTTCTCTTTTCACAAAAATGTTACTTATAGCGTTTTCTTTTCTGAAAAACGTGTAACATTTTTTCACTTGTTTTGTAAATAGTGGAAGTTTGGAGGAGTTTTAAAACGGAAATTACTTTTCGTAAGTGTTCTTGGATTAATTTCTAATACCTTCCTTAATTTCCAATATCAGAATGTTGCCAGTTTCTGCAAAAAAGTGTAAAAAATGTTGCACTTATTTCTAGAAAAGATTATTAACTTAAGAAATACATATAAAATATTAAACAAATTTTTTCACAAACCGAGAAGTGCATACACGGAGCTAAAAAGTCTTGTGGTATCGTTCCAAAATGTATTTAAATTTAAAAAAAAAGTTTCAAAGAAAATAAATCTTACAAAATGGAATAAAGTTTTCCAATCAATTAAACAATTAAAACCAGAGACTAACAAAAACAAAGTTTTTCATATTTGAATTGAAAAAAAAAAATCAAACTACAAGCCATGTGCTGCCTGCACAATTAGTACGTGAAAATAATCCCTGTTTCATGAACTACTTTGAAATGCACAAAATTTTTTTATTTTCCTGAAAATAAAAGTTGTTTTTCGGCTTTGATTTATTTATCAGATAACAAAAAGCATTTCTTGATTTTTATTTATTCAATTTCTTGATTTTTTTGTTAGACAGAAAATAAAAGTTATTTCCTGATTCTTTCTGATCTTTAAAAAAGTGAAACTTAATTCTTGATTATTATTAAATCTTAACAAAATAAGGGTTATTTCTTGACGATAATTTATTCGTCAGAAAAAAAAATTATATTTGGATTCTTGTGTGTTCATTAGAAAATAAAATTTATTTCTTGGTTTTCCTATTCCTTAGAAAATAAAAGTTATTTCCTCAATTTAAGTTATTCTTAAGAAAATTAAATTTAAAACTTTATTTTTATTAAATCCTACCAAAATAAGAGTTATTTCTTGACGTTGATTTATTCCTCAGAATAAAAAAGTTATTTCTTCATTTTTAATTATTCCTTAAAAGATAAAAGTTATTTTTAGATTTTTATTTGTTCCTCAGAAAATAAAAGTTATTGCTTTATTTTAATTTATTTCTAAGAAAATAAAAGTTATCTCTTGATTTTTATCAAAGCCTATCAAAATAAGAGTTATTTCTTGACGTTAATTTATACCTCAAAGTAAAAAAGTTATTTCTTAACTTTTATTAATTCGTCAGAAAATAAAAGTTATTTCTCGATTTTTATTATTTCTCAGAAAGTAAAAGTTATTTATTGATTTTCAATTAGTCCTCATGAGATAAAAAATATTACTTGATTTAATTCTTAATTTTTATTTATTTTTCAGAATATAAGTCTTTTCCTTACTTTTATTTATTGATAAGAAAATAAAAAAGTTATTTCTTAACTATTTTTTATTTGTCGATTTTTATTTTTCATCAGTTATTTCTTGACAATTATTTATTCAACAGAAAAAAGTTATATCTTGGCTTTTATTTATTCGTCAGAAAATAAAAGTTATTTATTGAACTTTTCAGAAAATAGAAGTTATTTCTCGACTTTTATTTATTTATCCGTTAATAAAAGTTATTTCTTGACTTTTATTTATTAGTCAGAATATAAAAGTTATTTTTAGATTCTTATTTGTTCGTTGAAAATAAAAGTTGTTTTCTGATTTTTTTATTACTCAGGAAATAAAAGTTATTTCCTGATCTTTATTTAATAAAAACGTCATTTCTGGACTTTTGCTTAGACATCTGAAAATAAAAGTTATTTCTTGACTTTTATTTATTCGTCCGATAATAAAAGTTATACCGTGACTTTTATTTCTTCATCAAAAAACAAAAGATATATCTTGGCTTTTATTTATTGGTCAGAAAATAAAAATTATTTCTTGAAATTTTCAGAAAATAGAAGTTATTTCTTGACTTTTATTTATCCATCCGACAATAAAAGTTATTTCCGAACTTTTATATATTCATCAGAAAATAAAAGTTATATCTTTTATTTTGTTATTTCTCAAAAAGAATTTTATTTCTTGTTTTTTATGAAATTCTACCAAAATACGAGTTATTTCTCTACGTCAATTTATTCTTCAAAATAAAAAAAGTTTTTCTTATTTTTAATTTAAGTTTTTCTTATTTAATTTTTATTTTTTAATAATAAAAATTAAAAGTTGCTTTTTAATTATTCACTAGAAAATAAAAGTTATCTCTTGACTTTTATTTGTGCACCAGCAATTGAAAGTTACTTTTTTGAATTTAATTATTTTATTTATTCAATTTACGCTTCTCGTATTTGAATCTTATTTTCGTAGTTTCTTTTGAGAGCATATTTTGGAATTCCTTTTAGCCAAATTTAAGTTTTCTTGCATTAATAAACTGAATTCTAATTTTTAATTAATAAATGCTTTGTTACAATTTTGATTACAACAAACATATTTGATCGCCAAAACCCACAATATTTGAAAAATAAACTACATTTCCCATGGCTTTACAACGGACAGAAGTTTCCAAAATCTGCTTTCGTACAAAAAACACGCGACTTAAATTTGATTTAAATTTCTGGCAGTTTTCATAAAAGCAATTTAAATTGAGCTTCAATTAGACCAAATGAATGCCTCTTCGCTTGCAGCTGTAGTCACTCTGCTTTCTCATTTCGCAGCTAATTTCTTAATTTGGCGATGTGTGAATTTATTGTCCGCCTCTAATGTGCCAGCGATTGTCCACCAGCCGACTTATTCGGAAAAGTCAATGTTTATTAGAGATTATTAAACTTTTCTCAAACCATTAACCTTTTATTACAAACGCATGGACTTTCTAGACAACACACAACAACCATGTGTGTTGGGGATCATTAAATCTATAAATTAAACAAATATTTCTGTGAAGAAGAAAAAACAATAACTATAATTTATAATCACCACAAGGAAAGCAAAAAAACAAAAAAAAAAAAGAAGACTAAATAAATAAAGAAAATAACGCTGTTAAGCAACAAAACGGCAGCAACAATATTTTACATGTAACCAACAGCAACAACATTTGGCAACTTTTTATTATTATCATTTTTTTTCTTCGCTTGCACCCTCTACTAAGAAATAAAATTTCTCGTACAGGTTGCCACAAAATGAGGTGTTATTATTAATATATTTATTTCAGCTTTGAAAATTTAAATCATTTACCGCTTGTAACTGGATGTAAAATGAATTGCTCAAGTATTTCTGTATTCTTATTAACGCATTTCAATTGAATTTAAAATTTTTTAAATTGCTTAGTATTATAATTCTCATTTAATTTGTCGAAAATGATTACCAAAATACCTTCTTGAAAAATAAATTAAAAAATAAACATTATTCGATGGATATAAGTCAAGTATAAAATGTCGGTTAATAGAACCGGAGCGCAATAGAAATTATTCGACATTTTCTAAAAAGAGATTTTTAATCACGCATTTCAATTTATATAATTAGAATTATATTTATTCGCTTATTGTTGTTCGAATAAAATTATTCGATCAGTATTATTCGAAGAAAAGTATTAATAATATTAATTAAATTATTAATTAATTAATTTGGCTGAAATAATTTTAATTTGCAGAAAGACCTGGAAAACTGAACCTGAATATTTAAAAGCAAATAAAAATGTTGATAATTAATTATTATAAAAATAATGTTAAAACTTTTAGATTGACTAGAAATCACTTTGTCATAAACTTCAACTGAGATTTCTTTTAATATGTTGAAATCAACTAAATGATTTCTTAAAAAAAGGTCCTTCTTTATTCGAAACCTTTGAAAATAATTACTCCAGGAAGGATATTTTTGTGCATCAATCACTCTTTTTACAACCACCCTGTAAATGACCAACAACTACTTATTACTCGCGAACCAACACCGGCAGCTACTGGCTACAGCAACACCAACATTAAAAACAAATTTTTGTTTTTTTTCTAACAAAAAATATTTTCTGAGAAGCAACAAAAAAAATCTAGGAGAAAAAAACATTAACAACATCACCAAAAGCATGTTTATAGCCGCCAATTATACATTTTATTATTTGTTGTCTGTTATTGTCTAGTATGTTTTACTACAATATGTTGCACTTTGCTTAAGCATATATACGTATAACAGCAGCAACAACAACAACAAGCAGCTACTACTACCATTTACTACACGGGCTTATGTTTTACGCAGAAAGTGCGTGCAATAAAAGAAATGTTACCACTTTTTGGTCTCTGGTTACCGGCTGGAATCGAAGTGAAATCAGTGTAATTTTTCTTCTTCTTCTTCTTCGTTGAATCTCTTTCAAATTATTTATTTTGTAAAATAAAAACAACAAATTTAACTTTAGCCTTTTGCATTTGAGGCCTAATAATATGTTTTTCAAGCCCATGTCGTTGTAAGTTGTAACATTTGCGTTGAGCAGTAGCTGAAGTAAATGTTCCGTATATCTTCTTCTTCTTCTGCTTCTTCTTCTTCTTCTTCTTCTTCTTCTGCTTCTTCTTGCCACTAACGAACTGCTAGCATAAACATTCGGGCAACATGTAGCAAACATTCAAGTATGTTGAACATTTATGCGAGTCGTATATGAAAATTATGTTTAAATTGCAACAATTCTTAAATTGGCAGGCCGATGCTGCTGCTTATGGGATGGCATTATTGCATACGCTTATATCATATGCATGTTGGCAACAAAATATTACAACAAAAACAATGGACACTAATGCCAATAATGTTGGGATTAGTTATACCTTTTCAGCATAGAGTTTCCTTTTTCGTTCGGTTTATTTTTTAATTCTCTAGAAGAATCTCAAACAGGAAAATAAGTTGAATTAAATAACTTATGAGCTCGTACGATCATGTGGTTGTTTTAGTTAATGGCGGCGGAGGTGGTGGAGGTTGTAGTGACGCTGTTATGAAAATGGTAGTGCATTTTTAGAGAACAATAGAATTCGCTTATGGTTGCACTGGCACCGTGGGACAATTTGTACAATATTACACACATGCTTTTGCAAAAAAAAACCGAAAATAATAACCAATTAATAGATAATAATCGAAAAACAATAATCGATTAATATTAATCGAGTGGTATTAGTCGTATGTAATTACTGAATTAAAATGATTCGCATAGAAAGTACATACTGTGCATGATGTAAAAATTTCATTTAACATTTTCATAATTACATTTAAATTCATACTATGGCGTTTTCTTTTCTGGAAAACGTGTAACATTTTTACACTTCTTTTCTTAAAGGCGGCAGTTTAGAGGAGTTTTAAAATGACAAAAATTTTTCGTAAAGAATGTTGGACTATTTCTAATAAATTATTTATTTTTAAATGGCATAAAGTCACGTTCTTCCATTAAAAAGTGTAAGAAATGTAACATTATTTTTTAGAAAAGAAAACACCATCAGTGATATGGAAATAAGTATTCGGCGAAGTGGTATTCGTATAAAGATAATTTTCGGATAATCTCAAATAAATAATATTACAAATAAATAATATCTAATATGTCAATTGCATACTTTTATTCGAATGATATTAATCGATTAACAGTAATCGAGTTATTTTAATCGAATAACAATATAAATATATTATTTATCGAATAAAAATCAATTGCATTAGCCAAATGAAAATAGTCGAATAATATAGATGCATAATATTAATGAAATAAAATTCACCTAGCTAAATTAATCGAATAATATTAATCGAATAAGCAGGTAATCTTGATCGAAATCTATTCATTCCACGAATATAAATCGCATAATATACATTTCCCTACATTAATCGAATTATATATTCGTCATTTAATACTCTGCATCCCATAATAAACGAGTTAAATTAATCGATTAACATTAATCGAACAAACTTAATCGAATTATATATATGGTATAGTAATCGAAAATTATTAAATAAATAATATTCACTTAACTGTATTGGACGAATCATAATATTTATAATGCCCATATTAAGCCCCTTGTATTAATCGAATAACATTAATTGAATAAAAATAATCGAATTTTATAAGAATAACAATATTAATTAAGGAATATTAACATTCCTTTAATTATATTGAAAGAATAATATTAATCGAATTCTATATTCATCATTCAATACTCATCAACCCACACTAAACGTTATATATTAATCGATTAACATCAATTGAACAAAAGTAATCGAATAATATAGTATAGTAATCGAAGATTATTAAACAAATATTATATTTAGTCGAAGTATATATTGATCAGATAATATTTATATATCCACATTAAGCCTATTATATTAATCAACTAACATTAATCAAATTAACCGAACAATATACATGGCATTACACTTATTAAAGAATATTAATCTGTTTATTCAAATTGTGCTATTCGAATAAACAGATTGTGATGATCAAAAATATTAATCAAAGAATATAAATCATATAATATTTGTTTTCCTATATTAATCGAATTATATATTGATCCTATGATATTCATCCATCCACATTAACTCATAATTAATTCATTAGCATTAATCGCATGCAATTAATCGAATCATATACCTGGTATTATATTAATCGAATGAATACTAATCAAATAATAATCATTTAACTTTGTTAATCGTATGACACAAATCGAATAAGCACAGATAATATTGATCGATATATAACAATCAAAGACCAATTTTTAAATTATATTCATCTAACTATATCATTCGAGTAACATTAATCGAATAACATAATCGCATAATATTAATCGAATATAGAAAACTAATAATATTGATTAAAGAATACCCATCAAATATTAACAATAACATTAATATTAAAGCAATAACATTAATCGAATAAAATAAATTTAAAAAAATTATTCGAATCATTTAAAATATATATCGCAGAATATTAATCAAACTAAAATCATTTAACCATATTTATCGAATTATAAAGAGATAATATATAGAGAAAAATAATGATCAACGATTATTAATCAAATTATAATCATCGGACTATATTATTCGAGTAATGTTAATCGAATAGCACAATCCCACAATATTAATTGAATAATGAACTATTAATATTAATTAAAAAATATCCATTAAATAATAATCATTGAACCATATTAAAGGAATAACAATAATAGAATAAAAAAAAATTTTTTTAATATTCGAATCATATAGAAGGTATTATATTAATCATAGTATATTAACCAAACAAAAATCATTTAACTATGTTAATCGAATTGCAAAAATCGAATAAACAAATAATACTGATCGATATATAAAGATTTATGGTAATAAATAATGTTATATTCATCTGCCTACATTACTCGTGTATTATTAACCGAATAATCTAATCGCATAACACTAATCGAATATGAAAAACTAATAATATTAATTAAAGAATACCTATCAAATAATTTCGGACCATATTAAATAAATATTAATAGTCGAATAAGCAATTAATCGAATCATATAAAATGTATTATATTAATCGCCGTGTTTTAATCAAAAAGAAATCATTTAACTAAATATATCGAATTATACAAATCGAATAAACAGATTATTAATCAAATTATATTCATCTAATCACAAAAATATTAATCAATAATCGAACTATATTTGTTTAAATATACATATGTTAATCAAATTGTATTCATATAAACATATTAATCGAAAAATATTAATCGAAAAAACTAATCGATACAATTAATCGAACAAATTAATCGAAAACGAAATGTACTAAGTAAATCATACGGATCAAATAATATTCATCAAATCGTAATTAAAAAATTGTGTTAACAATAATAATAATAAAGGATATTAATTAAACAATATTTATTAAACTGTATCAAGCGAATAATACCGATCTAATAGAATTAATCGAATGATATTTTTCGACTCATATAACAGGCATATTGTTAAGCAAAGCATATTGATCAAATAATATTCGTCCAACCTAATTAATCGATTAATATTAATCGCATTATTTAGTAACTGATTCAAGATACTTGAGCACAAGCGCTAAGAACTTTTAGAAAAAAAAAACGGCAGTTACTCTAATGCAAATTATTTGTATAAAAGGATGCTAATAAAATCCTTTGGAACCCTTTTAGTCCCAACGATTATTCGTTTTAACAACATATTGTTTTTATATCAAAAAATATTTGGTTACAAAATTTTTCAAGTTTAAATAATTTAAATAAATATATTTTGTAGCAAAATTAAAAAAGAATTGCAATAAGTCCTGCATATTAACCTAAAATGTTATTATGACATAAATTATTCGTTCGAAATTAACCATAAAAATATCAACACAACAACAAAAAATTGCCTAAAGTTATCTATAATTGAGAGGTGACGTGATATATTCGAATACAAGTTATTCGATTAATTATTATTATTATTATTATTATTATTATTATTATTATTATTATTATTATTTTTATTATTATTATTCTTATTATCATCATCTTTTTTTATCCATTCGCTTTCTTTTGCCCACTGTGCATGTCTTGAGGAAAAACTTATTGATCTTTCAATATTATTTTCTTATAGAAGATTCAGCATATTAAAATATGCTCTTATTGGCGGCGGTGGCGTGGTTAATGCTGGTCATGGCGGTCTTTGTTTGAATTTGTTGGCTGATTTTTTTAAATTTTATTTGCCTTTTCTTCTCCAGTGGTCTCTGCTGCTCTGCTGCTCGGTTAAGCCAATAAAATATAAATTTGTCAGCACTATAACTGCCAAAGTTTATGGTGACTTGGATTATTTGTAGGTTTAACATGGTCAGAAGCGAGACCAAACAACAATGAGGCAGCGTTAGTGCGAGTACTTTTATTAGTCCAAGTGAAGATGGTGGTGGCAGCCAAGAAGACAATATAATATTTAACATGATTATGTTTGCATATGGGGACATATTAATAGGTTTGTTATTTACTTTTTTTTGGAGAACAAATTCATGTTAAAAGTTCAAGTGGCTGGAAAAGAATGCTACAAATTATTAACAGCCAAGTGTAGTTTATTTTATTGGTTCGCAGCCTTTTACCAGGCTGCGATGTGTTGCTGTTGTTAATCGGGTTAATTGATTAAAAATGTTAAAGTCAAAATTATGGTTTTCAAATCAGTTCGTGATGATTTATGAGTGTCATTGCAAACGTTAAAGCTATTTACGGATTTTTGCTTCTCTGTTGTTTTTTTATTTAATACATTTTTTTTGTAGTCTTGGTTATTGTCATCATTATCAATTCCTTTGAATCAGTTTATGGCACCAAATAGCCCACCAAATGTTAGAGGGGAACAGGAAAAACTGTATTCGCTGGAATAGTTGTAGAGTAGACTTTTTCGCTTTTCAATAAATCCTCTAAACAGAATGACTAACAATGTTGGAATTGCTGATTTAGCCAAGTTAAGGCATGCTGCCTGCCACTCAGCCAGTCAGTCAGTCAGCCAGTCAGCCAGCAAGTCAAACGGCCGGCCAACCAGTCTAATGCATTTGCTGCACTTGAAACGTGGGAATCAGAACAAATCGTGCCAAAATTATTTACCACTTAAATGGTTTCACCAAAACATTTTTCATTTCTTTTGCCTGATTTTTCCACTCCACTCCACTTCTCTCCTCTCTCACTACCTGTACACCACAGACACTTCATTTTCTATTTCTTTCATAATTTAAGCGACGTTCAATTGTTTCAAATGGTTTTTTGTTTCTGTTCCTTTTTCTACTTCTTACTGCCGGGTCGGGTAAGTGTGCTGCAAAGGCTGTGCTTGTGCTGGTGCATAATCTCTTTTGGACATCAGCTTAAGAAAATTGTTCGCCAAGAAGTAGAAAAATAAAAAAATAAGAAATAAAATATATATCGCATGCTTGGGTTGCTCTCTCCCTGTTGCCGGTTGCGCTTCCACTGATGCTTTAAAAGTGTTGAATTACGAGCATTTCAGCGCTCGATGTTGATAAATTATAATGAATGGTAATGGGTAATCGAATTGTTAATGCTTTTGTGGTAGAGATAATACAAGCCAAAGTGGATAAGATTTGGTCATTTAATTTAATGATATGGTTTGCAACAGCATGTAAAAAGATATGGAAAATTATGCTGTGGGAGCTAAAAGAAATATTTTTACAATAACCATAAAGAAAAAAAAGAAATTAAATAGAGAGAATTGGGATAAGCCGCAGACACAGTTTGAGTGTCTGTTTCCATCGTATTCAAATTAATTAAAAATAATAAAAAAAAAAATACTGAATGTCCTTATGATGGGATAACAAGATATTGAATTAAATGTCTCAAGGATTAAAGAACTTTTTGCATTTGAAATATGTCAAATATATTCTTATTCCCCAAGTCTGCTGGAAGCACATTGATGAAGTCCTGTCAGCAACTCAATAGATTAGCCCTGTGATTGCTTTGACAGAATTACAGGGATGCAACTCATCATATATTTTCAAAAAGTTTGATTTTTCTTACTTAAACAGCCTCTCAGTTTCATGAAAATAAGACCAGAAAAAAAAAGATGGTAACAGTCTCACATCCCCCTTATGATCCTTTTATTGCACAGTGTCCCATTTTCAGTAACAATTAAGGAGTCTTCCATTAGAAAATTCTGTCCACTTCTAATTACATGAATAGGTTCAGTTGGCACACAAAACAACTGAATTTGAATAGAAAATAATCCTCAAGATTGAGTCGTCGTTAAATTTACAAAAACTGACGGTTTTGAGTGCCTTTTGGACGAATGGAATTGTTGGTTTGAAGACCTTTAAAAACGATGCTGGTTGGAATGCTTTATTGAATGATGACCACTATAAAGACAGGTCAAAAATATTCACGAGTGTGGATTCTATCTCGACATCTCAGGCATCGGACCCAAGTGTATTCTCTCGAGAATGGCCCTAATAATGTAGTCTTGTGTTCACTGCTTCAGCTAACGGCATCCTCATCAATTTGAAGAACTGTGATGTGCAGGAGTCCTTCCGCAATATGGAATCACATGTCACACATGTGACACTTTTGGTATCTACATTTAAAGCCTTCAAATTGCTCTCCAGGATCATGCGATTTAGTTCCGCTGGAAGATTTCCTTCAGGGATATCGAAAGTCCCTAGTCTACGCCGTTAAGACTAAAACGATTGATTATTTCAAGGATAATACTCGCCGATATACTGTCACATTTGTTGAAAGAAGTCATAAACAGGCGTGAAGGTCATATGAAAGAGGTCACACTTTTCCCGCTAAAATACTGAAAATTTTAAAAACCGGGAATTTATTGGTTTTACTTTGTTTGGAAAACAAAAATTTAGATCTCATCAGATCTCCACGCTTTGACTTAATCTGAGACATCGTCACTAAGTGTGTGTGAGTGTAGATATGGGAGCGTGTTTGCTTATAAGTGTGCGTTTGCGTGGGTATGTAACCCAATTATAACTTTTGAACGGCTTGTGAATAGAATTGAAACAAACTAATAGCGTACCCAAGAGTGTTCCCAAACTTCGATTTCCTGTGAATTTAGGAACTGACTTGAAGCGGTAGAAAAAAATCATAATAAAAATTGCACAAAATGGGTTTTTTAGAACAGATTTAAGACGGCTTCACTCAATAATAATTTTGCGTTTAAAATAGAGCTGTACCGATCTGAATCAAACGTTCTCAAACGCTCGTTTTTGACAAGAACCTCTAATCAAACCCATTTAAATTACATGGGTTTGATTAGAGGTTATTGTCAAAAACGAACGCTTGAGAGTGTTTGAGAGCGTTTGATTCAGTTTGGTACAGCTCTAGTTTAAAGCCAGCGGGAAGTTACGGGGATGTCCTTTTTGAATAACCGCTTTTCATACTCTTTTATCTTGTACCAGATCTCAGGGAATGACCCCTACATATGCAGTGCATTATTCCACAGCTCGAAAGCAGGGAAAATCGAGAAGAGGGCACACGAAGACAATTTAAAACATGGACAATTTATTGTAGCAATTTTTACTTCCTATTTTGCCAGCGATTTTTTTTTGCTACGGGGGCCGAAGAAGGAGGGGGCTACATTCTGCTCTTTTAGCTATTGAAACATTCAGGATGGTGTCAATAGCTGCTGTTAATAGAGTTTTTATTTTAGAAAAGCTAAAATGGTTAAAGTATTGTTTTAATCATTAACCCAACGAGTTGTGCCTTTACCTTTCTTCTTTTAATAGTATGACTCAATGCAGCCCTTTTTAAAACACCTTTTGCAGGGTGTTAGAATTTCGTTTTGTATCGTTTTTTTTTTTTTTTTTTTTTTGGTTTACAGCCTCAATATTTTTTCCTTCATTTGCGGAGGGTGGACATGGGCTTAAATATTTTATATTATTTATTTTGCTTTTTTTTAATACTTTAGCTTTTTTGCTGTTTGACTTTTAAGGCCACAACGAACGACAATAGTTTTAATAGTTTAAAATTGCAAGTTCTCTTTCGACTTTAATAATTACAAAATAGATAGAAATGCAGTCAGTCATGAAAAGATTTTTCGCCATCAGCACCACCACCACCACCAGCATCATCATCATCATCGTCATCGTCATCATCATCATCATCATCATCATCATTATCATTATCATTATCAACTTGGCCAACATTTATAGCCGCCGTAGAAAAACGTGTGACTGAGCATTTGATCAGCCAAAATATATATTTTCAAGACCGCCTGTCTATTTTATGACTTTCTATTATGAATTATAACACCAACATGGCCTTCATTAGCGAGTTATTCTTAAGCTTTTGCTAAAGTTAAACAAGTCATTAAAACTATATAATTGATTTTGTGATTTGAGTAGAAAAAAATTATATATTAAAGCGGGAGAGAGAGAGATAAAAGAAGATGATTTATAATTAAATGATGCTGCTGCCATATATTTGAATTGTAGCATTTGTGGTGGCAATTTTCTTTGGCCATATTTTAAAATCAATTACCGGCCACATCATGACGTTTGTTTGTTCAGTTGTCGATGATATTGTGTTGGCTGTTGCTCGAGTTGAGTTGAGTAGAGTTGATTGCCTGTCTTTTATGTGTGAGTGCATGTCTGTGTGTGTGTGTGTGTGTTGCTCGAAATGACCATGTTAAACAAGTTATATTAACTTGAGTAAATTAAATTAACTGCCACCTCAACTATCAACATTATTTCTTCTACTTCGTTGGCCATTTGCTGAGGCAGGTATTTTCGCCAAGTCTTTTATATAGATTTTTTATTTATTTTGTTTTTTTTTTTTTTTTTGTTTTGCCCAAACTCAGGGAATAGAAAAGCCAGTTAACTCATGCATTCATGCTCGTTCGTTCCAGCCAATATGCAACAAGTGATACAATAAATTTTCTTTAACATGCCAATAGAGTTGTTCTGGAGCAAAGTTGTTGTTGAACAAGAGGTGGCAAATCAACAGAAAATTGATATTTATGCATGCCGCCACCATCGAGTTTAGTGTTAGTGTTACTGTTAGTGTTGTTGGCCACAGTTGCAGCCATGGCAATTGTGGCAGAGTTTATTGCAAGTGTCTCCTCAATGCTGCAGCCAATATTGTTTTGCTTGAGATCAGTTGTAGCAGCAGTAGCAGCTGGTGTGTAGATGTTCGTGTATATATTTGCAACATGATATGAATTTATTTGCCCCAGTGTTGTTGCTGCTGCTGCTGTCGCTGATGCTGCTTCTTGCTGCCTAACGATGATGATAATAATGATGTTATTGTGCTTTTCAAACGACATCTTATCGTTGCATTTCAAAGCAAAACTCTTTGATTCTAACATACTGCAGCCACAAACTACTACTGACTGCTTCAATGAAGTGAACGACGACTTGTTGCAACAACACGCAATTTGTTGTTACATTGAAATTGATTTAGAGCACCAACTACTAGACAACTGTTGGCTCTAGCTATGCAGGCATGTGTCTGTGTCTATGTGTGTATATGTGTTGTTTGCTTTTCATATAATGAATGGTTTGTTGCCGTTGTCTTAACTTTGCTTGTGGCTAATTACAATCTGAACAGTTTGTAATCAATACGATTTGTTGCATGCTAATATTCCTTTAAAGTGGAAAAGTGTAGTGATTTTCGTTTCAACAACACAAGTGTTGATGTGATAATAGATGGTGGTAATTTATAACATGTAATAAGTGAAGATAATTGAATATTAAGAAATAAAATGTATTTAATGGAAACAATATTGGCCGATAGCCAAATAGTGGATGGTGTTTGTTCTCCTATATTATTTATAGAAAATAATTTTTATAATTATAATAAAAATTATCAATATAAAAACGTAAAAAGTTCGTATGAAATCAAGCAGACGGCTTCAGACGTTAAGGACATCAATTTTTCTGTACTGTCGTTGGATTAAATAGAAGCCGGTTGTCGTTTTGCTTATGATGTCCCTGAAGGACTCTTCTGGCGTTGCCCAAATTGCTGCAAAACTGTTGTTAAATTCTATAACTTTTTCTAGACAAGCAAATCATTAAATAAAGTTATAGCAACAAGTCCCGACGTTTACTTCGCTTTAAGGGATTATTTGTTAATTTGAAAAAAGCCCGTTCAAGAATAAATTCAACAAAATTCACCCACTCGTTCCTCTCCGAAGTGACGCCAGTCTGCGAATCCAGCCGTTTACTTGACTTTAAAGAATTCAAAAATAAATTCAGCAAACACATCCAGCTCGTTCCTCTCCCAAGCGACGAAAGTCTGCTGATAGTTTTAATAAAATACTTGAAACTGATTGGATTAATAAGAGATCGATTGCAGGAAGAACTACGGATAAAACGGGTTCGTCGCAACAAATTAATGACAAGCGGAATTCATTTTCCACAATATAAGATTAATTCTTAACATGCTGACCAAAACTATGCAGGACTATTAAGTCATACAGAGATTATCCCTTCTCTTCGTCGTAGTCCTTGCAAAGAAATATAAAGTACTTGATTTTGCTACAAAATTTAGTAAAACTGGTATCTCTTGTTTTAAATATAAGATTTTATAAAATACTTACAATGCAGGTAACGCCGACTATGTCTTAAATATCAAATTTTTAAGCAAAATCAAGTACTTGAGCGTTTTTCCCAACAACAGGACCATAGAAAGTGGAAAAAACTTCACAGGATTGAAGTCCTGCAGTTGTTTTGCTAGACTGTGAGTTTCTTGTAAAAATGTTTTTAAAATATTTCAGAAGCATTTAAATACTCGTATTTCTGTTATAATTTCTTGCATTATTAACTTGATTTCTTTTTCTTTCTCACATTTCCTCAATAGCGTTTATGTTACCATCACTTTTTCTTTAAGCCATTTCTAAAACTGTCATCAATTGACCATTCAAATGTCACAAATTGTTTTCGCTGTATTTTCATTTTAAACATTTTTACAATGGCTCGCAGCGACATGAATTAAATGCGACAGTTTAATTTGCCAAACGTTTTTCTTTTTGTTGTTTTTGTTTGTTAGTTTGTTTGTTTATTTGCGGTGTCTATTGGCAAAGCAGCAGTTCTGTTAGCTTTAAGCTAAAATATTATTAAAATTGTATAGAAAACCAGCACAACAAGACACCTCCTTCTCTTTTTTTAACTTTTAACTGATAATAATAAAAAAATTTTTTCTCCACGTCTTCTTGCAACATCTTCAATTCATTTCATAGATATTTTATTAAAGATAACACTATTGGCTTATATCAGTTGACAAGCCACCTAAATATTTTTATAGCAGCGCTCGAATGGTTTTCCTTGTTTTTTATTTGTTTCAAAAAGTGCCGCCGACATCATGTATTACAGCTATTTGCCAAAATGTTGGCGAACAAAAATAAAAAATTGTATAAATAAATTTGCCAACGAAGACTTAAATTGATGTGAAGAAGAGAAAAGGAAAAAAAGACTATTCAAATTGTAGTACCACCTTTAAAAGAATGTTGGAGTTGATGTTTATGAAAAATAAACAAAAACTTTTTGCGATATTTATCAGTTGCGTTTTTCGTTTGGAAAAAAAACGAACTACTCTTTTCGGCTATTTTTCAGATGACAATTATTTGATAAGTTAAGGCGAACAATAAATTTCGAAATAATTTCCATAAATTTCTTTACAATTTTCTTCGCCATTTAAGGCAAAGAAGTATTTAAAGCGAATTAAAAATTATATATTAAAGAATTTTGAAAAAAAATATTAAATAAAACGCCTGCAGTTGAGGTCAAACATGGATACTGAGTCAATTCCAATTTATACTTATTCATATTGACATTAACGTTAACATTAACATTAACATTAACATTAACATTAACATTAACATTAACATTGACAATAACGTTAACATTAAAATTAACATTAAAATTAAGAATACATTAATAATATACTAACATTAACATTAACGTTACCAATAACATTAACTTTAAGATTAATATTATTATAAACATTAACATAATTATTAACATTAACATTATTATTAATGTTGACATTAACATATATATAAATATAAGCTTTAAGATAAACATAAACTTAAACATTAACATTAAACATTAACATGAATTTTAAAATTAACTTTAACATTAACATTAACTTTACGGTTAAAATAATTATAAACGTTAATAATTAAATTAACATTGTTTTTAATGTTAGCATAAACATAAGCATAAACTTATTCATTCGTATTTACATTAATTCCGCAAAACTCAGAAGCTTGTCTGCAGAGACATAACATAAACATAACATAAACATAAAAATACACATACACATTAAAGTAAACATTAACATTAATATTAATATCAACATTGACACTAGCATTAACACTAACATTAACATTGACATTAACATTAACGTTACCAATAACATCAACTTTAAGATTAACATAATTATAAAAATTAACATTAATATTAAAATTAACATTATTTTTAGTGTTGACATTAATATTAACATAAATGTAAATATCAACATTAAGATAAAAATATATATATAAACATAAACTTAAATATTAATATTAAACATTAACATTAACACAAACACAAACATAAACATAGACATAAACATAGACATAAACATACACATAAACATAAACATAAAGATAAACATACATATAAACATAAACATAAACATAAATATAAATATGAACATAAACATAAACATAAACATTTACATTATCATTAACATTGACATTAACATTAACATAAAAATGTACATTACCATTAACATTATTATTAAGACTAACATAATTATAAACAGTAACATTAATATAAAAAAATAAAACATTACTACATTTAGTGTTAACACTAACATAAACATTGGTATAAACATAAACATATATATAAACATCAAAATTAACATTAACATTAACATTAACATTAACATTAACATTAACATTAACATTAACATTAACAATAACATTAACATTCATATTAATATTAACAATAACATTAACTTTAAGATTAATATAAATATAAACATTAACATTAATAATAAAATTAACATTATCATTAACATTAACATTAATATTAAAATAAACATTAACATTAACATTAATGCTGTATTAATAATAATGTATTGCGAATAGAACCATGATTTGCAAGTTTAAATTTGCACAATTTGGAATTCATATTGAAATGTCAAGCCAAAATATACTGTCCTCTATGAGAAACACCCGTTGCTTTGCATTTATAGTCAATGAAAATTCCATTATATCACAACTGTTTTCCCAAAAAAAAACCTCATTCTTAACAATTATTCAATTTTAGAGCCACTAGATTCTTAAAAGTTTCCAAGTGCTATTGAATAGGACTGTGACATTTGCTAAGATTTTAGCAAAATTTTTAGCCTTAAAATGTTTGATTTTATTTTTATGATGATGAGTCGATTTATGGGAATCTTTTTATAGCCAATTTTAACGACAAAGTTGTGTTGGATTTCGGTTAATTTTTGTTGCAAATGTAGTCAGAGTCTAACATTCTTTTAGTTTCTTTCACAAGTCGAAATAACAGCAACAATTTTATGCCTGCATCGCGATTTCTAAATGTAAATATTACAAAATAATGCATTTTATGAATACAGAGAAGAAGAGGAAAGAAGAGAGATAGAAACGGGGTAAACATGAGTTTTGCATTTGTTTTAGATTCGGATTTCGTTGCCATTAAAGCCGGCAAATGGCATTAAGAAACGCATTTTCTGTATTATTTATTTTTTTTGTTGTTGTTGTTTGTTTGTGCACTTTTTAATGATGCAGAGAGAAATTAAATGCGGGCAAACGCAGCGAACATGTAGGAAAACAAAACGAGAACTAATCGCTAATACGAACATTATTTCTCTAACACTTTCTGCTGTTTTTTTCTTCTAATTCCTTTTTACATGCCTCGAGCAACTTTTAATGTAAATGTTGCACATTTAGATTTTTGTAAGTGCAGCTAAATTAGCTTAAGCAGTGCAAACATTATGGCCAAAATACTCTGGTCTAAAAGCGGCGGTCTTTTCTTCGATTTTCCAGCTGATTTTATTTGAAATATATTTCTGCTGCCTTTCCGCGCTCTTAGTGTGCAGCAGTTTTTATTACGAATTAGTAAATAATGTTGTTGGTTGTTTTATTTCTGTTTTATTTTCTTCTTTTTGTTTTCTTTTATTTGTAGCAGCAAATTATGCTGGCATTGACATGAAATGGTTGCGTTTAACCAACAAATACGAAATTAAAAACCAAAATCTGAGCACATGAACAAACACTTATTGCGGATAGTTTTTTTATTTGCAGGAGAATTTGGCTTAAACTTCTTGCTCTAGTGTTTGTTGTTGTTCGGCTTTAGAAAGGTAGCGATTGCTGTTTTTGCCATCTTCTTACCCTCACAATTTGCTATGGCAGTTTTTTTTTCTTGTCTGTTTGTTTACTTTTCAGAAACATTTGAACAGAAAAACAAACTTAAAAATTAAAATCAGAACGTGAGACACTTAAGATAAATTGACTTTAGCCTTAAAACTATTCGGTCTGCAGTTGGAAATAACAACAACCATCATCATAGACATTTTGACGGAACTTTTGTGTCTTGTTGTTTTTTTGCTCAGATTCAAGCTAATTTTTTTCGTGTTATTGTGTTTGTTTAGCAATTTGTTGGCTGGTTTGTTTGGCCGCAGTTACAGTTGTTCTTTGCCAAAGTTATTTTGACCATCATAAAATCATTATAAGGAAGCCCAATTGTTTGTTGTTTACATTCATTTCAAATAAAAGCCGTTACTCTTTCACCTGCATGTTGGGGTATGAATCAAAATGCAATATTTTTTGTTTTTTTAATTTTTATAAAATATGCGGGATTTTTTTTAGAGGAGATAAAAAATATCATGTTATTTCTTTGAGGTGTCGAATGTATTAAAAAATGTTGGTGAAAATATATACGCGACTGCGTGTATGAACGCACTCATTTCGCACATGGGGAGTGTAATTTTTCATGAGTGCGTTAATCATGTCAATATATTTTTATAGAAATATTGAATATTTTTAAGGAAAATTTGATTTTAAATTTCCCTGGCACAATAAAACATTATTACTACGTTATTAATCTGTTAAAATAAGACAATGTAAATTAAAGGTTTTTTAAATATATTTGCTGTACTTCAAAGTAGTTTCCCTTTTAAATTAAAAAAAAAATTGCGCAATTCCCGAAGCAGTTCTAAAAGCACAAGCAACTAAAAATTTCCCATGAACAATTTCTTTTTCTTTCGATTACTTTTAGGACACTTTTAATTACTCTTGACTCGCGCTGTAGAGCTGTCTGCCAAGTCCCTTAAAAAAAATATACAATAAATTGGAAAAATTAATTATTATTTTATAATATAAATTTTATAATTATAAAATAATTATTATTTTCATATCATATTTATCTTTGATTATTCAAAACGTATTTTCAATTCAAAAAGACATGATTCGTATTTCAAAGAACAAGGGAGAGTAACATCAATTTTAATAAAATCAAAAATATACCACAGAGCACAACAGCTGTTTTCGAAAGCCACTACATCTGCATCTCGAGCAGTACTCAGGTGTATTTTTGTTTATTATCACTTGTTAGTTGGTCTTATGGCATGCCACTGCTGAATTTGGCTCTCATGGATGACGGCTACGAAGCTGGCGAAGACCAGCTTCGTCAATGTGTGAGTTATTGCAAAACTTTATCTATGGCAGGGAGCTCTTAATCAGCAATTCGAAACTTGTGAAGGGTTTTAGCCGACACGTGCGTGCCACTGAAAATTGATATATATAAAATAAAATATATATGTGAAGAAACAACACTCAAGTGATTGTTATTCGCTTTAGATAATTGAAATTTTAATAAATGTATCTTTAATATTATTCTGAATATTAAGAATAGAGAATATAAAATATTGACTTCAACATGACTCAGTTGTGATATACGCAGTTGGGCCTTTCAAAATAAATGAAATTCCAAAACGAGATAAATTGTCACGGTAGTATTACCAGGCTTTCAGTTCTGTGGACCTCCAGCATATCTGAACTTAAATAAATTTATCTTCAGAACGATATGAAGAGCAGAGAATGATATAATAAAATCCCGTTTCCTTAAATTAGGCCGGGACTCGTGTCACTATTTGACGTACCTACGCCTTGAGAACGGATACAAGTAAGAATCTTTTGTCGCCTCTTATAACATTTGAAAACAAAATGATGGAAGAGCAGATATTTTACATTATAGTTATATATCGTTAGCTAAAATGAGTGAGGGCCTTAATAACAAATAATTTTAAAAGCACCTTTTTAAAAATGTGCTGCATTTTATTTTAAATAATTATCACCAAATCTTGCATTTTCCTTGTTTTTGTCATGAACTTTAATATGATTCAACTATATAACAGCACAGTCTGCGTTTCAAGTAACGATATGCTACTGTAAGAAGGTCAACCATAAATATATTTAATTTTATATAAATTCTTGTAACTTGAATATGTTTCTGTTCATCTTAATAATTCAATAACTTTCTAGGAGACCTTTTAAAACTCAAATTAACGAGGGTCGACTGCTTAAATATTTTAATTTTTTCTCTTTGAACATATATAAACAACACATAGAAAGTAAATAATAGGGAGTTTTACAACTGATATTGTGGGGTTATATATGCGATTTTTTCGTCAACTTTGTGAAAATAAGAACTTATTTTTTATAATTTAAAATTTGAAATAAAGACACAATTAATATTTGTTGACTGCAAGTTTTGCACTGAATTTAATTACTCACATTTTGCTTAGCAGCAGCTAATTATATAATTATATATATAATAAAAATATGGAAAAATTAAAGGGAAAAATTGATTTTCTGGGAATATTAACAATCATAGTTGTGCAATTTCATTCTAATATGGTGACCTGCTTACAGTAACATATCGTTGCTTGGAACGCAAAATGCCCCGTGCATAATTAAAAGCCAGTCAAATAAAAAATTAATATGAAAGCTTCTGATATTAAACGTTGTTCCAAACTTTGAGTTAATAACTGATATTCCCACTGACTAATGCCATCATCAAAAGTGGAGATATTTAATAAAGAAAGCTGCTGAGGTCGGAAAGTGTCTGCAAAGTCAATACTGATCCGTTCTGCTGGTCTGATGATTACAATCGATTTTGAAAAAATTTTAAATGTCATTTGCTGTTACATATTTTAACTAACAGGCTGTTAAATAATTCTCAATTTAGTAATTTTATTACAGAAATTAATATGCTAAAAAATATATGTTGTCAAAAAATATATTGCTTTTATATTAAAACAATTATTAGTTGTTGTTGTTCTTTATTTCTCTTACAACTCAATTAGAGTCGTAAATATGCCAACCAATTGTAGAATGAAAACGTAAGAAAATAAAAAGGAAAAGTGGTCAGTGAGCTCCTGTTATGACTTTGATATTTTTTTTAGACTTCTCACTTATTGAAGTGGAATATTTTTGTACATCAAGTACTTTTCTTAAAAATTAAAATATGAGCAACTAACTCACCTTAAAAAAATGGGTTACAAATATAACAATCCTGTACGTACCTGAAACGATAGAAACGATTCAAAGTTATTATTATAGAAATTAAAGTATCAATAAAATTTAGAACGCAATAAATAAATTTCGAAGTATTTCTTTGTCTCTTTTGTTTTGAAAACTTATAAAAAATTGTATTGAAAATTGGCTTGATTAAATGTCAAACACAAACGAAATCTATTACAGAAATTTAATAAATTTTTATTAAAAAATAAAAACAGTGAGTTCTTGTATGACTTTGATATTTGTTTTATACTTCTCATTTATTAAAGTGGAAGTTTGAAATAAATATCTTTAGTTATTCTAGGAAATGTTGGATAAAGGTTCCCTGATGATCTGATTTAGCCCCAGAGAAATGCGTTTAGGAACCAGCTAAAACTCCTCAATTGAACACTTTGAATTTTTAGTAACACTTTGGGGAAAAAAGGATTAGCACATAATTATAATTAAAGAGTTTAAGATACGACAATTAAATTAAATATGTACTAATTTGAAAAAAAAAAACTAATTTTTAAGTTATTGAATCACTTTCGTGATTTCTGACCCTTCACGCATTAACAGGATAATAAATGTTTTATAATAAAAAATAAATATTTCTTTCATTATGACTATAATTAAGTAGGACTTCCTGTTACGATAGAGAATTTTTTGCGATATTTTTAATATTGACAATAAACTTTAGGGTAACAGGCGGAGCATCATAATTGTCTTATTAACTGCCAGAATCTGAACTGACAGTCTGTTATAATGCTGATTATTTGATTTGAAATTTATTTTTCTTTAAAGAATAGCTGCTGCTGGAGTGTTCCTATGATAGATAAGAATTCTTTTTCTTTTAAATTATTATTATTATTATTGATAAGCTGGTCAGTCCATCAGGCTTGTTAACAAATTTATTTATTTCACTTTAATTATTTATTAGCGTTTTACATATTTTAGCACGTTTCTTTTTTATATTTTTTTTTCTTTTTTCGCCAACTTAAACAAATATCACAATTTATAGACTTGTTATTTTAGTTAACTGTGCACCAGCATGCTGGGTTTGGTCTTTATGGCCAATGGCTAAGTTTGCTTAAGTCTTAAGCACCTTCTAACAAATTTTTCTTTTAATAACAACATGTAAAACATTTTGCCTTTCAGCTTCCTTAAAAACAAAAAGATGCGAATATTTTGATAAAATGATTTTATTTTTATTTTAATTTTTTTATATATATTTTTAAGACCAAAAAAAAAAAGGTTACATAAAACGCCTTCTTGGCTTAGCAGCTCAAGCAAAAATTGTTCTAAAGGATTTTCTAGACTATCTTGATAAAGCGACAAAAAAACGGCAGCAGCAGCAGCAACAGCAGCAGTCAGTAAAATAAAGCGACACAATATCTATATATTCACAAATATTTTAACGAAAATACAAAACAGAACAAAAATAACAACAAAAAAGAACTACTTGAATTTTTGCCAGAGCTAATAAAGTTGGCAAAATATTGGTGGTATTGGAATTTAACTATCTCTCACCGAAATGTTTACAACAACTTGGAAACAACACAGCACAACACCAGCAACTGTAACATTAAAACAAAACACAGGCACCAACAGCAACAACAACAAAAACAACAACATCAACACCAAAATCAGTTAAAATTTCGGAAGATACCACAAAAATTCAAAACAATGGCCTGAAAGTTTTAAAAAAACTTTTTAAAAACTATTTTATACAAAAAAAATTATTTAATAAGTTCAGTTATTAAAAAAAGGTCGCGGAGGGCCTTGGGGGCTGATCCACTTTATAAGCAGTGGATTGTGCCAGAATTAGAAAGGAGGACAGATGAGAACAGTTGCTGTCGGGGTATTAATCAAGGACCAGTGCTGCGTGTTGTTTATTAATGGCGTTTTCTTTTGTAGAAAACATGTAACATTTTTCCACTTCTTTTCTAAGAAGTGGCAGTTTGGAGGAGTTTCAAAACAGAAACTATTAAATTAATTTCTAATTAATTCTTTATGTTCATGTATCGGAATGTTGCACTTTTTTCTAGAAAAGAAATCAACATGAGGCTACAATTAACACTATCCATCAGAAAAATTCGTTTGAGTGCGGAGCCGTACCCGGGATCTCAGACATCGTAGTCTAGCGATAACTGCTTCAGTCAACAACAACTGCAGGAACTGCAGACGTTTGTTTGTTTGATTTGAGTTCAGGCGTCTTTTTTGCTCAGTTATTTATTATATAGTTTTTTGTTAATACATATAAAATAAGATGGCATACAATTTTAAGAAATTTAACAAATAATTCACTTAGAAAAATCTATGAAAAAAAGAAAATCATGATATAATTTTTATTTAAAATATATATTAAAATTCTTTTTATTTAACAAAATTTGATTTAAAAAATTTGCCAAATAACTTATTTAAAAAGATTAAACAAATTCTTTATAAATTCTTTTTTGTAATTAAATCCACATCATCTTTAATTATATAGTGCCCATTGTGCAGCAGCTTAAGCAGGCATTCAGTATATATTTTGTTAACATTATTTTTGTGCCTTGTGGTGTGTATTTCTGTGTGTGTGTTATATTTTTTTTTGTATTTTCCGATGATAGCCTTAATTGTTTTTTATGTTAATTTAGCTGTTGCACACGATCATGGTTAGTTGGGCAATTGTTTGCCTTCCACCATCGGAATATTCTGAAGTGTCTTTTTCTGTGGCCTTATAAAATGCTGTAGATCTATCGGTATTTGCAGGCAGCCGAATAAAAAGAATAAATATATAGTATATAAAAAATAAAATTAAGAAGGAGTAAAAGAAGGTGGTGGAGGCGGTAGAGTTAAAGGTGGAGTTCTTTTCTACACATTTTCTTTTTTGTGTGTTACAACAGGCGGCCTTTGTCGTAGGTGATATGAATCTTTAAGGAAAATTGGTTCGCACTTGGAAAAGGTCTGTCCGATTTCAGTTCAGGCATCTTTTTTTTCCTCAGTTATTTTTTATATAATTTTTATTTTGATGTGATAAAACAAGATGGCAGAAAGTTTGAAGATATTTAACAAATAATTGACTTGGGAAAAGCCATGAAAAAGAAAATCTTGCAGGACTTTAAATATTTTTAGTCCTTAAGAAAATCGATCTTCACTATTATTTTGCTACACGAAAATATTTGCTAATAGAAAATGAACTAGAAATTATTATGAACATATTGTTTTCACTATTTTCTGAAACACTTTAAATTATAACTTAATTTTAGCAGGATTAGAAGCTCCATGATTCAATTTAAAAATATTTACGCTGTTATTCATTAAGGATTATTAAAATTAAAGTGGCTTTAAAGTATGGATTTTGTATGGTTAAATATCCCTTAAAGCATTCATTAACTTTAACAAGAACATACTTATCATTAAGCCAATATAGCAAGACAACATCTAAACGAAATATTTAAATTAATAACCAAACAATATAAAAAAAAATTTGCTACTTCTCATAAACCAAATCCAATCCTGTTCCTTAAATTTCATATTAAATTGACAAAATATATCGGCATGAATAATAGCGGCAATAAAACTAAATAAATATTCGTTTTTCCTATTCAACTTAATATGCCTGCACTTGTCCGCCGAATTATTTCAAAATTACGTCTGCAGCAACAGTATCTTTAAATGTATCAGGCGAGCGTATTGGCCATTTCATCTTGAAACAAACTAACAAGTGTAATTGCTTGCAACATAATGACAGTAAATGGAAATGTTTTCTTCTTGTTTTCTTCTACTTCTTCTTTTATTTCAGCAGACTTTTCAAGATTCAAAGCTGAACGTATGCTAAAATCTGAGATGAACATAAATGAACGAGCATTTGTTATGCTGCCTGCCCATTTATAAAAAAAAAAATAACACAGAAAAAAACTACTGGAAAAAAATTAAAATATATAGAAATAAAATACTATAAGGAATCAAAAAGAGTTTGAGTAAACAGCATTATTGCAAGTGAATATGTAGAATGCGACATTCACATGGTGAAGATGTTGTTGCTCCTTTTTTTTCCTTTTCTTTTGAAATGTTGTTTGCTGCTGTTGAAGTCAACATTAAGAAAAACATACCGTAAATAGTTTATCTTGTAATTGACATGAAATTAAGTCAAAACAAATAAAGTTGGAAAAAAATTATATGAAATATTTTATAAGAGAAAAGGACAATAATTGTTGTGGAAAGATTTCATTTAAATATGGGAATATTTTGTTTATGGTTTTTTGTCTTAAAACGTTTTATTTAAATTTGGTTTTCGCAGGACTTAACAGGTGTAATTGATGTCATTTTATTAGGACATTTAATGTCAAATAATATAACAGCAGGAGTTTTAAAGTAACTCGAAATGAAAGTTATTTGAAAATCTCGCAGAATTGTGGTACAATTTTGAGCATCTTAAAACCCAATAATATTCAGAAACCATACAGAATTTAAAAAGTTATTTTGTGCAGATAGGGTTAATATAAAAAAAAAAATTCTAAATAAATTTAGTACAAATATTTTTGCAGTACGCGCAACTTGTTGATGTGTGATGAACATTATACTGATTAAAATTGTAGTATCATGTACGACACTACAATTTTAAATACACATACGCCCTACATATAGTTGTGGTACACCTTTGGTTATCTTATAGTTTATCAATATCTATGAAATGTATATAAATTAATAGGTAATTTAATATAGATAAGCACAATATAAACGATCTTTTATATATAGGCAAAATGCTTTTTGTGGTACCCCTTTTTAAGTATATTTTGGTCAACAAATATTGATGGAACTGATGGTATTTAAAAGGTATTTTTGTGCAGGAATTCACTATATAAATATTTTATATTTTCAACCACCAAACATGTACTTTTTGGTGTATGCTGGTGCACAGTTAACTAAAATAACAAGTCTATAAATTGTGATATTTGATTGTTAAGTTAAGGAAAAAAAAAATAGATAAAAGAAACGTGCTAAAATATGTAAAACGCTAATAAATAATTAAAGTGAAATAAATAAATTTGTTAACAAGCCTGATGGACTGAACAGCTTATGAATAATAATATATATATATTATAATAATAATAATTTAAAAAAAAAAGAATTCTTACCTGTCATAGAAACACTCCAGCAGCAGCTATTCTTTAAAGAAAAATAAATTTCAAATCAAATAATCAGCATTATAACAGACTGTCAGTTCAGATTCTGGCAGTTAATAAGACAATTATGATGCTCCGTCTATTACTCTAAAGTTTAACGTCAATATGAAATATATCGCAATAGAAGATCCTACTTAATTACTCTCATAGTGAAAGAAATTCTTATTTTTCATTATAAAACATTTATTATCCTGTCAAAGCGTGAAGGTTCAGAAATCACGAAAGCGGTTCCAGAACTTAACAATTATTTTTGTTTTTTGTTTGGGAAATTGTCGTTTTTAAACTGTTTAATTTTATTTATGTGCTGTTTCTTTTACCAAAATGTTACTAAAGAGTTCAAAGTAATCAATTAAGGAGTTTTAGCTGATTCCCATGCGCATTTCACTGGGGCTAATGCCGATCATCGGGGAACATTTCTTAGAATAACTAAAGATATTTATTTCAAACCACCACTTTAATAAATGAAAAGTCTGAAACAACTATCAAAGTCATAACAAGAACTCACTGTTTTTATTTTTTATTAAAATTTATTAAATTTCTGTAATAGATTTCGTTTGTGTTTTACATTTAATCAAGCCAATTTTCAATACAATTTTTTATAAGTTTTCAAAACAAAAGAGACAAAGAAATACTTCGAAATTTATTTATTGCGTTCTAAATTTTATTGGTACTTTTATTTCTATAATAATAACTTTGAATCGTTTCTATCGTTTCAGGTACGTACAGGATTGTTATATTTGTAACCCATTTTTTTAAGGTGAGTTAGTTGCTCATATATTTTTTAAGAAAAGTACTTGATCTACAAAAATATTCCACTTCAATAAGTGAGAAGTCTAAAACAAACATCAAAGTCACAACAAGAGCTCACTGACCACTTTTCCTTTTTTATTTTCTTACGTTTTCATTTTACAATTGGTTGGCATATTTACGACTCTAATTGCAGTTGTAAGAGAAATAAAGAAGAACAACAACTAATAATAGTTTTATAATAAAAACAATTTATTTAGAGTGTTGACAACATATTTTTTTTCATATAAATTTCTGTAATAAAATTAGAAAATTGAGAATTATTTAACAGGCTGTTAGTTAAAATATGTAACGGCAAATGGCATTTTAAATTTGTTCAAAATTGTTTGCAATCATCAGACCAGCAGAACGGATTAGTATTGGCTTTGCAGACACTTCCCAATCTCAGCAGCTTTCTTTGTTAAATATTTCCAGTTTTGAAGCCGGTATTAGTCAGCGGGAATATTAATTATTAACTCAATGTTTGCAACAAAATTTAATATCAGAAGTTGTCATATTAATTTCGATTTGACTTGCTTTTGTTTATAAAGAAATTCCACAACTCTGATTGTTAATATTATAAAATATTAAATTTTTCCCTTTAATATTTCCAGCGCCTTCGGCTGCTGAACAACAACCACTAATAATTGTTTTAATATAAAAGCAATTTGTTTAGAGTGTTGACAACATACGTTGTTTTATTTTGCACAAGCACTGGTTTTATAAATTCTCCAATTAGTTTATATTTTGGAAAATTGTAGTTTTTTGAACTCTTTAATTTTAATTATGTGCCGAATTCTTGTACCCCAAAATCTTACTAAAGAAATCGGTTTAAGTATTAATACTTTTATAATTTAATATATACTTTTGTTTGCTATTGAACAGTATAGCGACATTCTTGATCAAAGTATTATAATAAAATATAGTTTAGAAATTCTCTATTCCCATAAAATGCACTGCAAGAATAGAGGTCATCCCTTGCGTGCTGCTATAATTAATGGGAAAAAAAGATAAGAATAAAGAACAAGTAACAAAATTAGTACTTAAATTAAGTCTCTAAATTTTTACCAGTCCCAGTTTTATAGCTTCCAGCTGAAAACTTCATTAAAGCAACTGCTCCCTAAATGTTCGTGTGTTAAGTCTTTCGTTTGGAAGCAAACGAACTTAAGAAAACTTTTTTTTTTATCAGATTTATTGAAATATATAATTCTGCTAAAGAAAATAACAATAACAAGAAAGATCTTAAGAAAACTACTAATAATTTCACATATTTAGCTGCACACACGCATATACAGTCCAACATATACACGCCGGCATTGAGCCATTGTTAATCTATTTTAAACTGTCTTTTAATAAAATTAACCTTTTATGAATTTCTTGGCATAAATATCAGTTCGAGATGATGTTACAAAGAAACCCTATTAAAAACCATTATGCCCTAATAAGTTGACAATGACAGAAGAATATATGGAAAAAAATATATTTCATACAAGAAATAAAATAGATCTTGAAATTAAATCGACAGTAAACGAAACTACCAGATGAAAAGATAGGCCAAAATGAAAGCCTGGTTTTTGCAACAGAATATATTTTTATACTACAACCAAATTTAGAGCATTTTTAACAATCTGAAAGAAAAAAAAAAATGGCCAAAAACTGCAGGCTCTTAGCCAAAAGAGACTATAAAAATAATATTGGAAAAAGAAAATAAGAAAATAGTTAAACAAACTGAAGCAGGTTTATGGCCTCACCAAGTGAATCACTTGAGCTTTAAATTTTGTTACTTAAAATTGTACAGAGAGCCTTTTTAAAAGTCTTTGCATTTTTATTGTCTATTAATAACTAATAATTTTAAGTTTCCCTGCCATTTTTATGCTTTAAGATGTTAAAGCTATTGACTCAAGTATTTTGGGTTATTAAAATTGTTTTAGTTTTTCAAAAGTTTAAGAGTCGCATAAAAGTTGGACAACACACTTTGAGTTCAGACGTTAAGCTCCAGATAAAATTTGAGTGTGAGTGTGTGTGTGTGTGTATGGGAGTCACTTTTAGTTATTGGCTAAAAATTACAGTCAATATTTTGCCTTAAAATATTATCGGCACACATTGTTTACAGATTACAATTTTGCAAATTGTCTATTAAACGGCAATTTCCTGCATTTTGTTGGCTTTTTAGTTGGGCTGAGAGAAACCTCTCGGCTTAAACCACGACGCTTTCAAACGTTTAGTGAAACTTTATCTAAAAAAAGAGGCACATAAACGCTAACAAAGTTGCTTACAAATTGATATAATTTTAAAGGTTGTAAACAATTTTTCTTTTTTGCTTTATTTCTGTGTCACAGTTTACCCTACATGCCGCAATAGTGGAACATCAAGTGCAGTAACAGCAGGGGTATTAAGAAAATTTGTTATCTTGTTTAAAAGAAGGAGACTTTTTTAAATAAAACAAATAGCTTTCAACTGAAACAATCTTTATATTCAAAAATATAAGTACAAATCTCATATCAATTTTAGAAGAACATTGACTCTATTCAAGTCTCTTTTTCAAAAGTGATTATCTGAAACGTTTTAACACAAGTGCTGGTTGCCAACACTTCGTCTTCAGCGTACGCTCTTTTTACAACTGACAATATTGACCATAATTAAAATTCAATAGATAACAATTTGTGCTGCATTCTGTGCCATTAAGAATCTTAAATGAAACTCATTTCAAAATTTAACACTAGAACTAAAGAGTTGGAAATTTTGTTAGTTTTAATGTAACATTTTATAGGAAATCTTAAGAGACTGAAGTTAGTAAATTTTAACATAAAATTCAAGAAACATATAAAACTATACAGAAGAACAAAAAAACCAGTTTATAATTGTATAACCTCAACGCAATTCACATTCGTATTAACGTTTTATTTATTGGCATTTGCTAGAATATGCGAGTGCATCTACCAGTTGCCATAAAAGGGTTTCTTCAAGCCAACTTCAAGCTTTAGAATGAAAGAACTCTGTTGTCTGTAATACGATCAGGTTGACTTAATTCAGGGTAATTCCCAAACCACTAACCACTTAATTAATTATAAGCCTAATTAAGCATTAAACTACTCGTATAATTGCACTTTTATATCACTTGTGTTGCATTTAGACACTTGACAAGCTGCTGGCATTTTATATGACACGTGATATGGTATTTTTTAAACCACAAATCGTGTTTATATTTTTTGTTTAGTTGGTTGTAACAGCATATTTTGTAATCATGTGAGAAAATTTTTGTCTTGGCCGTGTTTTAAGTGAAGGTTATGAATTTCTGTCATAGTTTTTTATTTAATTTATATTTTTTGCTGCATTTTTGAATGTCTTAAAAGTCGGTGTAACATAAAACGTTGACAAGCAGATCGATGTAAATTTCTTTTAAGCCTAGAAAATATGAGAAGCGTTTAAATTCGCTTAAGTTGTTTTTCTTTTCGAACTGCAGAAGAAGAAATATTTATTAAATCTCTTTAATTTTAATTATATGCTGATTCTTTTTTCCCAAAATGTTACTAAAATATCCAAAGTGATCAATTGAGGGGTTTTAGGTGGTTCCCATGCGAATTTCATTGGGGCTAATGCAGATCATCAGGGAACCTTTACCCAACATTTCTTAAAATAACTAAAGATATTTATTTAAAACTTCCCCTATAATAAGTGAGAAGTCTAAGACAAGCATCAAAGCCATAACAAGAACACACTAATCACTTTTCTTTTTTATTTTACAATTAGTTGGCTTTTTCCGACTCTAATTGTTGCCTTAAAATGTAATGATATAATTTCCAATATTTTATATCAATTTAATCGAAACAAATTTTTAATTCCATGGCACAAGAACTCACTGATGACTTATCCTTTTTTTCTTACGTTTTTATTCCTTCAATCACTTTAAATTTCTTAGTAACATTTTAGGAAAAAAGAGAATCAGCACATAATTAAAATTAAAGAGGTTTAATTCCCCAAAAAATATGTACGAACTTAAGAAATATTGTATTTCCCTTAAACAGCAGGATAAAATAACTAACATTAAATTTATGAAATATTAACATTAAATTAAAATAAGGCACTTCAATAATAATTTACTGGCAGTTGTACAAGTTAGAAAGTGTGAGGCATTTGATATTTGATAATTTTGAACTACAGAAATGCTGTATACAAAAGGATGAACCAGAGAGGAGTAACCCGTCCCTACTCATACAATGCCGTGTATCGAAACAACTCGTTATTTATAACAAAAAAAAAATCTATGATACGGATCTCAATATCCAATAGCCCAGAAAACTTATTATATATAAAATTAAAGTGCCGCTGCTAAAGTTGTTGTTCTTTATTTCCCTTACATCTACAATTAGAGTCGGAAAAAACCCAATTAATTGTAAAATAAAAACCTAAGAAAATAAAAAAGGAAAAGTGATCAGTGAGTTGTTGTTATGACTTTGATGTTTGTTTTATACTTCTCATTTATTAAAGTGGTAGTTTGAAATAAATATCTTCAGTTATTCTAAGAAATGTTGGGCAAAGGTTCCCTGAGGATCTGCATTAGGCCCAGTGAAATGTGCACTAGAATTAGCCAAAACCCCTCACTTTTTTTACTAAAATTTAGGAAAAAAAAAGGATCAGCATTTAGTTAAAATGAAAGAGGAAACATTATATCTAAAAAGGAGTAAAAAATATGCATGCTGTTTTAGGCAGCCACTAGATCCAATTCTCCAAAATGTACACTAAAATATTGTTATGATATGGACACCAAAAAGTACATGATCGGTGGGTGCAAAAATAAAATATTTAAATACTGAATTCCTGCATAAAAATACCTTTTAAATACCAACAGTTTCATCAATATTTGTTAACTAAAGTATACTTAAAAGTGTACCACAAAAAGCATTTTGCTTATTCATATATAAAAGATGGTTTCTATTGCACTTATCCATATAAAATTATCTATTAAATTATATACATTTGATAGATAGTGATACCACAACTACATGTAGGGCGTATGTGTATTTAAAATTGTAGTGTCGTACATGATACTACAATTTTAATCAGTATAATTATCGTCATACATCAACAAGTTGTGCGTACTACAAAAATATGTGTACTAAATTAATTTAGAATTTTTTTTTATATTAACCCTATCTGCACAAAAGAACCTTTTAAATTCTGTATGGTCTCTGAATATTATTGGGTTTTAAGATACTGAAAATTTTACCACAGTTCTGCGAGATTTTCGAATAACTTTCATTTCGAGTTACTTTAAAACTCCTGCTGTTATATTATTTGACATTAAATGTCCTAATAAAATGACATCAATTACACCTGTTGAGTCCTGCGAAAACCAAATTTAAATGGAAAGTTTTGAGACAAAAAACCATAAACAAAATATTCCCATATTTAAATGAAATCTTTCCACAACAATTATTGTCCTTTTCTCTTATAAAATATTTCATATAATTTTATTCCAACTTTATTTGTTTTGACTTAATTTCATGTCAATTACAAGATAAACTACTTACGGTATGTTTTTCTTAATGTTGACTTCAACAGCAGCAAACAACATTTCAAAAGAAAAGGAAAAAAAAAGAGCAACAACATCTTCACCATGTGAATGTCGCATTCTACATATTCACTTGCAATAATGCTGTTTACTCAAACTCTTTTGATTCCTTATAGTATTTTATTTCTATGTATTTTAATTTTTTAGTTTGAAATAATATTTTTAGTTATCCTAAGAAATGTCGGGTAAGGGTTCCCTGATGATGTGCATCAGCCCCAGTGAAATTCGTTTAGGAACCAGCTTAAACCCCTCAATTGATCACTTTGAATTTTTTAGCAAGATTTTGGGAGAAGAGAATCAGCACATAATTAAATTAAATAGTTTTAAAAAAATATTCCCAAGAACATGTACTAATTTTAAAAAAGTTACTCATTTAGTTTTGACTATCTTTGAAATTTTCTTCGCTTAAGAATATCTAAGTTCTCGTAAATATTTTCCCATTGAGCTTGCAAATGAAAAGTTTCTCAAACTGGAAAAGTTTTTAATCCATTTTTATTCCATATCAAAAACAAAGTCCTTTCTTTTCGCAACAAATTCATTTCATGTCAAATGTTAATCAACTGAAAGCTGAAAAATAACTTTGCCAAAGTGTATTAATTTTGCCAATCTCCAATAGACAGATTAATAGAAATAATTATAACAGAAAAATACAGCAACAATCGGTGTGTATTTTAAGCGAGGCAGCTGCACTAATTATACGTCTGTCAAAATGCCAATTTTAATCGCCACATTCAGTTGGAGCTACAAGTAAAGCACTACACTGCTTCCCATGGCCAATGGAGTTGGCAATAGAAATGAAACGATAATCAAACACACAAGAAATCGTTAAGGCAACTAAGCCAAGTCATCGTCATCACCATCAGCATCAGCAGCGGCATCACTGGAATTATCATCCTGGAGCAAAAGAAAATCTAGGCAGCAAACTAACAAGTGCACAAAAGCCAGCAAAAGCTTTAACAACTCGAAATTTAATAGCTGCGTCACTGCGTGCGAGTGTGTGAGTTTGAGTGTGCGTTTGTTATTTCTTTCTTTTAATAAATTTTTAATCCTTCTTAGTTGGACATTTTAGTTGACCAGTGTTACTAATTTTGTTTTTTTTTTTTCTTAAGTGTATCATTCAAAATTCATCTGTTAGTTGGTTCTCCACATTTTACACACGGATTTGGAGCAATTGGAGTTTTACAGTCTTTACCAGCTGGACTATTTAGCCGCTTGCCTAAGAATTTATTTGCCAGCCCCGTCTTTCATTGTGCGTTCGTAGTGATGCCACTGATTTCATTTTAATTAAACCTCACGCTTATATGGCGAGCTAATTACCGAACACTGTGGCGCAGAATGCTGAATGCAGAGACTACAGTTGTCATTGGAGTCTGGCCTGGACAGTTGAGAATTCATAATGAATTTAAGTTGAAGTTTGGCTTGTCATGCTTAAAAGTGGGCTTAAAGTTGTAAGCAATTCTTGGTTTTTTTGTAGTTTATTTTCATTTCGTTGTTGTTGTTGTTGTTGTTGTTGTTGCTGCTATTAAAATATAGTTTAGCAAAAGCTGCAGCATAGTGGGTCTGCTGTTTTATTTTGTGATATTAAAAAGTGTTTAAATAATTCTGTGGTTTACATAAACGTTTTTGCTTATGAATGGAAATTTATAAATTTATTAAATAAAACATAAATAAACAGGGTGTTTTTTTAGCAGCATGAGATGTATTTATAACCACAGTTTGTTAGTTGTCCGTCCACTAGGGTTTGACAAGACATCAAGAGCCCTTTCATGGCTTTCCTTTTAAAATCTTCCTGCCTGCATTTTGGTTGACTTAATCGGCCTTAAATGGAAACAATTTGTTCCAATTTTACTCGATTGAAAACCCTTCTCTGAAAAAATAAATCCTGCTATTTCTCTTGTTATAAAGTAGGGTGCCATAGAAATTAATAAGAATTCAATTAACCATCAACCAGTCAAAAAAGAAAAAAGCAAGAAAGAAAAGGAAACAAAGAAAAGGCAAGAAATCGAACAAAGTTGTAACTCAGAAGGTGTTATCGTTTGCATAAATATTTGATATTGTTGGCAACAATTTATGTTAAACAACAAGCAACCAGTCAACATTTAGTTTGCACAACTCATATTCTTCTGGGGCCACAAACAAACAAACCAACCAGCTTTTAATAACATATTGCAACATGCAACAAACTTTATTTGAAGATGAAGTAAAAAATCTCATACTTTTGACTAAATAAAAAAGTAGTATGACTGCCATAGTGTGTGTGCAGCGGCATAAGTGTGAGTGGCAAATATGTTGCTTTATTTAACAGACATTTTGTTTCATAATTTTTTTTTTTTGATTTTGTGGCAAGTGTTTGTGTTGGCAAGTTGTTGCAGAGTTTTTTTTTTTTGTCTAGTGTTGTATGCTAAATTGTATTCAGCTGCAGCTTCTTGTTGCATAAAGGGAGTTTTGTTTTGCTTGCTAAACTTTCTGACAGGGTGGGGCTGTATTGAGTGTAAACTGTATAAGAGATCTTTGATTCACTCCCTAAATTCGTTTGATTTAATGCTCTGCTTTAATTACATTTTTTTAAATATAATTTTTTAAATCAAGTGGGCAGCTAATGGAGGTGTAACACTTATAAAATTCATTTATGTTGTTATTAAACTATAAAACACTTGTTTTACTTGACCATTTTTTACAAATAAAGGGTGATTTTTTTTCAACTGCATGAGAGCATAATTTTGTGGCATAAACTAGAAATATTATGGAGAATTTTTTTTATTATATCCTGGTAGATGATTTCCTTTTAACTATTTTGTTTAATCAAACATTCAGCAAGTCCGCCTCAGCTTTAAATTAAAGTGGCCCATTCTATCCCCAAATATAGGGTGTTTTTTATACAGTGATACAACTTGGAGTTGGAATGACTGCTTTATTTGATCACCCATTTAGCAGCTGACAGTTGCCTTTTGTTTAATTTGCTTTGACATTTTATTATGAATCGACTTACACCAGAACAACGCGTGCAAAGTGTGGAAATTTTTTATCAAAATAATGGTTCTGTTCGTCAAACTTATCGTGCACTTCGTCGATTAAAATTTTTATTTTCCGATGAAGCCCATTTTTGGTTGAATGGGTACATAAATAAACAGAATTCTCGCATTTGGAATGATTAGAATCCACAAGCTGCTGTCGCAACACCATTAAATCCATAGAAAATTACTGTTTGGTGCCCTTTATGGGCTGGCGGAGTCATTGACCCATTTGCCTTCTTCAAAAACAATGATGGTCAGAATATTACTGTTTGTGAAAATTGATGTTTCAGATTGCGCCTCGTACGCGCCAGCCGTGGCGGCCACATGGCTGATATCATATTTAAACATTAATGTCATAAAATTTTCTATCCAATAAGGACCGTTTCATTGATATCAAAAATATATTACTATGTTATCACTCTATAAAAAACATCCTATATTTTGACTACTTGTTCCAATAAACCCGACCTTATATCGGCAATATTGGCTTTTGGCTTCCAATGACTTGACTGAAAGCCACAAGAAGAAAGAGTTTTAATTTTCACGAAAACGGAGACCAGGGACCATGAACTTTCGTGAATATAAAGTTGCAACCAACTAGAGGAATCAATTGCAATTTGCACTTGTAAGGAGCCCAGTATGTCTGTATGCTCAGTTGTCTCGCCTTGTTCGGAAATGGCACTCGCTAATTATTTTAATAACAGCTGCCAACATTCTTATTTAGCGAGAAATTCTGTTGCAGTAATAAAATAAATAATTATCGACCGACATCAGAGTTGTATATTGAAGCATCTTGCGTATGCAGTTTTTTCATGAAATTATTTAAAAATTTAAACTGGTTTCCTACTCAGCTAGGCCGCCTCATTCGTGATAATAAGAAATACACAAGATACCCGATAGGAGAGAGCAGTGGCCTTCGAAAATAGCGCTGTTCTACTTTGCTGTGTGGGTTGAAAACTAAATTGGCGTTGGCGTATCCATTTGTTCCTCGCCTTAATCATCATGTCTTAAAAACGCTGGTCTATTAATAATAATTGAAATAAAAATGTTATTTTATAAAAACCTTCTTATTGACCAACTTTTGAACTTTTTTTATAAATATTCAGATGATTTTTTAATATTTAGACAGACAAGAAAAAAACATCACTTTTTATAGATGTTATTATAAAAAGTGAATTTGGCAGGTTTACACTCGAGGCTTATGAAATGAATACGGAGCATCCAAGACTCCCTATTTTTTTCATTATATACTAATTTTCCTCTAAAACTTTCGATGTAAAAGAATTCATTTTATTTATTTTCACCATATTTTCTTTTAATATCTATTCCATTAATACTTTTCTCTGCCACGTTTTCAGTGTTCCCAATGAAGTCATCATTATCCTTTTGTAGTCCTATTAAATTTCAATTTAATCTACTCCAGCCTCTACTCGTACTGGAGCAAATGTGTTGCTTTACTAACAGCCTCAAGATCGTTAAGGGGAATATGTGTAACGTGTTAGTTTTGTTCAACATTAACATAAATTTGTGCAATTTTTTTGTTCTTTTGCTTTTCGCATTTTAATATTAGCGAAGATGGTGTGAATGATAATAACCCAGCCATCGATGTGACAATTATGGGAGTGTACATTTAGTTTGGTGAGTTTTACTCGGCTTTGCTTTCCATTCTCTAAGATATCACAACGATAGGACAAGATATATATATAATCTGATTACAATGTCTTAATAAACCCATACACTTTTGTGGAGATGGTTACCACTCACGTGTTTGCCCAGCGTCACTTGTTGGTGAGAGTAAATTTGTATAAAAGCAAGTAAATTCTGATAAAAAATAAATGAAAATCTTGTAGCGACGTAAAAAATTCTGATATTAGAAATCTATTCAAATAATTATTTAAAATTCAAAAGGGCTGCCTTTTCGTGGTGTTTTATAATGTTTTTACACTCGTCTTGTCCACAGTTTCGTTCATTTAGCGTGACTAATTTGTTTGTTAGAAGTTCTCGTCGAGTTTTTGCTGTCGAAATATACAAGTCAAATTTTTTGCAAGAAAGGGAATTAAGAGCTGAAAAATGCTGAACATTTTGCCAGTGGCATTAAGTGATTACACGCCTCTCAAAGGATATCAAAAGGATGTCAGTCATCTTTCACCAGTCCCGGAAAAAGCAGGCCAATATCAACGAAGGAAACCCGTTGAGAAGGTGAAGAAAATAGTTGTGCAGAAGTATCGAGTCTCTGTTAAAGAAATTACTGATGATGGCGGCATTGCAGTTGGCTCATGTCAAGCGATTTTTCAAGCAGTTTTCTTTTTATCTTGGACTAGCACTCAGGGGATGATCCCTACTTACAAAACTAAAAAGTTAAAAGGACAGTTGAACACAGATTTTAAGATAGAGAATTTCATTGGAGCCATTTTTACTGTTTACACTTCGATGCTGTATTCTGCTCTCTAGGACATGACGATGTCAATCGATTGTTCAGTGGCGACTGCTTTGCCTTCTTCATTGAGACCACCTGACAAAAATTATCGTAATCCTGCACTAAGATCAGATCAAAATAATACGACTTCAAATTGATACTTAGTCATCGAACTCGAACTTGAGATCTAAGGCATCGTATTCTTATCTTCACTCCTTCAGCCAGAAGCACCCACAGCATGAAGCGTTTATTTTCGTATATCGCTGGATACAAACCCCGAGGCATAAGTATCATTCTAAAATTATTGCACGATGTCAACGGTGATCCAGGTTTATTTCCAAAAGTCATAATCGATGAGGCAGCACGGCTTTAAATTACCACATCGAAACCAAAGTCCAGGCACCTTAAAGAACGATCCGAACAGAGAGAAGAAATGTTAAGGTTTGGTCACTGTTTTCATGGTGGTAATAAAAAGAGTATCATCTAGGAGTGATGCTCATCTTTCGAGAAGCATCGAAGACGTTCGGAATTTGCGATAAATAATTCATGTCTTTTCCATAACGAAAATACTTTTCCATAACGTAATATTTTGGCCAACAAGCCATATCGCAATCATGCCTCAAGCGTCGCATTTAATTCTCTAAAAATTTTAAATTTCCCAAGGCTTAAGGGAAAGAAAGGCTTATGAAAGAATGGCATTTTGAAACCGAATTACTGTAGTTATATTTTGCGAACAGACCTCGTATAACTACCTATAAAGCTTGAAAGAACTTGATATCAAGTTTAAGAGCCAAAAAATTAAAACTTTATTTTTAGAAGTTTCGTAAGAGTGACTAACTTTTGCAGTTTGTTTGCTGAAGACATGCATAATCATGATATAGCGTGGACGAGTTACTTCGCTTTCACCAGCACTTAATGCTCTAAGCTTTTTAAATTTCCCAAGGCTTAAGGGAAAGAAAGGCTTATGAAAGAATGGCATTTTGAAATGACTTAAATGAGTTAAAAACTAAAATGCTGAGGGAATTCAAGGACTTACGAAAAGTTGCTTAAATTTGATATATAAATATATATCTCCTTAGAATAATGAATATCAATTTTATATATTGAACAGATCTCGTATAATCTTCTTTAAAAAATTAATTATAGAACTAAAAGTGAAAACAGCAAATTATGGCTCAAAACCCTGGCATATTTTGTAAAAACACCGTCTATAAAATCGTCTTTAAAACTTTTAAAAATTAAGATGACCGTGATGATCAGCATTAGCCCCAGAGAAATGCTTTTAGGAACTGGCTAAAACCAGTCAATTGATAACTTCAAATAAGAAAAGAATCAGCACGAAATTAAAATTAAAAAGGATTAAGAGATAAGCACGCGAGCCAAAAACTATGGCTTAGGATGCTGTTATATCTTGCGAACAGACCTCGTACAACTATCTTAAAAGCTTGTAAGAACTTCACACGAGATTTAAGAGCCAAAATATCACAACTTTACTTTTACAAGTTTCACGAAAGTGACGTACTTTTAAAGTTTGTTTGATGTCGACATGCATGACCATGATACAGCGTGCACGCGTAACTTCGCTTTCACCATTTGCAAACTCAATATTGCCAAAAGCAAAGGAAAACTCTTCACGCTATTTTCCCTGCTCCGCATGGCCGCGACTTTTATCTGTTGCAAGTTCATAAAAATTATTGTTCGTTACAAATCGTATATTTATGGTTGCCCCATTGATGTGCTGGTGCAGTTGGTAACGTGTGGCGTATGTTTGAATATCGTAGTACATGTTGTGGGAACTAACGAGTGTCGAACATAATTTTCTCATACACACTAGTTGTGGAAACATCATCGGCAACAGCGTAGCAGTAGCAACAGAAGTAGTTGTTGTTGCATGTACTGACTGGCAGTTTGGTTGCATGTATTTTGTATATGGCGTTGCTTGTTTTTCTGCAGTTGCATCAAATGTTGTTGAATGTGTAACATGTTTGTTTTTTCTTTTCGATTTACCATATTATTTTATCATGGTCGGTAGTGGTGTTGCCAACATGTTAACTGCTGCTGCTGCTGCTGTTGCTTGTTGTTTTATTATTTATTGAGTTGTTATTAGTTCGAAACTTAAGTTATTTTTATTAACGTCTCGAGTCTCCACACTTTGCCTTTAATTTTTATTTTACCATAAAAGTAAAAATGGCCACAGAAATGAAAAAAAACAATAGAAATAAAAAATTATGTGAAACATGAAAATTGTGGTTTTTCAGTTTTACATTTTGTATTGGAATTAAGGTCATGCTACGATTGTAATGCACTGGTTCCATAAACTATATTGAGTTAAACAACAACATTTGGAAATCTGTATGCAACTATTTGGACTATGAAAGCAATAAGACATAAAATTATACCTACGAGTGCGTTCGTGTTCATTAATTCCCTGATCACTTTTCTGGAATATAAGCAAAATGGCACTTACCTGAAAAGAGAAAAAAGAAAATATAATTATTAGAAATTATATATATAATAATCTGATGGGAGGAAATAAGAGCTACATGAATGGAAAGCATGACAAAGTGGGAGGGAGATAAAAAGAGGAATAAGAATAAACATTCTATATATTTTAATTTCATTATATCTAAAATCTATGGATTGAAAAGTAGGTAGTGCCACGCCCACAAAATATTTATAAAAATTCTATATACATAATTTCTACTTGATTACTTGTATTTAGATTAATAATTGCAATTAATTTTTTTTAATGTTATGCAAAAAATGGGCGGAATCACGCCCCTTAAATACAGAAATTTTTTCTCATATATGCATATATTCGACACGTTATTGCTGATATATGGCCCGCTTTTTGTTAGAAAAAGTCCTAAAAAATCAGGCCTCCGGATTAGACTACATCCGAACCAGTCATTTGCCAGTGCCTCATTTCTATAACTGATGTGAGATGTTCCTCTACCCAAAAATTTTCGTCACCTTGTGAAACACAGGATGAGTCAGAATATATTTCTTAATTTATTCATACTTTTATTAGGATTCTATAATAATTAACATATTATTCCATGGATAAGCCAAAAATAAAGATCATGACAAGAGATACTGAATTCATATTTAAATAATAACGCCTTTCGAATAAAGTAAATGTACAGCCGATATCGAGAACTATCGCTCATTCGAAAAAATAATAATTGAAAGAAAAACAATTTTTAAATTAGCTTTTATTTTAAATGTTATTTATTCGTAGGAACGATAGTGTTCGACATCGGCGAACAGCCAGTTAATGTCAATTTAAAAATTCGTGTTTATTTTTTTCTATACCTCCATAAAAAACACCCGTTATAAGTGCACTTCTTGTGAACTATATTTTTTTTCAAAATAAATGAAAAAAGGATCCCTTAAAGCATTCATTAACTTTAACGATCGTTAAAGCATTTATATATTTATCGGGTGTTTTTTATAGAGTGATACAAGTTGAAATCCTAATAAAACATAGTAATATATTTTTGATATCAATGAAACGGCTTTTATTTGATAGAAAATTTTATGACATAAATGTTTAAATATGATTTCGGCCATGTGGCCGCCACGGCTGGCGCAATCTGGAAACCCAATTTTCACAAACAGTAACATTCTGACCATCATCGTTTTTGAAGAAGGCAAATGGGTCAATGACTCCGCCAGTCCATAAAGCGCACCAACCAGTAATTTTCTGTTTCGACAAAAGCTTGTGGATTCTGCTCACTCCAAATGCGACAATTCAAACAAAAATGGGCTTCATCGGAAAATAAAATTTTGAATGGACTTAGTGCACGATAAGTTTGACGAACACAACCATTATTTTGATTAAAAATTTCCACAATTTGCACTAGTTGCTCTGGTGTAAGTCAATCAGCTGTTAAATGGGTGGTAAATAAAGCAGTGATGCCAACTCAAAGTTGTATCACTCTATAAAGAACACCCGATACAAGGCAAACAACCTTTTCTTATCCCTTTTACACGCACAATATGCAAACTATTGCCACGAATTTTACTTTATTTCTTTAAAATCTGTTGGCTTATTTGCAGAATACATAAATAGTTACCTAAAAGTGACTAGATACCGATATATATATAGTCATCATGTTCAGGTATATCCAAAGCTTGGCTAAGAGCTGATATTTCCCTTAGGAATACTTTTCATTTGCCTTGAATTAGTCCTAAAAGCCTGAGCAACTTTCGTGGCACCCTATTTTCAGCATAAACACTTTCTTTTCAATGTCTACCGAATGTGTGTTTGTTGAATGAATCATAATGAAACTGTGATTTAGTTCATTTGTCATTACAATACGTTCGCTTTAGGTACGCCAAACTTTTGGCTTTAATGTAATTATACTTTTAAGACATTAACAGATTTCTGAGTTGTTGTTTTTTGTTTTCCTTTTTTTTCTATTCATTTAGTGTATGTTACCATAAACTAGCTGAAGACCAAAGTAGGCATAACTCAAAGACACAAAAAGACAAAAAAAAAAAAACAAAATTAAAGCGACAAGAGAAACACAGCCAAGCACGCAGAATACCGCAACATTTGCCAGCCGTAAAAGTCGACAACATATTAACAAACAATACTCTAGAGTAACCCCCCCTAAGACGCAAACAAATAACACACAGACAATGTGATATAGAAAAAAAATTATACAACATGGACGTGCAGAACAAACTAAACTTCAAAAAGCACGCGTATTAACTAAAAATGTCGAGCAATAACTGAAAATGGTAACAAACGATTACATAAATTTATGCAGAGCGCGCAACACTTTAAAGTAAAATTCAATTTTTTTTCTTAGTTGCTGTTTGCTGTTGCTTTCAAAGTTGTTCTTTTTATAGAGTGATGGTGGTTGTTAAGTTTCTTTAGCTGCTGTTGCTGGAAATTGTTTGTTGTTTTTGCTTTAATATTTGTAACACAATGTGGCAAAAAGACACGAACCAATTTCTAAAATAAAACCAACACAACACAGGCGTAGTGTGTACTAAACTAAATGTCCATCCGTCTGTCCATCAGTCTGTCTGTCTATGTGTCTGTCTGTCTTTATATTGAAAAGTTATATAGAAATGACACAAAATATGTTGGCCAAGATAAGTTACATTTGCTATAGATATAAAAAATAAAAATAAAAAGCAACTTCAAACAATTTTCACAGCTCTGTTACGATTTTTCTTGTTAAAATGTTAGAAAACAACAATATGTTAAAGAGAACAACACAAACAACAAAATAATACACTAACCAAGACAGCGAAATTGTGCTTGACCATAACCACCAACACCTTTTTTCCAATTTTATTACACTCTACACCTTCAGCGTTGGAAGTATGGCGCATTCCATACAAAAGAGTCTCTTCCCAAATCATACGATTTAAAACACGATCATCTGTAGCTTCTTCAAATGACTCCCACATGGCCCGAACTTTGGCCAACTTTTGCCAAGAAATATTTGTTACTCTTGGCAAAATTTCCCCCAATTTCCTGTAGCATTCTCCCTTATTCGTTCTTGGCTTCAATCTATCAAATCTGTGTGCTGTTTTCAGGCTCTTGAGCCGTCCATTGCAAGCGGTGTTGCGTTGCAGCTTAAAAGAGAGATGTTTTAATTAACTGTGTGTGCGTTGCAACAATAAGAAGTGCGTAAATCAGATAAAACCATTATATTGCTGATTGCTATCGCAACATTTCACTACATAAATATATATTTTTTTTTTACATTTTTTTTTTTTTTAAGCTCATAGTTTTAGCCATTCGTAGCACCACCGATATGGTTATGATCATTTGGTGTTAAATATGACAAAAATGGTTTAACATCTTTGCTTAAGGTGTCTTTTAGAAACTGGCTAATATGGCAACGGAAAATATATTGCAAAAAAAAAACGACGAAACACTTCAAGCTGATATTATAATAGCGGTACTATTTTTGTAGCCTTATCATTGACAATTATATTGACATTTTGCTTGACTGCACAGCAAAAAGCGTAAAATCCTACGACGCATAAGTCAATAATAAGTTTGAGTATATTTTTTTTTTAAATTTAATTTGTTGTTTTTTTTAATAAAATCTGCCATAAAGATAAGTTTAATAAGCATAAGAAAATGATTAGAAAAAGAGATGTTTTTTTCTAGTATGAAATTAAACAAAAACCGTGTTTAATGATTTACACAGAAGCGCAAATAATTATGGCCACTTTGAGCAAATATTTGAAAGTATTACAGCGCAAGTGAAGGCCCATTCCAAATCAAAACAATTAAAAAATATATAAACTTTACGGGCTAATTTAGATAAATATTAATAAAATATTAATTCAGATAAATATTCCAAAGCTTAAAAGAAACTCAGCATAAGTTTTATATATTCAACTTATAGCTGTTTTCGAAGGCCGCCACACTTCCATCATCACTACTCTGGTGTATTTCCATTTATTATCTATCACTCACTAAGTTGTCTAATTGAATGTGGCAACAGTTCTTAATTGTACGAATTCTATTATGAAAAAGTATACGAGAACTGTAACAAACCGATGGTAACTTATTTTTGTTAAGTCCCTGTGTGGCCGCTAGAAGGTCTTAATCCTGAATGAAATTTATTTGCAATACGAAATGTGTTCTATAAACGAAATTACTTTTAAAAACTTTTTGTTCGGAAAGTATTTTTAAGTCAAGGCACGAGGGAAAGTCAATATCAATTTAACTATTCAACCTACAGAGTCGAGCAGAACAGCTGTTTTCGAAAGCCACTACACTTCTGCCATCAGTTGTCATGTGTTGTTTTTATTTATTTCTATTTACTTTATCAGTTATATATGATAACAATTTCTATTTGTATTAATTTTATTATGAAAAAGGATACGAGAAGTGTAACAATCGGACGGGAACACACTTTTGTTAAGTCCCTGTGTGGCCGCCAGAAGGTCATAAACCTAAAAATATCACGGTGTGTTTTCAAAACGAAATTAATTTTAAACACTTCTTGCACGAAATGTATTTTTGAGTCACACATATTTGAAGTTACGAGGGAAAGTCAATATCAATTGAACTATTTAACTGAGCAGAAGAGTTGTTTTCAAAAGCCGCTACATTTTCATTATCACTAGTCTTGTGGGTTTTCATTTATTACCACTCATTAAGTGGTCCAATAAAATGCCACAATAATTTCCAATTGCACTAATTTTATTATGAAAGAGGATACGAGAAGTGTAATAAACCGATGGTCCCACGCTTTTGTTAAGTCCCTGTGTATGCCGCCAGAAGGTCTTAAGTCTGAATGAAATTTTGTTTTTAATACGAGGTATGTTTTAGAAACAAAATAACTTTTATATACTTTTTGATGGAAAAGTTTTTTTATGTCACACATATTTCAAGGCAATACGAGATGTGTTCTATAAACGAAATTACTTTTGAAATCTGTTTGTTCGAAAAGTACTTTAAGTCAAGGCACGAGGGAAACTCAACATCAATTTAACTATTTAACTGAGTTGATTTCGAAAGAAGCTACAGTTTTTTATTGTAGCAAATTTGTTATAAAAAAGCATACGGGAACTGTATCCAACCGCACGCTTTTGTTAGGTTCGTCTGCTGTTGTTTGAGTGTTTTTATTCAAGTCCTTTTTTTTGGGGGAAAAATTATACTGTTTCTTATGGTACGTTCACACTAAGCAAAGATGTAACGATGTAAAAGATGTGACGAATTTTTATTTCCCGCCATAAAAGAAGAAGTCATCAGGGTGAATAAGATTATCATATATAATTTTCTTTAAATCTTTGGTAAACTAGTTGATATTCTCACATTCAAAAGTGGGACATTTTAACAAGCAACGTTGATGAAGTGACGTAGTGCCCTTAAAATCAGTTCTGATCCTATCGCATGATGATTATTCGAATTATTCTTAGTGTTCCACTTTAAAAAAATTTTTGAGTTAAAAAAATCATAATAAAACGAAAACATCATTATGAATTTTGTTTAAGAAAAAGTACAACTTTTATTTTTACTTTCCCATATTTCGGACGTTCTCAAAGTCAGTAAATTAAAAAAATTAATCAAAATAGAAACACTAAAAATAAGACAAAACTAGTTTTGGTCTGATATTTTTTTTACCATAAATTGAAATTTCTTTTATGTAAATTTTGTGTGCTCTATATTTTCGAACGAATGAGTAGCAGCGCTAACAAAACCAAAATAATATAAAATAAAATATTTTTCAGTCATAAAATCTTGTCAAAGTCTTGTAAAACAGACAACATTAAATTAATAAACCATAAAAAATATATAAAAATCAAATCAAATAAAAATTCAGATAAATTCAATAGTTTAACTTTTATTTTAAGTGAATTATGCTGTTCCCAAGCTCACGACAACAAAAGATGAGAAGAAATTTAAATGCTCCCGAAAATAACCTGTTGTGTGTTAGAAATTTGAATATCTGGCAGATACGCGCGTCATAAAAACTCATATTGAGATTAAATAGAATATATGTAACACCAAAAGCCGTTTTTGTAATGAGTTGAGCAACACGACAAGAATTTTAATATGAAAGAAAATATCACAAATAAAACTTATGGAACTTATGGAACTTTTGATAGTGATTTTCTTACAACTGCACGAAGTTTAATAAGTTTCGACTGAAGTCTCCATCAAACTCGACACCGTTTACACTAGTGTTTTTCACAAGATTTTGCTGCAATAGAAAAGAGGAAGACAGCAAATTTGTATTCTTTTTTTAGTCAAATTTCATGTTAAAGAAATCTTTTTACACTCAAGCACTGTCAATTGAGTTCTTGTCTTTTTCTATAGAAATATTTTTTTGTAAGAAAATTTTTTTCGGCAAGAAATTTTTTTAGTAAAAAACTTTTTCAAAGATATTTTTTATTAAAAACATTTTCGATAAAACTCATTTCTAGTTAAAGAAAAAAACATTTTCGATAATACTATTTTTGAATAAGAAAATTTTTAATGTACAGAAGTTTTTTAAAAAGAAATTTTCAGTAAATATATATTTTAGTAAAAAACATTTCCGGTCATAATATTTTGTAATAAGTTTCGGTACAAATATATTTTACAAAGAAATTTTTGGGTAAAAATATTTTTACCACAAATAATTTTAGGTAAAATATTTTATAATAAAAGCAGTTTGGTAAAAAAAACATATATTTTATAAGAAAAATTTTCAATAAAAATACTTTTTATCAAAAACAACTTTAAATAAACCAAGAGTTTTGCAAAAACCCACATTTTTTAGTAAAAAAGATCTCTGGCAAAATTATTTATTAAACAGTGTTCAGTTTTTTATAAAAACATTTACTTAAAAATATATGTTCAGCAAAAAGTCTTTTGTAAAAATATTTTTTAACAAAAATTTATTCGTTTCAAATATTATTATTATAAAAAAAATTTCGTTGAATATAATTTATAGTAAAGAAAGAAGCTTCTTTATAAATAGTTTTCTTTTTAAATTTTGGATTAAAATATTTTTTAATAAAAATTGTTGCTCAAAAATATATTTTAACAAGAAATTTCTAGGTTCCAATATTTTTTAGAAAAATTGTTTCGTTGAACATAATTTTTAGTAAAAAATAAAGATTCCTTATAAATGGTTTTTGAAATAAATTTTGGCCAAAAAAAAATTTTTTATAAAAATTTTTTCTTGAAAATATATTTTAAAAAAATTTTTTGGTTCAAATATTATTTAGAAAAAAAGTTTCGTTGAATATAATTTTTAGTAAAATAAACAAGACAACGGCAAAAATATTTATTGAAATATGTTTTTGTTAAAAATATTTCTTTTTGAAAACATGTTTGATAAAAATATTTTCTAATAAAAAAATTTTCCATAAAAATATATTCAAATATATTAATTTTGATAAAATAGATTCTCATTAAAAATTTTTTTAGTTAAACATTTTCGGTAGATATATTTTTTGGTAAAAAATTTTCTGTAAAAAAGAATTTCCGGTTAACATATTTTTTTAGAAAAAGCTTAAAAATATATTTTGAAAAAAGCTTCCGCAAAAATATATTTTAACAAAAAAAATTCTCGGTTCAAATATTTCTGAGAAAAATATAAATTTTTTAGGAAACAAGTGCTTCGGCACATATATTTATTGAAAATAATTTTGTTAAAAATATTTTTTAACAAGAAAAAAATCCGCAAATATATTTTCCATAAAAATGATTTAGCAAAAATATATTTTGATAATAAATTTTTGTTAAATATATTTCTTTGTAAAAAAAACATGTTTGACAAAAATATTTTGTATTAAAAAACTATTCAGTAAAAATATCTTTAATAAAATCAATTTTGATTACAAAAATTTATCATTAAAAATTTATTTTTTTGAGTAAAAATATTTTCGGTAGAAATATTTTTTAGTAAAAAATTTTCTGTAAAACCGAATTTTCGGTGAAAATATTTTTGAAACGTATTTATTGAAATAAATTTAAGATGAAAATATTTTTTAATAAAAATATTTTTTTATAAAAATATATTTTGACAAAAAGTTTGAGCAAATATATTTTCTATAGAAATGGTTTAGAGAAAGATATGTTTTAATAAAAAAATTTTGGTAAAAATATTTCTTTTTTAAAAACATTTTTGATCAAAATATTTTGTAATAAAAAATATTCGGTAAAAATAACTTCAATAAAATCAATTTTAATTACAAAAATTTATCATAAAAAATATTTTTCTTTTTCTAAAAATATTTTGTATTACAAAAACTTTTTAGTAAAACCATTTCCCACTAAAAAGATTTTGGGTAAAATATTGTGGCGGCAGGACAGGGGCCAAATCACGGTATTCGAATATCGATCATAATTTCTATTTAAAATGTGTTGAATTTCGATCCAAATTTCTATTTAAAATGTATTGAAATTTCAATGGATATCGAACGCGGTAATTCGGCCCTAGATTTTTTTGAAAGAGTTTGCGGTAAAGCAGGAAACAGCAGCCGATTTACCGAATTCGATATCGATATAAATTTCAATTTAAATTCTGTGCAGGTTTCGATCGATATCGAATGCCGTGATTTGCCCCCTGACCTTAAAAAAAGATTTAATTTTATTAACACTGTTTTTGCCCTTTTCATAAATTTCATCCAGCATAAAATTAACTTCATTAAAACTGCATTCGAGTGTTAAACTAATTTGTTTTTAAAGTCTCCCTTTAAAACTGTTTTTAAAGCCATGAAAAATTGAGATTTTCACACTTCTCCCTTCGAGCCGAACAAATTTCAAATATATTTGCAAATAATATTTATTTGGTTGGTTGTATAAATAAATATTTCTTTTTCGAAATTTATAGCAAAATAATGATCATAATATTGTTGACAATTCGTTACAGCTGTTGAGTTGAGGCTGCACAACAAACAATGAAGTCAGTCTTGGCAGCAGCTTGAGCAGCAACAAAAGACTTGAGAGCTGAACGGTAAAATCAAAATCGATAAAATATGATCTTATAACCCCAGATTTATTTTCACTTTCAATACTTGTATTTGTATTTATAAGTTTTTTGAGTAGAATATAAAAATGGGTAGAAAAGAAAAATAATATATAAAAATTAAAACGAACTGAAAGAGACGACTGGCTGACTGACGTATAATTTATGACTTTTTCAACTGGTCTAACAAAACAACAATACAACAGTTAAATGATAATGGCATTTGAAAAAACATTAATCAATAAATTTGTTTTAATGTCAACAAACAAATGCAACACAGCACAGGGAAACATACTGAAAATACAGCAAAACAATACGGTGATGCACACACACACACACACACACACACTGACAATAGCGATCAGATATAAATTCGTATAAATTATTGAGATTATAAATACTTGTGATGTGTTGCCTAACAAACAGTCGACATACCACAAAACAAAGTAGAGAGATGGATGACAATAGAACCAGCGTAGTGTGCGTTTATTTGCAAAGAACAACAACAAGAGGGATAACAAAAGCCAGGACACTACTAACGAAGAAATCCTTTTGATTAAAAGAGGTGTTAATAACAACAATAATCGTAATAATGAAACAATATAATGAACTATTTTATTTTTATACACACTCATGAAAAGGTCCTTGAACAACACGCTAAAGGATGCCATGCTGCCCTTTTTAGCACCTTCTTTTGTTGTCACAACATTTTATGGAATCAAATAAAAGTCGTTATTAATGTAGTCGATAAGGACAACAGTTATTGTTAGAATTTTGAGAGAATGTAGTAGTTTATCTGCCGCCAGCAGATGTTGAGTTGTTGCAAAGAGAGTCACAGGATTTGCGGCAAACTTGCTGGTGTTTAATGTTTTGGAAACGAAAAGGAGTTGTTTTTATAAAAAAGTTTTATAAAGCGTATTTATTTTCTTCAATGCATGTTATAGATGAAACAAACAAAGTGCTATAGTACGAGGTCTGTTCAATTTTAATATTAGCCAGGCTACAAAATATTATAATTTATAGTTTCAGATCAGTTTATTTGTGGCAGTCCTAAGATTTACAAGAGGTTTGCGTGTTCCCCGATTTCTTGCTATAGAAAAAAAAAATAAATCAAAGAATTGAAAACCTCGCATCAGAATGAAGTATGTCAAGGGCCACCCGGCTTTCTTTCCACAAATTTTCCTGTGCTCAAGACTGAAGAGGGCCTAGAAAAGACAACTGTTTATTACAATTGATTATATAAAAACCGAATGGCTGAGAGCTCAAGGACACACCGAAAATTCCGTACCAGACCGGCCTCTGGGATAGGAAAACACGATGACACAAGTGCATAATAAATGAGGAGGGGCTTCTTTGAGGGGCATCAAATAGGAATTGATTTTGTAATTAAACAGATATTTTTTGGGAAAAATTAATACCACTCTTTTTTGAACAAACCTCGTATGGTCATTTATATATATTCAGTTTCTAACCGATACATTTTTAATGTATAAAATTTATTATAAATACTTCTTCGAAACCGCATAACAACATGTTGTTTTCGAAGACCGCTAAGCACTTTCTTTAGCTTTCAAATATTTACCCTCAATATTTTGCACTCTGCACGGAATAAAAATATTTTCTTGGAGTATTAAAATATTTCTGTTTGGTGTTTATTTATAAAATCCTTTTCATTAGCCACTTTTGAACAGACCTCGCATAATCATATTCAGCCTTAAAGTGATGCATTCCAATTCAGAAAGTTTATAAAAAATCAAATACAAAGAAATTGCTAAACAGAACGAAACTAGCGTCATACTGTTTTCGAAGACCGCTACACATTTTCTTTAGCGCCCAAATGTTTGCGCTCAAAATGTGCATTTTGCTCGGAATAATAATATCTTGTTAGCGTATTTAAATGTTTCTGTTCCTGTAGTTTATCTTAAGAAGCTTTCCCAAAAGCCATTTTTGAACAGACCTCGTATAATCGTTCTCCGTTTTGCACTGATTCATTCCGATTTCGAAAATTTATAAAAAATATAATTCACAACGAAAACTGTAAACAAGAAATAACAAACACTCTACTGTTTTCGAAGGCCGCTACAACTTTTCAACGGCGCTCAACTATTTGTCACCTGTACACAAGAATAATAGTTTGTTAGCGTATTGAAATATTCCGCTTGCTTGTTGTTTGGCATTTGCCACTTTCAAATGCTTTTCCAAAAGCCACAAACACAATCCACCTCAACCAACAAATCCTACACACACATCAAACAAAAATATGTATGAGGCATGAAAATGAAAAACCTCTTTATTTGCATCTTCGCGGTGCTGGAAATGTTAGAAGAGAAACAAATAAAATATCAAACAAGAACAATTACAATTTAAGACCATTTCAAATGCCAGCATGTACAATTCAATTTAAACAAAAAAAGAATTGTTGCATGTGCCACTCATTCATATTAAATTCATACAAATAACGTTGCAAATAATGTAAAAAAAGCTCATTCATGCCACAAAACCATAAAATCCAAACACACACTCACATGCACACATTCAGAATAAAATATGTAGAAGAGAATGTAAAATGTTTTCAGAAAAAGATTGTGTGTTTCTTTTGCTTTTGCATATATAAAAACTAGACTTTATGTTTTTGCCATGCAACATTAGTAACGTGCAACATGAATGTATGATGACATTGACTAATCGGTGACCATAAACGTGCTTACGCATGCTGATTTGTAATGCTCTTGTTTCTCTTTGTAGTTTTTCTTCAAAAGAAAAAACTAAATAAATAAATTAAATTAAAAAAAATGTGAATAGCATTTTATTTGCCTGGCTGCCTAATGCTACAACAACAACAACAACAAAAAACAGCAGTTGCAACTGCAATTACATATCGATTGCAACATTTTGAATGTAAACAGGATTCCGAAGCCAAGAAAATAACTAAACCAGCCTGGCCAACAGTCAACCAAATGAGAAATATTCATATTTAGAAGATTAAAAAGTTGCAGCAACACCAAAAAAAAAAACGGAATAACATTTTACTAACAAATTTTTCCCACACTTTCTTTTTTCTCTCTCTCTCTCTCTCTCTTTCGCTCTCACTCTCTGATGGTTGCACTGCAGGCCTTTTTATTAAAAAAAAATACATGCATTCAGATGTTGTTTGCTGTTGTTGCTGTTATTGCTGGCAGCACCTTTGGCTAATGCTTAAGCTTCTAATCATTCCAGTGGCCGTAATAGAAAATAAATATAAAAAAAAATAATAATAAAAGAAAAGAAGCTTCACAAAAACAGAGAGAAAAGAAAAACATTTTTAAATATTTTTTCCATGCATTCGCTTGGCTTAAATAAATTATAACATTCCAAATAACGCAGTGACCATTTATTTGTTGCATGATGATAATGCAACGTAAATGTTGTTATAAAATATGTTGCTGCTGTTATAGCAATCGGCTGCATCTATTTGCTGCTGATGATGGCCATGCTGAGGATAATGATGATGCTGCCAAACAATTTGCCTGTTAGTTGGCAGAGTCCAGTAGTCGCACCAACACCATCAGCATCATAATCATCAGCATCATCATCATTAATGGCTGTATAAGACAATATCACTATGCATGACGCTAATTCTAGTGGCCATATTTAAACTGACAGTTATTTAATTTTGACACGTTGTTGATTACTGTCACGTCAAATGTCACTTCGATTTAGTTTAAGTTTGGTGAAACACTTAAACACTGAAAGTCTAAAAAGCAAACAAACAACTTAACAATAAAAATTATCGATTAAATAAAAAGTAAAATTGCTAAAAGCAGCAACACAGAATCTTGTGACACCCTACTGATGGCATGTGCAAGAAATTTGTTTCTAGTAAATATTTCAATCAGATTGAATGCAAAAACTGCAGTCATTTGATATGCTGCTTTAAATAGTTTAATTTCTTGACATTTTATTAAAAGTAGTTTAGCTTATTTTATTATATTACAAAGGGTGGGTAAATTTGAGTTTTGGAAATAACTATGTGTTCTTTTCTAAAAAATATTTAATTTTTCTTCTTTTATTTTCTAAAAAGTGGCAAATTGGAGTTTTAAAACAGAAATTACTTTTTGTAAAAGATGTTGGACTGATTTCTAATAAATTCTTTATTTTTAAATGAGATAATGTTGCCATTTTCTATTAAAAGGTGTAAACAATTTTGCATTTTTTCTAGAAAAGAAATCAAAATAAGTTGGCTTCAATACACATGTTTTCTTGACAAACTCAGTTTTATTGGTATTAATAAAAAGTACAAGTGTGGGACTTAAAAATTTACTTCATCATCTCAAATTTGCCCATCGTCTATTTGAGATTCCTGTTTCAAAGACTGTCACACATCCTGCTCCAGTGACAGCAAATTCTCACAATTAAAAAGTTTTTGTTTAGGTCAACAACGTTGGTGGCTAAAATTTCTCAATTCTTTAGTAAATAACATTCAAAGGATTGCAGCCCAATCCTTGATATTTCATTATTCTACAGCCAATTTACTTCCTAACCTCAAATTTGCCCACTGTTTATTTAAGATTCCTGTTTCAAAGACGGTCGCACCTTCTGCTTCAGTGACAGTAAATTTTCACATTTAAAAGGAATTTTTTCAAGAGAACAACGTTGATGGCTAAAATTTCCCAACCCTCCAATAAATAAAAATCCAAGGATTGCAGCCCAATCCTTGATATTTCATTATGATACGACCAATTTACTTCCTAACCTCAAATTTGCCCACCGTTTATTTAAGATTCCTGTTTCAAAGACCGTCGCACCTTCTGCTTCAGTGACAGTAAATTTTCACATTTAAAAGGAATTTTTTCAAGAGAACAACGTTGATGGCTAAAATTTCCCAACCTTCCAATAAATAAAAATCCAAGGATTGCAGCCCAATCCTTGATATTTCATTATGATACGACCAATTTACTTTCTAACCTCAAATTTGCCCACCATTTATTTGAGATTCCTGTTTCAAGGACCGTCATACATTTAAAAGCAATTTTTTCAAGAGAACAACGTTAGTGGCTAAAATTTTCCAATTCTTCAGTAAATAAAAGTCAAAGGGCTGCAGCCCAATCCTTGACATTTCATTATTCTACAGCCAATTTACTTCCTAACCTCAAATTTGCCCACCGTTTATTTAAGATTCCTGTTTCAAAGACCGTCGCACCTTCTGCTTCAGTGACAGTAAATTTTTACAATTAAAAGGACATTTTTCAAGAGAACAACGTTGATGGCTAAAATTTTCCAACTCTTCAATAAATAAAAATCCAAGGATTGCAGCCCAATCCTTGATATTTCATTATTCTACAACCAATTCACGTTCTAACCTCAAATTTGACCAACCAAAAATATATGTAACTTCATCTTAGCCGACCTGCTTAACACGAAACTTGACTTACCAATTCTATGTGGTAGAGTAAAAACGCTGATGATGATGATGATGATGGGTGTAAGATGAATGAGTATGAAAACTGGCAATAAACGATTTGTGTATTTGAGTGTTTATTTGGTGAAAATGTCTGTCCCTCGGTCTGTCCGTCTGTGCTAGACAAATAAATTGCCACTTCGGGCCAGAAAGTACTCGACTCGATAAAAACTATGTGAACAACATTAACAAAAACAAAAAAAAAAACGGTAAAAGGTTTACATTTTCACGCTGCAACTACGTAATATTTTCCACATTCTGTGATTTTTTCTATCTCTGTCTCTCCATATTTTATGCAACATGACATGTTTGCATTCAGTTGGTTCAATCAGCCGATCGATCGATATTTATCGAAATCTTATAAAAAGTAAAATTGGAAAATCATTTAAAAAAGAAACAATCTCGGCGTCACTTGTTGCTGGTAATGCCTGGCGATGACTATGACGATTGTGATGCTGCTGAGTTTTTGATGACGATCGTAATCTGATGTTAACAATGCTGCTGCGAATCTCTGCATGTTACAATATGATGATTTAAGATTTTATTGCTGCTGCTGCTGCTGTTGTTGTTGTTGTTGCTTTTGGAGCGTGAAATTATGGTAAGTCACCTTAAATGTCGTTTACTGCTATTTGCGCGTAGCAACTATAAATTACACAATGATTTATTGTGTATTTATCAATGAAGGCATTTTCTTGCAATCGATCAATTTCTATTTGACAGCTAAACGGAGCATATACGGTAGCAGTGACATTTCGTGCGCTCTTATATTAAAATATATCTTTTTTCATTTTTTTTCTTTTTTTGTTCTTCATAAAGTTTTCTTTGTTTGTTGGTTTTTATCGATCAAACAAACGTTTGAAAATTATCCTCATCACTTGTTAGAATTAAATGATTTGGTGGGAAAGGTTTGATCCTTAGCAGATCACTTAAGACAAACCAGGGTAAATGTTTGAGAACTCCTACTCAAAAGCTACGTAAATATTTGGGCCCTTAAGCCTCTGCTAGTGCAATTCATTGTACCGGATCTATGAAAACAGGAGATGCTGTTGAGATGATACAGATAAAGAGAGATGAAAGGGTAGGGAATTGGTAGCACCAATTTTATTTTCTATTCCGCTGACGAATTACCGCTACCGCGACGATCAGCCAGGATGCTATAAAGCATTTTTTGGTTTATGATATCGGTCGCTGTCGGTGATGTTCAGCGACCAGTGATATGCCGTCAACAACTAAGCACTTATTCGGTTCAGAAAAAATTCAATACCACAATCATGTTTTACTGAGAGCAGAGTCAAACTCCGGATCATCTGTTTCGTACTCTACTCGTGTTATACTTCGAGTAGCAGCATTCTCAGCCAACTATCAAGAGTTTGTACATGTTTTGGGAATTGTTGTTTTATACCTCTTTAATTTTTTGTTTCCGTGTTGATTCTTTTTTCCCAAAGTTATATTAAAATTCAAGGTGATCAATTGATTAATAAATGAGAAGATTAACAACAAATATCCAAGTCATAACAAGAACTCACTGATCAGGAGTTTCATAGAAAACTATTTTATGTGCCGAAAACTTTTCAAGAAGCCGCAATTACTGCTTCGTAGTTCGAATTGCAGTAGATGAAGTATTTCAGCTTAAAAAATGCTGCTCGAAGGCTGAGCACTTTTGTTAGGAATCCGCTGTTCTCTTTTCTAAAAAATAATGCAACATTTCTTACACTTTTTATGAGAAAATGGCAACTTTATGGCATTTGAAAATGAAGAATTTATTGGAAATTAATCCATTATACTTTACAAAAAATCACTTCTGTCTTAAAACTCCTGCCACTTTTTTAAAATAAGAAGTGAAAAAATGTCGCACTCTTTTTCAGGAAGAAAACAACATAAAACAGTCGTTACAGGTAGCAAAAGAAAATCACCGGCGAAGTAAAAAGCAAAAATAGTTTCAACGAAATTGTCTTTCTTCTCGTCTATCTTTATTTATCCTCTTATACTATCCGCTACTTTTTTGTTCTGTTATAATACACTGCATATGTGGAGGTCATTCCCCCAGTGCGTTCTCTTTTCTGCAAAATGTGTAACATTTTTTCACATCTTTTTTAATTTGTGGCAGTTTGAAGGATATTTAAATTTAAATTGTTTTTCATAAAGAATGTTGAATTGATTTCTAATAAATTATGTATTTTCTAATAACAGAATGTTGCCGTTTTCTCTTAAAAAGTGCACAAAATGTTGCACTCTTTGTTAAAAAAGAAATCATCAAGAAATCATCATCATCAAAAAAATTAAAATATTTCCATGACGCTTTTTAGCATATTTGCCTGGCGATCGCTGTTATTTAACAGTTCGTATCTTCATTATGAATCAACAATTTATTTGGGAAAAATTTTGACACAAAAATTACCCGGTCTGAGCCAACCGAAAAGCCCACATCCTCAATTATTCTCCAGAGCAAATTTTTTATTCTCCTCAATACTTTTGTTGGCAGGATATTTTTTTAAATAAAAGTAGCTATTGTTTTTGTTATTATTGTTTTTGTTGTTGTATTAAAACCTGAAGCAGTGCTTGGCAAGAAGGATTAATATGAAATCGAATAATGCAAAATGCTCACACATACATAAACACTCTAGAAATCCAAATTGGCACACATTCACTTCCGTTTGACAAACTTTTACCACTCAATTCATTTCTGGCCGATTTCCTTGTGATAATGCAGCGAATACAAAATCGAAGCAAATAATAATTGAACTTTTTCTTTCTTCCCAAAACTGCATTATTCTTTTTCCTAAAAACTTTTTATTATTATAATTTCTTATTTTTGTTTTTTGCTCTCCACTAAATAGAATGTCACATTTGAAAAGACATGATCATAAATAAGAAGATGACAAACGCAGACAAAAAAAAAGTAAAAGATTTGACGCTTTACAGCAATTTGATTGCAACATGTGCTGCATATTCAAAAAGTCAATTGGCCAATATAAAACAGTACAACTACAACTACAGAAACCGAAGCCATTGAAAGAAGAGGACTAGAAAAAAATTGAAAACAAACGAAATAAAACTAAACGTTAATGCGGTACCGAATTCAGCATTCAATCGTTATACAGAACGGTGGCAGTCAACGTTTAGGTTCGAGTGTGCATGCGCGTGTGTGCTAGACGCAGAAGCCGAATACTAAAAGCAGCATCATCATCGATCATTTTCAGCAAAAATGGTTACAAACTGTGCGTGTAGCTGAAATGTATGAAAGAGTATTGGAGCGTCGTTGACTTGTTGCAAGTATCTTATGGTTGCATGTATTTGATTACTTTGTAGAAATGTTTGAAAAACACCAGCGCATGACCATATTGATAATGATAAGTTGACATCTAATGTTTTGACAATATGGTTGGCAAATAAAATCAATAAAGAAGAACAAAAAGAAAAACACATTCTCCTCAGCCAGAAGACATTTAGAAAATAGAAATATAAGAGAAAAAAAAGAAAACAATCGAACGTTTGCTCGAGTTGTGATTGCCCGCCTTATAAAACTAAATATTTATTTATTTGGTTGGAAAGAAGCCTTTAAGTCTAACTTTTAAAATTGTTTTTGCTATTCTTGTTGGTACTCTCCAGTGCTCCGTAGTTATTTTTACCAAAAGTAGAGCTTATGAAAAGGCTAAAAGGACCGTTCAGTCTTAACAAAAAAATCACAACGTTATAATCAAATGACTGTTTATTCATTCGCTTTATTTTCATATCTCTTTCAATATCTCTTAGTGAAGAGAAAAAGTTTGTTTCATATAGAAAAAGGAAATTCTTCTTTGTATTTGAAAATCAATTGGAAATTTAAACTCGAAATTTCTTCAATAGTTTCTTTACACAGAATGTGGCACAACCGGAAGATGTAAGCAATTTTGCAAAGCACCAACATACAAGAAACGGATCGTTGTGTTCCGCAAAAGAGCAGAATTATTGCCTTAATTATCATATTCCTTTTTGCCAGTATTCAGTGATGATGAGCGTGCAGTGAACTTCGGAGTAGAGTGTTGGAACGTGCAGCTACAAGAGGACAAAGACCGATGATGTGACGTTGGGTAGTCTTTTCATAAGGCTACTATTTTACAAAGTACTTTTTAATAGGTACTTTTTCAAGACGGGAATTTTAGGCAATTTAAATAATTATTGTCTTAAAACTCACTTTATGAAATAATAATTTTTGATAAAAAAATATGGAATAAAAGTTTTTAATAAACAAAAAAGTATGTGCTTTTTCAGCAGAATACTCTTCCAAAAAGTACTTTATTAAACATAATAACTACCAGTTTCAAAAATGAGCATCTTGAAATATAACACTTATAACAATAACAGCTAAGAAAGGTACTTCTTTTAAAAACGTACTTTTTACTTTAAAAAAATTTTTTTAAATGGCCCCTTTTTGCAAACTAACACTTAAAAAGATACATTTTGAACGCGTCCTTTTTTGAAAATTACACTTTAAAAAAGGTACTTTTCAATAAAAGGTTTGTTTTCATTATAAGTACTATTTATTAAAGGCACCTAGTAGCAAAAGTACCGTTAATAAGAAATACCTTGTAATAAAATATTAATTTTAATAAAATGTAGCCCTTTAAAGAAATTAATTTCCAATAAAAAGTACCTTTTTCTAAAAAGTACTTTTTCATGAAAGGTTGCTTTTAACGAAAAGTACCTTTTAAGTGGAAGTACATTTATATAATATAATTTATATAATTTTTTAATGAACTTCTGAATCAGTTCAGAAATAAAAAAAGTGCTTTTAGAGCAAAAGTACTTTTGAATTAATGTTCTCTTTTGAAAAAAATATTTTTCCAAAAGTTCTGGTTTGAAGAAGGCATCTGCTTGAAAAATAATACGTATCAAAAAAGTAGCTTAAGAAGGTACTTTTATAACAAAATATTCTTTGACAAAGTACTTTTTTATACAGGGGCATTTCTGCAAAATTATAGTTCATATAAAGTACTTTTTATATATAATTACTTTTTTCAGAATTGCTTATTAATAAAAAGAACTTTCAGTAAAAGTCATTAAAACTACATGTTAGTAAAAAGTACCATTAATAAAAAGCAGTTTTCAATAAAAAGTATCTTTTAAAAAAGATAGTAGTACCCTTTTAGAATAAGTACCTTTCAATGATTTTTTATGTATTTCCAATAAAAAAAAATAAAGGATAAGGGTTTGTATTAAAAAATTATGTGGTTCTTAGGCAAAGTACTTTTTAATAAAAGTACTCTTTAAAAAAAAAATTATTATTAAAAAAGTAGTGCTTTTGAAGTATGTAGTTTCTTAAGAAATAATACTTCCTAAAAGAGGAATTTCTTTAATAAGGTAGTCTTTTAACAAAGTACTCATTCAAAATGTACTTTTTTATACGGCAACATTTCTGCAAAACTACAGTTCAAATAAAGCACTTTTTTGTAAGTCCTTTTTTGAGAATTGCATTCTCATGAAAATTAACTTTTAGTAAAAGGTATTAAAAGTACCTCTTAGGAAAAAATACCCTTAATAAAAAGTACCTTTTAAAAAAAGTATATTTTATGTTAAGTACCATCCAATGAGTTTTTTTTAATGTATTTCCTATAAAAAAATATAGCATAAGAGCTTATATTAAGAATATATGTGCCTTTTAAGCAAAGTACTTTTCAATAAAAGTACTCTTTTAAACAAAATAATTTTTCGAAAATTATTGGTTTGAAGAAGGAAACTTCTTGAGAGATAATACTTGTTAAGAAAAGTACTTAAAAAAAGGTTCATTTTCAAATAACTCTTTTTTTAAAGGTACCTTTTGGTACTTTTATAAGAAGCACTTTTTTGAAAATCATACTTTTCGAAATAGGTACTTATTTTTAATATTCTTAATGTCTTTTTATTACGTACTTTTCAAACACAAAAAGTTGCTTTTTGCTTAAGAAAAATTTTCATAATACGTACTATTTTAAAAGTACTTAAATACTTCAAATAGTAAATTTTTTTTGAAACTGGTACTTTTTGGAATAGGTTCTTTTTTTAAATATTCTTAATGGTTTTTTTCGTATTTTTTAAACAGAAAAAAAAGTTGCTTTTCTTTTAAGAAATATTTTTATAATACGTACTTTTTTCAAAGAGGTGCTTCTTTAAAAAGAGTACTTAAATATTTCAAATGGTACACTTTTTTGAGAATGGTCCTTTTTGAAATATGTTTTTTTTTAACCATGTTTAGCACAACATAATATATTGAATTTGGTGTAAATTTTAATATGAAGAATAGAGTCGAGTTTTAAAACCTATTTCCTTAAAAAATTTTTTCTTTTTTTTGGTTTTTTGCTGAATGTGTACTTTTTAAGAGGCCGTTTTATTTTATAGTAGTATTTTGCTAAGAACATTTTTTATAATTTATGGTATTTTAATGGCTTCCGAAGAAGAAAGAAAAGTAGGTACTGTCTAGTTAAAATATTTAACTTAATTTGTTTCTTCACAATTCAAAAAGAAAATTAATTTTTTTGGGCACATTTCTTGCGCTCAGTGTATAAAATATTAAAAGTGTATTGTCTCCTCTGAAAAATGTTGGTTGGCACTTTCATCAGTACATTTTATTAAAAGTTTCTCAAAAGTATTTTTTAAAGGGATAAATTTTAAATAATTTAATGACCTTGATCTTTTCTGATCATACAGACTTTTTTCGGCTAAATGTTAGTTTAGACGACTATTTGAACCTTTTTTTAATGGGCCCATTTGGTACTCAAATATCCAATTAACCCTGCAAATATATTAACCATATTTGGTACATGATCGATCAAAACTAAACATGCCCTAGGAAACAAATTTCTTGAAACTTCTGCTCTCATCCAATATAATTTAAAATAAAATTTTTTTTTGTCTCGCATTAAACTGCTGATGATCTCCATCATCATGTGATCATCGGTCGTCAATAGCATCACAGACACCGTCATTGTAGTTTTAGCCATCTACGTCTTGTTTTGGCACATTTATTAAATATCGATCGTTGCTAGATAAGTTTCAATTTATATATACAAAATCTTTTTTTATTTTAATTTTTTTTTTCTGTTCCCCATCATCATTTTCTTATGCATTCACTGGCTGCAAGCAGTTGAATTGTGGTGTATTATTTATGAGCTTTTGGTATGCCTTTTGGGTATTTCAAGAATTTAATCGTGAGTACTCTCAACACAAATGCAATTAATGACCAAATTAGTACCGAAGAGTAAATAGTGGCCGTACTTGTAAAGCTTTATTTTTTTCCCCCCGACCACAAAGCGAACTTAAATTGAAATGAATAAATAAAGGAGGATAGAGAGACAAATAAAAAAAATTTATAGAAATAAAATATATATTACAAAATTGAAAAGAAAAGAAAACAAGAAACAAAATCACAGTATGATTTACTTTGATTTTCTTCCATACAATTGTCGTCGTCGTCTTTGGCGCACAACTATTTGGTAAAGTTGATTTATTGATTAGCTGATGTTTTGCTGCTCTCTTCTTGTGTATCTGATCGCATCTATTTAAGACTTTTTGGGATTTAGTGGCTGATGATATCTGGCTTGAGAAATTCAACCGCTTGTGGTTATTTTATTTAAAAAAGGCCTTAAAAATGTGTAGTAAAAATTATTAATACGCGTACGATTATCAAGTGGGAAAGTTAAGCTGATGAGAATTAGTGATCGTAATGATGGCTGGTAAATGCGAGGAGTATGAAGAAAGACAGTTATTTAGATTGAAATGTCAGCCAAATAGCAGTTGTTTATTTCTTTCCGAGAGTGTCTGTGTCAGTTTGGGGATATTGAGCGCCAGCTATTATGACAATTATTGGCCCAAAATGGACAACAGAAATGTGTACGTTTGCAAAAGAATTAATAAAATTTAGAAAGTTCTGTGATGTTATTTACATACTATATTTGGCTTTTAGCCCCAGTCAACGTATTCGAGTGACATTTTATTTTCTCACACAGAAAAAAGGAAATATTTTTTAATTGGAAAAGGAGTTTTAACACAAACACCGCCACACAAATCAAATATTTTCGATTATGGGAGTGAAATGTTGATAAAATTTTAAACGGAATTTATTGATTTTTTTCTCTTTTTTTTATGAGAACTGATTTGGTTAGTGGGGAAGGATATTTCGTGGGTAAAATTCAATTTTTTTATTGAACAATAAAATCATTTTCAGGATCATATTTTTGAAAAGGTAATTATTATGGGAAATACATTATTTTTAAAAAAGTTTCTAACATTTTAAGAATTTTCTTCAAAGAATTAACGTAACAAAATTATTCCATTGAATAGATGTTTTTCAAGAAATATATTTTCAGAATTGGCTTTTCGATGTGCGATAAAGAATATTCAAGTCAATACTTTTTGGAAAAGGAATATCCAAAGACCTGAACGCTTAACAAATTGTAGTCATTATAACTTTTAGCTTCTAATTTAGTACGACGGGACTTTAGATTTTTATTAACGCCTTCCCGCTGCACTGTCGTGGCTGTACATCCCCCGGGGGGCACAATAGGCAACTTGGTCATTCGTAACGCGCTGTTGCAGTGCTTTCTGAGGAAAAAATAAGAAATACAGGTGGAAGGATACGTGGGAAGGTGATAAACCTACATGGGTTTGACATGCAGCATCTCTTGATGCTGACGACATGCTTTCCTCGGAAGTAACAAGGGTTTAAGATAGGCCCGAATACCTCAGCAAGGCCCCTGAGGGTGACAGGGGTGGTGGTGGACACCTAATTTCACTCGAGTGCTTGGGAACACCGTCAGGTAAGGCCGAAAGGCAGGTACTGACGTAAACTTGAGCATTATCTGTCGTAGCTGTACAGAACATTTCGCTCTATACCTGATGCTTGGTTGAGTGTCATTTGGTTCCAGAGATTAATTTTGGTAACTTAAAGTTGGTTTTAACAGCTCCTGTTAATATTCATAAACGTCTTTAAGGGAAGGATATTTTTTCGAAAAGTATTTCTTCATACAATTTAACTCAGGAAAAGTATTCGCTCTTCAAACTCCTTAACTTTAATTATGTGCTGATAATTTTTTCCCAAAATGTTACTAAAAATTTCAAAGTAATTAATTGAGAGGTTTTAGCTATTTTCCATGCGCATTTCAGTGGGGCTAATGCAGATCATCAGGGAACATTTACTCAACATTTCTAAGAATAACTAAAGATATTTATTTCAAAGTTCCGCTTTAATAAATGAGAAATCTAAAAGAAATATCAAAGGCATGACAAGAACTCATTGATCACTTTTCCTTTTTTATTTTCTTACGTTTTTTTCTACAATTAATTAGCTTTTTCCCACTCTAAAACTCTTCAAAAAGTTTAAAAAAACCATTGAACTGAAGCAACATTTTTAAAATATTTATCATAAAAAATTATATTTAAAAGAAATCCTATTTTAAAAAAAATGTACAGAAGTACCTTTTAAAAGATAAATTTTCCAATACGCGCGTTTTAAGTTTCCTTTAAGAAAGAGTACTTTTCGAAACGAGTTATTTGTGAAGGACCATTCCAGGATTTCCCAAGAAATGGGTCTTAAAAACTTTATAATTCCTCGTTATTGGAATTAATAAAAACAATAATAAATGAATGGTCGAGAAAATATTTTTAATTTCATTTGATTTTTAATTATAAGATTATTTTTTAGGAAAATTTTAATGAGCTACTAAAATTTTTGGCTTTAACAATTTCATTGAAAAACAGTCATTAAAATGTTCTGGCAAATTGTTCCTCTTCCAGCTTTAAAAATATATATTTTTAAGCTCTACAATTTGCATCGATATAAGAAAATACTGGAGCACGACATGATTATTCTTAAAGTTAAAAATAAGACTTACTACGAAACACATGTTTCATTAAAAATATCTTTGAAAAAGGCTTTAAAATACTTTATTTTTGCTCAGATTATATTCACTTTTTAAGCAGCTTTTTCTTAAAGAAATATATCTCCATCATATTTAACATTATTTTTGTCGAAGGGCTGTTTAATATAAAGACGAGTTTATTTTCGAGAAAACTTTATACAAGAGTGAATTAAATGTAGACATTTTTTTTTATTAAATATATTTAAGACACATTATTGGTACTCATTTTTAAAGGTGCCTTTTAAAAGGCTTCTGTTAAAGGACTCTCTCTTTTTTTAATAAATACTTAATTTTTAATTAGAAATTATTTATTTAAACTGCTAAAGAAACTCAAAAGGACTTATTTAAAAACTTATCTTAGAGGTACATTATTTTTTGTATGTTGGCAGCTAAAAACTGATCGTTGACAAGAAAAAAGAAGTGAAATAAATTAACTAAAAACAAATTAATTCACATGAGCCCGGCATGATACCCATCCTCTAGTTAACTGTGCCAAGAAACAAATACTAACTCCAGCCAACATTTCAAACAGCGTTTGACTAAACGTACTTGTGTATCTTTTATAGTTGAGTGTTGTAGATTGTTATCATTTTCGCACCTTTAGTAGCATATAAATCTACATATTACATATGACCGATGTGGCACAGGCACTTAAAGACAACACACCAACACCACCAGCAGAACCCTCGGCCTCCCAACCCCACCTGTAAGTTTTTTTTTTCTTTCTTACAATTTTCTTTTGTTAGTTATAGCGCACACTCGCTTAAGTAAATAAAATAAGAAATCCTAAAACGACGACTATCTTTTACACACAGCAATCAGGTTATCAACATTATTTAAGCGATATGCAAATTGGTTTTTTGTATTTAATGGAACCCCATTACGTTTGAAGCGATGGCGGAGATCTTGCCATCATGTACACCCAACATTAGACAGACTTTAATATTAAAGATCGCAGAGGCCCCTTAATGTTCTGATGTGGTTGGCTGATATCATGAAGGAAAAAACACATCAACAACAACAACAACAACAACAACGCACACATGTCTGCATTGTAAACCAAGTGTGAGGCTGATAATGTTTTTTATGGATTTCTTTTTTTTTTTTTTTGTTCAGTTTGTAAAACAATTTTTCAAATAAAAATCTAAGCGCGCTGTGCATGCATTAGCATGTAAGTATGTTTTGAAAATCTAACAAAACGTGCAAAAATTGATATCAAAACTAAGAAATCATTTTCATAGAGGAGGTGGAAAATCACGCAGAGCTTAACAACGATGAAACAAACTGATCGCCACATAATAAAATTATAAGAAACCAACAACAGCAACAAATAAATATATATAGGAAATTTTAGCCCGCCATTAGTCGTCTCATAGAAAAAAAAATAAGTCAAGTCGTAGTGACGTAAGAATACGCTATAATCATGGATAATTTTATTATATTTCATTTTGGGTTTGATTAAAAGTTTAATTGATTATTTTTCAGTGAAAATCAGTTATCAGAAATTTGTATTTGTCAGCCAAGCGTTTAGCAGTTAATTAAAATAGAAATTTAGTGGACCCAAAAATCGGTTATTATTGACAATTGTTAGGCCAAAAGGGTTATCAATATTTTATTAATTACAAATAATTATTATATTCAGTTAACTTTAATTAAATAATTAAAATCTTGAGTGTTGTGAACTGGAATTCTTTTCATAAGATGAAAGTAAAAATATATAGTTTTTTTATAATATATATTTTTGGTTCCTTTTTTTGGCCCAACACTTGGCCAACGACATACTGTTTTTGTCACTCCCTGCTGTACGGTGTTGCGAATATAAACGCCTTTAAAAATTTGTTGTAGTGAAACAACAACGAAAAAAAACCTGGCCCCAAACAACCTGTATTATGGTCGGTTACACTTTATGGCTCAAATAATGTTGAAAGCTTAACTTCATAGATGCAATCGATGTAGAATCTTTTTTTTTTTTTTCTTTCAATTTTATTTCGGTAAATTCATTTTGAATTTTCTTATATTTTTTGGCGATGAGCTGCACATGTTGCAGCATATGTGAACGTGATTTGTATTCAAAAATGCTTTTTTCAAACCAGAATAAAATAACAGCAGATAAGACTTTAAGGCAGTTAACAATTGAAAAGCTTATGCTACATGACACACAGTGGTTGCCATAGTTAAAGTTATTAAAAAACACACTAGAAAATAATCAAGAATTCTAATCTGCAGCAGTTTCTCTTCTAGGCTGCAATATTTTTTTCTAAGTACTGATGATATTATTTTTAAAAAATTTTGTGAATTTGTATTGCTCAACCCACTGTCTAACACATAAACCATAATAATGGTACCCGTAATAAGCAACAACTACAACAACAATAATATTAAAAAAAACATCTTTGTTTTGTCATGAGATCATATTAAATCCCCAACTAGACAAACAAAAAGCGATCAAAGCGATCTTCGAAAGCTTTTTTGAATACCCTCATGTAACACACAAGCAACTGAAATAAAATCTCCTCATTTTGTTTTGAGAACAAAAACCAAAACCAGCCAAAGCAAAAGTACTCGTATATGATTTATAAGCCAATAAAGGCTAAACATAAATCTTGACATTATGATTAAATAACACAAACAATAAGAAACAACAAAAAAAAAAAGAAGAGAAATGGTATGAAACTAAAGAATAAAAACATTAACTACCAAACAAAAAAGCTATAAATCCTCTCCTTTAACTCCTGTACAGCGTTAACTTTAAGTACGTTTTTTCAGCAGAAGTTTCCTTTAGGAGTTAACAAATAGATTTTATCGTTGTAAAAATCTGATCTAATTTGGTGTGTGTTTTTCTTCTTCTCCTTTTGCTGTTGCTAAAGAAAGTATATATTTTTTTGTTGTTGTTTCAAATCCTTGTAGCTTTGCTGCTGCTGTCTTTGATGTTCGTTAGAATACTTTCTTTGAAGCTTCCATGTGACCAAATATGTACGATATTTGTTGAACCATTTGTGGTACCGTCCTCCTGATGATGAACTTGTTGCTCAAATCTTGATATTGTCAATAAGTTTTTTTTGGCATCGTTAACATTTCAATAAGAAGATCTATTAGAGAAAACACTAGATCAATCAGAATCAACGCAATATTACAATCATAATTATTTTAATTATTAGAAAAGTTATTAGCCAACATCAATGTATCCTTGGCTACAAGCACATGTGTGTCGGCTTTCAAAACTATTGGCAAGTTTTATTTAAAATTTTTTGAATTATATTGAACGTTACTTGGACGAGATATCAATATATCAATTAGTTTCCCAATGATTTTACGATTTTCTTAGATGCTATTACTCAGGTGATGGTTGGGTAATCATGGTTTTTATATGCAGAAATATGTACTGAACGTTACCAATAGTGCAAAGAATTTAATAAAATAATTCAAAGTGCAATTGAAGCTTTTCTGAAGTATTATGAAAGCCTTGAAAACATCACTGTTTGTTAGTTCGATCTGCATTAAGCGATTTTTAAATATTTTGAATTTTTCCTTAATATGTATTGAGAGTTACTTTCAGAAAATTGTTGGATATGAAAACTCTCATTTATTATGTTGTGAAAATATATGAATTATAACTATAACAGAAAAATCTTTATAATTTACGCGGTTTTCTTGTTCTTGAATGTTGTATTGAACGTTACTCAGAGTTTTTCCAGTTATATATAGATCCACATACCGAATTAAGAGTTTTCAATAGCTATTTGGCTAGTGTCGTGAAACAAAGGAACTCTTTACATATTTGTATTGAATGTTACCTTCAACCTACTGATACCTTTAACAGTTCTGCTTTAAAGTGCTAAGTAAATTGTTAATAATTAATAATATATTAGAAAAATTGTTATCATCTTCCAAGTTGTAGCGATGAACGTTACCTATAGATATGCCACTTAATTATATGTATTTAAATTTATTTTTTTTTATCTAGCGTATATTTGAAAATAAATAAATTCCCTAAAAGTTTGTCTTTAGTGTTGTTTTAAATATTTTTCTTTATAAATAACTTTACTGTGTTTGTTTTTAGCACAAACGAAAGCTTTTTCTTAGCGTAGTCCAGTTTGGCAATATTTAAGTTTTACTTTATAAAAAAAAGTTGACAATAATCTGCAGAGATTTTTATCTCAATATCCATCATTTTATAAAAGAACAAGTAGTTTCTAATATAAAACATAATTTATCCTAACTCTTATTTGAAAAAATAGTATAAAAAATACTATATAACAATTATATTATGGTAAACTGTATTGAGCGTTACCTTGAAATATATGCAAATTTACATTGAAATTTTATTAAACGAGTTTAAAAAGTTGGGCATATTATCAATAGTCGCTTGTAGGTTTTTTTTTAAATATATTAATAGTTGAGTTGAACGTTACCCATATTTATTTAGGTACTGGAAATTTTTCCGCATTATCGGGGTTATATATAACACTTATTATGTTATGAATCAGCTTTAGTTAATTATATAATAAAATACTGTTGAGTAAAGAAATGAAGGATATAAGAAATATACCAGCCACGGAACAGAAACAATATTGAGAAGCGCTAATATTTTAAAAGCATCATCTTTACAATAATAAAAAATTTCAGAACAACTCGTTTATATTCTCATACATATACAATTTTAAAGTGTGAATTAAAAACTTCATACATAAAATTTTAAACACATGCAGTGGAATGGAGTATCGATAACACCTGGATGTTATTGATACTCAATAACCTCAAAATTCAAACAATTCTAATAATTGTTGAAAGTAAATATGTTAAAAATATTCCATACAAGAATCATTTAATAAAATTGATCTAATAAATAAATTAGTTTCAAGTGCTGAATTGAATACAAATACAATTTTCCATCGAGTTCAAAAAAATTAAGTTTAAACTTTTCTTTCAAACTGTTGTATTTTATTTCAACAATCGTTTGCTGCAATTTTTCAATATCCCGCCGTTGCACGGCTTGGATTACTCTAATTGCCACAGCGACATGCGTTAAATGTAGACAAGGTGCAACTGTTACAAGACGGAACTGTAAGCAAGTCGCTGCTTGTTTTGAACATAAACAGTCAATTGACTTTAACGCCAAAAAAAAACAAGCAAATCCTATCAAAACAAAAAAATAAAAAAAATTGGTGAAGAAAAAGTACAAAAACTACTGCTCGAAAAACCATGTTGAATGGTGTAAAAGAAACTAAATGGAGACAAGCAAACGAAAGCAAAAGAATCCACAAAAGTAATGAATTGAATTGAAATAAAAAGCAGCTAAAGTTTAGTTTAATATGAGAACGAAAAGAAAAAAACTAAATTGGATCTTAAAAATGCAACAACTTAACTCGACAATTAGCCGCCAATCAATACAAATCGCACATCAGGCCTTAAACTCAAATTATACACATGAGCTTCGACACCAACAGAAAGAAAATAAATAAAATACAATAACAATAAACTTGAACAGAAATATATAGTTGACTTGGAGGTACCCTACACATTCGCCCATATTATGAATGACGATGTCGACGTCACATCAACACGACAGCAAAATATTATCACTTGTCATTTAATTGGCGACATTAGTTAATTATTATTAATAGCCTTTTGGTATTCTCTAAGGCATTTAATATTAATAGAACATTTCACCAGATGTCAATTTTTGTCGACAAAGCCTAGACAATTGACAATATTCGACGACGTCATTCATGATATGGGCGATTATGGCATCGTTGAATCGGGCCCTTTTTGCATCTGGTGTGTATCCAGTACCTTATAATTAAACTGTAGCAGGAGGTAATTTAATTATGTTTGAATTTTACTGCCTGTTCATTCATGCCGCCAACAATTTAAAATTATTATGAGTTTTTTATTAAGAGTTAACGATTTTCAATTTCATAATTAATTAAATTTAATAATTAAAGTGATATGGGCCAGTAATATGGATTCTCCCTTAAATTAAGCAATATTTAGGACATATTTATTTCAAATTTTAATATATATAATAAATAGCTTTAAAATATTCACCTTAATATTCATGGAAAATGATAATCCGTTGAAATTTATATATATTATTTAACGACCGTGCCGATAACCGTTTTAATTATGTACCAAAATCTGGCAACTCTGCTGTCGCTCACTCTAATTTCTTGCATTTCTTTTTAGTAAACAAATTCTTTTAAAACCCTTGAATTTCATCACACTCAAAACACAACACGTAAATCACCACAAAATAATTGTTCTTGTTTTTTTGCTTTTTCTTATTCCCTCTTGTTTGGCAATGACACAAACAACAACAAAGAAAATAAACTTGATTGTGAAATTGCTTAATAGTTATGTGTACACATGCATGCTGACGTACATACATACATGCATACACACATACACATTCCCTTGCTTTAATAAAGAACATATGATTATGCTGGTATTCTAACAAAAACACAACAACAAGACCTTTTGCATATTGAAGCATATTTTTTTTATTTCTCTTTTTTTATCACTTAAACACTTTATTGGGAATGATTTTTATAAAGTTCCTTCAAATTGACGATAATATTTTACACTTTGACTTTAATTGAATAGATTAAATTTATTGAAAAGGCACTTTCAAACGAACGATTCATTTTTGCGGCCGATTTCTGTGGTGACTACCTGAGAACTGTATGTGAACAATAAAAGGAGCGAAATACAGAGTTGCCAGAAAAAAAGTTGCAGGTGGGTTTTGCCGTTTTTTTACTTCTAAAAGAATCTGACTGTTAGAATTCAACTATTGAGGGATTAAAAAAAGGTGTAAAACTTAAGGTGATTTCTTTCTAGAAAAAAATGCAAAATTTTTTACACTTTTTAATAATATATGGAAAAATTGTGCTATTTGAAGATAAGGAATGTATTCAAATCCATTACGAACAATAAATTTTAATTCGAAATTTCTGCAAACTGCCTCTATATAAAAAGAAATTAAGAAAATGTTGCATATTTTATTGAATTTGGCGTTTTTATATCGCGAAAACTACGGCAATTAGACTTGGAATTTCTAAAGCATAAAAATTAGGCTTAAAATCAGTCGACATGTGTTTGGTACTTTTTTGATTTATGTACCTCTAGGGGGAAAGTTGAATTTGGTACGTTTTGGTACATCTTATTCATATTGAAACTCTTTGAAAAGTGATAACAGTTTCATTAACGAACTATCCCAACAAAATGTTTCCCTTTTACGAAAAATCAATTACAGCCAATTGACGACTGTAGGGTGCCACAATCAAAGAGAGAAAAGCCAACGCGATTACAACTATTAGAAGTTTAAGCAACAGATATCTTTAGCCGCGATAGACAGAGGGACGGACAGACAAAAACAAACAGACAGAGTTATAGATGGACAGAGTGTAATCCATAGGAACAACAGCGGGGTGGAAAAACGGTTTAATGGTTGGCTGCTTCGCTGGAGTTGCTTAGCTACGGTTTAGTTGGCTGGATGGCCACCATTCAATTGAACATGGCTTCGAAATTGCTGGTAATTGTAAAACAACAATTAACATTAAGCGCCATTTAGAAACACAAAATATCAAAATAACAAAAACAACACGAAACCATCAAGAATCTAACTAAAACTTAGCAGCAACAACGACAACAACAACAACGCCATATGAAAAACACAACTCCAATTGTTACCACAATTGCAGACTTTCAAAATCAAATGAAAACCAAAGCAATTTTCCAGTCGCATTCAAGATTTTTGCGAGTAGGCCAACTGACATTTAATGTCACCATATAAAAATGAGCGCACTTTGTAAACAGAGTGTAACAAATGAAAACAAGCAGCCAAAAGTATTTGCTAGCAAAATCACTAGAAGCTAAAAAACAACACGAACAACAACAGCAACAAGAAGAATAAGAAGCAGAAGAAGAAACGTGAATTGTCGCACAACTGCCAGCTGAGTCGCCAGCATGACCGCTGCGGCAAAACTAAAGTGGCAAAGAAGACAAAAGATGACAGCATTTAGTACATGGCCAATACCAACAATGAAACTAAACGAAACCAAACAAATAAACGGGGCTAGCAAATTGTTAAAGAAATTGTCTTAAACAAAAGGCGGGAAAGAGGGCAGCGGAGCGGGGCTGTTTGCTAACATTAAACTAAGGGAAATTTGTTGTTAACCCTGTTGATGTAAAAGACAACAAATACAAATCAGACGTACTGCCAGTATTATGCTCCTGCAAACAACAACAAGAACAACAACAAGAGGAGCATATTTATATGGATCAAAGAAATGTTTGCCGCCTTTTTGTGGCTGAAAAAATAAACTTTTCTTTGCCGGTGTTTAACTGACGCTGCACCCAATTTGCCGCTGCTCAACATTTAGAACATATTGGCGTCATTGTGTTTGACTTTTTATGTTGTCTTTAAATTTCAAAAACTTACGTCTGTTTTTATTAAAACGCCACAAAAGAAGAAGATAAAGTGCATACAACCACAGCCAGCAGTAGTTTTCTAGAATAATACAAAAAGCGTTTTTGTTATTTTGAATTATTTGCGCTGGTCGTTTTTCATGGCTTTAAATGTTAAGAATCATTTCTGGCCAAAACGTCCACCAAAGTCAGTTTTGTATAAACGACAGTTGTTGTTGCTGTTATCTATAAAGTGGCAGCAGCAGCGACAGAGCCAGATATGTTACCAGCAGACCCAATAGGAAATTGCAAACAGAAGCGAAAAAGAAGACTTTATTAAAAAGAAAATTTTTATAACGTGATTCTATAAAAAATAAAAATGTTTTTATAAAATTTTTTTTTTATTAAAAAGTTGCAAATAATCTTTTTAAAATTATTTATTTGATGATTTTGTTACCAAGTTGAAGCTACACACAGTACAGGAACTAAAAAAAAACACCTTAAAAGATAGTGTTGATTTTTTAATATCATCAACATCTTTTTACAATAAATTTTCCATTTCTAAAAAGTAATTTTTTAGAAGAAATAGAAATAAGAAGTACTTTTAGAAAAGGCGGAGTATTAGCAGGTACTTTTCAAAAAGATACTTTCTGAAAGGTACTTTTTTAAAATGCTCTTTCATAAAAAAGTAGTTTAAGGGATTTAATTTTTAAGGATATCGTTTAAAACACTACTTAACAAAATAGAGCCGCTTTAATATATTCTTTTATAAAGTGTAATTGTTGCAGTAGTACTATTTTAAGAGGTACTATTTCAGAGAATTTTTCAAAACGTATTTCTACAAAAGACATAATATTGAAACGTTGCATTTATTACAATAAGAATTAATCACTCAAATACAAAATGTTATTAAAATATTTAAAAAAATACTTTTTTGAGGACTGCCTTTCAAAAGGTACTTCCTTCATGTGCAATTTGTTAATAAGTACTTTTCATATGTCTACTGTTACAAGACAACTTGAAAAGGTACTTCGTTGAAACGAATGATTCAAAAAGGGAACATATTCAAAAGTGCTTTGTAAGAAGAGTCTTTTTTAATAGATACTGTTTTAATTTTTTTAAATGTTGTCCTTATAAAAAAGTACCTTTGGTAAAAAGTACTTTTGTAAAAACATACCTTTAAAGAAAAGTCCTCTTTTAAAACCCAACGTTTCAATTACTAAAAATTACCTTTAAAAATCTGCCCTTTAAAGCAGTACCTTTTTAAAATAGTTTGTTTTAAATAGTACTTCTAAAACAAACAATTAAAAGTGGCGTTTCATAAAGTAACATTTAATGAAACACCTTCTGGCAGAGTAATCGTTTAGAAATTATAATTTCTAAAAGTATCTCAAAGTAGTACGCTTTGCGATATAACGTATTAAAAAGTACCTGTGAAAAAAGTATATTCTATAAAAATGCTTAAAGAAACAAATTTTCATAAAGTACCTTTTAACATTTTATATTTTATAATAGTACCCTTCATAATGCAAGATTTTCTGTTTAAAATTAGTACCCTAGAAAAGTACCTTTGAAAAGACTACTTAAAAATATATGCAATAAAAAAAGCCATTTGAAGAAGGGCAGTCTTTTGAGAAGATTTTTTTAAAGGACCTTCTTACCGAAAATACTTCGCATAACATATTTGCTTGATTGAGACTTTAAGCCATTTAAAAAATTATCCTTTCAGAAAACGCCTCTTTAAGAAGTAACTTTCAAAAAGCGCCTTGTAAGAAGAGCAGCACCTTTTTAAAACGTTACTTTAAAAAACGTCTAAGGCAGTACCTATTTAAAAAGTATCTTCTTACAAAGTACCTTTGAATATGTTACCTTTTTAAAACCTTGGTTTCAAAGTAGCACCTTTTAGAATTGTTTACCCTAAAAAATAAATGTTAAAAAAGTACAATTTTCAAAAAGTACTTTCTTAAAAAGTACTTCCGAATTTACTACCTTTCAAAAACTTTCCTTTCAAGGAGTACCTTTTAAAAATTTATTTATTTAACCTATTTATAAAGTACCTACTTACAAAGTACCTTTGAATATAATACCTTTTGAAAATGTTCCTTTGAAAGAAGTACATACAAGCTTTTAAAGCAGTACCTTTTCCAAAGGTACTTCTGAATTTTTTACGTTTTTAAAACGTTCCTTTCAAAGAAGTACATTTTATTGCTTAATATTGCTTAAGTATCTCCTTAAAAAGTACTCCTTAATTTGTTACCTCTTTAAAACGTTCCTCTCAAAGAAGTTCCTTTTAAAATTATATTTCGTAAAAAAATACATTTAAAAAACATCTTCTTTAAAAGAACATTTTTGTACAAAAGTTCTTTTGAAATGATACTTTTTTATAAAAGTACCTTTTTAGATGGTACTTTTTTGCAAGTGTAATTTTTTTTAATGTAAATTTTTAGAATGTCTTGGAATTTGCGAATTTCTCTGAGTGGTGGAGCTGAGTTATTCTTATTCCATAAAGAACTTGCTTAAAGTGCCCTGTTTATCTCAGGATTACCTGGATTATTTCTTTGCCACAAGTAAGGATTTTCTATGATTTTTTCTTCGATTTTCCTACAGACCTTTTTGCAGTTTAAGAAAATAGAGAATGAAACCCCATCAACAATAAACAATTACTTAACCAACGTTTGATGCCGTTTTTATTGTTGCAACATTTCCTCAACGTTCGACTGGTGGTAGTATTTCCATAACATTTACTCATCTTCAGTGGAGGCTCAGAAGCACTATTGCAGCCCCGGCTGCCGGCTCATGATCAAGCTGCTGCTCATCTACTTCTTGGGATCTATTGCAATACCCTCGAGTACATTTTGCTAGTTTAACAATAACCAGCCAGAAAGATGTTGAGGTTTTCACAACACAATTTTTTATTGTGTACAGACACAAAGAGAGAAGGAGAGAGAGAGAGGGAGAGAGAATATCAACCGCTCCAGCTTTGCGGCAATTTGCAATTCCATGTTGTTTATGTTGCAACTGTAATTAAAACAGATCTTTCCAAAGGCCAGCAACATAATATTTGAGGAGCGCATCAGCCAAGTCATTGTTGGCTTCGAAACGTTGTCATTATCTAAAGATTAGAGTTTCATTCTTTGGGGAGGTTTTCTCTTTCTTAAAAGGTTGTTGGGTTAAAACCTGGTTTTTCTATTCTCTAGAAGCTGCACGGAGGGCCAGTGAACACTCAACAGTTGAAAACATGTGTAGCGCACATCGGCTTTGGTTTTGATTTGTATATTCAGTGATTGTGTAGCTGTTTGGGGTTTAGTTGTCCTGCCTTGTAAGCATGTGTGTGTGTGTGTGTGTCAGTGTGTTGGTCTTATTCCTGCCACAAGCAGTCAGCCAGTCATTTTCAGTCTTTGGGGGATTATCAACAGCAAAATGCCTTGAAAGTAGTCTAAGGAGATCGTGTAAAACGGTTTGTACGTACCAACTACTCAAACGGGGTAATCGTGGCTGGACACTTGGCTGATTTGATTTTAGCTTTGGAAGCCACAACAGCAACAACAACGATAACAATGAAGAGGGGCAAAAAAAGCTTGTTATTGTTGCATACAAATGACGTTACACTCTTCCATTGACGCATGTCAATACGAACGTGTGTTCGTTCAGGCAGTTGTCTACCCTACAAACGGCAGCGGTTCTTTTCCCTGCGCTGTAGTCGAGCTTGAGCTGAACAGTTTGCATTTGTTTTTGTTTTTGTTTTTTTTCTGTTTGTTTTTGCTTTCATTATTTGTAATTCTTGTGGTTGTTTAAATGTCACTCAATCTCAGCTTTGATCTTATTGATTTCAATGCATTTTATTATCGTTTTAGATAGTGATCGTCATTGTTGCTGATATTTGCTTTTTGCTTGGTAATTTTTTGTATTGTTTGTTTATGTGTGTGTGTGTTTGTGTGTGTGAATGTGTTGGTAGTGGTGGCTTTTGTTGAGATTTTCATTTTAATCGATCGTTTGTTATTGGCAATTTGATCGCTTTGTTTCACACATTACATATGATGTAGTTGCTGTTGCTGTTGTTGTTGTTTTTGCTACAAGCTCAGCTCTGCTGCTGCTGCTACTGCTATCAGCAACAGCAAGTCCTCTGCTCCGCTGCTGTTGTTTGTTTACAGTTTTTTGAGTTGATTGTCAGTTGTTGTCGTTTCTATGTTTATAGTGATTTTTATTTTGCAACCGACGCTAATGGCGACAAAATGTTGTAGAAATCATTCTACGTTAAATTTTTTCTTCTTCTTCTTTTTGTTATGTTTTGGTCGCTCATTTTCCCATTCTTGGTTAGCCTGAGGTGGTCTATTAATTGTTGCAAGTTTTTTTCCTCTGACTTCTTTTGTTTAGCCTGCCGTGTTGCGAGTTTTTTCTTTTATTTTTTATTTTTTGGTTTTTTCGCCTATTGCTGCTTGTTATTGCTGTTATTTCACTTTGTGTTTAGAGTGTTGTGTTGGCGACATATTGTGTGAAAATGTTTAAAGATTTGTCATCGATAATAGTCGGATTAAATAAGATTGATGTTGATCTTAGAACAAAATAATATTGAAAATATGTAGAAAAAAAATTACTGGAAATTACATTTCGACATCTGTAAGTGGCATGATTTAAGTTTTATTTTTCTCAATTGATTCTCAGTCTATTTTATAGATTTCATTTTATTTGCAATTAAAGTCTTAGCGATTACTAACACTTAGATTTTTAATTTATTTAGCATTTAATAAGAATAATATTGAAACTGAAATCAGTTAAGTGATGCCAAACTTGTTATTGAAACAGGAAAACGTTTACACGTTTCAATAACTTTTAATTAATCATAATTAATACAATTAACAAAAGAAAAATATAAATATAATGTGATAAAATCAAATATAAATTTATAGGCTAATTGTTTGAAAACTTCTTTGAATTCAAACCACAATGATAAACATTCCAAAGCTCAAGAGAAGCACACATCAGTTTTATATACTGAATTAGTACAGCAGAGTAGAACTGATATTTTTTTAGAAAGCAAATTGATTGGAAAATTGTCTCGTATTATTTCTGTTAAAACATAAAATATCTTGAAAAACTTTCAGAATTTTAACAAGGAAAACAAGAATCTCAAGAAATGAATCTGTTGAACATGTACCCAGAATTTCCATTTTTTAAATTAATATTAAGAACTCTATAGTAATTAAGAAAATGTATTATGAAAAGGTAAATCTGAATACTCAGCAGCTTCGTAATATTTCATTTCATGAAAACAAAAGTAGGCAGTGCCACGCCCATAAACACTAAATAGAGTTCTCTTAATTGCTTAAAGAGATAAAATAATTTCTGTTAAAACATAAAATATCTTGAACAACTTTCAGATATTAAACAAGGATAACAAAAACCTTAGGAAACTAACCTGTTGAATACTTACCCAGAATTTAATTTTCATATAATTTTTTTAAATTAATATGAAGAACTTTATATTAATTAAGAAAAAGTCATATGAAAAGGTATTTCATTTCATGTTAACAAAAGTAGGCAGTGCCATGCCCATAAAAACCAAATATAGTCCTCTAAATTAATTTAAGAAAAGTGGTCAGCAGGTTCCTTTCGGGAAACTTTCATTTCTTTACACGGAAGGTGGGCTTTTGTTACAAGCAAAGTAGGCAGCGTCATGCCCATAAAAATTAAATAATTTTTAAGACTCAATCGAGTACCCGTTCTCACTCACAAGTTTTCATGAATATTAAAATATTTCCCAAAAGTGGGCAATGCCACACCTTCAAGAAAAAGTTATTATACAACTCTTAAATTTTAATTATGTGCTGATTATTTTTTCCCAAAAGTTTACTAAAAAATTCAAAGTGATCGATTGAGGAGTTTTAGCTAATTCCCATGCGCATTTCATGGGGACTTATGCAGATCATAAGGGAACCCTTACCCAACATTTCTTAGAACAACTAGAGATACTATTTCAAACTTTCACTTTAATAAGTGAGAAGTCTAAAACAATTATGAAAGTCATAACAAGAACTCACTGATCCTTTTTTACGTTTTTATATAAATTTTTTTTTTTATTAACGATTCTTTAACATTTATGAAAAATATAACGAATAATATGATAGCACATAAGAACTGAGCAGTGCCACGCCCATATAAAATAATAATATATTTAATTAAATTGACTTTAACTCTTTTGCTAGACCTTTAAATATTATTTGACTAATAAATTTGTTTTTTAACAGCTTAAGCTGAATTATTTTATAGCGAAAATTTGTTTTTACTTTTTATTCCGAACGATAAAAAAGAGTTGTGGAAATTGTAACTAAAAATTAAGGAAAATATATTAAATTTAATTATTTTTAGTCGTAGAACATGATGATTACTTTAGAGAGAAATCAACATCAATTTAGCCTTCAAGCCACACAGCAAAGCAGAACAGCACTGTTTTCGAAAGCCGCTACACTTTCTCTTAAGTGTGTCACTTGTTATTATTTAAATGTGTCAGCTGTGACAGCACAATATAAACGTATCTGATGTTACAAAGAATTTTAATACAACTTTTTTAACTGTCCGTAGACTTTTATAAAAATAAATTTAATTAATTTCTAAACCATCATGAGTGTTAACCAAAATTTCAATACAACTTTTTTAAATATCAGTAGACTTTTATAAAAATTAATTTAAATAATTTTTAACCATCAACCAGCAAATGTGAGAGATTAAGTTTTTGAATTGTAAGAGATTAAATGAGAATTGCAGCAACATCGGTCATGTGTTACTATTTTTTTGTCGCAAGTGGGATTAGACTTTTGAAATATTTCTTTACCAAAAAAATTCAATAACTAATTTTATCCTTTTCATTATGGAAATTAAGACAGAGAACAGCTCACCCATCAATTATTCTTAACTTAATGTTATACATTTTTATAGTTAAAATTACTGCTGTACTAAAACGAGTCAACAATAAGAGAGTTCTTCGTCATGGTTTGTTACCATTTTGTGCTACGAGAATCAGCCATAAAACATCAATGGATTTTACTTAGCAAAAAAAAAAAAAAACTATAAATAATTTAATTTATGTGACTCTATTCAATGACAATGAACCACCATAAAATGCAGTCGGTTTTTGTTTTCTTTCTTTTCTTTTTGTATTTGCAATTTAACTCTTTTTGGTCACAACCATATAAATGAAACCGTTATAGATCATCATGTTACAATAAAATGCAAAATACAGTTGAAAAGCCCAAAAACCAAACAAAAACACTCAACTTTTCTATGTAAAAAATAAAAGAAAAGCCAACTTCAATGATATTAAATAAATAAAATACTGGCGCAGGCACATAAATTTAACTGAAAACAACATAAATGTAACAATATTTTGATAAATATGTGAAATTTTCGCAACAAAACAAACAAACAAACCCAAGAGATATATAAATGGGCTGCACATAAAGTAGCACGAAGAACAAAGAAAAAAAAAGAACAGAGTCCAAAAGCTTAAAGGAAATCTAAAGGTTTTTTTTAAATATTTTTTGCTACCCATTACAAGTGAGTGCAGTGCAGTGAGTTAAGTTTTTCTCAAGGCAGAAAAGCGTGAAGAAAACAGTCGGAATCGGTAGTGGAAATGTTGCAAATGGTGGTATTATTGTAACAAACAAATTCAATGATGCTCCACAATGTGTGACTTGACTGCAGGCTTCAGTGCTTTCCAGCAACAAGAAAAAAATAAAATAAAATAAAAAAGAAAAAAATAAGCAAAAACTGCAAAGAATATCGAATCCATACCGACTTAAGAGCAATAAATTTTAGGTTGTAACTACAACAATTTGTATGCAAACGAAAGGAAGCGAGGCGGCGGCAGAAAAAAGAAGTTTTAAACACCGAAATAGAGGCTACAACTCAAAAAGCTTAAAGTGGAAAAGAAAAAGAAATGGTTGCTTTTAATCCCCAGGGGAGTTGTTTGCAGAAAAATCTATAAGTTTCAAATGAGAATTGCTTGTCTTAGTATTGGTGCAGCTGGAAGGAACCAGCAGAAGCTGTTGTTTCCTTTGAGTCTTGCAAAATCGCACTTTAAGTCGTTGAAGGTTTTATAGTGGACTCGCATTCTAAAAAGCTTTTCAAAAAAAGATTCTGTTTTCACTGGATTTTTAAATTATATTTCTTTTTTTTTAATTTGAAAAGGGTTTTTCTTTAGTCCTTTTATATAAAAATTATTATTTCTTTAATCAAATATTAGCAATTGTTTCCTTTTAGTGTTGCAAAATTGTTCTGTAACTCAATGAATGTTTATAGTGGACTGACATTCTAAAAAGCTTTTTAAAGGGTTCTATTTTCACTTAAATTGTTTCTTCTTTTTATTAAAGAAATAAAAAACTTTTTCTGTAGTCCTTTTTGATAAAAATTATTTTTTCCTTTTAGTCTTGCAAAATTGCGCTTTAACTCGTTGAAGGTTTTATAGTGGACTTGCATTCTAAAAAGCTTTGCAAAAAAAGGTTCTGTTTACACCGGATTTTTAAAAAATATTTCTTTTTTTTTTATTTAAAAGGATTTTTCTTTAGTGCTTTGATATAAAAATTATTATTTCTTTCATCAAAAATTTTGCAATTGTTTCTTTTTTGTGTTGCAAAATTGTTCCGCAACTCAATGAATGTTTATAGTGGACTGACATTCTAAAAAGCCTTTTAAAGGGTTCTATTTTCACTTAAATTGTTTCTTCTTGTTTTTAAAGAAATATTTTTTGATAAAAATTATTTTTCCCTTTTAGTCTTGCAAATTGCGCTTTAACTCGTTGAAGGTTTTATAGTGGACTCGCATTCTAAAAAGCTTTTCAAAAAGTTCTGTTTTCACTGTTTTTTCTTTTTTTTTAATTTGAAAAGGGTTTTTCTTTAGTCCTTTAATATAAAAATTATTATTTCTTTAATCAAAAATTTGCAATTGTTTTCTTTTAGTGCTGCAAAACTGTTCTGTATCTCAATGAAGGTTTATAGTGGACTCGCATTCTAAAAAGCTTTTTGAAAGCTTCTGTTTTCACTTGAATATTTTTTTTCAATAAAAAAGCATTTTTCTTTACTTGTTTAATATATAAAAATTATTATTTCTTCAATTTAAAATGTTGCAGTTGATCCCTTTTTGTCTTGCCAAATTATGCTTTAACTCGATGAAGAACTCACATTCTAAAAAGCTTTTTTAAAAGTTCTATTTTTACTTGAATTTTTTTCTTTTTTAAAAAGAAATTTGTTTTTTTAGTTCTTTAATACAAAAATTATTTAATTTTAATTATGTGCTGATTCTTTTTTCCCAAAATGTTACTAAAAAATTCAAAGTTATCAATTGAGGGGTTTTAACTGGTTCCTAAACGCATTTCACAAGGGCTAATGCTGATCATAAGGGAAACTTTACCCAACATTTCTTAGAATAACTAAAGATATTTATTTCAAACTTCCCCTATAATAAGTGAGAATTCTAAGACAAGCATCAAAGTCATAACAAGAACTCACTGATCACTTTTTCTTTTTAATTTTCTTAAGTTTCTAATCTAGAATCGGTTCACATTTTGCCGACTCTATTTGTAGTTGTAAGAAAAATAAAAGAGTGTGTAAGAAATATTTTCAAATCTGGTCTGGGCTCTTCTACCATTAATTTCCTATTCAATAGATTTGCTTGTGTTAAGGAAACGGTTTCGGAAATTCAAAAATTATATTTAAAACTCAAAATTATATTTGATTCAAATTTATATTTAAAACTATTACATTTATGTAGTAGAGCAGAACAGCTGTTTTCGAAGGCCGGTGTAGTGGCTCAATAGTATTTTTATTTATATCCTTTTATTATATTATATTTTCTTTTTTTACTTTACTTTTATTACATGAAAAGGCTACGAGAAGTGTGTCCTTTTGTTGAGTCCTTGTGTTGCTGTTTGATTATTTTCTTTGTGTCATAAATTTCTAAACTTTTCGGTTCCTGTTTCTTAAGTAAAACATTTTTGGTTTGCATTTTCTTAAGCATGTAAGACCCTTGTTGCCTTTTTATTTGAGTTTGAATATAATTAAAACAAAATTTATTTAAAGTTGACTCAAATTGATCTATTTAATTTCTCCAAGTGTTTTTATTAGGATTCTGAGCAAATCAGCAGCAAAAATATTAGTCCTTTTGTTAATCGTAAATAAAACTAAATATTTCTTTTCAAACCTTATGAAACTAAAAACCATTTTAATGTTCGAGAATATTCCATTCTTAAAGCTAAAACTTTTTTTTATCACATCGTTTTCCACAAAAATATGTGTGTCGAAAAGCAGCTCTTTTACTACCCGGAGCCTTGCAGTTGCATTTAAGTAAAAAACTAAAATCAAACAAACAAACAAACATCAAACGTCTATAAGTTTTGCAAATATTTTGTCACTGCAGTGAGATTTATAGAGTAGAAAGTTAAATTTCTAAGAAAAATAATGTTATTTTTCAACACCACGAAAATAGAGGTGGCTGAACATTCATTTACCACCAACTTAAAGGTAAAAGTTGCTGGCAATAATGACGGCCACACTATCATCATGATAATGATGATGATGTTAATGATGATGATGGTGAGGAGCCAAGTTGCAGGTTACACAAAGCAAAAACAAACAACACAATGCAACAACACATGTTTTTACAAGAAGCACCTAAAAATTCTTGGGAAAAAGCAGCCAAAGAATTTGACACAATTCTCATTGTTAATTTTAAAGCAGTTGGCACACAAAAACTCCCAGCATGTGTGACATCTCTCACACTTTAATGGCGGCTTACAAATGAAAATGTGAAGATAATTTCACACAAAATAAGACAACAAAAAAAACGTCTAATTTGAGACGAAATTGTTAAGCCAAAATCGCATGTAATTCCTTAATAATTTAACTTAAGGTTTTGGCCAGCAAAACACGTGAAATACTTTAATTATGAAATTAATTTCTTTTATACTTTTGGTGACAACAACATGTTCTCAACTTCAATGTGTTGCATTATTATGAGAAACTGAAGATCGCATGTTTGTTAAATATTTATTTAATGAAAATAAAAATGAATGTCCAACAGCCTTAAATGAAGACGAATGGCCAACATGCAAACCATTAATTTTCCCCACTTCTTTTTTTAAGTGTTTTTTTTTTTTGTTGCTCCTTAGTTGACTTTTAGTTTTTTTTTCTCCATCTGCTCATTAGGCCATAAGAAATTGGGGGCTTGGCGCTTTTCTCCTGTGGCTTTCAAGAGCCGGTTTTCATTTTTCAAGGTTTTCGTGTGGTCCCCCTGTTTTAATTGGCGACAGAATATTTATCACTTGTTTTAGTGATTTGAAGTGTGTCGTTGAGAAATTAGTGATTTTGGAAAGATTTTAAATGTGAATAATGACTTCATTTGTGGGACAAGAAATATTCCAAAAATTAATCATCAATTTTATATTAAAAATTGTTTAATCTTGAAGAGGTTTAGATATTATTTTTAGAGTAGGAGATAGTCGTTCTACAGCAGCTTGATTATTTCTCAAATATATCGAAACAGCAAAGACCCAAAGATCCTTCAGAAGGTCTGCAAAGTCAAAATAAGTTTTACATACAACACTTATAAAACAGATCGTATGGATCTTTATTAAGTCTTTTAAATCATATAGACAATAAATAGTCTAGACAAAAAACAACATATTGACAGGACATGAAGAAGACATGCAGAAAGGATTTTTGTGGTCTACTTCACGCTAAAATTATACAACGAACTTAAGAAATTTATATGCCATTTTAGTAACAGTTATTTGTAGATTTGCATAAAATAAAAATATATAAAAATTGTTTCAGAATTTAAAAAGCTACAGGAGCTTAAAGTTGCCACAATTATATACAGCAGATAGAGAATAAATTACCATTGAATATTATAAAAATTGGTATCTTTGGCAGGAAGAAAAAAAAGCAATAGAGAGGACTACTTAAATGCAACTCCAAGGCTCCGGGTAGCAAAAGAGCCGCTTTTCGACACACATATTTTTGTGCAAAACGATGTGGATATTTTTTAATCATTTTTGCATTAAAAATGGAATATTCTTCAACACTAAAATGGTTTTTAGTTTCATAAAGTTTGAAAAGAAATATTTAGTTTTATTTACGATTAACAAAAGGACTAATATTTTGCTGCTGACTTGCTCAGAGTCCTAATAAAAACACTTGAAGAAATTAAATAGCTCAATATGAGTCAACTTTAAATAAATTTTGTTTTAATTATGTTCAAACTCAAATAAAAAGGCAACAAGGATCTTACATGCTTAAGAAAATCCAAACCAAAAATGTTTTACTTAAGAAACAGGAACCGGAAAGTTTAGAAATTTATGACATAAAGAAAATAATCAAACAGCAACACAAGGACTCAACAAAAGGACACACTTCTCGCAGCCATTTTTATAATAAAATTATTGAAAAAAAATATAATAATATAATAAAAGAATATAAATAAAAATACTCTTGAACCACTACACTGGCCTTCGAAAACAGCTGTTTTGCTCTACTACATAAATGTAATAGTTTTAAATATAATTTTGAATAAAATATAATTTTTAATTTTAAATATCATTTTTGAATTTCCGAAACCGTTTCACAATTTAGGCTACAGCGAAAAAGGACTTACAAGAGTTACCGAAATAATTAAAGACATCTACGAGAATTGGGCTTCTATTGGCAAATGTAATTTCAGACTTTAAAAGGAGAGATCATGAGTTTCATTGCAGTTATATTTTGAAAATTCCCCTCTACCCTTTTATTTCAAAATCTCCTTTAAATATATATTCCAGTAACTTAGATTTCCCAGCTGACACTGTGCGCAATAACATGCTTCACATCAACTTTTAAGGAACTCAAGTAGCAGAAACGGTTTTAATTTTTTTTCCTATACACTATTTAACATCCTTTTAAGGAAGTCTTTCCCTTGAAAAGAAAATCTTTATATTTCTTAATAACAAAAAACAGAAAAAAAACCAGCATAACATTTTCTTCTTACAATGTTACTGCAAACTCCGCTTTGGCACAGCCGAGAAGAACTGAAGCATAAAAACAGCATTTAATTTTAATTTAATTCACTGCCAATTTAGTTGCTCCGTTACTTTAATTACAGTGTAATAATTGTCGGCATTCGTTTACATGGCCTTGAATAAAATATTAGAGTCGACGGTCGTGTGTAGCATCATCAGCAGCATCAGAGGCAGCATCATCAGCATCGTCATGATTCGTTTTGTTTTATTTATCATAAATCTTAAGTGTCGTTTATGTCTTCTAATAAACCTTTTAAGGATTGTTTTTGCCAATAATTAAATCCTCTCACTTTTACCAATCCATACCATTTCTATTTGCCAGCTGAAGTTGGTAGCAAGTGCCTTGGCCTTAGACTTGAGCAAAAGTTTTCTTTTTCTCTGCTTTTCAAGTTTCAAAATGCTTGTGTTGAGTTATTTTTAATGTGGCAATTGCAAGCGACTTTATGAATCCTTGTCATGTGTTAACTTTGTTACTTTACTAATTAGTGTCGTCATTTCAAACATGATGATTGCTGCTTGACTTGCAACCATCCACATGTCCGTCCGTCCGTCCGTTTGGCATGCCAAACATTTTGCAACAGCTTCGAGTGCTTCTACGCACTAGATTTTATTTATTTATTTATTTATAAATTTGCTGTTATTGTTTTTGTTATTGTTTTCGTTTTGTTTCAAGTGATAATTAAATGTTTGTTGTATGTTTTACTTAATATTTTAAACGAAACTGTCACAATATTAGTTGCCTTCGCATGTTGCTACACATGTTTGTTGTTGGTTGTGGTGTTGCATTTATAAAATATAACGATAATGATTACGTCTATTGTGCTGTTAATGATGACGTTAATTATGAATCTTGTTTAGATGCAGACATTTTAAATGGCCATTTTTGTTTTAATTTAATTTGATGCTTAAATGCTGCCACTTGCAATCGGAATAGAAGAACGTTTGAGCAACAATTTTGAGATCAAAAGTTGCAGAGAGCATTTTATTGTTGACATTTTTAGATCAGTGGATGCTTGTTTTTCCAGTTGGCTTCATCGAAAGCAGCCAAATATTATATGCTAATTAACGTTTGTCAGAATGATTTATATATAATTTTAAGAACACGGATGTGTGCGCTATTTCACTTGTAGTGGAAAATGCGTCAACTGTCATGGTTTTGAAAAAGTCTATACAAAAATCAAAAATAATTTTTTGATTAGGTTGCTTTAGCGGAATTTATATATAAAGTAGATTTAAAAAAAATTTATAAGTTTTTTTAATTAATAGTACTAAATAGTACTTTCCAAGAGGTACTTTTTCTAAGAGATGTTCTTTAAAGTTGTATTTTTGTACGGAGCCTTTGGAGAAGGATAACTTTTTAAGAAGTCCTACTTTTTATATTCATGTGTTTCGGACATTTTTGTTTGAAAAATTACTCGTTATTTTAATATACACTCTTTTGATGGTACTTTTCTTAAAAGTATATACATAAGAAGTACTTTTTTTAAAGCAACTATTTTATATAGTACTTTTATAATGTAGTTTGCCTGATATGTTTTTAAGAGGTATATCATTCTGAAGATTCTTTATGAAAGTTAATTTTTCATCAGATATTTTTGGAAAGAGTACTTTTTTAAAAGGTACTTTTATAAAAAGTACTTTTTAGCAATATAGCTTGTTTGATATGCTTTTTAAAAAGTACTACATTCTGAAGGTTCTTCATATTAGAACTAGATTTTTAGAAGGTACTTTTGGAAAAAGTACTTTCTTAAAACATGCTTTTGTAGAACGTCCTTTTTGGCAGTGCAGCTTCTTTTATATATGCTTTTTAATTAAGTATAAAGGTTCTTTGTGTTAAAGCATTTTTTAGCAGGTACTTTTGGAAAAAGTAGTTTTTTAAAAAGGTACCTTTGCAAAAGGTAGTTTTTAGCAATGTAGTTTGATCTGATTCATTCTGAAGATTCTTTATGTTAAAGCTATTTTTTAAAAAGTACTTTTAGAAAAGGAACTTTTTCAAAAGGTACTATTGTACAAGGTACCTTTTAGCAATGCAGTGTGGTTGATATGTTTCTTAAGACCTACTAAGTTACAAAGTTTCCTTGTATTAAAGATGGTTTTTGAGAAGGTACTTTTGGAAAAGTACTTTTTCGAAGGTACTTTTGTTTAAAGTACTTTTTAGCAATATGCTTTCTCTGATATGTTTCTTATACTTAATTTTTAAGGTTATTTGTAATAAATATAGTTTTTAAGGTACTTTCAGAAAAAGTACTTCTTTAAAAGAAAATATTTTAACAAGTACTTCCTTAAAAGCTACTATTTTAATAAGTACATTTGGAAATGGTACTATTTTAAAAATTATTTTTTTAAAGGATCATTTTCAAAATGTGTCTTGGCAGGCTTTTTAAAAGATACTTTTTGAAGATAGTACCTTTGAATAATTTTTTACAGGGTACTTTTCGTAAAAGGGCCTTATTAGAAGAGTACTTTTCGAAGTGATTTTCAGGTGATTTTTTACTACGCACTATTTTCAAAACGTACTTCACGCCGTCTTTTTAAAAATATACTTTTTAAAGATAGTTCTATCAGGGTAGTCTTTTGCATGGTACTTTTGTTAAAATTGCCTATTTTAGAAGAGTACTTTTTTAATTATTAATATTCCACAAAATACTTTTTTGATACGTACTATTTTTACAAAGTACTTCAAGCCGTCCTTTTTTCAAGATCCATCTTAAAAGGTACTCGTTAAAGATAGTTCTATCAAGGCAGTTTTTTACAAAGTACTTTTGTTAAAAGGGGCTTTTTTTAATTATTACTATTCTACAAAGTACTTTTTTACTACGTACTAATTTTTAGAAAGTACTTCATGCCGTGCTCTTTTTGAAGATACTTTTTAAAAGTTACTTTTTAAATATTGTTTTTCACGGTAGTTTTTTTCAAGGTACTTTTGTTAAAAGAGCCTTTTTCAGATGAGTACCTTTTTCAATTGGTACGTTTTTACTACGTACTATTTTGAGAAAGTTCTTTACGCCATTTTCTAAAGACTCTTTTTTAAAATGTTACTTTTTTTACAAATTAATATTTATAAAGTAGTTTTTACAAGGTATTTATTTCTTAAAATCTTCCTTTTTAATAAATACTTTTCTCACAGGCATTTTGGTACCAGTTATTTTTTTTTACCGTGTACCATGGCTGCTAAGTATTTCTTTTAAGTAAACTTGAAAACAGCATCTCAATTAAATTTTTTTTTATTTTTTATATATTTTTTGAAAAATTTACTTAGTGTGTATGTGTATCCTTCTCCCTAGTGGAGTACAACATTTTGCTCTACTGTGCTTCTTGTGGTTTATTCCCGCCATTAATTTGTCAAATCAAACGGCCTTTAATATTCATGTTCACACAAATTGCATGCGCTGTTCTATTTTGAAATTATTTATCGCGACTGGATGTCTGTGAAATGGCCAAACAAAATATTCCTCATAATATTTTATTAAATATGATTTCTATTTTTTTTCTTATTTCTTTCAACCATTCAGTTGCTCTTTTAAATTTTCATAATGTCGAGCACAAACGATAAAAATGTCACACGCTTGATATGAGCGCGGCAGTGTTGGTCGCTGCACAGACTTCCACAATATTGAAGTTACAAAAATGAAAGCAAAAAGAAAAAAAAAAAAAAAATAGTCATAATTTAACATTTAATTGAGACAACAACTTGAAAAACAACAAGTTCATTTCTTGTGGTTTTGTAAAATATCACACTCCATGCGCAGACACCTTTTCTTGTGGCTTCAAGCAAAAGTTGGTGTTTTGTTTCCACCTCGAGGTATGGCCAATTTGAGCAGAAGCATGGAATTGTTTAATATTTCTTGGGCATTATTTTTAAGAAAAGTTGGTCGGCTGTTGTAGGCATTTCATTTCTGTTATTGTTGTTGTAAGTTGGTGTTGTTTGATTGGAGTTTTGCTTCTTTTTCTTTTGTCTAAGCTTCAGTTGTTACCAATAACAAAGTGTTGGTATTTTTGTTTTAATTTATTTGATTAAACTCGGGCGAATGGTGTATGTAACGTGGCCTTTGTAAACAGAACAATAGATGGGGAAGGTGTGCCAAGAAGCCTATTTTACTGAGCAGATTAAAACTAAAAAATATATATAAATTTCTGAGTAAATAAATTTTCTATTTCAAACTAAGTGCAAGTTTTTTCTTTTAGAATCTACTTTGGTTAATGGGTATAACTTCCCTTTCCTTGGCTAGTAGATGGTGTTTGCTCTATGAATATTTATGGCAGATTTGGAACAAAAACTAGAAAAATAATGTATTTTAAAACGACTTCATTAGCTTCAACTGCTTTTGCATGTTTAGCCGACAGCATTTCATTAGTACAGTACGTCAGTTAATTTGTGTTAAACGAGGATTTTATTTTATATTACAAAAGCTCATATATAATTTATTTATGTTATGCTGAAACGGTTGCAGCATTAACACTCTTGATGTCCTTTGATGATTTGTCGTTTTGATGATTGTGGCCGGTTTGTTTAATTAAATCTAAACGGGGAATTATTTAAGTGTTTTACAATGAATGTGGGAAATATTTGATGGACGACAGGCGGCAAAGTGAAAGATAATAAGATGAAGAATTAATGGCACTAGAAGCCACTTAATTAATTCAAAAATTGTTCACACTAGAAGATAATTAAAACGACCCAAATTGTCGTCGCTTTCCAGTCCCAGAGCATTCAAAGAATTTTTTTGTCATCCAGCTAATTTTTAATTCATTTTAAATTTCCCTTAAATTTTGTATCCAACTTTTCCCTAGATCACTCCATTAAAACGCAGGACGCTTAAAAGCAGTCCTCTGAAACTGCTTCGTGAATATCTGCTGCTCTTTTAATTTCTTTATCACCAGCAACAGCATTTTATCTAAATGACTAAATTTAAATTTGTATTCGCTAAAAAATATGTCTGAACAAAAATCTCAACATTCTATATTAAACGACTTGTCTAATCATATTAATATCACTTTTAAGAATTTATGGTATTATCGTATAACATTAAACATGATTTTCAACAACTTTTCGTTGGCCAAAAATGAAGTCAGACAAACCACAACCAAAAGAAAACAAAAAGTCTGCAAAACTTTTTGTTGCATTTAACAAAAAAAAAAAAACATTAAAAGTTATACCAACACCAGACAAGTTTTATGGTTTCAAACCTTTTTTGATTGTTAAAGAAAAAAATTAAAAAAGTATTGAAATAAAAATCATATACAACAACACATGTTTCTTATAAGATTTCTATTTTTTTCTTCAGATATTTTCAACGCAAATGCATGTGTGAAACCAATTATTTAATTTAATTTTACAACAACTACGAAAAAAGTGTGCACATAATAAAAATAAAATAAAACGAAACGAAACAGGTATTCTGCAATAAAAATTGGTAAAATCAATCATAAGCCAAACCGAAGGCAATAAAAGTAAACAAAAACTCACACCAACCGACTCGAAATTGAATAGAAATTTAAAAGTATAATAAATATAAATTAACTATTTTTATATCTGTATGAATAAGAACGGCCAACTCGGGTTAGACTGATGTACAACGAAAAAAGATCACAATATTAGAAACAGCATTAGAAAACGGCAGAAAAGAATCAAACGTGTTGGGAAAATGTATTGAATGTTATAAAACCGATCACAAGAATTAAATTGAATTTAACCATAAACGTCAGGAGCTCAGAGAGACTTGTAAAAGTGAATAAACGCAGACAAACTGTTTGTAAAGTGTTGAAAGGCGATCTGGATTAAGAGCTTTTGGCATGACATGCAACGAGATTGTGGAAATGCAATTCAACGGGAGAAGACGAACTTCGTTTGCACTTCAATGGGAAGGGATTGTTACAATTTCATATATTTCTTTCTAATACAAGTACTTATTCGATTAATAATATTTATTCGAATAAATATTTATTCGATTAATAATATTTATTCGAATAAATATTTATTCGCATAGAAATATTTATTGGAATAGAAACAAATTTATTCGAATAAAACTATTAATGCGAAATAATATCTATTCAAATATGTTTATTGGAATAAATATTTGTTCGAATAAATATTTATTCGATTAAAAATATTTACTCGAATAAATGGTTATTCGAAGCGAAATATTTATTGGAATAAGAACATATTTAATCGTATAAGACATTTACTTGAATGGAAATATTTATTCGAATAAGACTATTCATGCGAATAACATATTATCGAATAAAAATATTTATTCGAACAGATATTTGTTCGAATAGAAATATTTATTCGAATAAATATACTTACTCGAATAGAAATACTTATCCATATATAACTGTTTATATTAAAAATATACTTCCAAATTAAAATATTTGTTCGAATAAATGTTTATTCGAATAGAAGTATTTATTCGAATAAATATTTATTCGTGTGGAAATATTTATTCGATTAAATACATATATTTAGTAGAATAAATATTTACTCGAATAAATATTTATTCGAATAGAAAAATTTATTCCAATAAATATACTTACTCGAATAGAAATACTTATTCGAAGAATAACTATTCATGCCAGAAATATATTTTCCAATTAAAATATTTCTTCGAATATATATTAACTCTTATAGAAATATTTATTCGAATAAAAATTTTTTCGAATAAAAATTTATTCGAATGAAAATATTTATTCGAATAAAACCATTCATGCAAAAAATATATATTTTCTTATAAAAATATTTGTTCGAATAAATATTCATTCGAATAAAATTATTTACTCGAACGAAAACATTTATTGCAGTAAAAGCAGCTGTTCTAGTATAAAAATTTATTCGATTTAAAATATTTATTCGATTAAAGATATATTTATTCAAATAAAAAATTTTTTTTTTAATATGTTCAGTTAATCGAATGCAGTATTTTGGAATAAAAATTGTTTTATTATTCGAATGGAAATATTTGTAAGAATAAATATATATTCATTAGAAGATAAAGACTTAATCGAATAAAAACATTTGCTCGAATAACAAGTTTTACTAAAATAAAGCTATTTATTCGAATAAAAATATTTATTCGAATACATATTTTAGCTCTAGTGAAAATACTAATCTGAATAGATATATATTCGAATAAGTATTAACTTATTCAAATAGAAATAATTATTCAAATTTTTTTCGATTAAAAATGTTCACTCGAATAAAAATATTTGTTGGAACAATAATATAAACTTGTGTTTATTGGAAAAGAAATATTTATTCGAATGAATACATTTAACCCAATAAAATTTTTTTTATAAAATTTCTTCGAATACACATTTTTCTAATATACAATATTCGAATAAATGTTTTTTTGGCAACATGTTTTGAAATTCCTCAATGACGTAGAATATTTTCAAATGTAAAACGGGCTTAAATTAACAATATTTTTCGATTGTGAAATGAAAATTCGAATTTAATTTAAGTGATAAAGAGTGTCCGGAAAAGCAAATCACTGGATTTAATTACAAGACATGAAAAAAAATTATTTCATTTATTTAGTGCCTCCCTGTTATTTTAGAATCATTTCAATTATAATTTCTAATTTTGTTAAAATCAAATTAAATCAAATTTGATTTTAATAAGATCAAATTTCTATCTGGATTAAATTGAACAACAGCTAAATTAGCAAACCATTTAATTATAACGCCAACATTAACATTAAAAGCATGGAACCACCCATAAATAACTTAATATCGTATTACAACTCGTTGATGATTTTTTCCCGCTAAATAACAATAAATAGTAATTGAAAATTGTAATGAAATAATCTCGAGATTAACTTTACAGTAGGCTGGCAGTTTGATTTTACACTTGCCGACCGACCAACCGACCGACCGACTGTCTCTAAAGGAGTTGTGAACAGAAAGCACCACCATAAGAAAAATTGCTTCCATAAATACTCTGGCAGTTTTTACAGAACGCAAAGCAACAGCGTGGCAATCAATAACTTAAATTACAAAGTAATTGCCTCGGCATCTACACTTAAACTATTACATTTTTATAAACTTTTAAACAAAATTGTATTGAGTTCTACACACCGACTACTGCGATACACTTTTGCTATACTTCGATTTGGTCAATAGTGCTTAGCAAGTAAATAAAAAAAATAAATAAATAAGTAAAAAACAAACCAGCATCGGCACCTAAAGCTACTGCTGCTACTGCCTGGACATTAAGACAGTGTAGAGGCGCTGTAATAGATTGCAGCAGCAGCTACTGGGTGTTCAATGATTACAAGTTGATACACTGATATTTCGTAGTTAATACCCGCCACTTGAGCGAGTATTATGAACAGAGAATGTGAAAAAATTTAAAGAACTGCAGTGAAATAGATATCAAAAATAATAACAAGAAGTATGGAATAAGCGCGTTACGTGATTTTTTTCTTTTCTTGTTTTTATTTAACAGCAACAGTGACAAGTGGTTGAGTGGGAGACAGTCCAAAAGAGTGTTGCAGTTGTATCGGCAGCAGTACATTCTGCAGAGTAAAATTATCGCTGGAAATGTCTGCTTCCTTTTAAGTTGGAGTAGTATCCGGCCATTATGGAAAAGATAGATATTTGAAATTATTCGAATAAAATTTATTCGATTAAATTTATTCGATTATATTTATTCGATTAAATTTATTTGATTGAAATGGTTTGAATAATACGTTAATTTAATACATCTGATCAATAATATTTATAAATTCTTAAAATCCGACTGAAACATATTAAAAAAACTACTCGGTTAATATATATTCGATTAAAATTATTCGATTAAATTAATTAAAATTAAATTTATTAAAGTTTAACAGTATTTTGAATTTGTAATCAGCACCATTTTGCTTTAAACAATTTTTAAAAATCTAGCCGATTATTATTTCTTCGATTAAAGTTATTCGATTAAAATGATTTGAATAATATGTGGCCTTAATACATCTGATCAACAGTAATAAGCAATCTTTCAGCACCGAAATTTCGACATATATTAAAAAATACTACTCGATTAATATATATTCGATTAAAATTATTCGATTAAATTTATTAAAATAAAATATTTCTGTGCAACAGTATTTAAAATTTTTAAGCAGCACTATTTCGGTTTCAAGAATTTTTAAGAATCTGGCCGATTATTATTTATTCGATTAAAATGGTCTGAATTATATATGTTCTTAATTCATCTGATCAACAGTATTGAGGATTTTTCAAGCCGCACAATTTTGGGCTAAAAAAATATTTAAAAATATTTAGCCGATTAATATTTATTCCTTTAAATTTATTCGATTAAAATGATTTGAATAATATGTGGACTTAATAAATCTGATCAAGGAATATTTCAGCAGCGAAATTCCGACATATATTAAAAAATACTACTCGATTTATATATATTCGATTAAAATTATTCGATTAAATTTATTAAAATAAAATAATTCTGTGCAACAGTATCCAAAATTTTTAAGCAGCACTATTTTGGCCGCAGTAGTTTTTAAAAATCGAGCCGAGTATTTATTCGATTAAAGTTATTCGATTGAAATGATTTGAATTATATATGTTCTTAATACATTTGATCAACAGCATTGAGGATTTTTCAAGCCACACAATTTCGGGCGAAAAAACACTTAAAAAAAACACTTAGCCGATTAATATTCATTCCTTTAAATTTATTTGATTAAAATAATTTGAATAATATGTGAACTTGATACATCTGATCAACAATTTTTAGCAGCGAAAATTCGACTGACATATATTAATAAAATTTATTCGATTAATATTAATTCGATTGAATTTATTAGAATAAAATGAGCATTTAACACATCTGATCGAAGGTATTTAGCTTTTTTAGGCAGCACTATTTTGGGTGACAAATATATTAAAATATCTAAACGATTAATAGTTATTCGATTAAAATTTTTCGAATAAAGTGAGATGATTTATATATAAACTTAATACATTTGATTAACAGTATTTAGAAATTTTTCAAAAGAAAAATTTCGGCGGACATATATTGAAAAAACTACTCGATTAACATATATTCGATTAATAGTATTCGGTTAAATTTATTTAAAAAAACGTATCGACTTAATATATTTGGCCAATAGTTTTTAGGATCTTTTAGGCAGCACTATTTTGGTTCAAACAATTTTTAAATATCTAGCCGATTAGTATTTATTCGATTAAATTTATTCGAATAAAGTGATTTGAACAACATGTGAGATTAATACATCTGATCAACAGTATTTAGGATTTTTTAGGCACAACTTTTCTGGGTGACAAACATTTTTAAAAATCTAGCCAAATAATATTTATTCGATTAAAATTTGTTGAACAAAATTATTTGCATAAAATGTGTACTTGACGTATCTGATCATGATTATTTATGAATTTGTTTAACTGTAAAATTTCGGCTGACTCAATTAATATATATAATCGATTAAAGTTATTCGAATAAAACTTTTACTGATCGTAACTTTTCGTATAAAAATAGATACGTCTTTACGTAAACTATTTTTAGGAAAGTTACTAGTATTACTTTAATCGGTTAATATATAATCGATTAAAGTTATTCGAATAAAACTTTTACTGATCGTAACTTTTGATAAAATAATTGATACGTCTTTACGTAAACTATTTTTAGGAAAGTTATTAGTATTACAAAAATTATTTTATTATTTAAATTGAATATATTCGAATAAAAATACAGAAGAATATCAAGAATTAAATTACACTGCTCTGCAAAAAAGTACTTTTTGTCGCTCCTTTAAATAAAACTATATGGATTTTTATGCGCTAAACTCGAATCCGTTTTCGGTTTTTTTCCATCAGGTCCAAATTTTTTTAGGGGCGTGGCAATTTTTTGCCCCTAATTTAGCCAGGTACGTAGACATATTTCACCCTAACTCGGGAACGAGTCATCCGATTTTAAAAAGAACCCGCAGTAGGTGACTTTTCTTAATTGATTTAAAAAGTTTTTAGCAACGATAAAAAAGAACACATCAAATTTATATCAGGATGATCGTCCTTGAAATTCACTGAAAAGCAGGTGATACAAAAGGGAACTTCTTTTGCATTAACAAGTCGTTTGGAAAAAACAACGAAAGTTAAGGATCTTTTTGAGGACTATGATAGATCCTTTTTTCTTCCTTTTTTATTTGGCTGCTTTAGTTTCGTTATGAAATCCCTTTTTTCTATTGCCACTGTATTTCATTAGCTTGTCTGTCCGTCACAAACATGCACCATCCACCATCCACCTCATCGATTGATTGTTTTATTTCTATATATATTTTTTTCTTATTCTTAAATTTTTGATTTAAGCTCAGCTTTAGCAGTGGCATATTCGGTTTGTAGATGTCTTTTAAATTCTCCATTTGAGCCTTCGCGTTTTTTTTCTGTTTTTTTTGTGAATTACATTTGTTTTGTTAGCAGAATATATATTCGATTTTGATGTTAATGATGATGGACAGATTGGTACCAAAGTCATTGCAGGCATACTTCAGCATCAGATCTGCTGGTATGTGTAATTCTCTTATAAGATCATACCACTATCATATACAACTATAAAACCGTCAGCGAGACTACAGCAAAAGTTGAGAAGGAGAAAAAAAAAAAAAATGAAAAACTTTTAGCGATCAGACGAAAACAAACAAACCATCGAGCAGCAGCAACAACAACAAAAAAGTCCAAAGTTAGCACAGTAGCAAAACTGTCAGTAAGTTGAAAATTGTTTTAAAATTGCTGGTACATGATTGAATTTAAGCTTCACATTTAGTTGAACTTTTTTGTTACTTTTTTTGTTTGTTTTTGTAGTTGTTTGCAATTTTTGTTTGATTTGCTGTTTGCTGGCTACTGACTTGGATGTATTACATGCCTCAACAGACTCAACTGCCAGCCAACTCCCCTATTGTTGGGGCAAAAAATGAAAATATTAAACGAGGGTTGTTAATAGTTCTTTGGCAAAGAATGAAACGCTTTTATGTTCTGCTGTGTGGGCGGATAATAATTAACATTAACTTGTCTCGCGTTGGTTTTTTTTAATTATTTATTTTAATCTAAATAAAATATTTCGCACTTTTTTTCTGTCCCTCGTTTTTTATATTCTCAAATTGAATTTAAAAACTAAATCAGTTTGATTTTGTTCTTTTTTTTTTCTTTAGCAGTTTTAGTGTGTTGTAGTATGTTTGCCTTTTTATGGTATAATCTTATTTTAAGTGCTGACAGTTTTGGTCTCCATGTCCGTTTTGGGTCTTCTGTAAAAGGTGTGGTGGGTTGCGTTTTCTTGCTTTTATTTTACTTGGCTAAATGTTGTGGTTTTTTTTGTATTATCATATTGAAAATTGTGTGGTTGTTGTTTGCACGGCCTGTGAAGTTTTCCAAATTTGTTATACTTTTAGGTTGTTGTTGTTGTTGTTGTTTTTATTGTTCTTTTTTTTCCTTCAACTTTATTCATTTTATTTGTGTCTCTTGTCAAAACACATTAAGATAATTTTGCAATTTAAATTGTAAATCAAAATTAAATTATTTGTGATCTATAAAAAAGTTAAAAGGCAAAATCAAGAATAGAAACAGCAACCAACTACGTACTACCAACTACGTACTACCAACTTAGAAAGGCTAAGAATTTTAAATGCAAAGTTGGCAAGAAAAAAAAACAGAAATATATATAAATATTTGACAGTAAACAGAAAACGAAAAAAGCCTTGTAATAAAATGAAACGGCTTCGGGCCATGTTAAAACGCCAGTAGAATTCGAGTTGGTATTCAAGTTAAATCAAATAACTGAAATAACTTTTTCATTATGGCAAAATAATCAAGTGACTAAAAAATTGTAACACTTTTTTGTTCTCACAAAAAATAAACAAAATTAAATAAAATAAAATAAAATTGTTTAAACAGTTTTTTTTTCTCCTAAATATTGTTTGATTTGGTAATAGAAATATTTGAAATGCCCAAAGTCACTGTGGATTTATGTTAAAGTGTTGAAAAAGGCTTGAATTGACAGTGCGAAATGAAATTTTTCGAATGGCTTTAAATTGAATTGCATGATTAAATAGAAACTGGTTTTATTTTTTTATAAAAAAGAATTCAAATCATGTTGCATAATTTTTGCAAATTTCCTTAAATACTTTTCCATAATAATTTAGGGGTCTGGAAGTTGCAGCAATAAATTTAATAAAACCTGTAGGGAACTAAAACACATCCTGTTGTACTGCCAATGCATTATCCTTTAATAGTCTTCCCACCAGTTAAAAAGCAAAGAACTAAAGAAATGAACTGCCAAAACCAAACAACAGCGTAAATTAATTTAAAAATGATGCAGGATTAAATAGAAACTGGTTGTTTTTTATAAAAAAAAAATAATATTATATATATAAATATTATATATAATAAAAAATATTATATATAATATAAATAAGTGTATTATATTTAATATATATTCGATTAAAATTATTCGATTAAATTTATTAAAGCAAAATATCTACTGTTGAATAGTATTTAGGATTTTTAAGCAGCACTACTTTGCTTAAAACAATTTTTAAAAATCTAGCTGATTATTATTTATTCGATTAAAGTTATTCGATTAAAATGGTTTGAATAATATGTGGACTTAGTTATTTATAATTTGTAAATTAAATGACTGATCAATAGTTTTTAAGAATTTTTAGCCGCGAAAATTCGACTGACAGATATTAACGAAATTTATTCGATTAATATTAATTCGATTAAATTTATGAGAAAAATATTAGTGCTTAATACATCTGATCAAAGGTATTTAGGTTTTTTAGGCAGCACTATTTTGGGTGACAAATATATTAAAATATCTAAACGATTAATAGTTATTCGATTAAAATTATTCGAATACAGTGATTTGAATTATATAGAGATTTAATACATCTGATCTACAGTATTTACGAATTTTTCAGCAGCGAAATTTCGGCTGACATATATTGAAAAAAAAAACTACTCGATTATTATATATATTCGATTAATATTACTCGATTAAATTTATTAAATAAATATATCTTTTCAATATATCTGGCCAACAGTTTTTAGGATCTTTTAGGCAGCACTATTTTGATTAAGACAATTTTTAAAAATCTAGCCGATTAGTTTTTATTCGATTAAATTCTTTCGAATAAAGTGATATGAATTATATATTTAGGATCTTTTAGGCACTTTTTATTCGATTAAATTCATTCCAATAAAGTGATATGAATTATATATTTAGGATATTTTAGGCTGAACTATTCTGGGTGACAATTTTTTATTTATTCGATTGTTTTTTTATAAAAAAAGAAAACAAATCGTGTTGCATAATTTTTGCAAAATTCTAATAATTTAGGTGTCGGGAAATCTCAGTAATAAATTTAATAAAACCTAAGTCTACCTGGGCATACTAAAGCGTATCCTGTTGTCATGCTAATGCACTCCAAAATATGTCCTGTCATTTAATCATCTGGCCACTACATAAAAAGCAAAAGAACTAAAGAAATGGGCTGCCAAAACCAAACAACAGCGTAAATTAATTTGAAAATTATTCAACTTCAGCTTAAAACTTTCCATCTTGGCCGCAACCTAACCTCAAAAATCATTAGCATAATGGAAAAACCAACACCTCGACTCACGTTTTGCCTAATTTTAACTTATTTACTCCGCTGAACTGAAACACTTTTTGTTTTCCTTAACCACTAAATCACAAGACTAAGCAAAAGCCAGAGAAAATATTTAATCATAATATTGAAATCTAAAAAGTTAAATATGTTTGATCAGCTTCTTTTTTTTTTTTTGCCTTTAAATTTGTGCTGCGGTCAAAAGCATTATTTGCGGTTTTTTATTATCATACAAAAGCGGCGGCCTGCGCTACTGTATAAAATTAAAGTTAAACTGCAAAAGTTGGAGTAGCAACAAATTAAGGCATGGGCCAAGCAAATTTTTTTCTTGTCTACAAAATGAATTAAGTTTATTCAAGGGCTTTCGCAGGCTACCTTCAGTGGGGGTAAATAAAACAATAGAAACAAGAAAACTTCAACAAAAAAAAAAAAACGGCTTCTTCTAGTTAATGGCTTTTTTGGTCTTGATTGTCTTAATAAAACAAAAATTTTCTCAAAATATGATTCATACACTGCGAGTTTGAGAAAGAGAAGACGCCAAACAAATAACTTCCTTGGAGAATTGGGAGCGTTTTTTGCCAGAAACAAAATTTTGTTGGCCAATATTTTCTGCAGAAGTGGGATATCAACACTAAAACCGCAAAACATGCCAACGTCTTGCTGTCGGTGATGGCATGAGGAGAGCTCGACTTGAAGGTTTTCTGTTTTTTTTTAATGCACAAATAAAATGCTCGTCTATAAAAATAACTAAAAATTGTGCTGGAAAATTCTTCATTTCCAACCTTTTGTCGGCTCAACTACAAAAGCAGCAACGAAAAATTTTCATTCTTTTTTTCTTTTGCATCTTCTGCTATTTTCATACTTTTGTTTTAAAGCATTTCTTTTCTGTTATTGTTGTTGTTGCTGTTGTTGCTATTTATTTATATCCGTATGCAAGGTTGTCTTGGGCAGCAACGGTTGCTGCTGCCAGTCGTTGCTGTTGTGTGTGTGTTGCAGCTCTTTTACAGTGAAGACAAAATGCCGCTGCATAAAATATTTATAAGCAGGATTTAAGTCAAATAGAAGTTAAAATTTCTTGGCTTCGTGGTTGCGCTACAAGGTCCGGATGGCAGTAGGGGTTTTGTCAAACTTCATGCAAAAAGGTTTAGTACCATTCTTAGGCGTGGCACAGTCCATTTTCATATTATAAAAATTTTACTACAAAAGCAACTCAATATACGATTTTATAAGTTAATTAAAGGGAATTATTTACTTTTTTATAAGTATTTAACGACATGCAAAAAGGTTTAGTAACGTTTTAAGGCGTGGCACAGCCCATTTTATTATTTTAAAAATTATATTACAAAAGCAGCTCAATATAAAACTTTATAAGTTTTAATATCTTGTCTTGGCGGTATTAATTGAAAAATATATTCAGCTATTAATTGGTGGGAAGTGTTTACTTTCTTATATACTTTTTTTTCCTGCTTAGCGGGCCGGAGGTGGGCGCAATGCTTCTCACAATTTGGCTGTATAACAATAGTTTGTGGAAACTATTTAATTTAGTTTTCGAAACATCGTTTTTAGCTAAATTTTTAGCATTAAAATAAAAATTCCAACAAACAAGTAAAACAATAAAAAATAAGTAAAAAAATAGTTATTATGGGCGTGGCATTGTTATAATTTATAGAAATTTAATGGCTCTCGAAAATGTATTCAGTAGCAAACGTTTTCTGGGACTCACTTAAAAATTACTAGCAAAAAAACATGCCTTAATTAACGTTTAGTAGCAACACAATAGAGTCTAGTATTTAAGGGGCGTGGCATTATATATTTTTAGCTTTATTGGTGTACAATAAAAGCAGAACAAAAACCCAGTTTATTACCACAATCATATAAGAAAACTTGAATGTCATCGGTTAGATGCCAAGAGTGTTAACCCATAGTTATAGGCGTGGCACTGCCTACTTTTCTATTTGCGACATTTTACTATTCAATGATGTTAAAACATTTGAAATATGTATTATATTTATATAAATAGGCTAGATAAATTATTTTCGTACAAGAAAAATTTAAAACGAAAGGGCGTGGCACGCCCTATTATTGATAATAACCCAATATTAGCAAATTCATGCTGGAGTTTTGTGAAAATTAAAAAAAATGGCAATTGAATTATAAAAATTATTATTCAATAATTCAATATAAATGCAAAAAAGGGCGTGCCACCGCCAACTTGTTAAATTATGGAATTCTTTAACACGCTGAGATTGAATTTTATGAAAAGTTTTGCAATATTTAAATAAAAAATATTGTTTTACAAAACATATTGACATTGGAAGGGCGTGGCGCTGCTCTTTTGTCACATTATAATACATTTTTAAACCAGATGAGCTTGAAAATATTGAAAAGTTTTACAAAGACTAGATCAGAAATATTAATTATAAAATTATATTAAGATGGGAAGGGCGAAGCATCGCCCTCTTTATTTCATCAAGTGATCTGATTGACATGAAAAGTTGTAGTGTCATAAGGCGTGGCCCTGCCCAATTTTTTATTTCTCTCATTATTCTTTCAGCGCGCTTAAGATGTTTGAAGATTTACAAAAATTATTTTGTATACATGTATTATGTGGATTCGAAGAGCGTGGCATTGTCCGCCCTCATTTCCCAGTTCCAGCGCAATGCACTGAATATATAGGAGTCTTCTCCTGAGTAATGGTCCCACTTAAAAAAAATAAATATATTATGAAATGTTTTTCGTATAATAATGTTTTCACGGTACGCAACACTAGTTTCAGGACGAATATCCCAGCATTTTACGTCATAGCGGCTACTTTTTTGGTGCCTTTCGTGTTCCAATAGTTTATTGTCCAGTCGTGACAATCACTGAGATGAGCTCCGAGACTGTCGTTTACTTCAGTTATTGCTGGAGTTAGACTTTCCACGGAATGCTTATTAATTGGCTGAGCTGCTGCATTGACTTCACAACCAGCAGATAAAGTCCGGTATCCTACAAAACTTGATCACTGACACACAAAATGTGCTGCTGGCCCCTTTTTTTTTGCCGTTAGGGTTCAGTGGTATCATCCGTTATGTCTTCCATTTTAGTCATATCACACCAGGAGCAAATTACAGCATTCGATAACGATCGAAATTTATATTTAAATTGTATAATAATTTCGATCGATATCGAGAGCGGTAGCTCGGTCCCTGGGCCCACGATTTTTCGATAATCTTTTCATAATTAATTTCTGTTTGCTGTGAAATGGCTTCATGCGATTTCCTAGAATTATAAACGGCTTCTATGGTGTTGCAGGATGTTCTACACCCCAAATTCGACTTCACACTTATTCATGAATATGGCGCGGGGAATTTTTGTGATCTTTATTAAGGCACTATTGTAGTAATTGTTGTCGACTGGTGTCGGAGAATATTATCGACAGCGCTTCACATCTTCATGTACCATAAGAGCAGAGTATAACAACCCGCCTTCGTAGGCAGTTGTAGTAAAAAGTTCCCCGACTTCGCATAAATATTTATTTATTTAAATAAAAATACTTTATAAATTCGTTTATAAAATACAAGAGGCCCAGAGGATCGTAAAAATATTTGCAGTAAATTTTCTCTAATCTCTGCCATTAAACTCTGGTTTCTACTTCTGGCGCAACGCACTAGGGGTCATCCCCTGACTGCTGGCTTTTATTTAAATCGCAAAAGATTTAAATAAAACAGAACCTTTTGACTTACAGAAGTTTGAGGCAAGAAGAGTTCTTTAAAGTCGTTGAGAACTTGGCTGGCAGCCCACAAAACTTCCTCTATTCGCTTAGAATGTTTTGGCTGGATGCTGCTGCTGATTGAAAATATTTATAAATGCACATGTGTGTGTAAAGAGTGTGTGTGTAGTATGTGTAGTGTAAGCAACATGCTACCATTATTATTTGTTGCTCTATCAAGATCAAAGTCTTGCGATATCGATAATTGCTCTGCAGAGGTTAAATTTATAATTTCATACATAAAAGTTCCCCAGCACATTTGTTTGCCTTTATTCGAGTCAATAATAATTTCAATTTACAGAATTTTCAATTCCATTTTATAACAATTCTTTGACTTTCATATAGATGCGATTCGTTTATTCCTAATTTGTTTTGGCATAGAGAAATACTCCATAAAGAATTTAAATTAGTTGAGGTTTTATCTCCCTCTCACTCTTTCAGCATTATTTCATTTGGCATGAGTGTTGCTGTTGGTTTGCTGGTTAAAGAGGAGGAACAAAAATTAAAGTCACTATTAAAATAGTTAAAAAGATTTAAATATTCTATGGCAGGCAAATAAACATTTTATTACACCGACATATTCTATTTAGAGTTTTTCATGTTAAGCTGGTATTTTAAAGAGACTCGAATTAAAAAGTAATTTTCTAGCAGCAACTATTTCTGTTATGCTGTTGCTGTTGTTTGTTCAATGCATGGGTGTGAGTGTAAAGGTATGGACATGTGCGTAAGTGTGTGTGTGTGTGTGTGTGCTGGTTTTAACCAAGACAATCTGGTGTTATTCATATAATTAAAAACAAATCATATATTAATAAACTCAACCGAATAGTTGTTGCATTTTGGTTTGACGGTTGCCATCTAAAATTTCCATTTTCAGCCTACAGGCCATGTTTTTTGTTGTTGTTATTTTGTTTCTTCTAAAAGACAAGCAACCAGCAGTTGGTTGGATGTTTGTTTATGGCCTGCAGTTATAAACTCTAAAGCAATTTGCACTTAACACTAGTAGCAACAGCATAACAATTACTATCACTCTGCTTATTGATATTGTCATCATCAGCATCATCATCATCGTGATCATCATCATCATCTACTTGTTTTTAGTTAACAGGGGTATTCTTGACCAACAACAAACAGCCCGTCTGGGGCGAACAGCCTTCACTTTTTCCAGTTGCAAGTATTTATAGTCATCATACTAATCATTTCAGCTTAAAATCAAAAACTTATTACAACTTCTAGTCTGTCCGTGCAAATGTCGTTGCAACAATATTTTAACAAATAAAAAAATAATATGAAATAAAAAAATTTGCAGTCAAAACTAAAACAAACAAACTGTTTTTATTATGTTGCCTCTCCCGGAAAGTGGAAGAGAAATGCACAAGAACGTGTTGCACCAACTGCAACATCCATCAATGTTTTCTTATTTTTCTGTCTTCACATCATAAGTTAACGTTTATTTAATAGGAACAACAGCAACAACAGCAACAACAACAACAACAACAACAACAACAACATCATCATCTCCATGTAAGTCTTTCGACTTCCATATATTCCTTCAGCCTTCTCCATGTCATCCTTCAGATGGTTGGTTGGTTGGTCATCATTTTGGTATCTTGGCAGTTGCTGTTTGGTTTTTCCTTTTACTCTCCCTCTCCCTCTCCCTCTCTCTCTATCAAACTATGTTTCTTCTTCTTCTTTTTGGTTTTTAATGTCTAAATGATGGCATAAATGAAATGTTTGCTTTGACAGGTGAAATGTTTTGTATTTTTGTCCATTTTACGTTTGCCTGGGATATATTTTTTGAGCGCAGTTCAAGAGTTTACTCGAGTTTACTTCTGAAGCGCAGCGTATGGAAACAAACGAATTTCTCTGTTTCCTTATTTTGGCACTGGAAATGTGGTCGTTCGATGATTTGGGGGGGAGTAAGAAACATGTTTCAATAAATAGTTCCAATATTTTTAATTTTAATTTTAATTTTTTAAAAAATGAGATTTGAAATACTCATAAACAACAAAACTTTTGTATAACATGCCCACATTCAAAAACACACTCACATACACACAGAAACAGTGTTGGTATGCGCTATTTTCCCTCAAGCATCGGCCCATAGTTGAACAGAAAAATGGGAACGGTTTTAAGTGGTACGAAAATATCTTCTTATAACAATTATTTTGTGACTTTTTATAAAAGTTATTTTGTATAAATAAATTATCGCTTTAAAACAATTATTTTTCAATGAAACTCGAAGCGATAATTACAGATGCACACAGCCATACATAAAGACATAATGATGGGCTCTCAGAATTAGTCAGAGTACAATAAACACCTTATAAAAATTGTATTTTTTTAAGGAGATAGTTTTTTAGACGGAAAAATTAAACTCCTCATGAAAAATGAAAGTTATTCTTTGGAAAGAAAATTTTTTTAATGGAAAAAGTAAAATTCTTAGAAGAGTTTGATTTTTGGAGAGAGAAAGTAAACTTCCTCTTTGGAGAGGATATTTTTTTTTGACAGAAAAATAAAACTCCTTTTGAAAACTGAAGTTTTTCTTTTGAAAGGACAGTTTTTTAGACTGACAAATAAAAATGAAAGTTCTTCTTTTAAAAGAAATTTTTTTTTATAGAAAAATAAAAATTCTTAGAAGAATTTGATTTTCAGACAGAAAAATTAAATTTCCTATGAGAGAGGAGAGTTTTTTTAGACAGAAAAATAAGACTCCTCATGAAAAATTAAAATTCTTCTTTTGAAAATACATTTTTTAACGGAAAAATAAAGATTTTTAAAAGAGTTTGATCTTTAGACGGAAAAATTAAACTCCTCATGAAAAATGAAAGTTATTCTTTGGAAAGAAAATTTTTTTAATGGAAAAAGTAAAATTCTTAGAAGAGTTTGATTTTTAGAGAGAGAAAGTAAACTTCCTCTTTGGAGAGGATAGTTTTTTTGGACAGAAAAATAAAACTCCTTTTGAAAACTGAAGTTTTTCTTTTGAAGGGACAGTTTTTAGACTGACAAATAAAAATGAAAGTTCTTCTTTTAAAAGAAATTTTTTTTTAATAGAAAAATAAAAATTCTTAGAAGAATTTGATTTTTAGACAGAAAAATTAAATTTCCTATGAGAGAGGAGAGTTTTTTTAGACAGAAAAATAAGACTCCTCATGAAAAATTAAAGTTCATCTTTTGAAAATACATTTTTTAACGGAAAAATAAAGATTTTTAGAAGAGTTTGATTTTTAGACAGAAAAATTAAACTTCTTATGAAAAATAAAATTTTTTTGAGAGAACAGTTTTTTTTGCCCAGAAAAATAAAACTCCTTATGAAAAACTAAAGTTCTTTTGAGCGGACAGTTTTTTCGGCACAACAATAAAAGTCCCCATGAAAAATTAAGTTATTTTTTTAGAGGCAGTTATTTTTATAGACAGACAAATAAGACTCCTCATGAAAAATTAAAGTTCTTCTTTTTAAAGGACAGTTTTCTTATACAGAAAAATTAACTCCTTATGAAAAATGAAATTTTCTCTTTTGATCCTCTCAAGTTTTTTTGGACAGAAATATAAACCTCCTCATGAAAAATTAAGTTTTTCTTTTGAAAGAATAGTTTTTCTAGGCAGAAAAGTAAAACTCCTTTTGAGAAATGAAGTTCTTTTTTTGAAAGGACAGTTTATTAGACGGAAAAATAAAACTCCTCGTGAAAAATTAAATTTTTTCTTTCCAAAGGACATTTTTCTTAAATGAAAAAATAAAAACTCTTAGAAGAGTTTGATTTTTAGACAGAAAAATAAAACTCCTCGTGAAAAATTAAGTAATTTTTTTGAGAAGACAGCTTTTTTAGAAAGCAAAATAAACGAACGAGGCACTGGTTATCCGCTTGGGAGATATCGTGAAAGAAAAAATTCATATAAAGCGATTTTTTTTTAAACCTGCAAAATTATATATCTGATCAGTTAGTGTTCTCGCCATTGTTATTGTAATCAAAAACAACAACAGTGAATTTATGATTGTATTTATTCCAAAGTTATGGTAGTTTTATAAAGAAAATAATAGCGTTTTAGCTCAAAAGCATAGAATAGCTTCTGGTTGAAGGGATGTCCTTGAGGATCAGCCATTTTCCATTTATTTGACTTACATGCAAAATCACAGTATATTTTTTTGACGTACCTGAAAAGAAAAATAAAATTTATTAAATATATTATCGAATAGATAAAGTTTTAGTAAAAATATTTTTATAAATAATTTAAAATTTTGCAAAATCTAAATATTTTTGAAGAAATAAAAAATGTTTTGGTCACGCCTACTTTTGTATCATTTTAAAATAATATTAAAAACATTTTACAAATATTTTTAGTTCACTTATGATTACCTAAAGCTCATGTTTAAGATCCAGTTACTGGTTCAATAATCTTAGCAGGAATTATATTAAAATTAGGAGGAGTATTTTAATTTTTTCAATTTATAGAATTATAGCAAACTCCTAAGTTTGTCTTGAGAAAATGCGTTTTCACAAAAATAAGTTCAAAAGATAACAGAACGCTTGTGAATTGAACAAATAAATTTTATTTCCCAAGCTTTATTTACTGTAACGATTTTGAGAATTAAAAAAAAATATTTTACGTTGCGTTAAGAGAATATTTTACAAAAACTATGAAAAGCTTGTCAATGGTCTAAAAAGCTCTTGAGATTTCAACATGCAGATTTAAATAAAATTTTCAAAAATTAAATTGAATAAATTTTGGTTCCGAAATTTGCACGTTTTGTTCCCAAAATTGTAAAATAAAAATAAGAATTATCAATTAATTTAAAGAGCTTTTCAAAGTAGGAAATTTCATACAGGGAAAGTTAAAAATTTTTTAAATTTGGCGGTTATTGGTTTTAAGAAGTATTTACTATGCCTGGGTGTATGTGTGTGTATGTGTGTGTGTGCGTGTGTGTATGTGTGTGTGTGTAGGTACAAGGTGACTCAAAACTGAGGTTAGAGTTTGAATGTTGAATAGCTTTTCAAATTAATTGATATTTTTATTTTTATTTTAGAATTTCGGGAGCAAAACCTGCAGAAATGAAAGTGGAATTGAACACCAAGAAAACAGGGGCCAAAATTGATTAAATTTTATTTCGAAAATTTCATTTCGATAATTGTTATCGTTGTTGTTTTTAAATGTGCCCATTTCCATTTGAAAGGTTTCGCAAACAAGCAAAATTTCAGGACATGGGCTAAGAAGAATCCAAGTCCAGCGGGTATAATTACGCCTACTGAAGTGTAGCGTTTGATGCGATATACCGCCTGACAGGATCACTGTTTCATATTTCTTTGGCGATTCAGTTCCAGTTACGGGAACTGAATATCAAACGATGCTGTACAATTTTGTAAGGTCGAATGTAGGAAAGGATTCGAATTCGGGGTTAACACAAGAACCACTAAGAGCTTTAGAGTTACAAGTTTTGCTTACAATCCGTAGCAGCTCAGACTGGATAGTGTTTTGGAAAATGCAAATATAAGTGTTTATAAGCCATTGTGGTATTCTATAGAACAACGTAGAAGTTGTTAACTTTCACTTACAATATTTATTACGGCATGACTAGAGATTTCACTGCAACAAATAACAAAAATGAGTGATATATTTTTATCTGTCACCAGGAGTCATAAGCTAAGCAGTCAAACGAAATATCATTCATATTCAGTGTATTTGAAAACGTCTATAAAATACTCATCCCAAGAGAGTCTATCAGTGGAAGAACTCTTTTATAAAAAATCTATATTAAATTTTACATTTCCTTAAAATTAATATTTCCAGAAACGGACACAAATTGTTTTACTGGCTGAAACTACAAAAATAAGTTGTTAAACTCCACCAACATTATTTATCACCAGTTGACTTAAGATTTCACTGCCACAAAGAACAAAAATTAATAATAAAATTAAAATCATTTGAAATTTCATATGATAATTTATCAAGCCGGCAGCTATTAATCAAAATCAATTGCCAATACAAAGTAAATCAATCATAAAGAAAATATGATGAAGAAGAGCTATTTTTCTCTCTATGGAAATAGACACAAAAATGTTTATAAATAATTACAACTCTCAAATATCAGCTCTACTCCAACCTGTTCCAACTTGTAACACCCAAAGGTCAAGTTTAACAAACAACAACAACAACAACAAGAAAATATATATATATATATATTTTAGAATTTCCAATAATTATGCTAAAATTTAATAAAGAAATATTTAACCCATTGACTTGTCTTGGCCAGAGCGCTACACAACTTTCCTTTAAATGATTAATTGCAAAACGTTAACCATGAAAAGTCATAAAACAAATTGGCTAAATGCTTTAACAAGATTCCTGTTTCTATTCTCTCTCTCCCTCTCTCTCTCTTTCTCTCTTGAGCTGTTTGTAAAGCATGTGAAAAAATATATATAGAAAAAAAAAATCACTTATAAAGATGTCTTTCCACAACGATTCTACGGAACTTGACAAAAACGTTGATACGAAATGAAATGAAAAAACGACAACTTCAACTAAATTATGATTTCAACGAATGTGTCATAATCGTCAACATTTATGTACTACGTACAACATGTTGCTTTCATGTGTTCTTGCAGCAAAATATATATTCTCTGTTGAACAGGGAAAATATGGAAGAAAAAAATTTCATTTGATGATTTTATTAGTTTCTTACAAGTGACTTGTCGCATGAGCAGATGAACAGCAGAATTTTCTTTAACAAATCGATTCTTACTTTTTTTTTATTAAAAATTATTATATTTGAGAATCAAATCAAATTCGTATTTCCTTATTTAATATCTTTTGAAATAAGAACAAAAAGTTTTCAGAAATTTATTACATGAATAAATGAAGTTCCGTGTTAACTTCATTCAAATACTCGTTTAACAATTCCCGTAATGAAACATTTCCAGCACAATTCTTTTGGCCAAACAATCACCCGTCCATCATAAACTACTCTTTCACTTTTCAATGAGTATTAAATTAATTAATTAATTTAATTAAATTCCTTTCATAAAATGCATGATAAACAAAAACACATTCTTCTGTTTTTATTTTCCAACTTCAATTACAATTTATTTATTAGCAATTTGTGTTAGGAAACCAGCAGCAGATACAGCAACAACAACAACAACAATACAACTTGAAATAACTTAACTGCAATTCATCATTATCATCCGCATGTTTGTCGTCTTTAATAAATGCCGTTTAATGACAGTCATTGTCAAGCGAGTCCCTCGTTCTGTCTCTCTATTTTTCACTCTCTTCAAATCTTTTACCAGCCATTCATTTATTTTTATTATTTTTTTTCTATATTAAAACTTTTAATGCCCGTAATGGCCATTTGAAAGAATTTCAAATATTTCACATAAAATCATGATCTCGAATTATTTCGTTTCTCTTTACATGCACTTGACTGCTCTATTGGCGAGCAGGAACTTTAATAGAAAAGTTAAAGCGGCGCCAACATTGATTTGCTATTTGTTAGCATAATTTACTCATGGCTTATTAAGAGTATCAATCAAAATAACAAAATTTATTTGTTAATACAACAATAAAGAAAAAAAAATACTACTACTAAACAAAGCACATTAAAAGAATTCTAATTATGAAAGTAAATGATAGTTTGTCGCAGTTTGTTTAAATTATTTTGCTAACAACTGCAAATAGAAGAAGAAGAAAAAATAAGTTAAGAACACTAAACAAGTTGATATTCTAAGGCCACCAAATAGAGAAAGGAAATTTAATTCAACATAATCAAGATACCATAAATAGCAGTAGCGTGGAAAAGTATTCAGAGAATTTAATAAAACAAAAATAATTAATTACAATTATGCAGTGGGAATAAAACAAAAGACTTAAGCAGCAAGCGTAATGTAACGATGACTCAGCGGCAATAAACAGTTTTACCTAAAGGAAATTCAATATGACAATTTTATACGAAATTAATTAATATGAAAACGTTTAGCTGGTAAAAGGTTAAGGCAACATTTGAATTTTAATTGATACTTGAGGAAAGAAAGCCGTTGTAGTTAAGCCAGATCGGAGACACATTGTGGGGATCACGTATTTGGTATTATTTGAAAAATTTTTGTAACTATCAATAACATTAACATCAATATTAACATAAGCATTAATATAAACATTAACATAAACATAAACATAAACATTAACATTAACATTAACATTACCATTAACATTTACATGAATATGAACATAACATAGCTTGGCATAACACTAATATTAACATAAACGTTAACATTAACATTAACATAAACAAAAACATAAGCATAAACATAACATACACATGTACATAAACATAAATATTAACATTAAAATTAACATTATCATCAACATAAACATTAACAACATAAACATTAACATTATCATTAACATTAATATTTGCATTAATACTAACACTAACACTACCACTAACATTAACACTAACACAAACATTAACATAAACATAAACATAAACATTAACATAAACATTAACTATAAACATTAAATATAAACATTAAATATAAACATTAAATATAAACATTAAATATAAACATAAACATTAGCATTAAAATTAACATTAACATTAAAATTAACATTGACATAAACATTAACATTAACATTAACATTAACATTAACATTAATATTTACGTGAATATGAACATAATATAACATAGCTTGGCATAACATTAGTATTAACATAAACGTTAACATTAACATTAACATAAACAAAAACATAAACATAAACGTGAACATAAACGTTCATATTAACATTTAATTTAACATTATTATCAACACTAAAATTAACATTAACATGAACATGAACATGAACATGAACGTTAACATTAACATTAACGTTAACTTATACATACACATACACATAAAAATGAAGATGACATAAACATAAACATAAATATAAACATTAATATTAAAATTATCATTAACAATAACATGAACATTAATATTAACATTTACATAAACATAAACATTAACAAAACATTAATATTAACATTTAAATTAACATTATTATCAACACTAACACTAACATTAACATCAACATTAACATTAACATAAACATTTATATAAACAGTAACATTAGTATTAAAATTATCATTAACATTAACATGAACATTAACAATAACATTTACGTACACATAAACATAAACATTAACATTAACATTGAAATGAATTTAGGAATTATTTATAAAAGTATTTTTTAGATGTGTTTTTATGTTTTCAGCCAAGTTAACAGTTTTAAGAATCTTAACTTAATAAAAAGCCAGGCGCACGTGAAATCATATTTTTCATTGTTTTTCAAAATTTGTTATTTTATAATATCATAACCTCACTTAAGAGTAAAATTTACAAAAACTCTGGCAAAAAGACTTTACAAGTAAAAAAAACCGCAGTATCTTATAAAACTTGCCTAAACAAAAATACTTTTGGCTTCTTTACTCAACATAATGCCAGGGAAGAAGAAGAAGAAGAAGAGTTTTAATACCGCATATAAAACAAGCGAAATAAATTTTATCTAATGCCAATAATTTATGTCACTGGCAATACTTTCACGCACATAACTTTACACTATTCTTTACGAGCAGCAATAAATTTAGCAATTTGTTTTCATATTAAACAGGCTTTAACTTGCCAACCCAGACAAGCCTACGCTCGCCGGAAAACCTTTACTAAAGACTACAAATACACTGTGAAACAAATACACTTTTTAACCGAACAATAAACTTTATGATAGGATTTAGTTGTTTGAAATGACAACAAAATAAAGGAGTAATTTAAAAATGTGTGACCAGCCTCACAGCCACCTTATTTGGCAATAAGCCCATACGAACAGGAAATACAAATTTGTCTTGAGCAGAAAATTTCAATAGAAAAAAAAAATTATATGAAAAGATGAATAAGAAAAATTGTAAATATTTGGAATTTAAAGTAGGAAAATTGTGTGAAGAAATTTATATTGATTGTGAGCAATAAAACGAAGTACAATATAATTGATAATTTAATTTATAATTAATTAAAACGATATCAAAAAGGGTACTAAAATTATTTACTGAATGGTGCAGATAAATTCTTGTTTAAATATTTAAGTTTTTTTGCTGGAGGTTGGACTCACAAAACCATCATATTTCAAATCGTGTTTAAGCTGGGATTAACAGCATTTAGTCTAGTAAATAATTATATATAATTAGAACAAATTAATTAGAATTTAATGAAATAAAATATCACAAAAATTAAAAGAGTGGCTTGGGAACAGAGTATGTTTTCAATGACCAATTTTCCCACTATCGAACCAAAATGCTTTTTTTTCAATGTTTGTTAAATTTTTTTTCTGCTTTTTTGTTTGAGAAAAAAAATTAAGTTAATCAAAAATTCTATACACATTTTCCTTCGCGGGCTGTCTGTTAGACAGACGCAAAACATGAAATAAAATATGCAATTCATAATTCTAAAAATTACATGGCCCACTTTGCCTTCAGTCCCAACTATACGTACGTACGTCTGTCCATCCGTCCGTCCGTCTCACTCTTTTCTTTCTCCAAGAATCCCGAAATGCATTTTCTTTCCCACACTAATTTTTTTTCGGCACTCTAGCATTTTACAACAGCCAACAAACACACATGCGGTCATACATGTTAGTGTCGATGTTGGTATATGAATACAAGACCGAGTCTGCAAGTGCGAGCTTAAAGGTAAAAGTAACTTGATGTAGCATTTATGAACAACAACAACAAAAAAGTTAAGGAAGAAAAATAAAACAACTGAAAAAAAATAACTTCTCAATTCTAACGTTAACGTACGCGTTGTTGCAACATGCCAGAGTAACAGGCAGACAAAACCAAACAACATGCATGATTATATTACAAAATGTTTGTGTGAGTATGTGTGCGTGTGTGTGTGTTCAAGATGTTACAGGAATATATTTGCATTTCTAAGCAATAAAATTCATATTTTCTTTAAATTATTATATATTTTTCTTTCTATCTGCAACTGCAGCCACCAGCTTGTGGTGCTGCAAGAAACTATTAAATTTGGAAAAAACTTAATTTAATACAATTTTACAGCCTTAAGGTTAAAAATGTAAAATTTTAATAGGAATTTGTTAAGCAAATAATTTTTTAATTTGCAAAAAAAAAAAATAACACAAAATTAGCTCAAACAATGGCCAACTAAGAGAAGCAAAGAAAGCAATTACAAACACACACAATGAACAACAAAAATGTTGTTGCATCCAAATGAAAGATTAATGGTCCAATTTAAGGAAAACACCAGCATAAATTAAAACGTGTAAGATTTGTCTTATATTCATACGAAGAAAAATATTTAAATTAAATAAAATCTTTTAAATTTTTGTTCCAATTTCTGCTTAAGTTTTGCCCAAAATTCCATAATTTATTCGTCATTTTATTTTAAATGCTCCAATTTTTCATTTCGTTTAATCTGCAATCATAAATCTTTCACCTTTTTGGTGTGTCAGCTGGTGCTTTTAATAGTTTTTGTGCTGTTTGAGGTGGAGATTTTTCAAAGAAGATTTGGAAAAAAAAAGAGGAGAACTACAAAAGTTTTTAAGACCGACAAAGTCGTTTCGAAATTCCAAAGCAAATTTAATTTGATGTACGTTTAAGTTTGTGAATGCGGTAGATGATGCAAGAATTTGGCACTACAATTTCAAAAGTCATACAATTCTCGTATGAAGGTTTGCCAGTAAGCCAGCCGATCAAAAATCGGCGATAGTCAAAATAATCATGCGTTCTTATTACGCTAGTGTAACAACATGAACACGAATATCAGCCTCATTAGAAATCTAAATGTCTAGTACAGCCATATATTCAACATGTTGTTTCTATATTTGAGAGATTTTATATTAATTTTCGATGACTTAATAAATATTAACACGTAAAATAAAAGCCTTGAGAATGTGCCATAAGGAAGGCAGAACATTTTCATAAAGAGGCAACGTTCAGTACAGTATAATTGTATTAAGGGAATGTTTAATGCACAATGTTAAATACATATAAAGGTAATGTTCAATATATAGTAAAGAAAAAGTTCAATTCATCATTTAAGTTATAAGTAAAAGTAACGTTCAACACACAATATTAGTTATATACAAAGGAAACGATCAGTTATAGATTATAAGGTAACGTTCAATGTTCAATATTAGTTACATATTAAAAGTTAATACGTATTATTTTAGTTACATGGAGTAACGCTCAATACACAATATTAATTATATACAAAGGAAATGTTGAATACGTCAGTTACAAATAGATAACTTTCAATACACATTATTATATATATACAGGCACACAACGTTCAATACTTTCAATACTCAATATAAGATATATATAAAGATAATATGTGTTATATATAATATGTGTATAACAATGTAAGTTATAAGTAAGGGTAACGATCATTACACAGTGTAAGTTATTTAAAGCTAAAATACATCTGAAAATTCTAGTTATATATGGATGCAACGTTCAATACTGTTTGATCTCTAGAAAGATAACGATCAATACACAATATTAGTCATATGTAAAGAAGTTTAGTACTCATTATAAGTTTTATAAAGGTAACGTTAAATTCACAATATTTGTTGTATATTAAAGTATCGTACCACAAATATAAAGATAAAGTGCAATGCACAATTTATGTTTTATACAAAGGTAACGTTCAATACACAACATTATACATATAGAGACAACCTTCAATTTTATACAAATTGTAAATAGGTAACAATCAGTACACAATATTAGTTTTATAAAGGTAGCATTCAACACTCATTAATAGTTGCATATAAAGGTAACGTTCATTATGTTTATATGACTTCTATAAAGGTAACGTTCAATACATTATGACTTGTATTAAAGCCACGTTTGGTACACAATATAAGTTATGTATAAAGTTAATGTTCAATATACAATATTATATATGTTAAGGTAACGTTCATTACTCAATATAAGTTTCATATAAAAAAACCTTCTATACTCAATATTAGTGATATATAAAGCTACCATTCAATATTTAATTTTAGTTATATGGAAAGCTAACATTGAATTTGTAGTACTAGTTAAATAAAAGTAACGTTCAATACACTATGAGTTGTATGAGAGCAACGCTTAATACTCAATATTAATGATATATAAATCAAGCGTTCAGTATTTAATATTAGTTACGTGGAAAGGTAACGTTCAACATGTAGCACTCGTTAAATAAAAGTAACGTTCAATACAGTATGATATGCAAGAGAGCAACGTTCAATACTCAACATTAGTTATCTCTAAAGGTAAAGTTTAATATGTAGCACTCGTTAAATAAAAGTAAAGTTCTATACCGTATGAATAATATAAAGATAACGTTCAGTACACAATATTAGTTTATGGATAAATGTAACTCATTATTAATTGTTTAAAAAGGTGGAGCTCAATATGTTATATAAGTTGTATACTATATGTACGAGTAGAGTAACGTTCAATACTCAATATTAATTTTGAATAAAGATAACGTTCAGTAATCAATATTAATATTATGTGAGGTAACGTTTAATATGCTTTATGGACTACATGTAAATGTAACATTCATTACACAATATTAGCTATACATCAAGGTAACGTTCAATACATTCTGATCTAAAAAAGGGCAAGATTTAATACACAATATTAGTTATTTATAAAGGAAACGTTCATTACACAATATTAGTTATATAAGAGTAACGTTCAGTACACAATATTTGTTTATATGTAAAGGCAACTTTAAATATTTATTATTAGTTTTGTAAAAGATAACGTTTAATATGCTATATTAGCTATATGTAAAAATAACTTTCAATACACAATATTAGCTATGCAACAAGGTAACGTTCAATAAATTATAAGCTGTAAAAAGGCAGGGTTTAATACACTATACTATTTATTAATAAAGGTTACTCTCAATACGCAATATATGAAGAAAATTTAGATACACGATACTAGTTGTTTAAGAGTAACGTTCATTACACTATATAAGTTAAAAGATATGCATCAAATTCAAAACTATTAGAAAAATGTTATCCAATATTATTCATAAAAATTTTTCTTTTAAATTATATCTCAAATGTACTCAATATTTTCTATAAAAAACTACAAAAATCGGAAAGTTGAAAATTACATTATATTATATAAACCTTCTCTTAAACCAACAATGCCGATCATATATTGTAGCGGCCTTATTGTGATACACATGATAATGCGCTGCTCAAGCAAATTAAATTAAGGCACGCGTTGTGAATTTTGCTGGCCTTTTTTTTTTTTGTTTTGCCCCACAAATAATACAGTCGGCAACAAAAGAAACTGAATCATTTTAAATATTATTAATTGTACAACCAGCAAAAGTTTATGCAAATAAAACCAAAAAATTAATATTTAAGCGCATGACATCACAAGACAAAAATGTCAAAATGAGTTTAATTGGCTAAAACAAGAATGTGTAGCATTAAGGGATTGGCAAACACACTCATCTATAACAAAAAGAAAAAGAAAAAAACAAAAGCAGCACAAAAATTTGTTAAATAGTAGGTGCGTTACCCAAAAATTATCAAAATCTCATACGCAATTTTTTTCTTTTCATTTTAACAGCAGAAACCCCAGCAGTGAAAACAACAACTTTCTATTACTCACAGCCTGGTGTAGCCAACACCAAGAAAAGAATTTGTGGCAGCAAGAAAAAAAAAGAAATCAACAGATAAAACAGAAACTGGGCTTGAAATGTTTAGATGTCTTTTTCGGTTTATTTCGCATTTGACTTATAAACATATTTGACCTCCTGGGGATGAGTGGTTTGGTGTGCGCCGTTTTTTCCCCCCTTTTTTTTTTTTTGATAAGCACGTGATGTCTCTTTAAAGACAAGACAGCATTTTCTAAAAACGCAAAACATTTCTGTTTGTTTTTTTTTTTGCTTTTAGGTTTTGTTTTACAGTAAAACTTTAAAAGAAAATATACGCCGAAGGTTGTCAACATTTTCAATTTCGTTAAATTATGTTAACAGTTTTGCAACATCTTCTTCGTTTGCTTTGTTCGCTATTCCTTAAGAAAACGTAACATCGGCTCTGTCACAGTGTAAAGTAACGCAGCAGTTTTGAGAAAGACTTGACAAAAAAAAAAAAAAAAAAAACAAGCAACTCCTTTTGAGCTGTCAATCAATTGTGTTAATAGTTTGTAAGAGGTTTTTTTATTTTGCTGCTGCTTGTTGGTGCGTTGCTTTTAGCCAACATTTGTAAATATTTGCCATGTTTATTCAAAGTATTGAAATCGTTTTTTGTTGTTGTTGTTTTCTGTTTTCCTTTCGTTACTTTATTTACAAAAGTGTCCATTGTATTTGTCAGTTGGAAACCAAATAATAATAAATAATTCCAAAATGTGTTAAAATATTTAAGTTTATTTGCGGTTTTTCTTCTATTTAAAAATTTTTTTTATGAAAAATAAAAAAATAACAGCTCAAGTTCTACTGGGTGGCATGTTGCATTTGAAAAGTTATTGGTTTATGTATTTTATTTAGTCTTATAAAACAAATTGTTTAAGGTAAATGACCACGAGATTTGTTTATTAATTTTTAAAGACACAAACTTTACAAGATCAAGCACAGGATGTAAAAAAAGTAGACACCGGCTGAGGTAGTTAATAAATAAATCACGAGGCCGTACCCAGCAAGTTCTATATCAAGCTGTTCTAAACTGTCCCAGGGTGTAGTTTGGCTAAACAAAAATTTTGACTTCCAAAACAATAGTTAAGTTGAGAGCTTTCAAACCAAAAAAGGTTTGAAGTTTCCAAGCTTCTTATATATCGAGAACATATTTTCAAAATATTTACAAAAAAGTAGCTTTTCCGGGAAACAAATTTCAAAAATTTTTGGAGTACCTTTTTCCTAAAAATAAATTTTTTATTAAATACCATTTCCCAAATGCATTTCTTTCATAAAATGTTGTTTAAAAAAATATTTTTTAAAAATACTTTTAATAAAAATATATTTAAAAAAATTTATATTTCTAGAATATATTTTTTTAAATATATACGAAAAAACATTTTTTAAATATATTTATTAAAAATATACTTTTTAAGAATATGTCTTAAAAAAATATATTTTTTTGAAATTTATTTTTAAAATATACTAAAAAAAATATACAGTGAAAGCTCTCTTTACGGACAGCTCTTATAAGCGGACATCTCTTTAAAACGGACAATTCTTAAATCTCCAGAACCGATTTCATAAATATAATTGTTTTTATTCCCTTCCAATAACCTTACATCTCCACCTCGCGGACAAAATCTTCGTCGACGGAGTGTGTGAGCCTATGAGAGCTTTCACTGTATTTATTAAAAATATACTTTTTAAAAATACATTTTGAAAATATATTCTTAAAAAAAAGTTACTCTCAAAAAAAAAACCATTTTAACAAAGTACGTAATTATTTTAAATATAATTGATTTTTTAAAATAAGTAAATAAGTTTTCCAAAGGTTTTTAGGAACCTTTAAGTATCAGTTGCACAAAGGTACCTTTTGTAAAAGTACCTTTCCTAAAAGCAACTTTTTAAGGCAGCACTTTTTCCTCAAAAAATTCGTTTTTTTAAAGAATATTTATTTTTTCGTATATTTCAAAAGAACATGTACCAAAAAGTGTCTCTTTAAAAATTAAATACTGCAAAAAGTACTATTTTGAAGAAACCTTTTGAAAAAGTACTTTTTTCCAAAGAGAATATAAAACAAATTATCATTATTTTTTACTAACACTCAAACTTTTTCCCGAAAGTACCTTCTTTGAGGAGTATTTTTCGAAAAGGACGACATTAATGTAAAAATTATCCCTGATTATTTTTCAAAAGGTACGAAATTAATTTATAAAGTATAGAGAAATATATTTTGAAGAAATAATTTTAAAAAAAGTTATCTTCTCCAAAAATATATTTTAACAGCCTCGATAATATACGAGTACTTAAAAGATTTATTGTGAAAACTTCATTTAAAAAAAGGTACCTTTTGTAAATGTACCTTTTCTAAAAGCAACTGTTTGAAGAAGTGTTTTTTTCCCAAAAGTTTCTTTCTCAAAAGAACAATTCTTTTTTTTAAATTAATTTCAAAGAAATAGGTAGCACAAAGAATCTCTTTAAAAACTAAATACTGCAAAAAGTACCATTTTAAAGCAGCCTTTTCCAAAAGTACTTTTTCCAAAGAAAATATATAAAACAAATTCTTATCATTTTTAACTAAAACAAAAAGTTTTTCCCGCAAGTACCTTCTTGGAAGAATATTTTTCAAAAGGTACGAAATTAATTTATAAAGTATCTCTGAGTGTTTTTGAAAAGGTACGAAATTAATTTATAAAGTGTCCCTGAGTATTTTTCAAAAGGTACGAAATTAATTTATAAAGTACCCCTGAGTATTTTTCAAATGGTACGAAATTGGTTTACAAAGTATCCCTGAGTATTTTTCAAATCAATTTATAAGGTACGAAACTAATTTATAAAGTTTATCTGAGTATTTTTCAAATAGTACAAAATGAATTTATAAAGTACCCTTTAAAGCCAAAGTGATCTAAATGAGATTTAAAATTTTTTTTAATTTTATGATTTTTCTCGAATTTTTGCCAACACCCAAATCAAATATTGAGAGCAAATAGCAAATATAGTACCGTTCTAAAGGAAAAGTTCTACCACCTCCAAAAAAAAAAAAAAAAATTATAAAAAATATGTGAAATGTATCACCCTTTACTTTATATCCAGTAAATAACAGAGTTCCTAAATATGGAAACCAACAGTCTTATATTTCAGAATTCTATAGGAAATAAATTCCATTACTTTTCCCTTGATGAATATTTAAAACAAATTAAAATTAATTAAAATTAATATTATTTAATTTTAATTAAAATTAAATAGAACAACAAATAGTTGGATACAAATTATTTACAATTAAAAAATTTAAAAAACGTTCAACTGTACTTAAGATAATTTAAACCAAAATAAATTTGCCTTAAAAGCGTGGAAAAAAATATTAAGAAGAATGAGACCTGAAGAAAAATAATCAGACGGCAACACAGAAAGTCCCCGTGTGTTACCATCGGTTTGTTACACTTCTCGTATGGTTTTTTCTAATAAAATTCATACAAATAGAAACTGTTGTCACATTCAATTAAGCCGCCTGAGAAGTGGTAACAAAGAGAAATACACATGCCTACTGATATTGAAAGTGCAGCGGCTTTCGAAAACAGCTGTTGTGTTCTTCTGTAAAAGTTGAATATGTTAAAATTGCTCTTATATTTCTTTTAAGCTTTGGAATATTTAAAATGTTTTTCTGATTTAAAATTACACTTTTATTCTATAAAACTAAGTTTTTTTTTTCAAATAAATAAATATTTTGGGGAATTGCCGTTTTTTAAAACTCTATCTTATTCAAAGAAGAGTAGTTTAAGAAAACTATTGTCAGAGAAAAGTAAGTCTTTTTTTTAATATTTGAAAGGGCTTTAAGGAAAGGGTCTTAAGGAAAATTTTAATAGATTCATGAATTTCTTAAATCAAAACGAATTTAATTAAATTCTTTTTTTTTTAATTAGTGCATACTTTTGGAAACTGTCGTTTTTTAACTTCTTTAATATTAATTATGTGCTGATTCCTTTTTCCCAAAATGTTACCAAAAAATTCAAAGTGATCAATTGAGAGGTTTCAGCCAGTTCCCAGGTGCATTTCACTAAGGCTAATGCAGATCATCAGGGAACCTTTACCCAACTTTTGTTAGAATTTACTAATTTAATTGAAAATAACAACTTTTTATATTTCATTTTATTGGGAGCTGCCTATATGCGCCGGATCTAGAGGCGAGAGGACAAATGAAAACGAAAGAGAAGCTAAGGCTATAATCTGTTGTCTCGACTGAATAAGCGTTCGCTTCAATTGACAACCAGGTAGGGTCTTTAAAAGCCATGGCAGTATGAATTTCTGCTGTCGTTGGCTGGGTAGCAGTTGGTTTTCATTTGCAAATTCATTAACTGTTTGTTTTATTTTTATTATGACTAAAAATGGTGTCTGAGGTTTTTGTATAAATTTATTTAATTTAATTTTTTTTTTCATTTATTGTGTGACTTCCAGTTGCATTTTATTATTCATAAAGACTTGTTTTGCTAACAAAATTGAATGCATGCACCTGTTAAATTTTTCAAATGTGGGATGCAAGTGTTTTAATTTTATTTGCAATCAAGCATTTATTTTGAATTTTTTATTTTTGATTTTCTAATGGAGTGATTTCAGGTTTCCAACCAATAAGCAAACAAGAGCTGGCAAAGGTTGGGTTATTATTTGCTTGGGTTGTTTTTTTTTTATTATTATTAACATAAATTTATATAGTTTTTTATTTCAAAATAAAGTGGACATTTTGTACACGTTTTCCAATGTATTGGGAATTAATAGTGAAAGCAAATTTATAAAAATATGATGAAAATTTTTTATCTTTTGGTCATTAAAGATTGATTTTTCAGTCAAGTGTTTAATAAAACTGTTTTAAGAATAAGGAAGCAACATCCTTTATTATTTACTAGAGTTCTGTTTTAGTTTTACCTTCAATAATTTAAAATTGAAGCTCTCAAATGCTTTTACAATTTATTATAAAATTCAACATTAAATTAAAAACCAACAGACTTAAGTTACAAACTTGACCTTTTAGACAAGCAAAATTTCAGTTAAACAACCAGTTTAATTTATAAACACGATTTATATGAAAACCGAATTATAAAGTGATAAGAAAAACTAAATCTTTAGCCTCTCATGCACAGACAGGCAAAGGAAATTTATTACAACAAGAAAAAAAATTTAATAAAATAAATTTAATTCATCTCTTTTCCAACTCAACATCAGCAAAATCTGTAAAAAGATTTAATTTGTTTATATTTTATTTAAATTATTTGTATCTCTCTCTCTCTCAGTCTCAGTCTCAATCTAGATTATGACCAGACTGTTTAGAAACAATTACAAGTGTTGTAGTACAAGGCTGTTGACTTTTAAGTTAATTTTTATGTTGTTGTTTTTTTGTTTTTGTCTTTTTGCAGATACACGCATGCGTGCTCTAATAAATTGTTAGAAGCCATCAACATTAATGCAACAACTCATCACTGTCAGTGGTGCATTAAAAGCAACAGCTTATGGCAATAAAATAGAAATAGCCAACTATGCAACTGGTCAGCCAGTCAGTTAGCCAGCCAGTCAGTCAGTCAGCCACAGACTTAAGCATTCAAATGGCATGCAACCTGTAACATTATCAAAACGAGTTCACTTTAGAAACAAACTTATAAAAAAAAAATAAGAGAAGAATATATGCGTGTTATAAATGATTATTACAATAGGTGAAGTAAAAAAATAATTTCTTTAAGTTATTAAAAAAAAAAACACATTTAAAAAACTTTTATTAAAAGTTTATCAAACGATTGGCAATATTTTGATTTCTTATATTAATTTTCGTACTCTTCATCATTTAATATAAAATTTGCTTAGAAAACAATTATTAATTATTAAATTAACAATGACTAAGCATGATTGTGCCTGATCATGCATGCTCAATTATGAGGATGCAAACCAGCAATTTGACACTTCATACAGATTATGACTCCATCAAAAGTCTTCATAACATAAAGTCTATAATAAAAGCTACCGAAGCTTTTAAAACAAAAGAACGATTCTTGTTCAAAAAAATAACATTTTTTATTATGCCTCAAATTTTGAAACCGATTTTTTTGCATTTTTTCTCATGGCGTTCTTTTTTGCAACACATTTCAAATTTGTTGGCTGTTTGTTGAAGTCTGAGGACAGAAATTATTTTGTTATAAAAAATGTCAAACGAATTTCTAATCAACTTTAATATTGAAATAACAAATCGTTGCCATTTTCTATAAAAAGGTGTAAAAAATGTTGTATTCTTTTCTAGAAAAGATATTACATTAGTAGATCTTTACAATTTTAAAGTATTTAAAGGAAGGCGACACATTTAAATTTGTCCCAAATGGTCCCAAATTTTTAAAATTGTAAACATCTTTCCATGTTGATTTCTTTTCTGGAAAAAAGTGCAAAATTTTGTACACTTTTTCCTTAAGAATGTTTATGTTTTGTTATTTGGAAATGAAAAGTTTATTAGGAACTAATACAACACCACTTAGAAGAAATAAGTTAAAGTAAAACTGTTTTTTAATAGTTTTAATTGTGTCTCAAATTTTGAAACAGTTTTTTTTTGCATTTTTTCTCATGGCGTTCTCGTTTCTGTGAAACATGTAAATCTTGTTTACTTCTGTTCTAAAAACTACTTCTAAGGGCTATTGTATTAGTTCCTAATAAACTTCTTGTTTTCAAATGACCACATGTTAACACTTCCTAGGAAAAAGTGTAAAAAATGTTGCACTTTTCTTCAGAAAAAAAATCAACATTAAAAGATGTTTCCATTTAAATTTATATATGTACTTCGGAACTGTTGTTTAATAGTTTTAATTGTGTCTCAAATTTTGATACAGGTTTTTTTTCCATATTTTTCTCATGGCGTTCTCTTTTCTGCGAAACATGTAAAATTGTTTGCACTTTTTTTCTTAAAACTGTCCAATTGTTGGAAAATATATTATGTCTGAAGACATAATATATTTTTCCTAAGGGATATTGTTTTAGTTCCTAGTGAACTTTCAATTTCGAAATGACAACATATTAGCATTTGCTAGAAAAAAGTGTGAGAAAATGTTGCACTTTTCTCCAGATAAGAAATCGACTGCACATGAAGTTCATGATTTTCCTTGAATATTGTTCACCTCCCCAATATATTCATATACAAATACCTAAACTCATATACAGTTGGACATCAAACATACGCAGCCTAAGCAATCATAATTCATAAACTTAATTAAAATCATAACAAAAATTGCTTAGATTTAACTGAAAAAGTCATAAGAATTCGTACTAACTTTTCAGTTGCAAGCAGCACAAACAGGCAAACACACAGAGAAATATATGAATTGAAATAGAAATAGAAATAAAATAAAGACATGGTCACTAACATTAAAATCATTCTTCCTTGATGATTGCTTGTCTAGTTGCGGCTGCTGTTGCTCTGGACTTTTGGCCGGACATGAACAGTTTTAGTTAGCAACGAATGGAATTGAGTTGAGCTGAGTCGAGTTGAGTTGGAGTGTCGACTAGAGTTAGAGAGTATTATGTCCATGTCTTGGCTAGAATAGCAGAAATAAACCACTAAGTTGACTGATATATTGCCATGAGTTTTAGCATTTAAAGCTTCCCAGTTACGAATGCGAATAATATGAGGACATACTTCAGCTATAATAACAACCGTCTTGTCCGTCTTGTCCGTCTGTCCAGTCATTTTTATGTTTAATAGCCGTATGTAAACTAAAGTAGAGTAGAGTAGGCTAAAGTTGTCTGATTTGTTTTTTCTGTTTTTGGTTCGTGAAGACAGGGTGTTATTAAAATGAAATCATCATCATCACAATTTCAAGCTACAGTAAGAAAAAAAACACAAGACAAGAAAAATCTTTTGCCCACTTTTCCCACCGCCCGCCAAATTATGAACAAGTGCTGGAAAAAATATATGCGGCTGGAAGTATTTGTTAAGCTTTACAACACAAATCATTTCATCTCATCTCATTTTATATCATATCTCATCGCGATGCTTGAATATTTGCAAGTCTGAATTTGTGCATATACATGTGGATGTGTGTGTGTGAGTGCTTTAGATAGTCATTCAGTCAGTCATTTAGATGTGATATGTGAAGACACATAAATGCCAAGTGCTTTATTTTATTAATTTCTTACACTTTGTGAATTCAAGGAATGCAGCACACAATACTCACTCACTCACTCAAACACACACACACATACTCATTCATACACTCATCATTCTTCATGCTACAAGTAATAAAGCAACACGGACACTCTTCTTTCCTTGTATGTCCAACTTGATGAAATGATTTAATTTAATTCGTTAGAAAATAAAATTGTTATATAGAGGATTTTGGTATTTAAATCGTTTTCTTTTCATGCACATCCCCACACACACACACACACACACACACACACACATAACCATTTACTTACATACATATACAACGTGCATTTGCCTAGTTTTTGGCTTAAAGCATTCGTGTAATTTGGGTCTGGCCAACTGAGTAAAAGAAAACATTTTTTATTATGATTTCTATAAATAATTTCATACGTTTATGTTTGTATGGATTAATTTATGGCTTCGCAGAGTTTTCGTTGTGGCTTTAGAAAATTTCTATTGAAATCAAAAGAAAAAGAAAAACAATTTTTAATTAAATTAAGGAATTGCCACAGCAAAATTTATAATGAGCATTTTTCTTAAAGCCTCGGCGTAATAAAGGATATTAAATTGTTAACATTTTTATTTACATCCATTATAAGTGGCGATAAAGCCATTAAGCTCTCGCTGAAACGTACTTCTGGCTTGGTCAATACAAAAGAGAATTTATGAAATACGTTGTAGAAATTAAAAAAATTAACTTTTCAGTGTTATAAAATTGTTAATTCTTACAGTTTCCATTAGTAATCACATGATCGTTAATCTTACTAAAATTAGTTTGCTTGATGTAAACGATTTATGAGCTTAAAAGCTGTTACATCAAGTAAGAAAATAAAGTTTACGAATGAAGTAAAAGAAAATTTTGAAAGCTTTATCACATTAGTGATTAAAAAGCTTTACGCTAAAAAGTATAACATTTAAAACCGAAAAATATATAATAAATTTTAAAAGGTTTTTAAAAGAGTCTTAAAAGGTTTTTTTGAAAAGCTTTTTTATTTTAAATGAAATTTTATATCTACAAGCAAATAATACATTTTAAAAGCTTTAAAATTTTTTTTTTAATTTTTAATTTTTTATTTTGACATTTTAAATCCAAAAACAAATAATAAGTTTTAAAAACTTTTTGAAAGACTCTTAAAATGTTTATTTTTATTTTTTAAAATAGCCTTAGGAGCTTTTTTGATTTTTTATGACATTTTATATCTTAAAACAGATAATAAATTTTAAAAGCTTTTCAAAAGACCCTTAAAAGTTTTTTTTTAAATTTATTATTTTGACATTTTAAATCCAAAAATAAATAATAATTTTGAAATTATTTTAAAAAGAGACTTAAGAGCTTTTGTTTGTATAATAATTTTATGACATTTTAAATCCAAAAATAACAAATAAATTTTAAAAGCTTTTTTTATGAGCCCCCTAAAAGCTCTCTAAAATTTTTTCATTTGAATTTTTATAAATCAGAATTTTTTCGAAGAGATTTTCCGACTAAGTAATTTATAATGGAAAAAAGGCAAAAGCTTTTCGATAAGTTTATATTCTAAGTTTGATATAAGAGAATTATTCAATATATCAACCAACATGGATCCATTTAAAAAAGCAATTTCTGACGCAAAATCTTTTTAAAACATTTGGAAACCAGAGCACCCAAGTGTTAACAGCAAAATTTTTAATCCTTAAAGGATTTTATTTTAAAGAAAATTCCAGAAAAGATATTTTTAGTTTTATAACTTTATACTTTGTAAGATATAAAAAATAAAAGCTTTTTTAAAATTTTCCGCTTAGAAAAGCTTAAAATTTTCAAAACATTTTCTTGAATTTTTCAACTTCTTCATGGGTTATTAATGTGCTTGGACTTCCGAGAAGAGGCTGGTCATTCGCATCTTCTCAGTTTTCTCTCAAAAGCTTTTACCTGCCATAGTAAACAATTACCGCCCGCTACTGTTGGCATTTCTGTTGCTGTGAAGCACTTCCTTTCATTTTTTACAAACAAAATACTGTGATCCAATTCTTTCGACACTAGAAAATCACCGGACTAGCAAAACTCTTCTAAACTTCATAACTCCCACAAACTAAAAATGAAAAGCTGTTGAAAACTTCATCAGCTAATCGAGAGTGCCGTTGACTGAAACAGTAGAACACAAGACTACGATGCCTTAAGGCCATACATCGACCCCGCAGTCAGTCTGACCAGCGCACTGGTCCATTTATGTGTCACTTCAGAAGCTACAAGCCAACACAGAATTAAGACAACGTCTACAGAGAAAAAGACAAAAAAAAAACTAACGACAGCGTTTGACACCGTCATGTGCTTAAAGAACAGAGTACAGCATCCTCCTTCGTCGCTACTTGTAGCAAAAATATATTCACCGGCCAAGTAAAATATTAAAAATCTTCTCACCCGCCTTTATCTGTCTTCTTAACGCTGTCCGCTCCTTTCCCAGTTCCACAGCAAATCACTGCATATGTAGGGCTCCTCCGCTGAGTGCTGATCCTGCTGATAAAGAAAGTGCACGAGCACACAAAGAACTTTTAATCGGAAAAATGTGGTCTTGGAAATTTTCCAAACAACTTGTATGTTGAACAGCCCTCGCTTACAGCTCAGGGGTTTTTATAGTCAATTAATAAAAATGTAAGTAAAATTTTAGTTTTTTGGCCTCTTTGAATGAACTGACGATAATCTCCTTTAAAGAACAACAGCAATAGACTTAAGCCAAGTTAAATGTGTTGTTGCCATAATTTATTTATAAATTAATAAAAAGAAGGTTGCAAAGCTTTTCTAAAAACTGTTATAGAACAAAAACTGGTAGAACAAATTCTCATATTCAGTCATTTCTGTGGAGGTTGTTTGTGCAACAAGACGACTGCTTGTGGCAGTTGAATCATAGAAAATTTTTTTTTAAATGTTTAAGCGTTTCAAATTGTAAATGTGTCGCGTTTCTTCTACTACAGTTAATCTACTAATTTCCGTTATAATAAGAGAGCTTTTGCTTACAAACCAAATAAATTTAAAAAGAAAATGCTTGAAAAGAAAAGAGTCCTTGACAAGCATTCGTCAAGCTTATTAACAATCAAAAACATTTATCACCATCCAGCAGTAGAAGAGTGTAGAAAAAAAAACAAACCAAAAGTCAAATCCATTTATGCAGATCTCTAAATGTGTCGCTTCAGAGCCTACAAAAACCAACACAGAAACAACACAACGTTTGCAGAGAAAAAGACAACAAAAAACCTAGAGACAAACCCAAAAAAGGCAATCAAAACTATCCCATGAAATCTAAAGAAAGCACGTAGACACATTAAGACGATATTTCTGGAAACGAGTTAAAAATCTATACGAAATCTGCTCAACACACATGATATGGAAATGAAAAGACGAATTGTTTAACAAACCAGCAAGAACAAACCAGCAACAACAACAATATGTTTAAGCATAACAAATTGTTTTGTCATTTTCAAGAACAGATTTTCAAGATGATGCGAATATGCAAATTTTACTGGTTTCCACACAAAATAAATATGAAATAAAATTTAAAAAAAAAGAAGCCAAACTCTCAACTCTAAATACAAGATAAATGAAACAATTTTGTACTGAATGGCCAGAGTTAGGAATTCGTTCTCAACAGCACACACAAACACACGCAGAGACAAAAAAGGGAGCATTTAATTTGTGCGAGTGTGTGACAGTGCACAAATTAAATTAGCAGCATTTAAATGCATAAAAGAGATTGACTTTTGTGTTGTTGTTTGTTCTTTTCCACAAGTGCTGACACTTTTATTAAGTGTTTGATCGTGTCTTTGGTCCCCTTCCCAGCCTTTAGCCGGCAAAACAGTTCATTAATTTCTCGTATGAGTTGTGATAACAAAAACATCCCTTAACTTTGCCAGAATGCTTTAAGCAGGACACTCAATGCACAGAGTTATTATCGTCATTAAGTATTTAACATATTTGAATCATTTATTATTAAGTGATCTGGTTTTTTGTTCTCCTCTTTTTTTTCGTTGTTTTATATTCCCCCTTTTTCACTCTCCCTTCAAGTCGTGTGTAAATAAAAGTTATTGTCAGAAAGTGTTTCTGTTTTCGTCCTGCCGTCCTAAAATCAATTTGATAAATGATATTTGTTGTTGATGATCTTGCAAAAGAGAAAGAAGAGACTGCAGAGACTCGGCAGTAATCAAAACTTAATGCTGGAGGGAATAAACTCTAGAACTAAAAATTGTTTTTAATATATTTAAAATGTCTTAAAGAAATTTCGATGCCTCAACTCAAAATAACACAAAAAGTTGTTTAACTTTCGCGTTGTATTTTTCAAAGCGACTTTTTGTTATAATAATAGCGATACATTTTCGTATTACAAAAATATATGCTAACTTCTACACAAAACATTTTAAAAGTTCTTTTGGTATTTCAAATTATTTTCAATTATTTTATAACTTTTTTTATTCACTTAATTTTTGTAAAAAGAAATGTTCAAAATTTTCTTGTATTATAATAGTCAACAGATTTTTACCGACCTGCATTTTCAAAATCAAAATAACTTTTAGGAGTTATTTTTCAAACAAGATCATATGGAAACTGGTTGCCTCTAAAAGCCACCCCTGCAACTTCAATCTCATCTTAACCCGAAATTTATCGTAACCTAATTTTAACAATCTTCTATGCTTTTGAGCTTTTTGAGCTAAAACGCTGTCATTTTAGTATTCAAATCACGAAGTCGAATTCAAAATTTAGAAATTATTTCATTATTCACGGGTTTGAACTGGAGCCTGGATAATAAAAATTATGTTGTTTATAAATTTTTGTTATATTTTATTTTTTGATAGTTGCTTATTAAATATTTTAAGAACAAGATTTATTATTAATCACTTGCATTAATTTAAAAAACAGAAAAAAATATTTGCTAAATTTTAAAAATATTTTTTTAGTCTTACGAAGAAATTATTGTTACAAATTTTGAGAAAAAAATTATTCATTTTTAATAAGAGTTTTTTACGGAAAATTCTTAGCAATTAAATAAATTTTCTTAGTAAAAATAAAAAATAACTTGTTGCAAATATTTAAGAAATCATTTAAAATTATTTAAAATTATTTTACGAAAAATAATATGTTTGCTAAATTTTGAAAATATATTTTCAGTTACAAGTTTTGAGAAAAAATTTTTTATATTTATATTAAAACTAAGAAAAAAGTTCTTAATAGTAAACTTATTTTTTTAAAAAGAACTTTAAAAATTGTTGAAAGTATTTTAGAAATGTTTTTTTTTTTGAGAAAAATATTTCATAATTAATTAAACTTTTAATATTAATTATTTTTATATTTTATTCGAGCTTGTTTTTAACATTTTGTTTTGTATTTTATTCTATCTTACTTTTTAAGAAAAACTTTTAATAACAGAATTTAAAAAAAATGGTTGCAAGTATTTTAGAAAACAAAATTTGAATACAGAAAGCTGTGACAGTTTTTTATGAGACAATTTGCTGTAAACGAAGTTGAGTTTTTTGTGTTAATATTTTTACTAAAATATTTGATTTATAAATTTTTAATTTAAATAATTAATTTACTTTTCAATATCTCGCTACTTCTTTGAGTGACTTCTTTATCAAATTAAATATTTAGTTTCCTGAAAGAATCCCATTAAGAAGTGACTAAATATTGCAAAAACAAGATAAATTATGAAATAAAATAACGACTTAATTTTCAAAAATAAAGGGAACAATTATTTTTTGAAAACAGGATAAAAAATAGAATTTAAATATCTTAATAAATTTCTGTTTCATTTATATTCACCCAGTAAAAAGATAAATATTTTACAACACCTAAAAATCGTAGGCAACAATTTAAAAAAAAAGAAATTATTTATAAAAAATTAAAAAAAAATTTATTTATGAGCAAAAGTTTATTTCATGAAAGTTTTAAAAATTTTTCTTGTTACTCAAGAAAAATTTGTTTTCTACAAAAAAAATGCAACATTTTGTACACTTTTTATAAGAAATGGGCAACATTCTGTCATTTGAAGATAAAGAGTATATTCGAAATTAATAATACAATCTTTGCGAAAAATAATATCTGCACTAAAACGCCTCCAAACAGCCGCTTTATGGAAAAGAATGTTTTCACTTCTTTGGCATGTTTTAAAGAAAAGAGAACTAATGCCGGTTTCTTTTCTAAAAAAGAATGTCACATTTCTTACACCTTTTAATAGAAGAACGCAACTTTATGTCATTTGAAAATAAAGAATTTGTTAGAAATTAATCCAACATTCGTTGCGAAAATTTGTTTTCATTTTAAAACTTCTTTAGACTGCCGCCTTTAAGAAGAGAAGTGAAAGAAATGTTGCACTTTTTCCAGAAAAGAAAAACCCCATAAAAAACACGGTTTTTTTTAAATTAATTTATTAATTGTTTAAGAAACCTTTTGATATCTCAAATCAATTTCTATATATATTTTTTAATAAAAAAATATATTTTTTAAAAAATCTTTAATTAAACAAAAATTGAATATCTACGCCAGTTTGCTTTTGAGCCAACACCCTTCCCCTCTCTAAAATATTTTACACAATATTTTTTATTCTATTCTATTTTAGAAAAAAGACCAACAATTTTATGAATTTTATTTCAATAAAAAAAATCGACTCACGACTTTTTCATTTGTACGAGTCGAGTGTATTTCTTCAATTCAATATTTTATAAACAATTGCAATCATGCTTCGGCCATTTCATAACTTAAAAATAAATAAAAATTATAAGAGAGAAAAAAGTAACAAACAAACTGCAATAAAAATAGCAACAACTACAACAACAATGTACGCAAGTTTTATGTTAACTCATGCCACAACTACAACCGTATTGCTGATGTTTGTTAAGTTGTTGCTGCAACTGCAGTTTGTTGCTGTTATTATTATTATTTGTTTTATAGTTGTTGTTGCCGTTGTTGTTCTTGTTGCAATTGAATTATTCATATGTTGATTGTATGACAATCAATTGAAATTGTTATAAATGTGTGTAGAGACATCGCACACGCACACACACACACACACACACACACACACACAGAAAAGAAAACAAAGCCAACCTAACAAATACTTGCAAGCCAACTGATGAACATTAAGGAGACGACATTGTTTGCGTGTATGTTTGCTGGTTAGACAGACGGACGGACGGACAGTCGGACGGATGCTAAGTTAAGCAAACAGACTACTGAAGATGCAATACGAGCTGACATTTTGTGTAAAATATCTGATACTTTAACATTGACATGTGCCTGAAATAAAATTGAAAATTGTTTTTGATTTAAAATGATTTTCTGATTTGTTTTCGTTTTTGTTTTTGTTATTGTTTTTCTTTGTTTGTTCTTTCGTTGCTGCGGTTTGATTTGAGGAAGTGAAAAAAACATTGAAATCCTGATGCTGGTCTTAAGCCGATCTAGATCGTTTTAGGCATAAAATATGGTTGAAATATTATTTTTGGAATTGCAATTGAAATGAAATTAATGCACGAAAATTGTTTATTTAAGCAGCAGTTCACAAACTTTTTATTGAGGAGTAGTAAAGCAAATTATTTCTTTAATATAATAAAGAAAATAAAAGGAAAATTTAGAGATTGTTTAATAAGATTAAATTATTATAAGAAACTATTGACAAAGGACGTTCACATTTAGGAAATATTTGCTTTAACAAACGTAACCTCTACAAATCAATAAAAAAAAAACCATTTTAATTCAGGAAAATTTTAAGTGAAGGTTGAACAGTTTTTAAATCCAGAACACGAACTTATTTTACTTAAGAAACACTTAGAGAAATCAAAATAATTTTCTTTCGTATTTAGTGGTCACGACTTTATTTCCTGAGTGTAAATGTTCCTACAGGCATTTTTTATGTATTAAAATAGGAAGCAGTAACTATTACAGAAGGATACAGAGGAGTTATTGAATAAATCAACTGATATTTAATATGTCCTGGATCTGCCAGACACGCAAGAATCAATAAACATACGAGGCTGGTTAAAAATTATTTAAGGAAATTTTTAGATTTTATCAAAAATATATTTATTTATTAACTCAAAGTGGTCTCTCTCTCTCTCTCTCTCTCTCATATATAAACAAATTTCATATGCCAGAGTTTTTCTAATCCTGAAAGGGTTCTGATATAAAATTTATTATGTCCTATTTAATTTTTGTCTCTTCAATCCTCGCAAAAGAGTTGAGGGCAAATTTCTGCATTCGCTACCCCATCAAATTTTTTAATGAATTATATTGAACTTTCGGTCGATATCGAATGCGGTAATTCTGCCCCTATTCCGTCAGGCTTCTCTACAATATAGGAAAAAGAAAAAATTGAATGGGGTCAGTTCTGTTGGTGGCTGAAAATATAAAAAAAATATTTTCGTACAACATCAGAGATTTTAAAACGATCTTTGCAGTCACATTCTTCATTTACAAAATTTGCATGGCGTAGGCCAGCCGGTACGCCGACCTCACGGATGCTCCATAACAATTTTCTTTACTTTCTCAATATTTTTAGCGGTTGATGAAGTTCTGCTGGAAGATTTCCAGATAATAATTTTCAACTTTGATATTTAATTTATAAAGTTCGAAAAATAATTATCATTTGCAAATATAAATTTTTGTTATTCTGTACATAATTTTGGGAATTGTCGTTTTATAAAACTCTTTAATTTAAATTTTGTGCTGATTCTTTTTTTCCAAAACCTTACTTCAAAGTGAATATGAATATTTCTCTTACAACTACAATTAGAGGCGACAAAAAAGCCAACAAAAATGTAAGAAAATAAAAAGGAAAAGTTATGGGTGAGTTCTGGTTATGACTTTGATAGTTGTTTTAGACTTCTCACTTATTAAAGTGGAAGTTTGAAATGAATATCTTTAGTTATTCTAAGAAATGTTGGCTAAAGGTTCCCTGATGATCTGCATTAGCCCCAGTGAAATGCGCATGGGAATTAGCTAAAACCCCTCAATCGATCACTTTGAATTTTTTAGTAAGATTTTGGGAAAAAAGAATCAGCACGAAATTAAAATTAAAGAAACATTTTTTTAGGTTTAGATTTAAGACATGAATTCGTTTTAATAAATTCAGTAAAACGGGTGATTTATAATCCAAAAACGAGGGAAGGATCCACTTTAAATTATAATACTGAATTATAATAAATAAAAGGGGGGAAAAGAAATGAAAACGTTTTACTACTGATGAGAAATATCAGTGGTTTTCGTATATAAAAACTTTCGAAATAGCATTTTGCCTTTAAATGAGTCAAGCAGAAGTTCCATTTAAGTAAACAGAAATTGTTCGCCTTCCTGTACCAACTTATTTCTAAATTGTAGAACTTTTTGGGATAGAAACACGGCGCAACCAGAGGATAATACTTCCGGTATTTGTTGTCAGTTAAAAATTGTCCAAGCTTTTTCAATTACCTCCTTGGACCGGCCTTTATGGTCACCTAAACGGTTTTCTTAGCAGGGCATTGTGAATATTTGCTTTTTTCTATAGTGACTCTAAACCTTTCCCAACAGCTGCTGCAGGAACTCCAGGTGTTTTCTGATATACTAAACGATTCCAGCGTTAGTGCGAAACGATTTTTTAATATCACGCTTCTTAAGTATAAAAATGTCGTTCTTGTGAATTATAATTCGGTTAGTTATTGTTGCGAATAATCAGGCAATTAAGATGTGAAGGAGCCGGAACCGTCTCAAATCATTTAACTGGGAAAGCAGTGATAGACTGTTGGTACTTAAACTTTCCCAAATTTTTATAAATTTAGTAACCGGCTACAGAAACACATTTTATAGGGGAAAACTGATGAAAGTCTCGGGTCTTGAAATTTTGTGTGGCTGTAGATGGGCTCCATTACTGGGAGGTGTCCAATAGGAGATTTTATAGAACTTTAACACCAATTGAAATGATTTCTTATATATATTTAAGATATTTCTGTATATTTTTTGGTGGTTTAGCATTTAAGAAAAGAGCTAAGTCCAGGCTTGAAGGGCTTAAAAGTTGTTCAAATAATTTCTTTTTTCTTTAAATTCAATTTCGTGCTGATTCTTTTTTCCAAAAATGTTACTAAAAAAAAGTTCAAAGTGATCAATTGAGGGGTTTTCACTGGGGCTAATACAGATCATCATTTACCCGTTTTTTAGACTAACTAAAAGATATTTATTTCAAACTTTCCCTTCAATAAGTGCGAAGTCTAAAACAACTATCAAAGTCATAACAAGAACTCACTGATCACTTTTTCTTTTTTGCTTTTCTATTTCATGTTAAATTAAAGTCTTCAATTTTATATTTATTCTACTGATTCTTTTCTCCCTTCAATTTTTATAAAATAAATTTGAATATTTTTGACCCCTTAATAAAAAGTGTGTGTCTTAAGTCTTTTGTTTACATCGAACATCATTAACGAAGAGACTAAACAAGTGAACAACAGCACAAAAACTAGTTTTAAATCAATTTTAATAAACGCCATAACCAATTCAGTCAAAAGCAAAACTATTTACAAAAGTTGTGGTCAAAATAAAAATATATATTCATAAAAAAAAATTTATTAAAATACAATCAAATAAAATTCAGTTTAAAACTCCTCCTCGTTATTTTTACACTCTAACACGAAACCAATACACAATCTAAAGCAAACAGTTTAATATCGCCAACACTCTGTACAAAAATTTAGTTGTGTATGGAAGTAGTGTAAAACATTTGCTTAGGATTGGGCACACACGGGCATACAAAAGCATGCATTTGCGGGTATGAAAAGCAACAAAACGCATTCGATAGATACACCAACAACAACAACCAGAGAGCCCCACATATCTTGTGAAATAAAAAGCATAACTGTTTTGTGTGTAATAAAAGCAATTGTAAGAGCAAAACCACCACCAAACTAACCAACTAATACCAAAATAATAACAACAACAACATCTAAATAAAAGCAACACCAACGGAAAATTATAATTTGAAAGCAAACAGCCAACCAAAACAGAGCAAAATTGTTATACAAAATACAACAACATCACTAACAGCACAAACAACAACAACAACAATCACACGATTTGTACAATGAAAACAAAATGAATTTGTGAATACGTTAACACAACAACAACTACAACATTAATGTATATAAAAGATATATACAAAAAAAAAACATCGTGTGGAGCTGCAGCAATAAACAATTTTCAAAGCGAAATGAGGGAAAAAATATAAACAAAAACCACTACCAACACAAACACAAACGGCTATTTATTTCTTAGCAGAAAAAAAAAGAAAACAGCAGAGAAAACAAAAACAAAATAAGATCTACTCCAACAACAGTTAGTTAGTAGATCAGCCAACATGTAGGATCGAACTCACTGAAGACCAGGTTGCAAACTTGGCCATGCGTTTTGGTTTAGATTTCTTAAATCAAGTTAACTTTTTCTGAAATAGTTACAGAAAATGTTAGCGATTGAAATGTTATTGAAATTCTGCAATAAGTTGTTTAAGAAACATGCTAAAGCATGTTTGATCATGTTTAGAATTGTTTAACAATTGCAAAAGTAAATTATGCAATTTGTTATAAACAAATTCGAGAAGCGCAAACTGTGTCTTCAAATAAACTGGATTTTTTTGCAATAAGAATAACCATTTAGAAACAGCAGGGTTCTTACTATATATATTCGTTACAAATCCCCCACTGTGCGGTCATAGAAAATATATTTTTTTTAAAAGAATTGTTCTTTTAGCTTCAAATATTCTTAAACAAGCTTAATTTATGCATTGGGAAAATTTTATCAGAAAGTGGGCAGTGCCACACCCACTATAGCAAATTCTTTTCGTTACTTTCACTCAACTGAAAGTAACGAGTCATATTTTAATCAGTTTCTTTCTCAACTTAAAAATAAAACCTGGTTATTGTTTTTAAAAATTTCGCAGACTTCTGTGCTTTTTATTATATAATTCTCATTTGGTTTGTGAAAGTTTGTGCATCAGTGAGTAGATTGAAGTCTACCGATGGTTTGGTTTAAGAGTCACTGAAATATCTAAGCGGACACAAGCAGAGCGTATGTTTTATAAATAAAAACTGTTATCATGAGCACTGGCTATGAAAGTGTAGCGGCTTTCGAAAAGAGCTGTTCTGCTGTGGTAAATAACTTGGATATTATATGTATGTGAATTTTTTTTTATTAAAAAATATGTATATTTTATATATAAAACCTGTTGTCAAACTGTGAGTATTGACTGTGAAAATGTAGCGGCTTTTGAAAACAGTTGTTCTGCTCCGCTGGGTAAGTTCGAAATTTAAATTATGTTGACTTTTCTTATTCCAAAAAACAAAAAAAAAAAAAACGCCTGTCTTATTAATAACACCTCTTTTCTCATTAAAAAACGAAAAGTGTATGTTTCATATATAGCAACTTTTATCGTGTGTTTTGTATTGGAAGTGTAGCGACTTTTGAAAACAATTGTTCTGCTCTGCTGGGTAAGTTCGCAATTTAAATATTGTCGACTTTTCTTATTCCAAAAAAACGTTTGTTTTCTAAATAAAGCCGCTTGTCATGTCATAAATATTTATTAAGAAAGTGTAGCGGCTTTCGAAAACACCTCTTCTGCTGTGCTGGATAAGTTGGTAGTAAAATTTGTGTACATTTTTCTGATTTCAAAAACAGTTCCTGTTTTCTAAATAAAACCTCTTGTCATGTCGTGAGTACTAATTAAAAATGTGCAGCGGCTTTCGAAAACATGTCTTCTGCTTCTTGAATAAGTTGAAAATTCAATTTATGTCGATTTTTTTTACCAAAAAATGTGTTAATGTTTTATAAATAACAACTGATAATATGTTTTGTGAATTGATTAACGAAGTGTAGCGGCTTTCGCAAACAGCTGTTCTGCTGGTTAAATTGAATATTAAAATTATGCTGATTTTCCGAGATCTTTATATTATAAATCATGCCATTTTAAGTTTAATTTGATATGTGCCGTTTGTAGAAAATTCTGAAAGAACATTTTCAAACGTTATCAGCTGTTTTCAATACTTAACTTGGCAGCACTTACTTTAGCACAGATAAAAATGTGTAAAACAAGACTGCATTTCATAAGACTTATTTATAATTCATTTCAAGTTAAAAAATGGTTTGAAGTGGGTTTTAACAACTTCATTTTGTATGACAAAACTGGGTTTTAGCTGATGCTTTTAACATTAAAACCAGGCTTTATAAAAACCTTTATTATGCATTGTGGGAAAAAAATTTCATAATAGATGCCGCCTTAAGGAAAATTGCATCTTGCAGTTGTGCAATTAATTCAAAATTTAGATTTGATGTTTCATTATTTTTTTTTAATAATTAATTTTAAAATACTTCTTCGTAATTTCCCAACTAGACTAATGGCTTTTAATACTCGCTTAGCCCACTGTTGACACGTTAACATTGTCAACAGCAGCTGTTAACGAAAAAAAATGTTAAATATTCACACGCTGCTGTCTGTTGTTAAGTTCGCTTCATTCATGTTCGCTGTGGTGGAACGATCACCGGTTTTAATGTTTATCATTTTTGGTGTTTTGTTTTTCTCCTTAACTTCTTTGGCGTGTGTATATTTTTTTATTGTTTTTGTGGCGTGTTTTTTTACTTTATCTCTGTGTCAAGTCGTCAGTCTGTTATGGGCGCTTTTCGTTAAAACATCTTCTTAAAACTGTAACGCGTTTTTTCTCTCTCTCTCGTCTTGTCGCAAAAGCTAACAAAACTCTAGAGATACTAGAACACAAATATGACGTTAATTCTGGGGCGCTGCGTAGCTTGAAACGAGTGCTAAACGGTTTAATAAAAATGGTGAAAAATAATTTATAACTTTAAAAGACAAGTTCGTTTAAGTCCACTTTTAAGTTATAAAATTGTTTTGTAGCGAAAATTTGATAAAAAGCCGCCGCTTTATAGCCGAAGTGTGTGATAAAATAGTAATAAAAATTACAAAAAAACAAACGAAATAGTTTTAATTATAAAAACCAAATTTAATGTCATGTTTTATGGATCTTGATTATTATTTTTTTCGGTGACTGGCTGCAGCCAGCAAAGTGGGGTATTTCCCCATAGTCGAGAGATGCTGTTAACTTTGTTTGTGTAAAACGTTTAAATTCTTATCAAAACAAAAAGAAAAGAGAAAACAACTGGCTGAGGAAAATATGTTTCAACGACATCATTTATTGCAAACATTTCGCTTTTTTTATGACTTGAATATTTTTTTTAGTCACTTTTTACTGCCCTTTAAAAATAGTCTTGCAAGTTTGTTGCCATCAAGCGAATTTTAATAGCCTGCAAATACAAGTTAAGTGGTTTTGGAATTTACAAAAAAGGTGTATTTAAACAAAAAGAAAATATTTAAACTGCAAAATGTTAAAAAAAACTCGATTGAATAGTTCCATTTGAATTAAAATAAAATAATAAACAAACAAAAAGTATATAAATTAAAAAAAGATAATAAAAATTATTAAAATAATTAAAAGTGGCAAATTTTTATGTGCAAATATACTTTTGAGAAAATCTATTTATAAAAAAATTATTGGATTTATGCAGACATTTTAAAAAGGTGAGTTGTTAAGGACATCTTTTTTTTTTTGCAATTTATTTGTCTTACAGTCTGCTGACCACTTACAACAAGAAACATACAAATTTAAATTATAAATTAAATTATAATTCAATCATTTTTTTTGTGCTTATGAATCCGTTACTAATTCAAATGCACATTCATAATCAGGGGCTATTTTAATTAGCTTTTAATTATACTTCCTTAGAACGAATTAATGCAACAATTTCATCACTTTACAACAGCATCTAAATGGGGATTAATTAAATTTATAATGGGATTTAACAGCCCTCTTTTTAATGGAATTCATGAAAAAAAATTATATACGAGGTGTGTTCAGAATATAAGTTTTATTTTAGAATTTCGAATACCTGTAGAGTCGACTGGCGCATTTTTTATGTCGGTACACTCATTTCCAACACAAAATCACAGTTTCATCCTGTTTTTGTTTTTCTTCTTAGAGTCAACAAAGTTTTAAATAAATCGAGTAGTCAGTAACTTTTTGTTGACGAAAGGAAAACGGTACTAAAGAATTGGCATCAAAAGATTGTGTAAAAAATAGTATCAACTGTTCAAAAGTACCTGAAGTGTTGACAGGATCAGCGAAATGTCCTAAAGAAAATCACCATTAAGAGAGTGACTACGCTGGTGTTAGAATCGTCAACACATCACCAGTCTAGGAAACTGTTGGCAAAGTGAAGTAAAATTTTTTATGGGGAGTCGTCGAATAATTATTACAGAAATTGATGGCAATGAGGGCACTTCGTCAAACTTTTTATAATATTTTTGGCATGAAGCTTTAAAGCACCGAAAATAGTTACAAAATTTCTGAATTTCTATATAAAAAAAACTATTTTTGAACGGAACCGTATTAACAGAGTTGGGTTCTTGACTTCTTGTCCTCTTGAACCATGAAAAAAGACGTTGAAATTTCAAAGAATGTCGCTGAGAAAGCTCAAGGACATTTTAAAATCAACAGATCAGAAACGCTGCGAGGAGGGAAGGCCACGCTGTCGTAATCGTTTTAATTTAGAGACGAGTTACAAAATTTCAGTTGATAATTTTCAAATTAATACTTTTTGGGTCTTATCGATGAAAGTTTTTTAAATTTAATGTCGGGCTGATTCTTTTTTCCCAAAATATTAGTAAAAACTAAAAACTGAAAACTGATCAATTGAAGGTTTTTAAATAAAGTGTTTTTACATTTACAGTAGAATAATTTATGAGCAAAACTTCTTGATAGAAATATTTGTATAAAAACAAATTATTGACATCAGTAAACAAGAGAAGGTGCTGGAATAAGCACTCAATTGGCAGCATTAATTTGATGTTGAAATTTATTTTATGTTTCATTTCTTTTTTCTTTTCTTAATTGGACCAGGTGGAGATTCTCTATGATATCAATTTAAGTCTTCAATTATATTTTCCAATAAGGGGATTCAAAACTTAAATAAAATTTAGCTGAAGAGACTTCTTAATAGCAAAAATTAGGATAATAAAAAAAGGTTTTAAAATGAATTTGTGGAAAAATATATAAAAGCCTATTTTTGAAAATAGTCTAAACAAATTGTTTTTATATTGAAATAATTACTAATTGTTGTTGTTGTTCTTTATTTTTCTTACAACTACAATGAGAGTCGGAAAAAAGCCAACCAATTGTAACATAAAAACGAAAAAAAAAAATAAAACAGGAAAAGTGATCAGTGAGCTCTTGTTATGACTTTGATCTTTGTTTTAGACTTCTCACTTATTGAAGTGGAAGTTTGAAATAAATGTCTTTTGTTATTCTAAGAAATGTTGGGTGAAAAAGGTTCCCTGTTGATCTGCATTAGCCCCAGTGAAACGCATATACGAACTAGCTGAAACCAATTGATCAATTGATCAGTAATTTTTTAGTAAAATTTGGGGGAAAAAAGAATAAACAGAAAATGAAAATTAATGAAATTAATAATAACTATTTTAAATAAAATTGTCAATTGTATCGAACTATTTACTGTCAGATTAAGTTCAATTGAAATTGATGGGACAAAGGTCAGCTTTGAACAGGCCTCGTATTATTTATAATATTTAAATCTAGCGCAAATAATATTTCATAGCGTTAAAGACCAGATCCCTTAAAAAGCTTTCGTTGCTGCCAGCAAAATAGCTTTTCCGGTGAATTTTCGTATCTGCCCAGTTCTTAAGCTGTTGTTCTTTCAACATCAAAATCAAAAATAATAAAACATGAAGAACTCAATTAAAATTTTTTTAAATAAATACAAAACAATCTAATTTTCTACTCAAATGAATGAGAAGTCTAAATATATCAAAGTCATGATAAGAACTAATTTATTTTAACAATTTTTATTCTAAATGGGCTGGCTTTTTTCAATGCTAATTGTAAGAAATAAAAGAAAATAACAACAGAACAATTATTTTAACGCAACAACGATAATTTGGACTGTTGATGACTCTCGTTTTTTTTCGCGCGGGCACTTTATTTTATTACTCACAAAATTATAGAGTTTGTAAAAAGGCAGTTGCCAGATATATTAATTCGATATAATCTGTGCTTATATTTCTGAAATTTCTAAGGCCTTCAGGAGTAACTAATTCTTTACCAATATCCATTTTACATTGATTTAAAGTTATTCGAATTAGAATTAATCGAACTTGTAATCGAATTAAATTCGATTCCATTCAACTCGAACTAATTGTATTTAAATTAATTGAATTCGTGTGAACAGAATTCTAGCCAACCCATTTAAAATTAATAGAATTTTAATTAACTAAAATTGAAATAATTTAATTCAAATTGATTGAATTCGAAATCGAATTAAATTCATTGAAGTCGAATTAAATGAGCTCTTGTTAAAAGCACTCGAATGAATTGTATATAAATTCATTGAAGTCGAATGAACTGAATTATAATGAAGCGAATTCGAACTAATCGGTTTCGAATTAATCAAACTCGACTTCATATAATTTGAAGCAGTTGAATCCGTATTAGTCGAACTTGGGTTAATCGTCTTTGAATTACTTGAATTTGAATTAAGTTCGAATCACCCGATTTTGAATTAATCGATTCCGAATCAATGGGATTGAAAATAATCATTCAAATTAATCAAACTTGAATTAATTGAATTTGAATGAATAGAATTCGAAAGACTATAATTTAAGTTAATTTAATTAATCGATTTCAAACAAACCGGACTCGAATTAATCTAATTCAAACTTATCGAATTCCAATGAATTGAATTCAGATGAAGAGAATTCAGATGAAGAGAGTTCTAGTGAACTGATTTCGAGTTAACCGATTTCAAATTAATTGAACACGACTTAATATAATTTTAAGTAATTGAAACTTAATTAATCAAACTTGAATTAATCTAAATAATATGATTCGAATAAAATTTATGGAATTTTAATTAATTGAATTAGAATTACTCGATTTTCAATTCATGGATTTCGAATTAATGGATTAAAAAATTAAAAATAGTGTAGTCTAACTCAAATCAATATAATTCGAGTTCATTGAATTCAGATAAACAGAACTATAATGAACCGACTTCGAATCAACCTTTTTCGACTTATCAAAACTGGACTTAAGATAATTTTTTTTTAAATTTAGTAACACTTAAATCTAAATTAGTTGAACTTGAATTACTAGAATACAAATTAATATAATTCGAATCAATTGAACTCGAATTAATATAATTGAAATTAATTGGATTCGAATTAATTGGAATCGAATGAAGAGATTTCTAGTGAACTGATTTGGAATTAACCAATCATACTCTACTTAATACAATTTTAAGCAATTGAAATTTAATTAGTCGAACTTGATTTAATCGAAATAATATGATTCGAATCAAATTAATAGAATTTAAATTGATTGAATTCGTATCACCCGATTTTGAATTCATGGATTTCGAATTATTGGCATTCAAATTAACTGAATTTGAATGAACAGAATTCAATTAAGCCGCTTTCGTTTTAATCGATTTTAAATTAATCGAATTGGACAATTTTGATCTCAATAACTTGCGTTAAAGTTGTTTATAAATTTGATAATTTAAAATTCTTTTTCTTTAAGAATATTAAAAGTTTTTTGAACTAATTTTTAAATTTATCAGACTCATATTTTATTCATAATTATTAGGGGCCAAACTGAAGTCTATTATTTAACATATTTTATTAAAATTTTGATTTTTAATGCTCCATTGATTTAATGGGTCTTATTTATTGTTAAGCCAAACATTTAAATTTCGCTAAAGCCAAAACAAAATATAAAAAAAATATATATATTTAATTGAAAAAATTAACATTTTAATAACGTCACCTCGTCTTTTATCTACTCATGCGTCGCTTTAAGTGTCAATCGTTAATTTCTATTATCTTAATTTTATAGAAAAATAAATTTACAGGTTTTTCTTTTTTTTTTTTTTGAAATATAAATAGACGTTTTTAATAGCAGCTGAATTTTAGGAAAGGGCAACAAAAATGTATCAAATTAATGTTAAAAATTAATCTTATTTAGAAGCTTTTAATGGTGTTTGAATAATTTGTTTTTTTGTTTATTTCCAGAAAATTTTATTTAAAAAAGAATAGTCAAGCCGGTTCAATGTTGTTCTTATAAAATTATTTAAATTAAAGCGACTTTGTGTTTAAACCAGGAAGCCTTCAACGCGTTAGATTTCATATCCTGATGACTTCCCACTTAAATTTCAAATTAAAAATGTTGGCGCTCATGTTTTCAAATTGTGCTCTAGTTTTGTTTTATTTTTTTATTTTTTTTTTTTATTACATGTTGCTGTTTTAGGACTTTTCACTTTTTCTGCTTCATGTCAACTTGGGCTAACACATAAATTTGTTGTCTTTGAATACTTGGCCATAATGGTGAGACTTTAACATTGTCCATTTAGTGTGAGTGTTTTATTTTTTTGTTGTTGTGGTATTTTCTGTACACAGTTTTTTTCTCGTTCCTTTCTTGTATTTAAAATATCTTTATAAAAACTGTAGTCAAGTTTTGTGTGTTTTTGTTGTTGGTAAAATTGTAACAAATTGTTTTGCAAATTGCTAACAAAACATGACGTTGGACAAATTGCATTGACCACACAAGTACTTGTTACACATTCGAAATGTCTGGTTGTATGTGTTCCTTTACTTTTCTGTATTTTTTTTTTTCAAGCACAAATTTGGCTAGAACAACATGTCCAAAACATGTGTTTTTTTCCAACCAAACAAACGAATAAAGAAATCGCCAGATAAAATTAAAACATTTTCACGACAAATTCAAACAAACATTCAAGCACCAGCACCAAGTTTGTGTAGAGAAGCGGCCGTTTTGGCTGTAATTCACTAATTCACTTTCAATTAAATTTCGATTAAAATATTTGCAACTAAAGCTGTGGTTAAAGAATAAGTGATATGGTTTTCGTTGCACGCTACAGCTAGGAATAAATAAACAAAATACTTAGGACAGCAACCAGAATATTGACTTCGAAAGTTATTAAAACTTTGTTTCCCCCGCCATATATGTAATAGTTTTAAATTTAATTTTGAATTAAATATAATTTTGAATCTGAAATATAATTTTTGAATTTCCGAAACCGTTTCCTTTTACCACAAGCAAATCTATTGAATAGGAAATTAATGGTAGCAGAGCCCAGGACAGATTTGAAAATAATTCTTACACACTCTTGTTTTTTTTTATTTTTCTTACAACTACAAATAGTCGGCAAAATGTGAACCGATTGTAGATTAGAAACGTAAGAAACTTAAAAAGAAAAAGTGATCAGTGGTTTCTTGTTATGACTTTGATATTTGTTTTAGACTTCTCATTTATTAAAGTGCAAGTTTGAAATAAATATCTTTAGTAATTCTAAGAAATGTTGGGTAAAGGTTCCCTGATGATCTGCCTTAGCCCCAGTGAAATGCGTTTAGGAACCAGCTAAAACCCCTCAATTGATCACTTTGAACTTTGTTAGTAACATTTTGTGAAAAAAGAATCAGCACGTAATTAAAATTAAAGAGTTCTAGAAAACGACAATTCCCAAAAATATGAACTAATTTGAACAACTTTTTTTGTTTCAAAAAATTCCCTTAAGCTACAAACGATTTTTTAATATTTTTCCTGCACCATTTGAGAAGCTAAACTGGCAATTTTGCTGGTTATTTCAGCTGTATTTCGATTTCAACTATTTGAAATATAATTATTTAATAAAAGAACAAAATTTGTATAACTTACTTGAGCTATTTTTTCATTTATAAAATATTTGTGATTGTCGTAAGAAACGCACTTACCTGAAAGAAAATTGGAAAAGAAAATTTTTCAAATAAATTTATATTTAAAAAAAGAAATTAATTAATTTAAAATTGATTATTTACTTATTTGAAAAATAATAAATTTAATTTTATCGAATAAAAGTGTTTTTTTAAATCAGAAAAACATTTTAAATATTCCAAAGCTTAAAAGAAATATAAAAGCAATTTTAAAATATTAAACTTTTACAGAAGAGCACAACAGCTGTTTTCGAAAGCCGCTGCTCTTTCAATATCAGGCATGTGTATTTCTCTTTGTTACCACTTCTCAGGAGGCTTAATTGAATGTGACAAGAGTTTCTATTTGTATGAATTTTATTAGAAAAAAACATTCGAGAAGTGTTTCCAACCGTTGGTAACACACGGGGACTTCCTGTGTTGCCGTCTGATTATGTTTTTTCAGGTCTAATTTTGCTAATTTTTTTTTGTTCCCTGTTTTTTAAGGCAAATTTATTTTGGTTTAAATTATCTTACGTGCAGTTGAACGTTTTTAAAAAAAATTTTTTAAAATAATTTATATCCAACTATTTGTTGTTGTATTAAATTTAATTTTAAAAGCTAATTTTTTTAAAAATATTCATCAGGTGAAAAGTATTTGCAATTATTTCTTATAGAAGACCAAAAGATAAGACTGTTCGTTTCCAAGTTGAAGAACTCTGTTATTTACTGGATCGAAATTCAAGGGTGATACATATCAAATATACATTTTTTTTAAGGGGGTAGTACTTTCCCCTTAGAAAGGTATTAAATGTGCTATTCTATATGTGCTCTTAATATTTAATTTGGGTGTTGGTAAAAATTTGAGAAAAGTCATAAGATTGAAAAAATTTAAATCTGATTTAGATCACTTTGGCTTTAAAGGGTACTTTAAAAATTAACTTCGTACTATTTCAAAAATACTCAGGGATACTTTATAAATAAATTTCGTACCTTCTGAAAAATACTCAGGGCTACTTTTTAAATTAATTTCGTACCTTTTGAAAAATACTCAGGGATACTTTGTAAATCAATTTCGTACCTTTTGAAAAATACTCAGGGATACTTTGTAAATTAATTTCTTACCTTTTGAAAAGTACTCAAGGTACTTTATAAATTAATTTCGTACTTTTTGAAAAGTACTCAGGGATACTTTGTAAATTAATTTCGTACCTTTTGAAAAGTACTAAGGGATACTTTACAAATAAATTTCGTACCTTTTGAAAAATATTCAAGGTACTTTGTAAATTAATTTCGTACCTTTTGAAATATACTCAGGGATACTTTGTAAATTAATTTCGTACCTTTTGAAAAGTGCTCAGGGATACTTTATAAATTAATTTCGTACCTTTTGAAAAGTACTCATCCTAGAAGGTACTTGTGGGAAAAAGTTTGTGTTTTAGTAAAAAATAATAATAGTTTGTTTTATATTCTTTTTTGAAAAAAGTACTTTTTGAAAAGGCTGCCTCTTTCACTGTTTGTTGTTGTATTTCATAGTCTGTCTGTGTTCAGCAGGAAGGATTTATATCGATGTGTTTCATTTTAATCAAAATATTTTAGTTTTTTGGACTGTTATTTTTAACTCAATTTCTTATATTAAAATTTTAAAGAGTTTAACAAGAATTTTGATAGTAGTTGTGTATTAAACAGCACCTCAAGGGGTTAATGAATATGTATTTGAGTCTTGATTATGACTAGAACTTTATTAACTCGTTTATTTATGATTTTTCTTTATTATTTCTTCTTTTTGTTTTTATTGTCACTGATATATTTGGTATTTATTTATTTGTTTTTTTTTCTTTTTATCCAACTGCAGTTAAACTACTCACTTGCCAGTTAGTAACTTCTGCTGTTTGTTTTCGTATAATTTTTTTTATACATAATTTTTTGGTTCTTTTTTTGATTTTTTTGTTTTTGTTTTTATGTAAAATTTATGTAAATACTGTTTGTTTTATAACACAAAGCTTATGTTGCATATTAAATAGGCTTGTTCGCTGGTAACAATAGCTAATGCAGTTTCATATGCACGCGGCTGGCTATTAACAATATTGCAGTTATTCTGGCTGATTGTTATTTTCGTTGTATAGAAGAAACGGAAATACTAATGACATTTGAATCACACTGACACTGCAAAGCAGTACAAGCATTCTTCTCTTCTTCTTGGAAGTTGTTTTAAGAGCTCAATTTAAATTGAATGCCAAAATGTGTGGGCAGTTGAATTGTTGCTGCTTAAAAAAGTGTATATAAATATTATTGATATTAAAAGCCAAGAAAATAAGGCAATTTTTAATATCCTGTCTCGTGCAGTTAGGAAGGCAGGTGTGTAAATGTTGGTCATAAAGTAAATTGTTGCTGGCCAAAGTGTTGCTTTTCAATTATTACAAAAAAGAAAAGAAATATTATTTCAGTTTATTTTTGGGGGTTTTGCTTAAACAATAAATCAAATTGGCCACATTAGCCAACACCGTTAGGTAGTTTTTAATAAAAAAAAACAAGAGATATAAACCCATAAACGTCAGCTTATGAGCTGAACCTTCAGTAACAACTATTCAAAAAACAAAAGACTGAAAAGCCAAACTTGCAAGAATTCGCCAGTAAAATTGAAAATATTTTTACATTTTTGAAAAATATTTCTTTCTTTAAAAATACTTTACTACTCCGCATAGTTGCCAACCGATTGATTCTTTTATTTTCCCATCACTTGTCAATATATCAGTTCATAATAAAAATATTTTTGTAAATAAATTTGAATTGCAATTACTTTTGCTTGCTTTGCACACAAAACAATCCAGGCATAAGTTATTTTATGAATAAATAAAATCAAATAAGCGGGTACCGCACACACTGTGGACCACCTTCAAAATTTATTCACATTTTTAAGCCTCTTTTTTTTTGTTTCTTCTTTAGCATTTTCTGCCAAAACACTTGTCGGCCTATTGTTTTGCTTATTGTGGGGTAACTATTTTTGCCAGTGTACAACTTTTTATACATTTGTGACACTTGAAATGTAAATAAGAGTAGCCGGGTAATGTTAACACACACACACACACACACACACATACACACTCGACAGTATTGTGGCTTATTTGAATTTCCAAGATTTCTGGTTTTTATTCAACCATTTATATAGTGGCTTAATAAATTTGATCTAAAATTTATTTATAACAATTTCAAGAGTTTACGCACGTTAATCGAATAGCTTAAGGCATTAATGTGGTTTGTTTATTTATTTATTCATAAAAGCAGTAAACATGTGCTTCAAAATCTTAGAGATTAAAAAGCCGTAAACGTCTTCAAATCAGTTCTTGTTTCAAAAAAAAAAAAAAAAAAACAATAGTGAGTCATAGTTAATTTAATTCAGTGATAAATAAATTTTAAAAATTTTTTTAAGCAACTATTTCAATTAGAATTTTGAAAATTATATTGGAAAAGACTTCTAATAGGAAAGTACTGGAATTGATGATTATTCTTGATTAACTAAGAGATTTCATTGAGTTCAGTTAAGCCAACAATTGAAATATTTCCTTTTAAATATTAATCATTTCTTAAAGTCTTTTTCTATTAATTAAAACCGAAGAAAGATAAGCAATAAAATTTCCTGGAATGTCTGCCTGGCAAATGAAATAAAACAAACCAAGATTTTCTTCAATTTTATCTAAAAAGAAAATCAAAATCTCTCTGCTCTTTTTAACTGCACACAAAAGAAAACAAAAACTCCATCACGAAATCATAACATTATTTTGATTACCTGCAGTGGGTTTAGGAAAATTTCTAAAGCAAATTTTTATAACTTAATTTCTATTAAAAAGAAAAACAAAACGAAACAAAAAGGAACAGAAGAAGCAAAAACCCTAATAGATAAGGCTTCTGTTTCCATTTTGCTTGGCCAATATTCCCACAATAAGTGCTCCAAATTTAATGGTAAATTACCGTTTTAAAAAAAGAAAAGCCAAGACAAAAAAAAGAAAAAAGAAGAAGAAAAAGCCAAGCCATGACAAAATTACAAGCATGATGTTTGAACCCAAGGAACGACCTACAAAACAATGCACACGAAATTTTGTTTGCTTAAGCAAAAACTAAATAAAAAATCATTTCAAAACCAGAAGTTCAATACTACAATCATAAAGTCAACACACAAGGCTTCCAAAAAACTTGCAACAAAAAAAAAAAAGAAAGAAAGAAAGAAAGAAAAACAACAGCCAGCATCAAACTTTAACTCAACTCCTTAAACAGTTAAAAACAATAAAAATAATCCCACAGAACTGGAAAACGGCAGCTAAATGGAATAAAATAAGACAAAAAACCACAACAACAAAAACAACAACAGCAACAACTAAACCATACAAAAAGGGCCAAATTGTGCATATCAAATAAGGCTGGTAGCAACAGCAACAACAACACTATAAAACAACATGATCACCAGCAACCTCATCATCTGCCACATCTAAAATCTTTCAACCCGGCCCGAATTTCTTTTAACTTATTTCTTTTTCTTTTTCTTTTTACTCTTTTGTTGATATTTTATTTGCAAATCTGCATGTGAAATAAATGAACAGTTAATGTTACGAATTAAATAAACATTAAAATGTTAAAGCATTGCAACAACAACAGCAGCAACAACAACAACCCACCATCACCTACTTGCAACCATCTTCTTTCTCTATTGTGTTACCATTTTGCAATTGCCATCCACTTCTAAGTTCATGCGCTGCCAACAATATTAAAACAATAACCCGTCGTCGTTGCTTTATGGCTCTGCGCTTGATTGTACCTTAACTGGGCTTAAAGACGAGTTTAAAGCAAAAAAAAAAAAACTAAAACTAAAAACAAAAACACAATAACAAAAAACAAAACTCTTAGTTTAGCAATCATATGCTGCTCTACACTTGTTGTGAATTTCAAATATTATTATTGTTGTATTAGGAGTAGCAGTGATTGTTGTTATTATTGTTGTTGTTGGCTGCTTAATATATGCGGGAGTTGGTAGCCAAATGCTTAAGCAACAGAAACAAAAGCATCACCATCATCATCGTCATCATCGTCATCGTCATCATCATCAACAGCAGCAGCCTCGTCAGTTGTATTAAGATAAGAAAAAAATTAAAATTTCATGCATCTGTTTTGGTTATTTGTCTTGATTGCAACGAGGGTGGTTTACAGAAATTTTAATTACAATGATATATAGGACGAGAATATATTGTGAGACAAAAACACTTAGAAATATAATTTTCTGCTTTTAGAGAAAATACGTTAAATGAAAAGTAACTTTTATAACAAAGAAATTTTGTAAGACTTCCCTGTCTTAAAAGGTACCCATTTCAGAAATTACATTTATAAAAAGTACTTTACTTTTCTGAAAATACATTTTTTAAGAGTATAAAGACATAATTTCGAAGAGTACTTTTCGTAGAAAGTACTCTTAAAAAAGTAGCTTGTAAAGAACGGGGCCTCTTAAAGAAAATTCCTTCTTTTAAGTACCTTCAATGGATAGTACTCCTTGTGAAAGTACTAATAAGTACTAATTTCAAAAATAGCTGATAAGTACTTTAAAAAACTCTATTTTTATAATTGTTTCAAGGAAAATTAGTCATCCAAAAGTATATGTTTTTAAAGGCATTTTTCATAAGATTTAGCCTCTTCAGAAAAATATCGTCATAAAATAGTTTTATTATAAAAAAGTACTTATAAAAACGGAAGCATCTTTAAAATATACTTTCTGCAGAAACTACCACTGATTTATTAAAAAGTTCAAAAGTTCAGCATGGAAAAATTCCTCATGAGCAAAATATAAACTCATAAAGGAATAATTTGAAAAAATAACTTTTTATAAAAGAATAAAAAAAAAATTTTTAAATTTCTTTAAAAAATAGTACACGAATTCAAAACAAATATTTTGTGAAAAACTTATTTTTACAAAAAGTACTTTGTGTATTTTTTTTTTCAAGTATATTTTCTAAAAAGTACCCGATATACCACCTTCGGACCCGGAAGGACCGTCTAAGAGAAAGGACGAACTAGATAAAGCAGAAGCTGACGTTGATGGTCCATTATTAAATTGATTTCCATGGTTGTGATAATATTGCGAACGATTATACGAACTACTGTTGCAGCTTCCGCCACCATTGCGATTATCGCGACCCATAGAAAAATTGGAATTGCCTTCGTTATTATCCGAAATACGGGAGCTATTGCTCACCGTTACATAATTATCCATGTGCTAAAAATATCAATTATTCCTTCCATAAAACTACCTGTTGTTTATTTATTTCATTTTTAAAAGGGTACTACCACTAATGAAATGTACCTTTTGGAAGGAAAATTTATAAAAAGCACCTTTTGTAAAACACAAAATTATGAAAAGGTCCTTTTATAAAAATTACCAACTACAAAATAAACCATATATAAAAATTCTCTTTAAATAAAATGCCTTCTACAAAAAGTAGCTCACAAAAAGTACCTTTTATTACAAATTTAATTCATAAGAAGTACCTGTTGTTAAAAGTATCTTTTTGAAAATTACTTCTGCATTTTGCAAAAAGTACATTTCATTAAGACAATATTTATAGAAAAGTACCGTTTGTAAAAAGTTTCAAAAATTACTTATAGTATCATAAAATAAAATAAGTACCTTTCAGGAAAGTACCACTTTAAAACCTACAACACATAATAGTTTTGAAAAAGGATCTTTTATAAAAACTACTTTTTTCAAAAAGTATCTTATAAAAAGTATCTTTTAGAAAATAGTACCTTCTACGAAAGTACCTTTTATAAAATCTTAAAAAAGAAAGTTGTTAAAAAAAAAATAATAAAATAAAATAAGTACCTTTCAAGAAAGTACCTTTTATAAAAAGGCCCTTAAAAAATACCTTCAATACAGAATACTTTTATACAAAGAATCTTTTATAAAAATTAAGTTTTATAAAAAAGTACTTTTTATAATAAAGTCTCTTTTATAAAATAGTACTTTTTAGGAAAGTACTTTTTATAAAAAAAAGTACCTTTTGTAAATCAAATATAAAAACTCTGCTTAACAGCAATTTGGACAGACATGCAAAAACTATATTTTATAGAAAGAATCACGGTTGCCACTCTAAATTTTTCTTCGGTACCAAAATCCATAAAAAAAAGAACCAAAATAAAAAAGGAGAACCAATTTTTTCAATTTTATTTGCATACCAGCATAAAACAATACTTTTTACACTGAAGTCAAATTGTCAATTTCTGACTTGTAAGCAAAAGTAACAATCGATCAGTGTTGCCAATATAGCTTTTTGACTACTGTGGGTAGGTAATAATCGATTACTATGAAGTGTAATCGATTACACATTTTTACAGGCATGATAAAACTTTCAAAATTTATTTATATTATAATCGTTAACTTTTCATAAAAGAAAAAAATGAACCAGCGAACCAAACGTAAAAAAACAACAATTTTTGGTTCAATTGTACCACAGTGGCAACTGTGGAAAGATTCTTTACTTTAAGTACTTATTATAAAACGTACCTTTCTGAGAAGCCTTTTGATTAAAAAAGAACTTCTAAAAAAGTACCTTTTACAAAAATTATTTTTTCAAAAAAGTACCTTTTATAGAACTAGCTGTTACAAAAATTAAAAAAAAAACTTTTTATAAAAAATGCCTTCAAAAACAAATCCTTTTATAAGCAGTACATTAAAATTTTTATTGTTTATAAAATAAACTTATTAAAAGTACTTTTTAATAAAAGTGCATGTTATTTCAAGTACCTTTTCCAAAATGCAGTTGTTTTTAAAAGTGCCTTTTAAAATATATCCTGTTATTAAAAGTACTTTATAAAAGTAGTTTCTTCAAAGATTTCCTTTTGTAAAAAGTATCTTTTAAAATCTTTTAGTAAAAATATGTTTTTGTTAAAAGTATATTTAAGAAAGTACTCTCTACAGAGAGTACATTTTTTATAAAGTTCCTTTTACAAAATAGTACCATTTTATTATAAATGGGTGATTTTATAAGAACTATCGGAAATTAAAAAAAAAGAAAACACACAAAATTCAGAAAAATGCATGAAATATTTATTTGGATTGATAGTTGGGTCGATATAATTTAATGTTTGAAGATTATTTCATGCAAATGTTGGCCGCGGCTGCGCCTCAAATGGTCCATCCGCTTAGTCCAATTTTGGCATACTCTTTCCAACATTTCGGCCGGTATCTCACGAATAATGTTGGCAATGTTGGCTTCCAGTGCGTCAATCGAAGCGGGCTTGTCGCTATAGACATTAGCCTTAACATAGCCCCACAAAAAATAGTCTAGAGGCGTTAAATCGCACGATCTGGGCGGCCAATTGACTGGTCCCAAGCGTGAAATAAACTGTTCACCGAACTCGCCTCTCAATTGGTCCATTGTTTCGCGTGCTGTGTGGCATGTGGCACCGTCTTGTTGAAACCACATGTCATGCAAGTCAAGCTCTTCCATTTTGGGCAAAAAAAAGTTTGTTATCATCGCACGGTAGCGCTCACCATTCACAGTAACGTTGTGATTCGCATCATCTTTGAAGAAATACGGCCCAATGATGCCGCCAGCCCATAATCCGCACCAAACGGTTGTTTTTTGTGGATGCATTGGTAGCTCTTGCAATGCTTCTGGCTGCTCTTCACTCCAAATACGGCAGTTTTGCTTGTTCACGTATCCATTCAACCAGAAATGAGCCTCGTGGCTGAACACAATTCTTCGATAAAAAAGTGGATCTTCATTTAACTTTTCAAGAGCCCATTCACCAAATATTTGGCGTTGTGGTAGCTCGTTTGGCTTCAATTCTTGCACCAGCTGTATCTTATAAGGCTTCACACCCAAATCCTTCCGTAAAATTTTCCACGTAGTGGAGAGGCCCAATTGCTGCGAACGGCGCCGAATCGATAATTCACGGTCATCACCAACACTGGCCGATACGGCTGCGATATTTTCTTCAGTTCGCACTCTACGTAAGCGTGTTGGTGGTTTAATGTCCAACAATGTAAATTTGGTGCGAAATTTTTTTACAATAGCCCGAATAGAAGCCTCAGTAGGTCGATTAAACTGACCATAAAATTGGAAGAAGCGCGCGATGAACTTTCTTAACAGAGCACGCATTTTGGTAATAAAATTCAATAATTTGCAAGCGTTGTTCGTTTGTAAGACGATTCATGATTAAATTATAGACCAAACTGAAGATGTTTGACAGTGACACAAGATACAAAACGTGCGCGAGCTGTCAAAACTAGTGTTGCCAAAAAGATAATAGCAAATAAATCACTCGTTAGAATAATTTCAGCAGATCACCACAAGCTTTAATCGAATATTATAAATATTCAGTTTAACAACGATTTTGCTAGACGTGCAAAAGAATTAAATGTGACTTTAAAAGTTGACAGGATATGTCGTATTGTCGTATTGTCGTATATGTCGTTTGCTAGTGTTTGGAAATAATCCGTCTTATTCATAAAAATTGTGCGAGTTTAATAACTGCATAATAAAATAAAATTTGATATGAAATTCTCTCTATTACACTCTTATAATTTTTATGAATAAGAGCGAAGAAATTCTATATAATTTTTAGTGAAATAAATTTCAGCCCAGCGGCAAGTTCTAAAAGACAAAAAATTCGAAGGCAAAGCCCTTGTTTAATATCTCCAACTGCAATTGTTTGATAAATTTATAAAAAAATTCTTTGGGCTTAAAAAATTTTTAATTTAATCTTTTTTTTAATCTAATCAGTCGAATGCTGCTGAAGCGGTTTCGAAAATGTATTCAACTTTCGACGACGTTGATGGGGTCTGACTTATGCTGTACTTTTTAATATCTGATTGTATTAAAATCTACTCTATTTTCATAAACACTCTTAACAACCATCGTATTTTCTTATTCTATGTTTTAGTTGGAACCTGCATATAAAAAAAGAATTAAATCGTGGGTTTGGTTGCTTTGCAAGTTAATGGTTTTCTCTTCGTTCTACTGCTGCTGCTGCTGTTCTTCTTCTATCAAATCACGTTGTTGTTGTTGTTTTATTTATATTTTTGAAAAAAGATTTTTGTTATTATTTTACAGCCACAATTTTACCTTGGCTTCGTGACTTTTCAACTTGATTTAAGCCATGTTTTTGGCTGCCACTTTTTCTAGCCTCCCGACCAAACATTTTCGATTCTAAAGCATTTCAAAATTGTGATTTTTTTTTGTTTTGTTTTTCTATAATATTCTATATATATGAAAAAAGAAATAATTTAAATAATATTTCGTTGGTTTTGTGGAAAAAGTAGAAATTGGCTTTCAGCCGCATGTAAAAGCCTTAACCTGCTTTACAAAACAAAAGACTTAAGGCACAAACCTTTGGCTATTTATATGTGAAAAACCAGCAACAAAACTTTTTCAATTTGATTGAACAGCATAAATTTAGAAAAATTTTAATTTAAATATAAAAAAAGATGAACTCATAAATTAATCTTTGAAACTGATATTTTTTTTTAAATTATTTTTTTTCTTGAATTTCAATTTGCATTTGAATAAACCAACATGTTCGTTTGCCTGGTTAACATTGATTTTGTTTAGTAGTTGTTGGCATTTTATGATAAATTATGGCACATTTTATAATAATCCAGTTTAAATAATAACAAAATTAATAACAATTATTAATAACTGTCATGTAGGCAGTAAAACTAATTTTTTACGGCTGCTTACAAATCAAGAGAGCCAAACTTGTTTTAAACCGAAAAAATGATTAAATAAAAGAAATGAAATATATACTGAAACGCTTAAGAACAAAAGAAATAAAGTTTTTGGTTGAAATTCAATATAAAGAAAATGTCAGTTTTGTGTGGTTTTAATTTTGAAGCTTAAATTCTTTTTTCCAGCAGTTGACATTTGACAAGTCTGCTACCGATTCATCTTGACTAAATTTGTAAAACAATAAGTTTTGTTAGGAATGAATTTAAAAGTGTTGCATTGAGTCTGTGTCTTGATATAAATGGAGTTAATACAGGGCTTTTTTTCCCTTAAATAGTGGCAGCAACTGGCCATTGTGCAGTTAATTATATGCAATTTTTTTATTAAGAAAAAAACATTTTACAATTTAAATTAAAGAAACTTTATTAATCAGTTCCCTCAGCATATTCGAGATAACTCAAGTTATTCTTTGAATAAAATAAGAAGAAAAAAAAAAACACCAACACCTGCTTTCAAACAACGCCCATCAATTCTTCTTCTAAACCATAATTACCATGAGCCATGAATCATTTAAAATACTAACAAAAAACTCATATTTTTTAAAATTAAAAACAAAAGCTATAAGTTAAAACAAAAAAAAAAAAAGATTTTTCCATGCGAGATGCTCTCAACAAGTTTAATGAAAAATCCGGCTTAAGTCACGCCACGCCCATCGTTACTTGCGATTAAACATAATTTTCAAAAATACTTATTGAATAAACAATTCTGCTGCTTTTCCTATTAACTTAACTATTGATATTTCACAAGCTTTTAGTTTTATAATTATAAAATTGTTAATATTTTAATTCTTAAAATCTTATTACCAGCAACAGAACGATGCATCGCGATGTGCTGCCTTTTTACAGTCAAGTTTGCTATTCATTGAAGAGTTTTACTATTTTTATAATGGCGCCTTTAATTAATAAATTGCTGTTTTCTAATGTTGGTGGCTTTTTCTATTATTATTTTTTTTTTCAGTTGTAATCACTATTTTATCTTCGACTCTATTAGAAGTAAATGTTTGAAAATTAATGTGTCAGCTTTTGCGTTGTTTATGCGAAAGCAGCACGGGGTCTTTAACTAGAGGCAGAAGCCTGCACAAGTTGGCAAAGAAAATATAATTTTATGTATCAAAAAGAACCAAACAATTAAAACATAAAATAAGTATAAAAAAGAAATATTAAATTCAAATAAAGAATATGTCTCTGTAAAACTTTTAAGAAATTTCACGCGAAAACTGTTTGAAAAAATTTGCTATAAAAAATCTTTGCTATTACAAATTTTTTTGTATTAAATATCAAGAACAAATTTTTCCTACGAAAGAATTTCTTTCAGAAAATATTTATTTTTGCTATATTAATATTTTTATAGGCTAATTGTTCTAACTTAGTTAAAATCTCAGAAAGACATGATGATAAATATTCCTAGGCACAAAGGAAATAAAATGTTCATAAAATAAAGAAATCACATACAATTTGAGCTTGGGCTTGAGCTGCCAATGAAAATTGGAAAAACGTTCACATATACTTAAGTATAAAATTCAAACCAAAAAAAGTTTGACTTAATGTATAATGGAACAAAAAATTCAGAAAAATGGGACATGAAGAAAATAATCAAATGGTAACACAGGTATCATAACACACAAGTGTTAACATCAGGTTGATACAGTTCTCGGATTCTTTTTCACAATAAAATTTGTGTAAATAGAAAACTGTTATCACATTCAGCTAAGCCACCTAAACAGTCGTGATAAACACAATATACACATGAGCACTGAAGATGAAAGTGTAGCGGCTTTCGAAAACAGCTGTTCGGCTCTGCTGTGTAAGTTGAATAAAACTGATGTTGACTTCCTTTGTGCCTAGGAATATTTATCATCATGTCTTTCTGAGATTTTAACTAAGTTAGAACAATTAGCCTATAAAAATATTAATATAGCAAAAATAAAATGTTCATAAGATAAACAAATCACAAATATTTATTTTTATCATATATTCTAAGAAACCCGTTTGCTATTGAGCATTTTCAGCAACCTTTTCTATCAAATATTTGATATTAAGAAATTTCATGCTAAAATTGCTTGAGAAACTTTGTAAGGTTGCTATAAAAAAAGTTTGCTATTGAAAAATTTGTTGTAAAGACTTTTTAAAACAAATAACATAATAATAATAATAATAAGATTTTGTGAAAAAAGTACTAGCTCATAATTTAAATTAAAGAGTTTAAAAAAAACCCCAAAACATAAAATAATTTAAACATGCAAGTGCTTGTGCAAAATAAAACAACTTATGTTGTCAACACTCTAAATAAATTGTTTTTATATTAAAACAATTATTATTTGTTGTTGTTCTCTACTTCTCTTACAACTACAATTCGAGTCGGTAAAATGTCAACCGATTGTAGAATAAAAACGTAAGAAAATAAAAAAGGAAAAGTGATCAGTGAGTTCTTGTTATGACTTTGATAATTGTTTTAGACTTCTCAATTATTAAAATGGAAGTTTGAAATAAATATCTGTAGTTATTCCAAAAAATGTTGGGTAAAGGTTCCCTGATGATCTGCATTAATCCCAGTGAAATGCGCATGGAAACCAGCTAAAACCCCTCAACTAATGAATTTGAATTTTTTAATAAGATTTTGGGAAAAAAATTAAAAAAATACATACGAAGTTGTTTGCTATTAAAAATTGCTAACAGAAACTATTTATTTCTTATATAATAAGTCTACTATTGTAAATACTTACTAGGAAAATTGCATTTCGAAACTGTGCTATTAAGAAATGTAGCAAATCTTTTACAGAACATGTTTGCTATAGAGAAGTACATTTTTTTTATTTATACTCAATTTCATAATAAAAATTTCTGCTACATGCACAAGCAGTTTGAGAAACTTCGTAAATGTGCTATAGAAATTAATTGCTATTGGAAAAGTACATACAAATTTGCTACTGAGGAATTCCTAGCAGAGAGTATTTATCTTTTATTAAAATAAAACTATATTCTATTGAGAAATTTTAGAGGTCTACTATATAAAATATTTAACAATTAACAACAGGGTGCTTTTGAAAAATTTAGTTGATATCATATTAAAATGTTTGCTACTAAAGCATTTATTAAAAAAAAAAATGTTTTTTTAAACTATTTTCTAAAAAAAACTATTTGCATGCGAAAACTGCTTGAGGAATTAAGTAAATCTGCTATAGAAATTGTTTGCTATTAAAAAATTTCTTGTAGCATTAATTTTTTTTAATAAATTACACACGATAATATCTATTTTTTATTAATTCTCGTTAGAAAGCTACTGCTTGAGGAATTAAATAAATCTGCTATAGAAATTGTTTGCTTTTGAAAAATTTAGTAGCTATCATATTAAAATGTTTGCTACTAAAGCATTTATTTAAAAAAAATGTTTATGTGTATTTTCTAAAAAAAACTATTTGCATGCGGAAACTGCTTGAGGAATTAAGTAAATCTCCTATAGAAATTGTTTGCTATTGGAAAATTTCTTGTAGCATTATTTTTTTTAATAAATTACACACGATAATATCTATTTATTAATTCTCGCTACTGCTAATATCTGTTTATAAGTTATTTTTTTGTAAATTTTTGTTCTTCAAAAAATTCTTCCATAAAATATTCTTATCACGAAATTTTCTACAGAACTATTTGCCATTGAGAACTTCAATAAATCTGCTATAGAAACTAATTGTTAATGGAAAATTTTTTGTAGTATTATTTTTTTTTAAATAAATTACATACGATAATATCTATTTTTTATTAATTCTCGTTAGAAAGCTACTGCTTGAGGAATTAAATAAATCTGCTATAGAAATTGTTTGCTTTTGAAAAATTTAGTAGCTATCATATTAAAATTTTGCTACTAATGCATTTATTTAAAAAAAAATGTTTTTTTAAACTATTTTCTAAAAAAAACTATTTGCATTCGGAAACTGCTTGAGGAATTAAATAAATCTGCTATAGAAATTGTTTGCTATTGGAAAATCTCTTGTAGCATTAATTTTTTTAAATAAATTACACACGATAATATGTATTTTTTATTAATTCTCGCTACTGCTAATATCTGTTTATAAGTTTTTTTTTGTAAATTTTTGTTCTTCAAAAAATTCTTCCATAAAATATTCTTATCACGAAATTTTCTACAGAACTATTTGCCATTGAGAACTTCAATAAATCTGCTATAGAAACTAATTGCTAATGGAAAATTTCTTGTAGTATTAATTTTTTTTAAATAAATAACACGATAATATCTATTTTTTATTAATTCTCGTTAAAAAGCTACTATAGCAAATATTTGCTACTGAAATTTGTATGTCGAAAATGTTTGCTATTGAGAAATTTCTTGTAGAATTTTTTTTTCTTTTAATAGGTTTTCAATAAAAATATATGATTTTTCGCTATACTCTAGTAAATGTTTGTTACTAGACAATTTCTTGTAGTGGTTTTGTTTTTCTTTTAGTGGATTTCCTATTAAATTAATTGCTGTTTGGAAATTTAGGCCGTTTTCTTTCTGGAAAATATGTACAGAAGGTATTTTAGAATAGATATTATTTTTTTGTAGGGGACGTTTTATTAACTTCTAACAAAATCCTTGTTTTCAAGCAACCATTTTCTGTTAAAAAGTGCAAAAAATTTTGCCTTTTTTTTCTAGAAAAGAAATCAATCAAGAGTAGCATCTATTTTCTACTTACAATTCTTTTTTAGGAAATTTCATAACAACTTTGCTGCTAAAAATGTTGTACAGAAAACTTTTTTCAAGAAAAACTATTTGCCATGAGATTTCTAAATCTGCTATAGAAAATGTTTGCTACAGAGAATTTTCCTATAGAAACGTTGTGCTAAAAAGATTTTTAATTTAAAATTTGTTTTCTTTTATTTTTCTTAAATAAACTTTTTGCTATGAAAATATATTTCGTAAGAATTGTTGAAACTATTTTTAATAATTTTCTGATGTTCAAAAATTAGAACTCTGTTACTTTGTATTGAAAAGTGTAGAATATGTTACCTTCTTTTTTAGAAAAAAAGCTCATTATTTAATTTTATATTTATGAGGCTGCCTTCATGGTATTTTCCGCACTGTTATTTTGTAGTTTTCGATAACATAAATTCACGCTACAGTGACTTCTGTCCGGCACAAGTTTATTATTTATTCTTTGCCCTCAACCATATTGAAATTGTAATTTTTTTTTGTTGAAATCAGTGTTGAGCTGGTGTTCTTTACAACGTTTTAGTTAAATGCTTTTTTTCTGTTATTCACAATGAGTTTTGCTGTAAATAAAGTGTGTTAAATAGAGTCTTTTTTGTTGTTGTTGCTTCTAACAAAACATATTTTGTTGTTGTTTTGCTTTTATTAGTTACTTATTCTGCTGAAGTCGTATTTACGTGCCTATTTCGAACATGTAATTTAATTTCAACTACTTGAACACACGCACACCTCTATTGTAAATGTAAATGATGTCGAAAGGAGGGTTGTGTGTGTGTAACATGCGTATGTGTGTGTGATTGCCCGAGTGTTGGGTTTCGTTATTTGAATTTTTTAATCTTTTTATTAGTTTTTTTTTTGCCATAAAAATATAGATTTCACATTTAAAGCGTGAGTTATTCTAGGAAAAAAATGGCGTCTAATTTTTTAGTGGGTGGTCTTAACATGATAAATTCGATTTGTGTTTTCTTTTTTAATTTCTGTTTTTCTATTAATTTTTACAGCTCCAACTGTGGATACCTTCTTCTTTTGGCAGCAATTACGGCCATATTTTTAAAGTGTAAATTTTATTACGAAACCATTAAAAAATGTTTGAGTAGTAGAAGTTTTTATTTATGAAATAATTTCAGGCTTTGAGAGAAAAAACATTAACTAATTGGTTTTGTTAACATTTCTATTGCTTGTTTAAGACACGAGGGCGGTTCTAGACTACTGCCGTTTTCTTTTCTGGAAAAAATGTAACATTTTTTTCACTCCTTTTCTAAGAAGCGGCAGTTTACAGAAGTCTTAAAACAGAAATAATTTTTCGTTAGTGATGCTGCATCAATTTTTGATATATTTTGGCATATTGTTGGCAGTTTCTATTAAAAAATGTAAGAAATGTTGCATTTTTTCTTATAAAAGAAAACAACATTATTAACACGTTATACATATTTCTTAGGCCTGTTCAAATTGTAATAATTTGAATTGTTTTGAAAGAGTAGATAAACCAATTTTAAGCCAGCTCAACAGGCCGAATCTCCATAAGAAATTAAGGAGCCTAAAGGAAATATTTTAATACTAAAATCAGCATTAAATTATGTTTCCTTATGTCAACAACTATTTTACTACCTCCCTCGTATTGTAAAGATTTATTGCCTTGATTTCTAACAATTTACTGCAGTCTTCCTGAAGCAGTTTTCTTTTGTTATTCAACACCAGTAGTAGAAATTTCTTTAAGGCTCGAAAACACAACACCCGCATTTCTTTAAATAAAAAATAGTAGAAAACAATCAGCTGAAATATTAAAAATGTTAAGAAAAAATAAAAGTCATCACCAGATACTTTAAACTGACACGTTTTACTCATTTCACAGATATAAATCTTGCCTTTTAAAACTAAACTATTTCTATATATTTTCACTGTTCCCAAAAAAAAAGAGAAAAAAACTTTCTGTCACGCTTTTCTCTTTTCCAAAATTCTAGCAGCGTTCTTAACATTTTTTTTTTGTATTCATTTTTTACTAAAATTGTTTGTCAATTTGAACACAACTTTAGTGTCAAACTAAAGGTAACTCAGTCACATGAATGTTGTGGCTGGTAAGTGTTTTGTTGTTATTGTTGTTGTGCCTTAACTGGCTGATGGGCCAGGCTTCTCTATGCAAAGTGCCTGTGCCTGTGCCTGTGCCTGGATAACCTGCCTGTTTGGTTGTTTGTTTGGCAAATGCTTTCGGTATTGGCATCATGGTGTGAACATTATCACAGTTAACCGTTTTTGTGAGATGCTAATGTTGGCTGGTTTTACTAAAGCAACAACACCTGCTGTGTTAACATCATTTGAAGTTTGGCAAATAAGCCAACAGACAAAACAAGAATAAGAAGAAGAGAAACGTTTAACAATTGTTTGGAGGGCAAAAGGTTTTGCAAAATTTTGAGGTGTAAAAGATTATTATTATTATTTTAAAGTTTAAAAACAAACAAAAAATAAAAGTTATAATTAGAATAAAGAAAAAAAAATGTAATACAAAATAAAGAATGACATTACAAGTACTTTTAGAGGGTAAAAATTAAAGTTGGTACTTTTTTTTTGTACTCCATAAATCTTTTAAGCAGAAAGCTTTTTTGCCCGTTTTATGCTTCTGAGGAAAAAAACATGTCAAAAACGAGTTGGTACTTTTTGTGAATGCCCAGCTATAAAGGGTAAAATCGCTCCCGTTTTCGTCGCTTTCTTGTAAATAATAAGTAACATGTCTACGTACTCATAAAAATAATCTCACTGTCTACCATTGAAAAGCACCAAGAACTGATTTTAAAAAATTCAATTGCTACAAGGGCGGAAAAAGGGGGCAAAAAGGGTAAAATGCGTGATTTTATAACTCAAAAACTGCGACAGATAGAATTCAAGTTTCAAAAGCATACGAATAATGCTCCAAAATAGTTCGGCAATTGTTTGGTTTCTTTTTAAAACATTTACTTTTAAAGGGTACAAGTTAAATTCGGTACTTTTTTTTACTCCTTTTATCAGCTAGGTCTTTTTAGGCCGTTTTAGCCTGCAGAGAAAAGTCTCACACATGTTTTGGCAATTTGTTTAGTATCAACAACTATTAGGAATGAAATCGCAATGAAACTGCAACCCCTTTTATATTTTCCTATCTTTTGGTACTTTTTTGATGTAAACAATTTTAGTGGGTAGCAACTAAATTTGGTACTTTTTTGCAGTACATTTTCTAAAGTATCCCCCATCTGTTTAAAGCGTTTTATGTTTCTAAAAATATATATATATCCAAATATGTTTTGGTACTTTTTGAAATTTCGCAGCCATACGGGGTAAAATCTTACCCCTCTAAGTTCCTTCTTTTGTTAAAAATTCATCTAAAAATAGTTTAAATTCTCTACCAATTCGTAGCTGTGAAAAGGAAGTCTTGGAAATTCGATCGCGAACAAGGATAAAATTCATTATTTTGTACCTCGCATATTAAAAAAGAAAGACACAAAATGTTACCAACAGTGTTTAAATATACTCCGATGCCTTTTTGACGCTTTTAGGCAGTAAAAAAGAGGTAATAAAATAAATTTGGTACTTTTTTTGCAGTACATCTTTTTAACTACAACAAATAACAGAAAACTTTTTATTTCATTTTATATTCCTCAGAAATACTTTATAGCATTTTTGAAATTTTGTATCTATAAAGGGTAAGATCTTACCCTTTTGAATTAAATTATGAATACTTAATAAAAAGTACTTTTTTAAATCCGTACTTTTCACATCCGTAAATTTGTGCAAGGATGCTTATTTCAAATGAATTTTTTGGAGAGGGTAAAATCTTACCCTTTTTTCGGAAATTTTTATTGTTTTACTATTTCTTAATAAAAAAAAGGTACTGTTTTCAATTTGGGGCTTTTGAGAAAAAAAATTCTTATTTCAAATAAATTCTTTGGAGAGCGTAAAATTTCTTTGGGGCCTATAAGAAGTGGTAAGAAAGTAAGGCACTTGAGTACTGATGAGAGATTGTAGCGGTCTTCGAAAATTGCGCTGTTCTCTTTCAATGCTTCTCGTTCTAACTTTCCGTTGTAATGCCGTCGGATTTCTACGATTTCGGGGATTTCAATCTGAGGTTTTGGGAATCAGCAACTTGCTTTTATATTCACTAAGTGGTTGTTGATTTTGCTTAAATGAAGTGTCTTGACTAGATATCACTAGATATTTTATTGCGACTTTAATTGAAAACAATTTTCTTTTTTAACTGATCCTGCTTGTTTGTGAATTTTTGTAGCCGACAACTTTAGACGCAATTGTAGCCCACTTTCAAAATAGTTAAATAAGAAATTAAGGAGCATTTTGATAAAGCTTTCTTACCCGTTTTTATAATAAAACTGTTACATATAGAAACTTTTGATACACTCAAATAAACCAAATGAGAAGTGGTAATAAAAAAATACTCATAAAAACGGATGATGCAAGTGTAGTGGCTTTCAAAAACAGCTGTTCTGCTCTGTATGTGAAATATTTAAATTCATGTTGGCTTTCTGTTGCTGTTTGGAATACTTATCATGTTTTTATGAATGAAAAACATTTTTCAAAAAACTTTCTTATTGAGATTAAAATTTATAAAATTAAATGACTAAAAATAACAAAATAAACAGATAATCTCTTAAAGAAATTAAACTAAAAATAACAATTAATTTTCCATAAAGAAAAAAATTTTTAAGAAAATAATTAGTTTGATCGTAAAAGAAGTGAGCATCGTTTTTCAGTAACTGATGGAGCAGCCCTCCCTTTTTTAAATAATTTTTTTCCCCGTTTATTTAGAGTTGGATAAATGGTATCCATTTTGTAATTAATAATAAAAAGCAGATGTGATCCATGACTTCTTGTTACGACTTTTGATAGTCTTGTAAACTTCTTTTCTATTTCAATGGAAGTTGGCGTTTTTTCGCCTGCAACCTCGACAGTTTGTAATAGAATAAAGGAAATTTCAGCTATTCCAAACAGTCGAATTTTGGACTGAAAAACGTCAGCCGTAATCTGGTTGAATATCTTAAATTGATATTAAAAACCCCTCCTCAATTGATCACTTTGAATTTTGCAATAAAATTTAAAAGAATCAACACGATTAGAGAGTTAAAATTCTATTTTTTGTTCCTAAATTTATTTCTATATTGAGAACAGTTTTTTTCTCAATAATTTTATTCAATTTCGCAAAAGTTCCCATCTATATTTTAACAACGAAAATGATTTACATTCCTCACTGTCCAATAAACTATTTAAATTGATGTCTTTTAACAAGTTTTATAATTCTTTTTCTTTTTTTGTTTTCTTTTTGCATATGAAAGATCATGTTGCTGAGCTTTATTTTTTCTTGTTGCTGTTGTTCCTTAACCGCTGCATTATTATAGTTTCTTTGTATTTGAGTTTATTAAAAAGACAACAATCAAATTGCAAAATACAAAACAGCATATTAAGCCTTAAGGCTATTGCACGCCTTTTGCCATGGTTATGATTTCAATTTAAATGATTTGCAAACCATTAAACTAAAAAAAAAAAATCTCAAACGAAAAAAATATATATTTAATGCTGACGTTTTTAGCAGCTAAAAAATATTTTGTGAAAAAAGCCAAGTCCTCATCAACATCAAACGTCGTCGTCGTCATCGTCATCATCATCAGCATCATCGTCAGCCAGCATCATGAGCAGCAACATTTGGAAAATAATTTTCACGACATCGCTTCATATTTAGTGTTGCTGTTGTTGTTTTTTCTTCTTTTTAAAAATTTTTTTGTAAACACAGATATTCTCATGACCTGCCAATCTAATAAATAACAAAATAGAAAAACTTTATACAGCAACAGAAAAAAAAAAAAATAGTTAACAAAAGATTTGGAATCTCTTGTTTTGTTTTTTTTTGTTTTTGTTTTTTCCTCTTCTTAAGTTTTCCTAATGCTCAGACTTTAAACTCCATGTTAAACATAAATTCACACCTCTGGTCATAACGACACCATGTTAAACAACCTCAAAAGCCAAAGTCAAACAAAACAAAAGAAAGAAACAACAAAAAAAAGAGTCACTAAAGAAATCGATCAAACGTCAAAGAAAATCATTTTGAAGTTTCCAATGCCTCAGCGCACAATATAAACGAAATTTATCCTTTAAATTTATGAAGGTGCAAAAAGAAAATCACTTTTCTTAAATGGTGGCACACTATTTATGCAAAAGAGCAGCAGCAGCAGCAGCAGCAACTTTGCCAACAAAATCAATATCGACTGAAATGAAATAAATAAAAAAAATAAAATAGTTCCAGTTTCGTATAAAATGTTTGGCCAAAGTTGTCTTAGAAGCCAACTTTGAAAATATCAAAAAATTGCCATCTTGATTTATGACTTCATGACCAAACAATCACACACCAGACACCAAGACCAACACCAACACCAACACCAACACCAACACCAACACCAACACCAACACCAACACCAACACCAGCACCAACTGATCGAAAGGAATTGAGAGTCGTAGAGGTAAGAAACAGAACACAAAAGCCTTTTAATTTGACGACTTTTGCTACGGTTTTCCAAAACAACAATTGCCGTCATACAGTCGTTCGTATTCGCCTTTTTTCTAGTGCAATTCCTCATGCTTTTTCCCAAAAAATTTACTTGCCACAACAATTGATCTGCAAATGTTATGGCCGAGCATGCGCACACCAATCAGTGTCGCTTTGTGCAAACGTCACTCATTCATTCCCTGATCATAAAAGCTAAGCAAATTAAAAAAAAAATGATATTCTAAAAAATATATCACAACACAAGCACAAAAGAGATCCCGGTAGAAATAATTAAAACGAGACAAAGAAAAAGAGAACTACGATCCTAAAAAAGTTATCAGACAAATACAATTTTGGTAAAAAGTTTTAAAAGAAGATACAATTTCTTAAAGAATATTTCCTTGGGAATAAGTCTTTGGAAAAAAATTTACAATAAGCAAACTTTTATAGGAAAATATTTTAAAAATTATAGACTTACAAAATGACTTCAAAATTCAACAACGACAGCTTCGACAGCAGCGCAACTTTTTTCGGTTTCACAGGATTTTAAAATGATAATGAAGGACAGAAATATTACGGAATTTAAATTTAATGGAATTTGTTTTTAAAATATTAAAAACAGCAGTGACGACGAGCTTCTGGTCCTTCCGATCACTCCAATTTTCTTTATTCGTTTTTCACAATAAATCTGTTCATAAACCGCCCATGTGTCCTTTGGATCAAATGCCGTCGATGTGTCCTTGCGATCACTCTAATTTTTTATTATTTTTTCCAAATAAATCTGACCATAACCCGTCGATGCGTGCTTTCGATCAAATGCCGTCGATGTGTCCTTTTCATCACTTCAAATAGCGTCAATGTGTCCTTTCGATCACTCTAATTTCTCAATCACTTTTTTCCAATAAATCTGATCAAATGCCGTCGATGTGTCCTTTCGATCACTCCAATTTTTTTTACTACTTTCTCCCAATTAATCTGTCCATAAGCCATTGATGAGTCCTTTCGATCAAATGCCGTCGATATCCTTTCGATCGCTCCAATTTTTCAATCACTTTTTTCCAATAAATCTGGTCAAATGCCTTCGATGTGTCCTTTCGATCAATCCAATTTTTTGTTATTATTTTTTCCCAAGAAATCTGGTCAAATGCCGTCGATGTGTCCTTTCGATCACTCCAATTTCTTAATCACTTTTTCCAAAAAAATCTAATCGAATGCCGTCGATGTGTCCTTTCGATCACTCCAATTTCTTAATCACTTTTTCCCAATAAATCTGATCAAATGCCGTCGATGTGTCCTTTCGATCACTTCAATTTCTTAATCACTTTTTCCCAATAAATCTGATCAAATGCCGTCGATGTGTCCTTTCGATCACTCCAATTTTTTTACTACTTTCTCCCAATTAATCTGTCCATAAGCCATTGATGAGTCGTTTCGATCAAATGCCGTCGATATCCTTTCGATCGCTCCAATTTTTTAATCACTTTTTCCCAATAAATTTGGCCAAATGCCGTCGATGTCCTTTCAATCACTGCAACTTTTCGTATTATATTTTTCCAATAAATCTATCTATAAGCCGTCGACTCTGACATCACGGGCATCGATGTTTGGCTAGATATTGGCTTCCAAAGCTTCAACAGTTGCTTCTTCCTCGACTCAAGCGAATGAGTTAATAAAAGCGAATGAGTTTCTATAACTGCTGCCTTGTTGCGTTCATGTTCATGTTCGTTTTGTATTTTTTTTTCTACAAAACAACAAAAAGGATACATTTTTCCGAAACCAAATTATTTTTAATGTCAGTAATTTTTAGGCTTCCTTTTTGCAATATTTTTTCAAATGCATTTGAGAGTTTTAAGCTAAAGTTGATAATATTAAATTCAGAAGAACGTGTTTTTTATTCAATTTAAATAACAAGTTTTTAAATTAAAACTTAAAAGCGAATTTACGAAAACCGCTTCACTCCCGTCATCAGTACTCAAGTTTTCGTTTTTTTAACACTTTTTAACTGGTCGAGTGGCATGTGTTAAAGCTTTTTATTAAAAAATCTTTATTCCTACTTTTAGAGTCTTTTCTGTTAATATAATTTCCCTTAAACTATTTTGTAAATAGAATTACATTTCAAAATATATCTAACGTGACTGTCGTACACATCAAAAGAGAAAAAATGCTTAACCCTAGAGGTCATTCCTTTAAACTGCTGCTAATTTTAATCGGAAAGCTTCTATAACAAGATTCAAAGAATTCAAATAAAATTTTAGAAAATTCTAATAAATTTTTGGGGAAAAATAATCAGTACGATATTTAAATTAAAGAGGTTTTTGAAAAATACTATTTGAAATGGTACCAAGAGATCTGGCTGATCTAGATTAAACACAAACAGGCAGCTTTTTAAAGCTCTTAGCCAACTCAGGATTTTTCCTTAAAAAGCCAGTAGAAAGAAGACAAAAAAAAGAGTTGAAAATAAAAAAAAACACACACACACACCAACTCAAATTGACAATCATTTGAATTATTATTGTTAAGCAGTCGGTAGCAGGCAGAGCTGGAAAAATAGCTAAAAAAAAAGGAGTTGAAAAAAATAATTTTCAGGTTCATATATTTTTTATTCAGGGTTTTGTTTTTAAATTTTATTTTTTTAATAAATTTTTTTACATTAAATTTTGCTGCATTTAAGTGAAAATGAGACTTAGAATTCTCATCATTTAAAAGGCCTGGCCTAAGAAGAAGTTGTGCTGGAAGTTTTTGGGGGCATTTTTGGCAAAGTGAAATAAATGGCCAACAATTGAATGCGAGGAAACCGACCATTTTTGATTTTTATTTTCAAGTTTTTCTTAGTTTTTTTTCAATATAATTTTTTTATTGTTTTCGTTGCCCAGCATCTCTTTTGTTTTTACTGAAAACGAAAAAAAAAAACTGTTGTTAGTTTAAATTTCTTGTTGCTGCTGCTGCTGCTGATATTCCTGTTGTTGTTTTGATTGTTGCCGTTGTAGCAAGAAAATCGTGAGATTCTTTAATGGAATTGGTTCGTGAAGAAGTGTTGATGAGGTCGATGATGTGAATAATGATGACTGTGAAGAGACTGCGACAAACTGCTCAAAACTCCAACTGTAACTTGAAAACGGCACTCATTTGTTTGCCCCTTCCCCGTTTCATTTAAATTGTGCTGTTAATGTTAATAACGTTTATTGAGGAGGACATCGTTAAATTATGTACGACTAAATAAATGACATGTGGAAGAGGTTCAACAATTAAAATTTTATTAATGGAATTTTATTATGAATTTTAAGGCAGGTTTTGTTAAGAGTTTTAATTTAATTGTTAAGATAAAGTCATTTGAAATTATAAAGCCAGTAAGTTTGTGAATAAGTTTTCAAAACCCTCAATTTGTGTGATTTTATTTTTATTTTGCTATATTAATATTTATATAGGCTACATTGTTCTAACTTAGTTAAAATCTCAGAAAGACATGATGATAAATATTCCTAGGCACAAAGGAAGTCAACATCAGTTTTATTCAACTTACACAGCAGAGCACAACAGCTGTTTTCGAAAGTCGCTACACTTTCATCTTCAGTGCTCATGTGTATATTGTGTTTATCAACACTGTTTTGTTAATTTGTAATTCTTCGTAAATTAAATATATTCGACCGGCTTGTCGGTAACTTAAGAAATCCTGGTTTAATTTAGAGCCTTAATTTTACAAAAATATCTTAAAGTTCTAAAACATTTCGATAATTTATTTATTTTATTATAAAATTTCTCTTTCTTTTTAACAAATTTTTGTCTTCCAAAAACAGTTGGCTTAAGCCAATATTTTATTTAAAGTTTATAATTTCATTTCTAAACACTTTAGCCTGACTTTAAGATTATTTTGATTAAAAAATAATTTCTTTTTTTGGTTCTTTTTTTTCTTTTTCTAACCATAAGAATAACATGTGGGAAATGGCCATCATAAAGGCTAAAGAAAAAGTATTTGATATTTAAAGAATATCATGGGGAAAAAGTTCCCATGAGGCCAGCTAAGCTGGCAGGCGTTAGTTGCTTGATTTGCCGCTATGAACGCAACAATTTATTGTAGTCAAATTTATATGGAAACCGGTTGCGAATTTAAGCAAAAAAAAAACAAATTCAAGCAAATCTTTAAGATTTCTTTAACGGCAGCCCAAAAAGCAGCGGGTCATTACACCAATTGTTGTAGATGTCTAACAGAGAGAAGGAAAGAAAAAAAAATGGTTAAGATATTTCTATAAGAGAAAAGAAAATCTATAAATAAAATCTGCTGGCCAAGGATTTGAGAATTCAAAACCAAGTTACAAGATTTAATGGTTTCGTACCGGGGGGAGGGAAAATATATTCACACAGTTTTAAGTTCTTGGGATGCGATTTTTTTTTTCTTTTTTTTCGTATTTTTTGTGGAGTTGTTGTGTTGGGTGTTTAGATTTTTTATTTCATATAAAGTTTCGTCTTCTCCAAAATAAACGAACCACTGCAATCACAAGCAACCAAACAAAACTGAATTTAAAGCCAACACATTATGAAGAGGGTTCAAATGGTATGTGGCTGCCAATAGCAGGTGTTGTTTTGGCTAAAAGGTTTTCTGCAAAAAAAAAAAGGTATGAAATATTATCAAAAACTTTAATGCAGTCAAGTGTCACATGAACTGCTAATTTTCCAAGACAGTAGTCTTAATGCCGCCTTAAAATTATAAAATTGAAGTGCGTTTAAAGAAGTCTTCGGAGGAATTTGTTTGGCAGGTCCACAACAGCCTATTCATAAACGTTTTTTATTTTTCTAGGATATTTCCATTCTTTTTAGAAATCGAGATATTAAATTTTCGTGATTGAAATAATCTGAATTTCAGTTCAACTCTTTTAAACTGATGTTGTGTTTCCCCGGTGCTTTGGAATATTTCTCTGTTTTCACATTCAATTGAGCCACCGAACAAGTGGTGATAAAGAGAAATACTCATGAGTCCTGATGCTGAAAGTGTAGCGGCTTTCGAAAACAGCTGTTCTGCTCTTTTGTTAAAGCTGAATATTTTAAAACTGATGTTGTGTTGCCCTGGTGCTTTAAAATGTTGCTCATGTCTTTTAAAACATTTTCCAAACAATTATCCTTTTGAATTGAATATAAAATAAATTAAACCCGCAGACTGATAATGTTCTGGGGATGTTAAGGCGGCGTATTTTTTTTAATGCCCCTAAAAGATTTTCTCATCAATCTTACCCTCAATTCAGAAGGCCATGGACTCACTAAAACACAAGTCCTGGTTAATCTGAAATCAAAACAGACCGTCGTTTTGAAGCCAAATATCGTCCAATTGATAATCTTCGACAGCAGGCGAATATATTTCACTAATCAAACGTCCAAAGTCTTTTCAATTTATGGAAAGATTTTTTTTGTTGTAAATTGCATATTAATAATTATTTCCTGATTTTTATTTTTTGCCTAGAAAATAAAAGTAGATTTATGCGTCTTATTGATTCTTCAGAAATCAAAACTCATTTCTTGACTTTTATTTATTTATCAAGAAATAACTTTTATTTAATGATGGGAAAATAAAAGTCAGAAAATTATTTTTATTTTATGATCGAAACTTTTAAGTCAAGAAATAACTTTTATTTTATAATTGAAATATAAAAGACAAGAAATGGCTTTTGATTTTCTGAGGAATAAAATCAGGAATTCAAATATCAGATCAAAAAATAAATGTCGAGAAATAACTTTTATTTTATGATGGAAAAATAAATGTCAAGAATTAACTTTTATTTTATAATGGAAAAATAAAAGTCAGGAAATAACTTTTATCTTATGATGGGAAAATAAAAGTCAGGAAATAACTTTTATTTTATGATGGGAAAATAAAAGTCAGAAAATAACTTTTATTTTATGATCGAAACTTTTAAGTCAAGAAATAACTTTTATTTTATAATTGAAATATAAAAGACAAGAAATGGCTTTTGATTTTCTGAGGAATAAAATCAGGAATTCAAATATCAGATCGAAAAATAAATGTCGAGAAATAACTTTTATTTTATGATGGAAACATTTCAGTCAAGAAATAAGTTTTCTGATGAATAAATTAAAATCAAGAAATAACTTTTATTTTTGGAATTAAATTTTATTTGCTGACAGATAATTAAGACTAAATAAATAATTTTCATTTTCTAAGCGAAAAATAAAACTCAGGAAATAGTGATTAAAATATGATTTGTAAATTAAACTTATCAGCGTTACGATCTCTGCTGTTTAATTAATTATAAATTTTATAAATAAAAACATTTTTCTTTTCTAAATAAAAATTTTAAACTGGCGGTAACCGGAAATAATTTTCAACTTCGTGCAATTAAAATAACATCTTAATCAATTATCGGGATAGTGTTCAGAATCACTTCCTGATAAGTCGACCGCATACTCGTTTGAACTCTTTGGATATAAAGAACAAGCAGTTGCCCAAAAATTACTTCCAGTTAATTTTTTTTATTGAATTTAAAAAAGACTTTTTACGAATTTTATTTTTTTATTAAACACAAACATTTTTTATTATTCCATAAGATTGAATTCGAGTTGAAAATAAACAAGCGAAGATTTAATACTTTTTCGTTTCAATAATTTCTTTTTTTTAGAAAAAGTTTCACACTTCAGATAAAAATTTCCAAAAATCTGGCCTGTAAATCTATATAATTTAATTTAATTTAATTAATTTAATATTTCTTGAGAAATAATTTCCAAAATACGTTCTTTAATACGTTCTTTGAAAACCAAACAGCATTTAATGCACCCTTTGCACAAATTCATTCAATTGCCAGCCCGTTGCTGCAACATCTTCTTCTTTATTATGCTGCGGTTTTTATGTTTTATTTATTTATCTTTTTTTTTCAATTTTTTTCTTTAATTTTTGCTTTTGCCTTCTTACCTCAATTCAACGTTTTTGACCTACTGACTGGTCTTTGTAAAATTGCAAGCATTTAGTTAAGTTAGCACACATACACAAGCACACAGCGAATATCACACGTACTGGCACACACACACACACACACACGTTGCTACAATGCAGCGAACGAACAAAACTCCTTCTCTATAATCATGGAAAACCATTCATGGTTAAAGCGCATTTTTTGTTGTTGTTTTTTTTTTCTTAGCCAACCATAAAGTGTCTGAAGGCTAAAAGGCGTTAAGAATTAAACACTTGTTATTACTTTTTACAAAAGAATTTTTCGTTCTGCTTACCAAAGATGACATTAATTTAGAATGCTGTTGATAAATTTATAAATTTATTGCCAAGTTTTGCTATTCTTCTCCCATCCTTCTCCAATTTTCCATGGCTTATTTGTGGTTTCGGTGCACAAAAAATAAGTTTAAATAAAAAAAAACTAACAAAAAGGAACAGTTTCTACTTTAAGCAGGAAGAAGAACTGTTTTTCAATATATTTTCCCAAGACTTTGACAATGACACAACTGCAGAGGTTAAGTTAATCAAAGACTGAAGTTAAGAGGGGTTAATATGATTTCAGTTGAAGGATTTTTCTCTCTACAAAATAAAAATAAAAACAAAAAAAAAAAAAAAACTAAAAACCACTAGAAATTTAAAGAAAAAGTGGATTTGTACTGATTATCACCAAAATGAATTAAAACAAAAATATAGGCCAAAAAGTTTTGTTGTTAAAATGTAAAAGAATTGAAAGCATTTACTAAAACAAAAGACTTAAGCAATGAACTTTCTTTAAAAATATATTTAAACTTAAGAAAAGATTTATCGAAAGTGACGTTAAATTTATTACTACTGCAGTGGGTAAATCAATTATACGAGGTCTGTTAAAAAAATTTAGTTATTTTTTAAATTTCGTGTACTAAAACAAGAATTTTTGTTCAAATTATATTCAAACCGAGCAAATATTCATGAAGGATGGCCGTAAGTTTTCTACTAAAGAGGTCTGTTTAAGAAATGTTGGTTAATTTCTGAATTCCGTGCAGTAAATAGACAAATTTAATATTAAACTTTTACATATTTTCAAAAGTAGATTCAATTGGGGCTAAACGCTAATTTTACTAGTAAAGAAATAAAACTATTATGCGAGATCTGTTTAAGAAAATGGTTAATTTTCTTATTTCGGAACTAAAAACATTCGTTTAGTTTGGTTTTCGATCCTTTGATTTTTATATATATTTTTTTTCTAAATAAGCTCGAGGATAATTTTTTTTTATAAAAAAAACGTTTCTAGTGTCAATATTTCGATAAAAATATTTTTATAAACAATTTTAACAAAAAAAGTATGAAACCTAAAACTCCTCAAATGATATGAACTTTTTAGTGATTAAAAAGAATCAAAATTTAATGAATATTTAAAAAAAAAAATTTAACAAAAAAATCTGAAACCTAAAACTGATAGGAACTTTTTACTAAAATTTTTTTTTAAAATAATTAGAATTGAATGAATATTTTTATAAAAAATTTTAACAAAAAAATTCTGAAACCTGAAACTCCTCAAATGATATGAATTTTTACCAAAATTTTGATTGAAAAGAATCAGAATTTTATGAATATCTTAGCAGAAAAAGTATGAAACCCAAAACTCCCCAAATGATACGAAAATTTAAAAAAAATTTTTTAAAAATTTTGGTTAAAAAGAATCAGAATTTTATGAATATTTTTTTAAACAATTTTAACAAAAAAAAGTCTGAAACCTAAAACGTCCCAATTGATATGAGTTTTTTACTAAGATTTTGGTTAAAAAGATTCAAAGTTCATGAATATTTTTATAAATAAATTTAACAAAAAAAGTGTGAAACCGAAAACTCCTCAAAGGATATGAATTTTTTAATAAAATTTTGGTTAAAAATAATCAAAATTTTATTAAATTTTTTTATAAAAAATGTTAACAAAAAAATTCGAAATTCTAAGATTTCTTAATTAATATGAATTTTTTACTAAAATTTTGTTTGAAAATAATCAAAATTTTATGAATATTTTTCCAAAAATTAAAAAAAAAAAAAAAGCTATTCGAATGATACTTATTTTTTTACTAAAATTTTCGTTGAAAAGAATTAGAATTTTATGAATATTTTGATAAACAATTTTAGCAAAAAAGTATGAAATCCAAAACTCTTCAAATGATATGAATTTTTTACTAAAATTTTTTTACTAAAATACTAAAAATAATCAGAATTTTATAAATATTTTTTACAAAATTTGAAAAAAACTAACTCCTCAATTGATATGAATTTTTTGATAAAATTTTAGTTAAAAATAATCAGAATTTTGTAAATATTTTTATAAAAAATTCTAATAAAAAATGTGCGAACCCAAAACTCCTCAAAGGATATGAATTTTTTAATAAAATTTTGATTAAAAAGAATCAAAATTTTGTGAATATTGTTTGCAAAAATTAAAATGAGAACTAAAACTCTTCAAATGATATGAATTTTTTACTAAAATTTTGGTTAAAAATAATCAAAATTTTATGAATATTTTTTTAAACAATTTTAACAAAAGAAGTCTGAAACCCATGAACGTCCCAATTGATATGAATTTTGGTTAAAAAGATTCAAAGTTTATGAATATTTTTATAAAAAAATTTAACAAAAAAAGGGTGAGACCAAAAACTCATCAAAGGATATAATTTTTTTTTAAATTTTGGTTAAAAATAATCAGAATTTTATGAATATTTTTATAAAAAATTTTAACAAAAAAGTGTGAAACCGAAAACTCCTAAAAGGATATGAATTTTTTACTAAAATTTTGGTTAAAAAGAATCAAAATTTTGTTAAAAATAATCAGAATTTTATAAATATTTTTTAAAAAATTTGAAAAAAACTAACTCCTCAATTAATATAAATTTTTTACTAAAATTTTGTTTGAAAAGAATCAAAATTTTATGAATATTTTTCCAAAAATTAAAAAAAAAAAAGAAAAGCTATTCGAATGATACTTATTTTTTTACTAAAATTTTGGTTAAAAAAGAATCTGGATTTTATAAATATTTTTTACAAAAATTCAAATAAAAGAAAAACTCTTCAAATGATATGAATTTGTTTATAAAAGTTTGGTTAAAAATTATCAGAATTTTAGAAATAGAAGTTGGATTCCTGCCTACTTTCTTGCGGTTATACGTTTCGGTTAAATTCAGCCGATTTAATTTTAAGCGAATACTATGAGTTGACCCAACGCTATTGAGATCCTCGAAAAGACATTTTAATCTTTAAATACGAATACGAAACTGTAGTAAAAATTCTTTTTGAAAAAACTTTGCTAATGAAAACATCACAAAACGAAACCACTTTTATCACACATTAACTTTTGTTGTTTAAGATTGTTTTTTTTCCTTTTTTTTTTGCTGCAAATAGTTTTCAAGCAAATAAAATTGAAAAGGCCAACAGGGCTGAAAATGAGTTAAGAAGCTAAAATCCATGGAAATTTGTTAGGCAGTTAAAAAAGCACAAAATCCCAGAAGTAGAAACACAAAATGTTTACACAATAAATTGAAATCAGCCTACCGAACAGCAGTCATGGCTTTTTGTTTGATAAGTTTTTTTCGTCTTCTTTTTCGTTTTCTTCTATTTTTAATGTACGAAAAAGTGTTTAGCACGCATTTGCATTTCGGTTGGAAGTTTTTCTATGTTTCACAGACGTCGTCTAACTATTTGCAAAGAGTTTCTTTTATTGTTAAAAGGCCATAAAATGGAAATACATTTTTTCCATTTTAATGTTTATTGTTTTTCACGTATGAAAAATGCGGCGGCCGAACGTTTCCCTATTGTAAGCAAACAGCCATAAAGTAGGTGCCACATACGTTATTGACAAATTCCTTGAGGCCTGCTGCGGGCTTGCATTTCTTTTATTTACACTTAACGGTTTGGCAGAAGCGTTCAGCAAAGCAAAACAACAACAACAACAAAAAACAACAAAAACAAATCGCTTTTGTTAAACGAATATTAAATTTTGTAATATCGAGTCTTTTAAAAGTCTTGTTTATTGTTCTGCTCACAAGAGATGCGTCGTACAGTTGGAGTTGGAGTTGGGTCTAGACTTCCCTGTGGTGTGCTGTAATTTTTTCTTCTTCTTCTTCTTATGGACGTTTTATGGCCATCGTTTGAAATGTAAAAACAGAAGAAATAGTATATGACGCCACCTACTTTGCACAGTTTTAATTTGCGTTTTAGAAATCTTCTGCCAAATTTTTACAAGACATATTTTAAGGAGTTTTAATGATATTTTTCTTCTGAAGTTTATGAGCTGGATTGCGGCAAAAGTTGATGAGGTTCCCCACTTGCAGCAAGAACAAAAAAAAACAAATAATAAACCATAAAACTTCAATATTTTACGAAACAACGTTAAAAACTGTGGCAAACGGAAGTTTAATTAATCGAAATTTATTTTGAAATAGGATCTTAAATCGAGTCCTTAAAATCGGAGCTAAAAAAAATTCCCACAAATAATCTGCTAAAAAAATCATACGATTTTTTCTCACACCACCTGTTTTACAAAACGAAATGAAAATGAAAAATCAACAAGAATAAAAGTTTTTGTGTATTGAACGTTACCTTTTATTCTAATTCACATGATCTTACAGTTACAGAAGCCACAAGAATAAAATAATAATACATTAAGTATTAAAGGTTACCTCCAGTTATGAAGATTTGCGATGGTACTTTGTGTAATGAACGTTACCTCGCATTCTCAAACTTTAAAATTTGAAATTCTACAAGGAAAAATAATACCGCCATTGTTGACTCTCTTAATATATTCTATTTCCGAAATATAAATATAAGAAATAAAAACTAATTTGAGTATTGAACGTTACCTGCTATTTTCAAAAATAGCAATTATCAATAGTAAAATATTGCAAGATATCTCTTATTTTGGAACATTCAAATCCTAAAAAGAAAACCTGAAAGCGGAAACCGCTTTGTGTATTGAATGTTACCCTTGATTTTGCAAAGATAACAAATTTTAAAACTATAAACTTAAAATGAAAACAAGTTTTGTGTAGTGAGTGTTACATTTCACACAAATATACAAATAAAAATAAATTTTTAGTGTTGAACGTTACTTCTAAATCTAGAAAATACTAATTTTGAATAGCTAAATGTTACACTTTGTTTCTTATTCTAAAACTTGCGAATCTTGAAATAAAACAGATGTAGAAAACAGTTTTGTGTATTGAACGTTACCCTTGATTTTGCAATTTATTAAGCAAAGATAACAAATTTTCCAATTATAAACTTAAAATGAAAACCAGTTTTTTGTAGTGAGTGTTACCTCTCCTTATATAATCTGATTTTCTCTAATATATAAACAAATTTGAGTATAGAATGTTACCTCCTTTTCCAAAAATAGCAATTATCAATAGTAAAACGTTGCAAGACATCTCTAATCAAGATGCAAGACTTTTCATTCTTTAAAGGCAAAGTAAAAATCGAAAACAACTGTGTGTATTGAACGTTACCCTTAATTTTGCAATTTATTAAGCAAAGATAACATATTTTAAAATTACAAACTTAAGACTAAAACCAGTTTTTCATAGTGAGCGTTACCTCTCACACAAATATATAATTAAAAACAATTTTGAACGTTACTTTCCAATCTAAAAACTACCAATTTTTAATTAAAAAAAAGTTACACTTTCTTTCTTATTCTAGAACCTTCGAATCTTGAAATGAAACATAAAAATAGAATACAATTTTTTGTATTGAACGTTACCTCAAGCCTTCGATTTTGCAAATTAAACAAGCAAAGAAAACAGCAGTCTTGTCAGTTCTTCTAATTTCAAACTTAAAATGAAAACTAGTTTTCTGTATTGAGCGTTACGCTCATTTTATAATCTTCATTTTCTTAATTTCAACATTAAAAATAAAACATTTTGAAATATATAATGCCACCTCTAATTCCAAACTCTTCGATTTGCTAAATTTATATTAAAATATTAGCACCAGTTTTAGCATTGAACGTTACTTGAAATTCAAGAATTTGCGGTGTTATAACAGCGTGAATGCATTGTTAAGCATTAATTCTTAATTACAAATGTTCGATTATTTAATAATAAAACTATAAGGAAAATCATCTTTGTGTATTGAACGTTATGTTGCATTTTCATATCTTTGATTTTTCAACTGAAAAACCATTAAACGTACCTTAAAAGCTACCTCTCAAACCTGAAATTTTTAGTGGCATGTGCAAATTAAAAAAAGGCTTGTGTATTGAACGTTACCCTTTATGCCACAACTTTCGATTTGTTAATTTCAAGACTAACCACTTATCGTACAAAATTTCAACTCTAATTTTTAATTTATAGATTTTAAAACAGCAAAATCCAGAAATATAAGATTTTGTAATGAATGTTACCTGTTATTATAAATACTTCGTTTTTTAAATTGCTAAGCCAATAGATTTTTTAAGCTTTACATCTGCTATGGCAATATTTGAATTCTTAATCGCGAAATATAAAAAAATTTTTATTGATCGTTACCTCTCATTTGGTAATTCTATGTTTCTCAATTGCAGGACCATATTAAAAATCTTTTTTTTTTGTTTGTTAATAAGTTCTCTTCCGAAAACTTTAATTTTTGCAATTCCAAATTTTGTATTGAATGTTACCTATCGACACTATCTGGAGGCTGTCCTTTCCTAGTAGTAGCGTTAAAAATAATAATTGATTTCAATTCAATAAAATATGAAAAACGCATTTATACGAACTTGTCGAAGGTAACGTTCAATACATATATTTTTATTATCATATTTTTTGTTAAAACATTATCAGTTGGGATCTTTTCAATTTAATAATATATGAAAAACGCGTTTATACGAATTTTTCGAAGGTAACGTTCAATACATATTTGAGTCATATCATGTTTTTGTTACAGACGGATTGCAAATTTTAACCATGAGAAATTGAGAACTTTTTCAATTTATTAAAATATAGAGAACGCATATATAAGAATCTTTACAAGGTAACATTCATTACGCGTTTTTTTCAATATCACTTTTTTGTAAACGTAAATTTTCATTCTTGAGCCTGCGAGTTTTCAAGTTTAATATAAAAAAAAGGCCAACTCTGTGTATTGAACGTTACCTGTTATTGTGAGGCCTTTGATTTTTAATACCAATAGTTTTAATTTTGAAAATTTAATCTGCTGGTTTAAGAAAATATATAAAATAAGAAATTTAGGATATCCATAAAACAGGGATTTACGGTGTGTTACCATCGATTCATTACAATTCTCGTATTCTAGTTCATAATAAGATATGTATAAGTAAAAACCTCTATCACATTCAACTAAGCCTCCTTTTATGTGATGATAAGAAAGAATACTTAAGAGTTGTTATTTTAAAAGTGTAGCGGCTTTCGAAAACTGCTGTTGTGCTGTGCTTTTTAAGTAGAATAATTAAATTGACGCTGACTTTCGCTTGTCAGCATCAATTCTTTATGAATATAAATATGATATTTTTGAAACAGAAATGTAAAACAAGAGACATGGCGCAAGGATAACACTCCGTCTAGACGACAGCATTCTAAATATCAAGAAAACTTTGATTTTTTTGATTTGAATATTTTTAATGAAGTATGAAGTCTTGACCTCCTTTGCGCCCTGATGAGTGTGTGCAATATATTGTTCCTTATTATCATGCTACTGCGGCCCACACAGTTATTAATCGATTGGAAAAATAACTCAAATTTTATTTTATCTGAGCAAAAGAATTAACATGATCAGGATACTACTTTTCATGACACTCCGAATTCGACAATTAGCGAATATAATCCGTTTCCATTATTTTTGTGTGTGGAAAATAAATTTCTTGCTTCACTTTTAATCATTCATTTTATTCAAAATCTTGTTGCTTTTTTATATTAAATTTTATATAAAAAATTTGTCATTTTTTTTTTTTGCAGATGAACCAGCTGTGCAAAGTCTGCGGCGAACCAGCGGCTGGTTTTCATTTTGGCGCCTTCACCTGCGAGGGTTGTAAGGTGAGTAATTTTATTTCCAAAGAAAAACAGTAGATAAAATTAAAAAATTATGCAATTAAATGATTTTTATGGCAACACAAACTAATCGATATCATCAAAAAGTGTATACAGGCTGTATCTTAGACTGAGAGGCTGCGTGTTGTTGAGTTTCATTTTCTTGAAACACTTAAGAGTTACGCAACACAAAGAAGTTGCGTTTATTGAACTCTGAAAACATCAAAACAATTTTCTTTTAGCGCAACAAATTTGATTTCTTTGGGTTTAGATGAAATTTGTTGGTGGCAATTAAATAAGAGTTGAAGTTGTAGCAGATAAAATATTTTTGTTTGATTATAACCAAACAGATATGAAAATAAAGAAATAATATAATTTCATAATTATTAATGGTTTGGGTTTTTGGTGCTGAATGTGTGTGTGTGTGTGCGCGCAAATCATGTGTGTGTGTGCACCTGCTTGGCTTTTAACTTTATTTACTCACAAGTGTTTTGTGGTCTATTAACAACTTTGGCAATTCGTATTTTCCAACTCAAGGCTTGAACCAGAACGGCAACAACAATAACTACAATAAAAAACCAGATCCAGCACTACCGTTTTAACAACAAATTATAGCCGGAGGCCATAATAACCTCAGGCAAATAAGAGCAGCAGCATGTTATCGTTTAAGCCATCTGTAAGAATCAGAGTGGCATTAATAAAACGCTTTCAGCTTCTATTACAAAAATGTGCGTAACTAATTTAAAATTTTATTGTCCGCAGATCTCTTGTTGGCCATTGTCGGTCATGAAACTATAAACAGCTTCAAATAGCTGGGCTGGTGAGTCATAAAATCAAATTAGTCAAGTCATGGTGGGATATTTTTGGCTTTTTTTCTTTTTGCAAATTGAATTGTACTGCTGCTGCTCTAAAGTAAATCATATCTTGATTTCAAAGCCTTTCTTTTAGCCAACGTATAAACTTGTTGGCTATTTTATGCCAACTCATCTAATACGCGTGTAATTTTATGGTGATTGACTGCAATTTTTTTTTCTCGTATAATAAATAAATAACAAGTCAATAGAATTTCCTGCCTTAGCCCTTTCAAACTCTGCCTAGAGATCGTATTCATTCATTCATTTCAAACTCCCATTGATGGACAGACAGACAGACAGACAGACAGGCGTTCAGTTGGAGTTTCCATTGTTGTTTGAATAAACAGATACCACGTTAAGTGTGTGAGTGAACGAGTCGTTGAGCGTGTCAGTGGTGGCTGATATCATTGAATATAGATTTTGTTCCCATCATTTGATAAGTTATAATTTTGCTGTTTGGGACAGGTTAATTAAAAACCGATTTATTTATTTATTTTTATATATTTTTTTCCTTTTGTATCATTTTTGTATTTGTAGCTGTTGAAAAGGCTTTTGTTAGAAATCACAAATAAGTTTTTGTTCAGCTAAAAAAGTGAGAGTTTCAATCTTTTGGCACAGTTATTAGTGACTTGACGAATTTTTTTCTTTTATTCAAGAGTTTAGTTTAAGTTTGTATTGTGTTGGCTGGTTAACTGAAGTTATAATTAAAACATAAAACTAGTGTGGGAAAATATTTTGTAGTCAAATAGAACTCTGACATATTAAACAATAATAATTTGTTTAAAAAAAATTAATGTTTTTACCACTCAAAAGTATGTCATTTATAAAGGTTTGTTAAGGCTAAAGCGTACTTTAAATTTATAACTTTTGCAGCTTTAAATCAAATAAAAACTTTATTCAAAGTTCAAAGATGAAATCGGACGAATTAGAATCCTTTTTGAAAAAGTTCTCAATGTCTCATGGTTGAAGTTTGCAGACTGTGTTTAACAAAAAAGTGATATTGAACATGCGCGTATTGAACGTTACCTTGTAAAGATTCTTATAAACGCGTTCTCCATATTTTAATATATTGAAAAAATTCTCAATTGGTCATGGTTAAAATTTGCACACTGTCTTTAACAAAAACATCATATGACTCAAATATGTAGGGGTTGTCCCCTGAGTGCTGGTCCTAATAAAAATAAAAAAAAAGTGTCCTGGTACCAATTGAAGTAAATAAAACATTAAGCCGATTAACATGATTCTTAAAATCGTAAGAAATATTCATCAAAGTTTGATTATGATTTTAACTAAAATAGAACAGTTTAGGTGCATGTGTATGGTTTATAGACGAGTCCTTGCAAGAGATAACAACATATTACATATCCTAAAATTATCAATTTATATAAAGCACGCAGCTTTTGATTCTTATTAGGGAAAATTTTCAAATATTTTCAATATCTGGAAAAAAGGATATATGGAGCACAGCCATATCCTTTTGCCGGTTGCAGTTAAATTTTCAGCGTATATTGGAAATATGATTTCGCAAGTTGTTAATAAGGTTTTGTGCATTTTGAACAAAAATGTAATTGAAATTTACTTAATTTTCATAAAAAGGATACATGAGAGATGGGCGTGTCTCCATAACTATTAAAAAAATAGTTTAATACATTATTTAAGATGCAGCAAACGAATTTTAAATCATAATTCCTGTTCAAATATAGTTTTTAATATGAAGGATATACTGGAGCTAGACACATCCTGCCACCAATTGATGAAAAATTTTAACGTAAAGCTTTTTGACATGCTTTTTGTTTTATAAAAAATTATACACAGTATTCTGAGCACGGTTTTAACTAATATACAGCAAATTATTTTAAGGATATATGCCAGACAAGCGAGTCCTTGCATGAGATCCGAATATATAATATAAGTTGAAACTGTAATTTGACATAGAGTTATAAACCATAACAATTCTATGATTAGAGCGTTCCTGTTCAATTTATCAAATAAAGGATATATGTAGCGCACCTATGTCCCTGGACCAATTGTAGTAAATTTTTTTTTCAGCTTAAGAATATGATTTTGCAAGTTGTTATTAAGTTAAGATGCATTTGGAACATAAACTTAACTAAAATTAACTAGTTCCTTATATCGAGGATATAAGAAAAATTTCTCAGAATCTTTCTATGTATTAATTCTATATGCAGAAATTAATATTTATAAGGTTTTTTGTTTATATATAATTTTAATAATAAAGAATATATGAGAGCTAGATATATCCTTGTCCTGATTGCAATACAATTTTGAGAAATTCATATAAATATTTTTTTAATAAAAATTGGAACACTTACTCGCATTTTGTGAGAGTCAAAGGATGTATGATTTTTGTAATAGTTAAATCACTTACCTGAAAGAAAAGAAAATAAATATAGATTAGAGAAATTATATATTTGAAAAATTAAATACGATTTTGACAAAGTTAAAACAGAAATTAATTATATGCAGTTTTCGAAGGCCACTGCATTCTCTTATTAATGTTCACGTATAGGCTTTACAATTTCTCAGTGTAGCTCATGTATTAAAAAAGAATGTCGTATTCATATTTGTACGATTAGTAAAACAAGGACTTATCAAGTACCAGAGAATATTATCCTATTCGATATTGATCGAAATTCCAAGACAATTTCGATTAACATCGAATTGCATAATTTGTCCCAGGAGTTTTACAGAACTTCATACTCATATTCCCATTCTCTAGTGATCCTGTTAATAACACGAAATAACAACGAGTACGATTGAATAGTGTTTTTGAGTTCCTGATACTTTTAGCACAAAAAAGGACTTGCGGCGACCTTCGAAAACTGTAAGCCATAACATTCTGCTCTAACGCTTTTCAAATAAACCGATTCTTCCAGCAGTAATTAAAATTATAGTCTAACTGACAATACGATTATACTGAGACGAGGTCACTTCAAACATCTAAGACTGTAATAAAAATTTTAATTTACGCTGATTTGAAGAAAATTATTACACGTGTTAAGCATATCAGATATTATTTAGAGAAAAAACTATATATATTTTACAAAACAATTTGTAGGAAATTATTTTTATTCTTTTCGAACATAAAATTAAATCCATTATTTAATACCCCGATAAAACTAAATGGCGCATTAAATTAAATTCGCAACTGACTACTGAAACTAACAATCGAACAAACTTGAAAATAAGAGAACAGATATAAACAGCTTCGATATGGTTAATATTAAACCTTAAGGTATTTTCCGTATGAGGGCAGCAAAGCAGTGATTCTCAACGTGTTTAAAATGAGTGCTTAAGGTTTTAAGATTCAAATAAATCAGGAAAAAATTAAGTTTTCTTATAAAAATAAAATGTGCCATTATATATAAAAAGAAATTTAAGTAAACATTAACAGCTTTTTAAATTAGACTTCCTTTTACCAGCCGGTGCTTTAAGTTTTAAAGCTTGGGGAATATTTTAAATCATATTTTTGAAGAATTCACCGGCTGTTATTCATCTCAAATTGACACTTAAAAATTGAATACTGTGTTTAACGAAAACATGATATAAATCAAATACGTATTGAACGTTACCTTCAAACAATTACTATTACAATTACAATTATTACAAATACTAATTCTGTATTTTATTAAATTAAAAAAGCTCCCAACTGATAATGTTTTAACAGAAACACATGATATGACTCAAATATGTATTGAACGTTACCTTGGAAATATTCTTATACATGCGTTTCCCATATTTCAATATTGAAAAAGTTCTCATGGTAAAGTGACTCATGGTTGAATTTTGCATACTGTGTTTAACAAAAAAAAGTGATATAAAACATATGCGTATTGAACGTTACCTTATAAAGATTCTTATATTTGCATTCTCTATATCTTAATAAATTAATAAAGTTCTTAATAGCCCATAGTGAAAAATTTGCACACTGTCTGTAACAAAAACGTGATATGGCTCAAATATGTATTGAACGTTACCTTCGAAAAATTTGTATAAATGCGTTTTTCATATTTATAATAATAATGTTTTAATAAAAAAGTGATATTCAAAAAATATGTATTGAATGTTACTTATAAAAAATTCTTATGCATGCGTTTCCCATATTTAAAGGATTTATAAAATGAATTTCAACAAATAGTTAAATGGAAATATGAATAAGAGTGAATATATTAAAAAGGACAACATTTTAATGAGAAAGGTAACGTTCAATACACATAATAAATAATTTTTCAGTTTTATGTTAGAAGTAAAAAAATTGTTTACCCACCAAATGTTAGAAAAGCTCAAGAATTAATTAAAAAAGGTTCTTAGTGAAAATATTTTCATTTTATAAAGCGTTTATAAAACGAATTTCAACAAACAATTAATTGGAGAAACTTTTTAATACAACAAATATACTGTTTATGAATAAGATAGTGAATATATTTAAGAAGAATACTCTTGCGAAAAGGGTAACATTCAATACATATTATAATTAATTTTTTAGTTTTGTATTACAAATAAAAATATTTTGCATCAATTAAATATATTTATTTTACTTTGTGATATACTCATATATAAAAATTTCTTGATAAAAATATTTTTAAATTTATAAAGGGTTTATGAAACGAATTTAGGCCCACACGCGTTTTAATTATATAAATATATTCAGTTTATAAATAAGACAGTGAATACGATATATTAAAAGACAAAATTTTAATGAGAAGGGTAACATTCAATATATACAATATATTATTTTTTAGTATTGTGTAAGAAATAAAAATGTTTTATCCACTAAATGTTACCAAAACTAAACCATTTATTAATAAAAATAACTTAATGACAATATTTTGAAGTTATAAAGGGTTTATAAAACAAATTTCAACAAGCAATTAATTGGAGAAAATTTTTAATGTAGCAAATATATTATTGTTTATGAATGAGACAGTGAAAGTATTAAAGGAGAACACTTTTGGGCAAAAAATAACGTTCAATACACGTATTTTATTTTACAGTTTTAAGCTATAAATTAAACAAATTTAGTATCTATAAATGACTCCATTTTATATAAATTCCTCGACAAAAATATTTTAAAGTTATGAAGTGTTTATAAAACGAATTTAAGCCGACAATTAGTTGTAGAAGCTTTTTAATAATATAAACATATTGTTTATGAATACGGCAGTAAATGTATTGAAGAAGAATATTTTAGCGAAGAGGGTAACGTTCAATACACATATTTAAATTTACAGTTTTTGTTAAACACATTCGGTATTCACTAAATGACTCCATTTTACGTATAAAAATTTCTGGATAAAAATATTTTCACGTTATGAAGGGTTTATAAAACGAATTTAAGGCCATAATTATTTGTTGAAGCTTTTTAATAATATAAACATATTGTTTATGGATGAGTCAGTGAATGCATTAAAGGAGAACACTTTAGCGAAAAGGGTAACGTGCAATACCATATTTTGATTTAGAGTTTTTGTTAAACAAACTTAATATCCAGTAAATGCATCCATTTTACTTATAAAAATTCCTTGATAAAAATGTTTTAAAGTTATAAAGGGTTTATAAAACGAGTTTAAGCCCATGATTAGTTGTTGAAGCTTTTTAATAACATAAAAATATTATTTATGAATAAGACAGTGAATATATTGAAGAAGAATAGTTTAGCAAAGAGAGTAACGTTCAATACACATATTTTAATTTACAGCTTTTGTTAAACAAATTCAGTATCTACTAAATGACTCCATTTTGCGTACAAAAATTTATTGATAAAAATATTTTCACGTTATAAAGGGTTTATAAAACGAATTTCAATAGTTAACTTATTACACACTCCTTTTATAAACTAAAAATAATTTTATTGAAAAAAAACTCTCCGCCAAAACCAACAGACAGACAGACTAACAGGCAATTTAACAGCCAACAACTCGGATTATCCGGCATTAACAGGCTAAACTATTACAAGAGTCTTAATTTTATTAAAACCAGCTAAAGAAAACTTGCAGCAGGTTCACTTGAATTAACAATTAAATAAATATTTAAATTAAAATTATTTTGCTTTAATAATTTGCTTACGATTTTCTTTATTAAAAAAATTTTAGAATCGCTGTGTCATTAGCGGCAGATTCACCTGAACATGTTTTTGTATTTTCTATACCAGCACATCTGCGATTAAAATATTAACCATAACAAATTTTCCATTCCACTTTAAAGCCCAACAATATTAAATGAGTTAGAAATTGTATATAAAATAAATTCTTGCTTTAATGCCGAGCTGCTAAGCAGCTAAAGAATATGCAGATGCCAACAAAAATAACAACAAAAAAAGTCAAGGTCGTTTTATAGTCACTCAATTACTCTGTAAAAGTTGGCTTCATAGTTAATGGCAGATACACGGGCTATAAAAACACCAGATATGTTGTCATTGTTATGCAAAAATTATTGTTAATAAATATTAAATAAACTAAACAAATGCTACAAACGAGTACAGAGTTAAAATGTGCAACTCACTTTCCTCTGCCGCCCCGTGCCTTGGCCCTGGCACAACCGTGTTAGCGGCTTTGCATTGCAGCAGCTGTAGAATCTTTTTTGTTTTGTAATCTTTTGCTTTCAAATCTTTATTAGATTATTTAATTTATTAGTCGCTACAACACTCCCCAAATGTTAATCATTAACGAAATAATGAAGATGAGCATGATGATCATGATGATCATTATCAGCTGCGGCACGATGAGTTGAAAAGATCATTAACTTCAGCAGCCAGCAGCTGTTTGGTTAAAGATTTTAAGCTGGTTTTTTTTTCTCGCTACAAGTTCTCTAAATAAATATTTTTGCTAGTTAAGGTTGAAATGGTTAACAGCAGAAGAAAATACAATAACGACAATTTGCAATTAAATTTAATTAATTTTTGAAAATTGTAAATTTAATGCAAATTTATGTTAATGTTAGCACTTGTAAACTGTTTTTTTAATTTTCGTTTTCTGGATGTAAGCAAAACGTTTTGAGTTTTCTACGATCGTAAGGCTTTTACAAATAAATAAATATATATTAATAACTAAAGGGTGATTATTTTAGAGTTTAAAGATTTAATGCAGTTGTTTAGAAGGGGAACTGAAACAGCAGTGAAAGTTATTAAATTGTACAACAGCTCACCAGTTAATATAATGCAATTGAGTTTTTGTTAAAAGAAAAAAGCAGAGAAAGTCCTCCTGATTTCAGTACTGCGCTCAGTTTTCAAAGGCCACAACATTATATTATCATAAAACATGTCCTGCTTCACGGCCATAAAAACAAAGACTTGAACTATTTCTCATTTAGAAATTGTTCCCTCTTTTTCCTTTCCCTTTCAAAGTATTTAAAAGTGAATAAATTTTTGTGCTGCCAAACAAGCCAACTTCATGAAAAACCACCCTGTAGCCTTACAGCTACTTTTACAGCTGGATATTATAAATAATTATTACCAATTACAATGTATTTAATAAAAATACAATTGATTTTGCTAAAAAGGGAAAGCAAAAAAATCCTCTTGACTTCAGCATTACACTGTTTTCAAAGGCCGCAATATTATACAATCTGTGTTAGTTTTATAAAACATGTCCAGCTTCATGACCCAGGGAACAAAAACTTGAACTTTTTCTCTCTTTTGGCTTTCCCTTTCGAATAGTTTAAAAATGAATAAATTTGTTTGCTCCCAAATAAATTAACATCTTAAAAAACCACCCTGTGGCTTTGTGGCTTATTTGCAATTACAATGTATTTAATAAAACAAACAATTAATTTTGTTAAAAAGGTAGCATTTTTTTTTCGAAATTTTTTTTATTTCGAAAATACACCCTGTAGGCTTACAGCTACTTTTACAGCTTTTAGCTGGAAAGTACAGATAATTATTTGCAACTACAACGTATTTAATAAAACAAACAATTAATTTTGTTAAAAAAAGAATGTGAAAAATATTTTCCTGGCTTCAGCATTACACTGTTTTCGAAGGCCACAACAACATGGGACCGAGAAAACAAAAAATTCAACTCTTTCTCATACAGAAACTGTTTTTCTTTTTGGTTTTCCCTTTGAAAGTGTTTAAAAATTAATAAATTTTTCGCTGCCAAATAAATTTTTAAATTACACTGTTTTCGAAGGCCACAACAATATATTATCAGTGTTGGTTCTGTATAACATTTCTTGCTTCCTGGCTCAGAAAACCAAAACTTGAACTCTTTCTCATACAGAAACTGTTATTAATTTTTGCTTTCCCTTTCGAAATGTTTAAATATCAACAAATTTTTTTGTTGCCAAATAAATTAACATCTTAAAAAACCACCCTGTGGCTTTGTGGCTTATTTGCAATTACAATGTATTTAATAAAACAAACAATTAATTTTGTTAAAAAGGTAGCAAAAAAAATTTGGTGATTTAAGCATTGCCCTGTTTTCGAAGGCCACAACATTATATTATCAGTGTTGGTTTTATAAAAAACTTCCTGCTTCGTGACCAAGAAAACAAAACTCTTTCTCATATAGAAACTGTTCTCTCTTTTTGTTTTCCCTTTTTAAAAATAAATAAATTTTTTTGCTGCCAGGCAAACCAACTTCTCGAAAATCTACCCTGTAGCTTCACAGCTACTTTTACAGCTTTTAGCTGGAAAGTATAGATAATTATTTGCAATTACAATGTATTTAAACAGCCTATTAAATGGCTTTTAACTTTTTAGTAGCAGAAGTTTTTAACTGTTTGCCTTTACAATTGGCTGGCTGTGTGGCTGTTGCCGTATAATTACAACCGAATTGTTGATAATGCGAAATAAAGTGTGCTGTGAACGTAGCAGCAGAACTTTAGCAATTAAATTATAATTTTAGTTTGTTTTGTTTTTGCTTTTGGTTTTGGTTTTAAGTGCGAAATAATGAATGGCCTTTTGAAAGGTGATGTGCTCTACTTTTTCAAATGCTTTTTGTTAGGCGAGAATTACAATAAAATTATTGTTTCGGGCTTGTGTTTTGTGGCCAAGAAAGTTATAATTAAATTGTAATTTAAAGCGAAGCGTTATTGTTACGGTAGTAAAAGGAAAGGCTGTTTTGTTTCTGCGCAGTTTCAAAATGTTCAAGTCAAAGTGATAAGTTTATTTGGTTTTTTATGTAGAAAACTAAGAAAGAAAAAAGCTCTTCAAGTGTAAAATGAGAACACTTTGTAATTTTTTTTCTCGTTTCAGTCCTTCTTTGGCCGCACTTACAACAACATTTCGGCGATAGCTGGTTGCAAGAACAATGGCGACTGTGTGATTAATAAAAAGAATCGTACAGCCTGCAAGGCGTGTCGCCTGCGCAAGTGTCTGCTGGTGGGCATGTCCAAGAGTGGTTCGCGTTATGGCAGACGCTCCAACTGGTTTAAAATTCATTGTCTGCTGCAGGAACAACAAACAAATTCGGGCAGTTCGCAACAGAGCAGCAATACGAATAGTCTAGAACAATTGGCACGGCTGCATCAAATTCATGCACGGCAGACTTATCAGGACAAAACAAATCCCTGCATTAAATCGGCGATAGGACAACAGGCCAATAGTCTAACGATGCCAGTCTCAAATGCTGCTACACCAAATAGTTTGACCAATTTTCTTAGTCCAGCTAAATATTTTAATGGCAGCGATGCTTCAACACATAAAACCAACGAATCCCGCCTAAGTGACACACCCAGTGATTCGGGAGCCTCTTCGGCAGGCGACCCAACCGATGATTGTACCAGCAATAATAGTATACGACCGCTTAGTCATCATCATCATCATCTTCGTCACCATCATCATCTTCATCACGATCATGCCGATCAACATGCGCTGACAGCTTTGAGAAATGAACGCAATTGTAGTTCGGCCCATCAGTCATTGAACGAGATTAACGGTGATGAGGATTCTGATGAAAGAGAACGTAGACGACAGCAGTTTTTACAAATATTTCGTAGTCATTCTGAACCATTAAGTCCTTTTGCCCCCTTCCATTTTTCCCAACTGCCACCTCCGGCCCCAGCTGTTTTAGCGGGGACACCGCCCAACTTTATGCTACCCCATGTCCTGAAAACAAGTAATGAAAGTCTGCACAAACAAGACGAGTTGCAAGAAGAGCCCATAGATTTGTCGGTGAAGACAAGGCATAGTCATACTCCCGAGAGCGCGCGGAAGAGTTTGAGTCCCAGCTTAAGAGAAAGCAGTAGTGAGCCGGTTAATGTCTTGACCAAAACTACTCCCTTGGATTTGACTTTGGTTAGAACAACGCAAACGTTAACGGGCTGAAAACAATTCAAAATAAAATCAAGCTCCTAAAGATATGCTTTAGTAATGACCAACATGGCACCCTACACTTATGCTCTCAAACAAAAAAAGTAAAAGTTGATCTAAGAGTTGTATTGGCAATTCAAAACATATTGTCATCACTTTTCCAATATTGTAAATCCAATTTTTTCAAAACCAGTATTTTTTGTCATTAATTTAATTCCCTGTAATCCAAAAATAAAGGACCCAGAGTTTTTAGTTAAAGTAATTTTCTTAGTTAAAATTAAGTGAATATTAATTATTATTTAAAATATATTTCGCTTATTAAACTGTTTATAACGAAATGGTTTCCTTAGCTTAATTTTAGTTATATTTTGTTATCATTTTTTATTTAAAATTTATAATAATTTTGAAAAAGTTAATAGTATATAAATCTTGTAAATACACTTGACACCTGGGAATTCCCATTTGTGCCATTAGCTTTTTAGTGATTCTGAAAATAGTCTTGGAGACAGACAAGGAAACATTTGAAGGCTTACAGTAACGAAAAATATAGGACAACATGGTGCCAGATAATAAAAAAAATTGTACAAAAATTTTAAAAATATATTAAAAAACGGCTGAAAATTTAAAAAAAAAGTACTCAAATTTATATGAAAAATATTCCAAATTCAATTTGTTGCAAAAAGTTACTTTTTTGAAGCATTTTTTTAATTTCACAGGATTTTATTTGGAAAATGTCTGCTTTTACTTTTTGTTACTTTTGAAAATTGTTCTGTAGTTTATTTTCTAGATGTACTTTTTTATCAAAATTTATTTTCTTACAAAGGTAGTTTTTAACAGGTCATATTTTAAAAAGTACTTTTTTGAAAAATGTCTAATTTAAATTTTTAATTTCAAAGTGCATTTATTTAAAATGTACTTTTTTAAAAAGCCCTTTATTTCAAGATTAATTTAAAAACAACTTTTTCAAAAGTACTTTATTTTAAACGAAATTTCTTTAAATATTATTTTCACCAAAACTTGCTAAAAGTACTTTTTTAATAAGTACTTTATTTAAATCATATTTTATTTGTGAAGTACTTTATTTCAAAAGTACTTTATTCAAAAAGTGCTGTATTTAAAAGATAACTTATTTAAAAAGTACTTAATTCTCAAACCACTTTATTCAAAAAGTACCTTTTTTAATAAATGCTTTCTTAAGACGTACTTTATTCAAATCATACTTTATTTCAAAAGTTCTTTGTTCAAAAATACTGTATTTAAAAGATAACTTATTTAAAAAGTACTTAATTCTCAAAGCCCTTTATTCAAAAAGTACTTCATTCATAACGCCTTTTTTTTTCAAGGTACTATATTTCAAAAGTACCTTTTTTAGTAAATGTTTTTTTAAGGCGTACTTTATTTCAAAGGTACTTTCTTTACAAAGTATTTCCGTTCTTAAAACATTAAAAAGGTATTTACTTCAAAAAGATTTTACATAGAAAGTACTTGTTGCAAAAAGTACTTTATTTATGAAGTAATCTATTCAAAAAGTTTCGAAAGTACTGTATTTAAAAAGTACTTTATTTATTAGGTAGTTTAATTCAAAAATGCTTTATATCACAAGTACTTTCAAAAGTACGTTCTACCAAAACTACTTTCTTTAGTATGTGCTTTACTTAAAACGTACTTTATTTCAAAAGTACTTTCTATCAAAAATACTTTCTTTGGTAATTTTTTTCTAAAAACAATTTTATATGGAAAATAGTTATTTTAAAGTACTCTATTTAAGGGGTCATTATTTCAAACGTACTGTATTTAAAAAGTACTTTATTTATTATGCAATTTATATAAAATGTACTTCATTTCAAAAGTACTTTATTTCACAAATACTTTATTTTCAAAGTACTTTATTTAGTAACTGCTTTATTTAAAACGTACTTTAGTTCAATAGTATTTCCCTTGTAAAGAATTTTCTTTCGTAAAACATTGCGTTGCAAAAAAAGTTTTAAAAAGTTCATCAACTAAAAGGTACTTGAATTAAAATGCATTTTGATAATTTTTTTATCTAAAAACAGTTTTATATGGAAAGTACTTGTTTTAAAAAGTACTTAACTTATGAAGTACTCTATTCAAAGGGATCTTTTTTTTTCAAAAATACTTCATTTAAAAAGTACTTTCTTTAGAATGTAACTTATTTAAGACGTACTAAATTTCAAAAGTACTTTATTTCAAAAAATACTTTATTTCAAAAGTAATTTCTATCAAAAATATTCCCTTGAATAAGTCCTTTATTTATATCTTTCTTTTTTTAGTACCTTCTTTGTAAAGTATTTTCTTTCATAAAACAGTTTATTTCAAAAAACATTCTTTAAAAAGTACTTGACTTGGAAAAATTTTATATGGAAAGTACTTGTCTTAAAAAGTATTTTATTCTGAAGTACTCTATTCAAAAAGGTCTTTATTTCAATAGTATCCTCTTTAAAAAGTACTATTCTTTAAAATGTTTAACTGAAAAACTTTTCGCTTTAAAATATATTATATTTCAAAACTATTTTATTTCAAAATTAATAAATTTCAAATCCTTCATTTTTGAAATTTTATTTTAAAGAGTTCATTTTGGACAGAAAGTACCTTTTTTTTATAAGTAACTTTTTCGAAGGTACTTTTTTCAGCCGTTTTGCAAGATTTCATAATATGAATACTATTTTAATTTATTTCATAATTTTAGTTAAATTAATTCAACTTCTTTCTTAAACATAAATCTTGTTTAGTTTAAATTTTTTTGTTGTTTTTTATTTTTAGTTAAAAAATTGATTGAATATTTAAATGAAATGTTTGTTTTTTATGTTTTATAATTTAATTTTATTACTTATTTATTTCGTATTGTCACATAAGAGTCTATTTTTTTATAATTTAAAGAAGAATAAAAAAAATAAGAAAGGAAATATTTAATAAAAAAAAGATTGTTTATGAAAAAAATTATAAAAGTTTTAATTTATTATGGAGAGTTTTAGTTTGTTTATATAAACATTTGAAAAAGGTAAGAATTTTTACTCAAACAGTTACTTGGGAATTTTTTTTAATAGATGGAAAGTTTATTGAATTTATTAATAATTTTATTTAAAATTCAGTTTTTTTAAATTTTTTTCGAAAAGTAGCCTTCATTTTAGTTTGATATTTTACTTATTTTGTGCCACTGCTTGCCACTCATAATTAATATCCAACTTTCAATATCATCACATGTCACATCGTATTGATTTGCCAACATAAAACCTCTATTTCATTTCACTGTCTATAACTCATTTTTCTTTCTCAATAAAATAAAAAAGGAAGTCTGCAATATTCAATAAATATTGTCAATCTTTATTATCCCTAGTCCGTGTTTTTGAGCAGCTTTACGTCAAAATGTCGTTTTACTTTATGATTAACAAACTAACAAACAAAAAGTCAAAGACGTTGGCTGCTGCAGCCGCAAGCTAGCATTATGGAATGGCCAGAGTTCATTGTAAAAATGATGATGAAGTGTTGTCACAATGTGGACTTTTATGGAGACATTTTCAATATTTTCCTGCATCTTTTTGTGTCGCAACTTTGCTAAATAAATTCATATTTATAGTTATTAAATAATCAAAATATATAAATTGCAAATTAAAATGAATTATATAGATAAAAATAAAATTATAAATTTAATTGTATTTCATTGTGATACAAATAATAGAACAAGTGTTTTGTTGCAGGATGTAAATAAAGTGATGGCCAGTAGAGCGCCCAGTTTTTATAATTAAAGAGAATAAAAGTTATTTTTAGACTGTTGAAAAAAAATTGTACAAGATTTATATTTTAAAAGTGGCTGAAAATTAAATAAAGGACACTCAAATTTATAAGAAATATTCCCCAAATTCTATTTGTCGCAAAACATCCTTTTTTGAAGAATTTTTTTTAACCGTCATAAGAAGCAAGTCCTTTTTGTTACTTTTAAAAAATATTTTTTTAAAAGTTTTACTTATTTTCTTTATTAAAATTTATTTTCTTATATAGAACTTTTGCAACAAATTGTTCCTTTGAAGGTGGTAACAGAAATTTTACAAAAAATATATTTAAAAAATGGCCAAATATTTTGAAAAAGGAGTACTCAAACTTATAAGAAAAATTTCCCAAATTCTATTTGTCCTTTTTGAAGAATTTTTTTACTGTCACAAGATCCAAAAGGAGAGACTATTTTTTTAATTTTTAATGTTTTATTTTTTAGAGGTCTTTTTTTACTTTCAAAAATTATTTCTTAATTTATTTTGTTTCAGATATATTTATTTTATCTATCAAAATTTATATTATTATTATTTATTTTATAAAGAATTTTTGCACCAAATTGTTCCTTTAAAAGGTGCACTTCCTTGAAATATGAACTTTCGTTAAGTTATTCCTCTTAAAACGTAACTTTTAAAAACCACAAGACATCGTTTAATTGACAGGATCTGCTTTGCATATTTTGCAAGAATGCGGTTAGAAGACTCTGTGTCCTTGCTCAAAATATATATAATTTAAATCCTGACGACAAAGTTTATATTCATTGTATTAATATAAGAGGTTGGATTTAAAAAATGGATTTGTGATAAATATTTTCTTAAACTTCTTTTATGGTAATTCTATGAAATTTGTTTATGAAATAATTTAGCAACGTATCCTTGGAAGCCATCCACATTCACAAGTAGGATTTGACAACTGCGAAAACTATTTCTGTTCAGTCAGACTTGGCACCGTCATCCTTGTCCAAACTGTCGAGGATGCTCTTGGCTCAAGTATTAAGACATAATACAACGATACCTTGCGTTGGAATTTTTCTGACTGATTAACAGTGATTAACCGTGATTAACAATAAAATTCTCTGTCCTCTTAACACTATCGCCTCCTTTCGTAGCAGCGTATCGAGGCAGTGATTAACCATGATTAACAACAAAATTATCTATTCTCTGGTCTGACTATCTGTTCTCTCAACACTATTCCCTCCTTTCCCGGTTCCAGCGTTTATAAAGGATCGTCCCCTGAGAGCTCGTTTTACTCTTAAAAAAGTAGAATGAAAGTTATTTTAATACAAATACTACTGATTGCAAGAGAACATTCAAATGACAGGACCTGCATCGCTAGAATTTGCTAGAATGCGGGTAGAAGACTCTGTATCCTTCCTCAAAATATAAATAATTTATTTTAATTGTATTATAATGAGAGGTTTGATTTAAAAAAATTGATTTGTGATAAATATTTTTTATTTATGAAATAATTTAGCAGCGTATCGAATGATTTTTAGCTCCTTGGAAGCCATCGACATCCACAAGCTTCGAATGTTATTTCTGTTCAGTAAGACTTCGCACCCTCATCCTTGAGCTCTTGGCTCTAGTATTAAGACACACGACCACGATACGATGCCTTGTATCGGAATTTTCTGACCATCATCAGTGCAGGATTGTGTTAATTCTTGGCGACTTGTCTAAATAACGAAGGCATAGACTGGTCGCTGAATATTAACGACAGTGATTAACTATGATTAACAATAAAGTTCTCTATCCTCTGGTCTGTCTATCTGTTCTTTTAACACTATCCACTCCTTTCCCAGTTCCATCGCAATGCGTTGCATTTGTAAAGGATCGTCCCCTGCGTACTGGTCTTACTCTTAAAAAAGTGGAATGAAAGTTATTTTAATACAAATAAAACTGGTTGCAAGAGAACATTAAGTTGACAGAACCTGAGTCGCATATCCTGCAAGAATGCTAGCAGAATTATATTTCTTTCCTCGAAATATAAATATTTTAAATCCTGATCACGCAATTGTTTACTCCTATTTTCATTGTATTACAATGAGAGGTTTGATTTAAAAAAATTTATTAGGGATAAATATTTTTTAAACTTCTTTTTTGGTAGTTTTATGAAATTTATTTATAAGATAATTTAGCAGCGTTTTTCTAGCTGCATGAAAACTCTCGATATCCATAAGTAAAATCATAATGAATCATTCAAAGAAACTCTTCTAAATTATAGAAATGTCTTTGCAAAAAGAAATTTTGTTCCTGAAGTTTATACAGCAGTTCGTCCAGTTTAGGGTCAATATAGCCGGCCTTATAAGAAAGTAACTGATACTGCTATTGAATGTACGTCCCAAAGAGAGTGGAGCGAAGTATTAGAAAAGAGGTTGATATATAAATTCGTTAACGTTCTGAACATGTTGGCCGTTATCCTTCTATAACTTAAGGATTTTGGGCTTAGATGCTGACAACATTCACTTCGTGGAAGAATCGCAGCCAAATAAAATCATTTGAGTTTTAAACCTCTTTAATTATGTGCTGATTCTCTTTTACCAAAATGTTACTAAAAAATTCAAAGTGATCAATTCAGGGGTTTTAGCTGGTTCCCATGCGCATTTCACTGGGGCTAATGCAGATCATCAGGGAACCTTTACCCAACATTTCTTAGAATAACTAAAGATATAATTTCAAACTTCCAATTTAATAAATAATGAGAAGTCATAAAAAGATTTCACTGAGCACTTTTCTTTTTTATTTTGTTTTCATTTGAAACTGCACAAAGATAAGCATTTTTATCAGAGAATTGAGTTCAGTGCTGAAGCTGATTTTGCCGGTTAAATGGCTCCACTTCAAAACTGTATTATTTGTAGCAAAGATATGGCTGCACTTCAATATTATTCTGTTTATAGAGAAGATAATCCTGAAGCTGTTCGGGAAGCGCCATTAAATCTATATAAATTCTTTAATAAAAATTCTCATCCATAGAAAGTTTCAAATGATCGTAAACAACAAGTATAAAACTCAACTGATTTTTGGCTTCAATTTATCCACGAGGTAAATTTTTTTTTTACCTCGCGATTTATTCGACTCGACAAAAACAACAGCTGCTTTTTAACAGTTTAAAATAGTTTTCTTTAAAAACAAAATTTATTATTAATTTAGATTAAAGCAATTTACACAGAATTTGTAGCAGCAATTCGATACTACATTTCGATCTTGTCAATCAAGAGACCTTAAAATAAGAGCTGACAAATTTCTTATCCGCTTGTTAGCAATTGACGAATTCACTAAAAAAAGTCAAACAAATATTATGTCATAAAATAGTTTAAATAGTTCGTATATTTTTAGCGAAACAACTCACACATAAATAAAATTCACTGAAATCTTTTTTTATAGTAAAAAATTTGTATTCTCGATTGTTGTGCTACTTGAGGAGAGCAGACCACCCGGAGTGATGTAACCTACAAATGCCGATTTGCTACATACAGTAAAAGCAACTGGCAATGACGAGAATAACCTAAAACAACAACAATATTCAATATCATTTTATATATGGATGATTCTAATTTTCAGTGTGGACGTTCTCAAGTGCTTTTCTGACTTAAAAATATTCTAAATTCGAGAAATTAAAATTAATATCGTTGTTCCTAATAATTAACAGACTTATTGCCTTTTAATACTTAAAAAAAAGTCCAGCACAGAAAGCAGCACGAAAGCTCTGAAAAACTTAACACAAGAGGGTAACGTTCCATACAAAAACAATATTATATATCATATACACTTCCAGTTTGTATTGAGTTGCTGTAAGATTTTTTTTGATATGCATTTCCATGCAGCTAAGCATTTTATATATTGAACGTTACCCTTTTACATTAACTGTAACAAGTGTACAACTAGTGTGTATTTTGTGCAACATTCGCCAATATTTTCTTGCATTAATTTAACAAGTGTGTGTATTGAATGTTACCCTTTAGCGTTCGCTTCAGAAAGGAATTCTTGGTAATTCTAATGCTTTTCTCTTAAATTTATAAGCACACATTTTAATATTTAATAATCTCAGTATTTTTTTAATTAATATACAAATTGAAAAGTAAATAACTTTTGTAATCCTATAATATATTTTTATATATATTTTTTTTGCTAAAACAAGCAAGTTTTATAAATACTGGTAACGTTCAATACATATTTTATGTATCACAACCAATTTAAAAAAAAACTAACTACATTTAATAGATTCGTAACAAATTAACATCATAAGACTTGCTAAGAAACGGTAACGTTCAATACACGATAATAGAATATATTTGCATATATTATAAGACTTAAATATATTAAAAGACTCAACGAGTTTTATTTAAATACAACCTCTAGAATTTTTATCAAATTAAACTTAAATGCACATTATATTTCGACAACTTTTTTAAAGTAACACTCAATACAATTTTTTTATTTTATATCATATATTTTCAAATGAACATAGAAACTTGATGTGCGATTATTAAGAAATAGTGAGGAGTTCATATCCTACATAGTGAGGAGGACATATTTACGCGTTTTGAAATATTGGTAACATTCAATACATTTCTTATAAATCATGGTTGATATATATATTAATGTTCTTACAAATCATGATTGATTTATAAGTAAATTGATTTTAAATGATTGATTCATAATTACTTTTAATCTCAAGATGTGCTAAGAAACAGTAACGTTCAATACTAAACAGTAAAAATGCATTATTATAGGACTTCTTAGATTTTTCTCAGTTACTTTAGTATTAACTTATTTTCATCATCATAAAACATAAGCCCACATCATATTTAATAGTTTCGTTAAGGTAACACTCAATACAATTTTTTATTTAATGTCGTATTCTTCCAAACACACACAAGAACCTTCGATAAGGAGAAAGAAGAGCTAGAAAAAATTTGTGACTTTTGAAAAGCAGCTGTTTGTATAAGGGTAACGTTCAATACATATTTTAAAAATAACAATACAATACATATTTTAAAAATAACAGCGTTCAACACATATTTTAAAAATCATATGAAAGCTTGGCCATTGACTTTTATTAGAAAATATGCTAAGAAGAAGTAACGTTCAATACACTTTCTATACGTTTATTGCTTTCTTTAATTTTCGCCGCTTCTTCCGTACACAATTAAAACATTTCGATAACAAGAAATATTGATACCGAGAAAAGTTTTCAAATAACTAGAATAAACATCATAATTTTAAAATTTTTTTGAGTAACACTCCATACAATTTTCTATTTTATTTCATATTCTTCAAAGGAAAAGATAAAAAGAGTGGAGAGCTAGAAAGACTTGCGACGTTTTAAAAGCTGCTGTTAATATAATGGTAACCTTCAATACATATCTTACAATTTGCGATTTATATATTTATTTTTTAATAAAATATGATATCTTAATGGTAAATTTTTATTATGAGATCTGCTAAGAAGTGGTAACGTTCAATACACCTTAATATTATGGGAACATAAAATTATTGTCACTTCACCTGGTACAGAATTCTTTTTATATATTTTTGCGAACACATTTAAAGACTTTTGATATCATAAAAAGAGAGCTAGAAATATTGGTAACATTCAGTACATGTTTATTCCATATAGTCATCTGTAAATTGATTATTTTATTAACCACGATTTATTTATTCATTTACTAAGAAGATATGAAAGCTCTATGATTAATTTTTATTATAAGATAAGCTAAGAAGTGGTAACGTTCAATACACCATAATATTAATGGATTTATCAAATGTTTCTTTCTTCCCCTGGTACAGAATACTTCTTATATATTCTTCCGGAAATCTTTAAAGAATTTTGATATCATGAAAAGCGAGCTAGAAGTATTGGTAACGTTCAGTACATGTTTATTTCATATAGTCATCTATAAATTGATTATTTTATCATTATCGTAACTTCTCAATTAATTTGTGTTATAAGACATGCTAAGAAAGAGTAACGTTCAATACATAATTAATTTATTATATTATAATATATTATAATTTGCATATATATATATTTGCATAATATATTATAATTGAATTGCAAAATTTTTCTTTTATGACTTTTTCTTTTTGTTTTTGTATAGTTGTTGTTATTCCTCATGGTTAACTTTTATTTTCGCCTCAACGTTATCATTGTGTTTTCACAGCCCCATCGTGTACTTTTAAAGAAGCTTAAATACACTCAGAAGTTTATATGTTTTTTTTTTCACTTTTCCATCTCCTTTCGATGGGGATCTTTTATCTTCTTCTTGTTTTCAACATTTACAAACAATGAAATTCAATGCAATCATTTAAAATTCAATTGAATTTTAAGTAGTTTCGCTGGCTGGAGTTGTGCAAACAGTCTTACAGACAGTTTATCGAGAGACAAATAAATAAAACTCATGGTTTTGTAAAACGAAACGATATAAATAATAGAAAATTGTTTAGCAAAATAGAAAAAAAAATATATTATATTAACTTTTTTTCATAAATAAACAAAAGTGCGAGTGTGTGTGTGTGCGGCAGGTTATCGATGCTTTCGGGTAGCAATAAAATTGAGAGCGTGTGCTTGAAAATATTTTCAAAAAGTCTAGATGAGTTTGTATTTTTTTTTCTTTTGCACTTTTTAATTTAACTGCTGAAAGTCTTGAAGTCTGGGGTGAGAATTGATGCTGCCATGATTAAAATTTTTATGCAGGATAGTGGCAAATTTTTTCAATGTCTTAAACTTCCTGCTCCTGTGAATTTTTAAAAAACGTCTGGTTTTACCAAATGAAAATGTCAAATGTTATGTTGGACCTTCTGCAGCTTTCGCCAGGCAGCATAAAAACATAACTCCACATCTTGTTTAATAATACCATTAAAGTAACACTCAATACAATTTTCTATTTTAATTCGTATTCTTCCAAGGACATACAAAAACTTGCGATAATGGGAAAGAAGAGCTAGAAAAATTTGTGAGTGTAGAAAAGCAGCTGTTTATATAAGGGTAACGTTCATTACATATGTTAAAAATCACAATTTATTTATTTATTTACTATTAAGATATGAAAGTTTGGCAACTGATTTTGATTATAAAATATGCTAAGAAGCAGTAACGTTCAATACGTTTACAGCTTTATACAACTTTCGCCCCGTCTTCCGGACATGTAATTCTTTTTACACATTTTTCCAAACACAATTAAAACTTTTTGAAAACGAAATATATTTTCAAGTTTAAGTCGGCTCCTCTAGAATACCCATCATAATTAAAAAACTTGTTTTCGGTAACACTCAATACAATTCCTTATTTTATTTCAATGCTTCAAAAGAATCATAATAGCTTTTAATTAAGAGAAAGGAGAACTAGAAATATGTATGAGTTTTGAAAAGCTGCTGTTTATATAAGGGTAACGTTCAATACATGCCTTACAAACCACAATTTATTTATTTATTTGCTAATAAGATATGATATCTTAAGGATTAATATTTATTATAAGATAAGCTAAGAAGTGGTAACGTTCAATACACCTTAATTTTGGATTTATAAAATATTTGTCACTTCCCCTGGTACAGGATTCTTTTTATATATTCTTTCGAACATGTAACGTTCAATACATATCATACAATTCTCGATTTATTTGCTAAAGAGATATGGAAGCTGGAAAATTTAAAAAATTTTCGTCACTTCAAACAGGCATGGAACTCTTTTTACATATTCTTCTGAACACAACTAAAACTTGTGAATGCTTAAGACAGTTTAAAAGCAGAGAAGTTCATTAGCGCTGGCCTTTCCAAAAATTGATATGATTTCTATTAGAAATAGTGTGTAATTTAACAAGTCACAAGGATAACTGGTGCATTCCGGTTGCTGTAACACGATACTTGAACACATAAAATAAAAGTTCTTGAAAATTTTTAAGTATAATTTTTTTTAATGAATTTCTGGATTGCGAAAAAGCCAATCTATAAATTGTGAACAAAAAACACAATTTAGGCTTTTCTTAAGCCAAATCAACGGGTTTTTCTTTATTTAGTTTTTTTCAATTTAATTAAAATAATCAAGTCGTTGAGAAAAATAGTTTGAAATTTATCAAATAGAAACATTTCATTAGTTGATGGCTGACAGTTTGAGAGCAAAATGTCTGTGACAACTTAAACAATTTGCAACAGGAATTATATTTAATCCTCTTTCTTTGGCAATAAATTAAAAGAATTCAATAAGAAACACACACATACACATTTGGAAAATTGAAAATAAATTGATATGAATGTATGTTGATGGCAAATTATGATTGCATTAATCTAATTATCAATGTCAGAAGCAATTGTCTGCAACGTTGATGATAAGTTGTCATTTTAAACTGTTAAAACAAAAGACTTAAGACACAAACTTAATTTCTTCCCCACTTGTTCACTCATCATGTTACAACAACAACAACAACAACAACAGGCCAGTGTAATGTAAAAAAAAATTGTTAAACTCACATCAGCCTCAGTTTTCAGACATGTTTATCTCTACACACACAAACAACTTGTATATTTAATCGATTTTAGAAAAACTGATATTGATCTTTAAATTATACCAGTTTGCAAATAAAAAACTATATAAAAATCGATCTGTATTAAGAGCTGGAAAGCTTTTCCTTTTTTTTCGTTGCTGGTTTTCTTTTGCATGCATTCTGCTAAACTGCTGTTGACTGTGGCATGATTTAATCTTTTAATCTCGGTGGCTGGCTGGCTGGCTGGCGTGTTGTATGTGTGTATATATATATTTATTATATATATATATATATATATATATATATATATAAACGAGCTTTGCTGTAATAGAGATTTGTGCATCCATGATGCACATGTTGCATTTTAAATACAACAGTGTTTATATCAAAGAGACAAACACGCCCCCAGAGACCATTAAAATGGAAAAATCTATAGAAAAATGTTTATATATTTTGCAACAAATACATTTAAAAACTATTTAAACAAAAAGTTTATAAATGCAGAAAAAGCAAAACACTGTTTTTATATACATGAAATGCGAGTGTATGTGTTCTCACCACCAAACTGCCATTGTATTTGTAACAGAAGAAGAGCAAAAACAAACAAACAAACAAACTAACAGTTTCCATTATTTGCTTTTTTCATTTTATATATAAAATTTATTTATTCAGGTTGTTCTGCGGCCGCAGTTGTAGATGAAATTGAAACAACAAATAGACAAACAACAACATGTTGCTGTTTTGTGCCTGTTTGTTTTGCCAAGATGTTTAACAAATGATAGACTTTAGCAATCATTTTATTGGTGTCGCTGATAATCATCTTCGCATACATAATAAAACAAATCAAATTGTTTCATGTTTTGGAGCAACTCAACAATAATGGAAAAGAAATAAATAGAAATGAAGAAAACATTTTAATTAGGGAGGTAACCAACTCGATACTGATCGTGAGCATTAAATTCGCAGACATTTTTAAGCTTTCAAGTGAATTCTGTTGCAGTTGGAGGACTATTTTCCCCTGCTGACTTTCTTCAAACAAAATTTGGTTCCTGTGCAACAGTTTCTTAAACAAAACTTCCGCTAATAAGCTCTTCGATTATTAATAAAATCTATAGCTGTTATTTTGTAAAAAAAATGTTCAATATTCGTTAATAATATCGCAGCAAAAACCTGCTAAAATTTACAGATATACTTAATTAATAATTAAATATGTCGCTGTTATTTTGTAAAAGAAAACTATTTATTCAAAATATTTTAGTGAAAACCAACTGTCATTTTGTAATATATACATATTAAATTTTTGTTAATAATATCCCAGCAAAAGCCTGGTAAAATTGTTCTTTTCAATATCAAACTATTCCCCGTCTGCTTTATAAAAAAGTACTGAAAACGGGGCTTGACTAAAATCTGTTACATAAAAAGTTGTTCTTAGAAAACTGCATTTATTGTCCCTTTTAATAAAATGCATTCAACAATTTTAACAAATTTAAAAAAATATATATTTCAAAAGACATTTAAAAACGATACTTTAAAAATTAAAAAAGTTCTTCGTTTGCTTTTTATCTCATGAAAATATGTAAAACGTTAGACGTGAAATAAAAAAGTTTCCATTAAATAATCGAATATTTAGTTTCCATCTGCACCCACCGAAATAATAAAATGGAAGAATAAAAACGTAAGAAAATAAAAAGGAAAAGTGATCAACGAGTTCTTATTATAACTTTGATATTTCTTTTAGACTTCTCATTTAATTATTCTAAGAAATGTTGAGTAAATGTTCCGTGATGATCCGCAGTAACCCCAGTGAAATGCGCATGGGAACTGGCTAAAACCCCTCAATTGATCACTTTGAATTTTTTAGTAATATTTTGGGAAAAAAGAATCAACACATAATTAAAATCAAAGAGGTTTAATAAACTGGAAGTCATTTTTGGCCAACCGCTCTTTTTTACTTCCAAAGAATTCAAAAGAGTGTTCGCTCGACTTATCAGGAAGTGATTCTGAACACTATCCCGACAATCGATTTAGAAGTTATTTTACTTGCACGAAGTTGAAAATTATTTGCAGTTTCCGCCAGTCTTAAATTTTTATTTTTAACAGAAAAATATTTTTATTTATAAAATATATATGTAATTAGATTAGCAGCAGAGATCGTAAAGCTGATAAGTTTAAGTTGCAAATCATATTTTAATCACTATTTCTCTAATTCTATTTTTCGCTTAGAAAATAAAAGTTATTTGTCCTGAGTCTTAATTATTTCTCAGCAAATAATATTTATTTCGAAAAACAAAAGTTATTTCATGGCTTTAATTTGCTCATCAGAAAACTTATTTCTTGACTTGAATGTTTCGATCATAAAATAAAAGTTATTTCCTGACTTTTATTTTTCTTAATCTGTCTTCTTTGGCCATGACACAAACAACAAATAAGATAAAAACTTGAGTATGAAATTATTTGGAATTTATATGTTTACAAATGTAAGTGTTTAAAAATGTAAAAGCACTACCTCCTACACATTTAAATTTCAATGATTTTCAATTTAAGGATTAATTAAATTTAATAATTAAAGTGATATGGGTCAATACACCTTAATATTATGGGATTTATAAAATATTTGTCACTTCCCCTGGTACAGGATTCTTTTTATATATTCTTTCGAACATGTAACGTTCAATACATATCATACAATTCTCGATTTATTTGCTAAAGAGATATGGAAGCTGGAAAATTTAAAAAATTTTCGTCACTTCAAACAGGCATGGAACTCTTTTTACATATTCTTCTGGACACAACTAAAACTTGTGAATGTTTAAGACAATTTAAGAGCAGAGAAGTTCATTAGCGCTGGCCTTTCCAAAAATTTATATGCTTTCTATTGAAAATAGTGTGTAATTTAACAAGTGACAAGGATAACTGGTATGTATGATTTCTCCCTTAAATTAACAAAATTTAGGTCAGATTTATTTTATTATTATTTTCATTTTTTAATAAATACTTTTTTAATTTAATAAATTTTAATATTTATAATAAATGACTTCAAAATATTCACCTTAATATTCATGTAAAATGATTATCCGTTGAAATTTATACATATTATTTAACGACCGTACCGATAACCGTTTTAATTATGTCACAAAATCTGGCAACTCTGCCGTCGCTCACTCTTTTTTAGTAAACAAATTCTTTTAAAACCCTTGAATTTCATCACACTCAAAACACAACACGTAAATCACCACAAAATAATTGTTCTCGTTTTTTTTTTGCTTTTTCTTGTTCCCTCTTGTTTGGCAATGACACAAACAACTACAAAGAAAATAAACTTGATTGTGAAATTGCTTAATAGTTATGTGTACATATGCATGCTGACGTACATACATACATGCATACATACATACACATTCCCTTGCTTTAATAAAGAGCATATGATTATGCTGGTATTCTAACAAAAACAAAACAACAAGACCTTTTGCATATTGAAGCATATTTTTTATATCTCTTTTTTTATCACTTAAACACTTTATTGGGAATGATTTTTATAAAGTTCCTTCAAATTGACGATAATATTTTACACTTTGACTGTAATTGAATAGATTAAATTTATTGAAAAGGCACTTCCAAACGAACGATTAATTTTTGCGACCGATTTCTGTGGTGAATGCCTGAGAACTGCATGTGAACAATAAAAGGAGCGAAATACAGAGTTGCCAGAAAAAATGTTGCAGGTGGGATTTGCCGTTTTTTTACTTCTAAAAGAATCTGACTGTTAGAATGCAACTATTGAGGGATTAAAAGAGGCGTGAAACTTATTCGCTTTTTTATATCTTGGAAATTACGTTGATTTTTCGGTCCTTACTTCTATTCAATCCTCTCCAATTTTCAGAAAATAAAAAAGTTAAAGTTATTTCAGGGCTTCAATTTAATAAAAATTGTTTCTGGCACTTTTATTTTTCGATCATAAAATAAAAGTTATTTCTTGATTTTTATTTTTCGATCAGATAATAAAAGTTATTTCCTTATTTTTTTTTTAATTTTCAGAAAATATGATTATTTATTTTTTAAACGCAAGAGCTGCAGTAAAACTATAAAATCTGTTTATTTTGATTTTTGTTAGTTTATAATATTTTTATTATATTCAATTCATTGTATTTCACATCTTTTATAATTAACATTCTCCTGTTATTCATTCCTCTCTTATTCCTTTCAGGTTTAGTAACAGATTCCCATTTAAGGGGTTCCTTTCTTTCTGACTGCCCATCATTTTTGCAAATAATTGGTTTATGGCACTTTTGCTTTCATTATGTTAGTCATTTATGCCAGATATATTAGTCATGTGATTATTAGGATTTTCTTTTTTGAAGAGTTTGCTTAAAGTTTTCCTCTTCTGTGTATGTAAAATCTTAACAACAACTCTCTTTTTTTTTTTGTGTAACATTTTTTTAAATAAATTGACTCTTTCGCGCTTCGCTTCATACTTTCCACAAACAACAAACGATCGGTTGAAAAAAGTCTCTGTTTTAAGGTTAAAACCTCTGGTAATTAATATTTTTAAGTGTCTACACTCCTGCATACCAACAGTACATACTCCAATTTCTTATGATTTATGAGACTCTATAAACAGACACACAAAAGAAACAAAAAAGTTTTCATACTTAAGCCGGGACCATAAGAAAAAATTACAAAAATTTCTCCAATAAACAAGGAAAAATAAAACCGAAACCAGAATCATAAACAATATATCGTTTTGTTTTCTGGTTTTTTTTCTTTCTTTTAATATTAAAAGGAAAAGAAATATTTTAAGCTGTTAATGGGAAATGAAAAATGCATGATGCCGTTGCTGGTTGGTGTTGTGTGGCAAATGAACAATAGCGGCCACCGCCCTCCCACCACCATTAAATTAAATGCGAAACAAGACTTAATATACCTTTTAAAGTAACAACCCAAAATATAAATCATATCGATACCGAGTATTTCTTACAAAAATATATTTAGAGAAAAAAAGAAAAAGAAAACGTTTTTAGCTTGAGAAAAATTTCATTTTCTTAAACGCAACAAAATAGTTGTTGTCTACGATGTGAAATGAAATTAAAGGAGTTGAAAATAATATTTTATATAACTCCCAATCCAGTTGCGGGTTCAGTGGGTTTTATTTTAAATAAATTTGCTGTGCTTTTCCTTTTCAAATAATAAATTATAATTATTTTCAGATATTTTTCTTTGTATTCTACCTGCCTCTATTTTTTTATATTTTTATCTTGAAACAAAAAGTGAATTATAACATTAATTTTGCAGGCAACACTGCAGCGTACAAATTAAAACAAAATGCCTTTAGGGTTAAAGATTTTGGCACTTAATTGTATAAATAAGTTAAAAGGGATAAAAGTTGTTGAAGCAGAGCTCTACAAAATTGTTGCATGTACTCGTACACCAGCAACAACAATGTAAACATGAAATACGTTTATATGATGACTTATAAAACGAGGTTGCAGATATCGGACATGAAATACGCTGATTAAAAATGTGCGCGCACCCTATAAGTGGAATTCCAATGCACACGGTTTATGAAACCTTTTATGCACTAAAAAGTTTATATGTAAATTATTTTGTGTTATTGAGGAAAACCAAACATCAGTTTTAATATATAAAATGTTTACAGCAAAGCAGAACAGCTGTTTTTGGAAGCCGCTACACGTTCATCATCAGTACTCATGCGTATCACTATCACTTCTTAAGTGGCTTAATTGAAAAGAATAATAGTTTTTATTTCTTGCAATTTAATTATAAAAAATTAAATGAGAACTTTTTGAAGACGATGGTAACACTCTTCTGTTAAGTTCCTCTGCCAAAGTTTTACTCTTTTCTTCATGTCATATTTTATAAAATTTTTGCTCCGCTGTTATATTCTTCCAAATTTGTATAAGTTTTTTTTTAAGTCAACTAATTCTCACGATTCATTTTACACAGCAGAGTAGAGCAGCTGTTTTCGAAAGCCGCTGCACTGCCATTATCAGTACTCATGCGCTTTTTTGTTTACTATCATTTCTTAAATGGTTTAATTTAATTTAATACAGTTTCTATTTCTATTTAATTATGAAAAAGGATATGAGAACTACAATATATCCAAACGATGCTAACACTCTTCTGTTAAGTTCCTTAGCCACCGTTTAGATACTTTCTTCATTTTTGTACCGCTTATATATTGATTTTCAAACTGCTATAACTTTTGAAAAAGTCAACTAAACCTCAGGAGATAAGCGCTAAGTTTAATAAATTCATTTTACACAGCAGAGCAGAATAGCTGTTTTCGAAAGCCGCAGCACTGTCATCATAACTACTCATGTGTGTTTTTTACTTATTTGATTTACTTTGTAAAACTCTATGCTTTTCTTAAAACCAAGATTAAACAGTTCACAAGGTTGCATAAAAATCACTTCATTAAAAGTAGCAGCAAACTAAGAAATATAAGCCCATTATGGGCGTGGCACTACTTTGAATTCCTATTATAAAATACCTATGACGTGTACAAAAAATCAAAATTAATTAATTATTAAAGTATAAAACAAATTTTCTATATATAAAAAATGAAATCTGCTGGAAAGAAATATAACAAAAGGGCCATAAAATTTCTCCTTTTTTTGGTTGTATAATAAATTTTACAACAACAACAATAACCACTTGTTCTCTTTCTAACAGCCATCGAAAATTCTACAGATTCCTGAAACATATTTTCACGAGATTTCTTTGCTTTCCTTGTTATTTAAGCAAATTTAAAACTTTGCAGCAGTTTAATTTTAAAAAACTATTTATAGTGTTCACATCTACTTAAAAATACCTTTCAAATTATATAGAATTTTCTAATTTTGCTATATGATAATACACTTAAAAGTGTACTACAAAAACAGGTATCCACCCCTCTTATATATAATCTATTTTTGTATAATGCAAATCTACACACAAACACCTTTTATAAAATGTATATTTTATTAATATCGAAGGACAATAAAATATCGGCAGGTGTACCACAAGGCGGCATATTTATATAGAATGTATTCCATTAGCCTAAAATTGCCCATATTTACAACTATTTTTTTAACATCAGCCGCATTATATTTATTTCATAAAGTTTAGCTCAAAAATTGTTAAATATTTTTATTAGTTTTTTTTTATAAAAATTTATATTTGAGAAAAATATTAAATAAAAAATAGATTAAAGCATATGCCTCTGGCTACTTTTGTCAATAATTTTGTTAAAAAATAAAAATTCTCATAAGAAAAGATTTAGTGTAGACCAGTGAAAAAAACATGCATATAATGTCTATGGGCGTAACACGCCCCATTCTTTCTTGTTCTAAAATGCCACTATCAGAGGTAATAATTCAGTGTCGGTGATAAGAACTCACTCTTTTTATGATAATCTGCTGCATGGAAACAGTTAAAAATTTATGTTTATATTATATGGGTGTGGCACTTCCCAGTTTTTCAGTTCTATTGTCAGCTGCATTTTTCTTTATAACTGCATAAGAATTCCTTAAGCAAGAACTTTTTACATATTTTTTATTTGGGAGTGGCTCTGCCCACTTTTTTAGCCAATTTTAGTGCAATATACGTAATTCATATAAACGTTATAAGCAAACTTTCATAGCAAATTTTTTATTGTAAGTATTTAGTGATACATATTTATTTCCTATAGGCATGGCACTGCCCACTTTTGTAATAAATAAATTTTATTGCCAGCTGATGTCATCAACTGTTTATGGTTTTTGATTAAGTAGAAATTATTAAGAAATCATAAAACCAATAACCAATTTTTCTATAATTTCTTTATATTGTAAGTGTTATTGAAATTTTATGGGAAACAGTTTAATATTTCCTTAAATATATTTATGTCGTATAGGCATGGCACTGCCTACTTTTGTAATAAATACAGTTTTTTGCCAGCTGATGTCAGCAACTGCTTAACAATTTATATACATTTGATTAAGTTTTATTAATTATTGGGAAAGAATATTATTTTTATGGGCGTGGTTTTGCCGCCTTTTTTTAATAGTTTCTTTATATTATAAGTGGTATTAAAATTTTATGGGAAACAGTTTAATATTTGCTTAAATACATTTATTTGCAGTAGGCATGGTGCTGCCCACTTTTGCAAATAATAAATTTTATTTCCAGCTGATCTGTTCAAGTGTTTAACAATTCATTTATTTTAATTTTCTTTTTTAAAAATTCATAGAATAATATTTCAATGGGCGTGGCTCTGTCCACTTTTCCTGTAATTTAATTATATTACAAGAAAAAGTCTTATGGGTACAATTTTCATAGTTTTGTATTTGCTTAAATGTATTTATTTCTTGGAGGCGTGGCACTTCCTACTTTGGCAAGCTTTACTTTGTTCAACTGATCGAGTTTGAAATGTTTTCAAAGTTGAACGAGTATCGTTTAAGCAGCTGAAAGCGGCCATTCACTTTAAAAGTGGGCGGGGTCATTCGTTGTTCTCTTGTTATGTATCAAAATAGCAGCTGAATCAATCTTATTTTTTTTAATTATATATAAATCATTTAAACAGAAGTACTCAAAAGCTAAAGTGGACCCTAAGGAGGCGTGGAGCCGCCCACTTTTTAACAAAACAATAAATGGCCAAAGTAGTTGAATTTGCAGGCAAAGTTTGGAAAAAAATTTTATTTTTTAGCACCACTATCGGCTAAGTAGGAGTAGATAATATATATCACTTTCAAGGGCGTGGCACCGCCCACATATCTAATTGCTGAACTATCTTTAGCATAAGATCTTTGTATTAGTAGATGACTTTCCATGGATGGTTTTTATTGCCCCATCTTATATGTTTTATATATGGGCGTGGCCCTGCCTACTTTTTGAAGTAATTTATAATGGACCATATCACTTAATGTAAGCGAAATTTCAAGTTAAGTCAACACCTAAAAATCGGTAAAAAGCACACTAAAAGATTTCACAGATGACTTTTATTACCTCCTGCAAAAAGTCTTATACGCCCTACAACTTTTCACAACTGAACTCAATAAATATGAGGAGACTGACATCATTTAATATCGTTTAACTAAATCCGTTGCTCTCGATTCGCTGGAAACTGCACACAATATAAATTAAGCCCTGATTTTTGTTTTAAATCTGAAAATTGTTGTTGCAATTTAGAGGAGGCCTTTTTGTTAAGATGCTGTTAAATTTTACAAACGCACGTGTTGTTAATTTAAATCTCCAGTCGTACAAAAACAAAAAACGAAATATATAAATTTTATATTACAAATTTTGTTGAACTTTTTTTTTTGTTGGGAATTTAAACCAGATATTTGCTGCGAAATGCTCTACAGCATCTTTGAAATGTTTCCCTCAAAGGAAAGTGAATTAATTTTGTATGAGTTGGGTTATATTTTTTATCTCCTTTTTTTTTGTAGAATTCTCACTTTATCTGCCGTATGGTCGTTGGTTAGTTACCGCTTTAATGCCACACACTTATGAAATTTGGGTCAGTAAGAAAGATTTGTTTGTTTTGTTGTACTTTTGCAGCAGCAGCAGCTTTTGTTGTATTTTTTTATAGATTTTTTTTCTTTTCTTTTTTTCGAAGCTTCCCTGTTAAATCATAACAATTGCTTAGCTGTTTTGCGGATTGTTAACGGCAGCCATACAAAGCCAACAACCCAGCCAACACCAACAACCATCAATTGTTTGCTAACATGAAGAAGATTTCGACAGCAATACCAAAATGTTTTCTTTTTTTTTTTTTGCTGTAGGAACTACAAAATAAATTGCGAAAAATAAAAACAACAATAAATACTTTATATTCTGTTGTTGTAGTGCGTTGCAATAAAATTGCAATTAATTTTTATTGACAAATTTTTATTTTTGTTGCACCTGAACAAAATCAGCAAAATGTTGTTGTAATAAATGAAAATTAACCAAATAAAAATAAACAAGGAAAGGAAAAAAATCGATTACTTTTTTACCTTTTCGGTGAAGAATTGTGTGGCCGTGTTAGTGTACGAGTAGGCTGCAGTTGTTTGACACGCCAGAACTGCAACGTCATTTTTATATGAACAGCGTTTATAGTGGTGCTTGTTGCTTTAGTCTTTCGTTTTTTATTTGAGCATGTGTGTGTGTGTGCGTGTGTGTGAATTTATGTACATATTTGAAAAAAGGGAGCAATAAAATGCCTTTTTGTAATTTTTATTTATTTTTATTTTTTTATTTCACTTTAAGACCACAAAACTTTGAGTCCATAAATAACTTTATTGCGAATTGAGGAATTTCTTTCTTGTTGAAATAATGCAAAAGGGGAATTTTTAATGAAATTCAAGACCAAAAAAAATAAGTAATTAGTTTCTTTTTTAATAGCAAGAAAATAAGTTAATTTCTTTTTATAATTTATTTAAAACAATCAGTTGTTGACACAATTTTTTCAATTACAACCTGTCAGTCAGTTTGACAAAGTTATCGGTTGGCACGATTAAAAAGGATATTGAAAATAAAATTTAAGGATGTACTGGCAACATGTTTTTATGTTTTAATATTGAACTCCTTCCTTGAACTCCTGGGTACATCTTATTATTAATAATATGTTCATTTAAAGATCTGCCAAATTTTTAAAAAGCCTTATTTAATTTTTTCCTTATATATTTTTAGCTTTAAACTATTTGATATATTTATATATATTTGAAAAATAATATCCAATAAAACAATACATTTTTAAAATTATGACAGTTTAGCTGCTGCAATGCTCTACCATTTACTTAGCAAGTTCTACAACCTTTCTTGTTCGCCTGTCTAGATTATAACAGTGCTGCTAAGCAGACAAGATCAATCACATACAACCACCATTGAATAAAGAGTTTGACTCTCAAATTTAGGCAACACTTTTAATTAAAATGTTGCTCATTGAACGACACAAAATATAAAGATCAGCCAATTCAAAAGAAATTAAATATATAAATTGAATTATGACTCCATAAACTGATCCATTTATACGATCACTGAAACTATATTATGTCAACTCAATATTGAAATAAATTTCTAATTTGTCAAGTTGTTTGAGAATTTCAATGTCTTATACTACGCGTACTTACAATAAAGATGCTTTTAAATTTACTCAGACAAAATAAGATCAGAGTATATATGGTGTTAATTCTTAATATGGGCCATAAAATTACAAATTTATGGATAATAAAACGGATATTTTTTTAAGCGAATAGAAAAATTTCTGATTAAATTTCGATAACACTAAATGTGACAGCAAATTTGGAATTGAAGTGCAATTTTGATGACAGATTTAAAATCTAACCATCAACTATTTGAGAAACAGTATAGGAATTCGCTATATCCCATGTCACATATGAAGCAAAATAAGATCTATTGTCACAGAATATGATGAAAGTCTTATCTAACATTTTCATGGTTTAACTTTTGCAGCAGCTTGTAGAGTTTATAAATACAAATTCATTTAGAAGACCAAGTTATGACTAGTTGTTCACACTATTCATATATTTCGTGCTATAATTTTATGACTACAGTGTGAATACTCCAATTGTCTTGATTATATAGTGATCTGCACAATTTCGTTGGAAGTAAGAGCATTAATGAGGGTTTTATTTAAAAGGAATTATTCTTCATAAAAATTCTTTTTCAGATTCTTCAGAAAAAGACTTTCAGACAATTATTTAAAGCTATCCTCAAAGCGGGAAGGCAAGCGAATAAAAGAAATTGGAAAGAATTCAATATTATTAAAACTCAATTGACGGAAAGAATAAAGAATTTAAGAACAGCAACTCTATAATTTAATTGATATTATTATTAAAGAAATATATTGATTGAAGTGTCATATAAAAATCTACTGCAGTTGCGATTTATTTTCGCAGCTCCTAATAAAATTTTGAAAGAAATCCTTTATTTAGTTTTATATGAACAGGAAGAAAATTATGTCAATTAAGTAAATATTAATTCTACAAATTATTATAAATTATTCTCATTATGTCGTCAAAATATGTACAGAATCAAGGAAGTTGGCTTTTGTCTGGCAGCTTTAACGAGCTGCTTGTCTGTGCTAAAGATCAAAATTGACGTATTGCCAACTAAAACTAGGGTGATCTATAAATGTTTCTCTGCCCTTGACAGAATTGTGTGTGCCCCTACAATAATCAATTGTATTGATTATTGTCTAAGATGAAAAGAATTGATATTCTAATGCAAGGCGCCACCAGCATGTCAATTTATATTTTGCGGTGCATGACTTCGCTGCCTCTGCAGATCATCTTATTCTAAAAATGTCTGTGATTTAAATAAATATTTTGAGGATGAATAATTTAATTTACAAAAGAAATTTTTAAATTAATCTAGACAATGACAAAATATATGAAAAACAATTTACTATTTAATAAAATAAATCTTCAAATTGAAACTTGAAATTAAATTTAGCCTCCAACATTTAATTTAAATCGCTGTAATTTTCCATTTGAAGAACATAAAACTTTCAAAATTTGTAGAAAAATCATTCAGTCCTTGAATTTTATCTAAATGATTTTTTCATGTCCCTATAGATTTTAGTGGTGCATAAGATGCCGATTTTGTTGTTGGCTGTTGCTGTAGACATAGTGGTAGACTAGAAGACCTCTATTTTGTTGTTGCTGTTTGCCCAAACGAATTACAATTTTTCTTATTCTTAAAGCAAATAAAAGTATGTTTTTCATGGGTTTCTATTACAGTTTTATTACCAGCAGTTTTATGCTGAACAGGTATTTATTTTTCGGCAGTTTATTTTACACATGCTGTGATAATTCCTGACACGCTGTTGGCAATTTCTACAGATTTATCTCTAGAAGAATTCTAGTTATATGAAACAATGAGTTGCAGAATTTTATTCTGTTGCAAAGAGAAATTTTTTTTATATATTTTAAATAATAATATTGAGCTTGAGGCTTATTTTTATAAGACAATAACTTTAAATTATTATTTTATATAAAAAAAGCCTCAAGCTCAATATTATTATTCAAAACATATATATAAAATCAAACACGTAAATATTAGAACAATAAATTCAAACAGAAATTTATTTCGTATTTTGCTTTCAGCATCAAAATATTTATTAATTTCATGAAAAACTTAAATGAGTTTTTTAGAAATATAATAGTTATTAATTTCATTGATGGTATTAAAATTTATTATATTAAATAAAAGTTGTTATTTTTCGTACGAATTAATTTTATTTCCAAGCGAATTGGTTTTTGTGTGAAGGCTGAAAGTGTGACTTTATTTATTATTAAAAAAAAACTAGGACAATGAGGACTTTATTCTTAACAAATGAACAAAAATAATTTATGCGGTGGGCAAAAGGATGTGTCATATTTTTTTACAGCAAACAATACACTTTTAACTGCAACATTTTCCAATCTTATGCCTGCCTTTGGCTCTAAAAATAAAAAAAACTGTTTCAACCCTGAAACTACTAAATTTCACTCAAAAAATTACACCAAGATTTTTCACTTTAAAACTATATTTTTGTCTCAAAACTTCTAAACAGCATCTATTGGGGTAATTTATGTTGTTTCCTTTTTTAAATTTTTCTTTGTTTTGTAACAGTAAAAAAAAAGGATTTTGAAAGATCATTAAAAACTGTAAAAGATATTGCCCAAATTAAACATAAAATGAGACGGGGAGAGAAAAAAATTAGGAGAGTGAGGAAGCAAGAAAATATAAATTCCTTTAGACATAAAATATAGCTGCTGGAAAAGACCTCAAACCCTTAATGATCGCAATTAGACAACGACAAATACTAACAAATAAATTTGTAATTGAAAGGAAATTTATTTAGATCCTTTTGGGAGAAAGAGAGACAAGGATTTTGGTATTAGAAAATCTTGAGTTTCACTCATTTTTTTTTTACAAAAAATTAAGTAGAGGGTAAAAGCAACCCCTAGAAAATTGTGAAATACTTGGTAACTAGAATAACTATTAATTACAAAAAGAAAAAAAGAAAGAGAGAAACTAAGAGAAAGAGAAACAATTAGAAAATAGGTGAAAAGGCCAAGGAAAAATTTTTAATAATTATTTGCAAGAAAATTCATATAAATAGCTGAGGATTTCCTAACAACCACAACATTTCTTTCTGAGTGTTCTCGCCATCAACAACAAATTTAACAGTAATTAAAAATAAAACATTTAATAGTTAAAAATGTTTTATAACAACACGTTAAAAACGCCATCTGGTAAAATGGTTGAAAGTTTCTTAAGGAAAGTCTTCCGCAGGACATCAACGAAGAGACTCCAGCATCGTTTATCCATAGAAGAGTTACAAAATCTATTAAATGAATTAATAGAAAACTGAAATACTAGACACCAACTCTATTAAAATAATGAGAAACATTATTAAAAACGTCAACAAGCGGTCAAAGGAAAAATGGTTTATTTGCTCCACACCAACAAATACCCGACAATTTGCTTTATGGAGCCGGTACTATTTGCTTTGGCCGTGTTGTGCCACACGAAATGCTTTAAATCTGCTAAAACAACTGTGATATTATTTTACTTCATGTCTTAAGAGTTTTATATAAGTGAATAGTTTTAAGTAAAAATATAAAATCAATGTCTTCCAGTTAGTATAAGTTTATAATTATAAGTTTGTAATTATAATTTTGTAATTTTTAAGAAAATGTCTTCCGGTTTGTTTGTTTGTTTTGCAATTTGTAAATATTGTAAATAAAAATAAACTTGAAAAGAATATTTAAAAAAATATATAACAAAAATATTTTGGAATAGTTTTATTGAATGAAAATCGTGGGGAATATATTGAACTGCTTTTTCCTTTAGATTTTTGCGGGTCTTTTGCTTTTATGTTACAGGGAAATTTTTAAGAAAATATTAATAACAAAAGAAATTTATTTCTAAAAATATTGAAAATTTTTTTAGAAATAAATGAATTTCTTTTGCTTTACAGTTGTACTTTTAAAAAAAAGTATTTATCAAATAGAAACTTTTAATTCTTCTAGTTTTTTTACCTCTTTTTTTGCTTAATAATGTGGTCTAATATTTATTAAGCTTAAGGTCTCTTTATTTTTATTTTATTATAAAATTGTTTTTCAATATTTCGTCACTCCTTTGTGTGACTTCTTCAGGAAATTTATTTTTAATTTGATGTGAAAAAATAATTTTTGTTTATAAAACAACAATAGGAAAATTATTTGTCAACAATATACAAAAAGATTCAAACAAAATTTTTATAAATTTAAAATATAGGAACAATAATACACAATTTAAATCTACACATGCATACATTAAAAAATTTAATATTTCTAAAATGAATTTCCAATCCTACTTATATATACATAGCTATCTTAAAACCAAATTCAAGAAGTTTATAAACAAATTTATATAAATTTAAAAGACATATTATAACAAAAAATTAAACATGTATATATAAATCAAAAATATTTTTTTTTAAACCTTTCATAACTTTACACATGTATATATACATATCTATTCCTACATACATAGGTTTTTTATAAACGTATACACATATGTATATATCAATATATACACATATTATTCAACAAATTTTAGAAAATTTTACACAATTTTAATTGAACTAAATATATGTGAACAATAACAAAATATTTAAACCTATACATATGTACATTTAAATTTAAAACTCTATCTTTTATATTTTGAGCTACATTTGCTTGCTGTATCTGCCTTAAAATTAATCCTATTTGTGATTGGTGTATTTATTATGTGTAACATTTCTAACATAAATCTACGTTTATAATTGTTTTCGGTGTTTAATATTGAAACATTTTCAAAGTTTGGATAATGTTTAAATCTAGCACAATGTGAAGATAATGCTGTTTTCTGCGAATTTATATCTGTATATTTTTGATCAGTCTTATGTCCTGCTATCCTACTTTTTAACTTATTCTTAGTTGTACCTATATACACCTTATTACAATCCTCATTGTCAGTTCCCTTACAAGGTATTTTATAAACTAAATTTGATTTATCTAATTTATCTATTTTATCCTTTGTCTTACTAAAAATTCTGTTTAATGTATTATGTGTTCTATAAGCTACTGTATACTTTTCAGAATCATATATTCCTGATTTACCAATGCGTTCTGATAACCCAGATACATAAGTTAATGATTTGTATATTTTTTGTTCATTTATATTTCTATTAATGTTACTACTTCTTAATCCATATTGATATATTAATTTATTTATTAACCAAATTGGAAAATCATTATTCCTTAATATGTATGTAATTCTATTCTTATTTTTCCTATGAAATCTACTATCACTAATTGTTAGAACCTTATCCACAAAATTCCTAGCTGTGTTTATAATAACTTTTTTATTATGCTTAGAATAGTAATTAATAATTCTTCCTGAAGATGTTGGTTTCTGGTAACAAACTATTAATAAATTTCTATTCTTCCTAATTATTAATGTATCTAAGTATGGAATCATGCAGTTCATTTCCTTTTCCATAGTAAATTTAATACTATTATTAAACTCATTTAGTGTCCTCAACATATTATCTATTCCACTTTCTGAAATTATGCAAAATAAATCATCTACATATTTAGTTATTATTCTTGGTCTAATGTTCACTCGCTAAATATAATTGTCAAGCAATCTCTCCATAACAATATCAGCCACTATAGGAGAAGCTGGAGATCCCATTGGCAGACCTTGTTTTTGTAAATATATATTTCCATCATATTAAAAATATCTATTATCCATTATGTATCTATCATTAAAAATAAGCTTTTATCTATCTCTGTATATCTCTCCATTATATCCCATTTTTCCTCAATAGTATTTATTGCCAAATCAACTGGTATACTGGGAAATAAAGATACTACACCAAATGAAACTAATCTTTCATCATTACCTATTTCCAGGTTCAATAATCTGTTTTTAAATTCTAACCCATCCTTAACATTATATACTGAATTTTCAGTAATCTTTTTCAAAATATCTATAATATATTTACATAGATGATAGGATGGTGAATTTACATAAACACAAATTGGTCTCAATGGGAACTGATCTTTATGAATTTTAGGTAAACCATATAGCCTAGGTGCTACAGCAATATTATTTTTAAGTTTATTCTATTCTATATCTGTAATAATCCTATTTTTGTGAAGTTCGTCAACAATATTATTGTTAATTTTCATTAATTTGCTAGTTGGGTCTCTATTTAGCAAAGAATATTTTGAGGTATCTAATATGATGTTATTAATACGTATATTATAATCTTGTTTGTCAATAGCTACTGTTGCATTACCTTTATCAGCTTTTAAAATCAATATGTTCCTATTTTTGTTTAAAAATATTTCTATTTCCCTTACTTTGTCTAACATATATTTATTTCTACTTGATAATTTCATTTTATTGATATGATTATCAATAAATGATGTTAATCTGTTTCTAGATATTTCCTGCTCTTCACTATCAATTTTAGTTTGAACTATATCTGCTCCATCTGCTAACATTTTTAACATTGAAAATTCTTCTCTCTTAATGAAAACAAATCCTTAACTTATGTATATGGATTATCAGAACGCATTGCTAAATCAGGAATATGTGATTCTGAAAAATATACAGTAGCTTATAGAACACATAATACATTAAACAGATTTTTTAGTAAGACAAAGGATAAAATAGATAAATTAGATAAATCAAATTTAGTTTATAAAATACCTTGTAAGGACAATGAGGATTGTAGAAAGGTGTATATAGGTACAACTAAGAATAAGTTAAAAACTAGGATAGCAGGACATATAAATATACAGATATAAATTCGCAGAAAACAGCATTATCTTCACATTGTGCTAGATTTAAACATTATCCAAACTTTGAAAATGTTTCAATATTAAACACAGAAAACAATTATAAACGTAGATTTATGTTAGAAATGTTACACATAATAAATACACCAATCACAAATAGGATTAATTTTAATGCAGATACAGCAAGCAAATGTAGCTCAAAATAATAGACAATTAGTTAATAAAAGATAGAGTTTTAAATTTAAATATACATATGTATAGGTTTAAATATTTTGTTATTGTTCACATATAATTAGTTCAATTAAAATTGTGTAAAATTTTCTAAAATTTGTTGAATAATATGTGTATATATTGATATATACATATGTGTATACGTTTATAAAAAACCTATGTATGTAGGAATAGATATGTATATATACATGTGTAAAGTTATGAAAGGTTTAAAAAAAAATATTTTTGATTTATATATACATGTTTAATTTTTTGTTATAATATGTCTTTAAAATTTATATAAATTTGTTTATAAACTTCTTGAATTTGGTTTTAAGATATATATGTATATATAAGTAGGATTGGAAATTCATTTTAGAAATGCTCAATTTTTTGTATAGATTTAAATTGTGTATTATTGTTCCTATATTTTAAATTTATAAAAAATTTTGCTGGAATCTTTTTCTATTTTGTTGACAAATAATTTTCATATTGTTGTTTTATAAACAAAAATTATTTTTTCACATCAAATTAAAAAATAAATTTTCTGAAGAAGTCACACAAAGGAGTGACGAAATATTTTATAACAATTTTATAATATAATAAAAATAAAGAGACCTTTTAAATTTTTATATTTAAGAAACTTCTTTATTTTTTAAAGAGAGAGAGAGGGAGTGGAAGCGATAGATTTGATAATGATTTCCTCTGATTGAATCGTGCAGATATTTAAGAAACTTCTTTATTTTTTAAAGAGAGAGAGAGAGAGGGAGTGGAAGCGGTAGATTTGATGATGATTCCCTCTGATTGAATCGTGCAGATATTTAAGAAACTTCTTTATTTTTTAAAGAGAGAGAGAGAGAGAGAGAGAGAGAGAGAGAGAGAGGGAGTGGAAGCGATAGAATTGATGATGATTCCCTCTGATTGAATCGTGCAGATATTTAAGAAACTTCTTTATTTTTTAAAGAGAGAGAGAGATAGAGAGAGAGAGAGAGAGAGAGAGAGGGAGTGGAAGCGGTAGATTTGATGATGATTCCCTCTGATTGAAACGTGCAGATCTTTAAGGAACTTCTTTATTTTTTAAAGAGAGAGAGAGAGAGAGAGGGAGTGGAAGCGATAAATTTGATGATGATTCCCTCGGATTGAATCGTGCAGATATTTAAGAAACTTCTTTATTTTTTAAGGAGAGAGAGAGATAGGAAGTGGATGCAATAGATTTGATGATGATTCCTTCTGATTGAATCGTGCAGATATTTCAGAAACTTCTTTATTTTTTAAAGAGAAAGAGAGGGAGTGGAAGCGATAGATTTGATGATGATTCCCTCTGATTGAATCGTGCAGATATTTAAGAAACTTCTTTATTTTTTAAAGAGGGAGAGAGAGAGAGAGAGAGAGTGGAAGCGATAGATTTAATGATGATACCCTTTGATCGGATCGGATAAGAAACTTCTTTATTTTTTAAAGAGAGAGAGAGAGAGAGAGAGAGGGAGTGGAAGCGATAGATTTGATGATGATTCCCTCTGATTGAATCGTGCAGATATTTCAGAAACTTCCTTATTTTTTAAAGAGAGAGAGAGAGAGAGGGAGTGGAAGCCACAGATTTGATGATGATTCCCTCTGATTGAATCGTGCAGATATTTAAGAAACTTCTTTGTTTTTCAAAGAGGGAGAGAGAGAGAGAGAGGGAGTGGAAGCGATAGATTTGATGATGATTCCCTCTGATTGAATCGTGCAGATATTTAAGAAACTTCTTTGTTTTTCAAAGAGAGAGAGAGAGAAAGAGAGAGAGAGAGGGAGTGGAAGCTATAGATTTGATGATGATTTCCTCTGATCGAATCGTGCAGATATTTAAGAAACTTCTTTATTTAAAAAAAAAAGAGAGAGGGAGGGAGTGGAAGCGATAGATTAGATGATGATTTCCTCTGATCGAATCGTGCAGTTATTTAAGAAACTTCTTTATTTTTTAAAGAGAGAGAGAGAGGGAGTGGAAGCGATAGATTAGATGATGATTTCCTCTGATCGAATCGTGCAGATATTTAAGAAACTTCTTTATTTAAAAAAAAAGAGAGAGAGAGGGAGTGGAAGCGATAGATTAGATGATGATTTCCTCTGATCGAATCGTGCAGATATTTAAGAAACTTCTTTATTTCTTAAAGAGAGAGAGGGAGTGGAAGCGATAGATTAGATGATGATTCCCTCTGATT